>CM076571.1:589559034-591018575 GCA_034641835.2 Pinus albicaulis
TGAAATTTTCATGAACAGTGGAAAATCTATAGAAGATGTACTAGAGATAATTATCAAAAACCACGATACTGAGATACAGAGTTACACATTAGCTGAGATAGAATTTTCAGATACAGGAATTTCACTGAAGTAATATTATACATAGCGAGGAAAAAGAATGATGACTTTATACCGGGTAAAGATTACTCAGGTAAGAACCTATGTATATCTGGAAAGGAAGCATATAAAAAAAATATATATATCTGAGTCCATAAAGAAAAATAGCAGTACATAATGTAAGAAGGTTCATTGTTGAGTAGGGCATACTCAAACCCTCTACTGTCAATAAAGGGTATATTTTAAAAATTATTAAAATGTCTGAATCTCAAGAGATTCAATTTACAATCTATACTGAACTAGGAAATAGAAATTAAAAAGTTACGTGGTAACTCCTTCATTCCTTCTCGAGAATAATCGGTGAATACCAACCTGGAATAGGAGAAAAACGACCATTAACTCCTAAACATCACAAGAATTAGCTCGACAAATAACCTCATTGAAATTTCCAATAATTTCAGTTACCTATGTACAAAAACGACGACAAAATGAGTTAGAGACTGTCATGAGGCTATGTGTAAGCAAGCCAAGATAATTAAACAATAGAAAAACCAATGATTAATGTAAAAATTCAATTGAAAAATGGCGTAAGTAGTCGTTCTCACCTAAGAGAGAGAGAACCTGAGTGAAATGAAATCCTCACGAATTACTAACAGAGGAAAATAAAATTTAGAAACCCTGGGCGCATACTCAAATGACAATTTCGATAATAATAAACCCCATAGTAGGGCATATTTGTACGTAAACAAATCGAGGAAGGGCGCAATCCAAACGCAGATACGAAGAAATCTCTTCATCATTCCATGGATGGCGTGGTCGTGTTGGATGAGTGCTGAGAACAAGAAAAAACCATAACCTCAGATTTATTGAAAAGAAAATATATAAACACACAAACATCATGGACCTATGGTAGTAGGCATGAACGAAGGCTAAGACGGATTAGTTAGAGCAGAGAGCTCTGTGGCACACACGAAGAAATCAAATCATATCCAGACTAGTGAAAATGATTAGCGTTAGGGAGAAATTTCCCATGCCAATACGATGTCAACCAAATTAACACGCAAATCGTATCATGTAATAGAGGAATATGAATACTAGTATGAGATGAAACGTAGTAATAATTCACAACACAGGAACACAAAAAAAAAAATTATGAAAACAAATATAATGAAGTCGTGTGGGTTGTATGACATAACCATGGGCGTTTCGGGATTCTATAAATTCTTCCAAATAGAAACCACAGAGACTCGTGAAAACGATGGAATCATTATACTATGCTATAGAAATTCCAAACGTGTTAACTTACATAACAATGGTGACAAAAAATAAAATACGAGCCGCAATCCTTAGTATCTTAAAAAAAAAAACTCAATGCCTGTATCAAGTAAGTTATGAAATGAATGCCATACATTGGGTAACGAGGGATGAGGCATCGACGTGGACAAAGCTCTCGCCATAGTGCGGAAGCGGCACATACACTTCATCAGGGAAGGAGGCTAGAAGAAATGCACTCTGAGAATGGAGAGTGAAGAAATAAACTCGGATTGAGATGGTGAGTTTTATACAAATTGGAGCCATAATCCATAGACGCATCCAACCGTCCAGGTGGCAACCATTGGTCGGTCCACACACGGATGGAGGAGCATCAGATTGATATGACCCAAACCTTTCACATTAAACGCCGAACGTACCAAGTTTATTAGCAAACATACCAGAGCCGAGAGGAGCATTTAACCTAGCTCGGTGATTCACCATAAAAACAATATAAAATACCAGATATCTGGATTCGAATATCCGAGAGGAATAGAAGTTTAATGCTCCGGTACATGCATCAAATTCCAACGAGGATGAAAATTAATACAGGTCAAACAAAGTACCTACTCTAAATAACTTGACAGCAGATGTGGAACATTATATCAATATATCACTTGAACATCACATGTGCCACATGAGAATAGAGCATTTGTTGCATTAAACATTGGGGTAAGAAATCGAACTCATCATAAGGGATAATATAATAGTGATGATCAAATATATGGTTTGAAAATACCAAAGCGTATGATAGAACGTGACCATAGTCATGATTTGTAATATGGGTGCAAACAAATTTTATAAATCCCTATTAATATAATTGTATATAGCATGGGAACGCTATAATAAATATCATAATCGAAATTTGGGTATAAAGGGAACCAAAAATCCATAGAGAACAATATTTTAATGGTCTCAATATAATGATGGAGGGTCAAATAAAAAAAATAGAGTTAAGAGAGAGATGGCATGTCTAAAGCGAACACTCTTGGCAAGATGTACCATTATGTATATAATTGTAAATTATTATTGAAATAAATTAAATGGTGCTGATTTAGCCAACATGAAGGGTGAACTTTCTGAATGTATGCACTATTGTTGTCAAAAGGAATTAATGCGTTAATAAAAAAAAAAAAAAATTAGTGGAGAATGGGGTTCGTTACACCTAGTATCATAATATGCATATGAACTGAAAAGTTAATTGTATAATGTTAAACCCTTTTTCTTCGCTTACATTTTGGCACTAAACTTTATAATGGATATGGTTTTTAACACCATTCCTCATGAATTTCTAGAATGTCATCCTCTTTTAATATAGTAAGTCGGTATGTTTTTTTACTTGTAGGAGTAGTACTATTCATACATATGTAAGTATCAGTACTGTGTATTTTCCTTACTTCATCAATTGTTCATCTTAAATGACAGTAAATATAAATTCTACAATAGGTCTTAGTAAGTGTAGTGTATATGTGTATCTCTTTATATTGATACTCATCTATTTATAATTTAATTTAGCTATGGAAATTATTAACCATAGTAATTTCCTATAGTTCTCTATATTGCTCTTAACAGAGTTTTCTTTATTGTTTTGTTCAGTTTTATTTACTATAGTACACAAGAATATTTTATGGTTCATTTCAGTATTTGAATTAACAGTTATAATTTATAATATAACTGTTCATTTTCTTCAGTTACCTCACTACCGGTTTAATAATTTCATTTTGATAATGATGATAATTACACTAACCTGTATTCAAGAGGATATTAAAAACTCCTTTTTGATTTAAAGTTGTAGAGATCTGCTTGTGTGGATATAGTTTAATTTAAATTATTAACATTTTCCAAATCATTACAGAAGTAGGAGTTATCAATTTGTATTAGACTAAATTTTTATACATATTCCACATGCAGATCATTTGCAGTGAGTTAATATCTTATCTAGTACTTAGGAAGATAACCAACATGCAAATATAGCTAAATTACTATTATGTTCTTGCAGTCCTAATTAGTAAAAATTCTGGATTTCAGTCCTCAAGTCTTTATACTTGCTCTTGAAGACAGAATAATAATTTATTTTCCAGAAATCCATGAATTTCTGCTTTTAAATAATAGGAAAGAATTTTCTGTTTTATCCACTGTTACTGAAACTTGAGCTTATTTTCTTGTACTTAAATTTATATACTAGAAACAGATTAAGATTAAAAAATTCAATCTTTTGTGGGAATAACACATATATTCATATTTAAACACTATTAGTTTAGAAATTCTGATTGATATTTTCTCACAAATTTTTATTCCTGCAACTAGACAGATTTTAGAGGATTTTATCCTCTAACAAAATCGTTTAAATGTGAGGAATCTAATATTCATAACCTGAACTTAACACTGTTTAATTTAGAAAAATAATCACCATAAAATAAAGTTAGCATATTATAAATTGAATGTGCATACCACTGCTTCTAATGACCAGTCCTCCCAACCTTAGAGTTCCTTTGTCTCCCGAACTCACCCTCAAGCTGAGATCCCCTCCAAGAACATACCAACCCCAATCTGTTCTGGAGTAGCTTATTTAATCCTATGCTCTCCCCAAAGCCTGTTTCTAATTCTGCGTCCAGAATTACAGGATGCTTTTATTCTTGTTTGCTTAGGCTTCCCTTATTTATGGACTTTAAAGCTGCTTTCTGCTTTTCTAGCTTTTTACCTCTTCCCAACTACTCTCCACATCATTGGGGAAATTTAGATTTCTCTTCAAAAATATAAATTAGAAATAAATTCTTTCAAGGCTTTTTGAAAGATTTTTGGGGAAAGTCTTAGCCTCTTTCCATACCTCATGGATTAGGCAAGTGATCTCAAAAATCTCATTTTGTCAATATGCACCGAAGTATTTTATTCATTTTTCATAATTAAATGATTAATTACATCCACACAATAATTATCCATTTGGGTCCACTCCCCTTTGGACTAAAGTTCAAATGTCTAATTTGAAAACATAAAACTAGGGGTGTTACATATCCCCCCTCTGAAAGCAAACACTGTCATCGTTGTTAACAGCTAACTACTAGAGTTTATTTTGAAAATAGATGTGGATATTTTTCCGTCATCTCAGCTTCTCTTTCCCACGTATCTTCTTTAGTAGTAAAGTGCTTCCACTGCACCTTTACTCTTGCTACTATTTGGTTTCTCAATTCAATTTCTTCCCGCTCCAATATTTGAAGTGGTTCTGGAAGGAACTCCCCTTCTAGTTCCACCTGTATCACATTCCAATCAAAAATATGAGAAGCGTCATGTACATATATTTTTAATAACGAAATAGGAAACACATCATGCACTTTAACATGAGGAGGTAAGGCCAGCTTATAAGCCGTTGGTCCCACCCTTTCAAACACCTCAAAAGGCTCACAATATCTAGGAGCCAATTTTGCACAACTTCCATCATAAAGTGTGCTCTTTTTGGGTTTAATACGCAAATACACATGATCACCCACTTTGAAATCTCGATGCACTCTCTTCTTATCAGCATAGTTTTTTTTTCGATCTTGTGTTGTTTTGATGTTTCTCTGTATTTTTTTGAAAATCCTTTCCATTTCTTGTAGAGTATCTAACCCCAATACTAGCTTATCTTCAAGTCGGCTCCAACTTAAAGGAGTACGACACTTTCTTCCGTAGAGTGCTTCAAATGGACTCATTTTGATGGAGGATTGATAGCTATTTTTGTAAGAAAATTCGACTAAATGCAAGTAGTATTCCCATTTTGATGGCCTATCCATCACATACATTCTCAGCATATCCTCCAAAATATGATTTGTTCTCTCTGTTTTACTGTCCGTTTGAGGGTGATAAGTAGTACTAAAATTCAATTTAGTGCCCATGCCCCCAAATAGACCTTTCCAAAAGGTGGCTATGAACTTAGCGTCTCTATCTGAAATTATCATCTTTAGGACCCGGTGTAGCCTTACTATTTCTTTTAGGAACACATTTTCTACTTGGGCTATCCCAAAAGTAGATTTTACAGGTATGAAGTGTGCAGCCTTTGTTAAGGTATCTATCACTACCATCACTGAATCATGGTGATACTTTGTTTTGGGTAACCTGATTATAAAATATATAGAAATATTGTCCCATTTCCATTCTGCAATTGGAAAGGGATTCAAAAGACCAGCTGGATGTTGATGTTCAACTTTGACTAGTTGACATTCCATGCATCTAGCTAAATAGTTTTCTACATCCTTTTTCATTCCTGGCGAGAAAAAATTCTTTTTCAAGGCTGTAAGCATTTTCTGATATCCAGGATGTCCTGAATATGGCTGTTTATGATATTCATCTAGGATTTATTTTTTCAAAGACTCCACATTGGGGATATACAATATGTTTTTATAGCAGATCAACCCTTTATGGTTTTGGGTGTATTCAACCATTTCTTTTTTCAGCATTTTCACTTGTAGATTCTGATAGTTTGGATCTTGATCTACTACCTTTTTAACTAGTTCTTCTAAGTCAAAACTAGAACTACTCCCAATGATGCTTATGTTTTGACAAGCATTTCTGCTTAGCGCATCATCAATTTTGTTTTCTTTCCCTTTGATATGTTTTATGTCGATATCAAATTCACTCAGAAAAGACAGCCATCTGGCTTGTCGAGCATTCAAATCAGTTTGAGAAAGGAAATACTTGAGACTAATATGATTTGTCATCAATATAATTTTTTTTCCAAGAAGATAGTGTCACCACATCTTGAAGGCATGGATTACAGCAGCCAATTCCAAATCATGTACACTGTAATTATGTTCATGTCTCTTAACTTTTCTAGACTCATATGCAATAACAGAATTTTCTTGCAACATAATTCCTCCCAATCACTCTCTACATCCATCCATACACACAACAAACTCTTTGTCAGGATCTGCAATTTTCAGTATAGGGGCTGTAGTAAGTTTTAATTTTAGTTGTTCGAAGATGTTTTGGCATTTTTCAGTCCACTCAAATTTGGTGCCTTTTCTCTGTGGTGAAGTTATGGGATACGCTATTGCAGAAAATCTTTACACAAAACTTCGATAATAACCTGCAATCCCCATAATGATCTTACTGCTGAAACATCAGTCAGCATCGGCCATTCTCTGATAGCCTTTATTTTCTTAGGTTCAATATCCAATCCTTGTTCAGAAATTATATGCCCCAAATATTGAATCTTGTCTTTATAAAATTCACATTTACTGAATTTGGCATATAACTGGTTTTATTTCAAAGTCTGTAAAACTATCCTTAAGTATTCTTTGTGCTCTTCCTCACTTTTTGAATAGAATAGAATATCATCTATGAACACTAGTACAAATTTATCTAAGTACTTGTTCAACATGTTGTTCATTAAGCACATAAAAGTGGCAGGGACATTTGTCAAACCAAAAGGTAGGACTACAAATTCATAGTGACCATACCTGGTTCAAAAAGTTGTTTTACTAATATCTTCCTCCTTAATTCTGAGCTGGTGATAACCAGTCCTCAAATCAATCTTAGAAAATACTGAAGCCCCTCTCACCTGATCAAAAGAGTCATCTATTCTGGGCAATGGGTAACTATTTTTTATTGTCAACTTATTCAGTTGACAGTAGTCAATGCACATTCTAAAGGTTCCATCATTCTTTTTCATGAACAGCACCGGTGCTCCCCAAGGGGATACACTCAGTCTGATGTAACCTTTATCCAGAAATTATTGTAATTTCATTTTTAACTCCATAAGTTCAGGGGGGCTCATTTGGTAAGGGGCTTTGGAAACGAGTGTTGCTCCTGGCACCAAATCGATTGAAAAGTCAATCTCTCTTTTGGGGGGAAGATGAGGGATCTCATGTAGGAAAACTTCCTTAAATTCTCTTACCACTGGTAAAGTCTCTAACAAGTTTTCTTCAGGTTGCTGTCCTAATTCTTCAACATGTATAGCATATACTTGATATCCTTTTCTAGTTGTTATTTTTAAGTGCAGAGCTGATATTTTTCTTACAAAGATTGGTTTTGGTTTTCCTTTGAGTATAATGGTATCCCTTCCTCATCTATGCAATATAGCATTTTATCCCAACAATTCATCATAGCCTTTCTTTTTTCTAACCAGTCCATTCATATCAGCAAATCATATGAGCCTAAGGGAAAAATGTTTAAATTTACTTCTTTCTGAAAATCATTTAATTTAATTGCTATTTGAGGTAACTTATGAGTTACTTTTCACTTGGTGCCAGTGGCTAACTGGACCAACCAAGACTGCTGAAATTTTTCAGTTTTGAGATTGCATTTCTCTACAACTTGTGGACTAATGTAACTCAAAGAAGCACCTAGATAAATTAAAACTGTGACAGATTAGTAAGCAATCTTACCTTCCATCTCGACCATAGTAGCCTGGTGTTCTGCTTTTCGGTTCTCCAAGGTTGCACTGATAGTGGGTATATTCCTTGATATATCATTCACTATGGTAGCTTCTCTATCTCTCATAATCATCTGAATATTTCGGTGTGGGCAGTCCCTCAACAGATGAGGTTCTCCGCAACCCCAACATCTCAAAGGCTCCTACATTTTAACTATTGCTTCCTTATTATTATCTCCATCTATTTGTTTTGAACCAACTTGGGATTGAGCAGTTTGACTTTCCTTTGGTTTGTTAAGTTTCTTCCACTGATGATCCCTACCAAAATTCATCAAGTAATCTAGTTTCTGTTTCGTTCCTTTGAATTCACCCTTGTTTATCCAGCTTTTCCCATGTTCACTCTTTCCTTTAAACTGCTGGTAGCATAACCTAGCTTTCCTCACCATTTATTCCATGGTTTTTGGATTATCGAACTCTATTTTCTCCCTGTACACAACATGCAAACAGTTCAAAAACATTTGTACCTTTGCTTTCTCTTCATGAATATATGGGACATACCTTAACAGATTTTGAAACTTGGTGACAAACTCATCTATGGTGAGTTGTCCCAATCTGAGTTCGTGGAACTCCTTTTCTTTATCATCATAATAGCCTTCGTTCAAATAGTAGTTTTTAAACATGACTTGGAAATCTTCCCAAGTCACCATCTTTTCATCAATGGCATGAACCATTTTTTTCTCCTCCCACCATAAGGCAGCCTTACCTTGCAACTGGTAGATATCTAATCTGGCTTTCAAATTTCTTTCATATTCGTAGACCTGAAAATACTTAATCATATTGAACATCCATGCCTCAACATCTTCCTCCTTCTCTCCATCATAGGAGGGAAGTTTAATTTTGCGAAACTCCCCCCGTAATTCCTTCTTTTGTTTATACTGATGTCTAGTAGTGTCATCTTCCTCATAATCATCTGATAACTTTCCTTTCCTCCTCTTTCCGGAACCTTCACCTTCTTGGCTCTTCTGTGAGGTCAGTTCTCTTATCATCTTTTCCTACTCCTCACTGGCTAATGACAACCTGTCATTCTGGCTTCTTAGCTCAGCCATATCCCATTGCAAGCTGTGAAACATAGCCATCAAAGGATCATTGGGATCTGGCGTGTTATCTCCATCACCCAGATCAACATAAATTTCATCTCCTTCATCCATTGACTTTTCAGTTCCAGTACCTTTGTACACTAAAACAAACAACATCAGTAAATTTTTTTTTTCAGAAAATAATTTAATCTATACAGTGAGCACAACAACAGCCCAATTTTTCTAACATGAGGTATGATACCATTTGTAACATACCTCAAAACCCAGCTTTTTTTTCATCGTTTTGTGACGATCATACTTCATACAATTTTCTAACTCATAGTTACTCTTGTCTACTGAATAATTTTCCCGTCTCATGTAATTTGAGTAAAGGTTTTCCCATAGTAATTAAATCTATTTATAATAAAATCTCTATATTAACTTTTCCTAATTTTCCCCAAGTCTATAATGTTTATACATTAAGTCTTGATACTCTAAACTCTGCCCCCTTCTTCCTTCCTACTTAAGAATTATGGAAAGACCTTATTATTGATGTATGGATATGTCAAAGTGTTCATTTATTTACTCATTTTCTTATGGAATAAACCCGTACTCGTATCGTTGAATTTATACAGGCCTTAACCATAAAACTTAACACCATGGTTATTATCTTTATCCACTCTTTGTATTCTTATTTTCGATGGATAGTATAAGCATTGGGGTTTATCGTATGATTTTTTTTCAAATTATTAATATGATTTCGATATTGCCATTGGATGGTTTCAACTCAAGCTTACCTATGTATCCATAGGGCTTATGTTATTAACCTCTTTAATAGTTCATGTTAAATCATGTGCTGGAGACTTGATAAGTTCAGTATCTTCGCTGGTGACTTGACATGTTTATATCATCCACCTAACTATTGTCATTAATGTCTTTACTATTGGGTGTTATTAACATGTAGTTTGCATGCAGCATTTTTGCTTCTCCCTTTCTCGAGTTTTCCATTGTACTGATCAAGTAGATCTTTTGGATTTCATTCATATCATTGTATTAAATGTAGACGTATGAATTCTCTACCCACCATCCTACGCATTTACTTGTATTGATTTTACCCTATTAAATTATACGACTTCATCAGAATACGCCACTTGTAGGGCTAGATGATGTTAGGGTTTAAGAACTTTATTGGATATTTAATGTAAGAGGTCAAAATAGTGATAGTTCATTTGCCTCCATTATCAATTCTCTGGTCTCGCTTGCCATTCTGTCGACTTGCCTCTGCAATGTGGCAACGAGCTCTTGGCAAGAGTTTATCCATGACTTTCTTTCGCCGAAAATATTCCATTCGATAAGCATATTATTGTTACTCAAATTTTGACTTTCATCCTAGCTTTATATGTATAATATGAAGGGCGTTATTTTGTGTTTGATAATGCGTTTAAGAAGAGCCTCTGTTCCAAATATACGATTAATAAACTTTCCCCGCTTAGTAACTTTGTTGTTTCTTTTCATACAGTCGTTATGGTAAATGTTCTTAAGCATATTTGAGCCATTTCTATCCACATATAAGTGTATCTAAGGTTCAACGAACCCCAGCGTCAAGAATCCCAATTGTTCTTTTGGTAATCTCTATTCATTTGATAAAATTTTTGTTTTAATTGAACGCACAGTTGGTATTATAGAATCACTCTTCCACGCCTATCATTTTTCCCTTTTTATTGGGTATTTTAATTTTCATCCTCTGTATATGACTAATATTATAGGTATTTGATTTGTAATTTTTTTTTTTTCTCGCTACCTTAAAGGAATGTGACTCAGACTCCACCATGAAGATACAAATCTGAGCTTCAATATATCTCCATTCGCACAAGTAAACCATGTTTCTCTTTAGATTATGGTATAACGAGGTTTTTTTCATTTCTGTGTGTTATATTTGCCCTATCTCAATGTTAAATGAATGATTTCATGTAAATGTTAAGTCATTTCCTCTCTCCTTTGGTGTAAACGTTATACTGTGGAAATTTTGAGCTTTTTCACTTCATGGAACTAACTCAATCTCTCTTAATATAGGTCATTTTTCATTTTTATTACTCCGCACTGAGAATTATTACTCAGTTTACAATGGAGTTATCATTATACTCTTTAAATTTGTAATTTAAAAATTTATATTACTCTTCACATATTACTTACTCAGAAGACAATATTATATGGCTCTGTCATAGTTTCCCAGTGTCATAATATGCATATGAACTGAAAATTTAATTGTATAATGTTAAACCATTTTTCCTGGCTTACATTTTGACACTAAAATTTATAATGGATATAGTTTTTAACACCATTCCTCATGAATTTCTAGAATGTCATCCTCTTTTAATATAGTAAGTTGGTATGTATTTTTACTTGTAGGAGTAGTACTATTCATACATATGTAAGTATCAGTACTGTGTATTTTCCTTAGTTCATCGATCGTTCATCTTAAATGACAGTAAATATAAATTCTGCAATAGGTCTTAGTAAGTGCGGTGTATATGTGTATCTCTTGATATTGATACTCGTCTTTTCAGAATTTTATTTAGTTATGGAAATTATTAACCAGAGTAATTTCCTACAGTTCTTTATATTTCTCTTAACAAAGTTTTCTATAAGTTCTATTCAGTTTTATTTACTACAGTACACAAGAATATTTTATGGTTAATTTCAGTATTTGAATTAACAGATATAATTTATAATATAACTCTTCATTTTCTTCAGTTACCTCACTGTTGGTTTTATAATTTCATTTTGATAATGATGATAATTACACTAACCTCTATTCAAGAGGATATTTAAAACTCCTTTTTGATTTAAGGTTGTAGAGATCTACTTGTGTGGATATAGTTTAATTTAAACTATTAACATTTTCCGAATCATTACAGAAGTAGGAGTTATCAATTTGTATTAGAATAAAATTTTATACATATTCCACATGCAAATCATTTGCAGTGAGTTAATATCTTATCTAGTACTTAGGAAGATAATCAACATGCAAATCTAGCTAAATTCTGGTTATGTTATTGCAGTCCTAATTAGTAAAAATTTTGGATTTCAGTCCTCAAGTCTTTATACTTGCTCTCGAATATAGAATAATAATTTATTTTCTAGAAATCCATGAATTTCTATTTTTAAATAAGAGGGCAGAATTTTATTTTTTATCCACTGTTACTGAAACTTGAACTTCTTTTCCTGTACTTAAATTTATATACTATAAACAGATTAAGATTACAAAATTCAATCTTTTGTGGGAATAACACATATCTTCAGATTTAAACTACTATTAGTTTAGAAATTCTGATTGATATTTTCTCATAGATTTTTATTCCTAAAACTATACATATTTTAGAGGATTTTAGCCTCTAACAAAATCTCTTAAATGTGAGGAATCTAATATTCATAACCTGAACTTAACACTGTTTCATTTAGACAAATAATCACCATAAAACTAGACTTAGCATACTATAAATTGAATGCACATACCACTACTTCTAATGACCAGTCCTCCCAACCTTAGAGTTCCTTTGTCTCCCGAACTCACCCCCGAGTTGAGATCCCCTCCAAGAACATACCAACCCCAATCTATTCTGGAGTAGCTTATTTAAGTTTATTCTCTCCCCAAAGCTTGTTTGTAATTTTGCGTCCATAATTATAAGATGCTTTTATTCCTGTTTTCCTAGGCTTCCCTTATTTAGGGACTTTAAAGTAGCTTTCTACTTTTCCAGCTTTTTACCTCTTCCAAACTACTCTCCACATCATTGGGGAAATTTAGATTTTTCTTCAAAAATATAAATTAGAAATAAATTCTTTCGAGGATTTTTAAAATATTTTTGGGGAAAGTCTTAGCCTTTTTCCATACCTCATGGATTAGGCAAGTGATCTCAAAAATATCATTGGTTCAATATGCACAAAAGTATTTTATTTATTTTTCATAATTAAATGATTAATTACATCCACACAATAATTATCCATTGGGGTCCACTCCCCTTTGGACTGAAGTTCAAATGTCTAATTTGAAAACATAAAACTAGGGGTGTTACACTAGATCGGAGAGAAATAACGCTCTAGAAGCAAGTCATCCCCCAAGTTAAGGTGCAATGGAAGCACTTTGTCCCAAAGGAAACCACTTGGGAAGATGAAAAATTTATGCTTGAGGATTTTCCGAAATTGTTCTTAGGAAATGAGTAACAATGAGGACGGTGTTTTCCTCCAGGGAGGAAGATGTAACTTCTTGATTTAGTTTTTAGTTTTTACTTGTTTAGAAATAGTCTGAATTAGAAGGAATGGGGCATTTGTTAAGGATAATAACTCATAGCTTTTTATTTTAAAGTATTTAATTAAATGACAGCTTTATTTTGAGTAAAAGGTGAAAGTAAATGTGTGGGGAAAAAATTCCAAGAAACCCAAGAAGAGGTTGAGAGAGTTCTGATAGTTACGAATCCCAAAAATGATTTAAAGGAAAATCATAGTAGGGAATGGGGGTTTTGTGCAGAAGAATTAGAGGGATAAACTTTGTATGTTCATTCTGAGTTGTCTAGAGCTTGTGGGAGTACCAGTGGAACTCAAGGAATTTACCCTTAAGAAGTTGACTGCATCTTTCAATCCCGAGGTTAAACTTCCTGTCTCCTAAAATTTTCCTCAGACCTAGTGTGGAGCAAGGGGGGAGCAGAGGGCGTAATCCCCTCACTCAAGGTTAGGTTGACCAGGCAGTTACTGGGACAAATTTCTAAAACTCTGAAGTAGGTACATACAACACTTTAGTTTAAATTTTTGTTTCTCTATATCTAATTCTTAATTTGTTATTAAATGAGAATAAATGTGAAAAGAATTATCAGTATTTTAATCCCTGTTACTGTATAAGATATGAATATGAGATTTTTGAAACATAACCAATAATCATTATTATATTTCGTAAGAACAGAGTGCGAATATAGATAAAGAAGTTTGAGATAATTATGTAAATATTTCCTAAAAGCTGAATGTTGATAATTCATAAATGCTTTATTACTATTCTAATAGAAAACGTGCAAGCTATGAGGATAGAAACATTATAAGATGTGTTGTACAAGGAAATGTAAAATTTCAAGTAGATTATCAGTTCTGAAAAATTTAGCTGAGAGAGAGCACGGAACATCTCCGTAGAATTTACAAGCATAAAAGGAAACTATAAACAAATTTTAAAACTCAAATAGTAAAATATTATGGAAACTATAGTAATATTTATTGTGGTTCTGTAGAAGAAAGAAAAAATAACAAGATAAAGAAGCTTGTATAAGAATTACGTAGAGTACGGTAGAGAGATAACTAACAAGATTTATGAAATAGTAAACATTTACTTCATAACTGCTGTAAATATTGAACGTGCTAAACTATTTCATAAATTGTGCAAATAACATGTATATCTTGAGTAGAGCTCTCCATTTACGACAACGATGACTATGTGGATTTAGAGCTAGAAATTGTTTTAATGTTCTGTTCCCAGTCCCAGCAGATTCCTCATTGGAGTTTTCTGAGACCTCATAGATAAAAGCAAAGAATATTCGTACCAAACTAGACTATACGTTGAAAATGGAATAGACAAGATAGTCATTATAATAAACCAAGTAAGTCTTTAGCTATATTTAATAGCATAACACTGAATTATATACAGAATCTCTCGGTTACAAAGAAATATTGGAAATTTTCATGTTAACCAAAATGAATCAAACAAATATTTACTCTGATATTTTTGTAAGAAAATAACATGGCAGAAGGGAACTTAAATTCCATTACAAATGTCGAAAATATCTTAACCATAATAGAGAAACTGATAAACCCTCGTTGAAAGTAAATAACACAAACAACAGAGTAATTTCAAATTATACATGAACTATAGTAATGAGCCAGAGGAGAAACTCTTTTGTCTCTCACTCTTCATTTAAATAAAACAAATAAATCTAGATGTGAAAAGTAAATCCAAACTCTAGAAGCATGAGACCTTCCCTGTAGGGAAAGTGAGGGGAGGTCGAATATTACAATTTGTGCATACAGTAAAAAAGAATTTTGAGATTAATTGGTCAAAAACCCTTACCGTTTCGGTGAAACAAGAAAGAAGGCTGACGTCATTCCTTTAAACTATAATCTGCAAGAATCAAACAGTTCCTATATAACCTTGCATTGAACAACATATATGGGTTAAGCGATGGGTCGAATTGAAAGATAGTAACCCAAGAAACCTTAACCAAAAGAATAGCTAGAAAGAAAAAAATTGATTTCATAAGCACTATAAACCTAGTACGTTACCTTGTTGATAGGACTTGGAACTTTGCTGAGGTTGATGAAGATATGCTTCAAGCCACAAAGACGCTTTAGCCAAGTAGTCAAGCGACTGATGGAAATCGAGAGCCGAGAGGCATGCAACCAGAAGGAAGGACCAGCAGAGCCATGCCCTTGCTCCAAAGGAAAGCACAACAAGGACTCAACAGAAGTAAACATTTCAGCGTGTTGCAGATAGAACAGTAAACCCCAGCCCTGGAAGTGGCGGAATACTCACAGAATGAAATTCGATCAGTTGCAGAGCGAAAGTTTCTAATAGTGAAATGAAAAAAATGAGCCACAATGGGAGTTGCGGGGTGGGTGGTTACCCTAACCCACCCCTTCAAAACTGAGCACCATTGATCGCATGGATCCAAGATCTAATGATGGAGGGATCGCCAGTACAACGAATTAGATGTGACCGGAACGGAAAAGAAGGATAGACATTTATTGCTGAAATAAAATCAGGTCGGTTTGGTGAATTAAATATAACAGTGTTTAATTATAACCAAGGTAACACTTTAAACTCGGATCATGACCAAAACGATTGAAGTTGGAACATCTTCTAATTGTATGCAAGAATTAATCCAAGAGTTACTTGCTCGGTACTTTTCTCTCAGATTGTTGGGATTGCCAACATATTAGTTTTTGTTAGAAATTTGTTTACATATATTTATGGAATGCAAGTCATTTAATATTATGTTAAAACTCATATGTAGTGTGAATCCGTTTACAACTAGTAGATAGCTTAAGTATGGTAGCCAAGTAAGTAATTTCTAAAAATTGTTTTTTGTATTAATGGTAAATATAGATGGTTAATGTGGAAAGCGTTACAGTTACTTATGACTTTCAATACCAATAAAATCAAACCATGATTTCAACTATACCAATATACTTAAAAAAATTCAAGCCACCCTATCATATTTTAATATTGTAAAATTTGACATTAAAAGCCCTAATTTAATTTTCATGTGAAATTAAGCATAATTTTAATTATCAATCTATAAAATTATATATTACTTATTTTTTACATTTTTTAATACTAAAATGTATACTTTACATTAAAATAAAAAATTAAACAAATGACTTTTAATAACAACAAAATCACTTTATATTTAATCCAAATTGACATATATTAATTGTTTCTTAAAGCTCAGTAAAACTACATCTTTATCATCACATCCAAATACATCACCCCTATCGAGAATTGAACTAATAACTTCATATACATAGCTTTAATTAAAACTAATTGAAATTATATATTTAATATTTAATATTTATATTGTGCTTATCTTAATATATTACTTGAGATTTCACCTTTATATATATAAAAAAGAGACATTATAAGAAAAAAAATCTTCACTTCCTTATTATTATTATTATTATTATTCTTTTGCATAATAAGTGTCACCTCTACAATATAGAATTTTGTAAAAAAAATTATTTTCCATTAGTGTCATCCAAAAGTTAACTCATGACTTTCATGTATGCCTTATCTTTTTATATTTTTTTAATAGTAAAATGTTTATTTTTGGCTAATAAAACACTAAAGGAATTAATTTCAATAAAAACAAACCAACCCCATGGTTAATTTGAATTGACATGGGAAATAACATTATATAAAGATCTATATTAACCATAAATTTAATAAAGATTAATAAACATTAAAACCTTTAGGTGAAAACCTTTTTTTTAATAGTGTGACACTTCAAAAAAAGAATTGCACCTCCAAATATTATATTACATCTATTTATGGAATTGATAAATGATAATTAAGATATATGTCTATATATATATAATTATTTTTAAAATTTAATAAATCATAAATAGATTTTGTAACATACATAATCAACTTTATCCATTTACACATGGTAAATCAATCTTATTCTAACTCTTTAATTAAGAATCGATTGGAACGAAGAACAAATTATTGGTAACTAATATTCTTGCTATTCTCCACCGACTCTTGACAGAAAAAAAAAACCCACAGTTAGTTTTCATAGCTTTCAGCAGTATATGTTGGAAACATGAGCTGTGATGTGCGAGGAAGATGATTTTACTCCATCGAATGCTCCTCTCTCTTAGTTCAATTTGCGGCTGCTGCTATGGAACAAAACATGAATATGATATTCCGAGGGATTTTCAAGATAGAGGTATGACCTCTGGGGAATGCACGAACTCTTTGCACGGATCGAAGCTTCGCATTGAAGGTGATGGAGGCAAGGATTCTGCATTGGAAAACAAGAGAGGGTAATTCAAGATGGAGTTAAAAATCAGATTTTGCATGAAGGCGACGAGGATTGTGGGAGCTAAAGTACAGAAGGTGATAACCATCTAGGTTACCATTGTAATAGCAGTAAAGTTCCCGGTTCCACTCTGACTATGCCACATGAATGCACAGTTCCTCGCCTTGCATGGGAGTGTTTATCAGCGGTGTTCGGTGCGAAGTTGCCTGCCTTTTCTATTCGGACTTATTTAATTCATCCAAATCGGTAAATATTATGCTGTTCAAATGGAGGATTTGGATTGAAAAGATAAGTATTTTTCTTTATTAAAAATAATTTTGAAGTTTAATTTTATTGATACAAGATAAGTTAAAAGAGTTTTTCTTAGGAGAAGAACTCTTGAAATTTTATGTATATGGAGAATTTATGCTAGTTTTTTTAGTAAAGAAAATACTTTACGATACGTATATATAGAAATATTGTTGTTATGTTAACTTAAAAAAAAAGAAAAATATAACTATCTACAACAATAAAAGATAAGTAACACACACACACACATATATATTGCATAAGCATCTTATTTAGGAAAATGTAGGATGATTGTTTTCTTTTAAAAGGGATGTGTTAAACGATAAGAAATCCAAGTTCTTTTCTTGGAAATGAATATAGATGAAAGAGGGTAACTCTTGAAATATTTTCATGTGTGGTGAGGAAGAAAAGAAAAGTTTCTCGGATTACTATTCTTGGAAGATTTTTTATGAATACATATGCATACATTAACCATGTTGTAAATATTAGTTATTTAATAAATCCATGGATATTTTACCATGGTGTTGGTAAAGATTAATTATTTAATAAATCCATCGATAGATTACCATGGTGTTGGTAAAGACTAGTTATTTAATAAATCCATGGATAGATTACCATGGTGTTTGTAAATATTAGTTATTTAATAAATCCATAGATAGATTACCATAGTGTTGGTAAAAATTAGTTATTTAATAAATCCCTGCATGAAAGAACTATTATATGTGAGTACTTTATAATGTTATCTTAACTATTATGTTAGCTTTTGCATATGCATGCAATATTGTATTACCTTTAGTTGGAAAGAATGTACATATACTTATGTGGATATCATGTTGTGTTAGACTACATTTTAAAAGGTTGTTAGTATAATATTTGAAAAACAAGACATGCTTTTGTATGCTTAATTGCATTAGTTTTACAGAAAAGAGAACATGTGTTTACATGCTTTCTTGCATTAGTTTTACAGAAAAGAAAAAATGTGTTTTCATGCTCTTTTGTGTTAATAATTTCTTTGGGAAGATTCTTTTGGAAGTTATGTGCTCTGTTGTGTAAGCATTCCTTTGGGAAGACTCTTTTGGGATTCTATTTGCATTTGCATGCATGGGAGAAACATTTGTTATGTTAGCTTTCCTTCCATGCACCCAAAAGTAATAGGTTAAGGGTTAATTATTTTGATTAAATTTATGTAAATTGTATGCACGAATATCGTAACTATGTATCTGTTTCTTTTAAAGATATGCTTGGGAGATGTAGCTATTGTCTTGCAGGAATGTGTGCCTATGCGAGGGAAACATTAGTTAATGTGATGACTGATAACTAGCACATATGCAGTATGTGTTGTTAAACGAAGCATGTCAAGATATTTTACTTACATGTCATGAATATACATGAGTAGATGGAGAAGCTTCTCTAGCATAGATTTATGAAATGGTTGATTGATACTTTATGAATCTTGATGTCAATGTATGTTGAAGGCATCATTAGTAGGGAATGATGGTGACATGTACAAAGAAAATATTATGCTTAACCTGGTGGAAGGTAAATGATTATGGTTCATGCAAATAAGTGTGAGCTGCAGGATGATCCAATGTACGATGGTCCATTGTAAGGCATCCATGCCACCAAGATATGAACATATAAATATTAGTGGGTAAATGCTATCATATTTATTGTAATGGCTTTAAGCTAGATATTTGTATATTTCCTTGTAATATTTTATTGAATGAGGGTTGACCACCCTTTGGTTTTCACCCTACGGGTTTCCGAGGTATATTGGTGTTCAATGAAGTGATTGATTATTGTGTTAAGATGATGATGTTGATTACTTTCTTGTATTAATGTTCATCATGTGAAGTATGTGATGACTACATGAATAATGAAATGAACGCAAGGTATCTCATACAGTTTTATGTTAACGTACCATAGAGATTGTTAATGGTCAAACAACTTACTATTCTTATACTAAGGTTTCACTATGAATTGCCGAATATTCTATCTAATGATGAGTAAGGAATATTTAATAGTGATTTGGATGGATACCATGGGTAACTTGTATAAAAAAAATTTAACTCCCATATGAAATTAACAGAATATATAATAATGGCACTTTAGATGATAGAAAATAATAGTAATAATTTTTCAATTATTGAACAAAATGTATATAAGCAGTAATAGATTTATTGCTACAAACAAAAATAACATACATTAATTTAATTTATGGTTTTTAATTTTTGTATTTGTTTATTTTGAAATTGTAGTTTTTACTATCAATAAATTCAATCCATAATTATAGAAAATTTTGAATGAAATACTTTAAATAAAAATTATTGATTTTATTATACACAAATAATAAGTTTCAATATTATTAAAATTAAATTATAAATCAAAAGAATGAATTTATTTTATAAAATTAATGATTAATTATATACAATTTAATAACTTTTTAACATTTAAGTCATTTAATATTAAATATTTAATTTAATTATTAATAAAAATAAAATTATATATAATTTTTTTTATGAATATTAAAATTGATAACATCTATTATTTATGAAAATCCTATATAACGGCTTTCTATTAATAATATTGATCATAACACTCACAATATTCAATATAAATATATTTTAAATAATTATACATAATAACTTTCAATACCAATAAACACAAACCATAGATATATTTATTATTTAAACTCAAACCATATATATATTGTTTAAAGTTTATATAAAAATAATATAGATATTAAAATAGTTGGGTTATGTATTCCATTGAAATATGGAAATATAAATATTATATATTTTTTAATTTACATATTTCAAAATAATTTTAAAAGTTATTAGAAATTTATTTTATTTTATAGGGATATGGAAGTTTTTTACTTATAATTGAAAATTATAGTTAAATATTTTTAATATATTTCTTTTTTATTGAGTTATAATATGAAAAATTAACAAAACAAGCAGATTTAGAGTGAGATTATGCTTTATAATACTTTTAAGTAAACATAACTATTCATATTCAGTCATAATATCAACTAGCAATTGCACTATACGTTGCAAACGAAACATTGTAAAGCAATAACATAGGAAATAGTAGTACAGAGGAAAAAATGTGTGACGTATTATGTGATTTAATTGAATATTTAACTTATCACTATGAATTATTTTATTTAAAAAATTTATAGGAAATTGTAGGTGCACTTGGTATGCTTAGGTTTTGAATTAATCATATGACTAGTTTAGAGAATTAATGGCTTTGTTTTCTTATTTTAGGGACAGTGGTAGAATTCATGTTTTCAATATTTCCAAACTAATTCAGGAATCAATAATTTCACTAGTAGTTTCACTATTTTTATTTTCGTGGGACCCTTACAATATCCTAATTAGTTTTAGAGAACTTCAAAAAGGAAGCCTTTGGGAAGATGGTTTCAACCAATGCATTTTAAATAAGATACAATGCATTAGCATTCATTATTCTATGTTCTGAAGCATTCATCAATGCTTATTAGGTTACTTCATTTTTTCATTCTTTATATCAACAAAATAAAGAGTCTAATTGATCAAATTTCACATTTTTTCTCTCCAAAATAAGAAATTGGGGAAAAGCATTGGCTACCTACCTCTTCCAACGAGAAAAGTTTAATGCGGATATGTTATATCATATAAATAAATAGTATTTTCATTCCCATAATCTCCCATATATCATTCTAATATGGATACAACTTATTCTTCACTTTAGCTCAACTGTGTAAGGTTTACCCTAATTAGAAAGGGTAATTATTGTATTGTGGCTTGAGTACAAAGGGATTACTATTCTATTATAGTTTCTATTATAATTTCGGGGCTCGTGACTAATAGGACATATATAACTTGATAACAGATTATTGGGGAAGAAAAGTTGTTATTGCGCATATTTCTTTGTAACTTTAATGCATATAAAGGAATAGTAATTTCATACCCATAATCTCGCATATACCATTCTAATATGGATACAACTTATTCCTCACTTTAGCTAAGATGTGTAAGGTTTACCCTAATAAGAAAGGGCAGTTATTATATTGTGTCTTGACCAAGTACAAAGGGATGACTACAAGGAAATTCTATTATAATTTTGGTGTCATGACTAATAGGAAATACACAAATTGATAAGAGATTATTGGGGGCTTAAAAGTTGTCACTGCCTACATTGCATCTTAACTTGAATGCATATATAATCTAAGATGCACATCCATTAAGGAATTTTGGGAAAATATTATGCTGCATGTCTGTTATTCGTGCAATGTCTGCTATTAGTGCAATGTCGCACAAAGTTAGAGAAAAGGGACTTATGAAGGGCCTTTTTTTCTAGACCAGCCTAGCTTAACGTATTATATCCTTGTGTAGCCTAGTCTAATTTGGTGTATCCTAGCCCACTCTAGCTTAGCCTACCATAATCTAATACAATCTAGATGTAGAAATTTGCTGAATAATGATTAATTATCCACCGAGACTATCCAGGTCACATACTATTTGAACTTCATACACAACACATAATCTCTTCCACTCAGATCATCAAACATGCAGAAATAAAACAAGCGATAACACATCAAATCATCATACACATTAACACAGTATGTATGGGGAAAGCTTATAGCTGAAAACCCCGCTGCTATTGTGTATATTATAATGGAGAAATCAAGTAACAAACTCAGTACAATACTCCTCACAAGTACTCAGTACTTTCTCATACAGTTACTCACAATCTAGCTCAGTTTTGAACAGGTTACTGGTTCAAAACTCACCGCCAATTGCCTTGCCTCTATTCCGTGTTTCAATATTATGGGATGGCCTCTTTATATAGATAAACCACCAGCCTGAACTGCGCAATCCTCATGGGCTTACTCCCCCTATCTGTGTGTTGCAAATAGCAATAGTATAATCACAACAGATAGCTAACTCCACCCTTTCATCTATCTCTTTCACTGGTCTCTACTGAACTGATCATGCACTGTAGTGAACTGATGTTTTCTTGAGTTGAATAATGAGTTACTAATTAATGAATTAAATAATATTTAATTCACTCCACTCATAACTAATTGATTAGCTAGTTAAACTAATCTCAACTAGTTCAACTAAAATAAACAGAACACAACTCCACTATCTGTCTCATTAACTCCTCCAAACTTCTGCCACTGAAGTCCAACTGAAGTCAACCACGCATGATGCCATCAAACCCTTGGGAACCACGTGATTCCTCTGTCAGATGCATGAGCCACTTCTGTAGCTCGAACTGAAGTGCTCCAAGAGAGTAAACTGTTGTTTATAGTCTAAATATTATTAAGGGTAAATAATATTTGACTTCCCTGTTTTAAGGGGAGGCAGTCTAAAAATAGCAAACCTCTTAAATTTCCTAAAAAATAGAGTCTGCATTTTTACCAACATGACCACTGCTCCAAGAATAGCATACTGCAACTCCCAGAACATGCTCCATATGTCTAAAAATAGACATAGTCTAAAAATAGACTTTGCGCCAAAAATAGCCTGCGGGCCCACTTAGTGAAGGCGACTTCATTTCACTAAGCTCCATCATCTTGCTGCATTTTCAACACTCCCTCTCAGCAAGATATGGATTATCTTCAACCCCTATCCTGCCTCTGTGGAATTCGAACTTGCTCCTGGTGAGCGCCTTCGTCAGGATGTCGGCATCCTGATCCTCCGTGGGAACATATGAAAGCATCATGATCCTCCGCTGAACACAATCTCTGATGTGATGGTACCTGATGTCGATATGTTTGGACCTATCATGAAATACTGGATAAGCCGAGAGCTTGATGCAGCTCTGGTTATCACAGTAGATCACTGTAGGCTCCAAATGCAACCTGAACAAACCTGCGAGGATCTTCCTCATCCAAATAGCCTCGCATGCAGCCAAACTTGCTTCCATGTACTCGGCCTCTGCTGAACTGAGTGCCACGGATCTCTGCTTCCTGCTGTACCAGGAAACTGCTGTCGACCCAATGCTGAAAACTCCTCCGGAAGTGCTCTTCCGGTCCGTTGGACTCCCTGCCCAATCTGCATTAGTGAAGCCAGAAAGCTCTTGCTCCATCCTCGTGCCATAGACCATATCCGGATGTGCCTCTAATATAAGCAAATGTATGCTTACCTTGCTTCGAGGAGCTGGTAAGAGCAACCATAGCTTTCTTGGCATTTGGTTAAACGCATAGCATATCTCGGGTCGTGTATTGACCGGATACATAAGCGACCCCACCAGCTGTCGATAGACGGTGGCATCCTACCTCCGTGAAGTATCATCCTCCTTCCTCCAACCACCGGGAAGAGGAGTGTCGAACGAGCTTGTAGCCTTGCACATGTTGAACCTCTCCCGGAATCTCCCGGGCATATACTGGCTCTTGATCCTCCGCTGCGCTTCCAAATCTCCAATCCCAGGAAATAATGAAGGATGCCCAAGTCCTTCATCTCAAACTCTCGTGCAAGATCCTCCTTGCATGAAAGTATCAACTGCTCATCGCCAGTCAAAATCAGATCATCTACATACAGTACGATGATCAACAGCTTCCCCTCCACCACAATCTGGTACAGGTTAGGATCCGCCTCACTCTTGGAGAATCCAAGCCCGGTGAAGTAGCTGTCTATGCGAGTGTACCAAGCACGAGGTGCTTGCTTCAGCCCGTATAGTGCTCTCTTGAGTTGGCACACATGCGACTCACTGCTGAAGATCTCGAAACCTTCAGGCTGCTCTATGTACACCTCCTCCTCAATAACTCCATTGAGGAACGCAGTCTTCACATCCATCTGATGAATGTGCCACCCCATCTGCGCTGAGAGAGCAAGGATCGTCCGTATGGAAGAGTACCTTGCGACAGGTGAAAAATTCTCCTCATAGTCGATCCCCTCGATCTGTGAGAAGCCACGGGTGACAAATCTCGCCTTGTACTTCTCCACACTCCCGTCAGCCGCCTGCTTCACCTTGTAGATCCATCGCGAACCTACAACTGATTTCCCAACCGGTCTTGGGACAATCTCCCATGCACTGTTCCTGATGATCGAATCATATTCTTTGATCATGGCATCAACCCATGCGGGTTCCTCCACAGCTTCCTCAAAAGAGGATGGCTCCGTCACAACACATTGACTCACAAGAGCCATGTATCCGGTGTACCGATCTCGTGACTATCTCTGTCTGCGCTGTGTTGTAGGTGGTCCTACAACCTTCTCTGCATCCCGAGCCAGTCGCTCAGCTTCTGTAGTGCGCATGCGCCCTCTGATGGTTGGCGCTGCCTGGGTGGTTTCTTCCACCTCCTGAACCTCCTCTTGTGGCTGATCCACATCCGGAAGCTCCTCCTTAGGAACTAACTGCTCCTCATCTGCATGCAAGTGTAGCTCCCTCTCAAGCGAACACTGCATGGCTTTCTCCTCCTGAAATTTTATATCCCGTCGCACAACAGTCTTTCGACTGTCTGACAAATACACCCGGTAGTTGTGAGGTGTATCAGTGTACCCCACAAATATTCCAACCTCAGCAGTTGGATCTAGCTTCCTTCTTGCATCCTTCGTCACATGCATGTAGACAGGAGAACCAAAAATCCGCAAATGGGAAATATCAGGCCTCTTGCCAGAATAAGCCTCCTCTGGTGTACTCATGCCAAGAACCTTGTGAGGACAACGGTTCTGCACATACACTGCTGTATTGCATGCATCAGCCCACAAGTGAAGGGGTAGGCCCTGATCATGCAACATCGCCCGTGCAGCACCCACGATCGTTCTGTTCTTCCGCTCAGCCACCCCGTTCTGCTGTGGGTTATGGAGTGCGATGAGCTCTCTCCGAATCCCTTCTGCGCTGCAGAACTCCTTGAATTCAGCCGAGATGAATTCACCACCGTTATCACTCCTTAGAGCAATCACCTTCTTCCCCGACTCCTTCTCGACCAGTGCTTTAAACTCACAGAACTTCGCGAATGTATCGCTCTTCTTCTCCATGAAGAAGATCCAACACTTTTGAGAGAAATCATCAACAAAGATCACATAATACTTATGCTTTGCTGTCGAAGCAACTGAGAAAGGACCACACACGTCTGTGTGAACCCTCTCAAGGATCTTCGTGGCGCGACTATCCTTCTCGTGAAAGGTGGCTTTCACATACTTCCCTAAAGTACACCCCTTGCACTGATCTGACTGCGCAAGAGTGCCCTTAGGAAGCCCAATAGAAATATGTTGTAGAATCTTCAAAGCTCCATGTTGAAGGTGGCCCAATCTCCTGTGCCACAGTTCGCCCTCATCATCCCGGCTCACCACTTCTCCCGCTTTGCATGCCATAGCTGCACAGGCATCTACCTGCAACTAATAAAGGTTCTTGGTTCGAACCCCTATCTTCCGGGTCTCTCGAGTAGTCTTACTGCGCAGGAAGGATTTTCCTTCGCTGAAGACCACATCATACCCCTTATCCTCCAACATTGCCACAGAAATCAGGTTCTTCTTCAATCCAAGTACATGCATGACATCCTTCAAGACAAAGGGTTTACCAGACTCCCTCTGAAAGGATATGGTACCGATACCAGTCGCACTGTATCTACCATCATCGCCCATCTCGATGTGCACACCCAAATATTTGTTCTCCAGATCTGAGAACAACTCCCGATCTCCCGTCATATGAAATGACGCACCGCTGTCCAAGAACCACACCGATCCCATCACACTTGAAACCAAGCATGCGATCAATGAGCTTTTGGCGATACTGAGGTATTTGGCAATACTGTCGCCCTTCTCCATCTTGATGTTCCTGAGCTTATCTTTGAGCGCCAGCTTCCTTTGGTCACTCTTACTCTGGAATAGATCCGTCAAAGCTTTCCACATTAAATATGGAGTAGCCTTTCCATGCAGGCTGGATACAATATGATCCTTGACGCCCTCCAACAGGATCCTTCGACACTTCGCCATCTTCTTTGCCATGCATCGACTTCAGCTGCATCAGTGGGCTTTTGGACATCCGTATCTACGAACTCCTTCAGACCATTATCTTCTAATACTGCTTCCATGCGATCCTTCCATGCAACATAATTCGAACTGCCTTCAAGAGCATATTCGAGTCGCAAACAGTTGAAAGACATTTTCAACACCGGCACCAAGAAAACAAAACTGCTGCAAAATTTCGAATTCCACCTCAAAGCTCAACCGCTCTAGATCTGTGAGAACAAATTATTTCTAGCACGGAGATCGACTGCAAGGGGCATTTACCAGACCTTTCACTTTCCGAAGAAAGATGAATCCGGAGGCTACCTGGCCCGCATGCAGACTCTGTCTACCGAAATAAGTTTGTAATCACTGTGATGATCAATCTCTGCTTCAATAGCTCCGATACCATGTACAAATTTGCTGAATAATTATTAATTATCCACCGAGACTATCCTGATCACATACAATTCGAATTTATATGCAACACATAATCTCTTCCACTCAGATCATCAAACATGCGGAAATAAAATCAAGCGATAACACATCAAATCATCATACACATTAACACGGTATGTATGGGGAAAGCTTATAGCTGAAAACCCCGCAGCTATTGTGTATATTATAATGGAGAAATCAAGTAACAAACTCAGTACAATACTCCTCACAAGTACTCGGTACTTTCTCATACAGTTACTCACAATCTAGCTCAGTTTTGAACAGGTTACTGGTTCAAAACTCACCGCCAATTGCCTTGCCTCTATTGCGTGTTTCAATGCTATGGGATGGCCTCTTTATATAGATAAACCACCAGCCTGAACTGCGCAATGCTCATGGGCTTACTCCACCTATATGTGTGTTGCAAATAGCAACAATATAGTCACAACTGATAGCTAACTCCACCCTTTCATCTACCTCTTTCACTGGTCTCCACTGAACTGATCATACACTGTAGTGAACTGATGTGTTTTTGAGTTGAATAATGAGTTACTAATTAATGAATTAAATAATATTTAATTCACTCCACTCATAACTAATTTATTAGCTAGTTAAACTAATCTCAACTAGTTCAACTAAAATAAACAGAACACAACTCCACTATCTGTCTCATTAATTTTCCTCCAAACTTCTGCCACTGAAGTCCAACTGAAGTCAACCATGCATGATGCCATCAAACCCTTGGGAACCACGTGATTCCTCTATCAGTTGCATGAGCCACTTCTGTAGCTCGAACTGAAGTGCTCCAAGAGAGTAAACTGTTGTTTATAGTCTAAATATTATTAAGGGTAAATAATATTTGACTTCCATATTTTTAGGAGAGGCAGTCTAAAAATAGCCTTCGACCTCTTCGACCTAAAAATAGAGTCTCATCTATTTTTACCAACATGACCAATGCTCCAAGAATCTCAAACTGGAATCCCCGAACCATGCTCCATATGTCTAAAAATAGACATAGTCTAAAAATAGGTTTTGCG
Organism: Pinus albicaulis; assembly: GCA_034641835.2. Lineage (NCBI taxonomy): Eukaryota > Viridiplantae > Streptophyta > Pinopsida > Pinales > Pinaceae > Pinus > Pinus albicaulis. The sequence goes on from CM076571.1 coordinate 589,587,145, forward strand.
CCAGAATTTGCCTGCGGGCCCACTTAGTGAATACGACTTCATTTCACTAAGCTCCATCATCTTGATGCATTCTCAACACTAGATTTATAAGAGTTTATATATATACATGTACTATAAATGTTTCCTAAAAACCAATTTTTGGTAACATTTATAGTACAATTTAATTTTATCATAAATATTTAAATATAAAAGCATTACCAATTTATATTATATAAATTCAAACATTGTTTTTGTACTGCAGAAATTGATCAACCATATTCACCCATAGTAAATATCATCAACCATGGTTAACATATCAAACCATAGTAAACCATCATCAACCATAATGGAATAGGAAAAACCGTGGCTAACTCTAGTCAATCATAATATATCATAGTCAACTATAATTAAATAGTCAACTTTATATTGAAGATAACAAACTCTCATTAACCATGACATTAATATTTCTAGACATAGTTAACTAGTCAGCCATGGTCAACTAATTCTCCCCATATACATTGCTCATCAACTAGCACAACCACATTAATTAATATAGTACATCTATGTTAATTTACTAAATTTTACTCTTTTATATCTCATTCAATATATAAATATGAAAATGACAACGACATTTACTCTAAAATAAAAAGGTAGTAAATAAATGTTATATAAACATTCTGATTGCACATAAATTCTCCGGTTAAAACAATATCCCACTAACAACCCACTTATATCATACTTTAACGAGTCTGTATGTATAGATATTCTTTCTTAGATCCCCGGGAAATTTATAATCGAGATGGATGAGGTGGTTTGAAGACTTACGTGCATATTTATTCCATGACTTGCAAGACCCAAAAAAAAACTCAAGGTTTGATTTAAATTGCCATCGCAATTAATACCGAGAAAGTTACGACCTGAGTTTACGAGTAGTAAAAATCACGGCTTGACTTTGATTTGTTTCGATACAGGTGGCTGTCAAGAACAACCTGAATTCACGATATTCAAGAACTGGTGGCTTTCCAGAACAACCTAATTCATGATTTTCAATCTATTATTGATAGGCATACTTAATTTTAATATCCTATAGGTTATGGAAACTCAACATTGTATTGAAAGTCCCGGGTCTTGTTTGATTGTAGTGAAAACGATGACCTTCAGTAATAGCGGCTGACTTCATTATTGAAGCCATGGACTTCAATAATATCAAAGGCCAACCATCGACAGCGAAACCTATCACATTCAATCCTAAATGAAAAGCAATGATTGATTGTAACACCAAATTCAACGCACCTTAATGTTTAATTTGCTACTGTAAGCTTTCGTTTGACATTTGCACCCACCAACTTACAGTTCTTTTTGTTGATTTTCATGGTTTGAGTTTATTAGCAATGAAAGTTATAACTTTACTAGAAAAAACAGCCCAATGCAATGCATTTGATAATTATGGACTTCATCATCAATAAATTTAATTTACGGTTTTCAAACATTTTTTTGGTTGGATTTGTTTTTGTTGTTATTGAAAGGCATAGTTTTTACTATAAATAAATTCAAGTTTTCAAACAATTTTTATAAACTAATTCAAGTTTTCAAACATTTTTTGGTTGGGTTTGTTTTTGTCGTTATTGAAAGATATAGCTTTCACTGTCAAACATTTCAAGTTTATTTTTGACAATTTTTTATAAGGAATTTTTTATTTTAGAAGCTATGGATTTTTAACTTTAAAAGTTATGGATTTTATTACAAATTAATTATAATTTTTAAATAATTATAATTAAATTATAATTCAAAATAATGAATATACCATGATATTAAAAATTAATCATGAATAATTTAATATTGATTTTTTTTTTCTTTCTCATTTTTACTCTTCAAAAAAATATATTAATTTAATTATTAATATAAAAAATAATATATACTTGTTTTTAATTAATATTACAAATCTTAGTTTTCATTGTTTATGAAAATCATATATGTATTTTTTTCTTAATATTAAAATCATAATTCTCACTCATTTCATATAATAAATTTTAAATAAATTTTAAATCATTACACATAAGTTGAGTTATTTAAATATATTTTAAACCATTACACATAAGTTAATGTAACTTCTTCATTTAGTTTTCACTTTTTACTTGTTTAGATATAGTCAGAATTAGAACGAATGAGGCAATTGCTAAGGATATTAACACAACTTTTTATTTTAAAGTATTTAATTAAATGATTATTTTGAGTAAAACCTGAAAGTAACACTGTGGTAAAAATATTCCAAGAAACCCAAGAAGAAGTTGAGAAAATTCTAACAGTTACCAATCCCAGAAAGGATTTAAAGGAAAATCCTAGGATGGAATGGGGTTTTTGTACCAAAGAATTAGAGGGCTAAGCATTGTATGTTGATTGTCCAAAGCTGGCGGGAATACCAGTGGAACTCAACGAAATTATGCTAAAGATGTTGACTGGATTTTTTGATCACAAGGTGAAACTTCCTGCCTCTTATAATTTTCCTCAGACCTGGTTTGAGCAAGGGGGGAGAAGAGGACATAATCTCCTCGCTGAAGGTTGGGCGGACCAAGAAATTACTTAGACAAATTCGTAAAACTCTGATTTCCATTTAAATGTTTGTTGCACTGTATATAATTCTTATTTTGTTAGTAAATGAGAATAAATGTGAAAATAATTATCAGTGTTTTAATCCCAATTATTGTATAATATTGAATATGAAATTTTAGGAACATAACATATAATAATTATTATATTTTGTAAGAACAGAGTGCCAATATAGATAAAGAAGTTTCAGATAATTATGTAAATATTTCTTAAACGCTGAATGTTGATAATTCAGAAATTCAGAAATTCTTTATTACTATTCCAATACAGAACATAGAAGCTATGAAGATATAAAATTTATAAGATATATTGTATAAGGAGATGTAAAACTTCAAGTAGATTATCAATTCTGGAAATGTTAGCGGAGAGAGAGCACGAAACATCTCTCTAGAATATATAAGCGTAAAAGGAAACTGTAAACAAATTGTAAAAAATAATAGCAAGATAAAGAAGCCTGTATGAAAATGTAAAGAGATTGTAAAAAATAATAGCAAGATAAAGAAGCTTGTATGAAAATTACGTAGAGTACGTTAGAGAGATAACTAAAAATATTTACGGAATAGTAAACCTTGTACAAGAATTACCCAAAGTAAGGTAGACAGATAACTAACAATATTTATAGAATAGTAAAAATTTATTTGATAATTGCTATAAATATTGAACATGCTAACCTATTTCATAAAGTATGAAAAAATCATGTATATCTTGAGTAGAGCTCTCCATTTAAAACAACGACAAAGATGTGGGTTTAGAGCTAGAACTTGTTGTAAAGTTCTGTTCCCTGTTCCCGCTGATTCTTCATCAGAGTTTCGTGAGACCTCATAGATAGAAGAAATGAATATCAGTACCAAAGTAGACTATACACTGAAAATGGAATAGACATGATATTCATTGTAATAAACCAAGTAAGTCTTTAGCTATATTTAAGAGTAGAAAACTGAATTATATACAGAATCTCTGGGTTATAGAGAAATATTGGAAATTTTCATGTTAACCAAAAATGATTAAAAGAAATATTTACTTCGATATTTTCATAAAAAATAGCATAAAAATGGAAATTAAATTCCATTACAAATGTCGGAAATAACCTAACCATAACAGAGAAACTGATAAACCCTTACTGAAAGTAAATAACTCGAATAGTAGAGTAATTTCAAATTGTACATGAACTATAGTATCGAGGTAGCGGAGGAACTATTTTGTCTCTCACTCTTTATTTAAATAAAACAGATAAATCTAGATGTGTAAACTAAATCCAAACTCCGGAAGCATGAGACCTCGCCTGCAGGGAAAGTGAAGGGAGGTCGAGTATTACAATTTGTTCATACAGTATAAAGGAATTTTGAGATTAATTGGTCGAAAACCCTTACCATTTGGGTGAACCAAGAAAGAAGGCTGATATTGTTCCTTTAAATGATAATCCGCACGCATCGAACAGTTCTTGTCTAACCTTGTAGTGAACAACCTAGATGGGTTAGGAAACGGGTCAAATTGAAAGATAGTAACCCAAGAACCCTTAACCAAAAGAATAAACAGAAGGAAAAACATTGATTTCATAAGCATTGTAATCTTTGTACGTTACCTTATTGACAGGACTATGAAAGTCTGCTGAGGTCGATGAAGAGATGTTTGGAGCCACAGAGATGCTTTGGCCAAGTAGACCAGCCACTGATGGAAATCATGAGCCGAGAGGAATGCAACCTAAATGAAGGGCCATCGGATCCATGGCCTGGTTCCAAAGGAAACCACAACAAGGACTCACCAAAAGTAAACATTTCGGTGTGTTGCATACAGAACAATAAACCCCAGCCCTAGAAGCGGTGAAATATTCACATAATGCAATTCGGCCAGTTGCAGAGCCAAAGTTTGTAACAGTGAAATGAAAACCAGTGATCCATAGCGGGAGTTGGGGGGTGGGTGGTTACCTTATCCCACCCCTTCAAATGTAAGCACCATTGATCGCATGGATCTAAGATCTAGCAGCAAAGGGATTGCAAGTATAGTGGATTAGATGTGACCAGAATAGAAAACAAGGATAGACATTTATTGCTAAAATAAAATCAAGTCGGTCTGGTGAATTAAATATAGCAGTGTTTAATTATAACCAGGGTAAAACATTAAACTCACATCATGACCATAACGATTGAAGTTGGAATATCTTGTAACTATACAAAATAATTAATCTGAGAGTTAATTGTTGGGTAATTTGCTGTCAAATCTTTGGGATTTCCAACATATTAACTTTTGTTAGAAATTTGTTTATATATATTTATGGAATGCATAGCATTTTAGATTATGTTAAAATTCATATGTAGTGTGAATCCATTTACATCTCATAAATAGTTTAAGTATGGTATCCATGTAGGTAATTTGTAAAAAATTATATTTTTTTATTAATGGTAAATATAGGTGGTTAATGTGCAAGATGTTACAAGTGGTATCAGAGCATAAGTTATAAATTGGGCCAAATGGGCTAGAACCATACTTACAGTTGTGTTGGGAATTTTATGAAATTAATGGTTTGATATTGTGATAAGTAAAGGAACCAGATTCCTATAGATCTTCATGAGAAGAGGATCATGTTAACACTCACCTTGAAACATGGGAGAGACTCATCCTGTAACCAACCTTGAAGTCAGTCTCGAGATGTGGGTGCAGCTAAGTGTGCACCAGCATCAGCAGACAAGAAGAATTCTGGAAAAAAAAAAATGACAAACAAATATATTGTTGGATATTGTTCAACAACTATAAACAAAAATGCTTAAAGCTCACAGTCACAATGAAATATTGATGAGAGAATAAGAGAGGATATTGAAGAATCTATCGGATAGATAAAATCAACCCAGTGGACAACCAAGCCCTGAAATAAATACTCAGGAAAATAGGGATCAACGCCAATGGATACAAGATCATGTGGAAGGCAGTCAAATGCTAAAAAGACATAAAAGTCGAACATATAATGAGGTTGAATCTAGAAATGTTATGGAGGAGAAGGAGCTGAAAAAAAGAATGCGTAGTTACAAGGATAATTTCGGAAGATCAAGCCTCATACCTTTGATGGAGAGGCGGAGGAAATCACGGAAGCTTGTATTATAAATATGAATAAATACTTTTAGGTGTATGAGTATAAAGACAAGATTAAAGCTTGCCTAGCCATCTACCAACTGTGGGAGAAAGCAACCCTGTGGTGGGAGGAAGTGAAGAATGTAAGAGGAGTAGAAGACAAAAATGTTACTTGTGATGAGTTTCAGCAGTACTTTAAAGACAAGTACTTAACTAGAAGATTTTATGATTAGAAGTCCCAAGAGTTTCATGATTTGAAACTAGGCCAAATGACTATGGACGAGTTTGTTACAAAATTCACGTCTTTTCTAAGATATGTATCCTACCTGTGTGATGAAAAAGTCAAGGTGCAACATTTTTTGAGTAGTTTGCTAGCTCATATGAAGGAAAGGATTGAGTTTCTGAATCCGAAGACCATGTATGAAGCAATTAGGAAGGCACGAATGTGCTATCAATAGAACAAGGCAAAGGGAGAAGTTGGGAAAATTTGGCCACATCAAAAGGGGTAGAATTTTTTTTCCAATATCAGAAATAGCAGATCCAGCAATTTCAACAATGCTGCAAGACATCCACTCAGTAAACATAACGGTAAAATCCAAGATAGAACTAAGTGGACAAGGGAAGAAAGGCCTAATGAAGCTTCTAGTAGACGAGATATTGGGCAACCCTAGAAACCCTCATTGCAGTGTTGGGGATGTGGAGAAGCTCATTATGTTAAGAAATATCCACATCGAGGATAGAGTGAGGTGGCAGAAAATATTTAAGGAGCATCAATGGTGGGGGATGTAGCTTGGAACATACCCAGAATCAACGTAGCACTAGAGGATCAACAAGCAGATTACTAGCCGACCATGATAGAATTAGAAGGTAAGATTCAAACCTGAGTTGTTTCTATTCTAGTTGATCCTGGTGCCAATTTGATCTGCATACACCCTCGTGCAGTTGAAAGCAACAAATTTCAGGAACAAAAATTTAAAAAGCCATGGTTGGTCCAACTGGCTACAGGGACTAGAAGATGGGTTCAAAATAAGCTACCCAACTGTGAATTAAAAATTTGGGACCAAAACATAACTATGGAACTCAATGTTCTACCATTGGGATCTTATGATATATTGTTGGGAATGGTTTGGCTGGAAAGACAGTGGTCTTTGGTCGATTGTAAAAATTAAAGTTATAAAATTCAAATCTAAAGATGGGTCAGGACAGGAACTACAGGCATTGAAAAATCTTTGTAGCTATGACCCATTACTGCATTACAACTAAGTAAATGTATATGGAAGGGTTGCCAGCTTTATGCAATTCAATTTGGGTTCACCAATACAAAATACAAAAATTCTATGTTAGAAAATATTCCTGTTGTGCAAGAATTTCAAGATGTTTTCCTGAGTAGATGCTAGGGCTGCCACCAAAAAGAGATATTGATTTTACTATTGAGTTAATACATAGAGCAACACCTATGTCCCAGACTCCCTACAGAATGAGTGTACCAAAATTGACATAATTAAAGATGCAATTACAGGGTTTGATGGATAAAGGTTATATTCTACCAAGTGTGCCCCCATGGGGAGCATCGGTGCTATTTGTAAGGCAGAAGGACAATACTATCCATATGTGTATGGATTATCATCAACTCAACAAGCCAACTATTAAAAACAAGTACCTCCTACCGCGCATTAATGATTTATTTGACCAAGTGAAGGGAGCTACAGTGTTCTCCAAAATAGACTTAAGGTCCGGCTACCATCAGATCTGAATCAAGGATGAAGATATAAACAAGGCAACTTTTTGTACCATGTATGGACACTACGAGTTTGTGGTGTTACCGTTCGGGTTAACCAACGGACTAGCAGCATTTATGAGTTTAATGCATAGAATTTTCCATCCATAATTGGATAAGTTTGTGTTAATATCTATTGATGATATCTTAATTTAATCTAAAAATGAGGAAGAACACAAAGAACATCTGCGTATTGTGCTGAAAACGCTAAGAGAGCATCGGATCTATGCCAAGTTTAGTAAATGTGATTTCTTTAAAGAGCAGATCCAATACTTGGGGCATGTAATTTCGGCATAAGGAATAGTTGTGGATCTAAAAAATATAAAAACAATTATGGAATGGAAGGTACCAAAGAATGTGGGGAACATACGCTCATTTATGGGTTTGGTTGGATACTACCGATGATTTATTAATGGCTTCTCCAAAAAATATTATCCTATTACTTCTTTGCAAATGAAAGGAAGAGTTTCAAATGGACACAAGAATGTCAAAATAGTTTTGAGTTATTAAAAGAAATTTTAACTACTCCACCTATTTTGAAGGTAGCAGATCCAAGTAAGGAATTCGAGGTATGTACCGATGCATGCAAAGAATGTGTAGGAGCAGTGTTGACCCAAGAAGGAAAATTCATAGCATATGAATCTAGGAAGCTGAAGGATCATCAATAAAGATATTCAACCTATGATTTGGAATTGACTGCAGTTGTGCATGCCTTGCAGATTTGGAGGCATTATCTTCTAGAAAACAGATTTGTTTTGAGGATCGATCAGAGTAGTTTAACCAGCTACTTTAAACAGGCCGGTTTAAATTACCACCAAGCAATATGGAATGCATTTCTTAGCGAATTTGATTTTTATAGTCATCATGTAAAAGGAAAAGAGAATAAAGTGGCAGATGCCTTGAGAAGAAAATTACACAGCATTTATGAACTATATTTCAACTAGAATGAATCAAATTTCCAAGACCAGATTTTGGAAGGAGCAAGGGAGGACTCAGAATATCATAATTTGTGGCAGCGGGTACAACATGAGGAGAAAAGAGGAAAAAACTCTGAATATGAACTCAATGAAAAACAACTTCTTGTTTTCCGAAAAACGATATATATTCCTAACTAGGAGAATCTAAAAAGAATTATTTTGGATGGGTATCATAGAAGTACCTATGTCGGGCATCTGAGTTACCAAAAGATGTTGACAGCAATCAGAAAAGACTATAATTGGCCAAAGATGAGAAGGGACATAGAATAATATTTGACCAAGTGCCTAGAATGCCAACAGGTTAAGGTCTAACATCAGCACCCTGCGGGATTGCTTCAACCAATCCCAGTGACTTAATGGAAGTGGGAAGTTATTTCCCTTGAATTTATTATGGGTCTAACCAAAAAAAAAAGGCATAATGATTCGATTATGGTGGGAGTTGATAGACTCAGTAAAGCGAGACATTTTATTCCTGTTCAATCTACTTACAGGATGGTGAAAATTGCTGATATTTTTATGAAAGAGATTTTTATATTACGTGGTATTCCCCGAGCAGTCATTTCAGATCGTCATGTGAAATTCACATCATCATTTTTGAAGACACTATTTAGTGTATTGGGTACACAAATAAAACTTAGCACTTCTTACCATCTAGAAACGAATGGGCAAACATAATGGGTGAATCAAGTCTTAGAATACATGTTGTGCATGTATGTGATGTAACAACCAACGAAATGGGAGGAATACATACACTTGGTTTAATTTACCTACAATAACAGATATCAAGAATCTCTTAAGACAAGACCTTTGGAAGCATTGTATGGGAGACAGTGTCAAAATCCCATAAAATGTAGTCTAGAAAATAGAATGATGCATGGACTTGATATGCTGGAAGAGATGGAGCAGGAAGTTAAGAAAATTAGATAGAATATGAAGCTGGCTCAAGACAGACAAAAGGTCTATGCAGACAGGAAAATAAATTTTCACGTATTTGGAGTAGGGGGCATGTGTACATGAGAATCAAGCCAAAGAAAAGCACTATGCATTGGAATGCTTGTGCCAAATTGGCTCTCCGCTACTACGAACATTTTGAACTCTTAGAATGGATAGGGCCAGTGGCCTAATGTTTGGCTTTACCAAGCCACATATTAGTTCACAATGTGTTTCATGTGTCTTTATTGAAGCGTTATATACATGATTCCAAGCACATCATACACTAGTAGTGTATACATGTAAGTCGAACAAGACATACAATTTACATATAATGATTTTTTGATTTGAAATAATTCAAAATATTGCTGCTTGCAGGTAGAATCAAATGAAAAGTTCCTGGTAGAACTGCAACATATCCTAGATTGGATAGAAATAACCCTCTGAAAGCGAGTCATCCCCCAAGTTAAGGTGCAGTGGAAGCAGTTTGGCTTGGAGGAGGCCACTTGGGAAGAGGAAAAATTTATGCTTTAGGCTTTTCGAGAATTGTTCTCAGGAAATGAGTAACACCGAGGGTGGTGTTTTCCTCCAAGACGAAGATGTAGCTTCTTTATTTAGTTTTTACTTTTTACTTGTTTAGAAATAGTCAGAATTAGAACAAATGAGGCATTTGTTAAGGATATTAACACATAAATTTTTATTTTGAATTATTTAATTAAATGACAATTTTATTTTGACTAAAAGATGAAAGTAAGTATGCGGTAAAAATATAACAAGAAACCCAGGAAGAGGTTGAGGCAGTTCTAAAATTTACCAATAACAGAAAGGATTTAAAGGAAAATCCTAGAAGGGAATGGGGGTTTTGTGTAGAAGAGTTAGAGGGCTAAGCATTGTATGTTGATTCTGAGTTGTCGAGAGCTGGTGGGAGTACCAGTGGAACTCAAGGAATTTACCCTAAAGAATTTGACTCGATTTTTCAATCCTGAGGTTAAAATTCCTCTCTCTTACAATTTTCCTCAGACCTGGTGTGAAGCAAGGGGGGAGCGGAGGACGTAATCGCCTTACTGAGACAAATTCCTAAAACTCTGAAGTAGTTACATACATCACTTTAGTTTATATGTTTGTTTCTTTGTATCTAATTCTTATTTTGTTAGTAAATGAGAATACATGTGAAAATAATTATCAGTATTTTAATCCATGTTACTCTATGAGATATCAATATGAGATTTAGGAAGCATGAGAGATAATCAGTATTATATTTCGTAAGAACATAGCGCGAATATAGATAACGAAGTTTTAGATAATTATGTAAATCTTTCCTAAAATCTAAATGCTTATAATTTAGAAATGCTTTATTACTGTTCTAATACAGAGGTTATGAGTATATAAACTTTATAAGATATACTGTACAAGGAAATGTAAAATTTCAAGTAGATTATCAATTTTGGAAAATTCAACACAAAATATCTCCATTGAATTTATAAGCATAAAAGGAAACTGTAAAAAGATTGTAAAACTCGAATAGTAAAATATTATTGAAACTACAGTAATATTTATTGTGGTTATGTAGAAGAAATAAACAACAACAAGATGAAGAAGCTTGTACAAGAATTACGTAGAGTACGGTAGAAGGATAACTAATAATATTTACGGAATAGTAAACATTTATTTGATAACTGTTGTAAATATTGAACATGCTAACCTATTTAATAAATTCTACAAAAAACATGTATATCTTGAGTAGAGCTCTCCATTTATGACAACGATGACTCTGTGGGTTTAGATCAAGAACTTGTTGTAAATTTCTATTCCCGGTCCTAGCAGATTCCTTATCAGAGTTTTGTGAGACCTCATAGACAAAAACAAAGAATCTCAGTACCAAACTAGACCATATGTTGAAAATGGAATAGACAAGATAATCATTGTAATAAACGAAGTAAGCCTTTAGCTATTTTTAAGAGTAGAAAACTAAATTATATACGGAATCTTTAGCTATTCAAACAAAGATTTACTCTGATAGTCTTGTAAATGAACAGCATCACAAAAGGGAACTTAAATTCCATTACAAATGTGAGAAATAACTTAACCATAACAGAGAAAGTGATAAAACCTCCTTGAATGTAAATAACTCAAACAACAGAGTAATTTTAAATTATACATGAACTATAGTATCGAGTTAGAGGTGAAAATCTTTTATCTCTTACTCTTCATTTAAATAGAACAGATAAATCTATATGTGAAAACTAAATCTGAACTTCAGAAGCACGAGACCTCACTTGGAGGGCCAGTGAAGGGAGGTAGAATATTACAATTTGTGCATACAGTATAAAGGAATTTTGAGAATAATTGGTCGAAAACCCTTACCATTTGGGTGAAGCAAGAAAGAAGGCTGATGTTATTCCTTTAAACGATAATCCGCAAGCATCAAATATTTCCTATATAACCTTGTAGTGAACAACATAGATGGGTTAAGCAATGGGTCAAATTGAAAGATAGTAATCCAAGAACCCTTAACCAAAAGAATAGCCAGAAAGAAAAACGTTGATTTCATAAGCATTGTAAACCTAGTATGTTACCTTATCAACAACACTATGGAAGTCTGCTGAGGTCGATGAAGAGATGCTTGAATTCGCAGAGACGCTTTGGCCAATTAAACCAGCCACGGATGGAAATCAAGATCCGAGATGCATGCAACCAAAAGGAAGGACTGACAGAGCTATGGCCTAGTTCCAATGGAAACCGCAACCACGATGCAGCACAAGTAAACATTTCAATGTGTTGTAGACAGAACAATAAACCCCTGCCCTAGAAGTGGCGGAATACTTATAGAATGCAATCCGGCCAGCTGAAGAGCCAAAGTATCTAACAGTGTAACAAACAATAAAAAGACCCGGAGCAGGAGTTGGGGGGTTGAGTGGTTACCCTAACCCCCTTAAACCTGAACACCATTGATCGCATGGATCTGAGATCTGACAATACAGCAGATTAGATGTGATCAAAACAAAAAACAAGGATACACATTTATTACTGGAATAAAATGAAGTTGATCCAGTGAATTAAATATAACAATGTTTAATTATAACCAGAATAAAACTTTAAACTCAGATGACCAAAAATATTGAAGTTGGAATATCTTGTAACTGTATGCAAGAATTAATCCGAGAGTTACTTGCTGGGTACTTTGATGTCAGCTCGTTGGGATTTCCAACATACTAATTTTTGTTAGAACTTTGTTTATATATATTTATGGAAGACATAGCATTTTAGATTATTTTAAAATTCATATGTAGTGTGAATCCATTTACATCTCGTAAATAGTTTAAGTATGGTATCCAGGTAGGTATTTTGTAAAATTTTTTTTTTTTTATTAATGGTAAATATAAGTGGTTAATGTGGAAGGTGTTACAGTTAACTTATGACTTTCAATACCAATAAAATCAAACCATGATTTCACCTATACCAATATATTTAAATTAAAAAATTTAAGCCACACTATCATATTTTAATATTGTGAAATTTGGCATTAAAAACCCTAATTTAATTTTCATGCCAAATTAACTATAATTTTAATTATCAATCTATAAAATGATATATTACTTACTTTTTACATTTTTTAATACTAAAATGTATACTTTACATTAATAACAAATTAAACAAATGAATTTTAATAACAACAAAATCACTCTATATTTAATTTAAATTTACATATATTAATTTTTTAATAAAACTCTGCACGATTACATCTTTATCATGACAACATATTTATCATCGTATCCAAATACATCACCCCTAAATTTTATTTATATTGTGCTTCTCATAATATCTTACTTGAGATTTCACCTTTATATATATAAAAGTAGAAACATTATAAAAATAAAAATAAAAATCTTCACTTCTTTTTTATTATCATTATTATTTCGCATAATAACTGTCACCTCTACCATATAGAATTTTCAAAAAAAATTATTTTCCAATAATGTTATCCAAAAGCTAACTCGTGACATTTAGTAGCAATCCAACAAAATTAAGTATGCCTTATTTTTTTATATTTTGTAATAGTAAAATGTTTATTTTTGTTTAATAAAAAACTAAAGGAATAAAAGAATGACTTTCAATAGAAACAAACCGACAGAATTGAAATTAACTTGACATAAAGATCTATTTAACCATAAATTTAACAAAGGTTAATAAAGATTAAACCTTTATGTGAAAAACTTTATTTTTTTATAGTGTGATAGTTCCAAAAAAAATTGAACGTCCAAATATTACATCTATTTATAGAATTAAGAAATCATAATTAAGATATATCTCTCTATATTAAAAAAAAATCATTTTTAAAATTTCATAAATCATAAATAGATTCTAACCATTGAAAATTTCTTGGATATATAGATTTTGTAAACCATATAGATTAGATATACAATTCCAACAAATATTTACTTATTGAAAATTAATTCTTAAATACAAAGTTAAAATATAAAATAATGACACTTCACATGAGAGAAAATAATACTAATAATGTTTCAGTTACTCAACAAAATATATATGAGTAATGGATTTATTACTACAAACAAAGCTAGCATACTTTATTGTTTAATTCGGTAGGGAAAGCTTTGTTTTTGCATTTGCATTTGTGACACCCTCAGTAAAAGACAATTACTTATAATTGGTTAAAAGACTGTTAGTTTAATTATTCTCTTTAATTTTTATGTTCTTTTATTATTATTCTGGACAAGGAAAACTTAATGGAAAAATTTACTAATGACATAAAGTATTATCTGTTATTATCTGTTACTAAGTTAATAGATAAAACAGAAAATAAAGAATGGAAAAAAAAAGGAAAACCTTTCTTTTAAAACTGTGGGAGAAAGTTTTCCAGGAAAAGGAAGTGGTTGGGAAAACAGTTGAAAAATAGTTACCTATCCTCTGGAATAAAAGGAATTCTAGAAGAAGGGTAGGGGTTCTGTGCATTTGCTAGCTAAGGGTGAAGTACTTCTTGAGCTGGTGAGAGACCAGTTGAATTTACTTCTGCAACCCTGAGGGCAAGATTTTTTTCTGCTTGTAGACTGGATTTAGCAAATCCTGAGGTCTCAGCAGAAAAGAATATTCACTAATTCCCGTGGCGCTGTCCAAGTCCTGGAGCTCGGGGAAAAGAGGCGGACGTTATTGCCCCTCTTAACGGTTGGGAGGACCACATTCAAGATAAGGGATTCATCTTTATTCAGATAAGTATTTGGAACTTCACAGTAATTGCAAGAGATAGTTTAACTGAAATCTATAGCTGTAATTAAATGTGAGTTACTGGTCAAGTATGAGATTCTACAGGTAAAAGCTATTTATGTAGATATCGAGCTTTGTTAGGAATAGAAATGACCATGGAAAGTCATGGAATGGTTGAAAAATGTTAATTTATCTTTGTGATTTCTGGTAAAGAGGTATGGCGGAATTTCGAGTTAGATGTATATTTTAAGTTGATGATTTCTGGAAAAGAATACCGTAAGAGTCTGAGTTATCTGAATTAATGTTTGGTTATGCTTGTCCATAGCATGCAAGAGTAGTAGTGTTGGAGTCTTGCGACTACCCTACTGTGCAGGGAATTGAATTTAATTAGTAGTAATCTTTGAAAGAAAAATCTATCTCTGAATGGAATCTTTAGTAGAAGAAACTCCCTGGATTTGTATAAAACAAGAAAATAGAAATATTCTTTTCAGTAGTCGAAATCATCTTGAAAAATAACTATAAACCCTAAAGAAGATTCAGAAATTCTTTGGGGCTATTCATTATAAAGGAAAGAAAACATAGAAACAGGGTTCAAATCTTTGGAGCGGAGGCCGCATCATCAAATAATAAACTGAACTTCGCCATCGACATTTAAGAATTAAAATGTAATGCTATCATTCCTTTTATAAACTGTGCAAAAGAAGTTTTAATAGTCCGAAAAACCTCTACAAGCTCCAAGACAGAATAGAACCCTTACCGAGCAATATTTTTCCTTAACAGGTGAGACAAGAAAGAAATTCATGCGAGTAACTGTGCATGCATAAAGAAATTTCGTTTTAATAGCGAAGTTGTGAAAAAAACATTGATATACTGAACCGGTAGTATCCGGAGAGAAATGGCCAAAAAACCCTTTAAGAATTTAGAACAACGGTATTCATTAAATAACCATTCATATTAATCTAAGAGTTACAGTCCTTAGATACAGAAACACCGAGTTCAAAACAGAAATTATATATTGTCTGCAGACTTGAGAGGATGCATATTTCTCCGATAAATGTACAGCCTGATAGGCGAAACCAAACACAAGAACTTTGGTGAAATACCCAAACTATTAACTCCGTTGTGTAGAACATTCAGCTTCTACCTAATTTTTTGACTCCAGAAAGAAAAAGAAACTAGCCCTGGAAAAACTAAACAAGATAATCTCGTTCCGACCAGTAGGCGGAAAAGTTAAAGCAGAGTCTAGAAGTTTTGTATAGCATTCCCGGGTACCTGCAAGATTTGCCGGCGAGGTGTTAGAGCCGGAGAAAGTCGGAAGCCTTTCAAGAAGTTAGAGCCTAGGTTTTTGAGAAGACCTGGAATGCATAAAAAACCAAGAAGAGACAACTTCTGTTAGAACTGTATGAGTAAGAAAACTTAAACAAAACTTCACAGGCAAGCCATAAACGGTTCATAATAAACAATATGTGAGATTACCTGTGAGGAAAAACTGTAAGGTCCTTCGCGTAGGGGCAGAAGCCTGCTCGAAGCCATAGAGCTGAAAAACGCAAGCACAGATCAGAACCCTGCAACTAGTTCAGAGTCATACCATGCGCTTGGAAATTTGTAATAGTCCTAAGCCAGAATAATGGTTACCTTGATGGACTCTTCCGGAGGCATTCTTCTGCAGGCCAGAAGAAACCCTGGGGCAGAATAAACAGAATTCCGGGGCAATTATCCGCAGGCCAGAAGAAAACCCTGGAGCAGAGCGAACAGGTGGAATGGCGCAAATGCCATCTGCAGGTTCGAGATTACCCCGGGAAGACTATTACGATACCTGAGATTTGCTGATTAGAAATCAATGCACCTGTCAGCACTTAATTAACCCAGTACTGGCGATGCAGAGTTGTCCAAGTCACCCGACTTGGCAGAGGGACGAGTTTCCAAGTGGCATATTCATGTGCGCATTGTCCGGTAGTAAGGTTTTGAATGAATGTAAATATTACAATTATCCATGGAGACCTTAGTACTGGTACACTGCTATCATAACTCCAAATAGGACGAGTAGGTGACAGCCTTATCAATGGTAAATATTAAAACCCAGAAATCAAAGATGTGACGGAATTTTGGTTAGACTTTAATGTATTTTTTTACCATAGCATATCTACAGATATGAAACTATTGTTTTACCATAGCATATTTACAGTTGTGAAACTATTGTTTTTACCATAGCATAATTACAGTTGTGAAATGTTGTGAAGAGTTAAAAAAAAAATTATATATGTGGAAATTGGACTATGTATGTTACAAGTGGTATCATAGCCAAGTTGCTACACTGGGATCTTAAGGGGTCTACTAACAGAATGCTTGTGATTAGTGCACTAAGGGGAGCAAGCGAAATGGCAACACCATCACAACCTGAGGGGACTCAAATCCCCACCATTTTAAACCCGGAAATGTGGGTTCAGTTGACTCTAGAACAACACCAAAAGACTAGCCGATTGCTTCAAGAACAACAGCAGCAAACTACATTCTTGCTAAACACAGTACAACAACTTCAGGAAGAAATGATAAGTGTTCGAAGGGATAATGAGAGGTTGCTTCAGGATCAAGAGAAGATCCTAAAGAGTTTGTCAGATAGGCAAAATCAGGGGATGAAGCACCCCAGTGCTGAAAAAGAAGAAACAACAGAGCAAGAGGACCAGCAGACTCAGAATAATGCTGAGGACAGAACTGAAAGGAGTTTCTCACAGAAGAGTAAAAATAGAAACTATAATGAGGCAGAGTCGGGCAACTTGTCCAGTTAGCAGGACCTTAAAAGACAAAAAATAGAGCTCCAAGGAGAATTTCGCAATATTAAGCCACCGACATTTGACGGTGAGGCAGAAGAAGCAGCTGAAGCTTGGTTAATAAATATAAACAAATATTTCCAGGTTTATGAGTACAGCAGTAACTTAAAGGCCAGGCTGGCCATATATCAATTACGGGAAAAAGCCACTCTGTGGTGGGAGGAGGTGAAGAATGTGCGCATCATTGATGAACGCGACATAACCTGGGAACTGTTCCAGAAATATTTTAAAGATAAATACCTGATAGAAAGATTTTATGACGACAAGGCAAAGGAATTTCATGATCTTCGTCTAGGACAAATGATGATAGATGAATATGTGACAAAGTTTACCTCACTGCTGCGATATGTACCTTATCTCTGAGAGGAGAAGGCCAAGGTGCATAGATTTTTAAGAAGTATACCTGCTCATATGAGAGAGCGGATAGAATTTGTCAATCCCCAGACTATGGATGAGGCTATTCGAAAAACACGATTGTGCTACCAGCAAAGTAAAACCAAGGGTGATGTAGGAAAAAGCTGCCAGCTGAAGAAGGGACAGAAAAGTAACTCTACATTTAAGAGCAGCAAAAATAGTAGCTTCAGGAATGCAGCACGAAACACAATCAGCAAGCAGTTTGGGAAAAACCAGCAAAGAATCAAGTGGCCAGCCGAGGAGAAGCCCACAGAAGCGTCAAGTAAACCCGAGCTTGGACATAATTCTAAACCTCCCTTACAGTGTTGGGGCTGTGGGGAAGCTCATTATTATAAGAACTGTCCCAGACGGAACAAAAGTGAAACTGTAGGAAATCTGCAGGAGGCATCTACTGTAGGAGACGTGGCACGTAGCGTACATCGTATCAATGCAGCGCTAGAAGATCGTCAGGCTGATTTTCAGCCTACGATGATTGAACTTGAAGGTACATTACTAACTACACATGTTTCAATTCTGGTTGATCCTGGAGCAAGTTTGAGTTATATCAGTCGTAGGTTGGTAGAGTTATGTAAATTAAAAGAACAGAAATTTAGGAACTCGTGGCTGGTACAGTTGGCCACTGGGGCGAAACGTAAGGTAACAGCAAAAATTCCTAACTGTGTACTGGAAGTGGCAGAACAACAGTTAGACGTAGATCTAAATATCTTACCGTTGGGATCGTACGATGTGTTATTGGGTATGGATTGGTTGGAAAAACATTGGACAGTGGTAGACTGTAAGGAGAAGACCATCACATTCAGAAAACAGGATGGTACGCGGAAAGTGGTTCAAGGGGTTAAAAAGCCTGTACAAATACGACCAATAATAGCATCTCAGCTGGGTAAATGTATTAGAAAAGGGTGCCAATTGTATGCTATTCAAGTAGGATACACAGACTCTAAGGAAAAGGCCCCAATGCTGGAAGATATTCCTGTGGTGCAGGAATTTTTAGACATATTTCCAGAGGAAATTCCTGGTCTACCACCCAAAAGAGATATTGATTTCACTATTGAGTTGCTGCCAGGTGCCTCACCAGTATCAAGAGCCCCATACCGGATGAGCATGCCGAAGTTAACAGAATTAAAAATACAGTTACAAGAGTTGCTAGACAAGGGCCATATCCATCCAAGTGTTTCACCTTGGGGTGCACCAGTCCTTTTCGTTAAAAATAAATATGGGATAATGGGCATGTGTATGGACTACAGGCAGCTTAATAAGCTAACTGTCAAGAACAAGTATCCTTTACCAAGAATTGACGATTTTTTTGACCAGGTGAGAGGGGCTAAGGTATTTTCCAAGATTGACCTAAGATCCGGATATCATCAAGTTCGGATTAAAGATGAAGATATCTGCAAAATAGCCTTCCGCACCCGATATGGTCATTATGAGTTTGTTGTGCTGCCCTTTGGATTAAAAAATGTGCCAGCAACTTTTATGAGGCTAATAAATGGCGTGTTTCATCAATTTCTAGATAACTTTGTGCTCATCTTTATTGACGATATTATGGTGTACTCTAAAGATGAGGCAGAGCATAAGGAGCATTTGCGTTTAGTGTTGGAAACGCTAAGGAAGCATCAACTCTATGCTAAATTCAGCAAATGCGATTTCTTTAAAACAGAAATCCAGTACCTGGGACACGTCATAACAGCTAAAGGGATAGCTGTTGATCCTGAAAATATCAAAGCCATCATGGAGTGGCAAGTGCCTCGGAATGTGGCGGACATTAGATTCTTCATGGGCCTAGCCGGGTATTATAGAAGATTTATAGCAGGATTCTCCAAAATTGCCTTTCCCATCACCTTGTTGCAGAGGAAGGGCAAACTTTTTAGATGGTCAAAAGAATGCCAAGACAGTTTTGAAAAACTAAAAAAACTCCTAACTATAGCTCCAGTACTGAAGGTAGCGAACTCGGAAAAAGACTATGAAGTCTGTACGTATGCTTGTAAAGAAGGAGTTGGAGAAATACTGACTCAAGAAGGAAAAGTGATAGCTTACGAGTCAAGTAAACTTAAGGACTATGAGCAGAAATATTCTGCTTATGATTTGGAGCTTACAGCGGTAGTTCATGCCCTCCGAGTGTGGAGGCATTATCTATTGGGCAAGAGATTTGTGTTGAAAACGGATCATAGCAGCTTGACCAGCTATTTCAAACGGGCCGATTTAAACTCTAGACAGGCGAGATGGAATGCATTTCTGAGCGAGTTCGATATGGATATTCAACACGTTAAAGGAAAAGAAAATAGGGTTGCTGATGTGTTAAGTCGAAAATTGCACAGTCTGTTTGCTTTATATTTTAATCAGTTGGAAAGCCAATTGTTGAAGCAATTGAAGGAAGAGGCTCAGAGAGACCCAGAATATAAGTTTCTGTGGCAACAGATGAAGAATGATAAACAACATGATAAAGCGACAGAGTTTGGAGAGAATGCAGAGCAGGCCTTGACTTTTCGCGGGAAGATCTACGTGCCTGGCCGCACTAATCTTAAAGAACTAATCCTGAATTAATTTCATCGTAGCAACTATGCTGGTCATCCTGGATATCAGAAAATGCTTACAGCTGTAAGGAAAGCTTATTATTGGCCAGGAATGCGTAAGGATATTGCTGTATATATAAGCAAGTGTCTAGAGTGTCAGCAGGTTAAAGATGAACATCAGCATCCTGCTGGGTTATTGCATCCAATACCCATTCCTGAATGGAAGTGGGAAGTTATTTCATTGGATTTCATTACAGGGTTGCCACGAACTAAGAAGCAGAATAATTCTATTATGGTAGTGGTAGACCGATTAAGTAAGTCAGCCCATTTCATACCTGTGCAATCTACCTATAAAACAGTACAAATTGCGGATATATTTATGAAGGAGATTTCCAGGTTGCGTGGCATACCCAAAACCGTGATTTCAGATCGAGACGTTAAGTTTACATCTGCTTTTTGGAAAACTTTATTTTCTGGACTAGGAACCTAGATACACTTTAGTACTGCTTACCATCCTCAAACAAATGGGAAGATGGAGCGCGTAAATCAGGTTTGAGAAGACATGTTGCGAATGTATGTGATGAAACAACCCACTAAGTGGGAATATTACTTGCACCTGGTAGAATTTGCATACAATAATGGGTATCAGGAGTCTCTGAAAATGAACCCCTTTGAGGCATTATATGGTAGGCAATGTTGCACACCTATAAACTGGAGTAGTCCTGAAACAAAACTGTTATTGGGACCCGAAATGGTGGCGGAAATGGAGGCAGAGGTAAAACAGATAAGACAGAATTTGAAAGTCGCGCAAGATAGGCAAAAGGTTTATGCAGACCGGAAAAGATCTTACCGAGAATTTGGGGTAGGAGACCACGTATATGTACGAATTAAGCCTAAGAGGAGCACTATGAGGTGGACCTCTTGTGCTAAGCTGGCTCCATGGTACTGTGGCCCTTTCCAAATATTGGAAAGAATCGGACCAGTAGCCTATAGGCTGGCATTGCCCATTCACATTCGAGTACATAACGTGTTTCATGTATCCTTATTGAAGCGATACATACATGATGAGAAACATGTAATACATTGGCAGAATATTCAGGTAGGAAGGAGGATAAAATAATCTTAGATTGAAGTTTGATTATCTCTGAATACACTGAATTGGAAATTATTTTGTGCCTTTCAGGTAGAACCGGACGGAGAGTTCCTGGTAGAGCCTCTATGCATACTTGATCGGTGGGAAATTGAACTCCGCAAAAGAGTAGTCGTTCAGGTGAAAGTGCAGTCGAAGCACTTTGAACCATACGAAGCTACCTGGGAGGATGAAAAATTAATGCAGGAAGCATACCCCGAACTCTTTCCAGAGAGGAGTTGAAACACCGAGGACGGTGTTACCTCCAGGGGGGGAAGCTGTGACACCCTCAGTAAAAGACAATTAGTTACAATTGGTTAAAAGACTGTTAGTTTAATTATTCTCTTTAATTTTTATGTTCTTTTATTATTATTCTGGACAAGGAAAACTTAATGGAAAAATTTACTAATGACATAAAGTATTATCTGTTACTAAGTTAATAGATAAAACAGAAAATAAAGAATGGAAAAAAAAAGGAAAACCTTTCTTTTAAAACTGTGGGAGAAAGTTTTCCAGGAAAAGGAAGTGGTTGGGAAAACAGTTGAAAAACAGTTACCTATCCTCTGGAATAAAAGGAATTCTAGAAGAAGGGTAGGGGTTCTATGCATTTGCTAGCTAAGGGTGAAGTACTTCTTGAGCTGGTGAGAGACCAGTTGAATTTACTTCTGCAACCCTGAGGGAAAGATTTTTTTCTGCTTGTATACTGGATTTAGCAAATCCTGAGGTCTCAGCAGAAAAGAATATTCACTGATTCCCGTGGCGCTATCCAAGTCCTGGAGCTCAGGGGAAAGAGGCGGACGTTATTGCACCTCTTAATGGTTGGGAGGACCACAGTCAATATAAGGGATTCATCTTTATTCAGATAAGTATTTGGAACCTGACAGTAATTGCAAGAGATAGTTTAACTGAAATTTATAGTTGTAATTAAATGTGAGTTACTGGTCAAGTATGAGATTCTACAGGTAAAATCTATTTATGTAGATATCGAGCTTTGTTAGGAACAGAAATGACCATGGACAGTCATGGAATGGTTGAAAAATGTTAATTTATCTTTGTGATTTCTGGTAAAGAGGTATGGAGAAATTTCGAGCTAGATGTATATTTTAGGTTGATGATTTCTGGAAAAGAATACCGTAAGAGTCTGAGTTATCTGAATTAATGTTTGGTTATGCTTGTCCATAGCATGCAAGAGTAGTAGTGTTGGAGTCTTGCGACTGCCCTACTATGCAGGGAATTGAATTTAATTAGTAGTAATCTTTGAAAGAAAAATCTATCTGTGAATGGAATCTTTAGTAGAAGAAACTCCCTCGATTTGTATAAAACAAGAAAATAGAAATATTATTTTCAGTAGTCGAAATCATCTTGAAAAATAACTATAAACCCTAAAGAAGATTCAGAAATTCTTTGGGGCTGTTCATTATAAAGGAAAGAAAACATAGAAACAGGGTTCAAATCTTTGGAGCGGAGGCCGCATCCTCAAATAATAAACTGGACTCTGCCATCGACATTTAAGAATTAAAATGTAATGCTATCATTCCTTTTATAAACTGTGCAAAAGAAGTTTTAACAGTCCGAAAACCCTCTACAAGCTCCAAGACAGAATAGAACCCTTACCGAGCAATATTTTTCCTTAACAGGTGAGACAAGAAAGAAATTCATGCGAGTAACTGTGCATGCATAAAGAAATTTCGTTTTAATAGCGAAGTTGTGAAAAAAACATTGATATACTGAACCGGTAGTATCCGGAGAGAAATGGCCAAAAAACCCTTTAAGAATTTAGAACAACGGTATTCATTAAATAACCATTCATATTACTCTAAAAGTTACAATCCTTAGATACAGAAACACCGAGTTCAAAACAGAAATTATATATTGTCTGCAGACTTGAGAGGATGCATATTTCTCCGATAAATGTATAGCCTGATAGGCGAAACCAAACACAAGAACTTTGGTGAGATTCCCAAACTATTAACTCCGCTGTGTAGAACATTCAGCTTCTACCTAATTTTTCGACTCCAGAAAGAAAAAGAAACTAGCCCTAGAAAAACTAAACAAGATAATCTCGTTCCGACCAGTAGGCGGAAAAGTTAAAGCAGAGTCCAGAAGTTTTGTATAGCATTCCGTGGTACCTGCAAGATTCACCGGCGAGGTGTTAGAGCCGGAGCAAGTTGGAAGCCTTTCAAGAAGTTAGAGCCTAGGTTTTCGCGAACACCTGGAATGCATAAAACACCAAGAAGAGACAACTTCTGTTAGAACTGTATGAGTAAGAAAACTTAAACAGAACTTCACAGGCAAGCCATAAACGGTTCATAATAAACAATATGTGAGATTACCTGTGAGGAAAAACTGTAAGGTCTTTCGCGTAGGGGCAGAAGCCTGCTCGAAGCCATAGAGCCGAAAAACACAAGCACCGATCAGAACCCTGCAACTAGTTCAGAGTCATACCATGCACTTGGAAATTTGTAATAGTCCTGAGCTAGAATAATGGTTACCTTGACGGACTCTTCCAGAGGCATTCTTCCGCAGGCCAGAAGAAACCCTTGGGCAGAATAAATAGAATTCCGGGGCAATTATCCGCAGGCCAAAAGAAAACCCTGGAGCAGAGCGAACAGGTGGAATGGCGTAAATGCCATCTGCAGGTTCGAGATTACCGCGGGAAGACTATTACGATACCCGAGATTTGCTGATTAGAAATCAATGCACCTGTCAGCACTTAATTAACCCAGTACTGGCGATGCAGAGTTCTCCAAGTCACCCAACTTGGCAGAGGGACGAGTTGCCAAGTGGCATATTCATGTGCGCATTGTCCGGTAGTAAGGTTTTGAATGAATGTAAATATTACAATTATCCACGGAGACCTTAGTACTGGTACACCGCTATCATAACTCCAAATAAGACGAGTAGGTGACAGCCTTATCAATGGTAAATGTTAAAACCCAGAAATCGAAGATGTGACGGAAGTTTGGTTAGACTTTAATGTATTGTTTTACCATAGCATATCTACAGATATGAAACTATTGTTTTACCATAGCATATTTACAGTTGTGAAACTATTGTTTTTACCATAGCATAATTACGGTTGTGAAATGTTGTGAAGAGTTAAAAAAAAATTTATATATGTGGAAATTGGTCACGGTTGGTAATGAAAGTTAACAGTTTGAAAATCATGAATTTAATTTATAGTTTTCAATTGTTGTATTTGTTTTCCTTGAAATTATGATTTTTACTATCAATAAATTCAATTCGTAATTATAGAAAATTTTGAATAAAATACTTTTAAGATTTTATTATAATTATAATTATTGATATTATTATATACAAATAATAAGTTTCAATATTTAATTTAATTATTAATAAAAATAAAATTATATATAATTTTTTATGAATATTAAAATTGACAACGTTTATTATTTATGAAAATCATATATAACCACTTTCTATTAATAATATTGATCATAACCCTCACAACATTTAATATAAATATATTTTAAATAATTATACATAAGCTCACCTATAACTTTCCATAGCAATAAACTCAAATCATATATATATTATTTAAACTCAAACCATATATGTATTTTTTGAAATTAATCTCAAATTAATATGGATATTAAAATAGTTTAGTTCTGTATTAATTGAAATATGGAAATATAAATAATATATATTTTTTTAATTTACTTATTTCAAAATAATTTTAAAAGTTATTATAAATTTATCTTATTTTATATGGATATGGAAGAATTTTACTTATAATTGAAAATTAGAGAAATATTTTTAATATATCTATTTTATATTAAGTTATAATATTGAAAAATTAAGAAAACAAGAAGATTTAGAGTGAGGTTATGTTTTATAATACTTTTAAGTAATTGCATTATATGTTGCAAAGGAAACGTTGTAAAGCAGTAACATAGGAAAGCGGTAACATAGGAAAGAGTAGTATAGAGGAAAAAATGTGTGATATATTATGTTATTTAATTGAATATTTAACTTATCACTATGAATTATTTTATAAAAAAAAACATTATAGGAAATTGTAGGTGCATTTGGTATGGTTATATTATGAATTAATCATATGATTGGTTTACATAATTAGTGGTGTTGTTTTCTAATTTTAGGGACAGTGGTAGAATTCATGTTTTCAATATTTCTAAACTAATTCAGGAATCAATAATTTCACTAGTAGTTTCACTATTTTTATTTTGGTAGGACCCTTACAATATCATAAGTAGTTTTAGATAAATTCACAAAGGAAGTCTTTGGGAAGATGCTTTCATCCAATGCATTTTAAATAAGATACAATGCATTAGCATTCATTATTCTATGTTCTCAAGCATTCATGAATGCCTATTAGGTTGCTTCATAAGTCTTTGGGAAGATGGTTTCATCCAATGCATTTTAAATAAGATAGAATGCATTAGCATTCATTATTCTATGTTCTCAAGCATTCATCAATGCCTATTAGGTTGCTTCATTTCTTCATTTTTGATATCAATGAAATAAACAGTTTTATTGATCAAATTTCATATTTTTTCTCTCCAAAATAAGGAATTGGGGAAAAACATTGGCTACCTACCTCTTTCAATGAGAAAATTTTAATGAAGATATGATAAAGAAATAGTAATTTCATTCCCATAATCTCCCATATATCATTCACATATGGATAAAACTTATTCTTTAATTTAGCTCAGTTGTGTAAGGTTTACCCTAATAAGAAAGGGTAATTATTGTATTGTGCGTTGAGTACAAAGGGATGACTATTCTATTATAGAGGTTTACCCTAATAAGAAAGGGTAATTATTGTATTGTGGCTTGAGTACAAAGGGATGACTATTCTATTATAGTTTCGGGCTTGTGACTAATAGGACATATACAACTTGATAACAGATTATTGGGGGTAGAAAAGTTGTTATTGCGCACATTTCATTGTAGCTTTAATGCATATAAAGGAAAAGTAATTTCATTCCCATAATCTCCAATATATCATTCTAATATGGATACAAATTATTCCTCACTTTAGCTAAGATGTGTAAGGTTTATGCTAATAAGAAAGGGTAATTATTGTATTGTGGCTTGACCAAGTACAAAGGGATGACTACAAGGAACTTCTATTATTGTTTCAGGTTTGTGACTAATAGGACATACACAACTTGATAAGAGATTATTGGGGGTATAAAAGTTGTTATTGTGCACATTGCATCTTAACTTGAATGCATATATAATCCAAGATGCACATGCATTAAGGAATTTCGGGCGTGTCTTTTATTCGTGCATATGCCTTCTATTCCTTCTATTTCTGCTTTTCGTGCAATGTCGCACAAAATTACGGAAAACGGGCTTATGAAGGGTGTTTCTGTCTAGCCGAGCCTAACTTAACTTATTATATCCTTGTGTAGCCTAGTCTAATTTAGTGTATCCTAGCCCACTCTAGAATAGACTACCCTAATCTAACACAATCTAGATTCATAAGAGTTTATATATATAAATGTACTATTAATGCTCCCTAAAAAATAATTTTAGAAAACATTTATAGTACAATTTAATTTTATCATAAATATTAACATATAAAAGCATTAACAATTTATATTATAATTTCAAACATTGTTTTTGTACTGCACAAATTGATCAACCATGTTCACCCATAGTAAATACCATTAACCATGGTTAACATATCCAACCATAGTAAACCATCATCAACCATAATGGAACAGGAAAGACACTGGCTAACTCTAGTCAATCATAATATATCATAGTCAACTATAATTAGATAGTTGCGAACAATCATGTTTATCCATAGTCAACTTTATATTGAAGATAACAACCTCTCATTAACGATGACATTAATATTTTTAGACATAGACAACTAGTCAACAATGATCAACTAATTCTCCCCATATACATTGGTCATCAACTAGCACAACCACATTAATTAATGTGGTACATCTATGTTGATTTACTAAATTTTACTCTTTTATATTTGAACAAAATGACATAGATATATCAACTACATTTAGTGTAAAAAGAAAAGGTAGTAAATAAATGTCATATAGACATTCTGATTGCACATAAATTCTCCAGTTAACACAATATCCCACTAACAACCCACTTATATCATACTTGAACGAGTCTGTATGTATAGATATTCTTTCTTAAATCCCCGGGAAATTTATAATCGAAATGTATGAGGTGGTTTGAAGACTCACGTGCATAAAGGAGCTAGCAAAATTGCATAACCTCGTTTTCACTTACTAAAGGATAAGCATGAATGTACACAGAATTTTATTCTCATCATCCTATCGAATAGAATGCTGTTTAAGTTACATCAGCAATTGCAAGCGAAGCTATTTACTGCATAACTTGCAAGACCCAAAAAAAACTCACGCAAGGTTTGATTTAAATTGCCATCGCAATTAATACCGAGAAAGTTACGACCTGAGTTTATGAGTAATAAAAATGACGGCTTGACTTTGATTTGTTTCGATACTGGTGGCTTTCAAGAACAACCTGAATTCATGATTTTCAAGAACTGGTGGCTTTCCAGAAAAACCTGAATTCATGATTTTCAATCTACTATCGATAGACATACTTTGAATTTTAATATCCCATAGGTTATGGAAACTCAACATTGTATTGAAAGCCACGGGTCTTGGTTGATTCTAGTGAAAACGATGACCTTCAGTAACAGCGGCTGACTTCATTATTGAAGCTATGGCCATCAATAATATCAAAGGCCAACCATCGATAGCGAAACCTATCACATTCAATCCTAAATGAAAAACAATGATTGATTATTAACACCAAATTTAACGCACCTTAATGTGTAATTTGCAACTGTAAGCTTTCGTTTGACGTTTGCACCCGCCAACTTAAAGTCATTTTTGTTGATTTTCATGGTTTGAGTTTATTGGCAATGAAAGTTATAGCTTTGCTAGAAGAAACAGCCCCAATACAATGCATTTGAGAATTATGGATTTCATCGTCAATAAATTTAAGTTATGGTTTTCAAAGATTTTTTTGGTTGGATTTGTTTTTGTTGTTATTGAAAGGCATAGTTTTCACTATAAACCAATTAATGTTTTCAAACAATTTTTTGGTTGGGTTTGTTTTTGTTGTTATTGAAAGATATAGTTTTCACTATAAACTAATTCAAGTTTATTTTTGATAAGATTTTATGAGGGATTTTTAATTTTAGAAGGTATGGATTTTTAATTTTAAAAGTTATGAATTTTATTAAAAGCGATTATAATTTTCAAATCATTAAAATTAAATTATAATTCAAAATAATGAATTTATTTCATGAAATTAAATATTAATCATGAATAATTTAATATTAAATTTTCTTTCTTTTCATTTCTACCTTTCAATAATAAATCATTAATTTAATTATTAATATAAAAAATAATATGCAATTTTTTTTAATTAATATTACAAATTTCATTGTTTATGAAAATCATATATGTCTTCTTTTTTTAATATTAAAAATCATAATTCTCAGTCATTTCATATAATAAAGTTAAAATATATTTTAAACCATTACACATCAGTTGAGTTATTTAAATATATTTTAAATCATTATTGAGTTATGACTTTCAATACCAATAAACTCAAATCATGATTTCAACTATGCCAATATACTTAAAGTAAAAAATTCAAGCCACCCTATCATATATTAATATTGTGAAATTTTACATTAAAAACAGTAATTTAACTTTAATGCCAAATTTCCCGGATGCGGGTGAATTGGAAGGCGATTAAGGCGATGGGACATGGGTGTGGTGAAGTGTGGAGACACCTGCCCACCCATGTCATGGCTGGCAGAGAATAGTTAAGTCTCACTGTATTCATATCTACTCCATTTAGTTTGGATGCCATTCAATATCCGTCCTCCACTCCTCTTTGCGATTCCGCATGCTCCACTATGCTTTGGCCTTCGGCTCTCATCAATGAGAGATTTACGATGGGAATTCTCCGAGGCCTTTGTAGTCGGGTTGATAAAATGGATTTTTGCTCTCGTTTCTCAGTCGAGCCACAACCGATGAACTACAGTTGCTCTCCCGTTGCTGGGTTACCCAGCCTGCACACTGTGACAGGTAGGCAAAGCCAGCTGAACTGTTGCATAGACCTTGGTGAAAATCTGCATTTTTCTCGTTCTGGCTTATGTCTATCTTCCTCAGTCTCTTGGAAGTCTCTCTTTCCTCCAGACTCTGTCAATCCTGCTTCTCTGCCTCTTCTTGTGCCATCTGCAGAGACCACGCCCATGCCTCGCTTGCGTCAAAGGATGCGTTGCCGCAAGGGTAGCACCAGAAGCCAACCCCTGTGTGCTCCCTCTAGCTCCTCGACCGAGTTGTCTTCCCACTCGAGTGATTACTTCGCAGGCCAATATCCTAACACCAGAAGTGGGAGGGGTCGTGCTCTTGGAATCGACCATCGTTTAGGCTCCTCGGCTCCTCATTTGGCCACCGTTATGCCTTCTCCCACGATGCACACGGCGCATTTTTCCTTTAATTGCTCTCTGAATCGCCCTCATGTCACTGCTTCAATCACCGTGGTTTTCCATGAAGAGCCCCAAGTGGAGGAACAGAGCACCTATCTGGTGGGTCTAAGCATAGAGGAATCCCAGCTTTCGAGCCATCAGGTGGGGCATGGACACATGCGACAACAGGACAAGGAGGCTTAGGTGTGCAGGGCTCATGACGTGGAGATGGCGCATGGAGATCCTAGATCTTCCATGCCTGAAGCTGCTCCCACCATGGACATGCTAAAGAAGGATGGTGATATGTCTGCATACTGGTGCCGAATTGTCGAAGAACCACCGGATGAGTAACAACTTCTCTCTGGTTTGGTTTTCTTGCCTTGCGGCCCATTTAACTGGGCATGTTTTTGTTTATCTTGCTGTGTTGGACTTTAGTTTCATTTTTTAATTTTGTAGACAATGTAATTGTCAGAGGCATCAAACGATGGTACTCCTGCGAGGGCAATGCAACAAACTGAAAAACGATCAAGGCTAGTTTCCCCTTATGAGGGCAGTCTTATTTTCTAACTTTCTTGTCAAATTTTCCATAGGTCTAGGCAATGTTTTGGCTTCGGTCATGATATAATTTTATTTCCTCTGTTAATAAATTAACCTTAGAAAAAAAAAAAAAAAAAAACTTGAATGCCAGATTAACCCTAATTTTAATTATCAATCAATAAAATGATATATTATTTATTTTTAACATTTTTTAATACTAAAATGTATACTTTACATTAGTAATAAATTAAACAAATTACTTTTAATAACAACAGAATCACTCTATATTTAATCTAAATTTACATATATTAGATATTTTTTTTAAGCTTAGTAAAACTATATCTTTATCATCACATTCAAATACATCACCCTTATTGTGAATTATTAAAAAAATTCTTTACTTCTTCCTTTTTATTATTATTATTATTTTGCATAATAAATGTCAGGTCTACAATATAGAATTTTCTACTGGAAGTTCATTAAATGATAATTAAGATAAATTTCTATATATAAAAAAATTCACTTTTAAAATTTCATACATCATAAATCTATTTTAACCACACAAAATCCCTTGAATATATAAATTGTGTAAACAATATAGATTAGATATACAATTCCAACAAATATTTACTTCATTGAAGATTAATTCTTAAATAAAAATTTAAAATATAAAATAATGACACTTAAAATCATAGAAAATAATAGTAATAATGTTTCAATTACTCATAAAAAATATATATGGGCATTAAATGATTTATTACTACAAAAAAAGCTAACATAATTTACCATCTAATTTGGTAGTGAAAGCTTTGTTTTGGCATTAACATCTAACAAATTAAAGATAAAAGCTGAATAGAAAAGAAACTGTAGCTCACAGGTGAGTACTACACCTTGAGACTCCACACAAATCTAGGAACTAATCCTAACGTAAGGAGTTGCATTACAACAATGTAACCATTTCTCCATTAATATAGAATAATATTAATTACTTTCAACTCTCCCGCTTAATGGAGAAAGGATTGTCCTGAAGTCATAACATCCCTCTAAACAATTCATAATTTATTCTCCTAAGAAGCTTAGTGAAAATGTTTTCCATATTGTAGTATTCAACAAATATTTCTTTTGACTGAAGCTTTTCTCGAACAAAATAGAACTGAGTGTCAATGTGTTTGGTGTTTTTTTCAAACACTGGATTATGTGCTGGCTTAATGGTACTCTGGTTGTAATATCCCATGTGCGGGTAGGGCCCACAACCACTTGTCTGGGTCTATGTAATGAGGGGTGCTGCACAAGGGCCCCCGCCCTCAGATGCTCTAGTGGGGTTACGCCCACCCTTAACACCGTGGGATGTCGCCCTAACTAATAGTTCTAGATGAAAAGATCTGAATTAAACCTCCTCCAATGGATCTCCAAAATGGAAGGCTGATCCTTACACTTGAGATCCCACCCTCCAATCAATCTGCAAAACCCCGCAGCAAATGCACTATGAAAATAATACAGCTATTGGAGCAACTTCATAGTAGGGGCAAGAATATGTGTCAGCCTGATGCCAAGATCTACAAATAAGCTCTCAAACTTCCAAACTGATCCTCCAAAGGCAAGAAAGACTTCCCCTCTGAAAAAAAAGAAATGGAAGAGGTGTTGTGGAGTCTCCACGGCAACACCCTACAACACAGTATTACACTGCTGCAGCAATAACACTTTCCTGGAGGATGATGCTTTGGTCTTGAGCTAAAATAATGATGGAATAACCCCACCCGAGTAGGCACTCGAAGTCCCTAGGGCTGAGGGTGAGATCTCCGAACGGAGACACTCGGTGCACTAAACAGTGCTGCAGACTAGTTAAACAACCAGTGTGCTCAAGAAGTCGAAATGACCAACTCAATATCATAAACATATGCATGAATGGCAATAGCTCTCCTCCCCTCCTTTTATATAGAAATTGGAGACTCCTTATGGGCCCTTCCTCTAGAAGTTTCCCTTCCTCTAGAAGCTTCCCCTGCTACATTGTCATGCAGTGCTTTCCAACTCATACCCTGCGCTAGTTGACTTGGTCAAACCTCTTTGCAAATATATCCTTTCACACATAAGGGTGTGAAATCTGGTTCCATGGTTGATCCCTTTTCATAATAGAGGGATTTTATTTATGTTTTCATTATCTTCGGGCCTCTTTACCCAATTATTAATCTCCTAAATGAGTTTAAACAAAATTTAATGTTCCAAATTATTGAAGAAAAATTTGGAACATTACAGTCCTCCGCTCCCAAATGTTACTTGTCCCCAAGCAACTGCAAGGATAGAGCTGAAGAATCTCCACTCAAGGCATGGAGACTAGAATATAATGAGGAACATCTTTCTCATGTGGATCCTCCATCCCCAAGAAATCATCCAAACAAAATGAGCCACCTCCCAACAAGGCAACTCCTGAAAATCTCCTTGCACCTCAAGCTCCGGTAATGAAGGTGGGCTAAAAATCAAAACCTGGCAAGCATCATAGACTACCCCATGCTATCATTCTCTCCACTCATGACAAGTGTAGAGTGTATGTTGATCCTGGGCTCCAAAATTATTTCCCTTCAATGGAAAAGTGAAGAACAATCCTCCAGAGAAGGCTCGTCCAACAATGAAGAACAAGCTGACCCAAAATAATCCATCCATGAAGAATAGGACATGGTCATCACGGAACATACTAATGAGAGTTTTGCTGAA
Source organism: Pinus albicaulis (assembly GCA_034641835.2). Classification (NCBI taxonomy): domain Eukaryota; kingdom Viridiplantae; phylum Streptophyta; class Pinopsida; order Pinales; family Pinaceae; genus Pinus; species Pinus albicaulis. Next base: position 589,620,298 of record CM076571.1, read on the forward strand.
GTTTTTACATGATGATACTTTATGCAAACAATTTTGTAACACCCCCAAGTTCTATGCTTTTCAAATTAGACAATTGAACTTAAGTCCAAAGGGGAGTAGACCCCAATGGATAATTATTGGTTGGATGTAGTTAATTATTTATTTATGAAAAATAAATAAAAGCTTTATGTGTGCACTATGACCAAAGGATATTTTGAGATCACTTGCCTAATCAATGAGGTTATGGAAAGAGGTTAAGACTTTCCCCAAAATCTTTCAAAAATCCTTTAAAGAAATTATTTCTAATTTAGAATTTTGAGGAAAAATCTAAATTCCCCAATGATGAGGAAAGTAATTGGGAAGAGGTAAAAAGCTGGAAAAGCTGGAAAAGCAGAAAGCATCTTTAAAGTCTTTAAATAAGGGAAGCCTAGGAAAACAGGAATAAAAGCATCCTGAAATTCTGGAGGCAGAATTGGAAACAGGATTTGGGGAGAGCATAGCTTAAATAAGCTGCTCCAGAATAGATTGAGGTTAGTCTGTTCTTGGAAGATCTCAGCTCCGGGGAGAGTTCTAGAGATAGACGAACTCTAAGGTTGGGAGGACTGGTCATAGTATCGGTATGCATGCGTAATTTTGGAGATTATTTTTATGTCTGTATTAAGTATATCAAGGTTATATGCATTTTTATGTTAGAACTTCTTATCTAAATTTTAGATTGACTGGTTATATGCATTGTTATGTTAGAACTTCTTATCTAAATTTTAGATTGACTGTTGTTCAGTAACTCAGGCAATTACAAACAAGATCTAATAGCTGAAAATCCAGTATGTTTTGGTTCTAGGGATAAGTACCCTGCAGTAATAAATTTTAGAGATGATAGATCATCTGAATGTCTAATCAAATAGCAAAATTCAGGTTGTAGCTTGTTGTCTTTTAAATTTAAACTTAGTTGCTATGTTGTATCAACAATTTTTTTTGATAAACTGTAACCAAGAATAGCAAGTAGAAACCAACTAAACCTATTATATAAGTATTGATTTCAGTATAATAGCAGTACTACAATGACAAGAATTGTAGAAATAAGAATTTAAACTATTTTATTACATGGAAGTTTAAATATATGAAACCAGAAATTAAATCCCAAGCAAGTACGAGGACCTGTGTAACACCCCCAATTTGTGTGTTGAATTTTTAAAGTTAGACATTTGAACTCAAATCCTAAGGGGGTGGACCCCAAGGGATGAGTATGGTGTGAATGTAATTGCATATTTTATTTGAGGAAATAAATAAAATGATTGTGCATTTTGACCAAAAAGAGAATTTGAGATCACTTGCCAAAATCCATGAGGATGGATAAGGCAACAAATCCCCAAAAATCTTTCAAAAATCCTTGAAAGAAATTATTTAGATTTGAGGAGGAATCTAAATTGCCCCAATGAAGAGGAGTAGTTGGGAAGAGATGAGAAAAAGCTGAAAAAGCTGAGGAAAAGCTTAAAGTAGCTTTAAAGTATCCCAAAAATGGGAAGCCTAGGCTAAACAGGAAAGAAAGCATCCTGCTATTCTGGACACAGAATTAGAAACATGCTTTGGGGAATTATGAGCTTAAATAAGCTGCTCCTAGGCAGAGCAGAGGTTGATCTGTTCTAGGAGGTGATCTCTGCTCGGGGGTGAGTCCTGGGAGACAAAGAGGACTCTAAGGTTGGGAGGTTGGTCATTTTGTAGATTTTGTGGTATGTTCTAAAATTCTTGTTACTATGTCTTATTACAGTATGAATTGGCTACATATAAAATTTTATTTTATGACAATGAAGAAATTGGTACTACATTTAACAGAATCTATCCTTAGGTATTCACCTTTCAGATTCTGTCTAGTTGTAGACCAGCAAATCCATAGAGTAGAAGACCCAGAATCTCTAAACCAAGTTCGGTTTAAATCTGGAGTTACTTGGCCTCTACAGATGATTAATTTTTGTTATGTTCCTGTAGACATAATAATGATATGATATGCTTATGTGTATGCTAGAGAAACAATATAGTATCACTGAAATATATACATGGTATGTAGCAGCAAGGAAGAAAGCAAGATATCAGTTTTTAAATTGCAACCATGAGCATTCTAACACTTATAACATTTATAGACTGCATATATGAGCATTCTAACAAATTATAATGGTGCTGGAAAAAAAAAAGTAATTATATTCTAGATGATCATGCTATCAGTTATATGGGTGTGGATTTCATATCTAAAATATATTCTTACTCCTTGACACAACTGTAACATAGAAAATAATTATCATAGCAAAGGATTGAATTGATAATTAAGGTTCTCTAGCCAAGCATTATTGGATGCATAAAGGTGTACTTCAAATAAAAATCGGAATTATGAGTAAGGACTCTAGAATGTATTTTGTATTCCCATTACACCACAAAATAAATCTACATCTATCTTGATCCTTTAAATCCATTACCATACCCCAGGATTTCATTAGAGCTAAGCACCTTCATTCAAGCACAATTGAATACTCATATAGGCCTAACACCAACTATATATATATAAAAGTGAAATAGTATTAAAACATTTGAATGCGCATATGATCCTTACATCTATTTTAACCTCTGATATATAAGCGAAGTAAAAGCGAAGGCATGACCCCAAACCTAGGGTCATGATAAAGAGATTAGTTTGAACATAAAATAAGAAATAAATAACCTTGATGGCGCTGAGAGCTAGTCAATAGCTCGTTCGACCTTATGGTTAATATATGTATATATATATAAGGCCAAGGTCAAACCAGAGTTATAAATGCAATTTTTTTTTAAATGCCAATCATATAACTGCGAATTAGATATAAGAAGAAATAAACCAAATAAGTGGCGATCCAACGCCAAGATGCCAACATGAAATATATAAATAAACTCGTTCGCTAATTGAACCAAACAGGTAGCCAACCTACGTTAGCGCGGTCGGATTTTAACGTGCCATTTCATAACCGAGAGCTAACCTTGGCTCGTTGAAACCCTATTGAAAGACGGACAGAGAAAATAAAATAGGAAAAACCATAGCCCTTTTAACATCGGTTCAGAGAAAGGTTAGCTGTAAGGATTTCTACACAAGTGATAACGAGTTCGAATGCATTGTGTTCAATTATCGTTACTTCGGAATTGTAGAGAGGACAGCAATAAAAAAATAAGAGCCTCTCGGTCAAGCCACTATAAAGAAGGCTACGGCATCTCCACAGTAAAGTGATATAGAAATCAAAATATCAAAATATGATTTCGGCTAGTGTGGACTTGCATGCAACCTAAGTAACAGATCTTTCTACGTCTGAGGATGCGGTAACCCTTCCAAATTTAGCATATCATGATCCACGCGCTGAGGGTGTGCCATCCACAGGAAAAATCATAGAAAGAAAAACGTGGAGATGTTGTTCAGAGAGGAGGACGACCGAAATCACACATTCGGCACCCTACCTCGCATGAAACATTAATAATACTGCCGGTAGGCAGATAGGGAAGCCACTGGTGTAGTTAGATACCGACAAATCAACACGACCAAGCTATTTAATATAAATATACAGTCTTAAATCTAGAACGTGGTTGACATATACCTGAGGAACCTGAAGAATAGCAGAAGAAAAAAAAAATGTAATAAACACTGAGGTGTATTTCCAAAGAACCCAAATACATTGAACCAAACGCAGAAAACAAAACTAGAGCGCGGCCAAAAAGGACCGGCTAGAGCTCTGTCACGAGGAGACCGATTGCTACACCAATCTACAGTCTCTCTGCGCAATCTATTTATCAGATTTAGTACTGAGTATCAAAAACAAACAACAAACAAGAGCAATAGAAAGCAATGGGACGATTTTACAGGCGAAAGTAATATAAGGCGAAAAGATCAGAGAAAAGGGTAGATCTGAATCTTTTCAGCAAAACCGAACCTGGACCCTCTGGTAAATAGTTCGATAACAGAGACTCCAAGTTAAAGCGCTCCCGGAACCCTAATTTCTCTGCCCGAGAACCTCAGCAGAACCCGAGGGTGAGTGAACGGAAGCTCTGCACTTTCAGAACCCATAACCGTCAGAATGTCTAGTCAAAATCCACCTGTCGACTAGAGCCTGGCGTGAGGCGGCTATACACAAACATAACCAGTACTATCAAGATGTACTTACACATGGAAACACGATGCGTGGTACTGGGTTCAAAGACGAGAGCATTCTGTTGCAATACGCATCGGAGTTATCCGCGTCGAACCATGAACAGTCTGCGGAATAATTAAAGAGTGAATAATAATACCAAAACCCTGTTTGGTTTAATCACGTATTAACAAATAAGTTTAGTAGTGGAAACCACAGAATCCCATGGCGGTCACATTCCCACGCGTCTGTCGAATGGAGTATACGGGATGTATCGAATGTTACCATGATGATTTATCATAGCTCCACCTTAATTATCAGCTGGCGCAGTCGGGTAGGAGGAAATCGCGCGGTAAGAGACATAACGAGGTTGGTAATGAATATTACCCACGACCGCCAAACGTGTTTTTCCAACGTTGGTATACCTGTGCATATATCATTAGGTTACACCCCTGCGAAAGATACCCATACAAAACAATAATCGGGGCATTTTAATAACGTGCAATATAAAATGTCACGTTCACTACATGATACACCAGGGCTGGACGAATATATGACATATGTATGAGTATAGATGCGAAATGTAGACATACGTTCTTTGAGTTACATATTGCCAATGATTTGTTATATATGCAAGGTTTGTTATGTATATAAAAAGATTTGTTATATATAAAAAGGATTTGTTATACATATATATGCAAGATTGGTTATATAAAAAGCTTTGGACCCAAATATATTATATATACTATAAAGTGCATATACATATGCTCTTTAAAAGGATAGTGCCAAAGGATATATATACAAATAGTATATGTGATGAATATATATATATATGTGTATTACGAACATTAACCCCATATATATGTGGATACACCAATATAGGTATGCATTATATAGAGAATTCACAATTATCAAAGTTAAAATGCATGAGAGGCTAGGAGAGGTTAGTGAAGTGGAGGTATATCCAGGTGAACCATGGATATATATATATGAATATAGGTGGGGTGCATTGCTTGTAGACATAGGAGAGAATAATTAGTATATGTACACATGGAAGATATTCTATCACTAATATGCCGAATATCAGTGTATTCTCAATATGTTAGGAGAATAGAAACACTAGAGGAGATTATAAAAAAAAAAAAAAAAGGTTAGAATGCTGAAATCACTCATTCAAGAATCATGTGAACAGAGGGGAAACATCAATGTATTGGAAAAAAATAAAAATAAAAAAATTTCCCTAAACTGGAGGTGTTACAAATGGTATCGGAGCACTAGTTACAACAAATTGGGCTGTCGTTTTGTGCTCACTGCTTATTACATATTTTGTTTTTTTTTTCTGAAGTTATAAACTTTGCTAATCTGTGTTGTAAGTGTGTACAGTTGAAATGGCTGAAGGTGAAGGGATTTATGTGGATCTGCGGGATGAGTTGGCTACTCCAGATCCCAATGCCCCGGTACTGGCTCTGTTGCATAGGATGCAACGAGAGTTGGCTGAATTAAGAAGCCAAAATGACATGTTGTCATCAGCCAGTAAGGAGCAGGAAAAGCTCATCAGAGAGCTAACTTCCCGGAACATCCAGGAAGGCGAAGGTTCTGGAAAAAGAAAGATGGATGAATCTGTAGATGAGGAAGGGAAACCTTTTACACTAAGAGGGAAACCAAAATCCATTTCAATAAGACAAATATCAGCTTTACAGTTAAAAAGAACAGCTAGAAAAGGATACCAAGTATATGCAGTGCAGGTAGAAGAAATAGAACTGCAAACTGAGGAAGAGTTACTGGATGCCATACCAGTCATTAGAGAATTTAAAGAAGTCTTTCCCAAGGAAATCCCTCATCTTCCCCCCAAAAGAGAGATTGACTTTTCTATAGATCTGGTGCCGGGAGCTACACCTATTTCTCGAGCTCCTTATCGGATGAGTCCGCCAGAACTGATGGAGCTGAAGATGCAGCTGCAAGAATTATTGGATAAGGGTTACATTAGACCAAGTGTGTCTCCATGGGGAGCCCCGGTTTTATTTGTGAAAAAGAAGGATGGAACTTTCAGGATGTGCATTGACTATCGTCAACTGAACAAGTTGACCATTAAGAATAGATATCCACTTCCTAGAATTGATGATCTTTTTGATCAAGTGAGAGGAGCTTCAGTCTTCTCTAAGATAGACCTAAGGACTGGGTATCACCAGCTCATAATTAAAGAAGAAGATATCACCAAAACAGCATTTCGAACCAGGTATGGGCATTATGAATTTGTAGTCCTACCTTTTGGTTTGACAAATGCCCCTACCACATTTATGTGTCTGATGAACAGTGTGTTGAATAAGTATTTGGACAAATTTGTTCTTGTGTTCATAGATGATATCTTAGTTTACTCCAAAAATGAGGAAGAACATAAGGAACACCTGAGAATAGTGTTGCAAACTTTGAAAGAAAATCAGCTATATGCCAAGTTTAGTAAATGTGAATTTTATAAAGATAAAATTCAATATTTGGGTCATATAATTTCTGAAAAAGGGTTGGCAGTTGACCCTGAAAAGATAAAAGCCATTAAAGACTGGCCAGTTCCCACTGATGTCTCAGCAGTAAGATCATTTATGGGAATTGCAGGCTATTATCGCAGATTTGTGGAGAGATTTTCTGCTATAGCAAACCCCATAACCTCATTACAACGGAAGGGTGTTAAGTTCGTGTGGACAGAGAAATGTCAAAACAGTTTCGAACAATTGAAACAAAAAAACTTATTTCAGCCCCTATATTAAAAATTGCTGATCCTGATAAAGAGTTTGTGGTATGTATAGATGCTTGCAAAGAAGGGCTGGGAGGAGTCCTATTGCAAGAAAATTCAGTTATTGCCTATGAGACTAGGAAATTGAAAACTCATGAACAGAATTATAGTGCATATGATTTGGAATTTGCAGCTGTTATTCATGCTTTAAAAATGTGGAGGCATTATTTGTTGGGGAAGAAGTTCACATTGATGACTGATCATATTAGCCTTAAATATTTCTTTTCCCAAACTGAGCTGAATGCAAGACAAGCCAGATGGCTGTCTTTTCTAAGTGAATTTGATATGGACATAAAACATATCAAGGGAAAAGAAAATAAAGTTGCTGATGCCTTAAGTAGAAATGCTTGTCAACATTTAAACAACATTGGGAGTAGTGCCCAGATGGAGATAGAGGAATTGGTGGGAAAAGCAGCAACTCAAGATCCCAACTATGAAGCACTCTTGGTGAAATTACAGACAAGGGATAAAACAGATTACACTAAAAATCCACAAGGGCTGCTCTATTACAAAAACAGGTTGTATATTCCAAATATAGAGTCATTGAAAAGATAAATTCTAGATGAATATCATAAACAGCCCTATGCAGGACATCCCGGATATCAAAAGATGTTAACAGCCTTGAAAAAGAAGTTGTTCTGGCCAGGAATGAAGAGAGATGTGGCAGAATATCTAAGTAGGTGTATGGAATGTCAACTGGTTAAGGTTGAGCATCAACACCCAGCAGGGCTTTTAAATCCCCTACCAATTGCAAAATGGAAATGGGACACAGTTTCCATGGATTTTATGACAGGATTACCCAATACTAAATATCAACATGATTCTGTGATGGTAGTAGTAGACATGCTCACAAAAGCTGCTCACTTTATACCAGTGAAATCTACTTTCGGAACAGCTCAAGTAGCCAATGTTTTCCTGAAGGAGATAGTAAGGCTTCATGGAGTTCCCAAAGTAATTGTCTCAGATCGAGATGCTAAGTTTACAGCAGCATTTTGGAATGGATTGTTTGGAGGGATGGGTACTAAGCTGAATTTTAGTACTGCCTATCACCCTCAAACAGATGGGCAGACAGAAAGGACGAATCAAATCTTGGAGGATATGTTGCGAATGTATGTGATGGATAGACCATCAAAGTGGGAAGAGTATATGCATCTAGCTGAGTTTGCCTATAATAATAGCTACCAATCCTCTATTAAGATGAGTCCGTTTGAGGCACTATATGGGAGAAAGTGCCGTACTCCCTTGAGTTGGAGTCAACCAGAGGATAAACTGGTGTTGGGACCAGATGCACTACAAGAGATGGAAAGAATTGTTAAAAAAATACAGAGAAATATAAAGGCAGCACAAGACCGACAGAAGAGCTATACTGATAAGAAAAGGGTGCACCGAGAATTCAAAGTGGGGGATCATGTGTATTTACGCATCAAACCCAAAAAGAGCACACTTTATGCTGGAAGTTGTGCAAAACTTGCACCTAGATATTGTGGGCCTTTTGAGGTGTTAGAAAGGGTGGGACCGGTGGCTTACAAGCTGGCCTTACCACCCCATGTTAGAGTGCATAATTTATTTCATGTTTCATTATTAAAAAGATATGTACACGATGCTTCTCACATAGTTGATTGGAATGTTGTACAGGTGGAACCAGAAGAGGAGTTTCTGCCAGAACTGCTTCAAATATTGGAGTGGGAAGAAATTGAATTGAGAAACAGAACAGTGGCCAGAGTAAAAGTGCAGTGGAAGCACTTTACTGCTGAAGAAGCTACATGGGAAAGGGAAGCTGAAATAATGGAGAAATATCCATTTTTGTTTAAGTAAACTCTAGTAGATGAATAATAACACCGAGGACGGTGTTTATTTTCAGAGGGGGAATATGTAACACCCCCAATTTATGTGTTGAATTTTTAAAGTTAGACATTTGAACTCAAATCCTAAGGGGGTGGACCCCAAGGGATGAGTATGGTGTGAATGTAATTGCATATTTTATTTGAGGAAATAAATAAAATGATTGTGCATTTTGACCAAAAAGAGAATTTGAGATCACTTGCCAAAATCCATGAGGATGGATAAGGCAACGAATCCCCAAAAATCTTTCAAAAATCCTTGAAAGAAATCTATTTATATTTGAGGAGGAATCTAAATTGCCCCAATGAAGAGGAGTAGTTGGGAAGAGGAGAGAAAAAGCTGAAAAAGCTGAGGAAAAGCTTAAAGCAGCTTTAAAGTATCCCAAAAATGGGAAGCCTAGGCTAAACAGGAAAGAAAGCATCCTGCTATTCTGGACGCAGAATTAGAAACATGCTTTGGGGAATTATGAGCTTAAATAAGCTGCTCCTAGGCAGATCAGAGGTTGATCTGTGCTAGGAGGTGATCTCTGCTCAGGGGTGAGTCCTGGGAGACAAAGAGGACTCTAAGGTTGGGAGGTTGGTCATTTTGCAGATTTTGTGGTATGTTTTGAAATTCTTGTTACTATGTCTTATTACAGTATGAATTGGATACATATAAAATTTAATTTTATGACAATGAGAAATTTTGGTACTACATTTAACAGAATCTATCCTTAGGTATTCACCTTTTCAGATTATGTCTAGTTGTAGACCAGCAAATCCATAGAGTAGAAGCCCCAGAATCTCTAAACCAAGTTCAGTTTAAATCTGGAGTTACTTGGCCTCTACAGATGATTAATTTTTGTTATGTTCCTGTAGACATAATAATGATATGATATTCTTATGTGTATGCTAGAGAAACAATATAGTATCACTGAAATATATACATGGTATGTAGCAGCAAGGAAGAAAGCAAGATATCAGTTTTTAAATTGCAACCATGAGCATTCTAACACTTATAACATTTATAGACTGCATATATGAGCATTCTAACAAATTATAATGGTGCTGGAAAAAAAGTAATTATATTCTAGATGATCATGCTATCATTTATATGGGTGTGGATTTCATATCTAAAATATATTCTTACTCCTTGACACAACTGTAACATAGAAAATAATTATCATAGCAAAGGATTGAATTGATAATTAAGGTTCTCTAGCCAAGCATTATTGGATGCATAAAGGTGTACTTCAAAAGAAAGATAGATGTTTGAGTAAGGAACTCTAGAATGTACTGTGTATGCTCTTTTCACCATAAAATAAATCTACACCTATCTTGAGTCTTTGAATCCATTACCATAACCAAGGATTGCCTTTAGAGCTAAGCACCTTCATTCAAGCACAATCGAATACTTATATAAGCCTAACACCAAATATATATCTATAAAAGTGAAATAGTACTAAAACTATTGAAGGCGCATATGATCTTTATACCCACCTTTAAACTATGATATATATAATGAAACAAAAATCGGAGTCATAACCCTAACCTAGGGCCACGATAATGATACTGGTTTGAAAATAAAATAACCAATAAATAATCTTGGTGGCGCCGAGAGATGGACAATCTTTCGATCGACCTTATGGTTAATATATGAATACAAATATGGCCAAGGTCAAACCAGAGTTATAAATGCAAATTTTTTTAAATGCCAATCATATAACTGCGAACTAGATATAAGAAGAAAAAAAACAAATAAGTGGCGATCCAACGCCAAGATGCCAACATGAAATATATAAATAATCTCGTTCGCTAATTGAAACAAACAGTTAGCCAACCTACGTTAGCGCGGTAAGATTTTAACGTGCCATTTCATAACCGAGAGCTAACCTTAGCTCGTTGAAACCCTATTGAAATACGGACAGAGAAATAAAATAGGAAAAACCATAGCCCGGTAAATATCGGTTCAGAGAAATAGCTTGGTGCCTTCCATGTTAAGGAACAGGTTAACAATGGGTTCGATTATCGTTACTTCTCCGGAAATTGCGAGAGGACATCAATAACAAAATAAAGTCTCTCACAAGCCAATATAAAGAAGGCTACGACATCTCCCAGTAAAGTGATATAGAAATCAAAATATGATACCATACATCCACAGTACTGGCCGACAAACTGATTCCGGCTAGTGTGGACCTGCATGCAACCTAAGTAACAGATCTTTCTACGTATGAGGTGTGTGGTAGCCTCCCAAAGTTAGCGTATCATGATCCATGCGCGGAGGGTATGCCATCCTCAGGAAAAATCATAGAAATAAAAGCGTGGCGATGTTGTTCAGAGAGGAGGGCGACCGATATCACACCTTCGGCACCCTACCTCGCATGAAACATTAATAATACTGCCGGTAGGCAGATAGGGAAGCCACTGGTGTAGTTAGATACCGACTAATCAACATGACCAAGCTATTTAACATAAATATACAGTCTTAAATCTAGAACGTGGTTGACATATACCTGAGAAACTTGAAGAATAGCAGAAGAAAAAAAAATGTAGTAAACACTGAGGTGTGTTTCCAAAGAACCCAAATACACTGAACCGAACGCAGAAAACAAAACTAGAACGCGGCCAAAAAGGACTGGCTAAAGCTCTGTCACGAGGAGACCGATTGCTACACCAATCTACAGTCTCTCTGCGCAATCTATCTAGCCGATTTAGAACTGAGTATCAAAAACAAACAACAACGAAGAGCAATAGAAAGCAATGGGACGATTTTACAGGCGAAAGTAATATAAGGCGAAAAGATCAAAGAAAATGGTAGATCTGAATCCTTTCAGCAAGACCGAATCTGAACCCTCTGGTAAATAGTTCGATAACAGAGACTCCAAGATAAAGCGCTCCCGGAACCCTAATTTCTCTGCCCGAGAACCTCAGCAAAACTCGAGGGTGATTGAACGGAAGCTCTGCGCTTTCAGAACCCATAACCGTCAGAATGTCTAGTCAAAATCCACCTGTCGACTAGAGCCTGGCGTGAGGCGGCTATACGCAAACATAACCAGTACTATCAAGATGTACTTACAGATGGAAACGCGACGCGTGGTACCGGGTTCAAAGACGAGAGCAGTCTGTTGCAATACGCATCGGAGTTATCCGCGTCGAACCATGAAAAGTCTGCGGAGCAATTAAAGAGTGAATAATAATACCAAAATCCTGTTTGGTTTAATCACGTATTAACAAATAAATTCAGTAGTGGAAACCACCGAATCCCATGGCGGTCACATTCCCACACGTCTGTCGAATGGAGTATTCGGGATGTATCGAATGTTACCATGATGATTTATCATAGCTCCACCTTAATTATCAGTTGGCGCAGTCGGGTAGGAGGAAATCGCGCGGTAAGACACATAACGAGGTTGGTAAGGAATATTACCCACGACCGCCAAATGAGTTGGTATACATGTGCATATATCATTAGGTTACAACCCTGCGAAAGATACCCATACAAAAAAATAATGAGGGCATTTTAATAACGTGCAATATAAAATGTCACGTTCACTACATGATACACCAAGACTGGATGAGTATATGACATATGTATGAGTATAGATGCTAAATGTAGATATACGTTCTTTGAGTTACATATTGCCAATGATTTGCTATATATGCAAGGTTTGTTATATATATAAAAAGATTTGTTATATATAACAAGATTTGTTATACATATATATATGCAAGATTGGTTATATAAAAAGCGTTGGACCCATATATATTATTTATACTATCAAGTGCATATACAGATGCTCTTTAAAAGGATAGTGCCAAAGGATATATATACAAATAGTATATGTGATGAATATATATATATATATGTGTACTACGAACATTAACCCCATATATATGTGGATACACCAATATAGGTATGCATTATATAGAGAATTCACAATTATCAAAGTTAAAATGCATGAGGGGCTAGGAGAGGTTATTGCAGTGGAGGTATATCTAGGTGAACCATGGATATATATATATGAATATAGGTGGGGTGCATTGCTTGTAGACATAGGAGAGAATAATTAGTATATGTACACATGGAAGATATTCTATCACTAATATTGCAAATATCAGTGTATTCTCAATATGTTAGGAGAATAGAAACACTAGAGGAGATTATAAAAAAAAAAAAAAAAGGTTAGAATGCTGAAATCACTCATTCAAGAATCATGTGAACAGAGGGGAAACATCAATGTATTGGAAAAAAAAAAAAAAAAATTCCCTAAACTGGAGGTGTTACAACCTGAAATTAGGGAGTATAAAATATCAACTTCAGTTTCATTACTTCCATTTGATTGAAGAAAAATGCTCTATATTCTATATTTCCAAGGGAAGAGTTTAATATACACTAAAGTTACAAATATGTTGAATAATGATAACAATAAAATAAGGAAAGAGTCCTATTTGAAATCTACTTCTGTGTGATAAAAGTATATGTGTAAAAGAAGAGTGAAAGCATATTGAAAATACTGGAAAAGAGCATCTATCCACCTTCAATATAAACTGTTTTAAAAGTAGTTGCAGCAAAGGAAGTTAGATGAATATATGTAAGATGTAGATGTATATGTCTATACCCATACATAGCTGTGGAAAATCTATAATTATAAATGCTGGAAAGTCAATCAAGCTTGCTAACTGAAAAGTTAGAGAAAGGGCATATTGATCTGTTAGAGTTGGACAAAACTCTAAAGAACAGATCTGAGAAATACAAATGAGTATATATTTATATATACATATAAATATCAGTTGACTGGGTTGACTGATAGGAATTGAGGTCAAGCGAAAATTTCTCATGGGAATTCTTATAATAACATGACTGCCTATAATTACCAAAGAGAAATTTAATACCTGATAAAATTATGAATTTGAAATTGATTAAACAGAAAAAAAAATAAAAAAAAAATTGAATGATATCAGGTGCATAAAAGTAGATTATATATGAGTTAATGTTATGCCAGATAAGAAGTTGGGTATGGGAGACGTGATAAATGATATCGAAGCACAAGTTGAGAAAACTCGGCAAGTTATGTGCTCAAAAAGAAACAATAAGTTGTTATAAATTTTATGAATATTATGCTATAATGAAAAGATAGTGTTGGAATCCCTTGATAACGATTCCTTTGAGTCATGTGACCTGATTTGTGTTTCTGTAATGAAACCTTCCATGCATTTTGGGTCCTGTTATGAAACCTTCCGTGCTTGTGTGCCTTTGATTATTTTCTAGTGGGTTAGGCATGAGGACTATTTGGTCTTGTTTAATGAGTTTTGAGACTATAGAAGAAAGCTCGTTTGTGAAAGAGGGTTTTTAAAGTTTGGAAACTGTTTTTTTGCATCAAGGAAAGCCAAACCACCATTTGAGTTATGCCAATTTTTATGGTTTCTTCACTGTAAAGTAAAAAAAAGGAATGATATGCAGTTAGAACCTTTTTAAAACCAATCAAAAAGGAATTTAATGGTAGCAAACATTTATAGATCTTATATAATTGTTGTATATTCGTTGCTTATGTTGCAGTCAATTGTTCTGGATTGATACAAACTGTTCTTTCAGTCAATGCCAGGATACAATGTCTAATAGCATCTGAAACTGTGATTTAGAATTGTAACCCCAAAACTTACAGTTATGTCCCAGAAACTATACTGTGAATCTGAATGACCACCTCGGCCATTGTATTTTTTTTTATTAAACATTATTCCGACATAGATAGTTTCATATAGCAAACCATGATTAAATAGCTATATAGGATTTAACCATGGAAATAGGAGAAGAAAATGGGTAAGGTGGTAAGAAATTCCGCGAAACCTTAATTCCATAAATGGAAAATTTTAGAACTGAATACATTTATCTGTTTTGTCCTCATAGCTACTCAGCTATGATAGCTAAGACATTGTGAAGAATTTTTGACCCTATGTAATATCACAAATACATCTTATTGTTACATAGAAAATATCACATGTGAAACTTAAATTAGATAAAATCAAAACCTTAAATGAAAAACAGTAGAACTTTCTGTAGTCTATGGTACTGATTTTATGAATATTAAAAACGAGATATCTTACTCTATGGCTAATTTATTTCCATTTTGGAAACTATATTTAAAAATCTTTAGAGATAACAGAGATGGACGATAGCATTACCCAATTATGAAGCATTGTATTAGGTGGCGTGGAGCAACATTATAAAACTAGAAATCGTAATGGGAAACCATAAAGTTACTAATTATTCCCAAAAATAAAACAGTGAAATTGTTACTTCTACTAAAAAAGAGAAAAGGAATGTCTAGTATAAATCAAAGACATTATAGGTATCTAACTTCACTGAAAAATTATCTGGTTGGGGGAACCAAGATATTATGTAAGCATATGTTACTAACAATACTATAAATAAAATTTGACATAATATTTTGAATATATTAAGCATTTTATCAATTTTTTTCGAGAAACAAAAGTAGAAAGGAAGATAGTCCCAATAAATATTATTACAATTTCAGTCAGAAACAAAAATTGTTACAATACTTCTAACAATTGATTTTGACATTCTGTATGTCATCAAATAAAGTGGAATTGTTCTGGTGAATGCTGGCCATCCGATTAAGATGGTCGAGAAGAAAAAGTATTATTGGACCTTTAATGCATAATGGAACTGCTTAATAGGTCTCCAACCCAAAAGAAAAAAAAATTACCTGTAAGAAAAAGCTGAAATAAAGTTAGAAGGGTAAATTTAAGTGAAACGAAATTAGAAAAACAGGAAAATTCAGAGATAAAGCAAATTAGAAAAAAATAAAAAATAAAATAAAACACGTTTGCTTTGAGTAACATTGAAAAAAAAAGAAAGTAATAAATAAGAAAAGGGAGAACGAGTTAAATTGTAAAGAGTAATGAAACGGGAAAAACAAAATTACCTGCACAAAGTGTGTCTCCCGTGGGCTCCTAGGTTGGTTGCTTGACATGGAGCTTTGAACGATGGGTTGTAACTGTTATGTTGGCTTGCAGATTTGACACTTGATAAACATTGGGCCCAAGGCCAAATATCTCTTCATTCCACTGAGCACTAAGTTTAGTATATATATATATATATATATATATATATATATATATATATATATCAGAAATCGGACTTCACTGAAATTAGTAAGGGCCGTATTTCCCTAAATTTATAAAGAACGAAATGGATATGAAATTTTGGAGACCTTTTATAATAATTGTGTGTTAAATCCTTTCTAATTATTTAAATAATAAGGTTGTAAGGATAACCTCAATGGCATAGACATTGATCCCAAGTAGAAAAGTTTCATGGAAGAGTAGAAAATTCTAAAAAATCATCCAAAACCCTAGAAATTTAAAAATACAATATCCCTTTTTGGTATATGCCTCTCAAGGTGAGACAAAAAGGGAAATCAAATTTAAGAACATAGATAAAACTTCCCAATGTAAGCAGTAAGATGGAATCTGCGAACATTATGCAATGTTTAGGGCTGAAAATTGTTTATTAGGTAACCAGCAAAAGCATGAAGGAAATTTAATTTTAAGAGACAAATCCATGAGGATAATAACAACAGACATGGCGTAAAGCATATATATATATATATAGAAATAAGCTATCAGTAGAGAGGATCTACTGAAGAACTTTCAACAACAATTTTAGCTGAAACTTTAGATATCATTCACACAAAAAAAACTCCGTGAAAAAAAAATAAAAAATAAAAATATATATATATATAATAACTGAGTATTTTGTAACCACACCATTTTCTTTAACGAAAAATACTGTGATTTTACCTGGGCTTACATAGAGGAAGAATCGATGAAATAGCGTGAGGCCTCCAAGCATTGTTGGTCTCGAAATCATTATGAGTTCTTCCTGGAGAAACTACGATTAAGTGAAAACGCAAATGAAAACATAAATCAAAAGCCGAAACTTAATATACTGCTTGAAACCAAGATTGAGAAGGACATCTCCACCGTCCATGTGGTAATGGACGCCCCGGGAAATTGTGGGATCAGTGCATAAGTCCAAATTTAAATGCAAGACAAGAAATTTTATAAACGCAGATGAAATCCTACCAATTGATTTCAGATTTAATGAAATAGTACAAGTCACATTGAAAGCAGAGTAGAATTCATAGGCTAAAGCATCAATAAAATATTCGGGAAGTTAAATCGCCAATGCGAAATCATGGTAGAGAATATATATATATATATATATATATGTACTGTAAATTAACCTTGTCGAAAAAAGTATTTACTACAGAATCCTCAATTTAACCATAACGTAAAGGACTCATATAAAAATGTTAAGTCTGACAAGACAATCAGAAGGGAACACGTGGCAGTGTGTTCAATGCGGAGCTAACTGAAAATTAAATTGGGGTTGATGTCAAGTACGATATCAAGACGATCGACTTCAGAAGTTAAGTATTAAATTAAATGGAAATTCTTTTACATAAAAAGGCGAGGGTATGGAGTGCCTTGGGGTACGAGTAAAAAAATAAAAAATATTACAATGGATATAATATTTTAATCAGGTATTAGAAGTTAGGGCTTACAAAAATATTGAAGGCATGAATAATATAGAAATACAATTGAAAAAAAAAAGCCTTATATCAACAAAAGGGTATATTACATTATGGTTATAGAAAATTTATAATAAAGAGGAATTTATATAGTGAAAGGTAAAAGAAAAAAAAGAAAGTGGAGGTAGAAGATGGGAAAAGTAGTCTATTAAATCACATGAGTTAAAACATGAAGGTGGTTTAATATAATTTAACTATTAAATAGTGATAGTTGTTCGGTGGTGAAATATTTGGAATACAACTTCAGAAATTATAGTGGCAGTGAAATATAAAACAAATAGCGTATATCCCAAAGTTGGGGTACGTTGGGTATTATGTTTTATAGTATTAAATTTGATGTGGTAAAATTTTTAGATGGTTGGATTGAAGTTAAAAACACAAGCACCACCACCTTATAGAATCAGTCCCTATTAAAAAGGGTTAGTTGATTTCGTAAAATGGAATATATGTTTTATGAAATAATTGTAGATGCCTTATGACAAATTTCTATTTAATACGCACTTATATAAGTAGGAAGGGAAAAAGGAACATCAAGGTTGATTTCTATTAATAACATCTAATGTGATTAATGTATGATAAATGGCAAGAAACTTGTAATAGGTTGGGCAAAGTCACACGGACAACTATGTGATATTCCACTTTGATTGGAAGTGTTTAAGAATATATGGTCAAATATATTGTTATAATTGTAAAATAGGGAGAAGGTAAATGATGAATCGTGGTTGTGAATACATAAAGTAAACTCTAATCATTTCTCTATTTATATCCATGTAAATAGAGAAAGTTAAAATTTTACTAGACTATCAAGGAAGTTCTAGATAATGTATAATAGCCAAAGAAAACTCTTTACAATATGGTTAAAAGAGTAATAAACATTATTGTGGTAGATTGAGTGGTAAAATTATAGTATGACAAGAAAAAATTGGATGTTGGTATTTAATAAAGTTACCAGGATGATTTTCAAGTCATATGTATTTAAGTCATGACTAAAATATTTTGTAATAAGCATATTTTAGTTCATGTACATGGAAAATAATGAAGTGGTAAACTTAAGTATGAGTTTTAAATATAGTTTAAATAGTTGGTTTAGTAATTGTGGACCATTTCATATTAAATAATTTAATGTGGACCCATTACATTGAGCTATGAATGAATGAATGAAGGGATAAATCAAATGTTCCTCATGATTTAGTTAAGGAAGAATTGAAAACCCAACAAATTTTTATCCATGGGAAAATAATTATGAAAATTATCATACATGGATAAGAATCCAATGGAGTACAATTAATTTCCTATATGTATTATACTCCATTTATCAAGTGAACCATGGTTTTAGGTTGTAAGTGGTCTTTGTTAGAAACCATGTGTTGTTTATATAAACCATGGGTTGAATTCTAATGATTAGTGAAATTCACATATAGATATAATTGGTGAATCATCATTAGAATTAGTAAAGCATGAACATACAATTAAAAGTAAATGTATAAATTCTAGTGATTCTTTAAGAAAGGGGAAATTGTGTTAATTTCATTTTTGACATTATCAAGTATTAATACTTATCAATGTAACGAATTATAGTATTAAATTCAAAGACAGTGTAATAGTATGAAATCATATAGCTATAAACTGGGAGAAAAGAGGATGAGCTGTATTTGAATTTGGGTGTGGGGGAAACCCATCAGATCCAATTTTATTCATAGAAAAAAAATGGAATAGTGAAACATAAAGTTGTACATTATTGCACACTTTAAAGAAATTATCAGTAGGAATATGAATTTCATAAAAGGGGTTAGAGGAAAAAAAAAATTTCATGTGTGAAGAAGGAATTGAATTATAGACCTTATTAACAAGTCTGGTTTTTACTAATTAAATTAACTAGCTAACAAAAGAAAACAATGAGAAGGTACTGGAAGTGCAGCTATTAAGTGAGAAAGGGTAAACATAACCATGAATATGATACAATTGTTTTCTTTCATTCATAAATACTAATGAAAAGTTGTAAATTTGTTTAGCCAAGTATGTAACAGGGAATTGTACACTCTGGAAACAAGGACAAAAAGGTGAAAGTAAATGCAGATAAATCACCTGGAAAAATCAAGAAAAGCCAAACTAGACCAAGTTTGCGTGAGAAGAAAATCTCACTGGAAAAAAAAGAAAGGATAAGTAGTGTACTAAAAGTGCACTAAACTATTATGAACCTGAATGGCTGGACTAATAACTGAATTTCTTGAAATGACTGAAATTTAGAATGTTGTGGTGGATTATCAATTATATGTATCTAATATTACTTACATAAATTGGTATGAATTGTGGACAGAGAAAAAGGAATAAAAGATTTTCCAGATAGACTTCTTGCAAAGAAGTAGGAAGAAAATCAACTGCATAAGACATCAGTAAATAGAGTGGAAGCAAGAAAGTACTTTGACAGAAACTGAGCAAGGACGAAGAAGAATTCTTCATCAAAGTTGAAAAAAAATCAACGTTAAAGTGTAACACCGAGGAAGGTGTTGGAAAGGGTGGAACTAGTGGCTTATAAACTGGCCTTACCCTTGCATATTAAATTTCATGATGTGTTTCATGTCTCCTTATTGGAAAAAAAAAAAATTTACATGATGCTTCTCACATTTTGATTGGAATGTGATCCAGGTGGAACCAAAAGAGGAATTCCTTCCAGAGCCGCTTCAAATCTTGGAGCGGGAAGAAATTGAATTGCGAAATGGAACAGTAGCTAGAGTAAAGGTGTAGTCGGAGCACTTTACTGCTGAAGAAGCTACATGGAAAAGAGAAGCTGAGATGATGGAAAAGCATCCATCTTTATTTTCAAAATGAACTATAGTAGTTAGTTGTTAACACCGAGGACGGTGTTTGTTTTCAGAGGGGGAATATCTAACACCCCCAAGTTCTATGCTTTTCAAATTAGATAATTGAACTTAAATCCAAAAGGGAGCGAACCCCAATGGATAATTATTGGGTGGATGTAGGTAATTATTTATTTATGAAAAATAAATAAAAGGTTTATGTGTGCACTATGAACAAAGGATATTTTTAGATCACTTTCCTAATCCATGAGGTTATGGAACGAGGTTAAGACTTTCCCCAAAATATTTCAAAAATCCTTGAAAGAAATTATTTCTAATTTAGATTTTTGACGAAAAATCTAAATTCCCCAATGATGAGGAAAGTAGTTGGGAAGAGGTAAAAAGCTGGAAAAGCTTGAAAAGCAGAAAGAAGCTTTAAAGTCCCTAAATAAGGGAAGCCTAGGCAAATAGGAATAAAAGCATCCTGAAATTTTGGATGCAGAATTGGAAACAGGCTTTGTCGAGAGCATAGCTTAAATAAGCTGCTCCAGAATAGATTGAGGTTAGTCTGTTCTTAGAGGATCTCAGCTCGGGGGTGAGTTATAGAGATAGACAAACTCTAAGGTTGGGAGGACTGGTCATAGTATTGGTATGCATGCATAATTTTGGAGATTATTTTTATGTATGTATTAAGTATATCAAGGTTATATGCATTGTTATGTTAGAACTTCTTATCTAAATTTTAGATTGACTGTTGTTCAGTACCTTAGGCAATTACAAAATAGATCTAATAGCTGAAAATCCAGTATGTTAATAGCAGGGACAATGGTTTGGTTCTAGGGATAAGCACCCTACAGTAATAATTTTTAGAGATGATAGATCATCTGAATGTCTAATCCAATAGAAAAATTCAGGTTGTAGCTTGCTGTCTTTTAAATTTAAACTTAGTTGCTATGTTGTATCAACAGAAAATTTTGATAAAACTGTAACCAAGAACAGCAAGTAGAAACCAACTAAACCTGTTATATAAGTATTGATTTCAGTATAATAGTAGTACTACAATGACAAGAATTGTAGAACTAAGAATTTAAACTGTTTTATTACATGGAAGTTTAAATATATGAAACCAGAAATTAAATCCCAAGCAAATACGAGGACTTGAAATTAGGGAGTATAAAATATCAACTTCAGTTTCATTACTTCCATTTGATTGAAGAAAAATTCTCTATATTCTATATTTCCAAGGGAAGAGTTTAATATACACTAAAGTTACAAATATGCTGAATGATGATAACAATAAAATAAGAAAATATTCCTATTGGAAATCTACTTATGTGTGATAAAAGTATATGTGTAAAAGAAGAGTGAAATCATATTGAAAATACTGGAAAAGAGCATCTATCCACCTTCAATATAAACTGTTGTAAAAGTAGTTGCAGCAAAGGAAGTTAGATGGATATATGTAAGATGTAGATGTATATGTCTATACCCATACATAGTTGTGGAAACTCTATAATTATAGATGCTGGAAAGTCTATAAAGCTTGCTAACTAAAAAGTTAGAGAAAGGGCATATTGATTTGATAGAGTTGGACAAAACTCTGAAGAAGAGATCTGAGAAATACAAATGAGTATATATTTATATATACATATAAATATCAGTCGACTGGGTTGACTAATAGGAATTGAGGTCAAGCCAAAATTTCTCATGAGAATTCTTATAATAACATGACTACCTGTAATTACCAAAGAGAAATTTAATACCAGATAAAATTATGAATTTGAAATTGATTAAACAGAAAAAAATAAAAAAATTGAATGATATCAGGTGCATAAAAGTAGAGTATATCTGAGTTAATGTTATGCTGGATAAGAAGCTGGTTATGGGAGACGTGACAAATTTCTTACAAGGATACAACGCAGTCTCATCCACTGCAACTTTAGAAAATTACAGGCAAGCAATGTCCATGATTCATCACATCTACTTAAAGATAGCAAATGGCTGAACGTAACAACAATAATACATGATCAAGAACTTTCCCATGGCTATACAATGGAATATAAATCTTATGGCCCACTTCAAAAGAAAACAAATATTTGGCTGTGGTGGTCATATCTCTTCTCATGCTCCCATTAGAACATGTAGTGGAGAAATTGTGAGAATTATTCCCACTCACGGACACATCCAACTCATGTGTCTCCCTCATAATCAAGCCTCCCATACAAATCAGATCTATATTAGCAAATGAAGACATGATCAGTAGCAAAATAAAGAAAATTCTAAAGGTTACAAGTGATGCAAGAAGGTACCAAAAACTTTCCCAGTAGTGATAGCGCAGTTTTACAAGTTGTTGCTTTTGTAGCACCTCTAGTTTATGTTTTTTTTTCAAGATATACATTTGAACTTAAATCCAAAGGGGACTAGACCCCAATGGATAGTTATTGTGTGGAAGTAATTATTTAATCCTAAAAAAAAAAATATAATAAAATATTGATTGTGCATGTTGACCAGATGAGAATTTTGAGATCACTGTCAAATCCATGAGGTATGGAAAGAGGCTAAGATTTTACCCAAAAAGCTTTCAAAAATCCTTGAAAGAATTTATTTCTAATTTAGATTTTTGAGGAAAAATCTAGATTTCCCCAATGAGGTGGAGAGTAGTTGGGAAGAGGTAAAAAGCTGGAAAAGAAGAAAGTAGCTTTAAAGTCCCTAAAAAGGGAAGCCTAGGCAAACAGGAATAAAAGCATCCTGCAATTCTAGACGCAGAATTAGAAACAAGCTTTGGGGAGCATAAGCTTAAATAAGCTACTCCAAAACATATTCAGATTGGTCTATTCTTAGAGGAGATCTCAGCTTGGGGGTGAGTGCTAAAGACAAAGAAACTCTAAGGTTGGGAGGATTGGTCATCTGCATAATTGGTACGCTTATAATATTTTTATGAATGGTTAAAAGAGTTGTTGGGATATTGTATTAGTGCATGTTGTAGTTAATATTTTAATTAAGTTAAATTTTTTGTTCCTTACCTTTAACAGAATTCCATAGAAGACATAATTATTCCAAATTTCTGTAGTGTAGTAGGAGTATAGTCTAAGGAATACAATCAACCAGAATCTCTAGACCATAGGCTGGTCTAGATCTGGAGATATTCAATAATTCTTGAGATATTAAACAAATTTCTTATAAAAACTTAAGTGTAACTTTAATCTACTTTGTTAATGTATATATATTAATTAAATCTATTGCCAAACACTGCGAGTGGAATAGAGTAAGTAGGAAATATTAGTCTCTGGTTGGCTATTTACACTAAATTGCATGAAGTCATTCTACTACTCAAGTGCAGAATAATAAATTCAATCAGAAGCACATATGCTAAATTAACAATATTTAATAACAGAAAAGAGTCTATAGTCAATCTATGCTTGCTCTAGACTACCTAGGATAACAATGTTCTGTAGAAGAGTAGAACAAACTGAAAGATTAGCAGAAGCTATTATTACTCTATAAAATTATATTGAACCACACCCATGATCCTTGATATAATAGAAATAAATTCCAAACATCAGTGGTAGATGTCTATGTAAATTATTAAACAAGTATCTGTCAACTTAATTACTAACCAGCTTTGCTTATATAATAAAAAAGGTAATTCTCTGCCTCTGTGAACAAAGAAGCATTATATGAAAATTTAATTATTAAATTCCGGGTTGACGAAATTACATTATCAATATGGAGTTGCTGTAAAATGATTAAGAACATAAGTATAACTAGAAATAGAACATCAGTGTTATTTCCACACATATAAATATAATGGAATAATTGAACAGAATTCAAGAGACTTGTGTTGAAGCCTATACATTTTATTATATGGCAACTATATTATATATTTATATGAAGTGATGCGACAAACATAGTAGAGATAAATGCCTCTCATTATCATATGAGACCTCTGTATAAAAAAGAAATTATGTATATAAATGAGCAACAGTGAGATCACATTAATCCAACTAGCGTAATCGGGTTTACTAATCCTCTCGATTAAATAACAAAAGGAGATTTCTTCCGTTAACATCATGGAGTTATGTATATTAAATAGAAAGGGAATGCTATTATAAAAGGAACGCACAAGACTAGACTTAACTAAAGATTGGCCCTGAAAAATAATTTTCAAATAAACAGTGTGGAACAACATGTTATAACAGTGCGGTGTAATATTTCGTTCGCTTATGGAGAAGATAATGTCACTATTTCCCCAAACTAAAAGTCCAAAATTATTACAAATGTCACAAACAAATTTGCCAAGATGGAACGAAAAAAAACTAAATTGCGAGATGAGACAAAAACTCGCATCTTATAAAAAAAATCACTCTAGAATTTCCGAAGCATGAGGTAGTATCGACCTGTGTAGAACAAGGGAATGCAAGCTTAAGCTGGATTCTAGAGAAAATCAAAGGATGCATTTCGTTGAGAACACTCTTAACAAATCCTTACCTGTAACCACCCATGTAAATGAGTTAAATCCAAAGCAGAATAGAGATAAAAATTTAACAAAAATAGGCGAGTGTGACAAACTAAAGGTGAATCCATAACTACCTTATACATGTTTCATTTACCGAGATTTCTTTCCACTGGAACGTAGAGAGGGAAACAAAACATTAGAGCGATTATTTTAAAAATGAAATGAATTAACAAGAGGGCAATGTGAGGGTTGGAAAAAGAGTCACCCATCAGAACAATGGGAATTGTGTATGCCCTGCGTGTGGAGAAATACGAACCCTCTAACACATTGTGAACACATCTAAATACTCATCCAAGCCGGCGAAGGAAGAATACATAAAAAAGAAAACAAAAAAATGTTGAGTATTAACTTCAGATAGCACTACCATGAAACAATGAAGGGCAACACACCTGAGAAATTGAAATGTACGAGGGAAAGAACATCTATATTATCTCAAATGATAATACTCAAAGAAGCACTTACCATATTCCGAGGGTAGGAGGCCTTAAGCCATTCCAGACGCAAAAATCACACACCTACCGAGACAAGATTGGAGGCAAACCGCTCGCCTCAAGTGAAGAACAAAACGAAAATTGCCAGAGCGGCCAAATGAAGTCGAGATAGTTGAGTTTACATTTTAATTCAGCATGAAACCCTAGAATTCAAACGGAGATCATCGTCCATGTGTGCGACGATAATCTACCCCCTGTCACAAAACTATATAAAATTGCCTTGACGGGATAGAGAGTAAACACCACTGATACGTCAAGATTTAGACTTAAATGCATCATCCTCAGAAAAACAAAATTTGAAGTATAAAAACTAACGTGGAATAGAGTTGTACACCGAGGAGGATTGGCGTCGGATTTGGGGTTTTCGAGCAGTGTAACGAGACTTAAAACGTACTATTCATAAATGAAAAACCATCCTGGCACTCCGAAAGTAGAGATGGGAATTAAACGCAGTGAACGTTGAATTAATAAGCATTGAATCCCTAGTGTACCCAGAGGAGAAAATAGGTAAACACGCATAAGTATCAACAAAGATCATAGAAATCCACTTAACGTTCCACGTACTACCAATGATTGGGTGGTAACAAGTGTGCCAACGTGTGGTGCAAATTTGAACAGAATGTATGAGCATAGGTAGACATCTATATAGTGGGTTAAAACCCAAACTCCAAAGCTTCCTGATGATACATGAAATTGATATGTATAACTTGTAAGTGGGAGACATATAGATATAATATAGAGGCATCGAATGGGCATATATTTTATATAGTTGTGGTTGATGTATGATATTACCATGTGAAAATTTATACAAGGTTTGAGGTGGATGAAACAACCCATGTATATTACTCATGGTTTCTTTTATAAACATATAATAATTTAGTTCATAGGGAATTGTCCTTAGACTAAACTAGTCATTATCTCTAAGGAGATTTATGACAATTCTGCTATATGTATAAAATATAAAAGACTCAATGGAGAGATGATGTATATAAATATGGCAGAGTTCAGGAAAAAAAAAATATTTAGGAGTGATGTGACAAATGGTATTAGAGCTCATGCTAGAAAACTGGGCTGTTGTTGTGCTCACTGTATAAATTATTTCTTGTTGAAAAAAAAATAAAAAAATTCTGATGATGTTTTGTTTAGTGTACAGTGGTACTGGAACGAAAAAGTCAATTGCTGAAGGGGATGAAATTTATGTTTATCTACATGATGAAGATAACACACCAGATCCCAACGCTCCTTTGATGGCTATGTTTCACAAGTTGCAATGGGAGATGGCTGAGCTAAGAAGCCAGAATGACAGGCTTGTCATTAGCTAGTGAGGAGTAGGAAAAGCTCATAAGAGAATTGACTTCGCAGAACAACCAAGAAGGCGAAGTTTTCGAGAAGAGGAAGA
Organism: Pinus albicaulis; assembly: GCA_034641835.2. NCBI lineage: Eukaryota > Viridiplantae > Streptophyta > Pinopsida > Pinales > Pinaceae > Pinus > Pinus albicaulis. The sequence goes on from CM076571.1 coordinate 589,646,840, forward strand.
AAGGCAAGTTCTCTAATGATTCTGAAGAAGATGACACTACTAGACACCAATCAAAACAGAGAAAGGAATTACAGGGGGAATTCCCAAAAATTAAGCCTCCATCCTATGATGGGGAGAAGGAGGAAGATGCTGAGGCTTTGCTGCTGAATATGATTAAATATTTCCAGGTCTATGAATATGAAAGTAATCTGAAGGCTAGATTATTTTTTTACCAATTACAGGGTAATGCTACCTTGTGGTGGGGGGAGACGAAAATGGTCCATGCCATTGATGAAAAGATAGTGACTTGGGAAGATTTCCAATTCAAATTTAAAAACCACTATTTGAACGAACATTATTATGATGATAAAGAAAAGGTGTTCCATGGATTCAAGTTGAGATAGCTCACTATCGATGAGTTTGTCACCAAGTTTACAAACCTGCTAAGGTATGTTACTTATATTCGTGAAGAGAAGGTAAAGGTACAAAGGTTTTTGAAATGTCTGCCTGCTATGTACAAGGAGAAAATAGAATTCGATAATCCAAAAACTATGGACGACGCGGCGAGGAAAGCCGGATTATGCTACGAGGAGTTTAAAGGAAAGGGCGAGCATGGGAAAAGCTGGGTAAACAAGGGTGAATTTAAAGGAAAGAAACATAAACTAGCTTACTTGAATACCTTTGGTAGGGACCACCAGCAGAAGAAATTTAACAAACCCAAGGAAAGTGAAACTGCTTAGTCTCAAGTTGGTTCAAAACAAATAGATGGAGATAATAAGAAGGAGGGAGCAGTCAAAATGTGGGAACCTTTGAAATGTTGGGGTTGTGGAGAACCCCATCTGTTAAGGGATTGTCCACACCAAAAAATTCAGATGATTATGAGGGATCGAGAAGCTACCACATTGAATGACATAGCAAGGAATATACCCACTATCAGTGCAGCATTGGAAAACTGACAAGCAGAACATCAGGCTACTATGGTCGAGGTGGAAGGTAAGACTGCTGACCAATATTTTATAGTTTTAATTGATCCGGGTGCTTCTTTGAGTTACATTAGTCCACAAATTGTAGAGAAGTGCAATCTCAAAACTGAAAAATTTCAGCAGTCTTGGTTGGTCCAGCTAGCCACTGGCACCAAGCGAAAGGTAACTCATAAGTTACCTCAAACATCAATTAAATTGAATTATTTTCAAACAGAAGTAAACTTAAAAAAATTTCCCTTAGGCTCATATGACTTGGTGATAAGAATGGACTGGTTAGAAAAGAGAAAGGCTATGTTGAACTGCTGGGATAAAACTCTGCATTGCATATATGAGGAACGGAGACCCTATGTACTGAAAGGAAAACCAAAAAAATTTTCTGTAAGACAAATATCAGCTCTGTAATTAAAAAGGACAGCTAGGAAGGGATATCAATTATATGCCGTACATGTTGAAGAATTAGGACAGCAACCTGAAGAAAATCTACTGGACACTCTACCAGTGGTAAGAGAGTTTAAGGAAGTTTTTCCAGATGAGATTCCTCATCTCCCCCCCAAAAGAGAGATTGACTTTTCAATCGATTTGGTGCTTGGAGCAACACCCATCTCCAGAGCCCCTTATCGGATGATCCCCCCGAACTCATGGAACTGAAAATGCAGTTGCAAGAATTGTTGGATAAAGGTTATATTAGACTAAGTGTGTCTCCTTGGGGAGCACCGGTTCTGTTTGTGAAAACTAAGGATGAAACCTTTAGGATGTGCAATGACTATCGTCAACTGAATAAGTTGACAATTAAAAACAGATACCCTTTGCCCAGAATTGATGATATTTTTGATCAAGTAAGAGATTCAGTATTTTCTAAGATTGATTTGAGGACTGGTTATCACCAACTCAGAATTAAGGACGAAGACATTAGTAAAATAGCTTTTCGAACCAGGTATGTTCACTACGAATTTGTAGTCCTACCTTTTGGTTTGATGGATGCCCCTACCACATTTATGTGCTTAATGAATAACGTTTTGAACAAGTAATTGGATAAATTCGTACTAGTTTTCATAGACGATATTCTAGTTTATTCAAAAAGTAAGGAAGAACACAAAGAACACTTAAAGATAGTTTTGCAAACTTTGAAGGAAAACCAGTTATATGCCAAATTCAGTAAATGTGAATTTTATAAAGACAAGATACAGTACTTGGGGCATATTATTTATGAACAAGGATTGGTTGTTGACACTGAGAAAATAAAGGTTAGTAGAGAATGGATGGTGCCAACTGATGTATCAGCAGTGAGATCATTATGGGAATTGCAGGTTATTATCGAAGATTTGTGGAAAGATTTTTTGCAATAGCATATCCCATAACTTCATTAAAGAGAAAAGACACCAAATTTGAGTGGACTGAAAAATGAAAAAATATCTTTGAACAACTAAAAATAAAACTCACTACAACCCCTATACTGAAAATTGCAGATCCTGACAAAGAGTTTGTTGTATGCACTGATGCATGCAAAAGAGGGATTGGGAGGAGTTCTGTTACAGGAAAATTATGTTATTGCATATGAGTCTAGGAAACTTAAGAACCATGAACAGAACTACAGTGTATATGATTTGGAATTGGCTGCTGTAATTCATGCCTTGAAGATGTGACGACACTATCTTCTTAGAAAGAAATTTACATTGATAACTGATCATATTAGTCATAAATATTTCTTTTCCCAAACTGATTTGAATGCTCGACAAGCCATACGGCTGTCTTTTCTGAGTGAATTTGATATGAACATAAAACATATTAGAGGGAAAGAAAACAAAATTGATGATGTGCGAAGAAAAAATGCTTGCCAAAACATAAGCAACATTGGGAGTAGTGCTAGCCTTGACTTAGAAGAGATGATTAAAAAGGTAGCGGATCAAGATCCCAATTATGAAAATATGCAACTGAAAATATAGAAAAAATAAATGACTGAGTACACCCAAAACCAAAGAGGGTTGATCTACTATAAAAATAGATTGTATATCCCCAATGTAGAATCTTCGAAAAAAGAGATCCTAGATGAATACCATAAACACCCATATGTAGGACATCTAGGATATCAGAAAATGCTTACAACCTTGAAAAATAAACTATTCTGGCCAAGAATGAAAAGGGATGTAGCAAAATATTTAGCTAGGTGCATGGAATGTCAACTAGTAAAATTTGAACACCAGCACCCAGCTGGTCTATTAAATCCCTTTCCAATTGCAGAATGGAAATGGGACACTGTTTCAATAGACTTCATAACTAGGTTACCCAGGACAAAGTACCAGCATGACTCAGTGATGGTAGTGGTAGACACTTTAACAAAGGCTGCACACTTCATACATGTAAAATATACTTTTGGGACAACCCAAGTAGCAGATGTGTTCCTAAAAGAGATAGTAAGGCTACATGGGGTCCCAAGGATGATTATTTCAGATAGAGATGCTAAGTTCACAGCTGCCTTTTGGAAAGGTGTGTTTGGGGGCATGGGCACTAAATTGAATTTTAGTACTGCATATCACCCTCAGACGGATGGTCAAACAGAAAGAACAAATCAGATCTTTGAGGATATGCTGAGAATGTTTGTGATGGATAGGCCATCAAAATTGGAAGACTACTTGCATTTAGTTGAATTTTCTTATAACAACAGCTATCAATCCTATATCAAAATGAGTCCATTTGAGGCACTTTATGAAATAAATTGCCGTACTCCTTTAAGTTGGAGCCAACCTGAAGATAAGCTAGTGTTGGGGCCAGATGCTTTATAAGAGATGGAAAGAATTGTCAAACAAATACAAAGAAAAATCAATACAGCACAAGACCAACAGAAAAACTATGCTGATAAGAAGAGGGTGCATCGAGAGTTCAAAGTGGGTGATCATATGTATTTGCATACTAAACCCAAGAAGAGCACACTTTATGCTGGAAGTTGTGAAAAATTGGCTCCTAGATATTGTGGGCCTTTTGAGATTTTAGAGAGGGTGGGACCAGTGGCTTATAAGATGGCCCAACCGCCCCATGTTAAATTTCATGATGTATTTCATGTTTCGTTATTAAAAAGATATGTGCATGATGCTTCTAACATTGTTGATTGGAATGTGATACAGGTGGAGCCAGAAGGGGAGTTCCTTCCACAGTTGCTTCAAATATTGGCGCGGGAAGAAATTGAATTAAGGAACTGAACGGTAGCAAGAGTAATGGTGTTGTGGAAGCACTTTACTACTGACGAAGCTACATGGGAAAGAGAAGCTGAGATGATGGAAAAATATCCATCTCTATTTTCAAAATGAACTCTAGTAGTTAATTGTTAACACCGAGGACGGTGTTGGTTTTCAGGGGGGAAATATGTAACACCCATAGTTTGTGTTTTTTTTTCAAGGTAGACATTTGAACTTCAATCCAAAGGGGAGTGGACCCCAATGGATAGTTATTGTGTGGATGTAATTATTTAATCCTGAAAAAAAATATATAATAAAATATTGATTGTGCATGTTGACCAAATGAGAATTTTGAGATCACTGCCAAATCCATGATGTATGGAAAGAGGCTAAGATATTCCCCAGAAAGCTTTCAAAAATCCTTGAAATAATTTATTTCTAATTTAGAATTTTGAGGAAAAATCTAGATTTCCCCAATGAGGTGGAGAGTAGTTGGGAAGAGGTAAAAAGTTGGAAAAGCATAAAGCAGCTTTAAAGTCCCTAAAAAGGTAAGCCTGGGAAAACATGAATAAAAGCATCCTGCAATTATGGATGTAGAATTAGAAACAAGCTCTCGAGAGCATAAGCTTAAATAAGCTACTCCAAAATAGATTGGGGTTAGTCTGTTCTTGGAGGAGATCTCAGCTCGGGGGTGAGTTCTGAATACAAAGGAACTCTAAGGTTGGGAGGATTGGTTATCTACATAATTTGTATGCTTATAAGATTTTTATGAATGGTTAAAAGAGTTGTTGGGATATTGTACTGGTGCATGTTGTAGTTAATATTTTAATTAAGTTAAAATTTTTGTTCCTTAGTTTTAACAGAATTCCATAGAAGAAATAATTCTTCCAAATTTCTGTAGTGTAGTAGGAGTATAGTCTAAGGAATACAACCAACCAGAATCTCTAGACCACAGGCTAGTCTAAATCTAGAGATATTCAATAATTCCTGAGATATTAAACATATTTCTTATAACAAGTGTAACTTTAATATATTTTGTCAATGTATATATATTAATTAAATCTCTTCCCAAACACTGCAAGTGGAATAGAGTGAGTAGGAAATATTAGTCTCTGGTTGGCTATTTACACTACTTTGCATGAAGTCATTCTACTACTCAAGTGCAGAATAATAAATTCAATCAGAAGCACATATGCTAAATTAACAATATTTAATGACAGAAAAGAGTCTATTGTCAATCTATGCTTGCTATAGACTGCCTAGGATAACAATGTTCTGTAGAAGAGTAGAACAAACTGAAAGATTAGCAGAAGCTATTATTACTCCATAAAATTATATTGAGCCACACCCACGATTGTTGATATGATAGAAATAAATTCCAAACATCAGTAGTAGATGTCTATGTAAATTATTAAACAAGTATCTGTCAACTTAATTACTAACCAGCTTTGCTTATATAATAACAAAGGTAATTCTCTGCCTTTATGGACCGAGAAGCATTATATGAAAATTTAATTATTAAATTCTGGGTTGACGAAATTACATTATCAATATGGCGTTGCTGTGAAATGATGAAGAACAGAAGTATAACTAGAAGAAGAACATTGGTGTTATTTCCACACATATAAATATAATGGAATAATTGTACAAAATTCAAGAGGCTTGCGTTGAAGCCTATACATTTTATTATATGGAAACTATATTATATCTTTATATGAAGTGATGTGGCAAACATAGAAGAGATAAATGCCTCTCATTATCATATGAGACCTCTGTATAAAAAAAAAATATGTATATATAAATGAGCAACAGTGAGATCACATTAATCCAACTAGGGTAATCGAGTTTACTAATCCTCTCTATTAAATAACAAAAGGAGATTTCTGCCATTAACATCGTGGAGTTATGTATATTAAATAGAAAGGGAATGTTATTATAAGAGGAATGCACAAGACTCGACTTAACTAAAGATTGGCCTTGAAAATTAATTTGCAAATAAACAGTGTGGAAAAACATGTAATAATCGAGGCTATTATGTGAAGGATAATAAATTAAATCCAAAACATATTTTATACCAAGGAAAACAACTTATTGAAATGTCAACAGAGTGGTGTAATATTTCGTTCGCCTATGGAGAAGATAATGTTACTATTTCCCCGAACTGAAAGTCCAAAATTATTACAAATGTCACAAAAAAATTTGCCAAGACGGAAAAAAAAAACTAAATTGCGAGACAAGAGGAAATCTCGCAGCTTATAAAAAAAATCACTCTGGAATTTCCGAAGCATGAGGTAGTACCGACCTGTGCAGAACAAGGGAACTCGAGCTTAAGTTGGATTCTAGAGAAGATCAAAGGATGCATTTCGTCTAGAACACTCTTAAAAAATCCTTACCTGTAACCACCCATGTAAACGAGTTAAATCCGAAGCAAAATAGAGACAAAGATTTAACAAAAATAGGCAAGTGTGACAAACTAAAGGCGAATCCGTAACTACCTTATACATGTTTCATTGACCAAGATTTCTTTCCACTGGAACGTAAAGAGGGAAATGATACATTAGAGCGATTATTTTACAAATGAAACGAATTAACAAGAGGGCAATGTGAGGGTTGGCGAAAGAGTCACCCGTCATAACGATGGGAATTATGTATGCCCTGCGTGTGGAGAAATCCGAACCCTCTAACAGATTGTGAACACATCTGAATACTCATCCAAGTCGATAGAGGAAGAATACATAAAACAAAAAAAAAAATGTTGAGTATTAACTTCAGATAGCACCGCCACGAAACAATGAAGGGCAACACACCTGAGAAATTGAAATGTACGAGGGAAAGAACATCTATATTATCTCAAATGATAATACTCAAAGAAGCACTTACCATAGTCGGAGGGTAGGAGGCCTTAAGCCATTCCAGATGCAAAAATCACACACCTGCTGAGACAAGATTGGAGGCAAACCGCTCGCCTGAAGTGAAGAACGAAACGACAATTGCCGGAGTGGCCAAATGAAGTCGAGATAGTTGAGTTTACATTTTAATTTAGCATGAAACCATAGAATTCAAACGGAGATCATCGTCCACGTGTGTGACGATAACGTACTCCCTGTCACAAAACTATATAAAATTGCCTTGATGGGACAGAGAGTAAACACCACTGATACGTCAAGATTTAGACTTAAATGCATCATACTCAAAAAACCAAAATCCGAAGTATAAAAACTAATGTGGAACAAAGTTGTACACCGAGGAGGATTGGCGTTGGATTTGGGGTTTTCGGGCAGTGTAACAAGACTTAAAACGTACTATTCATAAATGAAAAACCATCCTCGCGCTCCCAAAGTAGAGATGGGCCTTAAACACAGTGAACGTTGAATTAATAAGCCTTGAATCCCAAGTGTACCGAGAGGAGAAAATAGGTAAACATGCATAAGTATCAACGCAGATCATATAAATCCACTTAACGTTCCACGTAGGACCAATGATTGGGTGGTAACAAGTGTGCCAACGTGTGGTCCAGATTCGAACAGAATGTATGAGGATAGATAGACATCTAGATAGTGGGTTAAAACCCAAACTCCAAAGCTACGTGATGATACATGAAAGTGATATGTATAACTTGTAAGTGGGAGACATATAGATATAATATAGAGGCATCGAATGGGCATATATTTTATATAGTTGTGGTTGATGCATGATATTACCATGTGAAAATTTATACAAGGTTTGAGGTGGATTCAACCACCCATGTATATTACTCATGGTTTCTTTTATAAACATATAATAATTTAGTTGGTAGGGAATTGTTCTTAGATTAAACTAGTCATTATCTCTAAGGAGATTTATGACAATTTTGCTATATGTTTAAAATATAAAAGACTCAATGGAGAGATGATGTATATAAATATGGTAGACTTCAGGAAAAAAAAAAAAATTTTAGGAGTGATGTGACAGATTGATAAAAGTACATGGAAATTTTTTTCTCTTTACATGGTTAATCATGCATGTCTTTATATGATACATGCTATAGTGCAGCAACTGAACATACATGTGGTGATAAAACATTTTCCCAAGGCCACAAAAGAGATGGCTGCCTCCATCATGTAGATTGGCCCAATACAACCCATTGACAAGCTTGCCCTCTTGTGAAGAAATGCACTACATAAGAATGGTAAGAGTGTGAAAATCAGTGAATTTATAAACAACCTCCTTACGATATGCTAGAAGTAAGATGGTACATGGGTCCATAAATGAGTCCTACATAGTGTTTTCGCATGCTGTGATGAAGAATGAACCATGTGTTGAAAGAAGATAATACTCCTCATGCTTGGAAATCCAAGTTAAGAAGAATATGCCATAGATGTCTCTATCATCATTACCTCCTCTTTGTTCATCAAGTGCAACAAATATGAAGTGATCCTCGGACCTATGGGTTATGGATCAACCATATCTCTGTTGGGCACACTTCATCCATAAGTCTTTACTCCAAGGTGACAACACTGTGAGCTTATGCAAATAAGCTCCTGTCAATACACAACTATGTTCTTCGACATGCTCCTTGTCAAAGATTCTTCCAATAATGCTGCAACAAATGTGGAATACTTCCCACGATGGAAGTACTTCCCAATCATCATCAAAGACCAACGAGATAGTGCCACCCCTCCTCCTGCAATATCATACAAAGTGTGAGAGAAAATATTCCCTTGCTCTCCCAAGAAAAGAAACAATGTATTTTGCTGCCTCCTCATACTTCCATCATACATCTCATGTGATGAAGACACATCAACATCATGCATCCATTCTCTATGTTGCTAAATGATGCAAGTATCCTGCCATCTTTTCCCCATCCTCCCATTCTTAGGAAGAGTGTTTTCCAGGTGATGGCCAAACTCTTTCAAGAGTAACCAGCGCAGCCAAGTCTCCTATTGCCTGGTATCATAGATCTATAAATAGCCTCCTAGTTTCTTGCTCATCAGCCACACCCACTCAATCACCTGTGGATGCCTCCTTCTTCTCCTCATCCTGGTACTCCTCCCATGAGGGATACCATCCTCCCAACTCAAATTCATGTCTTTGCACTTTATGGGATTTTGAAATGTAAGCTTCTCAAGGATCAATGAGACCCTATCAAGAATCAAATAGGTGGTGGGCAAAAACCTCCCATGATGATGTGTATGGCTCAAGGGATATCCAACACAAGCATGAGAGATGTTATCCATCCTCAGATGTCCTCCATCTTCTATCTGCTCTTATGAGAAGGGAAGAAAAGCATTGCATTCCATGGTGTGTCAAATTGCATCTCCAATGAGATCTCTCCTTGAGACCTCCCTCTCATCCATAGTCTTCCAAAACCAATGAGGTCTTGGATCTGAAAGTAGAATTTCCTCTTTGAGCTGAGAAGAGCTCATTGAGAAAGTGTCATCTTGAAGGGAGAAAAGGTTTCTAACTCCAAGATGTCTACCATCAATCTTCAAGGCTTCAAACCCAAACCTCTAATGTGATGTACAATCCAACAATGGCTCATGAGAATGATGGTTTGATTCCTTCTTGAGTGTTTCCATGTTGCACAGCGTAGTGCAACCAATCTGCTTTATAGTAGCAATGAGATTTGACTCTTGGTCATGCAAAAGTAAATCTCCACATTGATCAAAATAATTTGCTACAACAATGGAATGTGGAAATATTTTCATACCTTGATGTGCATTCAGAACTTCTCGTAGGGCTACAAGAGTCCCTTCCTAAAAAGTGTTGGCTGCCCCAACTGTTGATGCATGTGGTTGCTCCTCCATGAGTGGGACATCGTTATCACAAGCCTCCTCAAGAGGTGATGTGATCTCTTCTTTCTTTGTTCTTTCTCCATCAAAGGTTTGAATCAAAATTTGAGTGGACTCTACAAAATTCTTCACCCTTGCATGGCTCAAGTGGCTGCACCACAAATCATAGGCTTCACCCTCCAAATGTAGCACTGAGATTTCAACAACTTCTTTACCTGCTATAGGATGTAGTAGGAAAAATGCCTCCAACTTTCTCACCCAATTTCTTGCATTAGATGACCCATCAAAGGTATACAAAAAGAAATTATTTCCTTTGATTTCTTTTCTACTACATGGCCTCTTCTCTTCCTTCAACTGGATCAAATGAGGAAAATCTAGAGTCTCCCTCAAGGTTCTAGGTTGAGATCTATAATCAACAAGGTAATCACTGAGAATCTGATGATCCAAATATCTTCCATGTTGAATATCTTCTTCTTGATGAGAATAGGAAGTTCCTGGTACTTCCTCTTCTTTTTCTTTAATCTTCTTGACCTCCTCAAAGGTGGATGCATCTTCTCTGGATCTGAAAATAGATGAGAATAAAATCATCTTTTTCAATGTTCTGATCTACTTGGGCTTAGACTCACAGGGATCAGTGGATCCCTCATACATGGTAAAAGGTGACCTCCCAGTGGTATGCTACAACTTTGAACTCTGCATGCTAGATCCCCCATTGTTCCATTCACTTTCATCCTGCCTGAGCTGGCAGTAATCTTTGAAAGGAAAATCTGCTCTGAAGTCTTCCCCCATGGACTGCCATTTATGGAAATATTCTCCAAAGGGTATATGATCATTCTGCCTCCCTTTCTCACTCAATACTGGAGGTAATAATGTAGACATTGTGATCCTGGTTGGCCTACTGAAGGCTGGTGAATGCTGGTCACACTGTTGTGAGATCCCCATATTTGTCACCTCTATGGCATCTGGTGGGTAAGATTATACCTACCCTCTTCTTTCATAGAAAAATTTCCCCACGATTTCTCTTTCGATGTCATAGATAACTATCTCCACAGGCTGAGCCAGAACTATGCTCTGATACCACTGTAATATCCCAAAATCAGGGATTCAGCAAGACATCAACTTTATAACGGTCTTTTTGTGATTAATAAGCTTATAATAGGCGTGAGGAACATAAATACACCATATTGAACTGCAAAATCCACTTTAATTCAGATTTACAATCCAAAGGATGGTGAAAATCAGCAATTTATGCATTAAAAAGCTTAATATCAGATATTTGCGTAAAAACATGGGATGGAGACGGTTGGATCTGATCGCTTAGGTCATGAGGGACCTATTCTCTGAATTTTAGCTCAAACTAAGCATTCTAGCTAAGTTAAATAGTTCCTTCTTTCCCGCCTAGTCTAGAAAACCCTGATTTCCCATGACTTTGCTAAACAGAAATTTATGAATACTATGAGAGCGTAATTCCCACTAGGGTTGCTATATAAAGTAATGGAATATGACTTATATATAGCTTATATTGATCAAATAGTAGATAAATATAGGTTTAACCCCTTTTACACAAGAAAAGGACACCCGTCAAGGGTTTTCGGCAATTTACATGTACCAAAAGTAGGACTATAGAAAATAACATATTCTACTGAAAATATGCATTAAAAATTACTGAATATGACAATATCAGTTTAGATAAATGAGGGTAGCAAAGATCTAACCCTTATAAGCAAAAATACATCAATCCTCCAAAGGAATGGCTAAAACATACAAAATGGAAAAAATGCGGAGTAGCTGGGCAGCTACAGAAACTCTGGAACTAGAAATACGTAGGGAAGGCTGAATAAGATAAAAATATCTGAATTGAACCTCCTCCACTAGATCTCCAAAGTGGAAGGCTGATCCTTACACTTGAGATCCCACCCTCCAATCATTCTGCAAAACCCCACAGCAAATGCACTATGAAAATAACGTAGCTATTGGAGCAACTGCACAGTAGGGGAAAGAATATTTGCTGGCCTGATTCCAAGATCTTCAAATAATCTCTCAAGCTTCCAAACTGATCCTCCAAAGGCAAGAAAGACTCCCCCTCTCAAAAACAAGCAATGGAAGAGGTGTTGTGGAGTCTCCATGGCAACACCCTACAACACAGTATTATGCTGTTGCAGCAATACTGTTGTCCTGGAGGATGATGCTTCGGTCTCGAGCCAAAATAATGATGGGATAAACTCACCCGAGCAGGCACTGGAAGTCCCATGAGGCTTAGGGTGAGATCTCCGAACAGAGACACTCGGTGCACTAAACAGTGCTGCAGACTAGTTAAACAACCAGCGTGCTCAAGAAATCGAAATGAACAACTCAATATCATAAACATATGCATGAATGGCAACAAATATCCTCCCCTCCATTTATATAGCAATTGGAGACTCCTCATGAGCCCTTCCTCTAGAAGCTTCCCTTCCTCTAGAAGCTTCCCCTCCTATGTTTTCATGTAGTGCTTTCCAACTCATGCCCTACGCTGGTTGACTTGGTCAAACCTCTTTGCAAATATCTCCTTTCACACATGAGGGTGTGGAATCTGGTTCCATGGCTGATCCCTTTTCATGCTAGAGGGATTTTATTTACGTTTCCATTATCTTTGGGCCTCTTTACCCAATTATTCATCTCCTAAATGAGTTTAGACAAAATTTAATGTTCCAATTTATTGAAGAAAAATTTGGAACATTACACTGGTTGTCACTTTTGATGGTGGTTGCTTCTTTCTTCTCTTCTCCTACATCATGGAGAAGGCTTATGAATCAGATAACTTCACATGTAGCTGCACACAATGCTTGGTACTCAGCTTCGGTTCAAGATAAAGATACAATAGTCTGTTTTTTTTTGCTCCATGCTATGACCCCAGATCCAATACTGAATGCATAACCTGTGATGGATTTTCGATCATCTAAGTTACCTGCCCAATCTAAATCTGAAAAATCTACTAAAGTAACATCAGATGTGTCAGTGTATAAAATACCATAATCACTAGTACCACGAAGATACCTCAACACACTTCTTGATGCCACTCAATGACTTTCGAGAGGATTAGACATGAACTGGCTCAGCACACTAATAGAGTATGCCAAGTCTAGTCTAGTTATAGTAATATATATCAGACTGCCAACTAGTTGTCTATACATAGTGGCATCCACCTCCATAGTACCATCATCACTGCACAATTTTAGATTCTGCTGCAATGGTGTTGATGTTGACTTACACTAATCCATCGTGAAATTTTCGAGCAGACTTCTAGCATACTTCCCTTGAGTAAGAAAATTTTGTCTATAATCTCTCCAAATTTCCAAACCCAAGAAATAATGAAGATTTCCAAGATCTTTCATTTCAAATACTTGCGACATCTGCAACTTGATTTATTTGATCAAAGCATCTGCATTACCTATTATAATCATATCATCCAGATACAAAGAAATCAAAATAATCTGCCTTTGTTTATTATACTTGGTGTATAGATTTGGATTATTCACGCTCCTTTGAAAACCATGATGTAAGAAGAATGAATTGATCTTCTCATACCACGACCCGGATGCTTGTTTTAAACCACATAATGCCTTTTGCAACCTACAAACTAGATGTTCCTGCCCTTCTTTAAAAAACCCTTCAAGAAGTATTAAATAAATATCTTCTTTTAAATCACCATTCGGAAACGCAGACTTAACATCTAACTGGTGTAGCTTCAGCTGATATTTTGTAGCTAAGGAAATTAACATTCTAATGGTATTCAGTTTGGCTACAGGGGAAAAGGTTTCATCAAAGTCTATTCCCTCTTGTTGTGAGTAACCCTTTGCTACCAGTCTAGCTTTAAACTTGTCTATACTCCCATTTGCATTAAATTTAGGTTTGTACAACACTTACAACCTATGGGTGTTTTTCCTTCAGGTAGGTCAACTAGATTCCAAGTATGTTTTTTAGTAATTGATTCAATTTATTCATTCATTGCAGCTCTCCATTCATTAGATTGACTTGCTTCTTTATAGTTTGTGAGTTAGACAATGTTTAAAATACTTGTCGTTAAAGCATAGCCTTTCAATCTGGATGATAATTGAGTCTCCCTACCTGATCTTTTTGGTATAGGAATCACCTCAAATTTGTCTACTTCAGACTTGTACGGGCTTGCATTATTCAATACATCACCTATTTCTGCTTCTTTCCGCTCCCGCTGTTGATTATACTCACTGCTTTCTTCTATCAATAATGGAATTTTCCATTATTTATGAATGTCTTCCTTTCCTTCCTCAACATGTTGATGAAATATGACATCTCGGCTAGCAAATATTTTATGAGACACAAGATTAAATAACTTGTATGCTTTAAACTCAGTTCCATATCCTACAAAGATACATTTCATGGCTTTACGATCTACCTTCTTTCTATCCTCCTTTGGTATATGGGAAAAATATTTTGACCCAAATACTCTTAAATGACTCAATACTGGTTTGAATCCATATAATTCTTCAAAAGGAGTTTTGAAGCTCAAACATTTAATATGACTCCTATTCTTTAAATAAACAACAATGTTGATAGCTTCAGCCCAAAAACGATTTCATAAATCCTTACCTTGAAGCATACTTTTTGTGCCCTCCACTATATTTTTGTTCTTTTGCTCTACCACTTCATTTTGCTGTGGACTATGAGGCACTATAAACTATTGAAGAATCCCATGATATATGTAAAAATTCATGAACTCACCCAACCTGTATTCTCCCCCTTGATCAGAGTGGAGAATTTTTATACATTTTCTTGTCTGCTTCTCTACCAAGGTTTTAGATTCTTTAAAGCACTAAAAGGTCTGAATCTTTTTACTTAAAAAAGGTATCTAAGAGAATCCAGTGCAATCATCAGTAAAAAGAAGAAAATAATATTCACCACCTAGCAACCTAGTCTGCATAGGTCTGCATATGTCTGTATGCACTAGCTCTAGAACATCTCTTTCCTTTCTATCAATGTGCAAAGTAAATTCTTCTCTATGCATTCTTCCTAATGCACATCCATCACAATCTAACTGAACACTATGAAAAGCATGGATTCCATCTAACATGCCTTTTCTTTGAAGTAGCATGATGTCTTGTAAATTAAGGTGACCGAATCTCTGGTGCCAGAGGTTTTCGGCTGTCAATCCTGTTGAAATCATGGTTTGTTGTGGCATTCTTTTGACATTTAATATGTATAGGTTCCCCACATGCAGACTTGATGCAACTGTTTCCGTACTGCTATCCTTTATGACACAACATGTCTTGAAGAATTCTACTAGCAAATCCTGATTTGTGATCATAGATACAAAGATCAATTCTTTCTTAATCTCAGGCAAGTACATCAGATTCTTAATATGTCTTATATCACCGCTAGGCAACCTTACCGGAATATCACCGTACCCTTTGATCTCATATCCTCTGTCATATCCTAAATAAATTTTAGATCCACATGAAGTTCCTTTAATAAATTCAAACCACACTCTCTAAATTCTCATATGTGAGGATGCGCCAGAATCAACATACCATATATGTTGTCCTCATCTTCCTTAGAAGTTGAAAGAGCACAATAAGCTACAAATAGTCCAAGATCATGACTGTGGTCTTCATCGAAAAAATATCTTGTGTGCTTAATCTGCTTATTCCTCTCTTCATCTGTCTGCCTCTTAAAACAGAACTTAGCTTGATGGTCATTTTTCCCACAATAAAAGCATTTAATGCGAGAAATTTTTTTTACACACATACCTCTAAATGGTCTCTTTTGAAACGTGATACCTCCTCTTTGGTATTGTTGTTGTTACTATGGATACTTCCCTTTAAACGGTCTCCTCTTTGCCATGACAGAAAGGTCGTCATTCTGAGGTCTTAAATTCTACCACCACTCTTATTCTTGTAGCAAAATTCATGTCAATTCATCAAACGCAAGGGCTTTATCCCTTGTTGTCAATCCTGTGATGAACATTTGATATTCATCCTTCATTCTGTTCAACATGGTTCTGACTAGATCAGAATTAGACACCTTCTCTCCGATGTCACCCAATCTATCCTTCAGGTCTTAAACCCTTGCAAAAAATCCAGCAATGGATTCATTTTCTTCCATCCTCAATGAAAAAAACTTTCCTTTGAGTGACAAGATGCGATCTGTATTTTGTATCTAGTATAAGTTCCTAAGCGTTGTCCAGATATTAGTGGACGATTTTCCATGTCTGATGTTGGGATAATATTATCCTTCACGAGCATCATCAGTATGAATTTTGCTTTGTTCTCCCTTTTATCCAAGTCTTGTATAAGTGTGGTTATTCCTGTTACAATATTTGGTTTCTACTCATCACTTATGACAATCTACCACACATTTTCTCCCTCAAGCAATGTATGTAGATTGAATTTCCAATTGGTGAAATTGGACCCATCAAGTTTGCTAGAATCGTTGAGATATGTTTCTATGGTATTATTCATACTGAAATGATCAGATTCCAGGCCCTCCAATGATTCTAACCAACTGAATGATTACAAGATACACTTACAAGAACTCAACACATACAAGATCCTAATCACAAATTTGCCACCGATTTGGCACAATCTTGTGACTGCAACTTAGATCCACCACCGATCTAAAGAGTTGTTGTGTCTGCGACTCAGGTCCACCACAAACGAGAAAATCCCATGTGCAGAAGCACCAACAAATGTATCTGCGACTCAAATCCACCACAAACAGGCAAATCCCATGTGCAGAACTAGCAAAAATGTCTGCGACTCAGATCCGCCACAAAAGGGAAAATCCCATGTGGAGAGCTACCAAAAAAGAGATGAGCACCTTTCTAAGCCAAATAGTTGCACCAAAATTAAATCGCTCTAATTCCCTCGAAACTGGGATAGGTATGGCCCTAAAAGTCATGCTAATTATGCTTATCACTGCGACTGTCATGTAGAAAATCACACCGACCATCCTGTGCTCAGAAAAAAATATCTGAGACCTGTGAGTGAGGTGTTTACGATAGTCCACCTACTCATGTGACCATTGAAGCTCCTATGTGCACCGTAGCCATAAAGGCCATGTAGCCATGAGGCCTTTATAGCCACAAAGGCTCTGTAGCCACTTAGGGCTCCAAGGAAAAATCAGGCTCACCCAGTCTTAGCTATGATATTAAGATAAAAACTGAACTGAATAGAAACTGCATTTCACAGGTGAGTACTACACCTGGAGACTACACACAAATGGAGAGTACACTTTACATTCATTAATCAAATGATACAACTATAAGTACACCCTCAAAGCAGTAGGAAGTTGTAAACAAACTCCTATATCCTAGGAACTAATCCTAACTTAATGAGCTGTGTTACAACAATGTAACCATTTCTCCATTAATATACAATAATATTAATTGTTTTCAACTATCAATATTTTTAATTTTTTTGGGTTCATGCTCATGACTAGGAATGAAAGCTAATCCATTTGAGAATCATGAATTTACCTTATGGTTTTTAAGCAATTTTTTTTGGGTTTGTTTTTTTTTAAATTATAATTTATACTATCAACAAATTGAACTCATAATTATAATTTTTTTTATGGATATTAAAATTCATCACATTCATTATTTATGGAAATAATATATAACCACTTTGTATTAATAATATTGATCATAACTCTCACAACATTCAATATATACATATTTTAAATAATTATACATAAGCTGATATATATATATATATATATATTCTTTAAAGTTAATATCAAAATAATGAATATTAAAATAGTTTGGTTATGTATTTAATTGAAAAATGGAAATGTACTTATTATAATCTTTTAAATTTATTTAATTTAAAAAAAAATTAAAAGTTATTATAAATTTATTTTATTTTGTATGGATATGGAAGTATTTTATTTGTAATTGAAAATTAGAGTGAAATACTTTTAATATATATTTTTCATATTGAGTTATAATATTAAAAATTAACAAAAACAAGTAGATTTAGAGTGAAATTATATTTTATAATAATTCTAAGTAAAACTAACGATTCATATTGAGTTATAATATCAAAAATTAACAAAACAAGCACATTTAGAGTAAGATTATGTTTTATAATACTTTTAAGGATAACTAAGAAAACATATACATATATATATATATTCAAAAAAAGTGATTTTTAATTTAAAGAATATTTTATTTTTATTTTGAGCAAAGCATGTTTCCACTTTATGTTAAGAATGAGTAAAATTAAGTAACATTCTTAATTTTATAGAATTTGGAACAATGAACAATTAAGCAATATCTAATATTTGACAATATTTTTTTTAATATCTTATTTTCACTTTAGCCCCACACACACATATATATATATATATATTATAAAAATGAGAGAACCCTATTATTTCACTTTCCCCTTCATATATATGTTAAAAAGATGAGAGTGATATTATAGAGATGATTGAGTCATATATATGTACTTTATTTTTATATATTACTTTCCACCCATATGTTTTATAAATTCATTTGATGTCTCTTTTCTTTGCAACATTTCATGTCTCTTTCCGAGAGGTAATAGATAATGTGAGAATTCCATACATATTTCCCAAGTCAAGCCCACAGAAAATGTGGTCGAGAACAAATCTCCATATTACCCAAGTCAAGCCCATAGAAAATGTGATCGAGAACAAACCACGAGTGTCTACGAAATATTATATATCACACACCCGACTTCCCCCATAATTGAAGCGCTCGGGGTGAGGAAATGGAAGGTATAGATATCAAGGGTGCAAAGCCGCTCGAGCGTTCTGTTATGGATGTACCAGAAGTGAACGAGGAAGGGTTGCTACAGGCTTTGGCGTTAAGAATGGCCCTTTCTATAGCGAAACCCTTTCTTCTAAAATGTGCTCTTCGTCTTAAAATCCCCGACATCATTTGGAGAGCCGGCCCTAGCTCTCCTCTAACCGTTCAACAGATAGCTTCCCAGCTCACCCCTGAAGCTCCCGACTTGGCCGCCCTCTCCCGCATTCTTACTTGTCTTTTTAGCATGGGTATCTTGCGGGCAATCAAGCTAACGGAAGATGGCCAAGAAATTAATGGACCAGTGGAGACCATGAGCATGAATTACACGCTTACGAATCTCAGCAAAACCTACTTCGTCTCTGAGTACATTAGTTCCTTGAGCCTCGCTCCCCTGGTTCTCTTGCTAACGCACACTGCTTTCTGGCCAATTTGGGACCATATTCACGATCGGGCGCTTCATGGCGTCGATAATTTCCAGAATTCTAGCGGTGGCGGCCGGGATTTTTGGTCTTATGCTGCAGGCAACCCGGAGGCCAACAACGTTTTCAACGCAGGGATGCTGTCCGTCACAAAGGTAAATATGAAGGAGATCCTGACCAGTTACGATGGTTTCAAAGAGGTCAGCACGGTGGTGGACTTGGGCGGAGGGCACGGAGAGGTGATTAGTCAAATTATCGCTGTTTATCCTCATATCGATGCCATCAATTTTGATCTTCCTCACGTCATTGCAACTGCACCCCTCCGTCCCGGTATTCTTTTACTTTTTCATCTTATTTTATTTTATGGTATGTTTTTTTTTATTATTTTAATATAGGAGGAAGATGGAATTGTTTTAGGTTCAAATATTTTTAAAATGTAAAATATAATGTATTTTTTTTGTTTAAATGATATTTTTAATGTTTATTGGTTTTGGATAGAGAGAGTATATGGGTTTTTGTCACTTTTTGATATGAAGTCACATATGAATAAGTACGATTTTTTCCAAACTTACAAAAAAATAAAAATATATATATATTTTTATGCTAAATAAAGTATTAAATAATTTTTTTTCTCTATATATAAATAAATATGAATTAATTAACATAAATCTTCAAATCTTATTTAAATCTTTAATTAAAATATTTTTAAAAAATATAAGATTTAAATATCTACTTAACTTTTTTTTTTACTTCTAATTAATTAATTAATTTAATATATATATATATATATATATATATATATATAAAATAAAGATAATTATCTTCTATCTAGAACATTACTTTCAATTTTAAGTTTTATGTTAAAGGGCACATGGACTAACAAATGTATACATATACTCATCTTGAGTTGTAGAATAAGCTTCTCAACTGAGTAAATATCTTTTCAAATTTTCTAGAAATATATTTAAAAAATTTATTTATTTATTATTCTTCAAATCAAATTATCTATTTTTTTAAAATCAAACAATCATATAAAGCATCTCTGGTATAATGTATATCTATTTGATATGTGGTTAAACAATAATATTTAAAAGGTAAATATTATTATGAATACTCCATTTATCAAGATAGTTTATTTGTTATTCTCGAAGGTATAACACACGTCAGTGGAAACATGTTTGAAAGCGTGCCCTCTGGAGATGCGATTCTTATGAAGGTGAGAACTAGCCCATTACTATTAAAAACCATTATTGTTGTTATTGACCTGGATTTTGCAATAGTTTGTGCATTTTTTGCTAATGTGATTTACCTTCGGGTTTGTTAATATCCAAAAGCACATACTACATCTATGGGATGATGAGAACTGCATCAAACTACTTAAAATATGTTACAATGCCACTTCGGATAAAGGGAAATTAATAATAGTAGACGCAGTTCTAGATATAATCGAAGATTCTGACCCACGAACAATGGAATGAAATTCTACAGCCGGCTGGATTTTCTATCTCTAAAATACTGGGGAGGAAGGGAAGTCTTACTAAAATTGTTGAAACACTCAAGTGCTAAGTGGAAGATTAATTTCTACTTTAGTAATACTTTCGTTGTATATGACAAGGGGTTTTCGTTCATCCCATATTTTAAGCTCAACTTCTATTTTAGTTCCTTGGTTGACCATAGAAGGTCAAACTCTATTTTCATCTTGCTATATTTTATGTAATAGGGTTTTTATTGTAAGATTTATGACTTTCATATATCGAATTTCCAATAGATGGTGTTTCAACTTCACACTATTGTGTATTTCAAATTCTGAGTTATACAACTCGTTGAGATCATTGCAAATGCTGTGGTTTACAATTCGATGACAACACTCCTATGGATGTATGGCACATCTTCAGATGTTCATTATGTTTTTGAATATTAAGGCGTTATATGGAAATTTTATGAATATTTTTTTCACCTCAGTAGACTTGCTAAGCTGTACTTAACATAGTATTTTATAGCTTCTAACTATACTAAGCAGAAATCCTTACACCTACGTGATATATAGTCCCCTGGATGGCTCTGCAACAGTAGTACGAGTACGAGAGAAAAATGCTTCTAGTGTAAGTGATCCAAATCTAGTTCAAACAGTTTTTCGTGTAAATGTAGGAATGATAATGTCAATAGAGCCACATTTTACATTTTAGAAACGAAAGCTATTTTTTTGGGGGGGGAATACAGTTGGGTGTGATTAATGTGTATAATAATTTTATTGGCTAAAGGCATGCAGGCTATCAAGGGGTTGCACTTGCCACATTAACATCTAGATCATCAAAACTACCTGTTGAATTTAAGTTGAACCACACTAAATCTAAATCTAGATCATCAAAATTATTTGTTGAATTTAAGTTGAACCACACTAAATCTAAATCTACGTTACAGTTAAGTCAAACAACACTAGACTTTGATGATGGATTTTTTTTACCTAAAGAATTTGTGTCCTAGACATTGAAGTAGAGGTGGATATATATATATATAGAGAGAGAGAGAGAGAGAGAGAGAGATATAAATATAAAAGCAACCAAAATCTAGGGAGATCCTAACACTCAATTAGTTGGGGATGACACCTATGGTGCCACACAACCTTGAACGCTAGATTTTTTTGCACCCAAGGGTTTTATAATTGGAACATAATTATTTGTAATATAGGTTTATGTTGGTGCACATGCCAATTATTCTATTTCTTTTCAGTTATTGTTAGTTAAGAAATCATGATCTAGGTGCATCTATCCAATGAAAATGAGCGGAGAAGATTTATGTACTCGAACATAATTGACTATTATAGTGGTGTATATTGGTGTGCATGGATATAAAATATTTTGGCTTGGTTAATACACTTTGGATAAGAAACCATGACTTAGGGGCATCTAAATATTTTAAATCATTTTTAGAAAGAACATGATCTAGCCTAACTAACCCTTAAAGATGAATTGCTAGTGTAATCAAACTTTCAACTATTATATCAAGGCGCTTCCATAAGTTTTGGCTAAACTCTCATAAAAATTAAATCTAACTCAATAATGAAGAACACCTTGCATGATTATAATCAATATATACTGTCACAATTACAGTTAAAATTATACATGTATGATGTACAAATCAAGATGAAGACCTTAAACATAAAACAACATACAAGGTGCTCTTGAGAAGAATCAGACTTACACATATCATAGTGGGGTGGAAGGGGGAATTGTTATGCTTTGGGTAGCACATGCTCTCCTACAGAACATCATCCTTTTGAGTATGATATTGTTCAATGAAGTTATAGTTCTCAATTGTTGTTTCTGTACATTTTAATGTTGAAATTTTGCTATATAATATAGATATTATTTTGTATGTGTGCCTATAATTTTTATATTTATTTTCTATATTTATCTATATATAAAAATAATGTTTATAATTTGTTAGAAACCAGGATAATATTGGGAGGGAATGATTCAGTATTATAACAACAATTTCCAATTTATACATTTTAATTTATTTAGCAACAGTTCATTTAAGAAACATCATAAATAATCATATGAATCAACCATCAACACTATAATTAGTATATACATGTGCAATACATTGAGATCCCAGATGTATGTGGAAACCCAAAAAGGGGGAAAACCACCAATATTGTTTTGATTTCTTTCTATAGATCAAATCCTCAACTTGATGTTATGTTATGTTTTTTGGCACCATTTTAAAGGAAGAAACTACTCCATAATTTGCAAAAGCCCATGTGTAGATTCACCAACCCCTATTTGTTTCACTACTGCCAACCAACAGGAAGCACCAACTCCATAATTCACAAGCCACTACTTGAAGGAGGCACTAACCCCCAATTTGTTTCTAAAGAACCCACCCGAGGGAAGCATCGACTCCCTTATGTGTAGGCAACAACCTACTGAACCATGCATATAACCTTTTCATTCATTTTCAAACATAGATCAACAAGGCCTCTATATCATACATACATAGATCAATTCTCTTTTTTTCTCACAACATCACCAAACATTAGATACCTCAATTGTTCATCTCTCTGCTCATACCCTTCTAGTGCTTATAGATATTTTGAGGAGCATATATTCTTAGTTGATTTTTTATTTATATATTTATTAATTAGTTTATCTTCAGTTATGTTATAGATTTAAATAATTTTCACAATGGTATTGAATCAATTAATTCATTTATATTCTTCACTGGTTATTTCTCTTTCATTAAAAATACTAAATTGATGTTTTACCTTTGCGCTCCATGCCATTTTATTTATTCATGTGTTAATATACAACACTAAATTTTAAACCACGCATAGAGCTATTATTTAAGACCTCAAAACAACAAATTTACAAGAATGTCTTGCTTTTAAATAATAGTAATTAAAAAATATGGCCGAGGTATGAAGTTATGTTTTATTCCTTTTATAGTGTTTTAATGTTGGCTACCATGGTCATCGAACTAAGAGTTTTCATTTGATAATATCACTATAGTGTTGTGTAACTAGCTTCAAAAATAGAAGAAAAGAGATATCAACGCCTTAGAAATAAGCCACTTCGAGGGGGCAACCTCCAATACATTACATAAATGCACAATTCTTGGATGATACAATTTACAAAACCTCCTTTCTATATATAGGAGTCCATGGGGCCATAATGTAATCCTACTGGGCCACAATGTAATCCTAGCCGACCTAACAATAATAATTTAAGGGCACAATAATAACAAAATGGGGGTTACAAGGGTACAATAATAACAACAAGGGGGTTACACTAACAACAATAAGGGACTATACTAGTAATATAGGGACCTAACATGCCCCTCTCCTTCAAAAAAGTGTTGTCCTCAACACTTGAGTAGCTCTGGGTGCTTCTGTATAAAATTCTAATCCTCCCATGTAGAATCTTCAGTGGGTAAGTTCTTCCACTTGATGAGATACTCTGAAATTGATCGATTCCGTAGCTGTCGAGTTCTTTTTTCCATGACCGCTTCAGGTTCCAATATGATTTTTCCTTCCTCATCAAGTTTTGGCAATATTGTTTGAACTGGAAGATTTTCACCTATAACCTTCTTTAAGCATGAAACATGGAAAACTCGATGTACTCGCGAAGAAGCAGGAAGCTCCAATTTGTATGCCATAGTACCAATTTTTTGCAACACCTTGTAAGGACCATAGTACTTTGGCGATAATTTATTATCCTTCTTTGCTTGCTTGAGGGACATTTGTTTGTATGGTTGTAGCCGTAGAAATACCCAATCTCCTACATCAAAACTTCTCTCGCTGCGATGTTGATCTGCATGTTGTTTCATTCGATTTTGTGCTAAATTCAAGTTATCCTTTAAGAGTTGGAGAACTTCTTGTTGATGCTTGATGTGATCTTCCACTGCTTGAACCTTCGAATTTTCCCTTAAAGATGATGTGATGGATGGTGGATGATATCCATAAAGTGCCATAAATGGGGTCATTTTTGCTGCAGTATGGAAGGAAGTGTTATACCACCATTAAGCAAGAGGTAACCACTTGACCCATTGTGTTTGTTTATCAGATACAAAACAACGAAGATATCCTTCCAAACATTTATTTACTATCTCAGTTTGACCATCAGATTGAGGATGATAAGATGAGCTATGAGCTAATTGAGTACCCAAACAAGAAAATAACTCCGTCCAAAAATTTCCCCGTAAAAATGGGATCTCTATCGCTCACAATAACCCTTGGGCTTCCATGTAGCTTTTGAATTCTGTCCACAAATGTAGTAGCAACTGTACTTGCTTTAAATGGATGAGATAATGCACAAAAGTGTGCATACTTGGTAAGTCTATCAACTACCACCATGATGACATTATTTCCTTCAGACTTAGGTAAACCTGTGATAAAATCAATTGAAATCTCCTCCCAACGTTGACTTGGAATGGATAAAGGTTGTAGAAGTCCCGGGGTCTTAATTGTCTCCACTTTATTCTGCTGGCAAACCAAACATTCCGCCACAAACTTTTGAATATCAGATTTAAGGCCATCCCAAAAAAAATCTTTCTTCACCCTATGGTAAGTTTTTAAAAATCCTGAGTGTCCTCCTAAAGGAGAAGTGTGCAATTCCCGAAGAATATTTTGTTTCAGTTGGGAATTCTTACAAAGATATAAGCGATCTTTGTACCATAAGGAATCATTTTTCCAACTAAATGTATCAGATGTACTAGGATCTTGCTGCAACTTTTGAATGAGTGTCCATACATCTTTGTCCTTATTCCATTCATCTCTTGCTTCGGTTATCCAATCTAGTTGGATAGTAGAAATGGCACAAAGCAATGCTTCCACCTCTTCATTCTTTCTTGAGAGTGCATCTGCAACAACATTAAGCTTTCCTTTTTTGTAGATTATTTCAAAGTCATAATCCAACATCTTTGTGACCCATTTTTGCTGCTCTTCTGAAGATAGTCTTTGTTCCAAAAAGTGTTTAAGACTATCATGATCAGTTTTTACCTTGAAGTGTCTTCCCATTAGGTAAATTCGCCATTTCTTTAGTGCATGCAGTATTGCTAACATTTCCTTCTCATAAATAGGTTTCTGTAAATACTTTCCTTTGATTGGATGACTTTCAAAAGAAATGGGTCTTCCTTCTTGCATTAAAACAGCACCAATTCCATTTCCTGAGGCATCGCATTCCACAATAAAGGTTTTTGTGAAGTCTGGCGTAGCTAAGACTGGTGCTAGGCACATTGCCTCTTTAAGATGTTCAAAGGCCTTAGTTGCTTCAGGAGTCCATGAAAATTCACCTTTCTTCAATAATGTTGTTAGAGGTGCTGCTATTCTCCCATAATTCTTAACAAACTTGCAATAATACCCTGTTAAGCCGAGAAATCCTCGCAACTGCTTTATGGTTTTGGGGACTTTCCATTCCTTAATGGCTTTAATTTTGTTAGGGTCTACTTTAACACCCTCATGAGATACAATATGACCCAGATATTCCACCTCTTGTACTCCAAAGAAACATTTGGATGTTTTTGCATATAATTGTTTCTCCTGCAATAGTTTGAGGACCCTGTCAACATGTTCAAGATGATCCTTCCAAGACCTGTTGTAGATTAGTATACCATCAAAAAATACTAGCTCAAATTTTCTAAGGAAGGGTTTGAAAATGGAATTCATCAACCCTTGAAATGTAGAAGGTGCATTGGTAAGGCCAAAAGGCATGACCAAAAATTCATAATGACCCTCATGAGTTCGAAATGTTATTTTTGGAATATCTTCAGTCTTCATTCTAATTTGATGATATCTTGAACAAAGATCCAACTTGGTAAAATAAATTGCTCCATGTAATTCATCCAATAATTCATCAATCACAGGAATGGGACATTTATCTTTAATGGTGAGCTTATTGAGCTCCCTATAATCTGGACACATTCGCCATGATCCATCCTTCTTGTGTACCAATACTACAGGAGCAGAGAAAGAACTTTGACTGGATTGAATTATACCCGCCTCTAACATTTCTGCAATCATACGTTCAATTTCGCTCTTTTGGAATTAAGGATATCTATAAGGCCGGATGTTTGGAGGAACACTTCCTGGAATCAAATGAATAGCATGATCATGATCACGAATAGGTGGGATTCCTTTGGGAGTTTCAAACACCTTGGAATGATTGTCCAAGACTTATTGGAGATCTGCAGAAATAGATGATTTTGATGTTGGAACTTCTAGTGAGCATAATTGTGCAATTACGCCTCGTTGTTCTTTCTTTAGAAGCTTTGTCATGACATTAGAGCTTATTATCCTTCTTGGCTTCCCTTCAATACCCCGTAATTCGACTTCCTTTCCTTCTGAAAAAAAATTCAAGAAAAGTTCTTGAAAATTAAAAGCTACTGTCCCCAAAGATTGTAACCATTGTACTCCTAGTACAACATCAGCATCTCCCATAGGAATGGAAAGAATTGGACTAGTTAATACATATTTTCCCATGGTTAGCTTGATATTATGGCATTTCCCAGAGCAATTTATAGTTCCTCCATTTGCAACCATCACTTGGCATTCTGGTGCTGGGTATAGGAAACAATTTAATTCCTTGGCTACCTTACAATGAATAAAATTATGGGTGCTACCCGAATCAATCAACACTATTACCTTTTTCTTCTTGATTTTTCCTTCTATCTTGAGAGTTTGAGGAGTGGTAATTCCTGCCAGTGCATTACACGATATGGTCAGATTCATTTCTTCCTCTTCTAGGGCTGGTTCCTGGTGTATATCCTCTTCTTGTTCATTTTATTCTTCTTCTTCACAATCTATGTAAAATAATTTCTTCTCAGCACACTTATGACCTTTAGTGTATTTGCTATCACAACTGTAGCAAAGCCCTTTTGCTCTTTTTTCTTCCAATTGTTGTGGTGGCAACCTTGTAGGTTGTGGAAATCTAGGCGTAGCAACACTTCCTTCTTTATAGAATTGAGTGGTAGGCTTCCTTGTCGCCATAATTTTACATTCAACTTTTCTTGCCAACCTGAATGCCTTCTCCAATGAATCAGGTTCCAAAACTTGAACTTCATGTTGGATGTTATCCTTTAAAGTGCCTATGAAGAGATCAATCTTGTGTTCCTCTGGAATATCAGTTACCCTTATATTCAATTTTTGGAAGTCCTCAATGCGCTGCCCCACTAAACCCTTTTGTTTGAGATTTATCAATTGGCTAAAGAAGGTGTTGCTCTTTGTATCCTCATAATGTGCTATCATTTCCTCCGTAAAAATTGACCAAGTGACAATTTTTTTATGGGAGAAAAGCCATCGATACCATACAAATGCATTTTTTTCTAAATGTAAATTTGCAATGCGTACCTTTTGTGTTTTTTGCACATTATGGAGATCAAAATATTGCTCCATCTGTAGTATCCATGTTACAGGATCCTTTCCATCAAAATTCCTCATATCCATCTTTGGAATATGGTGGTTCTTCCCACCAACATTAGAGTTTATGAAATCACAATTAACATTTATTTTGTTCTCATCATGAGGATCTTCTGCTATCTTTTCACCATTAGGAAACCTTTCTTGTATCAACTTTGTCAATCCTTCCATGTCTACTTTTAGAAATTATTCATGTTTTCCATTTTCTCATCGATCTTAGCTTCCATGTCATCCATCTTAGATTCCATGCCAACCTCCATGCCATCCATCTTAGCTTCCGCGCCATCCATCTTAGCTTTCACGCCATCCATATTAGATTGCACGCCATCCATCTTAGCTTCCATGACTTTCTTCAAAACTTCCAATTCATTTTTTGTTGCTCTTTGCGAGAGTGAAATTTATTTCACTTGCTCTTGTAATTTTGATAGATCATGTTGCAATTCTTCGTCTTCATGAGTCATCATAGAGCTTTCCAAAGGCTTAATGGGTGTTGAATTCTTTTTTGGGGCCATTTTATAATCCAATACTGATATATATTCTACAATATGCCCTTGCAATCAATTCAACTTGATTCTTCAAACAAGACTTATGCAATTCGGAAAAAAATACACACTTTTTACTTGCTTTTGAGGAGCTCGATATTGAAACTGTATTATATCTGTGATTGTGGCTCTTCTATATCTGAAATTCAGCACTGAAGTAGCCCTCTGAATTCTCTTTTTAATGCCACAGGTACGACCTGATTTGGATTCTCCAAGACAAAGTTGTGTCCAATCTCCCACAATGACCTAATTATGGACTGGTTCAGTAGAGCGAACTTGTACGACTTGCCACGTGTCACTGTTTTGTCCTTTGTCTCTGAAATTTATATCCAAGAAACTACAGCCTGTGTACTTGCGACCACCTTTTACGTCACTCCAATCCGATGCCCAGAGAGAGAGTTATTGAAATTTTTCCACGATCACATCTTTGAGATGAAATTCAGGAGCCTGAAAAAGCACTACCTTCCACAGATCATATCTCCAAAAATATTACGAACCAAGATCTGAAATTTTGTGACGAGTTTCCTCGGGATTTCAGCTTCGTACCATATGAATTTCAGATTCTGAACCTTTGTAGAAAAAATGTTATAGCGCAAATGCCACGATGACCTGTTTAGGAGCCTAAAAAAATACCTAACTTCCACAGATCATATCTCCGAAAATATTGCGAACCAAGCTCTGAAATTGTTAGACAATCTTCCTCAGGTTTTCTTCTTCACACCCTAAAAATTTCAGCTTCTAAAACTTCATAGAAAAAAATTTATAGCGAAAATTCCATGATGACCTGTTTGGAGCAGTGAAACCCTAGAATCCAAATCTCTGAAACCAAATGTTGTGTAACCAGCTTCAAAAATAGAAGAAAAGAGATATCAACGCCTTAGAAATAAGCCAGTTCGAGGGGGCAACCTCCAATACATTACATAAATGCACAATTATTGGATGATACAATTTACAAAACCTCCTTTCTACATATAGGAGTCCATGGGGCCATAATGTAATCCTAGTGGGCCACAATGTAATCCTAGCTGACCTAACAATAATAATTTAAGGGCACAATAATAACAAAATGGGGGTTACAAGGGTACAATAATAACAATAAGGGGGTTACACTAACAATAATAAGGGACTATACTAGTGATATATGCATAGAGCTATTATTTAAGACCTCAAAACAAAAAATTTACAACAATGTCTTGCTTTTAAATAATACTAATTAACACATATGGCCGAGGTATGAAGTTATGTTTTATTCCTTTTATATCGTTTTAATGTTGGCTACCATGGTCATCGAACTAAGAGTTTTCATTTGATAATATCACTATAGATTGTATCATTTCACACATCCTTAACTATTTGATTAAGTCCCTATAACACAAAATTTCAATTATGTCCCATTGTTAATACATTAAGAACTTGTTGCATGAGACCATGGACTTAGAATCATGGGCTAACCTCTCGTGGAGTTCAGCCCTCCTCAATTGGCAGTTATTTTCCAGTATAACATCGAGTCTAAACCAAATTATTATGCACATCGGGGTATTCGCATTTCCATGGTTCAAAACTCTCCATTCCATTAACCTTTAGCACTTTGAAAACACATGCACAAAGTACATAACCTTTCCTTTAAGACCAAAGGTGATTAAGATGACAAATTGGTCCATTGCCACAAATCCGAAGAATTTTGACTGGAAATCTACTAATAGTAAAATAATTCCATTCCTGAAATTCTATCTCACATCATCCTCCTCATTTATGAATCTCCTTAGACCTATGGAGCGAGACGCGAATGTTCATATCACCTAATTGAGATTTTTCTATCTCAAGGTTTTTGTCTAAAATCACTATACTAAGATTAAAACCTCTAGCAACTACTTACTTTAGTTGTCAGGCCTGATGATAAACTTTCACGCCATATGACATATATCCATATCTTACAATGCGTCAGCAATAGCAGTTCTCCAATTCAACACATAACATATACTTTCAATGCCTGATGACATGATGACATATCATCACAAGGTCATGTGTCTTTTGATGATTGGTGCTAGGTGTTACCTAGATATGGCCCACGTGTCTACCTAAAAATTCAAAATAAGATGCCATGTTTCATGCTCTTAGGGTTCCACATCAACAATCTACCATCTAACGTACCAACTAATAGATGTCAACTAATATGCTTGTGCCATTATTCTTGTTCCATGTCATATTCTATGCAGGAAGAGGCCCGAGGATCCTTTGTTTCTCAGCTTATTCCTTTGTTAACATAAAATTATTGAGGCATGTAATCTATGGCATATACCATTATTGTGAAGAATCTCTATCTTCCATAGTTTGTTTCATAGCCCACCCATCACCAATACACAACACTCCCTCCACCAACCAAACATCCATGGCGCAAGACCTGAAATTTCACATTATATATTGGATAATTCTCCATATTACACCTTTTTCATAACTTTTTTGTGCCCTAAAAACCCTTTTTACTCGACCTTCATCCATGCTACAAAGCATGATGACATATTCACATGAATGAAAATATAACCCTATGTTGATGGGAATAAAGAATATCATGGGGGATACGTCAATTGTCGGACCACGATATTACTAACATTCAATTTTGATAGAAAATGGTTGAGGAAAAAATTTTAATATATTCTAAACATTATGGGAATTTGTCCATCTCACTCCTTCTGTTACACCTATATGGAGATTCTTTGGAACATTTTTTATCTTAAAAAAATAATATCTCCTCAACCCTTTCGATTTTTTCAAGCTTCCATATAGCATTCGAAAGGTCCTTATGAGGCCTATCCATTTGACCACTTTATAAAAGAATCTAAGCTGATATTTTTTTCCTAAAGTGCCACCAAATATATGCTTCACCCATGACCATTTTTTCCATCAATCACGACACTCTTTGACATCCCTGATAATTCATTTGTCAATAAGACACTACTATCGGCATATTTTTCTCCCTAGGGTTAGCACCTCTGAGACAATATGTTGGTTGACCTTTTTCTCGCCATGAGATCTTCTTTTACCAGTCATGACACCCAGTCGCATGGATGATGGCTTATGCATGCGAATGGAGAATTTCACTCACTTAACGCATTCCTTATGCGTGTGACTGCATTATATTTTTCTGTATATGTACCTACAACCAGGGAATAATTCCATAGTTTTCTGTTTCCGAAGAGATTAGTTCAACTCATCATCTATTCAAGCTCTCCATGACTTATCATTGAGAATATTTCATAACTTATTGTCATCCTGAGTGTCTACATTCATCCTCTTCGGCGCTCTCTTCAACCTATTTATACAAGACCATCTAAGAGGGTCAAGTTAGCCATAGTTCCAGTAATGGAACTTGAGTATAGAAATCGTATTTATGGTGATCTGCATTTTTTTAGAGTGATTCCTTGAGGCTTATGCTGATCTATTTTTTTCCTTATTGGTATTTTCTTGTTGTAGTTGGGGAGACTCTATGAGGATTTGGAGAGGTGACCTAGGTGAAGGTATACTTGTATTTTCATTCTGGATTAAGTGAAATCTATGCTACTTCCCTATATTTACATGTTTGG
This sequence comes from Pinus albicaulis, assembly GCA_034641835.2. Lineage (NCBI taxonomy): Eukaryota > Viridiplantae > Streptophyta > Pinopsida > Pinales > Pinaceae > Pinus > Pinus albicaulis. The sequence continues at coordinate 589,678,987 of CM076571.1, forward strand.
AGCAATTATATATATTAATTATATGATGTTTTGAGCTGACGATATTCCACGTAAGATCACTTATGATCCTTTAGTGTTTATGGTTATGTGTAGGTGTTGATATTGAGTGGAGACAAAGAAGAACACTTGAGTGGAGCATGAATATTTTGCTATGAAATCAAAACCCTTCATCAAACTACGAGGAGGCCATGTCCATTCTCTTTCTATTATAGAATCTAGGACTATTTGTTTGTTGCATGTATGCGCATTGGGTTGGGATTTGATTTCCTATTCATTAGCCATTTTTGTCTTGCTTTCTCATTATCTTATGCGGAAAAAAGATCATAGACAAATAAATCCTTGCAAGTAAATTTCATTGGAACATGTCCACCATTAAAATGTTGTTACATATCATGGAAGATTCATTGATGGAAAATTCAACTCCTCTAGTTGATCATTTTTCTTATTTGTTGATTTGTTCATTATCCCCCTTTATTTCTATGAATTGGCTCTCCCCTTATTAAGAAACACAAATAATATTTTCAATGTTATCTAATTATCCCTTTTGACATCAATTGAGAAGGATTCCCCCCTAATAATAATATCCCACTATGATTAAATTATTTTGGTGAACCTATTAGCTCCTCCTATGTAGATATTTATTATTCAACCATCCCTTCTATGATTTGGGAGCTTCCTTCCTTCTATATGAAGAATATTTGCATAATAGAGGATAGAGAAATTTATCCCAATCAGTATCTTCAATATATATATGGTTCTTTCACTAAGTCTTTGGTGACTATATCAATAACCTACCCTCTTGTGGAAATATACTCTAATCTCACAACTTGATTTGCAACTTTTTCTCTAAGATAGTGGTGCTTGATAGGAATATACTTGGTATTTTAATGTGGAGCATGATTATTAGATATTTTGATATCACTTGAGGTATCATAGATAATGGGAATAGGATCATAATAACCTACCATCGTATTCCATAAGATTTTCTTCATCCACAAAATCTGAGTGCAGTTACAGTCTATTGCAATGTACTCTGACTAAGCAAAGAGAGGAAGATAGATGTATATTTCTTGCTCAATCATGCCACTATGACTTCAACAAGAAGGAAATAACCTTCACTTTTGTTTTTCTTATCATCTACATTTCCATCCCAACATACATTTGGATATGCTTTCAATAAGAATTTTTTACATCTAAAATACTATAATTTATAACCCATAGTGGCTCTTAAATATCTAAGAATTATTCTTTCCACTAGGAGATCATTAAAATCTTCCAAAAACACCAAGAGCTTCAATAATATCTGTTGTTGAACCTATTTAATATAAGGGGGGACATATAAGTGGCATGTACAATATTTAATCTACCTCTGGTGACTCATCATCTATGTTGAGTTTGCATCTAGTGACAATTGAAGTATTGACTAGTGAGCATTCTTTCATATCTCATTTATTCAACACTTCTTTGAGGTACCTGATTTGAGCGATGAATATTTCTTTTATTGAAAATGAAATTTGTAAACCAATAAAAATGGAAGTTCACAAATAATGGAAATTTCAAATATGGTCCTCATAATAGTTACAAACTTTTGATTGAGTTCATTTGCATCGCTGCCAAAGTTAATATCATCAACATATGTAACCAATATATATATATATATATATATATATATATATATTTTGGTTTGATATTTATGTTTTTGTCTATTTCTCCTTTTTTAAATCCATGGTGTAGAATATTTTATCTAACCTTGAATTCCATGGATTTTTTATTTGTTTAAGACCATGCAATTAACTTTTCATCTTGCATACATGATCAAAATGTTTTCAGAGTTGAAAATATTCAAGTTGTTGAACATAAACCTCTTATTGTAGTTCACCATTTAAGAAATTTTAATTTACATCCATATGATATCTGTTGAAATTTTTTCCACTGGAAACTATTGAAAACATTTTGGTTTCCTTTAATCTTGCTACAAGAGTAAAGATTTCATCAAAATTTAATCCTTCAACTTGATCATAACCTTTCCATAGTAACCTGACCTTGTTTCTCATTACCTATTCATCATTGTTCAATTTATACTTGAAGACACATTTTTTGTTATCAAGCTCTTGTATGTTGGTCTTAGGACCAATTCCCAAGTATTATTCTCCTCAATTTTGTCTAGATCTTCATTCATGGAATTATTTTAACTATCATCATAGCTAGGCCAAGAAAATTATTTTGCTTCTATCATGGACAACAAAGTTATGTTTTCTTGAGAAGAGTGATTCATCACTTTTCTTCTATTTTAAACATGTTCCTGCAAGTAACCTGCAATTAGGTTAGCATGATGATGCTTTTAAACATAACTTTAGGGATATTTTTTGTTTATGACTTTCTACATCTTCGTTGACTTCATCCTAAAAATATTCATCATCATATTTAGGGATTACATGTTCATTTGATATGATAATTGTTGCTTGTTTACCTTTGAGAGGAGTAGATTCATCCACTTTCAAATCAATGCAGTCTACTAGTTTTCTTTAGTTTTTATTATTACACATGTAACTTTTTTTATTATATAAATATGCAATAAATATTCGTTCATCCACTCACACGTCAATTTTACAAATATTTTCATCGTTATTCTTAATGTATCAATTTCTACCAAATACTTTGAAGTGTTTAACTATTGTTGGATTCCCATAAAATAGTTCATAGGGTGCTTTGTCATTGTTTAGCCTTAAGTGAGATTTATTCAAAATAACAATTGAGTTATCAAAAACATCAACTCAAAACTTTTGTGCGATACTTATCTCATCCATCGCTGTTGTTTCCAACTGTTCTACTGATTGATTGGCCCCTTTAGCTACATACTTCTATTTTGGAGTTTTAGAATTGGTAAACCATATTTTAATAGAATGATCCTTCGAGTTTTCATAAATTAAGTAGAGATAAACACCCTTCCATTATCATATTTTATGTTCTTTTTTGAACGATCAGACTCATTTTTAGCCATAACTTAATGATTTTAAACTTCTCAAAATATTCTACAAATGAAAACTAAATTAGTGTGTTGTAATTATCAATAAATAACATAAAATATATGTTACCAGATGTTGTTTTCATGCTTTAAGGACAAAAGATATTCATGTGAACTATCGATAATGACATAGTTAATGACTTTTCTTTTTCTTTCAAAGGAACACAAATTTCTTTCCCTATATGGAAATATTTACAACTTTCATTTTCATGCTTGGAAGTCTTCAACATGTCTATGAAAATATTCCTTTTATCTAGCCTTAGTGTATGATAAAAATTTAAATGGGACAATATATGCCATAACCAACTCTCATCAAATTTACTCAGGAATTATTTCTAAGTGTCTTCAATTAGAACATAAACATTGTTGTCATTTTTAACAACTTTAGTCCCCACTTCATTTGTGCCTGAAAAATTTATTTGATAGATTTTAGATTAAAAATAGGATAATTCCCCTTATCAAACATCTAAGAAATAATTATAAAATTGTTTCTCAATCCTTTAGAAAATAAAACATCATTTCCTTTACCTCTTTCATTTACCAGAATGACAATATTTTTAACCATTATGTCACCTGGTGCATCATTCCAAAAGTTACGTTACATTTTCTTAATTATTTTAGTGATAGGAATTTATTGTTATCACATATCATATAGTTTGAACAACCATTGTTTACATACCAATCATTTCCCTAATTTTGAGCATACAACACTATAACATATTTTCATTCTTTTTCTATTGCCACACATTATGTTGTTCTTTTTCTTTCCAAATTTCATGGGCTAGTACGAACTTTCTAATTTTTTAATAAACTTCCATATACCCATAATTCTGATAATTAGAACATTCCAACATGGTATTGAATGTAAAAAAATATTTCTCCTTAATATGACAAGTTTATTATTTAGCAAATAAAACATAATTCCTCTTTGATTTTTTATTTTCCTATAGGTTAAATTTAATCTACATTTGAAATATTCATGAGCATAATTTGTGCATGTAAAAAAGTATGTAGGAAAAATATTTTGATACTTAGGAGAAATTTGATTGCTAAATTTTTGTTGATGTATTTTTTCTGGATTCATGTAATTTTTTTGTTGATTTCTTGCTTGACTGATGTGTTTGCAGCTTATTCATTTAATATATTTCACTATACAACATTACCTCTTAATTATTTAAATCATTTTATATCTATTTGTCCTTTTTCTCTCATTAAAATTATTTTTTTCCCACTTTATTATCTTATTATTTTTGAAATGTATCTACGATGGTTCTACCTTTGATTGCATGAGAAAAATTAATGGATTTATTTCCATTAATTTGTTTGAACATAAATCTGCTTCATATCCCAAACTGGTCTTGATATGATCCGGGTAAATTCCTGATACCCTTAACCAAGACGTTTTACTTCAACTTATGTGTTAGAATTGCATTTAATAGAAGTGTTAATGAACATAAATCAACATCTGCATGATATAAATAAGAGGAAAATAACAAGAAATAGAAACATAAGACATTAATAACGAAGTTCGTACAGGAGGGACTATGTCTCCCGTCCTCGCTGTGAAGATGGTGTAGGCCACTGCACTAAGTGTTGTAAGGAGTGAAGATGTACATGGATGGTGTTTTCTCTTTTCTAGAAGGAAAATTCCATCACGCAGGAGTGGCTGGACCTCTCTACGAGATGCTCCACTATAGGAACTCTGATTCACAACAAGGACTCATGTCAGTATGAAAATAACTCACACATAATGACTATGAGTATCTCGTCAACATGGCAAAAAAGGGATCTCAATCAAACATACATGTGATAATGAGCATCCCACCAACATGGAAGCAAAGGGATCTCAAAAATAATACAAATCCATGATCGAAAGTACATCTCACACAAATAACAAAACAAGGTCCCACATCAAACATCAACAGGGATTTGTACAACACAATGCATCTCATAGAAAAGAGGAAAAATAACTACATGAAATCAACTTATCATACACCTCACACTGAAGATGATTGAAGAATGGATTGCTCCGCTACTGGATCTGAAATCACCATCAATATCGTGGCGTCGAAAAATGTGAAATCGACTGCTCACACCTACACTCCACTTTGAAAAGTGGTCGAAAAATATAAATCTTAGATGGAAAATCTAAACACGCCATCAAATTCATGTTGTTGAATAGTGAAAAATTGACTGTCAAATTTCTGAATTCTGACAAAGTGAAAATATAGGCCTTACAGAATCTTTTTGATTGCCCGCAGATTTCTCAAAGATGCTACTCCACAGGTAGAATGGAAATCTCCAACTCAAAAGGCAGAATGGATATCTCCATAGGCAGAATGCTACCCCTCTGTATTTTTGCTTCAAAACTATTAAAAATGCAAATACAGGTATGTGGGTCCACTCCATGCGGCCCAACCTAACCCATTTTCCTTGGCTCATGCAACACTTAGGTTATGGTGGGCACGATTTTTTATGGTTATAGGACCGCCTGCTTGGTGTCTGACCACATGGGTCAAGGGGGTTCGACCCCCTCCTGTTCCTCATCTGCTGCCTCTGGCGATTTTTAACGCTCAATGGTAACATATATATATATATATATATATATATATATATATATATATATATATATATATATATATATATATATATATATATATATATATATATATCTGTGTGTGTGTGTGTGTGTGTGTGTGTGGCATGGGGAGGTACGGTCCACCGCCAGTTGCCTACCCCCTATTACAATGATTTATGTTAAGTACCATGTGGTCTGACAGGGGTTATGGCCCTCCAGACCATATTTAATACTTATTGTTAGATGATGCCATGTGGTCGGGTGGGGTGGCGGGGGTGGTGGCTCGCCACCCCCCTTTTTTCAAATATTTTTTTTGTCTGAAAACAATTTAGCCATTTTAAAAAACTTAAATTTTACTGTAGGAGTCAAATTAAATAGGCAACAAACTTGCTTGGAATGTGCCCAGGGTTGGCTGGAATCTGGTGGTGGGAAAAGGTCGAAATTGCACCTTCGTTATAGCTTGCCAAGTCACCAAGTGAGCCCAAAACTTTTACTGCTCGGAACTTTGTCATAAGAGCCCGGTTTGATGAACCATTCACACTGTTGCGATCAGGACGACGAGATCTTTAACTTGAACCTGGTTTGAGAGCAATCCAAACACTTGATTTTTGAGCTTCCATAAGCCCTCTTTTTCATGTGTGTGTATCTATGTCAGGTCACTATATTAATATTATAGTTCGTTATTGTTGTTAGTGTAACCCCCTTATTATTATTTTTGTACCCATGTAACCCCAATATTGTTATTATTCAGCCCTTACATTATTATTGTTAGGTCGACTAGGATTATGTTGTGACCCCCTAGACTCCTATATATAGAAGAAGGTTTGGTCGTTTTTGTCATCCAAGAATTGTTCATTTATGCGATGTAAAGGAGCTTTCGTCCTCAAAGTGGATTATTTATAAGGCATTGATCTCTCTTTTCTTCTATTTTTGGAGCTGGTTTCATAACATTTAGTATCAGAGCTTTGGATTCTAGTGTTTCTCTGCTCCAAATAGGTCATTGTGAAATTTTCGCTATAAATTTTTTTCTACGAAGGTTTAGAAGCTTAACTTTTTACATAGCAAAGCCGAAATTTGGAGGAACATCATGTAAACATTTCAGATCCTGGTTTGCAATATTTTTGGAGATATGATCTATGGAAGTTAGGGTTTTTTGAGGTTCCCAAATTTCACCTCAAATAGGTCATTGTGGCATTTGTGCTATAATTAATTTTGTACGAAGGTTCAGTAGCTAAAATTTGTATAGCGTAAAACCAAAATCCTGAGGAAATTCTTGTAAAAATTTTAGATATAGAGTTTTTTCACACTCCTGAATTTAATCTCAAAGATGTGACTATGGGAATATCATCATAACTCTCTCTCTGAGCATCAGATTGGAATTATGTAAAAATTGACCGCAACAAAAAAAAATGTATTTTCCTATGTATCAATTTCAAAGCCGAAGGAGGAAACATTGACAAGTGGAATGTCGTGCAATTTCACTCTATTGAACTAGTCCATAATTAGGTCATTGTGGGAGACTCGGCATAAATTTTCCTTGAAGAATCCAAATCTGGTTAGACTTGTGGCATTCGAAAGAAGATTCAGAGGGCTTCTGCAGGGATGAATTTCAGATATTGAAGATTTGAAATCATAGAGATAATTTAGTTTCAATATTGAGCTCCTCAAAAGCAAGAAAAAGGTGTGTATTTTTTTGAATTTCATAAGTCTTATGTGGAAAATAAGTTTGTAGTGATTCCAAGGGCATACTGGAGCATATATATCATTATTGGGTTCTAAAATGCCACCTAAAAATAATTCAACACCTAGTAAGACTTTAGACGGATCTACTCTGACTCATGAAGAGGAAGAAGTGCAACATGAAATTTTAAAATTACAACAACAAGTGCACCAAATTTCGGTCTCAGAAAGAGAAAAAAAAAATGAAATGTAAGTTTTGAAGAAAGGCATGAAAGCTAAGATTGATGGTTTGAAGAAAGGCATGGATGGTTTGAAGAATGGCATGGAAGCTAAGATGGATAGCATGGAAGATGGCATGGAAGCTAAGATGGATGGCATGGAAGCTAAGATGGATGACATGGAAGCTGAGATCAATGAAAAAATTAAAGACAACATGGAAGACATGAAGAATGATGTAAAAGTAGACATGGAAGGTTTGACGACAAGGTTAATACAAGAAATGATTTCTAATGGAAGAGATATAATAGAGGAAACTCACGCTAAGAAAAAAATAAATTTTAATCGTGATTTCATAAACTCTAATGTTGGATTCAAGAATCACCCTATTCCAAAGATGGATGTGAGGAATTTTGATGGAAAGGATCACGTAACATGGATACTACAGATGGAGCAATATTTTGATCTCGGTAATGTGCAAAACACACAAAAGGTATGCATTACAACTTTACATTTAGAAAAAAATACATTTGTATGGTATCGATGGCTTTGCTCTCGTAAAAAAATTGTCACTTGGTCATTTTTATGGAGGAAATCATAGTACATTATGAGGATAGAAAGAGAAACACCTGCTTTAGCCAATTGATAAATCTCAAACAAAAGGGTTCAGTGGTGGAGCAAATTGTGCACTTCCAAAAATTTAATATAAGGGTAACTGATATTCCATAGGAGCATAGGATCGATGTCTTCATAGGGGCTTTAAAGGATAACATCCAACATGAAGTTCACATTTGGAAACCCGATTCATTAGAGAAGGCATTCAGGTTGGCAAGAAAAATTGAATGTAAAATTATGGAGACAAGGAAGCCTACCAGTCACATCCATAAATATGGAAATGTTGCTACTCCTAGACTTCCACAACCTCCAAGGCTAACACCACAAGAATTGGAGAAAAAAGAACAAAAGGGCTTTTCTAGAATTTTGATAGAAAATACACGAAAGGTCATAAGTGTGCTGAAAAGAAATTATCTTACATATATTGTGAAGAGGAGGAAGAAAATGAATAATAAACTTCAAAAGAAGAGGATATGGAATAGTAACCAACTCTAGAAGAAGAATAAATGAGTCTGACTATATCGTGTAATGCATTGGAGGGAATTACCACTACTCAAACTCTCAAGATAGAAGGACATATGAATAAGAAAAAGGTAATAGTGTAGATTGATTTTGGTAGTACCCATAATTTTATTCATTGTAAGGTAGCTAAGGAATTGAATTGTTTCCTATACCCAACACCAAAAGGTCAAGTGATGGTTGAAAATGGAGGAACTATAAATTGCTCTGGAAAATGCTATAATATCAAGCTAACCATGGGGGAATATGTATTGAATAGTCCAATTCTTTCCATTCCAATGGGAGGTTCTAATGTTGTACTAGGAGTACAATGGTTAGAATCTTTGGGGACGGTAGCTTTTAATTTTCAAGAAATTTTCTTGAAATTTTTTTCAGAAGGAAAGGAAATTGAATTACAGGATATCGCAGGGAAGCTGAGAAAGATAATAAGCTCTAATGTCATGACAAAGCTTCTGAATAAAGAACAACATGGTGTAATTGCACAATTATGCTCACTGGAAGTTCCAATATCAAAATCACTTATTTCTCTGTATCTCCAAAAAGTCATGGACAATCATTCCAAGTTGTTTGAAACTCTAAAATGGCTTCCACGTATTCGTGATCATGATCATGCTATTCATTTGATTCCAGCAAGTGTTCCACCAAACATCAAGCCTTACAAATATCCTTATGTTCAAAAGAGCGAGATTGAACATATGATTGCAAAAATGTTAGAGGTTAGTATAATTCAACCTAGTCTAAGTTCTTTCTCTGATCCAGTAGTATTGGTGCACAAGGAGGATGGATCATGGCACACGTTTATAGATTATAGGGAGCTGAATAAGCTCACTATTAAAGATAAATTTCCCATTCCTGTTATTGATGAATTACATGGAGCAATTTATTTTACCATGTTGGATCTTCGTTTAGGATATCATAAAATTAGAATGAAGGCTGAAGATATTCAAAAAACAACATTTCAAACTCATGGGGGTCATTATGAATTTTTTGTCATGCCTTTTGGCCTTCCCGATGCACCTTCTACATTTCAAGGGTTGATGAATTCCATTTTCAAGCCCTTCCTTAGAAACTTTGTGCTAGTATTTTTTGATGCCATCTAATCTACAACAGGTCTTGGAAGGAACATGTTCAAAATATTGATAGGGTGCTCAAACTATTGGAGGAGAAGCAATTGTATGAAAAAACATCCAAATGTTTCTTTGGAGTACAAGAGGTGGACTATATGGGTCATATTTTATCTCATGAAGGTGTTAAGGTAGACCCTAACAAAATTAAAGCCATTAAGGAATGCAAAATTCCCCACAACCATAAAGAATTTGTGAGGATTTCTCGGGTTAATAGGGTATTATCATAGGTTTTTTAAGAATTATGGGAGAATAGCAGCACCTCTAACAATATTATTAAAGAAAGATGAATTTTCATGGACTCCTGAAGCAACTAAGGCCTTGGAACATCTTAAAGAGGCAATGAGCCTAGCACCAGTCTTACCTATGCTAGACTTCACAAAAACCTTTATTTTGGAATATGATGCCTCAGGAAATGGAATTGGTGATGTTTTAATGCAACAGAAGACCCATTGATTCTGAAAGACGTCCAATCAAAGGAAATTATTTACAAAAAGTTATTTATGAGAAGGAAATGTTGGCAATACTACATGAACTAAGGAAATGTCCACCTTACCTAATGGGAAGACACTTAAAGGTAAAAGTTGATCATGATATCCTTACACACTTTTTGGAACAAATACTATCTTCATAAGAGTAGCAAAAAATGGTCACAAAGATGTTGGGTTATGACTTTGAAATCATCTACAAAAAGGGGAAGTTAAATGTTGTTACAGATGCACTCTCAAGAAAGGATGAAGACGTGGAAGCATTGCTTTGTGCCATTTCTATTATCCAACCAGATTGGATAACCAATGAAAGGGATGAAAGGAAGGACGAGGAAGTGTGGACACTAATTCAAAAGTTGGAGCAAGATCCTAGTACATCTGATACATTTAGTTGGAAAAATGATTCATTATGGTACAAATATCGTTTATATATTTGCAATAATTACCAACCAAAATAAAATATTCTTTTGGAATTGCACACTTCTCCTTTAGGAGGACACTCGAGATTTTTAGAAACATACCACAAGGTGAAAAAATAATTTTTTTGGGATGGCCTTAAGTTTGATATTCAAAAGTTTGTGGAAGAATGCTTAGTTTTCCAGCCAAATAAAGTTGAGAAAATTAATACCCTGGGTCTTCTACAACCTTTATCAATTCCAAGTTGACGTTGGGAGGACATTTCAATGGATTTTATCATAGGTTTACCTAAGTTTGAAGGAAAGAGTCTCATCATGGTGGTAGTTGATAAACTTACCAAGTATGCACATGTTTATGCATTATCTCATCCATTGAAAGAAAGTAAAATTGCTACTGCATTTATGGAAACAATTCAAAAGCTACATGGAAACCTAAAGATTATTGTAAGTGATAGAGATCCCATTTTTACTACACATTTTTGGACGAAATAATTTTATTATTTGGGTAATCAAATATTTCATAGCTCATCTTATCATCCTTAATTCGATGGTCAAACAGAGATAGTGAATAAATGTTTGGAAGTAAATATTCATTGTTTTCTATCTGATAAGCAAACACAATGGGTCAAGTGGTTACCACTCGCTAAATGGTGGTATAACACTTACTTGGATACTAAAATAAAAATGACCCCATTTATGGCACTTTATGGATATCATCTACCATCCATCACATGTTCTTTAAGAGAAAATTCTAAGGTTCAAGCAGTGGAAGATCACATTGAGCATGAATAAGAAGTTCTCCAATTCTTAAAGGATAACATAAATTTGGCACAAAATCGAATGAAACAAGAGGCAGATCAACATCACAGTGAGAGAAATTTTGATGTAGGAGACTGGGCATTTTTATAGATACAACCATACAAACAAATGTCCCTCAAGCAAGCCAAGAAGGATAATAAATTATCGCCAAAGCATTATGGTCCTTACAAGGTATTGCAAAAGATTGGTACTATGGCATACAAATTGGAGCTTCCTACTTCTCCGTGAGTGCATCGAGTTTTCCATGTTTCATGCTTAAAGAAGGTTATAGGGGACAAACTTCTAGTTTAAACAGTATTGCCAAAACTTAATAAGGAAGGAAAAATCATATTGGAACCTAAAGCAGTTACGGAAACAAGAACTCGACGGCTACGAAATGTATCAATTTTAGAGTATCTCATCGAATGGATGAACTTACCCACTGAAGATTATACATGGGAGGATAAGAATTTTATACAGAACCATCTGAAGCTACTCAAGCATTGAGGACAACACTTTTTTGAAGGAGAGGGGCATGTTATGTCCCTATATTACTAGTATAGTCCTTTATTGTTGTAGTGTAACCTCCTTATTGTTATTTTTGTACCCCTTTAACCCGAGTATTGTTATTATTGTGCCCTTACATTATTATTGTTAGGTCGGTTAGGATTATATTGTGACCCCATGGACTCCTACATATATAAGGAGGCTTTCTCATTTTTTTCATCTAATAATTGTTCATTTATTTAATGTAAAGGAGGTTTCCGCCTCGAAGTGGCTTATTTCTAAGGCGGTAATATTTATTTTCCTCTATTTTTGGAGCTGGTTTCGTAACACTTTGGAGCCACATGGATCATGATATGATGGATTATTTGGACGCATAGAATCGTAATGACCTACTTTATCACAATTGAAACACTTGAATGGAAACTTACATTTGTATTTACTTGAACCTCTCTTTAGTTTTTTGAAAAACTTGGGCACCTCTTCATCTCATTCATAGCATGATTCTTCTTGATCTTCCATGGGATATATTTCTAGTTTGAAGGATTCCTCCCTTGTTTTATATCTTCCTTTTAACATCCTCATTTCATAGGTATTAGGTGTTCCACGTAGTAGATCCATTATAAGTGTGTTGAGATTTGTTATTTATTCTATAACTGACACCTTGGGATTGAATCTTTCTGGAAGTGATCTTAACACCTTTTTAATTACAATTGGCTCCAATTCCTCATCAAGTCAGCTTATGGTATTTACCACTTCATCTACAACAAGAAAAATATTTTTATATTACCTCATATTCATGCATCTTTAGGGATTTAAAAATTAGCTTGAATCCTTTTCATTTGGCCTTATTTACCTTATTATTTCCTTCAAAGTGGTTGCTCATTTTCTCCCATATTTCCTTGGAAGTTGTGCAATATATGAATTTGACCAATTCAAATTTCAGTAATCTAGTAGGGAGTGCATTTATTGACTTATAATTATGTGTGAGCTTGATATTATCATCTATTGTAACCATGATTAGAGGCTTTTCATATCCATATTGCACTATGCCCAAGTCATATAGAGCAAGAGATTGTAAATAAGTCCCCATTCTTATCTTCCAGAATGTATAGTTTGTTCCAATGAACATGGTATTTTTATTGGTATGACCCCCTTATTGGATAGACATTGTCCCTAGAATTCCTTCGATCTATTATACTGATCTTCAAGGAACTTAGCTATAGCACTAATTTTTAGAGACCAAGATAATAATGAGAGTAGGGGGCTGAATTAGTATTATAACAACCATTGAAAATTAAAACTTTTAAATTTATTTAAAAACAATTCATGTAAAAAACATAATACATCAACACATGAATTTAAGAAAAAAAAATGTAATTATAATCAACACATGAAACACATAAAGGGATTAGATGTACATGGAAACACATATTAGGAGCAAAACACCAATATTATTTTTAGTTATTTTTGTAAATGAAAACCCAAAATGGATGTGACATTATGTTTTTGGTATAAACTAGAAGGAATCAACCACTCCCTCATTCACAAGAACTTACTTTTAGGAGCAAAAACCCCTATTGTTTTTCTATAACCAACCAATAGGAAAGACCAACTCCTTTCTTCACAAAAAACTACTTTCATAAAGAATTAACCTCAAAGATTTTTCTCAAGCACCCATCTAAGTAAAGCACTGAATCCCTGACATATAGGAACCAAATTTTTAAACCATGTAGATCCCATTTTCATTTATTTTTGAAACATAGATATATAAGTAATTTCTTTCATACATACATAGATCAACTCTCTTTTCTACTCAAAAAATCATCACACCTCAAATACATTAGATTCTACTCATCTCTCTAGTCATATATTTTTGTTCCTTATATATTTGAAGGAGCATATATTCTATTCTTATTTTTTATTTCATAGTTTACCAATTAGTTTCACTTCTTTTATGTTTTGGATATAACCTCTTTTCACAATTTTGTTTAGTCAATTATTTATCTTGGATTCTTTAATTTTTTTTCCTCTTTGATCAAATCTACTAAATTTATTCTTTATCTTTTCACTAAATTTCATTTTATTCGTTTATGTTAATGAAAAATATTAAATTTTAAAACATGCACAGAGTTGTTTAATTGCTTAGAACACAAAATTTATAACATTGCTTCACCCTTAAACAATATAAATTAACTCATTTTATCAAGGTCTGAGACTATGTCTTATTCCTTTTATATCCTTTGTATGCCAACTAACATGGCCATTGAACTTATATTTTTCCTCTTTTAATCATACTGTAGACTATATCAGTTCATGGATCCTTAATTTTTTCTTTAAGTACTCAGAACAAATAATTTCAAATGTGCCATACCCTTAACACTTTAGTACCTTCCTGCATAAGGCTACAACCTCAAAATCATGTGCTAACTCCTCGAGGACATCAAAGCTCCTTTTATAGTAGTTGTTTTCCTGTATAACCTTGAGTCTGGACCAATTTCGTGTGCGTGGATGGGGACTATATTTTTCATGGCTCAAAATGCTCTGCACCCTTAATGTCTAGCACCTCGGAAAAACATGCCCAATGGAAAAAATATTTATTTTAACACCAAAGGAGCTTGATCTCACAAACCATTCCCTTTCGATGCATCATAATATTTTTGATGGATCATCTACTAATGATAAGTATTTCGTTCCCCCAACATTGTCTCATGGTGTGCTCCTCACCTATTACTTTCCTTGTACATTCATAGTGGGACATGAATGTTCATACCACCCGATAGAGATTTATCTATTTCTAAACTTATATCTTATGGCATTACACTCACTATGAAACTTCCATGTACGACTTTACTTAAGCTTCAAACTAAGATTTCAAATTTTCGTGTAAGATGAGAGACATATTTCTGTCTCTCGGAGCCCATCAATAGTGGTGATTCTCTAATGTAGCACATAATCACATGTCATAATGCTACGACATGTCACTTGAATATTGATTCCACATGTTACTTGGTTATGGCCCACATGGCCACCAAAGAATTCCTAAAAAACTTCATGCTCCCAAGGTGTCATGTCACCTATGATCTCACTGCTGTAAAAGAAAAGGATTATTCCACCTATTCATGTTTAATGAAATATTGTGTTAAGGAAGGGCTCTAGAAGTTCATTTTTTTGGTGAATTTTCCTTTGTTAACTTAAAATGTCTAGGGAAAAAATTTTATGTCAGGTTCTATGCTCAAAAGGAATATTTGTCTCATAAAATCCATTTCGCAACCCACACATCTCAAATATATAATACCTCCACCTCTAACCAAACATCCAAGGCATGAGATATCAAATTTCACATTATTTCTTCAATAATTCTTTGTCATGAGCCTTTTTTAATCACAAGATCCACCAAAAACCCTTTAAGTTCACTTTATCCATGCTCCCAAGGTGCGATGATGTTTTTGAAGCCCCAGAGTCACACTACGTTGTGTTGTAGTGAAAATCCTAACAACATCTAAATGTTACTCTTGATTTGTTGTTTTTTGTTTTATTTTATGTTGGAAAATAAATATATAAAAGTACCAGAGTTTATTTTAATTTTATTGAGTATATTCTAGCATATTTTCAAGTCTAAGTATCCATGCACTTTGGTTTTGATGTAGAATTATAATAAGAAAATTGTTAATATGGATAACACATATTAGAAAGTTAAATAAAATTTTATTTTCTATTTTATGATTTATTTATTTATTTTATTTATTTTATTCATTTTCTTCTAGATACTGGTGTATGAAAATACTACCAATTTATAACAATGTTGTTGGACATAATTTCAAGAAGTTCTTAGGATACAACATCAATATAACTTGAGTTGAACATAAGAATTATGAGGGTTGATTGAAGGAAATTTAAAGCACAAAGAATAGACATAAAAAATATAATATGGGCAATCAAGAATCAATTCCTAAATTACTAATATTAGAGAAACAATTGAGCAAGAATTCAATTATAAGAAACTTCGTACTTTGAAATGATGCATATTTATTCCACATCATGTGAAATTTTACGAAGATAACAAATATATAAATGAAATCTTGATAAATTCCACAAAAACTAAATAAAACAATCTTACATATTAAAAATTATCTCTAATTCACAGAATTACATTCATGTTTTCATAAAAATGTCATGTTTAAGGTTTACAATGTGATCTTCCAGAAAAACTTATGTAATTGTATTAAAATTAAGCACAATTAGAATTATGTGACATGTTCCCTAATTATATGGAAAATAATCAATGGCGTCCCGAAAAAATACCTCGAAATTCCCCCCTTTACAAAAGCTTAAAAACATCCCAAGAATTTCTAGAACAAGTCATACACCTTACGAGATGTGTATGGGAAGAAAGTATTGTTGCCAATCGAATTCCAGATTAAAACCTTTAGAACTACAGTATAGTTGGGATTGGATCTCTCAAAAGCACGACAAGAAAGCCTTTTGCAGTTAAACAAACTTAATGAAATGAGAAGGGATGTTGTTCGACAAACTACCTTGATGTACAAACAATGCAGTAAATGCCATGAGAGGTTAATTAAGAAGAAAAAACTCCAATGAGGTAACTGGGTGCTCCTCTATGGTTCAAACTTTCAAAAATTAAAGGGGAGGCTTCATACATGCTGGTTAGGGCCTTACGAAGTGGTTAAAGTATATAGAATGGAGTAGTGGAGATAAAAACCATTGGTGGATAAGGAGTTGTTTCCTTGGTGAATTGGCATAGGCTTAGAACATATTTCCAACACGTCACTAAGAAATATTTCATGAAAAAATAAAATAGTAGACATATTTGAAGATGGTATACTGGTGAGAATACTATCCTACTATGAATACCTTTTCATTTGTTGTATTCCTAGAATATTGAAAAAAAGAAAACATAAACTAATGACTACACACACACACACACACACACACACATATACATACATACATACATACATACATACATACATACATACATACATACATACATATATATATATATATATATATATATATATATATATATATATATATATATGTATATATATATGTGTGTGTGATTATGAAAATCAACTTGCTGGAAGGCAAGTTCCTTTTTAATAAAATGAGATGTCACTTGAATAGGGCTACATGGCTAAATTTTTTTGAGAAGAAGTAGGTTTCTATGGAATTTCTCGTGTAAGTAGAAAAAATAGCTGAAACTAATACCTTATTAAATTTCAGATCAAGCAGCATGGTAAATGTTTGTGCGATTGACACAAAAAGTCTCACCGCAGTTAATTGATTCACATAGGTCACAACATTATTTGATGGAGGCATTAACTATTAAAGGTTATTAATGTATCTTTCTTCTTTTCCATTTTCTAAAATTTCCCTCTGATTTCGTCTTTGTTCCTTAATATATTAAATTGACCCCCTATTCTTCTATAAAAATTCCCTATCCCTATTTCTATTTTTCCCTCTATTACCCTTATTTTTTTTGCCTTGTCACTTTTTCAATATCCCTCTATAGATTAATCCCCCTTATTCAAATTTTCCCTTACGATTTTCCTTCCATTTATTTATAATATTCATGTATCTCTTCATTTTCTCCCTCATATTTTTTCAGGTGTCAATAATTTTGGAAACCTTGGTTTTCCAGGACTAAAAATATGATGACACATAAACCTGGTGATAAAAAATATCCTCAAACTCTGCAATTTTTTTACATACAATCCAACACGATTTTTTCAGAGGCAACCTAATTGGTTATTTTAGTGCAACAATCCTTTCTTTTTTTTAATCATGGCACATGAATATTTTTTGTTTAGTGCAGGAATACTCCTGTTATAATGTAGGAATCTCACTCATAATAGTGCATGAATCCCTCATGTTACAATGCGGCAAATTTTTATCACATAGTTTCTATGTCAATACAATAATTCATTATGAATTTATTTCAAGCATATTTTTTTTATGGGTTGATTCTTATAAAAAGTATGGCAGCGATGTGTAAAAATGATGGATTTGTTTCCAAACAAGTACACATGGTCTTATTTTCATAGGTGACAATTATTGTTACATCTAAAGGGAAATGAATGGTTAAAGTGTAGGAATTAACATTATATCTAGGTGTTATTTATCATAATAAGTAACAAGAATCCCCATAAAATTTCATTATGAGGACTAAATGCATGTATGGAGGTCATTTCATTAAATTTCCTTGTCATTATATTCAAATTTACACTTCCATTAATTGTTTTTTCATCCCGCCACATGTAGGTTGGCAAATTTCTACCATCAAACACCTTGAAATCGCAATTGGTCCAATCGCCACTCCTAAATATCATTTCCTTTCCTGTTTTATAGATCTTACAGATCCATTATCATATCAATCAAATTTCATACCTCAAGGAAGGTAATCGCTTTGTCAGGTGATGTGGAGTTTAAGTGTGATGGCATGAGTGCAATAATTGGGATATGAACCAGCATGAGTTTTAAATGAGTGATTGGTATAGGAATTGCGATATCATTAAAATAAAATTATTCCTGCACTCTCCAAATTTTGAATTATGAAATAATTTTGGCATCATGCGAATTCACGAGTGTTGATCGTTGAAGAAGTATGAGTTTTGAACATTTGGAAGACTGTAGGTTGTAACAATACTATAGAAAATATGGAGAGAGTGTAGATTGAACCGTGCTATGTCAAAGGGATGGAGGGGAAAGTGGAATACGAAATGAGTCTGCCTATTCTACACGAATTAGGGTTTCTTCCATTTTTGTATAATTTTAATGGCCACGATTCCACCATTACCTCGGATTTTGCAAAAAAAATTGATGGAAAGACAATTACTGTAGGCTTTTTGAAGTTTCAATTGACAGATAAGTTCTTTCCAAGGCAAGTAAATTTCCAACTATGGGGGAGCAATGGTTCAAGAAAGGTGAAGTAGAAAAAGGCACATGGTGTAAGTTCTTGGCAAAGGACGATTTTGCAGTTCACTGGAAGAAGGGAGTTTGAAGGAGAAATATGGTCGAGAATTGGTGATGTGTGATGTATATTCCATAGAAATTCCTTACTTGTGAACGAAGATACTCCATCATTAACCTATACCATATTTGACTCCTCATTCACTTTGATTCTGGTAATTTGATTAACTTCCCACACTTTATGTTAAATTTTTTGGATAAGATGTCAATAAGTGTGAAAAAATTCTTGAAGGATTGGTTATAAATTGTGTCATTATGGGTTGATACATATTTTGGTTAGCGAAAAATTGAAAAAATGGGATATAATTGGAAGCATTCTTGGAATCATGTTAGAGTGAAGGTGATGTGGAGTTTGTTAGCATAAAAATTCAGCGAGGAGGAAAGCATAAGAAAAATGTAGAATCTAAGGGTATCCAATATTATAAAGGAAAACAACAACAAGGGGGTAAACATGATAAAAAAACCGAGACATGGAAAATTTTAGAGGATAATATTTTCATGTGGGACAATTTTTCATGATTTTTCCAAACAAAAAAAAAAAGATTTGGCAATTTCCATTTCTTTTAAAAACGATTCACCCAAATTTTACAGTATAAAATTATTTTACCCTAAAAATGGCCAAAGTTATAGGGAATATACTTATAAAATCATTATAAATTTAGATATTTCATAAATATGTCAACAAACATTATAGATTTTTCATATTAGACACCAGTGACATTCACCAATATTTATATACTTTAAAATAAATTTCCATCCTTAAAATTTGTTTAACCCTGGACTAATCGGCTTGAGAAAAAAAAGAAACAAGAAAATAAAGGACTGATGGTAAAGAAGAAGGGTGTGAAATTTAAGGTTATGATGCCAGAACCAGCCTTGATAATAACATGAGGGTTGTGGAAAATTTATCACGCTTATTGTAATAAGAATACATTGAAAGGTGCGACTCCATCTAACGTCAAGGTCATTCAGGACTCTAAGTCTTCTAGGAGAGATTGTATTTCTCCTTAAGAACCTCCATTGGATATCCCCATGCAAAATACATATGTTTCAAGATAATCTCTCTCTTCAGGAAGGAGTAGCAACAATGGGAACCCATGTCTCGATTCAAGAGAATAAAGAGGAGGAGGATGATGATGATGTTCCTCTGGAATCATGGATGAAGAAGGTTAAAAGACAAAAGGTGACCCATTAGCAACAGGTGGAACAAGATGGAGTTCAGGAGAAAAATAAAGAATAATAACATGAGGATTATGTTCATGTTGCATCCATGGTAGAAGAAATGAATATATGGGAAGAAGAAAAGGGAAAGGATGAATTGAAGGTCTCTACTCCTCGAAAGAAGGTAAATAAAATTCAAAGTTGAAAAAACAAATTCAAGAGCTTGAGGTCATGAATAGGTGTGGGGAAACTATGAATGAAACATTAAATACGAGGAATGGAGAATTGTTAGTTGTAATGGATAAATTGAAGAAGTTAGTGAAAAAGTGGATATTCCATGCATCTATCTAAGAACTAGTGTTAAGAAGTTGGAAAAACATATGAGGAAGGGTTGATTGAAGGAGGTTCATGAATCAATATCCAAATCCAGAAATCAGAAGGAAGGTTTTTTCAATTTTTGTTTTTTGCAGAGGTTAGTGGCTGTGTGAGGACACACACCAGAATGAGGTTGGGGGAATTTTAGTTGTCATAATTTTCTTACTTTTTACCTAAGTTACCATACCTTAGCCTCTGTTTTACAACTCAAATAAGACCTATATGCAAGTATTTAGGGCTTATTTTAATCATTCTTTGGGTAAATGGATAATGCATGCTTATCTTAATTGAAGGTCAAATAGGTCGATGTTTTTAGATGTGACTCATAATTTAAATTACCTTGTGACATTTTCAATATATGTTCAGTAATTCGAAATCAAAGTGGCTATGGTACTAGAATATCCCGAGATTCCTACACCTACTTTTATTCCTGCACCAAATTTGGAGGGACGTTGGTTCAATAAGTCTAATTAGGAGTTGATCTTGGCTGAAAAAGAGAAAGGTGTGCATTCACTCAAATTTTTTTCATGTCTTCCTGCAAATGTCTTGGAGATTTTTATGGTTTCTAAAGTTAGGGACTAGTTTCCAACAACTTCATCTTTTTTATCAGCTTGATATGCCTGTGAGACGATGTAATTTGTATATGTGTCAAGTTATATTAGAATGTAGGTTAGAGATACCTGGATGATTTATGGTGTTTTTATTATAAAAATATTGTATCGACAAAACCTCTCTACAACTAGATATGTAATTATATGATATGTACTAAGGAGAGACTTTTGTTATTTAATAAAATATGGATAATGCTAGGTTCATGAATTTGTTTTGTCTATTTCTTGTGATGATAAATATTTTATTATAGATTAACCTATTTCCTTAAAAAGTGAAATGAGTTGGTTGGCTAAGGGACCAGCCAACCCAACTTGTTCTCCCTTTATCTATTGTATTGTGTGATAAGTGAACAGTGTGGTTGGTATATGTGGGTGAGGGTTCCTCGTGATAGTTGTGTATAAATGGATCAACCCTTGTGCATGTTTTGAAATAGTAATAGAGGTTTAGATATGAATTCTTCCATTCATATTTGGGTTTTCTCTCTTAAGTTTAACATTGAAGAAATTTATACATTTATTGTAAGACGCGGTAAGGATTTTGATCTTGAAAGTTTATTTTTGTTTTCACAGTCATCTCTTCAGTTAAAATTTTAGATCTACCCTATGGTGTGCATAGTTATTTTGATTGAATATTTTCACATTTGAAAAGAGATTATTTATTAGATATTTCTTGGTGACGGATATATATTTTTAATTGATAGTGGCATTGTGTGAGTGAATGATATTAATTGATAGTGGCATTGTGCGAATGGAGTTGTTCATTTCGTGAGAAATTTATGATTCAATGTTACATCATATTTTTTGGTCCTGTTGAATTCAAATTACCATATTTTTATTTGGGTATTTCATTTACATGAACAGAATATCATTATCTCTAATTAATTTGAAGTTATTAGTTAAGTCTTCTTTGTGAAGTAATATTTTTTTCATCTATAATAAGCACATAAGTTTATCTCGAATACAATACTAATCACACCAGAACATGGTATGAATAAAAATATATTTATGAGATGATTTCTTTGTGCATAGGAGTTTAATATTTTTTCTGTTATTTGATAAGTTCTTCATATTATTTTGAGATTTATGTGTTAAGTAGTTAAAGAGAGTATGATGAGTGTGGGGATTTTATCTTGCTTCAAGCAAAGTTTATTTTCACATTAGTTGAGTTCAGGATTGTTGCATAACATTCTTTTTAGTACTAGAACGGAGGATTTTTTAGTGTAGAAATAGAGTTGTTTTATTTTCCCACTACAATAATAGAGTACAAAAACAAAGTTGTTTTATCTTTCCTAGTACAGGAACCGAGTGCAGGAATATATTTTTTTCGAAAAGTTTTTCAATACAGGAACATGTTTGTTTCGAAATGATTGGGCTTGAATTGTTTGGAATGAATCCAGAGTGTGCTTGTTTTAGAAATATATTTTAAAGTATCTTATTTTTATTTTTTCAGTGACAGTCAAGTCTCTGGAGTGGTGCGGTGTCATTGTGTTAACAGTGTAGGAAGAGAACTAAGAGGCTTTCTTTAAAAAAATTTCCTGTGCACCTAAGTGATTTAATTGCAGGGACACAAATAGGATTGAAAGAGTGAACCCAGAACCCATGGAATTACCTTTTCTATGCCTCGAAGCTTAAGAAGCCCTTGATTGATAATTAAGTTTTCAGGAATTGAATTTAAATTATGCCACCCAACAAGGCTCTGATTATATTGTGACCACTTAGACCCCTTTATATACCAAGGAGGTATTATCATTTGGATCATCTAAGAATTTTTCATTTATGTAATGTAACAGAGGTTCCCCCCTTGAAGAGGATAATTTTTAATTTGTTTTTCTATATTTTTTTTTTTAGTTGCTTGCATAAGATCAAATCATGTAACCAACAACAAATATTAGTCATATTACACTATGTCCCAATACAATATTGAAGCCTCTTCCTACTAATATGAGGGTTACATATCAAAAAACACTCAAGAAGAAATAAATATGGAAAGAAATGAAGCCCAGGTTGAGTGTTCATTATTTTCTTCTACAGAGGTAGTGGATAGTGTTAGACGATGGATTCCTAACACAAGAAATACTAGGTCCTCGAAGGCCTAGTATATGAAAATTGTTGAGATATATTAATAGATAAGACTCTGATGGAAAAATATTGGCTAAGAAAAACAATGTCGAGGAAAAATGTTCAGTGATCTTCCAAAGTGATCCACATCCTCTGCAGGGTTCACAATATTTCTCATCTTTCACAGATAATCCCTTCCACAAGGCCGAAAATTGTCTTCCACAAGGTTCGCTATCTGCATGGTTCGCAATCCTCGCATGGAGATAATTAATATTCTCTTCATCGAATGGGTTTCGCAGGGTTCGATAGCTATCTAATCTTAAACACACATCTTAAATGCACTAGCGATCTTCCGCATCTCTTCCGTAGTAAAATTTTAGTGATCTTGTCCATCTTCCACAATGATCTTCCGCGGTGATCCACAATCTTCCGTGGTGATCTTCCGCAATATTCTACAGTGATATTCTGCAGTGATGTAACCTTCATTATAAGTTATCTGCATCTTCCACAGTGATCTGCATCTTTCGTAGTGATCATCCGCAATATTCTATAGTAATCTTCCACAGTGATTCGCATCCTCCGTAGGGTTCACAATCTTTTGCATCTTCTGCAGGGTTTACAATACCTTCCACAAGGCCGACAATTATCTTCCATAGGGTTCGCTATCCACATGGTTCACAATCTTGGCATGGAGATAAACAATCTTCTCTTCATCGAACAGGTTTCACAGGGTCCGATAGCATCTCTTCCGCAGTATGGCTCCCGGTTTCACAAAGATAATTGCTGACCCAGTTCCATCCACCTTTGAGAGTCAAACTCCTTCCCATATTGTCAGTGAAGCCCCAACTCGTACTATGCAGGTTTTCAAGGACTCACTGGAATGAAGCCTGAAGTTTTCTTAAAGTGCCTTAATCTGTTGGTTTAATCACTTTTGGCCATGGCTAACAGCTCTCCACAGTTGGATCTCTAAGGTATGGAAGCCTGCCATTTAAATATCTACCCGTGTGCTAAGGGTTTTCTTATAGTAGATTTTGAAAAATCTAAAAGCGGACAATGCATTTTAGATTTCAGCACCTTGTTTTAGGAAAAATCGGGCCTATTCATGAAGCCATAGAACCCATCATTCGATCCCTAAACAATAGTCATAACCTCAGCACTAGTTTGGGTTATATTGCCAAACCTACCTTTGCATCTCTGGAATCTCTTCTCGCTAAAAGCCATTGAAAATGCAATTGGGAAATTTTACTGTAGGTACCCAGAAATAGAGGAATATGTCAGAACCACCTATGCATGCATCTGTTTAGAAATGGACTTCAGCGCCAGATTCCTAGCTCAAGTAATCCTAGCAAGCACAGACTATGTATGGAACGAGAAAATCGAATATAAAAGTGTCCTCTTCAGATGTCAATCCTGCTTTGAGACAGGCCATCTAGCCAAAAATTGCCCAAAAGTCTCCCAGAGAAATTCTAGTAGAAAGAATCACAATAGATCTACATGGTGGGAAGGACTACATGGTGGGAAGGATCACAACGGGAACATTACAATGTCATCGAGGAATACTACCCTCTAGAAAACTCTGAATCGCAAGAAATCAGGCAAGAAAGAAAGTACCTTAACGACAAGGAGGGGGAAAGCCCTGCCCAACAACATAAAAATGAATTTCACAGCCCCTCAAGCATCAAAAATTATGAGGATTCGAATAAGACACAAAATAAATCTTCATTTAGCAGAAAAGCAGATCTCCCTGATCCCAAAGATAAGACACCAGTGTCCCAATAATTAGAAGAGATAAAGGAGCTACAATATAAAGGAATTTGGAAGACCATAGAGAAGAAAAATAAAGCTACAACACCAATCTCACAAAGAAAGACGAGAAGCCAGACAATTAAGAACTAAGAAAATTATAGGTCCGATAGACTAAAGTTTAGTCTCAGTGGACGTTAACCATCATCATAACAATCATCATCAAGAAACTTACCAGCATAAACATCAATAGTAGGGAGAAGGATAACCTATATCCTACTACCACCTAAGTTGATTATTCCATAGGCTAGTGATGGTTCACTTAAATTTTTTTTTTAACTCTAAAATGTTCTAAAAACCTAATTGGTTCTCAACTAGTTTATGTTATGTTCATTGACTTTTTTATCTAAATAGGTGTACACTTGGTTATGTGGAAAAATATTATCATACATATGGAGTGCTTTAAATGAATTCAATCCTATGTCAGTGCTAGTTGTATGGCTTCCTAAGTGGAAAGATAATTGTTATTGATATGTAATGTATTTTCTTACGTAGCGATAGAACATTCTCCAAAATTACAATAAGGAAATAATCTAGTTAATATTATTATATAAAATTTAAAGTGGATTAAACAATTTTATTTTTATAATTTATATAGCCTAATTTCTACCCGATGGGGGTGAATGAGCAGGGTGGAATAAGTGAGGAGGGTGGGGATTTCATCCTCCCTCATGTTTTACTAACAACACATGATGAGCGATGAATCCAAGTGTGGAAAGTGGTGAAGGATGCTAAAAAAATTTGAGAGGCACACCAAGGTGATTATATTCTGGATAGTGATTCAACTCTAATAGAAATTTTTTCTAGTTATGGGATATTTTGAAGGTAGTGAGGTGAACTTGATTATGCACATGCCACAAACCGATGCATGCTTTCCAGCTTAATTATCACAAATAGGAAATTTGATGCAAGCTGGAGAGGTGGGTGTTATATTTATCTCAAGATACAAAGTTGTAGGGTTTTGGACCTTGGTGAGTGGAAGAGTGGTGAGTACCGTGGTGGTTGTTTGGATGTGGTGTGAAGTGACACTCCTCTATGTCATCGCACTACAAAATCCCAAAGGGTGTGGTGGTTTTCCCATGTCCTCCTGGTAAGTAACACCACTCTTCATCCTTGTCCTTGGAATTTTGTTGTAATTGGAAATCCTGGTGTGGCAGAACTCCAACCGTTCTTAGGTTTTCCATATTTGTGCTTTGTGGAATTTACAAGGGAAATTATAGTCTCGTTTTATTTGTGCTACAAAATTGTGTCATATGGTTGTCTTAAAGTTAAATGTGGGTGCTTGACGTATCAGGTTATTTTCTTCTATCCCAGAACTACTAGTTCTATGGTTTTGTGGGAGAGTATGTTTGAATGCCATCTTTGGTCACCTAGGGATGCACATCTAGTATCATTGGGGTTTGATGTTTTTGGGGATGATGAGTTTCCTTTTTCCAAGATATATAGAAATAATTCCTTGGTAAACCGAGGTTCTTGGGAGGCCTAATTTAATTGGTCTCAGTGGTCAAGGCCCTTTATAGGAATGTTTAGGAAGAGGGGGCATTTAGAACACGGTGAGGTCCCTAGAAGAGAAATGGAAGGTTGTGATGGTCAAGCAGATGTAGTGGAAGACGATGGCGGTGTTGAAGCAGTCTCTCAGGAAAAATTTCACATGAAATCATGCCAATACATGGTATTGCGAATTAAACATAACCTTTGGAGTCCATCGACAGGAAATTGCAGATTGTCGTTGCACTCCTAGGGGAGCTTGGGTAGCAGTGACACGATGAATGGAACAAGGTGATAGATTTCATGAATGAATTACAACAAAATCAATGGGAAATGCTAGAAAGGATGGCTTCTCTTAGACAGATCCAATGACAGACTCACAAGAGTTGGGATGAGATTGACAGAAGAATTAACCACACGGAGTTTCATGTTCATGGGGTCCCTAGACCCCCAAACTATTTTAACACCAAAAAGGCTTTGACTCCCCCTTGTAATCCTTGATGTAGTTTGGTTGTATATGTTTTGTCTTCTTATTTTTGAAGTTTTGCGTTTTTTGTTTCTAGACATGAAATAGTTTTTGGAACTTTTCTATCAATTTTTATATCTCTCCTAGCTAACAAATCTGGTTGGAGTGAGTTTGGGAGAAATTTTAATCTATTACAAATATTTCGTAATGTTTTGAAAATTAATAAAAATGGTTTCACAATTAAAAATAATGTATATAGAATATTTTTAACAATCTTATAAAATATATTTTTATAATCTTATTAAATTAATAACAAGTTTTAATAATAATTATTTAATTAGATGAGAAAAATATAAGAATATCTACATATATAGAACACAATTTCAACATAGACAATTTCTACATAAATATTTACATCATATAGAAACATTTATAATATTACGTAATTTTTTATAGAAATTATATATATATATATATATTATGAATAAAATTGTTATGGTAGTGAAGAGCAAGTTATTAAAATCTTGTAGAAAGGCTCTTTTTACAACCGAGTATGAGGGGATCTATAAGTTTGTCCATCCCACAATACCCCTTTAAAATAAAAATAAAAAATAAAAGTTATGTTCTAAATAGAAAAATAATATGAGATATAATTTAAAAAAATTAATATGTTGTAAAGTCATTAGAAGTAAAAACAGTTTGTTAATTTGATGTTTAAATCTTATACTTTTCAAAAACATCAACAAGAGATTTAATTAAAATATTTCAAGATCTATGTTAACTAATTTATCTCTACATCAACTTTATATATATTTATATATAGGGAAAAAAAAAGTTTTTGTTTGGACCTATATATACCCTATTTAGCATTAAAAAATACAACTTAAATAATGAAAAATAACACATTATATTTTGCACTCTAAAATGGTTTACATGTGAAGAAATTTGATCCCTCTAAGCCCATGTTAGATAAGTACTTAGGATGGATCTATACTGGTTTAACAAAACAATAATAATGATATTAATCTAAATAATTTAGACATGCATTTTCTAGTAACATATGTTATAATATTTATAGTAAATTTACTTATTAAAATAAAATTGTAATTATTAACATGCATAATTTAGATATGTTTTTATAGCAAGATAGCATGTAATGTTAAATGAATAATAAATACATCCTAAAAATTACTGACAAGAAAAATATGCTACCATGTGAAGCTCGAGACTTACTCTTTACAATTAATGTCTACCTATATGTGAAAAAACCTAATTAGTTACACTCCAAAATAAACTTTCAAAACAAAAAAATAGTATATATGGCAATGACAAAAAATTCAACAAAGGTTGGAGGTTATCACATATGCCTAACAATTTACAACCCAAAGCCCATAAAAACCAAACATCACAACAACAATGTTAGAGCACTTACAATTTAGATATATCCTACATGACTTATAAAATAACTTGAAATCCTACACTAACCCATAGAATTTATTGCATAATTTGTTATAAGCCAAACACTACAATGAAAATTTATTAACATACATGAGCATGAAACATCACCAAATCAAACAATATCTTAGAGAACTTGCAATGATACACTATGTAGATAGGTCAAAGCATTCAAGGTCACGTTCGCTTCCTTGTAAATTCCCAATATTCCACTGAGCTCGCACCGAAAGGTTCCTCGATAGAAGTCGTTTCTTCTAAGTAGCCTGTGATGTACAAAACGGAAGGACAAGTACCCTCCGTTCTATAAATGGAACTAAACTAAAACTCATGACCGTGAATGGCACTTTCACTCCCTCTTTTCTCCACGCGCGCACACTGAAAGCAGATTCCCTATGAATGCTTCAACTATGGTGCAAGTTTCATGTGCATGTATACATGAGTAGGTTTATTTTTACAAGAGTGTTGAGGGAAAGCGTGAGTACTTTCAATTTTTTTAAAATAAAAATAAAATATTATTTAAATGAAAAAGCATAATCAGGAAAAAAAAAAAATTATTATGTATATTTAATTACTTGTTATATGACTTAATATAATTTTATATAAAGTATATAATTTCATATAAAATAATTAGAAGTAAAAAAATATACATATACAAGATGTTTAAACTTTATATTTTTCAAAAATATTTTAAGCAATCAATTTTATATAAATTATTATGTATATTTAGTTAGTTGTTATATGACTCAATATAATTTTATATAAAGTACATAATTTCATATAAAATAATTAGAAGTAAAAAAAATATACATATGCAAGATGTTTAAACTTTATATTTTTCAAAAATATTTTAACCGATCAACTTTATATATATATATACAAGATGTTTAAACTTTATATACTTATACAAGATGTTTATATATAAAGTTGATTGGTTAAAATATTTTTGAAAAGTATAAAGTTTAAACATCTTGTATATATATATAAAGTTGATCGGTTAAAATATTTTTCTAAAATATAAAATTTAAACATCTTGCATATGTATATATATATACATATGCAAGATGTTTAAATTTTATACTTTTCAAAATTATTTTAACCCATCAACTTTATATATAAAGTTGACAGGTTAAAATATTTTTGAAAAGTATAAAGTTTAAACATCTTGCATATGTATACTTTTTTTACTTTTAATTATTTTCTGTATGAAATTATATATATAGATATATAACGTTACAAGAAAACATTTTAATGTTCTATAGAATTGTAACCACCGTTATAGTGGAACGAATGGTTAGAATTTTTTTGTTTTATTAATTAAGATTGATGTTTACTTCAATTAGAATATTGAACAAAAATTAAAATTTACATTGATAAAGATTTACTGTGAATTATTTTCAGGAGTAACAATGATGGTAAGAACAAAAGTAAAAGTAAATCAAGATCTCGTGTTAGTTGGAAAAACAGTTCCCACAGTTACCCACAGAACTTTGGAATAAATAGAAAATCCAGAGGAGAGTTTGGCGTTGTATCTGTGGAGGAAGGAAAAGAAACTTTGTTAACCTGAAAGAGGTATTTCAGAACAGAGGGTGCTCTGGGTTGGAGATTGGATCGGTTCGTCCCGTGATCTCCCCAGAACTTCCTATTTTTTTTTCCTGGAATGGAAGGACTGGACCGGATTGTCCTAAGTTTCCGTCCAGTGCTCTGAGAACTACAGAGACCCAGACTTGATGCACGGGGGGAGCTGCGTGACTGTTCGTCAGCTCATGGAAGGGAGGCACATTATTACCATCAGTTGATTCTGGATCCAGATGAGTAAAGAATAAGAAGAAGTAGAATGTTTTGTTTGTTTTTCTTCTGATTTTGATTTCGGAAATATGCTGTGGTTAAAAAACTTAATTTTTGTTACCATGAAAGGATGAATCTTGTTTTCTATTACCATTACAGTAGGGTTTGTTGGATAAAAGTATTATATTCTATAAAGATAGTCTACAGATAAGATTTTACAGTAGTCAGAAAGATCAATAGTCTACACAGTATTTTCTTTTTTCCTTCACCCTATTATATCATGTACAGAGGTAGGTTAATTCCTGTGTTAGAGGTATTTAATAACATAACCTGAAATTTAATTACCAGCCATATCTACTTCACTAGTTAAGACAGTCCTGTAGAGTATAAATAGTGGAAAATAAACACAGACAGAGGATCGGGAGAACCGTTAACCCTTCAAGCCAGAATTCTGGGCTAAAGGGTAGGTCGTTCTCCGCCTTTGAAGAAACACAGACATGAATGGCGGTCTGGACGCCTGTACTATTTAGGAAAAGAATAAACAGAATAAGGAAATACCCAGAACAGTAAGAAACACAGAACGTTCTGGTAGCAGCAACATAGAAATATTAACCCCACACCAGATAATAAAACTCTTAACAGTAGCAACAGGAAAAATTCTAGAATCGAAGCAGTGAACGATGAACCAAAAATTCCAGTGATACATAAGAATCCAAGACTAGGTGCAAAGCGACTGCAGATACCATTGGAAAACATGGTAGAAAACGGTAAATAGCCTTCACGGCGTTATACACACGGTATACAAAAGACAAAAACGAAGCTCGACTGAGAATGTCACACTATCTCTGCAATTGGTATAATTATAACTAGGAGTACAATTACATTGTGTGCGAGAAGTTTAATTCAAGTACAGAAAAAGAGACTGGCGAGTAACTGTATAACATATTCACAGTGTATCAAGTAAACTCCACTTAGGAGTAGTCAAAATTATACAACTATCGGCTGTAGGCCGCAAATTGACAAATAAGAAAACCTGAACAAGAATCTATCCTGCACGGCGTAAATTAAACATATCAGGCTAAACCCTGAACTGGACCTAGACAGAATTATCAACTAAACATTTTTCCAAAGGAAGTCCAAGGGTACAGTCCCTGTTGATAATGGAGTACCTATGAAATGCATGCGGAGGTTAACCCTCATTCCGTGAGCGAGATAGAAAAACGACAAGGAACCTGAGCTGGAGCAGGGAGTATGGCAATACCTGTCATAAGAGAGATTCCATTAGGCTTGCGGGAGAAAATTCTATAACAGGAACAAAAGAATCATTAACAATGCTGTAGAACAAGGTAACCCCGGAATGGAGGCAAGATTGTTTTTTCCAAGAGAGAATACCTGTCGTTTCCGAACCTGGGAGAATTCCTTTGAAGCACCGGACCTCCGCTGTCCAAAACCCCCAAAACGAAAAGAATTTAGCAATTCGAAGAAACACATGAGAACAACGGCCGGAAAAGAATTCGTAAGCTTCAGGGTTAGAATGATAAGCAGTCTCCTCCATTAGATTCACACAGGAAACTCAACATGTTCCACGAAAAACTGCAGAAAGAACTATGATCTGTCAGGAGATGTTTACATGAGTCCAGAGGCAAGCTCTCTAGCCGCTGCGTTACCACCATCTCCTCGGAAGGTCTAGAAACCCTGTCAAGAAACCCTGGCAGAGCCACCGCCTCCAGAACTCTCAGCGCAAAGAGAAACAATGAGGCCGGAATGGTTAGAGCGCTGAGGGTCATTACTAACCCTAGGCCTCAGAGCCATGCGATCATATCAAATCGGCGGAGAAAGGCATTCCATGTGTTGGGCAGATAGGCCAGCAGGACTCCACAAATATCGAATCCATTTTCCAAAGTTGCAAATTGACAATTATAAATGCGGAATGGATAAACGTAATTACCAGCACTTATTAGTTCTGTGATTTATTAATATTATGTGCCATGATGGAAATTATCAATCTATTTATATAATCCATAGTACAACAAATTTCATTATGTAGTACCGAAAACACCTTAATCCAAGAACGATGCCAGCAGTGCACACATATAAGACCGTATTATATAACATTTCTATTTAAATGCTGGTTGAATTTCGGTAATGATAAAATTTTTTTTTATATTGGTAAGTTTTATGGTAATGTTGAGTGTTACAAGTGGTATCGGAGCAGGTTACAACTCTGGAGCCCTATTGGGCCAACTAACGTTAAAAATTGTATGTTACTCATGCAGATTTAGATAATTAGTTGGAAAGACAGATGAGACAGACACCTTCACAATCACAATCGCTACAGCGAAATATCGGAGAAATGTAGCCTCCACCAGAAGGAAACCCCGAAATGTGGGTTCAGCTGGGTATAGAGCAGCATCAGAGGTCTAATAGATTGATGGAAGAACAACAACATCAGACTCGCATTTTATTACACACAGTACAACAGTTGCAGGAAGAGATGGAGAGGGTATGGAAGGAAAATGCTAGGATGATGCAGGAGCAAGAGAGGATCTTAAAAAGCCTCTCCGACAAACAGAATCAAAGAAATGAGAATCCTAGTGCTGGCAGGGAATTCCAGGAAAGGGACGATCAGCAAACAGGTGAACAAGATATGAACCAAAGAGAAAGAAGTATGTCGCAGCGAAGTAATCCTCACAGAAATTTTAATGAGGCTGAATCTAAAAATGAAAACGAACGGAAAGCCAGTAAAAGGCAGAAGGTGGAATTACACGGAGAATTTAGAAAGATAAAGCCACCTACATTCGATGGAGAAAAAGAGGAGGTGGCGGAAGCCTGGCTGATTAACATGAACAAATATTTCCAGGTGTATGATTACGACATTGGTATTAAAGTAAAAGCTGGCCATTTATCAGTTAAAAGACAAAGCCACCTTATGGTGGGAAGAAGTGAAGAATGTGCGGGGATTAGAGGATCAAGATGTGACATGGGAAAACTTCCAACAGTACTTTAAGGATAAGTACTTGACTGAGCATTTTTATGATGAAAAAGCCCGAGAATTTCATGATTTAAGGCTAGGACAACTGACCATGGATGAATTAATCACCAATTTTACTGCATTACTGCACTACGTACAGTACTTAAGAGAAGAGAAAGCCAAAGTTCAAATATTTCTGAGCAGTTTACCTGTCCATATGAGGGAGCGTATCGAATTTGAAAATCCTAAGACAATGGATGACACTATCAGAAAAGCAAGGCTGTGCTATCAGTAAGCGAAAAACAAGATAGATCCCGAAAAAGGATGGCAAACAAGGAAGGATAACAGAAACAATGCTGGTTCCAAAAGGGGGAAAACCAGTAATTTCTGAAATACTGCCAGAAATTCAATCAATAAAAAATTCGGTAGGAATCATCAGTGGGTTAGATGGCCTGGGGAAAACAAAACAGTGGAAGCTTCAAGTAAACCTGAGCAACCACAAAATCAGAGGCCACCTCTGCAGTGTTGGGGCTGCGGGGCAGCGCACTACTATCAGGATTGCCCACAGTAGGGTAAAACTGAGGCAGTAAATAACTTGCAAGAAGCCTCTACTGTGGGAGATGTTGCTCGAAGTATACCCATAATTAATGCTGCATTGGAGGACTGGCAAGCGGATTTTCAGCCTACCATGATAGAACTAGAAGGTAAATTGCTATCCCAAACTGTTTTTGTTTTAGTAGACCCAGAGGCAAGTCTAAGTTATATAAGTCCTAAACTAGTGGAAGTCTGTAAACTGCCAAGTCAAAAGTTCAAAAATACCTGGTTAGTCCAGTTAGCCACAAGAGCTAAAATAAGGGTTAGTGCCAAAATACCGGAATGTGCACTGCAAATTGGCGGACATCAGCTGGTAGTGGATTTAAATATTCTGCCTTTGGGATCCTATGATATATTATTGGGTATGGATTGGTTGGAGAAGCATTAGACTCTCATAGACTATAAGGAAATTATAGTTTACTACAGAGATCATAATGGTATTCGTCAAGAGATTCAAGGCATAAAGAAGCCTGTAAATCTGCGCCCAATTACAACTTCCCAAATGGGGAAATGTATAAGGAAGGGATGCCAACTATATGCTATACAAGTTGGATTATCTGAGTCTAAAAATAAAGCTACTGCATTAGAAAATATACCGGTAGTTCAGGAATTTAAGGATATATTTCCTGAAGAAATACCAGGTTTACCACCAAAAAGAGAGGTTGATTTTACAATAGAACTGCTGCTAGGAGCCTCGCCAGTTTCACGGACTCCTTACCGTATGAGTGTACCAGAACTGACTGAACTGAAGATGCAGCTTCAGGAATTTCTGGATAAGGGGTATATTCGACCCAGTGTGTCACCTTGGGGAGCACCCGTATTGTTTGTTAAAAAGAAGGATGGAACCATGCGCATGTGCATGGATTACCGACAGTTAAATAAGCTAACTGTTAAGAACAGGTATCCTCTACCTCGTATTGATGACTTGTTTGATCAGGTGAGAGGGGCCACGGTGTTCTTAAAGATCGATTTGCGATCTGGTTATCACCAGATCCGGATTAAAGATGAAGATATCTACAAAACTGCCTTCCGTACAAGGTATAGCCACTACGAATTCGTGGTATTACCTTTTGGGTTAACTAATGCACCAGCCACCTTTATGAGGCTGATGCATAGTGTATTACATCCTTATTTGGACAACTTTGTGTTAATTTTCATTGATGATATACTGATTTATTCTAAAGATGCGGAAGAACACAAGGCACACTTGCGAATGGTGCTGGAGATGCTTAGGAAGCACCAACTGTATGCGAAATTCAGCAAATGTGACTTCTTTAAAGAAAAGATACAGTATCTTGGACACGTAATATATGAAAAAGGCATAGCTGTAGACCCGAAGAAAATCAAGACTATTATGGAATCGAAGGTGCCACAGAATGTGGCAGATATACGATCTTTTATGGGTCTCGCTGGCTATTACCGGCGATTTATAAAAGGATTCTCAAAAATAGCTTTTCATATTACCTCCTTGCAAAGGAAAGGGAAAATATTTAAATGGACCAAAGAATGCCAGGATAGTTTTGAAATATTGAAGCAGTTGCTGACAACAACACCTGTGTTAAGTGTGGCAGATCCGAGTAAAGAATTTGAGGTTTGTACAGATGCATGGAAGGAAGTTGTTGGGGCTGTTTTATCACAATAAGGAAAGGTAGTTGCATACGAATCCCGCAAGTTAAAAGATCATGAGCAACGGTATTCAGCTTATGATTTAGAGCTAATCGCAGTTGTGCACGCACTCAGGGTGTAGAGACATTATTTACTTGGGAAGAAATTCGTATTAAGGACGGATCATAGCAGCCTAACCAGCTATTTTAAACAAACTGATTTAAGCTCCTGACAAGCAAGGTGGAATGCTTCTCTGAGCGAGTTTGAAATTGATCTGCAGCACGTGAAGGGAAAGGAGAACAAAGTTGCGGATGCATTGAGCAGAAAAGTGCATAGCATTTATGAGTTATACGTTAACCAGGTGGAAACCAGATTTCTAGATCAAATCAGAAAAGAAGCAGAGAAGGATCCAGAGTATAAATATTTGTGGCAGAAAACTCAAGAATCTGAAGGACAGGGGGAACAAGGGAGATATGAGATCAACCAGGATGGGTTGTTGGTTTTTAAGAAGAAAATAGTCATTCCGAATAGAGTGGAATTAAAAACTATGATACTGGATGAATATCATAGAAGCAATTATGCTGGTCATCTGGGATATCAAAAGATGCTGACAGCCATAAGAAAGGATTACTGTTGGCCAGGCATGAGGAAGGAAATAGCAAGCTATTTAACCAAATGTTTAGAATGCCAGCAACTAAAAGTGGAGCATCGGCATCCAGCTGGATTAATGCAACCTATACCCATTCCTGAGTGGAAATGGGAGGTGATTTCATTGGACTTTATCACCGGGTTACCAAAGTCAAAGCGAGGTAATGATTCCATAATGGTAATTGTGGATAGACTAAGTAAGTCAGCACATTTCATACTTGTCCAGTCCACCTATAAGACAGTACAAATAGCAGAATTATTTATGCGTGAGATCTTCAGACTCCATGGCATACCTAAGACCGTCATCTGGGACAGAGATGTAAAATTCACATCAGCCTTTTCGAAGACACTGTTTACAGGGTTAAGAACTCAAGTACATTTTAGTACTGCATACCACCCGCAAACAGATGGCCAGACTGAGTGGGTAAATCAGGTACTGGAAGACATGCTGAGAATGTATGTCATGCAACAACCAGTTAAATGGGAAGAGTATCTACACTTGATAGAGTTCGCCTACAACAACGGTTACCAAGAATCATTAAAGATGAGTCTGTTCGAAGCACTTTATGGTCGGCAGTGTAGGACTCCCATCAACTGGAGCAGCCCAGAGAATAAACTCATGCTAGGACTAGACATGCTAGCAGAAATGGAAGCTGAGGTGAGGAAAATTCAACAGAATTTGAAGGCAGCACAGGATAGGTAGAAAGTGTATGCGGATAAGAAAAGGTATTATCGTGAATATGCAGTTGGAGATCATGTATATGTCAGAATTAAACCAAAGAAAAGCACATTAAGATGGGCGTCTTGTGCAAAATTAGCACCCCAATTCTGTGGCCCTTTCCAAATTCTGGAGAGAGTGGGACCGGTGGCGTATCGTCTAGCTCTTCCTAGCCATATTTGGGTGCATAATGTTTTTCATGTATCGTTACTGAAACGATATGTCCATGATACAAGGCATATTATTCATTGGCAGAACATACAGGTAGTGAAAGAGTATGATCACTAAATAATAATGTGATATTATAAACTTATTCAATTAACATAAGTTTATTTTGTGCAGGTAGAACCAGACGGGGAATTTCTGGTCGAGCCACACAGTATAATCGACCAGAGGGAAATCATGCTCCGAAAACGAGCCATCGCCCAGGTTAAAGTGCAATGGAAGCACTTTGGACCTGAGGAAGCTACCTGGGAAGACGAAAGTTTTGTTTGTGAAGCTTATCCTGAGCTTTTTACTGAACTAGAATAATAACACCGAGGACGGTGTTCTCATCCAGAGGGGGGAAAATGTAACCACCGTTTTAGTGGAACGAATGGTTAGACTTTTTTTGTTTTATTAATTATGACTGATGTTTACTTCAATTAGAATATTGAACAAAAATTAAAATTTACATTGATAAAGATTTACTGTGAATTAGTTTCATGAGTAACAATGATGATAAAAACAAAAGTAAAAGTAAATCAAGATCTGGTGTTAGTTGGAAAAACAGTTCCCACAGTTACCAACAGAACTCTGGAATAAATAGAAAATCCAGAGGAGAGTTTGGGGTTGGATCTGTGGAGGAAGGAAGAGAAACTCTGTTAACCTGAAAGAGGTATTTCAGAAGAGAGGGTGCTCTGGGTTGGAGATTGGATCGGTTCGTCCCGTGATCTCCCTAGAACTTCCTGTTTTTTTTTTCCTGGAATGGAAGGACTGGACCGGATTGTCCTAAGTTTCCGTCTAGTGCTCTGAGAACTACAGAGACCTAGACTTGATGCACGGGGGGAGCTGCGTGATTGTTCGTCAGCTCATGGAAGGGAGGCACATTATTACCATCAGTTGATTTCGGATCGAGATGAGTAAAGAATAAGAAGAAGTAGAATGTTTTGTTTGTTTTTCTTCTGATTTTGATTTTGGAAATATGCTGTGGTTAGAAAACTTAATTTTTGTTACCATGAAAGGATGAATCTTGTTTTTTGTTACCATTACAGTAGGGTTTGTTGGATAAAAGTATTATATTCTATAAAGACAGTCTACAGATAAGATTTTACAGTAGTCAGAAAGATCAATAGTCTACACAGTATTTTATTTTTTCCTTCACCCTATTATATCATGTACAGAGGTAGGTTAATTCCTGTGGAAGAGGTATTTAATAACAGAACCTGAAATTTAATTACCAGCCATATCTACTTCACTAGTTAAGACAGTCCTGTAGAGTATAAATAGTGGAAAATAAACACAGACAGAGGATCGGGAGAACCGTTAACCCTTCAAGCCAGAATTCTGGGCTAAAGGGTAGGTCGTTCTCCACCTTTGAAGAAACACGGACATGAATGGCGGTCTGGACGCCTGTACTATTTAGGAAAAGAATAAACAGAATAAGGAAATACCCAGAACAGTAAGAAACAAAGAACGTTCTGGTAGCAGCAACATAGAAATATTCACCCCACACCAGATAATAAAACTCTTAACAGTAGGAACAGGAAAAATTCTAGAATCGAAGCAGTGAACGATGAACCAAAAATTCCAGTGATACGTAAGAATCCAAGACTAGGTGCAAAGCAACTGCAGATACCATTGTAAAAGATGGTAGAAAATGGTAAATATCCTTCACGGCGTTATACACACAGTATACAAAAGAAAAAAACGAAGCTCGACTGAGAATGTCGCACTATCTCTGCAATTGGTATAATTATAACTAGGAGTACAATTACATTGTGTGCGAGAAGTTTAATTCAAGTAGAGAAACAGAGACCGACGAGTAACCGTATAACATATTCACAGTGTATCAAGTAAACTCCACTTAGGAGTAGTCAAAATTATACAACTGTCGGTTGTAGGCCGCAAATTGACAAATAAGGAAACCTGAACAAGAATCTATCCTGCACGGCGTAAATTAAACATATCAGGCTAAACCCTGAACTGGACCTAGACAGAATTATCAACTAAACATTTCGCCAAAGGAAGTCCAAGGGTACAGTCCCTGTGGATAATGGAGTACCTGTGAAATGCATGCGGAGGTTAACCCTCATTCCATGAGCGAGCTAGAAAAATGACAAGGAACCTGAGCTGGAGCAGGGAGTATGGCAATACCTGTCATAAGAGAGATTCCATTAGGCTTGCGGGAGAAAATTCTATAACAGGAACAAAAGAATCATTAACAATGCTATAGAACAAGGTAACCCCGGAACAGAGGCAAGATTGTTTTTTCCAAGAGAGAATACCTGTCGTTTCCGAACCTGGGAGAATTCCTTTGAAGCACCGGACCTCTGCTGTCCAAAACCTCCAAAACGAAAAGAATTTAGCAATTCGAAGAAACACATGAGAACAATGGCTGGAAAAGAATTCGTAAGCTTCAGGGTTAGAATGATAAGCAGCCTCCTCCATTAGATTCACATAGGAAACTCAACCTGTTCCACGAAAAACTTCAGAAAGAACTATGATCTGTCAGGAGATGTTTACCTGAGTCCAGAGGCAAGCTCTCTGGCCGCCGTGTTACCACCATCGCCTCGGAAGGTCTAGAAACCCCGTCAAGAAACCCTGGCAGAGCCACTGCCTCCAGAACTCTCAGCGCGAAGAGAAACAATGAGGCCAGAACGGTTAGAGCGTCGAGGGTCATTACTAACCCTAGGCCTCAGAGCCATGCGATCATATCAAATCGACGGAGAAAGGCATGCCATGTGTCGGGCAGATAGGCCAGCAGGACTCCACAAATATCGAATCCATTTTCCAAAGTTGCAAATTGACAATTATAAATGCGGAATGGATAAACGTAATTACCAACACTTATTAGTTCTGTGATTTATTAATATTATGTGCCATGATGGAAATTATCAA
The DNA here is from genome assembly GCA_034641835.2 of Pinus albicaulis. Taxonomy (NCBI): domain Eukaryota; kingdom Viridiplantae; phylum Streptophyta; class Pinopsida; order Pinales; family Pinaceae; genus Pinus; species Pinus albicaulis. Next base: position 589,718,780 of record CM076571.1, read on the forward strand.
TCTATTTATATAATCCATAGTACAGCAAATTTCATTATGTAGTACCGAAAACACGTTAATCCAAGAACGATGCCAGCAGTGCACACATATAAGACCGTATCATATAACATTTCTATTTAAATCCTGGTTGAATTTCGGTAATGATAATATTTTTTTTTATATTGGTAAGTTTTAAGGTAATGTTGAGTGTTACAAGAATAAAATATTCAATATGGGTTATTAACCACTCTAGATCCATCCAATTCTTGGTTTATTATGCTGCTCGAGGGATAGGGATCATATCGGTGGAGATGAAAATCTTTTATTGAATTATCAATCCAAATTATTGTATCTAAAAATAATGATATTAATATTAATATTAATCTTTGAAATGATAGATGCTATTGCAACAGTCGACACTCTTGTTGAATCACATATCATATCTGGTGGAGCTTATCTCGACCATGGATTCACAGGAAAACTCTTAATCCACCATTTTAAGCTGAGAGAAATAGATTTATTTGGGTTCTCACTGCGTACACATTCAAAAACCAACTTGGAAAACCCTATCATTAAAAAGAAAGGCAACATTTGTTATTTTTTCTTTGATTTTTCGGTAGTGGAGACCTGCTCCAATAGATGTGCATCCTTCCTCTCCCAGGCCTTCAAACATCGATATTCATTCGCGGTTGATTGCATTTGAGGTATCTCCATTGGGGATATCCATTCAACATGCCAAGCGCATATGGAATATTGGTGTTGAGTTTCGAATTGACCGAACCCTATGCGTTGGACATATTCTTTGTTTAAAGAGAGGCAACAATAAGCCAGATGTGGAAGCACATGAGAGTAAGGAAGGTATAGATCCGAGGTATTCCTCGGTGCTGGCCAATGTCATGAGGAAATCAACACCAGATAAGGTATACAAAACAAATCCAGGATCTTCCCTACCAAATCTAGGATCCCTCACCAATACATTGGAATTTTTTTTTTTCAAAAAGATGGATTGTGAAACACAATGCCCAGAATCAAGTGAAGGAGTCGTGAATCAAATTTTTATAAGAATTCTGAGTGAGAAATATATTTTTATGAGGATTTGGATTGGGATACGAATTCACGCCCTCAAGTACGAGATTCAGAAACAATTTGATATACCAGCATGTCTACAAAATCTTATCGATTCAAGGAAGTTACTGCAAGAGGTCCTTACACTGCAGGACTATGGCATGAGACCTGACATGACCATAACTCTCAATATGAGACTACTTGATGGGTGCTCTAGTTATAACTCCAAGGGTAGTGCATCATTCAAGGATGCTATCAAATGGAAGGTGGAAACTCAGAGCAACCCTTAACATATACCAAATCTACTCGGGCCCTATATCGTGGAGTAGAAGTCCCAGTATTGACAGTCACCTTCAATGTAAACCAACTTTTTGCAGATTTCCACACTAAAGTAGTTAGATGTAGATTTAATGGTTTGTAGCCCAAATTAGAAGCTCTTCACCAATGGATTTTCTCTACTTGGACACCAAACTTCGATATTAATCTCTACTCTAAAGGGTTTTTTATTGTTAAGTTTGATACAATAGAAGAAAAAGATGATGTATTATTTGAGAGACCATGGTCAATGCTGGGGTCTTCATTATACCTTGGTTTCTCGGATTTGAGGCTATCACCATGCTGGTATCCAAAATTCCCTTATGGCTCAAGATACATAATCTTCTACTACATTTTTGCCACCACCAAGTATTAGAAGGAATCAGGAACTCCATGGAGAAATTTATGAAGATTGATGCATATCTAGCCACCAAATGCACTTTTACATTTGCCAAAATTTGTGTTGAAATAGACCTTAGCCAAGGTTTACCTGCTTGCATCTTGTTGTTCCACAATAATATTGAATGGATAGAACCTCTTGATTATGAAAATATGATATTTAGTTGTTGTACATGTGTTCAAATGGGACATCTTCAAAGGGCATGTCCACAAGCTAAAAATGTTCCCAAAAGAAAAAAGAAACAACATCAAAAGGCCAAAGGCTAGCAATTACCAAAAGATGCAGACACCTCACAAAACATCCCAAACAACAATGAACATAATTTCAAGAACACCTCACAGAAGGAGGAGGTCAGCCATAACTCAACATTAATTCCAATGTCTTCTGTTTCACAATTGGAAAGTGAGAAGATTACCGCTGAAAAAGAGGTAAGGAGTACCAAACGAATCTATTTTCTAGAAGGTTCTTGTTGTGATAAACAACTCCTAGTAAATGTAAAAGAGAAACAAATGACTATTGTATTCTCCAAACCCAACAATGGTGGTTGGCTGAAAGTGGAAGAAAAGAAAGTTAGAAAAGAATAGAATAGTTATTGGCTCTTTTATGAGTTTTTATAGATCATGAGAAGAAAGGATCTTGTTATTATGCATATACTATTTAGCATCTACAATATGTAATTTTGTTCATTATAAATAAAGTTAGCATTTTTCCTTGGGAAAAAAATATTAATCTTTTAATATTAATATTAGAATTAATTATATTTTTATATTGAATGATAATAAAATTTATAATAAAAAGATATGACTTTTAACAATTTTAATATATTCATACGATATAAAATATGGCTTCTTTTTTAAATTTACTTTACAAATACTTAATTAAAAAAATATTAAAATTTTTTGAAAGAAAATTTTCTATTAAATTGTAGTTCTTTTATTCATAAATTTATTTTCATTTTCTTTTAGAAAATATTAATTTTTTATTTTTATTATTATTTTATGAGAGAGATGACATATTTATACATCCCTCATATTTGGTTGTAAAATGTTATAAAAAATTACATATAATTTCATACACACTCGAATAAATTTTTAACTGAAACAAATTTGATTCAATTAAATATAATATAAATCTACGCTAATTTAAGTGGAAGTGAGTTTGTGAAGAGTTGAATTGAGATCTGAAGTGGAATTGACTGAACTCGTGCATTCCAAGCGATCCGTGGTGTAAGAAAGGAATAACATGAGTTGAGGACAACCTCCCTTCTCTCTTTTTTAAATGGAACTAAAAATGCAAGGCCGTCCAGGGCTTTTTCTTTCACTTCCTCTTTTCCGCAGGCTTGCACACAGAGAATGGAGAATCCATGGCATTCTTTTCAAAATTCTTACTTCAACTATACTGCAAGTCTGCTTATATATACATCTGGTAATGCAATCTTGTTTACAAAATCACTATTGTTTATTTCAGCAAGTGTTTGAAAAATTTAGCTGACGTCAAGCTATACAACATTTTTTTCGCTCAATAATGGCCGCAAGGCACGTTCAGCCTAGTGGGAATGACTGCAGCGAGGTGGAGAGGCGGAAAGAGCCAATGACTGAAGCAACATTCAATTCGTTCTTCTCTTCCAGAAGGGATGTATTGGATACGTATTTCAGGTCTGGATACCTATTCAATCCCTTTGTGTTTGGGAGATTCACAGATCCCTCTGATCCATTCCCTCTTTGGAATTACAGGCCATATACCATTTGGCCCAGAGAGACTGCGTCTCTGTCCAAGTCAAGGGTCGATTGGTCCCAAACAGACGATGGCATATTTATGCGCGCTGATCTCCCTGGTATATTGTTTTGACGCCCTTTCCATCTTGTACTACTTTAATTGTTTATCGATAAGGGATTTAACAAAACTTGAAATGCAATTTTTCTAATAGATTACTGGTTGGGATGATATATATAAAATCTTGTGAGAGAGATCCATATATAGAATGATGTATCTTTTTTAATATATTAATATATAATATAAAAATATACATCTATATATATCTCACAAACTTTTTTATATATATAATTAAAATATATTTATATACATATCAAATATAAATGAAATATGTTTGTATATTAACAAATATGCAACACTTTGTATATACATGTCTCTCATATATATATGATTCACATATGTTTTATAATGTCCCATCTTTATTCTATTTTTTCATCTATTCTCCTGAATGTAGATAAAATGGAAAAAATGTTTCCAAATAATAAAACAATATTTTAAAAAATCTTTACTCAAGAGGATTTAAATATTTTGTATTTTTAATGGGAGGAAGTAATGTTGTTGAATATAATTTGAATGTAAATTTTGGAAATATTTTAGAATTGATGAAAGAAGTTAAAATTAATTCTTCTATTACATTTCTGTTCGTTAAATTATTTGCCAATAAAACTTTAAAATATATTCAAATTTTTAGAATAAAATAACATATTCCCAATATTTACAATAAGATAATAATAAGATAATGATAGCTGAACAATTTCAAAATAAGATAAACCATCATATATCACATAAATGTAATATGAAATTTTTATAAAATAATAAAAAAACTACATTCTTAGAAAATAAAAAACCTTTATATGTGTGAAAACATTAACTTGAAGCTTAAATTATATACATAATGAACTTGAATCTTAAATTATATACGTCAATTATTTTGAAATACAAAATTTATAAAAAAATTTACATTCCAAAATTTAATCCCTCTTGATCCATAATAAATCAAGTGTCAACTGGTGTTATAATATAAGGTTTGTTTGCAGGGTTAAAGAAAGATGACGTTGATGTTACTGTGGAGAATGGACGCATCTTGAAGATCAGCGGGCAGTGGAATCAGAATAAACGGCCAGACGGTTGCGGAGAGTGGTGGAAAGCGGAATACGTAAGAAGGATTTTACTACCGGACTATGGAGACATTGAGCAAGCCCGTGCCAATATGGATGATGGTATTCTTGAAATCAGAATCCCAAAGACTAAGCAGAAAAAGTCACCACCGGCACTCCATTTAGTGGAGGTTACAGACTGAGTACACAGGGCGGGACGCTAAGAAAACCACCCACATTCCATTTATTGAAGGTTACACACTGACTATACTGTGCCTAACATTAATTTCAGAAGTGGCACTTGTGAATCGCATTGTTTACAGTATTGGAGATTGGCTATATGTAGCTCAATAATTATCTAATATACCATCGCAATTTGCGAGCAGGTTCATTATAATTTATTCCCCTCCTCAAGAATTATAAGAGACAAAGAATGATGCTAGAAGCCAACATAGATATACAATGATGACTCCGTTCCTCATGGAGTATGAGAATAGATGAAAAATGATGTCATGAGCAAAGAAATTTAGTGAACAATAACATTAATTTGACCTTTAAGTAGGTATGCATATTAATATAGATAATATATAATGATACTGTGATAATTTAATTGTAGTTGATGGAGGATATATGCTATTCGAGCAATTTTTTAGTTAAGATATTTTTATTATTTATATTATTTTGTTAATTATATTTCGGTGTGGGATTTAGTTATATTGTTAATTTTTTTTTTGAATTTAACACTATAATTATAATTTTGAGTCAGATTGAAATTTTTTATTATTTAAAATTTGTTTTCAAATATATAAATATTTTGAAAATTTTAAAATACTCAAATTTTAATTATACAAATTTTAAATAAAATTAACTCACAAATTTTCAACATTTAATAATTAAACTCAATCTCATATTTATCTTAATATGTTTCTTTTTAAAACTCAATCTCATATTTATCTTAATCTGTTTCTTTATCTTGACTTATTCATAATTGGTTATAAATTCAACTTTATACTTTTATCTTCAACTATTTCTTTATCTCGATCTATTCATAATTTGTTGAGTTGAGTCCTAAGCACTTTTCCGTGTAAGTTTACATATATTGAAATGTATGAATGTTTAGATTGGAATGCTTTAGTGTTATTGGTTTTCCATTTGGAATGTCTGAATGCTTGGTTTGTAATGCTTTAATTTTTCACTTAATGTCGGAATATGTAAATGCTTGCATTAATTTGGTTTCCATGCTCATCAATGCTGGTACATGCACCAAAATGAAGATGAAATGTCTAAGATTTGAATACTCCTTCGAAAGCCAACATCTTCAAGGAAATTCATAAATTGAATTCAAATATTATGTTGTTATGTAATATCATGGCCGCTCATAAAAACCAATTAATGACATTCGGCTTCTTTGGCGGGGTTTAGATGACAGATATGGAATATGCGAGGATCTTAGGGTTTTTCATGGACAGATTACAGTAAGCACAAATGTTTAAAGAAGTTAATTTATTTTATGAACAATTATTAATTAGTCTGGCACTTCAAGCTTTAAGAAAGATATTCATGTTTATTTGGATGGTTAAATTTATGTATTTTTTTTGGAATATTTTAAAATTGGATGGTCATAAGAGTAGTTAAAAAAGTAACCACTCTCTTAACTATCAAATGCAATCAACATAAAGATGTCCATTTTTATACCTATAAGTAAGGATTGGATTTTTTATGTTCCATTGGAAGAAACCATTCATCATTTCAAAACGAAAATATGTAACAATGATTTTCTTGAGTTTGGATTGGGTAGTTTAACTTTTTTGCATTTTGTTTTTTTTTTTTTTTTTTTAATCTAGTAATAAATTATTTTATAGAATTGTGTTTTTGTGTTGTTTGGAATGAGTTTTGGTTTTCTTTTATCAAAGATGAGTTTTGGAATTCATAAATATATTTATCACTTTAAAAAATTATGAGGACATTCTATGCATATTTTATATTTTAAACATATCATATTAACAAATCCTTAAACAATTTTGGAGAAAATTAACTTAAAAGATATTAAAAAAAAAATTCCAAGGTATAATAGATTTAGACTATTATTAAATAATACCTAAGAGAGCCTTTTTCTAACTCACATAATATCACCAAAGGTATCATGCCCCTATGCCTTGGTATTCTTTCCACCACGCTATAGACGGGTGCAGGACCACCGTACTTTTTCTTTTCATAATACTCAAGTATGTTAACTACGTCTTACAAAACACCTTTTTATTTAAACTGTCAAACTATTCTTATGCGAAATTAAAATAGCATAAACATCAATATCAAATCCACATGAAGCCCATAAAATTCATGGAGGGGCAACTCCCTAATTATACGTCTGCTCGATATTATGTTTCATAAAAGTATATAAAATACAATCCAATCCAACAAAATCCCTTTTGCTCCTTGGCAAGGCAAGTTTACCTTTTGTCCAAGCTTACAAATGCTTGACAATCATCAAACTAGCCAAAATAGTCATTTAAATCATTGAATTTAGCCTTGGAAAATTTTTGCACAATCCTGCTCAAGTACCTTGCTACCGGGTCACTTGGGTCACTCAAGTCACCTGCTGCCTATTAGTTCAGAACTGCCCCAAACAAACCGTGTGTCCAAATCACTCCCCACCTATTGGGTTAGCTTTGGCCCATCAAGAGACACTTGTTGCACTTCATCACATCAAAATCCAATATTTTGTCTCTTCATAATGCCTCATAAAATGACGTTTAGGCCGCTACGGATGCCCTGCAATACTGTTCTGCACGCACCGCTGCACTTGCCACCTGACTTGACTCAAGCCTCTGCATTTGAGTTCATGACTACACCCCAACATCCTTGGCTCTTTCCGCAAATGCATTCAACCTTCCACCTTGGTGATGACGTTCTCCAACGAGATGTTGGTGAAGCCTCGACTTCTTCTTCGCTCGAATGGTCCTCAAATTCTTTGTTGAAACCTTGGATGATGCGTGGATGAATTCTAAGAACTATCCACATAGATTTACTTATATGTGTTATGTTATCATCGTGGGTCACTCGGTGGACCTGAGACGACCCATTCGATGCCCTCGTGCAACTGTCCGCAATATGGTGTAACTTCGATTTCCCTCGAACACATCGGCCGCCCAACTCAATACGCAGGTTTTATAACTAGGCTACGGTGTGGTGTTTTTCCTAGAATGTCACATTTCCAATGACACTATCAGATAAGTGTGATGTGCTCACTATAATGTGCTCCTATGCTTGCCCATTGCTACACACCCACGTCAGTGCGGTTATGGTGCAACAATCTGCTCGTAATGTCGCATGGCACCTTAACACCATCCAAATGCTCAGTGGGCATGCCCGTTACCTCGAACGCACCTCATGAAGTCTGGCATCGTTAATCCTCCACCACTGCAAAGCATTGTCGTCCCTTGACAACGTCATCCTTCCATCGCATGATCCATCGTCACAACTCCATGTGTGAAATATTGTCACAATTTATGTTGCAAAATGTTGTTACACGATCAATTGTCGCATCCATGTGCACAATATTGTCGCAAATATCATCGCAAAGTGTTGTTGACTCCAACATCTCCAACAATGTCCATGTCTCCAACTTTGCTATAATCATCCAAATAGTGCATAAAATGTGAATTTCATGTCTTCCTTTGAAATTCCTTCTCAATGTAGTGTTGATATCCATGTGAAACTGTAGCCAAGATACTTCAACCCAAGAAGATATTGATAACCATATCTTTCTGTCAAACGTCCATATGTTTGTAACATCTAGTAGACCTCCGTAGTATTGGTATCCCTCATGATTTGAACAACTTAGGTGATCATTCCAACTGTAGATCCTCTGTTAAGTCCCCATATTACTAGTGTATTCCCTTATTTTTATTAGTGTAGCCCCCTTATTCTTATTTTTGTGCCCCTATAACCCAAATATTATTATTATTTTTCCCTTACAATATTATTGTTAGGTCGGCTAGGATTACATTGTGATCCCATGGACCCCTATATATAGAAGGAGGTTTTGTCATTTATATCATTAAATAATTATTCATTTATGTAATGTATTGGAGGTTTCCCTCGAAGTGGTTGATTTATAAGGTTTTGATCTCTCTTATCTTCTATTTTTGGAGTTGGTTTCATACATTTGTCATCAGAGCTTTGGATTCTAGGGTTTCGCTGCTCCAAACAGGTCATCGTGGAATTTTTGCTATACCTTTTTTTATACGAAGGTTTAGAAGCTAAAATTTGCAGAGTGTGGAGCCAAAATCTTGAGGAACGTCGCGAAAAAATTTTAGATCTTGGTTCACAATATTTTCGAAGATACGATCTGTGGAAGTTAGGGCTTATTGCAGGCTCCTCAATTTAACCTAAACAGGTCATCATGGAATTTTCACAATAAATTTTTTTTATACGATGGTTCAAAAGCTCAAATTTTTACAGAGCGAAGCCAGAATTCTGAGGAACGCCATGGAAACATTTCAGAGCTTTATTCGCAAAATTTTCAAAGATATGATCTGTGGAAGTTAATGTTGTTTCAAGATTTTGAATTTCATCTTAAAGAGGTGACCCTGGGAAAACCATCATAACTCTTACTCTGAGCATTGAATGCGAATTTTGTAAGAAGTGGTCACAATTAAACGAAGTGTAGTTTCCCTTGTATCAATTATAGAGCCGAAGGAGTAAATAGTGACACGTGGCACATTGTACAAGTTCGCTCTACTCAACTAGTCCATAATTAGGTCATTGTGGGAGATGGGGCATAAATTTGTCTTGAAAAATCCAAATCAGGTGAGACCTGTGGAAATTGAAAGAAGCTTCATAGGGCTACTACAGGGCTTAATTTAAGATATTGAAGATATGAAATCACAGAGATAATTTTGTTTCAATATTGAGCTCCTAAAAATCAATAAAAACGTGTGTATTATTTTTTTGAATTGCATAAGTATTGTGTGAAAAATCAGTTTGAATTTATTCCAAGGGCATATTTTAGAATAGATATCAGTATTCGGTTATAAAATTCCTCCCAAAAATAATTAAACACCCATTAATCCTCTATAGTGCTCTACTATGACTCATGAAGACGGAGAATTGCAATATGACATATGCAAATTACAAGAGCAAGTGCACCAAATTTCGCTCTCGCAAAGAGCAACAAAAAATGAAATGGAAGGATTGAAGAAAGGCATGGAATCTAAGATGGATGGCATGGAAGTTGGCATGGAAGCTAAGATGGATGACATGAAAGAAAACATGGAAAACATGAAGAATGATCTGAATGCACAGATGGAAGGTTTGACAAAGTTGATACAATAAATGTTTATGAATGCCGAAAAGATAGTAGAGAAAACTCATTATGAGAAAAAAATAAATGTTAATCTTGATTTCATAAAATCTAATGTTGGATGGAAGAACCACCATATTTCAAAGATGGATATGAGGAATTTTGATGGTAAGGATCCTATAACATGGATATTATAGATGGAGCAATATTTTAATATCAATGATGTGCAAAACATACAAAAGGTACGAATTGAAACTTTACATTTAGAGAAAAATACATTTGTATAGTATCGATGGCTTTTCTCTAGAAAAAAATTGTCACTTGGTCAATTTTTATGGAGGAAATGATAGCACATTATCAGGATATAAAGAGCAACACCTTCTTTAGCCAATTGATAAATCTCAAAAAAAAGGGTTCAGTGGTGTAGCACATTGAGGACTTTGAAAAATTGAATGTAAGGGTAACTTAAATTCTAGAGGAACATAGGATTGATGTTTTCATAGGGACTTTAAAGGATAACATCCAACACGAAGTCCGTGTCTGGGAACCTGATTCATTGGAGAAGGCATTCAGGTTGGCAAGAAAAATTGAATGAAAATTATGGCGACAAGGAATCCTACCGCCCACATCTATAAAGATGGAAGTATTGCTACTCCTATACTTCCACAACCTACAATTTTGACACCACAACAATTGGAAGAAAAAAGTGAAAAAGGGATTTGCTACAGTTATGATAGAAAATACACTAAACGTCACCAGTGTGCCAAGAAAAAAATATTTTACATAGATTGTGAAGAGGAGGAAGAAAATGAACAAGAAACTTCAAAAGAAGAGGATATACACCAGGAACCAACCCTAGAAGAAGAAGAAATGAGTCTTACCATATCATGTAATGCATTGGCAGAAATTACCACTCCTCAAACTCTCACGATAGAAGGAAATATTAGGAAGAAAAAGGTAATAGTGTTGATTGATTCTGGTAGCACGCACAATTTTATTCATTGTAAGGTAGCCAAGGAATTGAATTATTTCCTATACCCAAAACCATAATGTAAATTCATGGAAATATCAAGCTAACCATGGGGGAATATTTATTGAATAGTCCAATGCCTTACATTCCAATGGGAGGTGTTGATGTTGTACTAGGAGTACAATGGTTACGATCTTTAGGGATGGTAACTATTAATTTTCAAGAACTTTTCTTGAAATTTTTTTCGGAAGGAAAGGAAATCGAATTACGGGGTATCGCACGGAAGCCGGGAAATACAATAAGCTCTAATATTATGACCAAGCTTCTGAAGAAATAACAACAAGGTGTAATTGCACAATTATGCTCATTAGAAGTTCGAACATCAAAATCATCTATTTCTCTAGATCTCCAAAAATTCTTGGGCAATCATTCCAAGGTGTTTGATACTCCAAAAGGACTCCCACCTATTCATGATCATGATCATGCTATTTATTTGATTCCAAGAAGTGTTCCTCCAAACATCAGGCCTTACAGATATCCTTATGTCCAAAAAAGAGCAAAACTGAACGTATGATTACAGAAATGTTAGAAGCTGGTATAATTCAACCTAGTCAAAGTTCTTTCTCTGCTCCAAAAGTATTGTTGAACAAGAAGGATGGATCATGTCGCATGTCTCTGGATTATAGGGAGATCAATAAGCTCATTATTAAAGATAAATTTCCCATTCCTGTGATTGATTAATTATTGGATGAATTACATGGCACTATTTATTTTACCAAGCGGGATCTTTCTTCAGGATATCATCAAATTAAAATGAAGACTAAATATATTCCACAAAAAAATTTTCAAACTCATGAGGGTCATTATAATTTTTGGTCATGCCTTTTGGCCTTCCCAATGCACATTCTACATTTCAAGGGTTGACAAATTCCATTTTCAAACCCTTCCTTATAAAATTTGTGCTAGTATTTTTTGATGACATACATCTAATCTACAACAAGTCTTGCAAGGATCATGTTCAACCTGTTGGCAGGGTGCTCAAACTATTGGAGGAGAAACAATTATATGCAAAAACATCTAAATGTTTCTTTGGAGTACAAGAGGTGGAGTATCTAGGTCAAATTATATCTAATGAGGGTGTTAAGGTAGACCCTAACAAAATTAAATCCATTAACGAATGGAAAGTCCCCACAACCATAAAGCAGTTGCATGGATTTCTCAGGTTAGCATGGTATTATCGCAAGTTTATTAATAATTATGGGAGAATATCAACACCTCTAACAACATTATTGAAGAAAGATGCATTTTCATGGACTCATGAAGCAACTAAGGCCTTTGAACATCTTAAAGAGGAAATGTGCCTAGCACTGGTCTTAGCTATGCCAGACTTCATAAAAACCTTTATTGTGGAATGTCATGCCTCAGGAAATGGAATTGGTGCTATGTTAATGCAAGAAGGAAGACCCATTTCTTTTGAAAGTCGTGCAATCAAAGGAAATTATTTACATAAATCTTTTTATGAGAAGGAAATGGTGGCAATAATACATGCACTAAAGAAATGATGAAATTACCTAATGGGAAGGCACTTCAAGGTGAAAAATGATCATGATAGTCTTAAACACTTTTTGGAACAAAGACTATCGTTAGAAGAGAAGCAAAAATGGGTCACAAATATGTGGCGTTATGACTTTGAAATGATCTAAAAAAAGGGGAAGCTAAATGTTGTTGCAGATGCACTCTCAAGAAAGGATGAAGAGGTCGAAGCATTGCTTTGTGCAATTTCTATTATCCAACTAGATTGGATAACCAGAGAATTTAGTACACTCATTCAAAAGTTGAAGCAAGATCCTAGTACATCTAATAGATTTAGTTGGAAAAATGATTCCTTATGGTACAAAGATCACTTATATCTTTGTAATAATTCCCAAATAAAAAAAAAGATTCTTTTGCAATTGAAAACTTCTACTTTAGGAGGGCACTCAGGATTTTTAAAAACTTACCACAGGGTGAAGAAATAATTTTTTTGGGATGGCCTTAATTTTGATATTAAAAACTTTGTGGCAAAATGTTTGGTTTTATAGTAAAATAAAGTTGAGACAATTAAGACCCCTGGTCTTCTACAACATTTATCCATTCCAAGTCAACATAGGGAGGAGATTTCAATGGATTTTATCACATTTTTAGATAAGTCTGAAGGAAAGAGTGTCATCATGGTGGTAGTTAATACTTACCAAGTATGCACACTTTTGTGCATTATCTCATCCATTTAAAGCAAATACAGTTGCTACAACATTTATGGAAACAATTCAAAAGCTACATGGAAACCCAACGATTATGGTAAGCGACAGAGATCCCATTTTTATTAAAAAAATTTGGACATAATTATTTTCTTGTTTGGGTTCTTAACCAGCTCATAGCTCATCTTATCATCCTCCATCTAATGGTCAAACTAAGATGGTGAATAAATGTTTGGAAGGATATCTTCGTTGTTTTGTATCTGATAAACAAAAACAATGGGTCAGGTTGTTACCTCTGGTGGAATGGTGGTATAACGCTTCCTTCCATACTACAGCAAAAATGACCCCATTTATGGCACTTTATGGATATCATCCACTTTCCATCACATCATATTTAAGAGAAAATTCTAAGGTGCAAGCAGTCAAAGATCACATCGAGCATCAATATCAAGTTATCCAACTCTTAAAGGATAACCTCAATTTGGTGTAAAATCGAATGAAACAACAGGCATATCAACATCACAACGAGAGAAGTTTTTATGTAAGAGACTGGGTATTTTTATGGCTACAACCATACAAACAAATGTTCATTAAGAAAGCTAAGAAGGGTAATAAATTATCGGCAGAATACTATGGTCCTTACAAGGTGTTGCAAAAGATTGGTACTATGGAATACAAATTGGAGCTTCCTTCTTTTTCACGAGTTCATCCAGATTTCCATTTTTCATGCTTAAATAAGGTTATAGGTGACAAAATTCTAGTTCAAACAATATTTCCAGAACATGATGAGGAAGGAAAAATCATACTGGAACCTGAAACAGTCACGGAAACAAGAACTTAATAGCTACAAAATCGATCAATTTCAAAGTATCTCATAAAGTGGAAGGACATACCCACTGAAGATTCTACATGGGAGGATGATAATTTTATACATAAGCATCCAGAGCTACTCAAGCATTGAGGAGAACACTTTTTTGAATGAGAGGGGCATGCTAGGACCCCTATATTACTAGTGTAGTCCCTTATTTTTATTAGTGTAGCCCTCTTATTTTTATTGTTGTGCCCTTGTAACCCCCATATTATTATTATTGTTTCCTTGCATTATTATTTTTAGGTCGGCTAGGATTATATTGTGATCCCATGAACCCCTATATATAGAAGGAGGTTTTATCATTTGTATCATCCAAGAATTGTTCATTTATGTAATGTATTGGAGGTTGCTCCCTCGAAGTAGCTGATTTCTAAGGCGTGGATCTCACATCTCTTCTATTTTTGGAGTTGTTTTAATAACATCCTCCTCATAAGAATGTACATCCTCATTTCATTTGTTAGTCTTTCTCTAGCTCTTGGCACATCATCAACACAATCAAGAATCCGTCCAAAGTTGAAGTGTCATGTTTGGGTCCATGAAGTATGATCCATCTCCACCACAACATGATGTCCATGATGTTAATTCATGTGCCACTTTAATGTCAAGTAGTCACATCCTCCAAAGGTCATCAAAGTAAGAGATATTGTCTCTATCAATGTCCCATATCTAGTTCCATGAAGTTGTCCTCCATTCCATATGCAACATGCGGTCTATGATGCTACTCTAATGTGCTATCAAGGTAGCCACATTCATCAAAGCCTCTATATATCTATGCATGTGGGACCTTTTTCCAAAGACCCTTTGTCTTTGAGGGTGGTGTGGTACTCCATGCACTAAGGAACCACACTCCCTCTTTCCCAAAGGTTTATTTCAAAGCAAGGGCCAGGAAGCTACATCCCTAACTTTCTTTCACCTATTTATCAGATTGATGTAGATTTTTGAAGTACTCATGAACAACATCAAAATCCTCTTGAGTGCATCCTAGTTTCCCAAGATTGTGCTTTGTTAATTGAAATTCGTATATGCCCATAGCCTATCCGAAATATTCTACAATGCCAGCTAGATCTGTACCTACGTAATATTTCCCTGGTCCCATGTCTGAAGAAATGTCCCTCTTCTCATCATCCTGGTGAAGGTTTCGAGTATATTTCTCTGCTACATGCTCAAGAAGTGAGGTCACCTTTTCTCTTTTCCTCATTTCTTTCAGGTCTCTCCCAAAAAAATCAAACATGTGTTGTTCCTTTCTTGTTTGAGACCTAAATCCGAGTTCCCAATGCCCCATATAATTATGGTCCATATCAGGGTCCTTCTCATATATGATTAGTGAAGCCATTCTCGGTTGATATCCCAAACATATTTTCCTTGTCATTGAAGCCATCATAGTTTTCCCATCATAAAGAATTAAAAGAATGTATCGGTCCACCATTGGGATGGCTTGTGCTACAACCAGAAATTCTCGCCCCAACACCATAGCATGATCATCCATGTCAATGATTCTTAAGTACATATTTTCAAACCTTTACCCTACTCTCACATATGTGCCTTTCACGGCACCAGTCATGGCTTTCATTCCCAAATTGTCTACCTTGAAAGCACTCAACTCTTTCTCCATGACAACCTTCTTCTTCCTCAAAGATGAAGTTGCCTTTTGACTTAGGAAGCTACGAGTATCACCCGTGTCTATCAAAGCAGAGAAATTTTTTCCATGCATGGTTGTAGACTCAAATATCAAGTCCAAGGAAATTTCACCATCATCCCTTCTTCTTGTCTTGTGCCTTACATCTGCAATCTTCTTCAACATTTCTTCTTCCAACATGTCTTTCCAACTAGGATTCTACTTGGTAGTCGTTTTCACATATTTCTTCTCGTGAGACTCCATATAACAATTTGATCCTAGGTCTGCCTGAATTGGCTCAAGCTCCTTCCTCTTTGAATGTTTCTTAAGTGCCCTAATCTGACATAGATTGACTCCTTCCAATCGAAGTGCACCAATCATCATAGTGTAGCCTTCTTCTTTTCCTAGTGTGCCATCATATGAAATTTATTTCTTCATACCAATAGGTTTTGGATCAAGGAAGTCACTTTTGATCTCATCTTGAATGTTCTTGACTTTAGCCTGAAACGTGGTGCTTCTTTCCTTCAAGTGAGCTCTTCCAGTAAAGATTTCTTGAAGCCTTTGTTCACCTTGTTGTATCTCCATGTCAAGCTTCTCAATTTTAGAAGTTTGTCTAGATAGTCCATTAAAATATTTTCGCATCTCCATAAACGCATCTCCAATGTGTTCCAAGTATTCAGAAACATGCACAAGGGTCTTGTGATATTGTTGCCTTGTATCCTTCCAATGTCCTATCATGTTCACAACTCCAACTTCAGACTTAAAATTTGCTTTCTTCTTCAGTTCAGCTTTGGCCATGACTTCAGTCATACCTTTGATCTACTCTATAGAACCAAAATCCAATACTTTTTGCAACCCTGAATCGGTATCCATGTTTCCTCAATCAAGCTTCAACTTCATCCTATGAGTTTTCCCTGCTTGCTTTAGTATAAAAGCCCAAAAAATGGTAGCTCTGATATTACTTGATGTGTAACAACAAGTGTGTATTCAGACTTTCAAACCATGTATCAGTTGCTCTAATACCACTTATCATGCCCCTATACCTTGGTAGGCTTTCAACCACGGTATAGGCAGGTGCGACACCACCGTACTTTTTCTTTTCATAATACTCAAGTATGTGAACTATGCCTTACACAATACTCTTTTATTTAAACTATCATATTGTTCTTATGTGGAATTAAAACAACATAAAAATCAATATCAAATCCACATGAAACCCATAACATTCAAGGGAGGGGAAACTCCCTGATTATAATTCTTCCAAATATTATGTTTCATAAAAGTATGTGAAATACAATTCAATCCAGCAAAATCCAATTTTCTCCTTGGAAAGGCAATTTTACCTTTTGTCGAAGCTTAAAAATGCTTTAAAATCGTCAAACTAGCCAAAACATTCATTTACATCATTGAATTTAGCCTTGGGAATTTTCTGCACAATCCTGCCCAAGTACCTTGCTATCGAGTCACTCAGATCACTCAGGTCACCTACTACCTATGAGTTTAGACTCTTTGCCGAGCACATCGTGTGTCGAAATCGCTCCCCACCTATTGGGTTAGCTCTGACCTATCAAGACGCACTGCACTTTGTCGCATAAAAATCCAATCTCTAGTCGTTTTAGAACACCTCCTAAACTGACATTCAGGTCGATGTAGATGCCCTGTGAACTGTTCCGCATGCACAGCTGCAGTTGCCAGAAAATGCGATCCACGCCTTTGCGTTTATGTTCATTACTGCACCCCGGCGTCCTTAGCTCTGTCCATAAATGCATTCATCTTTCCGCCTTGGTGATGACTTTCACTAGCAAGATGTTGGTGAAGCCTTGGCTTCTTCTTCAATCGAATGCTCCTCGAATTAGTTTTTGAACTCTTTGATGATCCGTGGATGACGTCCAAAAACCATCCAACTGCATTTACTTATACATGTTATGTTATGGTCATGGGTCACTCAGTGGAACCGAGCCGACCCGTCTGATGCCCTCATTCAACTATCTGCAATATGGTGTAATGTCGGTCGCGCTCCAACACGTCGACTGCCCAATTGAATACGTCAGTTTTATAACTCGTCTACGGTCCGAATTTTTGCCTATAACATTGCATTGCTAATGACACCACCGAATAAGTGTGACGTGCCCACTATAACATGCACCCGTGCTTGCCCATCGCTACACGGTCGCGCCCGTGCAATAACGGTGCGACAATCCACCCGTAACGTCACACGTCAATCGAACACCATCCAAATGCACAGTGGGTGCGCCCGTTACCGCGAACGTGCCTCATGAATTCTGGGCCCTTACAAAAGGCACCTTAAGTGATATTGGCCACCATAAAATTGACAATTTATTTTTTTCTTTGAAATTCCAAAGTTACATTCTTCTTAATATGATGATTAATATTTATTGGATTTTAAAATAGGTAAAATATTATTTAGATTTCTTTATAATTTTATTTATATGCTCAAAAGTCATTAAAACAAGTTTTTCAAAATCACGATAGTTTGAAAATGTAATTTAATACCAGTATAAATATTACATTTAAAAAAAAATGAATTTATTTTTAACCTTCTTAAATGACTCATTTACTATATTTTGAAATTATATATAACATCTCAAAATCAATTCAAAGTTTAGCAATATTGATTTTCTTCTTATGTTAAATCAAAATCAATAAAAATGACCATAATATCTTAAATTAATATATCACTTATTAAACTTTGAAAAATTCAAAACACTCCTCTCTCTCTCCACATTCTATCTCTCTATATTCTATCTCTCTCTCTCTCTACATTCTATCTCTACAATTATAATCATTAACACAATACTACACATTGGGAACTTTCATATTGAAAACATCCATTTCGAGACAATTCTATGGAAAACAATAAGTATGGTATAGTAAGTTAATGATTGAGACAATATTCATATACCTATCATTCCATAAGGGAAAAACATGTCCTCTCCCCACCTGTGATCAATAGTGGCTACAAATTGAGAAAAGGGTTGACGCCTAAGACTCTTAACTCGTATCAAGCCTCCTAGGTGGCAGTGGAACGATAGTGGCTACAAATTGAGAAAAGGGTTGACGTCTAAGACTCTTAACTCGTATCAAGCCTCCTAGGTGGCAGTGGAACGATTAATTGAGGATTTCTTAACACGGATTTACAAAAAGGGAGTTGTCCAAAGAGGCCAAGCGTTATTTTTGTCATAATAAAAAAACAATTATATACATGTTCAAATTTTGTTGACAATTGTAATTTAGATTTTCTACAAATTTTACGAAATGTTAATTACAATTTTTACCAAATTTTAATTAAAATATTCAATATTTTTTATTCTAAATAAAATTGTAACATCCTTAAACTACTCCCTTACAAACGAGTACAAAGCCTCCTCGATGCAAGGAAAAGGTTTTGGTTTTCTTTTGTGATCGAGTGACTTTATAATAAGCCATAAATTAAAGTCACAATAAAGTTTTGACTTGACATAATCAAGATTGACATGTATTAATTTAATGATGGAATATGTGCTTAAGCTTAGAGAAAGCAAGAGATTAAAGGTGGCCAAAGAATACGGTGTGAGTTTAGTGTGAATGTCGCGTGAGGAAATTTACGTGATAAAATAACATTGATTTCCTAATTTGTGATAGGAACTAAAATCACAAAAAAAATTATAATTAATTATGATATATTTAAATAAAATTATTATTTGGGATGGAAGATTAATAATGTGAGTATGAAAATTTTTTTATTATTATTAAGTTTTATAATTAATATAATACAATGATAATAAAGAACAAAGATAATTATGAAATAAAAAGGAAATTTTTATCTTAAAGAATTATATTAATTTTTCTACATACTATTATATTTGTTGAAAATCTATTTCACAATAAAAAATTTAACTAGACAAATTCATATTTATAACATAAACATAATAATAATTTGATGTGTGTTTATACATGACTAAATTTAATGTCCTTGCACCTAACTCAATTCACATTTTAATTGATATTACAAAACTAGCATTTAGAATGCAAATTTATGATACAAAATATCAGTGAATTCTATTTGCAAGTATAGTTGTTAACAAGTTTTGAATTACAATCACAATTATAACATAAATATCACTTCATTACTAATAATTAACATATAATTCTAACAAAAATTTAAAAAACAAGGTCACTAGCTCACTTCACTCGTATGAATAGTTAATATATCCAGATCGCAATACTAAATATAGTTGATATATTCTGAAAATTTCATTTTCCATTATTTATATGTCAATTTATTCCAAAAAATTCATTTTCCATCACTTATATATCAATTAATTTTTATAAACAAAAAAACATAATTTAATATTATTTATTAATATTAGTATTTATATTATTTATATTGAAAATATTAATATAATAAATAATATTTATATTAATATCAATTAAATATTTAATACTTTTAATATTAAATATTTATGTTAATATTAATATTAATATTAAAATAAAAATAAGGAATAGGTCCACTCACGTGAACCGTTATGCCAATGGTATGTCAATATTTAATTGTTGATAAGATCACTTATTAATGTTGAAATACAATATGTATTTAAATACGTCGTGGCCTGAAATGACAGCATAGTATTCTTTCATATAAACTCTCTAAACCAACTTTAATGTAACCTTGATCACCAAACTATTCCAATGAGAAACGTAATTCTTGCCTCAAGTAACAAGCCATCCAGAGTACATATTATTAATGGGAAAATACAGTATGTATTTAGGTAGGTATTTAAATATGAGGTGATTAAATGACAGCATACTATTATTTGATATAAACTGTCTAAACTAATTTTAATATAACATTCATCACCAAACTGTTCAAATGAAAACTTAAGTCTGGTCTCAAATAACAAGCCATCGAGAGTACATATTTAAGTAACGATATAAAAAAGAAAAACTATGTAGCAATTTGAGAAAACCTACACCATTGAACAAACGAATATTTTAAGCCCATTTGAAAGCAAATGGTTGAAGTTTCAAAGAAGAGTGCCGATGTGCATGGATTCGACTCTTAAGAACCTCCGAGGCTTTTCAAGCTTGTAACCAAGCCGTAGCTGATCATTTCTCGCACGTGAACAACTTGAAATAAATTGTATTGAAAGCCTCAACGATGCGACCATACATTTTCTAGTTAATCTAGATATACAAAATTTAGAAAATAAAATTTCAGTACCACGCTATATTATTACTAAAAGAGATTACATATATATACATGAAGTATTGTTTCAAGTTAGGGAAATTATCTTGGATGCACAATAAGTTGTTTAAGAGAATATCTCAACCACACACCAAACTAGGAATCTATAGATTTAGCTAGCTCCTATGATATAGGAACAAACTCCTTACATAGAAAGTCACAACTGAGACAAGTAGAGATTACATATTCCAACACACCCCCTTAATGACTACTTGTCTTGATATCAATCTCCAAAATCTAGTTGTGGTCAAACATAACAAAATGATGTTGATGTCTATATAAAGGAGCAACCATCCACTGGCATGCATGGGTTCCAAGCACTACAACCACTAGTCTCATAGCATGTCCTTCACTTACATGGTTTTGTCAACCATTATAACTGCATACATGCACCTATGCCTGTAAATCCCCCTCAAATAAGCATTGACCACTTTGTGCTCAGTAAACTTAGACCTATGATAAACCATGTTTCTCGCATGAGTAAGGAGTTTCTGTATACCACCTCCTCCTTTGTGAGCACTAAGGCTCCTATGTGCACTGGAGCACTATAGCCATGAAGGATCTGTAGCCACGAAGGATATGTAGTCACTATGGCTCTGTAGCAAATAGGGCTCAGCACATAGACCAGACTCATCCAGGGCTAGGGCTTTCTTGGCTCACCCTTAACCATGCCAAATGGTATCCCTATCAAGAAAAAATTTAGGGACATAAAATTATCTTTAATTTTAAAAATATTGGTGAATCTCACTAGTCCTCAATATGAAAACTATAAAATGTTTATTGATATATTTTTAAAATTATTCAAATTTATAATGATTATATATATATATATATATTCTCTATATAATGTTGGTGATTTTAAACGTAAAATTATTTTATACTATAAAATTTGGGAGAAATATTTTTAGAAAATAGGGAAATTGGCGAATCCTTTTTTTGGAAAAATCATGGAAAATTAACCCACATATGAATATTAGCCCCTAAAATTTTCCCTGATCCCTGTCCATTTCACTCTCACATGTGGTTTCTGGATTACTACAAACCAACATTACAAAGTGGTTTCCAGATGACCACAAATCTGCAATTACAAAGTGGTTTTGAGACTACCACAAACTTCTTGGGGATACACATGTCTTACAAGGCATACAACACGACTCCAACTCTTGGAGTTACTAGGTACATACTCTACAAACACCACTACAAAAAAATATCCTAGAATTTCTTACAATTAAAATGTATTACCATCATCAAGAGTCTATTCTACAAACTCACAAAAATCTCACACAAATACTATTTTCCATCATCACCTAATTTTTAGTGTCTCTTTTGCACAAAATTGATATTTTCCACACTTCAACCTTCTTACCCTCCATGGAGTATATTTTTCATCATCTTTCTCGTTTAATTGTTGTATTGCATTCACCTGCACAATTTGTTAGAGTAGCTAATTCTAACAAAACCACTCCATTGAGTTAGCTAGGCTCAATGCTTCAAATTCCAAAAAATTGATAAATACCATGTTCTCTTTGGAGTTTCTAAACATGAAATCATCACCAAAATTGCATTTATATGCTGATTTGATCACAATCAATGTATTTATCTTTCCAACCTCCAAGTAAATTCAGAAAGGTGAGGTTGCTTTCCAACCATTGTTGGAATGATGATACCCATTATCAGTTGCGACCTGTTTCTCCTCTTCAAAAAAATTGTGGAACGAATGCTTCACAGCCCATGAAATCACGTTAGACTCGACCATGTCATTGTATTTAGTGTGCACATTTTCCATGCCGCAAATATTTTCAAGAACCCAGCGAACCTCCTCTGTGGCCTCCTGCCGAAAATACTTTCTTGCAAGAAACATGTTCACAAAATATGAGGTATTTCCTTCTCAATTCAAGGGATGGGAGGTTCAATTAGGAAATACATTTCAATAGTTTAAAAAATCTCCTTCGGTGAGGCAAATTCGTTTCATAGGGATTCAAATACCCATCCAAAGAGAAAAAGGTATTTGATTCTCCAATTTCTCTAAATTTTCCTCATAACACCCTATATATCATGATGAACCTCAATGCCTGTAGAAATATGATTGATACACAATGTTGTCTTGCACGACACATATGAGAGTTTCTTCACCATTCCTTCCCAATCCAATCAACCATCCAAAAGGCTGATCCCAACTGGAAGCTGGAATCCTCCTCGCAACTTCGCGTGCTCTCGCACCATTACAACATGGCCAACAATGGTCTTCACGGACTGCTCTATTGTATCGACAACGAGCTTCATGGTCTTCTCCATTGTATCAATGATGGGCTTCACATTACATTCCACTATATCCATGGTGCTTCTATCTGGGAAAAACTATTAAATCTACCCAAGATGAATTCTTCTTGTATCAATTCCAGTCATATTCCAAAATCACTTTCTCCCTTGTTCAGAAGGGCATCACTGCCCTCAAAATTCATCTATAGTGCCTGCTTTCACATAAATAAGTGCCTAAGAGGACTACATAGGAACCGATTTCGGGTGCCTGAAACAAGCGTAGATCAAATCTTGATCTATGGGACCTTAACGGTGAAATTGGATGTGTAGAAGTCAACACAACCCCTGGATATAGAACCAGAAGCGCCCACACTAGAAAAATAAAACCTAATAGTGCACACGTTCAAAAGACATATCTCACACATTGTCTTGTATCAGACTCTTCTCTATAGCATGCAACAATGCATTGTTCGGCTCACCTTCAACACTGAAAATCGAGCTGCCCAGTATCCTCCATGACCACAAAGTTGAACTCATCTCACTATGCAGCAACTCCCTTCGATTTCAAAAATATATCACCGAAACAATTACCAATGTCCACCAATATATCTTGTAGATGGATCTGGTTGGAACATTACATGAAAATCATAATAACACAGAATCCAATCGACAGAGGCGACTTCTCTACAGAAATCTTGAACACGATGTCTTGAAAAATGAGACACCACTGCTACTCCAAGGTCCAACTAATCAACAAGATGTAGCAAGAGTATCTTTTGCATAGCCAAGACAAGGATCCATGATCACTGAGACATCTCATTTTCTCTTTTCCTTCCTTTCGTACACAAATTTCAATGCCACATTACATCCACGACATTGTCTAATTATCAACAAAACACCTCAATCCAAGGCCTCATCAAATCCAAAAATTTGACGACAATAATGTAGATTTCAAACCCCATCATCTAAATTCACCATATATGCCATCAGGCACAAACCCAAATCAAAAAATACGAATAAGTAATGAAGAATATGAGTTCTTCCATAAAACCATTATTCGAGAAGGAAAAGATTCATGACCACCCATACAAGACAAATAGTAAATCGTGGTGACATGGGCTATTTTTATTTTCTTTGCAAGTCAAGCGGGTGGTGACTTGGGCTTAGAGATTTCCAACTTTATAGCAAGGTGTCCTAAGAAGTTCAATCCCAAAAGAATAATAATGCCACAATAGAAATCACCTTTTCTCCCAATTAGATCCCGGACTGATCCTCACTCAATACCTCTCATCTTTGGTTGCATCTATTACCACGACAACCAATAGACGTCCACAGTCAGTGTACAACAATTTTCCAAGAGGCCCAATCGCACCATGTTTCAGCAAATCTTCCAAGTTGACATTGCCTTGTTCCACTCCACTATGGAGGTGAAGCCACCACCGATCCATTCATGTTGGAATTTATGAATAAAACAAATAGAGGAAATGTGTTTCCCCTCCAACACAGAGACTGCAAATAATGTGGAAATAAAACAGTCATACAAACAGGCAACTTAAAACATAGGAGAGGAACAAAGTTTTGTTTCTATTCCATCACGCTAACAAAATGAAATTACATTTCTTTTAATACAAATGGCCAAAAGCTGAAAACATAATCCTATTCAATGATGTTCAATGCTGAATGGACGTTCAACAATCACATGTCCATTGGCTATCGAAAGACCCATATCTTCATTAAATTGGCACGAAGGTCATATTTCTGCTTATAAAAAAGGACATGTAAAAACACGTTCAAAACATAAAAGGGAGAACTTCAAATAATATCGGTTACCTCTCCGAAACCTCATTGTTTCTCACACTTCATTGCAAATTGCAGATCAGTGAACATAAATCTTAATTGGCGTGAACATAGGTAAAATTAAATGGTTGTGAATGTGATGTGCAATAACACAATCACATTGCACGGAAAATGACATAACTTGCGGATGGCAGAAGGTAAGTGGTAAAAAAGGCGAAGTGTGCTTTGCGGTGAAGATAACTGTTGGTAAGTGCGGTAAGGGAAATATAAAGGAATAAGGTGCAAAACAAGTTTTTGACTAATGCAATAAGGTTAAGGTAGGTCCCGTCGGATATTGCATCGGCAGTAGAATAAGATACAATGAAGGGAGTAAGGTTAAAATTAAAATCTTGAGATTTCGCGCTATGAGAAAAAGGTAAGTTAAAGCAGTGTTTCAAAATAATAAAGGCAGAGGATGGCTCGAGTACTCTATTTTTTCTGCTTGCGTGAAAACGCCTTCAGGATCTTGGACCCTTGCTTGTCTTTATTTTCACAAAATTGATTGAAGTGTAGGCTACTACCGCTTCTCATTCGTGATGGTGGTTGGGAGTATAATTCCATCACTCCCACTTAATCACAACTTCCACCATCAGTCATTCCCTGACACTTTCTGCGATAAACAAAACTCTTTTGTCCCAATGGCTTTGTGAGAATATCAACAAACTATTCCTCTGTCCTGCGATGCTGCAAAATAATCTCGCCATTGTTAACCAATTCTCTTATAGAATGATGTTTGGCATCTATGTGCTTTTTTCTCTTGTGAAAAATAAAATTATTTGATAATGCAATTTTTGAGCTATTATCACAATAAATTGCGGTTCCTTTATCTTGCTCATGACACAAATATCTCAGCATCCTTCTCATCCATACTTCTTGGCATGTTGTTGTTGTTGCTGCCATATAATCTTCTTCTATTGTTGATAATGCAACTATTGGTCGCTTCTTGGAAGCCCATGAAATGTTTCACGATCCAAAATGAAACACATACACTGATGTGCTCTTTCTATCATCTACACTTCCAACCCAGTCACTATCAGTGTAACCAATCAACTTAAAATTATGAGTTGAGGAGTATAGAACACCATACTCCTTTGTTCCATTCACATACCTTAAAATTATCTTAGCTGCTTTCCAATGTGTCTCCATGAATCTAGAAATTAAACTTGCAACATACATAATATCATGCTTAGTTGCAGTAAAATACATAAGACTTCCAACTATGCTCTTGTACAAAGTCTGATCGACATTCTTGCTGCAATCTCCTTTGCTTAATTTTAACCCCATGATAGTTGGAGTTACTGCTTCTTTGGTGTGATGCATGATAAATCTCTTTAAAACTTTAGCAACATATTTTTCTTGGGAAATACAAATTTCCTTTTCATTTTTCTTTACTTCTATGCCCAAGAAGTATCTCAATAAACCTAAGTCAGTCATTTGAAATTCACTCTTCATGACTTCTTTAAAATCAAAAATGAAAGAAACTTCATTTCTTATGAAAATTAAATAATCTATATATAAAATAATAATAAGGATCTTACCGTCATTTTATTTAATGTAGAGTGTGGGTTCACCATCACATTTTTCAAACCCATTATCAATCAGGTAATCATCAATCATGTTGTACCATTCTCTTGGTGCTTGCTTAAGCCCATAAAGAGCTTTCTTCAACTTGCACACTTTCTGCTCTTGGCCTTCAATCTCATATCCTGGAGGTAGTTCAACATATACCTCCTATTTCGAAAATCCATTTAGGAATGTTGAATTTACATCCATTTGGTAAAATTTCCACTTCTATTGTGATGCTATGGATAACACTGTTCTCATTGTCTCCATCCTTGCAACTGGTGCAAAGGTTTCTTCACTCTTCCCATTTCAAGAAATAAACCCATGTATTTCTTGTATAATCATCTATAAATGTAAAGACATGGTGACTTCCAACCAATGATGGCATTTAAATTGGTCCACACAAATATGAGTGGAAAAACTTTAAGGGTGCTTTTTCCCTTATACTCTCTGCTGCTGGGAATGCTCCTCTGTGTTGTTTTCCCAAGATGCAACCTTCACATATGCTTTTTGGTTTCTCTATGAGTGGTAATCCTCTTACCATCCATTTTCTATTCATGAGGTTCAAACATTCAAAATTGAGATGTCCAAATATGAAATGCCATAACCAATATTTGTATTTCACTTCTTCTTGAAAGACCTCTTATGTGACCACTACTACTGCACCTCCTTCCTTCAAATCTATTTTGATATTGAGAGGAAACATCCTATTTCTTGTCATTTGCACTTCTGAAATGAACCTTATACTTCGAGGTATTTCCATGATTGTACACACATCATTCTTAAAAAATACATCTTAGCCCTTCTTCACGAGTTGTCCAATGCTCAGAAGGTTACATTTCAGGCCAGGTACATAATAGACATCTGACACAAATTTATTTTCTCCCTTCCTTGTGAGTATTGATACTCTTCCTTTCCCCATGACAGAGAATTTACTGTTACTCCTTGTTGTCACTTCATACTTCACATTTTCGTCCAGATTGGAAAACATTGTTATGTTTTTAGTGATGTGGTCACTACAACCTAAGTCTAAGAACCATACATCTTCTTTTTTGTCTTGTGCTGCATTACAAGTTGGAAGCACATTACTCCAGTTCTGATTTTCTTTTGAAAAAATTACATTTTTTCTATTATTCATGTCATTTTGTTTCTTTCTACATTGATTGGAATAACGCCCATACTTTTTACAATAATGACATTGGACTTGGGATTTATCATGCCTTTGTCCTTGTGCTTGGTGTTGGCTTGAGCCTTCACTTTGATTTTAATTGTTGCCGCTTCCACTTGTGCTTGCAGGGTTGTTTCTTCCACCTCTTTATGGGTTTCTTCCTCTTCCTCGACAGTTTGATCTTCCTTGACCTATAACTCAACCAAAAGACATATTTGTCTTGAAGGCATGCTCCAATGACAATTTCACTATTATATTCAGTCTCTGCTCATGAGACATCCGGGATGCACAAAACTCATCCACTGAAAATTGTGAGAGATCCTTTGCCTCTTCTATTGCCACCAATATGGCATCAAATCTTGAAGGTAGAATTCTCAATATTTTCTCCACTATTATTCTTTCCTCAAGTGTCTCTCCATGATACCTTATTTGGGTAACCAACCCAAGCACATGTGTGAAGAATTAGTGTATGTTATCACACTTTTTCATACAGAGAGTTTCAAAATCTCTCCTCAGCATTTGTAGCTTTGTTGTCTTCACCTTCTAATTTCCTTGATTGTTTGTCTTGAGAATATCCCATGCCTCCTTGGACTTTGTTGCTACTGCAATTCTTGGGAAAATTCTCTCATGTACTTCTTGAAAGATATAGAAGAGGGCTTTGGAGTCCTTCTTCATATTATCTTTAAACAAGTATCTTTCTACTGCTATCAAAGCATTAAGTTGTTTCATCTGCTAGTTCTGGAAAGCCATTTTCTATGAGATTCCATATATGTTGTGAGGAAAACAGGGCCCTCATTGTAATTCCCCAATAATCATAATTTTTATCTTTGAACTATGGTAATTGTGGATTTGTCAGGCTTGTGCCTGTTGCCTGCATTCTCGCTGTGTAAACACAAAATTTCTTAGTTTTGTAAAAGCTTTCTCACTGCTAGAGACTTCTACTTCTACAAACAAAAACAATCTTACAACTTCTTCAGTAAAGAGAGCTCGTCCTTGTACGGAGAGCCTAGACCCGCTCCAATACCACGTTGGAATTTATGAATACAAAAAATAGAGGAAATGTGTTTACCCCACAACAAATAGACTGGAAATAATGTGGAAATAAAATATTCATACACACAGGCAGCGTAATACATAGGAGAGGAACAAACTTATGTTTCTATTCCATCACGCTTGCAAAATGAAATTACATTTATTTTAATAAATATCCTGAAAACATAATCCTATTCAACGCTTTTCAATGTTGAACAGACGTTCAACAACTAAATGTCCTTGTCCTATTGAAATACCGATATCTTCATTAAATAAGCATGCAGGTCATATTTCTACTTATACAGTAAAACACGTAAAAACACGTTCAAAACATAAAAGGGTGGATTTCAAATAATATCGGTTCTGGCTCTGAATCCTCATCGCATTCGACACTTCATTGTAGATCGCAGATTAGCGAACTTAACTCTTAACTCACGCAAACAGGGCTAAACTTAAGTGGTTGTAGATGTGATGTGCAATAACACAATCGCATTGCACAGAAAATAACATAACTTGCGAATGGTAGAAGGGAAGTGGTAAACAATGTGAAGTGCACTATGTGGTGCGACTAACTGTTGGTAAGTGCGATAAGGGATATACAAAGGAAATAAAGTGCAAAACAAGGTTTTGAATCATGCCGTAAGGTTAAGTTAGGTCCTGCTGGATATCGCATTGGCGGTAGAATAAGTTACGATGAATGGCTTAAGGTTAAAACGAAAAGCTTGAGATTGCGCACTATAGGAAAAATTTAAGGTAAAGAGGTGGTTCAAAATAATAAACGCAGAGGATGGCTCGGTTACTCTTTTTGCTGTGGTTGCGTGAAAATGCCTTCGAGCTATTGGATCCTTGTTTGTCCTTCTCTGCACAAAATTGATTGAAGCGTGGGTTGTTGCCGCTTCTCATTCATGGTGGTGGTTGGGAGTATAATTCCAAGAATTCCAACTAGTAATTATAATAAATTAAAAACAAAACAAAATACCAACAGAAGCATGGAGGCCTCACTTGTGTTATAAGCACGTAGACTTCATTGTTGTCAGATCGCACCTTCAAAAACATGATGTAAAGGATTTTACTTGGAAAAAATTTTGGACAAAGATTATAACCTGTTTAAAATCCTCACACAGTCACCATCTCACGGCCACCACCACACAAATAGATGAGTGACACATCATCGCTCGAAAAAACACCACTGTCGATCCATGATCCAGAAACCATAGAAGAATCGATGTTGGACGCACAACATCACACCCTCTTGACTCTCAGAACCCTGATCTCGATGGAAAAACTAAATATTAATACAAATAAAATCAAATACTTTCTTTGACCTAGGAGGGTCCAAGGCCAGGCCCATACAGGCTCTCATACCAATATAAAATATGAGTATGTATGTTATATATTATTAACGAAAAATAATTATGTATATATATATATATATATATACATGAATTATTGTGTTAATATATGGAAACTATCTTAGATGCACAATTGGTTGGTTGAGAGAATATCTCAACCACACACCAAACTAGGAAACTATAGAATTAGCTTGCTCTTACGAGATAGAAACATACTCATTATATAGAAAGTCACAACTGAGACAAGTAGAAAATATGTATTCCAATACCACATTTACATTCCTGACCTCCATAATGCTCTAAGCATTGTCGTATTGACACCATATCCCTACTTGTACAAATCCCATTTCCACATTTACTTTGCTGAAAAATGTCTAAATGTAAAATGTGTGACCTTCAAAAATTAATATGGTTATATTTTTATAAGAAATATTGAATTCTATTCCAAAATACAATTGCTTGAAATGGCTATTAAGTCGACTGTCTTGGGATATCGATGAGCCCATGAGGATTATTGAAACAATTGGGAAGTAAAAAAGATAAATGTAAAATGTGTGACCTTCAAAAATTAATATGGTTATATTTTTATAAGAAATATTGAATTCTATTCCAAAATACAATTGCTTGAAATGGCTATTAAGTCGACTGTCTTGGGATATCGATGAGCCCATGAGGATTATTGAAACAATTGGGAAGTAAAAAAGATAAATTAATGAGAATTTAAATTGAAATGGTTAGATGAACAGTGAACGTCTTGAATTCATATGGGCAGTCACGAATTTCTTCAATGGTGTAATGTCTCTTCACTTAATTTTTTTTTCTGTTTTTTTCATATATCCAGCTTTTTAATATTGTGTGCCAATATTTACTACTCAAGTTCAGTTATTACCTCTTTCCCATATATTATTATTTTTATATATGGGTTTATATTTTGTAACTTTTTGACACATCTCTCTTATTAAATTCTTTTATAACATTTTTCACTAAGGTTCAGGTTTATTACCTTGCTCTTAACAATTGTATATACCTCTATACACAATTGTATATACCTCTATATACCTTGCTCTTAATGCATTTCATAATTATGGACTTCATCGTCAATAAATTTAATTTACGGTTTTCCAACATTTTTCAAACATTTTTTGGTTGGGTTTGTTTTTGTTGTTATTGAAAGGTATGGCTTTCATTGTCAATCAATTCAAGTTTATTTTTGACAAATTTTATAGGGAATTTTTAATTTTAGAAGCTATGGATTTTTAACTTTAAAAGTTATGGATTTTATTACAAATCAATTATAATTTTTAAATAATTATAATTAAATTATAATTCAAAATAATGAATAGATCATGACATTAAAAATTAATCATGAATAATTTAATATTGATTTTTTTTTTTTTCATTTTTACTCTTCAAAAACGTATATTAATTTAATTATTAATATAAAAAATAATATATACTTGTTTTTAATTAATGTTACAAATCTTAGTTTTCATTGTTTATGAAAATCATATATGTCTTTTTTTCTTAATATTAAAATAATAATTCTCGCTCATTTCATATAATAAATTTTAAATAAATTTTAAACTATTACACATAAGTTGAGTTATTTAAATATATTTTAAACCATTACACATAAGTTAATGTAACTTCTTCATTTAGTTTTCACTTTTTACTTCTCTAGACATAGTCAGAATTAGAACGAATGAGGCATTTGTTAAGGATATTAACACATAAATTTTTATTTTAAAGTATTTAATTAAATGATTATTTTGAGTAAAACGTGAAAGTAATTGTTTGGTAAAAATATTCCAAGAAACCCAAGAAGAGGTTGAGACATTTCTAACAGTTACCAATTCTGAAAGGATTTAAAGGAAAATCCTAAGAGGGAATGGAATTTCTGTACCGAAGAATTATAGGGCTAAGCATTGTATGCTGATTGTCCAAAGCTGGTGGGAGTACCACTGGAACTCAAGGAATTTACACTAAGGATGGAACACAAGGAATTTATGGTAAAGATGTTGACTTGATTTTTCCATCACAAGGTGAAACTTTTTGCCTCTTATAATTTTCCTCAGACCTGGTTTGAGCAAGGAGGGAGAAGAGGACATAATCTCCTTGCTCAAGGTTGGGTGGACCAAGCATTTACTGAGACAAACTCGTAAAACTCTGAACAACACTTCCATTTAAATGTGTATTGCTCTGTATCTAATTCTTATTTTGTTAGTAAATGAGAATAAATGGGAAAAGAATTATCAGTATTTTAATCCCGGTTATTGTATAAGATTGAATATGAGATTTTGGAAACATAACATATAATCATTATTATATTTTCTAAGAATGGAGTGCCAATATAGATAAAGAAGTTTCAGATAATTATGTAAATATTTCCTAAAAGCTGAATGTTGATAATTCAGAAATTATTTATTACTATTCTAATACAGAACGTAGAAGCTATGAAGATATAAACTTTATAAGATATACTGTACAAGGAGATGTAAAATTTCAAGTAGATTATCAATTCTGGAAATTTTAGCCGAGAGAGAGCACGAAACATCTCTCTAGAATTTATAAGCATAAAAGGAAACTGTAAACAGATTGTAAAAATCGAAAAGTAAAATATTATGGAAACTACAATAATATTTATTTTGTTTCTATATAAGAAAGAAATAACAGCAAGATAAAGAACCTTGTACAAAAATTATGTAGAGTACGGTAGAGAGAGAACTAAAAAGATTTACGGAATAGTAAACCTTGTACAAGAATTATCCAGAGTAACGTAGAGAGATAACTAAAAATATTTACGGAATAGTAAACATTTATTTGATAATTGCTATAAATATTGAGCATGCTAACCTATTTCATAAAGTGTGAAAACATCATGTATATCTTGAGTAGAGTTCTCTATTTACGACAACGACGAATATGTGGGTTCAGAGCCAGAAATTGTTGTAAAGTTCAACAAGTTCTATTCCCAGTCCCAGCTGATTCTTCATCAGAGTTTTGTGAGAGCTCATGGGTAGAAGCAAAGAATATCAGTACCAAACTAGACTATACACTGAAAATAGAATAGACAAGATATTCATTGTAATAAACCAAGTAAGTCTTTAGCTATATTTAAGAGCAGAAAACTGAATTATATACAAAATCTCTGGGTTACAAAGAAATATTGGAAATTTTCATGTTAACCAAAATGATTCAAAGAAAGATTTACTCCAATAGTTTCATAAAAAATAGCATAAAAAGGGAAATTAAATTCCATTATAAATGTCAGAAATAACCTAACCATAACAGAGAAATTGATAAACCCTTATTGAAAGTAAATAACTCAAACAGTATAATAATTTCAAATTATACATGAACTATAGTATCGAGCCAATGGAGGAACTCTTTTGTCTCTCAATCTTTATTTAAATAAAACATATAAATATAGATGTGAAAACTAAATTCAAACTCCGGAAGCATGAGACCTCACCTGCAGGGAAAGTGATGGGAGGTCGAATATTACAATTTGTTCATATAGTATAAAGGAATTTTGAGATTAATTGGTCGAAAACCCTTACCATTTGAGTGAACCAAGAAAGAAGGCTGATTATTGTTCCCTTAAATGATAATCTGCATGCATCGAACAGTTCCTATATAGCCTTGTAGTGAACAACCTAGATGGGTTAGGCAACGGGTCAAATTGAAAGATAGTAACCCAAGAACCCTTAACCAAAAGAATAACTAGAAAGAAAAACATTGATTTCATAAGCACTGTAAAATTTGTACGTTACCTTATTGACAGGACTACGGAAGTGTCCTAAGGTTGATGAAGATGTAATATCCTGTTTCGAGGATATCTCTATAACACGGCAAACTCCAACCAGAGATAGACTGGGAGGGCATTTACCGGATATTTAGCCTCTGAAAGACGATGAGATCCGGAGGCTACCTGGCCCTTTCCAGACTCTTTCTAGGAGCGTAAGATAAACACACCAAGTGGTATAGAACTAAAGAGCTCAAAACAATAATAGAAATAGAAGGAGAATACAGCAACTACAACAATAATGGAAACTACGACAACTCGACCAAAAAACATAGAGAGGAAATGTTGAGCCATTTTATTAATCTGAGAAATGTAATGAAGTAAAATAGGCAATCTTTCTCAAAGCAAGTGAAGAAACACCCTAAAAAAATACCGGAAATGGCTGTTCTATGAACTATGCCCTAGCTGCTAGGAAACTGCCTTGTAGCTGCTACTACTGGAATCGACTGAAGATGAGGGGCTGATCCCCTTGCCGGAATGAGATGAAAATTAGTAAATCTCCTCTCCTGGACAACCCCGACAATATCCAAAAACCATTCCAAGAATGGCCAACCCCTGAAACCACTGGAAGCTGCCTCCCCAGTGAATTACCCTCACCTCCAAGGTAGAACGCAGTGGTTGGATAGAAACAGCTGAAATACTGCCACAGACTCTACCAAAAACCTTCGACGGGCAAGGGTTGACCCTTTGCTCGAAATCCCAACGAAATCGCCTACAGAAACCTCAATCCGAAGCTCCTCCACAATGGACTACGTCCTCTCTCCTAGTGACAGCACAGAATTTATAAGCTCTAGCTCCACAGCAAACCCAAACAATAAAATGACTCACAAAATACTGGAAAAACAAACCTTTCCCGAGCAGGCACTTGAAGTCCCCCGGGGCTAAGGGTGAGATCTCTGCACGGAGACACTCGTTGCACTAAACAGTGCTGCAGACAGGCTAAATAGCCAGTGTGCTAAAGAAGACCAAAGTCTCACTCCAAAATGAACAACTCAAGAATGATCCAAATGAGGAGGCTCCTCCATATTTTATAGCGTTGGTTTCCCTCCAAAACCCGTCGTAGCCTCTCTCTCTCCTCCACATCCTCATCCTTATCTACGTAGAAGCTTCTTGAGTGCTCGTAGGCTCCCCTCCTCTACGTGGTGTGTGGCCCCCTTGAGTCACAACATGGTGCTACTAGGTGGATGTCTTATTCTACTAAAGTGAGTTAGACCCTCTTTTCTCACTTTTTATTTATTTGCGAACCATAAATGGAAAAACTATACAAAGTCAAATATTCCAATTAGTTGTTTCTAATTAGGAATATTACAGTCTCCCTCGAAAAAATGTTGCTTGCCCTCAAGCAACTGAAGTGATGGATGCTGCAGAATCTTTTCGCTCTCCCAAGTGGCATCCTCATCTGGCAAATTCTTCCAGTGCACCAAGAATTCCCGGACCATCCTGCTCCATAACTGCCTCTCCCTGGTATCAGTAATGGCCTTCGGCTGCAACACCAAGTGCCCCTCATTATCTATTGGCGGTAGCTCCTCTGTCACTATCACCTGCTGTCCCAGCGCCTTCTTCAAGCATGATACATGGAAAATGTTGTGGATCTTGCTGCCTTGGGGTAGCTCCAACTCATATGCAACCTGCCAAATCTCGCGTATCACCCTATATGGCCTGTAGAAATGTGGCTTGAGCTTCTCAGCTCCCTTTTGTTTCAGCGATGACTATCGGTATGGCTGTAAGCGTAAGTAGACCAATTCCCCTACCTCAAAATGTTGCTCCACCGGAGCTCTGTCGGCATACAGCTTCTGCTGGTTCTGCACTGTAGCCATGTTGTCCTTGAGATCTCGGAGGATATCCTGACTCTCTTGGATCCACATCTTGGCTCTAGGAGCCTTACTCGCACTGAAAATCACATCAGTAAATGATAAAGTATGGTACCTATACAAAGCATAAAATGGTGACATACCAACAGACATGTAATGTGTCGAGTTGTAGCAGTACTCTCCCAAATGCCACCATCTCAACCATGCTCGTTGTTGTCCACTGACATAGTTATGCAAGTAGCCCTCCAGCCACTTTTTAACTATCTCCGTCCATCCATCCATTTGTGGGTGGTAACTGGTATTCGATGTCAACTCTATCCCAACTAACCGGAAAATCTCCTACCAAAATCTGCCCATGAAGACCATGCATCCTAAAAACCTCCTGGAAGAACAACTCGGCGACCTGTGCTGCTGTGTAGTGTGTAGATAGGGCAAAAAAGTGCACATACTTTGTCAGTCGATCAACGACGACAAAGATAGAATCCTTGCCCTGCACCATGGGCAACCCTGTGATGAAGTCCATTGATATGGTCTCGCATTTCCCCTCTGGAATGGGAAGAGGCTATAACAGTCCTACAGGAGGGCTCATCTTCCCCTTGTTCCTCTGACAAACATCGCACTCCATGATGTGCTGGAGTACATCCCCCTTGAGGTCCTTCCATGAGAACCTCTCTCTAATGGCCCTGTAGGTTTTGGTAAACCCCTGATGGCCTGCCAATGGAGAATCATGTGATGCCTGGAGTATCTTCTTCTTAAGCTGAGATCCCTTAGTCAAGAAGATCATGTCCCTGTAATAGATGATCTCATTGACCACCCTGTACTAGTCATCCGCCACCTATCCATCCAACACCTCACATGAAAATCTGTCCTTGGACTACTCAACTAAGAGTCGAGCCCTCCAATCTGCATCCAAGCTCATAAGAGATAACATGGTTGGTCTATGTGAAAGGTCATTTTCTACCATGTTATTCTTACCCTTGACATACTCAATGTCAAAGTCATATGCTTGGATCTTACTGATCCACTTATGCTACCTCTCCTGTAGCTTCTTCTGCTCCAAAAAGAACCTGAGGCTATTATGGTTAGTCCTCACCCTGAATCTATTCCCTACCAGATACTATCAGAATTTGGCCAATGCATGCATGATGTCCAACATATCCTTGTCATATATGGGATACAACCTCTCATGCAGAAGGAGCTTCTAGCTCTCAAAAGCGATAGGGTGTCCACCCTGCATCAATACTGCACCAATCCCCTCTCCCGATGCATCACACTCTAAGACAAATGGCTACATAAAATCCGGAAACACAAGCACTGGGCAGCTACTCATCACCTCCTTGAGCCTATCAAAGGCTTGCTGCGTTGTATATGTCCAACCAAATGCCCCTTTCTTCGTCAAATCTGTAAGGGGTGTAGCAAGCTATGAGAACGCTTTGACAAACTTCTTGTAATTGGCACATATCCCAATGAATCCTCGAAGTTCCGTCACATTCTTCGGCTTCGGCCAATCTCTGATGGCTCTAATCTTCTCCTGGTGGACCCTCACTCCATCCACTCCAATGACGTGACCCAAATACAGCATCTCTGTCATCCCAAACTCACACTTGGAGAGCTTAGCATAGAACTGTTGCTCTTCTAAGAAGCGTAGCACTATCTCTATATGTTGGAGATGCTCCTCCCACGTCCTGCTATATATCAGTATGTCATCAAAGAAAACCAATAAAAACTTCATCAGATGACTATGGAAGATATGGTTCATGCAAGACTGAAAGGTGGCTAGTGCATTGGTCAGCCCAAAAGGCATAACCAAAAGCTCAAAGTTCCCATAATGACACCTGAAGGCGGTTTTGGGAATGTCCTGTTCCCTCACATGAATCTGATGGTACCCTGATCTCAAATCAATCTTTGAGAAGAACTTAGCTCCTCTCAAATCATCCATGAGCTCATCGATCCTGGGTATAAGGTACCTATTCTTCAGAGTCTTCTTGTCCAGGGCTCTGTAGTCAATGAACATCCTCAAAGTGTTGTCCTTCTTCTTCACTAGAATTATAGAAGAAGCAAATGGACTCGTGGTTGGTTTGATGTGTCCAAGAGCCAACAACTCATGGATGGCCTTTGGGATGCCTATAGGGTGTAGTGATCGTCGCTTGGATACCCTGCTCCATCTCGATTGTATGCTTAAACACTCTATCTGGTGGCCGTCCTCGTGGTATAGCCCCAAACACTACCTCATGCCTGTCAAGGATAGCCTGTACCTCTGAATGAACTGCTCGACCGATGGTCTCTACCTCTGATGCCCGCAACTCAACCACCCACTTTATGTTTCCTTTCAGAATTCTGCCTCCATCCAGTGTGCCGAAAATGTCTGAGGTGGGTAAGTATGCATCTTGCGAATCTTCTCATGCTTCCTGATCTTCTTGTCATCCCACTCCATATCTAAGACCTCCCAATCCGTGGTAACCTTCCCTAGCGTAATTATCCACTGAACACCTAGTACCACATTGGTATCTGGTATGTTGATCACAAAAAAGTGATCAGTCATAGTGGAAGTACCCATCGTCACTGCTAACTCTGGAACATACTGGGCACACTGCATCGTCTGGGCTCCTGGGACTAAGACTGAAAACCAATCAAAACTCTCGGTCGGTATGTCCCTCTGTTCGACCATCTGTGCATCAATGAATTTGTGGTTTGCCCCACTGTCAACCAAGACTGATACTCACTGGCCACGTACTGTCCCACATATGCACAACATCAAATACTTAGGAACTCCTCGCAAAGCTGCAAGGGCCCCTCCTATAGGTACAAAAGTTGCACCTCATATCCCTGGAGGTGGAGGCGGCAACTGATCCTGGGTCATCTGACTATCTCTTGCCCCCTCATCATCCTCCTCATCCTCTTCCTCGCTATCATCGAAGAAGACCTCAATGAAGTGTGCTTTGCCAGTAGCATAGCTATGCTTTGGTGCCCACGACTCCTGACAAGTGAAGCACAACCACTTCTTCCTCAACTCCCTCCTGGCCTCATCATCTACCTATGCCCATCCTGGATTCCCCTTTGGAGGAGGAACCCTCACATCCTTCCCCTTGGGCTGGAAACCCTGTCTCTGGGGGTAAGATGTCCGCGTCCTACACAATGCATCCTCCAAATTGCTGGTCCTCCTGATAGCATCCTGGAGTGTAGCTGGTCTAGTGGATCTTACTAGACCTCAAAGTGGCTCTTCCAATCCCTTTACAAACATATAGATCATCTATGTCATGGATAAATCTGGCACCATCACTGAAACCCTCAAGAAATTTGCAATGTATGTCTCCGGGCTCCCTGTCTATTTGAGCTTTTTCAGTTGAACAAAATGTTGTTCTGGATCCCTCCGATCAAAATGCTCTATCAATCTCTTGGTAAAATCGGCATATGTCGTCGCTGTGGAATGCCCGAGTGTCACCATCCCATGGAACCACCAGTCCTGGGCCTCACCATCCAAATGTAATGTTGCCACCTTGATGGCTTTTGTCCCTGACATCTGGTTAAGCTGGAAATAGATGTCCAGCTTCTGTACCCAATACTTTGCCGAACTGTTTGATGATCCATCAAACGTAGGAAAATGAAATCTACTAGAGGCATAGTGGGAATCTCCATCATGGTAATGTTGGTGCCCTCTATGATGGTCGCGGGGTCTACTGTCCTGCTGGAGCTGCACAAAATCTCTGAATGTGACAGCATCCCTGAACTCCTTCCCGTAGGACTGATACTCTTCAAAGTAATCATCTAAGTGCTCGTGCTCTACCTCCTGCTGGGCTCCTGCCCCTATATCAGCTCCCAAGAAAGTGGGCATAGTAAAGCAAGTAGGTTCACATGAATCCGTTTGCTGAGGAGTATCACGCTGAGCAGCACCCTTCTCCGCCAAATGGTGGGATGCATGTGATCCCTCTCCGACCTCGAAAAACAATGGAGTCTCATGCTGCCTATCCTCCACAGCTGTGAACCTCTGGCCCATCACCTCAATCTGTCGGGCTAAATCCTGCACCGACTTGACGAGTGCCTTTCCAAACTGTTTGGCCTCTGTGTCATCTGGCATCGACGATTCCTGTCTCATATCTACTACAAGCTCTACCTCCTCTGCGTCCTTGACAGGCTCTCTCTCCTAATCTACATTTTCTATCTTGGCACAGTCTTCCTCTTCGTAGGTGGCATCCAACCTACACTCACGGTCTCTATACTTCCTACCTATGTACGGTCTCTTTCATGATGTCATAGACCACAGGCTGAGCCAGAACTATGCTCTGATACCACTGTAATATCCTATTTTTGGGATATCTCTATAACACAACAAACTCCAACCAAAAATAGATTGGGAGGGCATTTACCAGATATTTCGCCTCTGAAAGAGGACAAGATCTAGAGGCTACGTGGCCCTTTCCAGACTTTGTCTAGGAGTGTAAGATAAACACACCAAGTGGTAAAGAACTAGAGAGCTCAAAACAATAATATAAATAGAAAGAGAATACAACAATTACGACAACAATGACAACTGTGGCAACTCAACCAGAAAACATAGAGAGGAAATGCTGAGCCATTTTATTAATCTAAGAAATGTAATGAAGTACAATAGGAAATCTTTCTCAAAGCAAGTGAATAAACACCCTCATAGAATACCGAAAATGGATACTCTATGAACTACGTCCCAACTGCTGGGAAACTGTCATGTAGTTGCTACTGTTGGAATCGACTGAAGATGAGGGGCTGACCCCCTTGCCGGAATGAGATGAAAATCAGCAAATCTCCTCTCCTCGACAACCCTGACAAGATCCACAAACCATTCCAAGAATGGCCAACCCCCGAAACCACCAGAAACGGCCTCCCCAGTGAATTACATTGGCCTCCAAGGTACAACGTAGTGGCTGGATAGAAACAGTTGAAATACTACAACAGACTCCGCCAAAAACCTCCGATGGGAAAAGGCTGACCCTCTGCTCAAATTCCTGGTGAAATCACCTGCAGAAACACCAATCCAAAGCTCCTCCACAATGGACTGCATCCTCTCTCCGAGTGATTACGCAGTCTCTATAAGCTCTAGCTCCGCAAAACACCCAAACAATGAAATGACTCACAAAATACTGGAAAAACAAACCTTGCCCGAGTAGGCACTCGAAGTCCCCCGGGGCTAAGGGTGAGATCTCCGCACGGAGACACTCGGTGCACTAAATAGTGTTGTAGACAAGTTAAACAGCCAGCATGCTAAAGAAGACCAAAGTCTCATTCCAAAATGAACAACTTGAGAATGATCCAAATGAGGAGGCTCCTCCATATTTTATAGCATTAGTTTCCCTCCAAAACCCGTCGTAGCCTCTCTCTCCTCCACATCCTCATCCTTATCTATGCAGAAGCTTCTACAGTGCACGTAGGCTCCCCTCCTCTACGTGGTGTGTGGCCACCTTGACCCCCCGCCCCCCCTTGAGTCACAACATGGTGCTACTAGGCGGATGTATTATTCTACTAAAGTGAGTTAGACCCTCTTTTCTCACTTTTTATTTATTTGCAAACCATAAATAGCAAAACTATACAAAGTCAAATATTCTAATTAGTTGTCACTAATTAGGAATATTACAGAAGAGATGCTTCGAGCCACAAAGATGCTTTGTCCAAGTAGACCAGCCACTGATGGAAATTGAGGGCTGAGAGGCATGCAACCAAACGCAAGGGCCATCAGAGCCATGCCCTGGTTCCAAAGGAAACCACTACAAGGACTCACCAAAGGTAAACATTTTGATGTGTTTCAGACAGAACAATAAACCCCAGCCCTAGAAGCAGTGAAATATTCACAGAATGTAATTCATCCAGTTGTAGAGCCAAAGTTTGTAACAGTGAAACAAAAAAAAATGAGCCATAGCAGGGGTTGGAGGGGCGGGTTGTTACCTTATCCCACACCTTCAAACCTAAGCACCGTTGATCACATGGATCCGAGATCTAATAATAGAGGGATATCAAGTATAGTAGATTAGATGTCACCAGAACAGAAAACAAGGATAGACATGTATTGCTAAAATAAAATCAAGTTGGTCTGGTGAATTAAATATAGCAGTGTTTAATTATAACCAGGGTAAAAAATTAAACTCAGATCATGACCATAAGGATTGAAGTTGGAATATCTTGTAACTATAAACAATAATTAATCCGAGAGTTAATTATTGGGTACTTTTTTGTCAGATCGTTGGGATTGCCAACATATTAATTTTTGTTACAAATTTGTTTATATATATTTATGGAATGCATAGTATTTTAGATTATGTTAAAATTCATATGTAGTGTGAATCCATTTACATCTCATAAATAGTTTAAGTATGGTATCCATGTAGGTAATTTGTAAAAAATTATATTTTTTTATTAACGGTAAATATAGTTGGTTAATGTGCAAGGTGTTACAAGTGGTATCAGAGCATAAGTTATAAATTGTGCCAAATGTGCCAGAACCATACTTACAATTGTGTTGGGAATTTTATGAAATTAATGGTTTGATATTGTGATAAGTAAAGGAACCAGATTCCTATAAATCATCATGAGAAGAGGATCATGTTAACACCCACCTTGAAACATGGGAGAGACTCATCCTGTAACCAATCCTCAAGTTAGTCTTAAGATGTGGGTGCAGCTAAGTGTGGACCAACATCAACAGACAAGCAGAATGC
Source organism: Pinus albicaulis (assembly GCA_034641835.2). Taxonomy (NCBI): domain Eukaryota; kingdom Viridiplantae; phylum Streptophyta; class Pinopsida; order Pinales; family Pinaceae; genus Pinus; species Pinus albicaulis. The sequence goes on from CM076571.1 coordinate 589,761,161, forward strand.
TGGAAAAACAGAAATGGCAGACAAATATATTGTTGGATATTGTTCAACAACTACAAACATAAATTCTTAAAGGTCGCAGTGACAATGAAATATTGATGAGAGAACAAGAGAGGATATTGAAGAATCTGTCGGATAGACAAAATAATCCCAGTGGACAACCAAGCCCTGAAATAAATACTCAGGAAAACAACGATCAACGCCAATGGATATAGGATAATGTGGAAGGCAGTCAAATGCCAAAAAGCCATAAAAGTGTAACATATAATGAGGTTGAATCTGGAAATGTTATGGAGGAGAAGGAGCTGAAAAAAAAGGTGTAGTTACAGGGAGAATTCCGGAAGATCAAGCCTCCTACCTTTGATAGAGAGGCGGAGGAAATGGTGGAAGCTTGTATTATAAATATGAATAAATACTTTTAGGTGTATGAGTATAACGACAAGCTTAAATCTTGCCTAGCCATCTACCAGCTGTGGGAGAAAGCAACCCTGTGGTGGGAAGAAGTGAAGAATGTAAGAGGAGTAGAAGACCAAAATATTACTTGTGATGAGTTTTAGCAGTACTTTAAAGACAAGTACTTAATTGAATTATTTTATGATGAGAAGTCCCATGAGTTTCATGATTTGAAACTAGGCCAAATGACTATGGACGAGTTTGTTACAAAATTCATGTCTTTTCTAAGATATGTACCCTACCTATGTGACGAAAAAGTCAAGGTGAATCTTTTTTGAGTAGTTTTCTAGCTCATATGAAGGAAAGGATTGAGTTTCTGAATCTGAAGACCATGTATGGAGCAATTAGGAAGGCACGAATGTGCTATCAACAAACCAAGGCAAAGGGAGAAGTTGGGAAAATTTGGCCACCTCAAAAGGGGTAGAATTTTTTTTCCAATATCAAAAATAGAAGATCTAGCAATTTCAAGAATGCTACAAGACATCCACTCAGCAAACATAATGGTAAAATCCAAGGCAGAACTAAGTGGATAAGGGACGAAAGGCCTAATGAAGCTTCTAGTAGACGAGATATTGGGCAACCTTAGAAACCCTCATTGCAGTGTTGGGGATGTGGAGAAGCTTATTATGTTAAGAATTGTCCACATCGAGGATGGAGTGAGGTGGCAGAAAATATTTAAGGAGAATCAATGGTGGGGGATGTAGCTTGGAACATACCCAGAATCAACGTGGCACTGGAGGATCAACAAGCAGATTACTAGCCGACCATGATAGAATTAAAAGGTAAGATTCAAACCTGAGTTGTTTCTATTCTAGTTGATCCTGGTGCCAATTTGAGCTACATACACCCTTGTGTAGTTGAAACCAACAAATTTCAGGAACAAAAATTTAAAAAGCCATGGCTGGTCCAACTGGCTACAGGGACTAGAAGATGGGTTCAAAATAAGGTACCCAATTGTGAATTAAAAATTGGGGACCAACACATAACTGTGGAACTCAATGTTCTACCATTGGGCTCTTATGATGTATTGTTGTGAATGGATTGGCTGGAAAGACACTGGTCTTTGGTGGATTGTAAAAATTGAAGTTATAAAATTCAAGTCTAAAGATGGGTCAGGACAGGAACTACAGGCATTAAAAAACCTTTGAAGTTGTGACCCACTACTATATCACAACTAAGTAAATGTATACGGAAGGGTTGCCAGCTTTATGCAATTCAAGTTGGGTTCACCAATATAAAAGACAAAAATTCTATGTTAGAAAATATTACTGTTGTGAAATAATTTCGAGATGTTTTCCTGAGGACATTCCAGGGTTGCCACCAAAAATAGATATTTATTTTACTATTGAGTTAATACCTGGAGCAACACTTGTGTCCCAGACTCCCTAAAGAATGAGTGTACAAGAATTAACATAATTAAAGATGCAATTACAGGGGTTGATGGATAAAGGTTATATTCAAAAAAGTGTGTCCCCATGGGGAGCACTAGTGCTGTTTGTAAGGAAGAAGGATAGTACTTTCCATATGTGTATGGATTATCGTCAACACAACAAGCCGAATGTTAAAAACAAGTACCCCCTACCATGCATTAATGATTTATTTGACCAAGTGAAGGGAGATATAGTGTTCTCCAAAATAGACTTAAGGTCCGGCCACCATCAGATCTGAATCAAGGATGAAGATATAATCAAGACAGCTTTTTGTACCAGGTATGGACACTACGAGTTTGTGGTGCTACCGTTTGGGTTAACCAACGCACTAGCAACATTTGTGAGTTTAATGCATAGAATTTTCCACCAATACTTGGACAAGTTTGTGTTAATATCTATTGATGATATCTTAATTTAATCTAAAAATGAGGAAGAACACAAAGAATATTTCCATATTGTGCTGAAAACGCTAAGAGAGCATTACATCTATGCCAAGTTTAGTAAATGTGATTTCTTTAAAGAGAAGATCCAATACTTGGGGCATGCAATTTCGACAAAGGAATAGTTGTGGAGCCAAAAAAGATAAAAACAATTATGGAATGGAAGGTACCAAACAATGTGGGGAACATACACTTGTTTATGGGTTTGGCTGGATACTACCGATGATTTATTAATGGATTCTCGCAAAAATATTATCCTATTACTTCTTTGCAAATGAAACGAAGAGTTTTCAAATGGACACAAGAATGTCAAAATAGTTTTGAGTTATTAAAAGAAATGTTAACTACTCCACCTGTTTTGAATGTAGCAGATCCAAGTAAGGAATTTGAGGTATGTACCGATGCATGCAAAGAATGTGTAGGAGTAGTTTTAACCCAAGAGGGAAAATTCATAGCATATGAATCTAGGAAGCTGAAGGATCATGAGTAGAGATATTCAGCCTATGATTTGGAATTGACTGCAGTTGTGCATGCCCTGCGGATATGGAGGCATTATCTGCTAGGAAATAGATTTGTGTTGAGGATCGATCATAGTAGTTTAACCAGCTACTTTAAACAGGTTGGTTTGAATGACCGCCAAGTAAGATGGAATGTGTTTCTTAGCAAATTCGATTTTGATATTCATCATGTAAAAGGAAAAGAGAACAAAGTGGGAGATGCCTTGAGCAGAAAATTACACAACATTTATGAACTATATTTCAACAAGAATGAATCAAATTTCCAAGACCAGATTTTGGAAGGAGCAAGGGAGGACTCAAAATATCATAATTTGTGGCAACAGGTACAATATGAGGAGAAAAGAGAAAAAAATTATGAATATGAACTCAATGAAAAACAACTTCTTGTTTTCTGAAAAATGATATATATTCCTAACTAGGAGAATCTAAAAATAATTATTTTGGATGGGTATCATAGAAGTACCTATGTCGGGCATCCGAGTTACCAAAAGATGTTGACAACAATCATAAAAGACTATAATTGGCCAAAGATGAGAGGGGACATAGCAGAATATTATACCAAGTGCTTAGAATGCCAGTAGGTTAAGGTAGAACATCAACACCCTATGGGATTGTTTCATCCAATCCCAGTGACTTAATGGAAGTGGGAAGTTATTTCCCTTGAATTTATTACGGGTCTAACCAAAAAAAAAAGGCATAACGATTTGATTATGGTGGGAGTTGATAGACTCAGTAAAGAGGGACATTTTATTCTTGTTCAATCTACTTACAAGATGGTGAAAATTGTTGATATTTTTATGAAAGAGATTTTTAGATTACGTGGTATTCCCCAAGCAGTCATTTCAGATCATGATGTGAAATTCACATCATCGTTTTTGAAGACACTATTTAGTGGACTGGGTACGCAAATAAAACTTAGCACTGCTTACCATCCAGAAACGAATGGGCAAACATAATGGGTGAATCAAGTCTTAGAATACATGTTGTGCATGTATGTGATGTAACAAACAACAAAATGGGAGGAGTACATACACTTGATTTAATTTATCTACAATAACGGATATCAAGAATCTCTTAAGATGAGATCTTTCAAAGCAATGTATGGGAGAAAGTGTCAAACTCCCATAAAATGGAGTAGTCTAGAAAATAGATTGATGCATGGACCTGATATGCTGGAAGAGATGGAGTAGGAGGTTAATAAAAATAGATAGAATATGAAGCCGGCTCAAGATAGATAAAATGTCTATGCAGACAGGAAAAGAAATTTTCGTGTATTTTCAGTAGGGGGGCATGTGTACGTGAGAATCAAGCCAAAGAAAAGCACTATGCATTAGAATGCTTGTGCCAAATTGGCTCCCCGCTACTGCGAACATTTTGAACTCTTAGAAAGGATAGGGCCAGTGGCCTAATGTTTGGCTTTACGAAGCCATATATTAGTTCACAATGTGTTTCATATGTATTTATTGAAGCATTATATACATGATTCCAAGTGCATCATACACTAGTAGTGTATACATGTAAGTCTAACAAGACATACAATTTACATATAATGATTTTCTGATTTGAACTAATTCAAAATATTGTTGCTTGCAGGTAGAACCAGATGGCGTGTTCCTGGTATAATTGCAACATATCCTAGATTGGATAGAAATAACGCTTTGGAAGTGAGTCATCCCCAAGTTAAGGTGCAGTCGAAGCACTTTGGCCCGGAGGAGGCCACTTGGGAAGAGGACAAATTTATGCTTTAGGCTTTTCCGGAATTGTTCTCAGGAAATGAGTAACACCAAGGGTGGTGTTTTCCTCCAGGGGGAAGATGTAGCTTCTTTATTTAGTTTTTACTTTTTACTTGTTTAGACATAGTCTGAATTAGAACGAATGAGGCATTTGTTAAGGATATTAACACATAACTTTTTATTTTGAATTATTTAATTAAATGACAATTTTATTTTGAGTAAAAGGTGAAAGTAACTATGTGGTAAAAGTATAACAAGAAACCCAGGAAGAGGTTGAGATAGTTCTGAAAGTTACCAATCACAGAAAGGATTTAAAGGAAAATCCTACAAGGGAATGGGGTTTTTCTGCCGAAGAATTAGAGGGCTAAGCATTGTATGTTGATTTTGAGTTGTCGAGAGCTGGTGGGAGTACCAGTAGAACTCAAGGAATTTACCCTAAAGAAGTTGATTCGATTTTTAAATCCCCAGGTTAAGCTTCCTCTCTCTTACAATTTTCCTCAGACATAGTGTGAGGCAAGGGGGAAGTGGAGGACGTAATCGCCTTACTTAGACAAATTCCTAAAGCTCTGAAGTAGTTACATACATCACTTTAGTTTAAATTTTTGTTGCTTTGTATCTAATTCTTATTTTGTTAGTAAATGAGAATAAATGTGAAAATAATTATCAGTATTTTAATCCCTGTTACCATATGAGATTTGAATATGAGATTTCGGAAGCATGACAGATAATCATTATTATATTTCGTAAGAATAGAGTGCGAATATAGATAAAGAAGTTTCAGATAATTATGTAAATCTTTCCTAAAAGCTGAATGCTGATAATTTAGAAATGCTTTATTACTGTTCTAATACAGAATGTAGAAGCTATGAGTATATAAAATTTATAAGATATATTTTACAAGGAAATGAAAATTTCAAGTAGATTATCAATTTTGGAAAATTTAGCCGAGAGAGAGCACGAAACACCTCCCTCGAATTTATAAGCATAAAAGGAAACTGTAAACAAATTGTAAAACTTGAATAGTAAAATATTATTGAAACTATAGTAATATTTATTGTGGTTATGTAGAGGAAAGAAACAACAGCAAGATAAAGAAGCTTCTACAAGGAAATGTAAAATTAAAGTAGATTATCAATTCCGGAAAATTTAGCCAAGAGAGAACACAAAATATCTCCATCGAATTTATAAGCATAAAAGGAAACTATAAAAAGATTGTAAAAATCGAATAGTAAAATATTATTGAAACTACAATAATATTTATTGTGGTTATGTAGAAGAAAGAAACAACAACAAGATGAAGAAGCTTGTACAAGAATTACGTAGAGTACTGTAGAGAGATAACTAACAATATTTACGAAATAGTAAACATTTATTTGATAACTGCTGTAAATATTGAACATACTAACCTATTTAATGAATTCTACAAACAACATGTATATCTTGATTAGAGCTCTCCATTTGTGACAATGATGACTCTGGGTTAGGATCAAGAACTTGTTGTAAATTTTTGTTCCCGATCCTAGAAGATTCCTCATCAAAGTTTTGTGAGACCTCATAGACAAAAACAAAGAATCTCAGTACCAAGCTGGAGTATATGTTGAAAATGGAATAGACAAGATAATCATTGTAATAAACAAAGTAAGCCTTTAGCTATTTTTAAGAGTAGAAAACTGAATTATATACGGAATCTTTGGGTTACAAAGAAATATTGGAAATTTTCGTGTTAACCAAAATGATTCAAACAAAGATTTACTCCAATAGTTTTGTAAACAAACAACATCACAAAAGGAACTTAAGTTCCATTACAAATGTCAGAAAGAACTTAACCATAGCAGAGAAAGTGATAAAATCTCCCTGAACGTAAATAACTCGAACAACAGAGTAATTTTAAATTATACATGAACTATAGTATCGAGCTAGAGGTGAAACTCTTTTATCTCTCACTCTTCTTTTAAAAAAATAGATAAATCTAGATGTGAAAACTAAATCTTCAGAAGCACGAGACCTCGCCTTCATTGCAAGTGAAGGGAGGTAGAATATTACAATTTGTGCATACGGTATAAAGGAATTTTGAGAATAATTGGTCGAAACCCTTACCATTTGGGTGAAGCAAGAAAGAAGGCTATATTTCCTATATAACCTTGTAGTGAACAACATAGATGGGTTAAGCAATGGGTCGAATTGAAAGATAGTAATCCAAGAACCCTTAACCAAAAGAATAGCCAGAAAGAAAAACATTGATTTCATAAGCATTGTAAACCTGGTACGTTACCTTATCGACGGGACTATGGAAGTCTGCTGAGATCGATGAAGAGATGCTTGAATCTGCAGAGACGCTTTGGCCAAGTAGACCAGCCACTGATGGAAATCAAGAGCCAAGATGCATGCAACCAAAAGGAAGGACTGATAGAGCTATGGTCTGGCTCCAATGGAAATCGCAACCAGGATGCACCAAAAGTAAACATTTTGGTGTGTTGTAGACAGAGCAATAAACCCCTACCCTAGAAGTGGCAGAATACTCATAGAATGCAATTCGGCCAGTTGAAGAGCCAAAGTGTCTAACAATGTAACAAAAAACACTGATCCGGAGCGGGATTTGAGGGGGTGGGTGGTTATCCTAACCCACCCCTTCAAACTTGAGCACCATTGATCGCATGGATCTGAGATCTGACGACGAAGGGTTTGCCAGTACAGCAGATTAGATGTGATCGGAACAAAAAACAAGAATACACATTTATTGTTGGAATAAAATGAAGTTGATCCAGTGAATTAAATATAACAATGTTTAATTATAACCAGAATAAAACTTTAAACTCATATGATCAAAAATATTGAAGTTGGAATATCTTGTAACTGTATGCAAGAATTAATCCGAGAGTTACTTGCTGGGTACTTTGATGTGCGATCGTTGGGATTGCAACATATTAATTTTTGTTAGAACTTTGTTTATATATATTTATGGAAGGCATAGCATTTTAGATTATGTTAAAATTCATATGTAGTGTGAATCCATTTACATCTCGTAAATATTTTAAGTATGGTATCCAGGTAGGTAATTTGTAAATTTTTTTTTTTTTTTATTAATGGTAAATATAGGTGGTTAATGTGGAAGGTGTTACAGTTAACTTATGACTTTCAACACCAATAAAATCAAACCATGATTTCAACTATACCAATATACTTAAATTAAAAAATTTAAGCGACCCTATCATATTTTTTAATATTGTGAAATTTGGCATTAAAAATCCTAATTTAATTTTCATGCCAAATTAACTATAATTTTAATTATCAATCTATAAAATGATATATTATTTACTTTTTACATTTTTTTAATACTAAAATGTATACTTTACATTGATGACAAATTAAACAAATGACTTTTAATAACAACAAAATAACTCTATATTTAATTTAAATTTACATATATCAAGTTTTTTATAAAGCTCTATACAATTACATCTTTATCATGACAACATATTTATCATCACATCCAAATACATCACCCCTAACGTAGATTTTATTTATATTGTGATTCTCATAATATCTTACTTGACATTTCACATATAGAGAAACTTTATAAAAATAAAAATAAAAATCTTCAGTTCTTTTTTAATATTATTATTATTTCGCATAATAAGTGTCATCTCTACAATGAATTTTCTATGAAAATTTATTTGCCATTAATGTCATCCAAAAGTTAACTCATGACTTTCAGTAGCAATCCAATAAAATCAAGTATGCCTTATTTTTTTATATTTTTTTAATAGTAAAATGTTTATTTTTGTTTAATAAAAAACTAAAGGAATAAAAGAATGACTTTCAATAGAAACAAACCGACCCCATGGTCTTTTTGAATTGAAATTAACTTGACATAAATATCTATCTAACCATAAATTTAACAATGGTTAACAAAGGTTAGTAAATATTAAACCTTTAGGTGAAAACCTTTATTTTTTATATTGTGATAGTTCCAAACAAAATTCCACCTCCAAATATTACATTTATTTACAGAATTAATAAATCATAATTAAGATATATCTCTCTATATAAAAGAAAAAATCATTTTTAAAATTTCATAAATCATAAATAGATTCTAACCATTGAAAATCTTTTGGATATATAGATTTTGTAAACAATATAGATTAGATATACAATTCCAACAAATATTTACTTATTGAAAATTAATTCTTAAATAAAAAGTTAAAATATCAAATAATGACACTTCACATGAAAGAAAATAATACTAATAATGTTTCAATTGCTCAACAAAATATATATGAGGAGTAATGGATTTATTACTACAAACAAAGCTACCATACTTTATTGTTTAATTTGGTAGGGAAAGCTTTGTTTTGGCATTTGCATTTAACAATTTTTTTTGTTTGTTTTTGTTGTTGCTGCTAGTCACGGTTGGTAATGAAAGTTAATCGGTTTGAGAATCATGAATTTAATTTATAGTTTTCAATTGTTGTATTTTCTTTTCTTTAAATTATGGTTTTTACTATCAATAAATTCAATTAGTAATTATAAATTTTTTTGAATATAATACTTTTAAATATAATACTTTTAAGATTTTATTATAATTAAAATTATTGATTTTATTATATACAAATAATAAGTTTCAATATTTAGTTTAATTATTAATAAAAAATAAAATGATATATAATTTTTTATGAATATTAAAATTGATAATGTTTATTATTTATGAAAATCATATATAACCACTTTCTATTAATAATATTGATCATAACTCTCACAACATTTAATATAAATATATTTTAAATAATTATACATAAGCTGACCTATAACGTTCAATACCAATCAACTCAAATCATATATGTATTCTTTAAAATTAATATAAAATTAATATGGATATTAAAATAGTTTGGTTATGTATTAATTGAAATATAGAAATATAAATATTATCTATTTTTTTAATTTACGTATTTCAAAATAATTTTAAAAGTTATTATAAATCTATCTTATTTTATATGGATATGGAAGCATTTTACTTATAATTGAAAACTAGAGAAATATTTTTAATGTATTTCTTTTATATTAAGTTATAATATTGAAAATTAACAAAACAAGAAGATTTAGAGTGAGATTATGTTTTATAATATTTTTAAGTAAATCTAACTATTCATATTCAGTTATAATATCAACTAGCAATTGCACTATATGCTGCAAAGAAAACGTAACATAGGAAAGTGGTAACATAGGAAAGAGTAGTATAGAGGAAAAAATGTGTGATATATCATGTTATTTAATTGAATATTTAACATATCACTATGAATTATTTTATAAAAAAAAAGTATTATAGGAAATTGTAGGTGCACTCGGTATGCTTAGATTATGAATTGATCATATGAATGGTTTAGAGAAGTAGTGGCTTTTTTTTCTAATTTTAGGGACAGTGGTAGAATTCATGTTTTCAATATTTCTAAACTAATTCAGGAATCAATAATTTCACTAGTAGTTTCACTATTTTTATTTTGGTAGGACCCTTACAATATCATAAGTAGTTTTAGATAAATTCACAAAGGAAGTCTTAAGGAAGATGCTTTCATCCAATGCATTTTAAATAAGATACAATGCATTAGCATTCATTATTCTATGTTCTCAAGCATTCATCAATGCCTATTAGGTTGCTTCATAATTCTTTGGGAAGATGGTTTCATCCAATGCATTTTAAATAAGAGAGAATGCATTAGCATTCCTTATTCTATGTTCTCAAGCATTCATCAATGCCTATTAGGTTGCTTCATTTCTTAATTTTTAATATCAACTAAATAAACAGTTTTATTGATCAAATTTCATATTTTTTTCCCTCCAAAGTAAGGAATTGGGGAAAAGCATTGGCTACCTACCTCTTTCAATGAGAAAAGTTTAATGTAGATATGTTATATCATATAAAGGAATAGTAATTTCATTCCCATAATCTCCCATATATCATTCAAATATGGATACAACTTATTCTTTACTTTAGCTTAGCTATGTAAGGTTTACCCTAATAAGAAAGGGTAATTATTGTATTGTGGCTTGAGTACAAAGGGATGACTATTCTATTATAGTTTCAGGGCTCGTGACTAATAGGACATATACAACTTGATAACAGATTATTGGGGGCAGAAAAGTTGTTATTGCGCACATTTAATTCTAACTTTAATGCATATAAAGGAAAGGTAATTTCATTCCCATAATCTCCAATATATCATTCTAATATGGATACAACTTATTCCTCACTTTAGCTAAGATGTGTAAGGTTTATGCTAATAAAAAAGGGTAATTATTATATTGTGGCTTGACCAAGTACAAAGGGATGACTACAAGGAACTTCTATTATAGTTTCAGGTTTGTGACTAATAGGACATACACAACTTGATAAGAGATTATTGGGGCCATAAAAGTTGTTATTGTGCACATTGCATCTTAACTTGAATGCATATATAATCCAAGATGCACATGCATTAAGGAATTTCGGGAAAATCTCATGTTGCATGTCTTTTATTCATGCATATGTCTTATATTCCTTCAATTTCTGCTATTCATGCAATGTTGCACAAAATTACGGAAAAGGGGCTTATGAAGGGCGTTTTTGTCTAGCCGAGCCTAACTTAACTTATTATATCCTTGTGTAGCCTAGTCTAATTTAGTGTATCCTAGCCCACTCTAGCTTAGCCTACCCTAATCTAACACAATTTAGATTCATAAGAGTTTATATATATATATATATATATGTGTGTGTGTGTGTGTGTGTGTGTGTGTGTGTGTGTGTGTATAAATGTACTATTAATGCTCCCTAAAAAATAATTTTAGAAAACATTTATAGTACAATTTAATTTTATCATAAATACTAACATATAAAAGCATTAACAATTTATATTATAATTTCAAACATTGTTTTTGTACAGCACAAATTGATCAACCATGTTCACCCATAGTAAATATCATTAACCATGGTTAACATATCCAACCATAGTAAACTATCATCAACCATAATGGAACAGGAAAAATAGTGGCTAACTCTAATCAGTCATAATATATCATAGTCAACTATAATTAGATAGTTGCGAACAACCATGCTTATCCGTAGTCAACTTTATATTGAAGATAACAACCTCTCATTAACCATGACATTAATATTTTTAGATATAGTTAGCTAGTCAACCATGGTCAACTAATTCTCCCCATATACATTGGTCATCAACTAACACAACCAAACCACATTAATTAATGTGGTACATCTATGTTGATTTACTAAATTTTACTGTTTTATATTTGGATATGAAAATGACATAGATATATCAACTACATTTAGTGTAACACTAGAAGGTAGTAAATAAATGTCATATAAATATTCTGATTGCACATAAATTCTCCGGTTAACACAATATCCCACTAACGACCCACTTATATCATACTTTAACGAGTCTGTATGTATAGATATTCTTTCTTAAATCCCCGGGAAATTTAATATCGGAATGTATGAGGTGGTTTGAAGACTCACGTGCATAAAGGAGCCAGCAAAATTGCATAACCTCGTTTTCACTTACTAAAGGATAAGCATGAATGTACACAGAATTTTATTCTCATCATCCTATCGAATAGAATGCTGTTTAAGTTACATCAGCAATTGCAAGCGAAGCTATTTATTCCATAACTTGCAAGACCCAAAAAAACTCACGCAAGGTTTGATTTAAATTGCCATCGCAATTAATACCGAGAAAGTTACGACCTGAGTTTATGAGTAATAAAAATGACGGCTTGACTTTGATACGTTTCGATACTGGTGGCTTTCAAGAACAACTTCATGATTTTCAAGAACTGGTGGCTTTCCAGAACAACCTGAATTCATGATTTTCAATCTACTATCGATAGCGATACTTTGAATTTTAATATCCCATAGGTTATGGAAACTCAACATTGTATTGAAAGCCACGGGTCTTGGTTGATTCTAGTGAAAACGATGACCTTCAGTAACAGCGGCTGACTTCATTATTGAAGCTATGGCCATCAATAATATCAAAGGCCAACCATCGATGGCGAAACCTATCACATTCAATCCTAAATGAAAAACAATGATTGATTATTAACACCAAATTTAACGCACCTTAATGTGTAATTTGCTACGGTAAGCTTTCGTTTGACGTTTGGACCCGCCAACTTAACGTCATTTTTGTTGATTTTCATGGTTTGAGTTTATTGGCAATGAAAGTGACAGCTTTGCTAGAAACAGTCCAATGCAATGCATTTGAGAGTTATGGAGTTCATCGTCAAAAAATTTAATTTATGGTTTTGAAAGATATTTTTGGTTGGATTTGTTTTTGTTGTTATTGAAAGGCATAGTTTTCACTATAAACCAATTAATGTTTTCAAACAATTTTTTGGTTGGGTTTGTTTTTGTTGATATTGAAAGATATAGTTTTCACTATAAACTAATTCAAGTTTATTTTGGATAAGATTTTATGAGGGATTTTTAATTTTAGACGGTGTGGATTTTTAATTTTAAAAGTTACGAATTTTATTATAAAGTAATTATAGTTTTCAAATCATTAAAATTAAATTATAATTCAAAATAATGAATTTATTTCATGAAATTAAAGATTAATCATGAATAATTTAATATTAAATTTTCTTTCTTTTCATTTTTACGTTTCAATAATAAATCATTAATTTAATTATTAATATAAAAAATAATATGCAATTTTTTTAATTAATATTACAAATTTCATTGTTTATAAAAATCATATATGTCTTCTTTTCCTAATATTAAAAATCATAATTCTCAGTCATTTCATATAATAAAGTTTAAATATATTTTAAATCATTACACATCAGTTGAGTTAATTAAATATATTTTAAATCATTATTGAGTTATGACTTTCAATACCAATAAACTCAAACCATGATTTCAACTATGCCAATATACAAACCATGATTTCAACTATGCCAATATACTTAAATTAAAAAATTCAAGCCACCCTATCATATTTTAATATTGTGAAATTTTACATTAAAAACATTAATTTAAGATTAATGCCAAATTAACCCTAATTTCAATTATCAATAAATAAAGTGATTTATTATTTATTTTTGACATTTTTTAATAGTAAAATGTATACTTTACATTAATAACAAACTAAACAAATGACTTTTAATAACAACAAAATCACTCTATATTTAATTTAAATTTACATATATTAAATATTTTTTTTAAGCTCAGTAAAACTATATGTTTATCATCACATTCAAATATGTCACTCTTATTGGGAATTAAAAAAAAAAATTCTTCACTTCTTCCTTTTTATTATTATTATTATTTTGCATAATAAATGTCAGATCTACAATATAGAATTTTCTACTGGAAGTTCATTAAATGATAATTAAGATAAATTTCTATATATAAAAAAATTCATTTTTAAAATTTCATACATCATAAATCTATTTTAACCATACAAAATCCCTTGAATATGTAAATTGTGTAAACAATATAGATTAGATATACAATTCCAACAAATATTTACTTTATTGAAGATTAATTCTTAAATAAAAATTTAAAATATAAAATAATGACACTTAAAATCATAGAAAATAATAGTAATAATGTTTCAATTACTAAAAAAAAATATATATGGGCATTAAGGATTTATTACTACAAAAAAAGCTAACATACTTTATCATCTAATTTGGTAGGAAAGCTTTGTTTTGGCATAACATCTAACAAATTAACAATAAAAACTGAATAGAATAGAAACTGCAACTCACAGGTGAGTACTACACCTTGAGACTGCACACAAATCTAGGAACTAATCCTAACGTAAGGAGTTGCATTACAACAATGTAACCATTTCTCCATTAATATACAATAATATTAATTACTTTCAACTCTCCTGCTTAATGGAGAAAGGATTGCCCTGAATTCATAACATCCCTCTAAACAATTCATACTTTATTCTCCTAAGAGGCTTAGTAAAAATGTTTTCGATATTTCAGTATTCAACAAATATTTCTTTTGACTGAAGTTTTTCTCGAACAAAATGGAACTGAGCGTCAATCTCTTTGGTGTTTCTGTCAAACACTAGATTATATGCTGGCTTAATGGTACTCTGGTTGTCACTTTTGATGGTGGTTTCTTATTTCTTCTCTTCTCCTACATCACGGAGAAGCTTTATCAACTAGACAAATTCACATGTCGCTACACACAATTCTTGGTACTCAAATTTGGTTCAAGATAAAGATACAATAGTCTGTTTTTTTCTGCTCCATGCTATGACCCCAGATCCAATACTGAATGCATAACCTATGATGAATTTTTCGATCATCCAAGTTACCTGCCCAATCTGAATCTGAAAAATCTGCTAAAGTAACATCAGATGTGTCAATGTATAAAATGCCATAATCACTAGTACCACAAAGATACCTCAACACACTTCTTGCTGCCACCCAATGACTTTTGAGAGGATTAGACATGAACTAGCTCAGCACACTAACAGAGTATGCCAAGTCTAGTCTAGTTGTAGTAATATATATCAGACTGCCAACTAGTTTTCTATACATAGTGGCATCTACCTCCTTAGTGCCATCATCACTGCACAATGTTAGATTCTGCTGCAATGGTGTTGATGCTGACTTACACTAATCCATTGTGAACTTTTCGAGCAAACTTCTGGCATACTTCCCTTGAGTAAGAAAATTTTGTCTAGAATCTCTCCAAATTTCCAAACCCAAGCAATAATGAAGATTTCTGAGATCTTTCATTTCAAAGACTTGTGACATCTGCAACTTGATTTATTTGATCAAAGTGTCTGCATTACCTATTATAATCATATCATCCACATACAAAGAAATCAAAATAATCTGCCTCTGTTTATTATACTTGGTGTATAGATTTGGATCATTCATCCTCCTTTGAAAACCATGATGTAAGAAGAATGAATTGATATTCTCATACCACGACCCGAATGCTTGTTTTAAACCATATAATGCCTTTTTCAACCTACCAGTTAGACTTAACATCTAACTGGTGTAGCTTCAACTGATATTTTGCAACTAAGGAAATTAACATTCTAATGGTATTTAGTTTGGCTACAGGGGAAAAGGTTTCATCAAATTCTATTCCCTCTTACTGTGAGTAACCCTTTGCTACGAGTTTAGCTTTAAACTTGTCTATACTCCCATGTGCATTAACTTTGGGTTTGTACAACCACTTACAACCTATGGGTGTTTTTCCTTCAGGCAGTTCAACTAGATTCCAAGTATGGTTTTTAGTAATTGATTCAATTTATTCATTCATTGTAGCTCTCCATTCATCAGATTGACCTGCTTCTTTATATTTTGTGAGTTAGACAATGTTTAAAATACTTGTCATTAAAGCATAGCCTTTCAATCTGGATGATAATTGAGTCTCCCTACCTGATATTTTCGGTAGAGGACTCACCTCAAATATGTCTACTTCACACTTGTACAGGCTTGCCTTATTGACTACATCACCTATTTTTGCTTCTTTCTGCTCCTACTGCTGATTATACTCACTGCTTTCTTCTATAAATAATGGAATTTGCCATTATTTATAAATGTCTTCCTTTCCTTCCTCAACATGTTCATGAAATATGACATCTTGACTAGAAAATATTTTATGAGTCATAGGATTAAATAACTTGTATGCTTTAAACTCAGTTCCATATCCTACAAAGATACATTTCATGGCTTTACGATCTACCTTCTTTCTATCATCCTTTGGTATATGGGAAATTTTTTTTGACCCAAGTACTCTTAAACGACTCACTACTGGTTTGAATCCATATAATGCTTCAAAAAGAGTTTTGAAGCTAAGACATTTAGTATGACTCCTATTCCTTAAATAAACAACAATGATGATAGCTTCAACCCAAAAACGATTTGATAAATCCTTACCTTGAAGCATACTTTTTGCGTCCTCCACTAGAGTTCTCTTCTTTCGCTCTACCACTTCATTTTGTTGTGGAGTATGAGGCACTATAAATTATTGAAAAATCCCATGATATATGAAAATATTCATGAACTCACCCAACCTATATTCTCCCCCTTGATCAGAGTGGAGAATTTCTATACATTTTCCTGTCTGCTTCTCTACCAAGGTTTTAAATTCTTTAAAGCACTGAAAGGTATGACTCGTTTTACTTAAAAAAGTTATCTAAGAGAATCTAGTGCAAGCATTGGTAAACAAAAGAAAATAATATGCACCACCTAGCGACCTGGTCTGCATTGGTCTGCATATGTCTGTATGCACTAGCTCTAGAATATCTCTTTCCTTTCTATCAATGTGCAAAGGAAATTATTCTCTATGCATTTTTCCTAATGCACATCCATCACAATCTAACTGAACACTGTGAAAAGCATGGATTCCATCGACCATACCTTTTCTTTGAAGTAGTATGATGTCTTGTAAATTAAGGTGACCGAATCTCTAGTGCGAGAGGTTTTCGGTTGTTAATCCTGTTGAAATCATGGTTTGTTGTGGCATGATTTTGACATTTAATCTGTATAGGCTCCCCACACGTAGTCCTGATGCAACTCTTTCCATACTGCTATCCTTTATGATACAACATGTCTTGAAGAATTCTACTAGCAAATCCTGATCTGTGATCATAGATATAGATATCAATTCTTTCTTAATCTCGAGCACGTACATCACATTCTTAATATGTCTGATATCACCGCTAGGCAACCTTACCAAAATATCACCGTACCCTTTGATCTCATATCCTCTGTCATCTCCTAAATAAATTTTAGATCCACACGAAGTTTCTTTAAGAAATTCAAACCACTCTCTCTTACCTTTCATATGTGAGGATGCGCCAGAATCAACATACCATATATGTCGTCCTCATCTTCCTTAGAAGTTGAAAGAGCACAATAAGCTACAAACAGTAGAATATCATGACTGTGGTATTCAATGAAAAAGTATCCTGTGTGCCTACTCTGCTTATTCCTTGCTTCATCTGTCTTCCTCTTAAAACAAAACTTAGCTTGATGATCATTTTTCCCACAATAAAAGAATTTAATGCCAGAAAATTTGTTTGCACACATACCTCTAAATGGTCTCTTTTGAAACGTGCTACCTCCTCTCTGGTGTTGTTGTCGCTACTATGGATGCTTCCCTTTAAACGGTCTCCTCTTTGCCATGAGAGAAATATCGTCATTCTGAGGTCTTAAATTCTACCGCCACTCTTCTTCTTGTAGCAAAATTCTTGTCAATTCATCAAACGCAAGGGCTTTATCCCTTGTTGTCAATCGTGTGATGAACATCTGATATTCATCCTTCATTTCGTTCAACATGATTCTGACTAGATGGGAATTAGACACCTTCTCTCCGATGTCACCCAATCTATCCTTCAGGGCTTAAACCCTTGCAAAAAATCTAGCAGCGGATTCATTTTCTTCCATCCTCATTGAAAAAAACTTACCTTTGAGTGACAAGATGCGATTTGTAGTTTGTGTCTGGTATAATTTCTTGAGCGTCGTCTAGATCTCAGTGGACGATTTTCCATCTCTGATGTGTGGGATAATATTATCCTTGACGAACATCTTCAGTATGACTTTTTCTTTGTTCCCCCATTTATCCAAGTCTTGTATAAGTGTGGTTGTTCCTGTTACAATATTCGGTTTCTACTCATCACCTATGACAATCTACCACACATTTCCTCCCTCAAACAACGTATGTAGATTGAATTTCCAATTGGTGAAATTGGACCCATCAAGTTTGCTAGAATCGTTGAGATATGTTTCTATGGTATTATTCATACTAAAATGATAGGATTCCAGGCCCTCCAATCATTCTAACCAACTAAATAATTACAAGCTACACTAACAAGAAATCAACACATAGAAGATCCTAATCACAGATTTGCCACTGATCTGGCACAATCTTGTGACTGCAACTTAGATCCACCACTAATATATAAAAATAAAATTATATATATATATATATATATATATATATATATAGATAGATGGATATTAAAATTCATAACATTCATTATTTATGGAAATTATATATAACCACTTTGTATTAATAATATTGATCATAACTCTCACAACATTCAATATAAATATATTTTAAATAATTATACATAATCTGAGGTATAACTTTGAATTTATATATATATATATATATATATATATATATATTCTTTAAAGTTAATATCAAAATAATGGATATTAAAATAGTTTGGTTATGTATTTAATTGAAAAATGGAAATGTAATTATTATAATTTTTTAATTTATTTAATTTAAAAGAATTTTAAAGTTATTATAAATTTATCTTATTTTGTATGGATATGGAAGTATTTTATTTGTAATTGAAAATTAGAGTGAAATACTTTTAATATATTTTTTTCATATTGAGTTATAATATTAAAAATTAACAAAAACAAATAGATTTAGAGTGAAATTATGTTTTATAATAACTTTAAGTAAAACTAACCATTCATATTGAGTTATAATATCAAAAATTAACAAAACAAGCACATTTAGAGTAAGATTATGTTTTATAATACTTTTGAGTATAACTAAGAATATATATATATATATATATATATATATATATATATATATATATATTCAAAAAATGTGATTTTTAATTTAAAAAATATTATATTTTTCTTTTGAGCAAAGCATGTTTCCACTCTATGTTAAGAATGAGTAAAATTAAGTAATATTCTTAATTTTATAGAATTTGGAACAATGAACAATTAAGCAATATTTTTTTAATATCTTATTTTCACTTTAGCCCATATATATATACATATATATGTTTTTTTTATGAATCTGTCTACTTCTATATTGATACAAAAAGATTACAGAGAGGCAGAGGCCTCAGGATAGCTAGCCTAGAAGTGCGGCATTCTTACATTACAGTGCTGATCATTGACAAACAAAAACAACTGTTTACTGGTTGAGAATACATTAGTGACCAGGACCTTGTCCGCCTCTCTAAACAGCTGATACTTGTGTCTGAAATGATGTCTGGAGTGTAGGACTCTATTCGTCAGACAAGACCAAAACAAGCACTTCCCATGGCAGAAATTACAAACAGGCGCATTGTAGCGCTGGAGCATTGTCCTGGGGACAGTAACTTGGATAGCATTACTTGGAAAACAGTAACTTGGAAACCGTCGATATGGTGAAAGAGAATGAAACAGAAATTCCTGCAAGTAACTGTGAAGAAGAAGTATAATGAGCACCTTCTTGATACCTGTGTTCAAAAACTGGCGAGCAAGAACCATTAAGCATCATTGGTGGGCGAGGCTGCTTCTTCCACGACTGGGCAAGCATACGGGTCAAGAGCATCTTCAGCTGGAGGAGGAGGTGCCTTGCTCGAGACATCACCACCTGATGGAGCGCTAGGCCCATTCTGCTGGAGCTTGTGCTGTGAGGCCATTGCACCCTGAACACTCTCCAAGTTAACCCTTGGGGGGCAAAATAGAATTTCATCCTCGGATGCCGGAGTAATTTCAGAGGGGGCCGTGGCCTGAGCCTGAGCAGTCGGGTTAGTTCTGAGCTTAATGGAAACAGAGGCTAAGAACTCTTGATTGTTGAGAGAGCAGGGGTATTGAAAACAAGCTGTATGAAAGTGATCGTTGGAGGAGAGGCGGACTTGCGCTGCAGAGGTGGAAGGACTACGACCACGACCACGTCCCTGGCCTCTTCTTGAAGCAGCAAGACGGCCTTCACCTGAGTCAGAGGAATCCGACGAAGAGGTAGAAGAGGGAAACGAAGGCGGCCGGATGACTTTCCCACGAGAGGAGCCGCGCCTGCAAGTCATTGTAGGTCGCAGTCGAGGCATGATGAGCTGAGCAGGGAGGGCAGGGCAAAAAAACGAGAGTGGATTGGTGAACGAATGCAGAGGCTGCCTGAAGACAACTGAAGAGCTGCTATGGTTGCAATAAGGACCACAGGATATGTGAATGCCAGTCGAAAGCGTGATGCAGCAGCTCAGGGGACAACGCTTCCCTGTGCTGGTGCGCAAACAGGGCTCATCTTCGACCTGAGAGCAGCAGGAACGCAGAGGAGAGACACAGTGAATCGACGGAATAGGCGCCATGGCAATAGGGGGGTCGAGAAAACGAGGCGGGGAAGTCTGCATTAAAGCAGCATTAACTTTGGTAGTTGGCTCTAATAACTCATGCCTGGAGTGCGAAAGGATGGCGGTGGTGGGATACCATGTGCCGATCCACCTCACCATCAGCATACTATGCACTTCCAAGTACACCCGCATCCGGGATATATACATATATATGTTATAAAAATGAGAGAACCCTATTATTTCACTTTCCCCTTCGTATATATGCTAAAAGATGTGAGTCATATTATAGAGATGATTGAGTCATATATATGTACTTTATTTTTATATATTACTTTCCATCCATATGTTTTATAAATTCATTTGATGTCTCTTTTCTTTACAACATTTCATGTCTCTTTCCGAGAGGTAATAGATAATGTGACAATTCCATACATATCGCCCAAGTCAAGCCCACAGAAAATGCGGTCGAGAACAAATCTCCATATTGCCCAAGTCAAGCCCATAGAAAATGTGATTGAGAACAAACCACGAGTGTCTACGAAATATTATATATCACACACCCGACTTCCCCCTTAATTGAAGCGCTCTGGGTGAGGAAAATGGAAGGTATAGATATCAAAGCATCGAAGGGTGCAAAGCCGCTAGAGTGTTCTGTTATGGATGTACCAGAGGTGAACGAGGAAGGGTTGCTACAGGCTTTGGCCTTAAGAATGGCCCTTTCTATAGCGAACCCCTTTCTTCTAAAATGTGCTCTTCGTCTTAAAATCCCCAACATCATTTGGAGAGCCGGCCCCAGCTCTCCTCTAACCCTTCAACAGATAGCTTCCCAGCTCACCCCTGAAGCTCCCGACTTGGACGCCCTCTCCCGCATTGTTACTTGTCTCTCTAGCATGGGTATCTTGCGGGCGATCAAGCTAACGGAAGATGGCCTAGAAATTAACGGACCAGTGGAGACCATGAGCATGAAATACACGCTTACCAATCTCAGCAAAACCTACTTCGTCTCTGAGCACATTAGTTCCTTGAGCCTCGCTCCCCTATTCATGATCGGGTGCTTCATGGTGGCGATAATTTCCAGAATTCTAGTGGCGGCGGCCAGGATTTTTGGTCTTATGCTGCAGGCAACCCGGAGGCCAACAACGTTTTCAACGCAGGGATGCTGTCCGTCACAAAGGTAAATATGAAGGAGATCCAGACCAGTTACGATGGTTTCAAAGTCGTCAGCACGCTGGTGGACTTGGGCAGAGGGCACGGAGAGGTGATTAGTCAAATTATCGCTGTTTATCCTCATATCGATGCCATCAATTTTGATCTTCCTCACGTCATTGCAACTGCACCCCTCCGTCCCGGTATTTTTTTCTCTTTCATCTTATTTTATTTTATGGTATGTTTTTTCTTATTATTTTAATATAGGAGAAAGATGAAATTGTTTTAGGTTCAAACTTTTTTATAATGTAAAATATAATGTTTTTTTGTTTAAATGATATTTTTAATGTTTATTGGTTTTGGATAGAGAGAGTATGATGGGTTTTCTTACTCTTTGAAGTCATATATAAATCAAGCATCATTCTTTCCAAACTTACAAAAAAAAATAAAAATATACATATATTTTTATGCTAAATAAACTATCAAATAAATTTTTTTTTTCTTCTATATATAAATATATATGAATTAATTAACATAAATCTTCAAATCTTATTTAAATCTTTAATTAAAATATTTTTAAAAAATGAAAAATTTAAATATCTAATTAACTTTTTTTTTACTTCTAATTAATTTATTTAATATATATATATATATATATATATATATATATAAAATAAAGATAATTATCTTCTATCTAGAACATTACTTTCAATTTTAAGTTTTATGTTAAAGGGCACATGGACTAACAAATGTATACATATACTCATCTTGAGTTGTAGAATAAGCTTCTCAACTGAGTAAATATCTTTTCAAATTTTCTAGAAATATATTTAAAAAATTTATTTATTTATTATTCTTCAAATCAAATTATCTATTTTTTTAAAATCAAACAATCATATAAAGCATCTCTGGTATAATGTATATCTATTTGATATGTGGTTAAACAATAATATTTAAAAGGTAAATATTATTATGAATACTCCATTTATCAAGATAGTTTATTTGTTATTCTCGAAGGTATAACACACGTCAGTGGAAACATGTTTGAAAGCGTGCCCTCTGGAGATGCGATTCTTATGAAGGTGAGAACTAGCCCATTACTATTAAAAACCATTATTGTTGTTATTGACCTGGATTTTGCAATAGTTTGTGCATTTTTTGCTAATGTGATTTACTTTCGGGTTTGTTAATATCCAAAAGCACATACTACATCTATGGGATGATGAGAACTGCATCAAACTACTTAAAATATGTTACAGTGCCACTTCGGATAAAGGGAAATTAATAATAGTAGACGCAGTTCTAGATATAATCGAAGATTCTGACCCAATAGGATCTGGTCAGCTCATGGATATAACTATGCTGCCTGTTTTTCGTGGAGCAAGAGAAAGGACCCAGGAACAATGGAATGAAATTCTACAGCCGGCTGGATTTTCTATCTCTAAAATACTGGGGAGGAAGGGAAGTCTTACTAAAATTGTTGAAGCACTCAAGTGCTAAGTGGAAGATTAATTTCTACTTTAGTAATACTTTCGTTGTATATGACAAGGGTTTTCGTTCATCCCATATTTTAAGCTCAACTTCTATTTTAGTTCCTTGGTTGACCATAGAAGGTCAAACTCTATTTTCATCTTGCTATATTTTATGTAATAGGGTTTTTATTGTAAGATTTATGACTTTCATATATCCAATTTCCAATAGATGGTGTTTCAACTTCACACTATTGTCTATTTCAAATTCTATGTTATACAACTCGTTGAGATCATTGCAGATGCTGTGGTTTACAATTCGTTGAGAACACTGTATGGCACATCTTCAGATGTTCATTACGTTTTTGAATATTTGGGCGTTATATGGAAATTTTATGAATATTTTTTTCACCTGAGTAGACTTGCTAAGCTGTACTTAACATAGTATTTTATAGCTTGTAACTAAACTAAGCAGAAATCCTTATACCTACGTGATATATAGTCCCCTGGATGGCTCTGCAACTGTACGAGTACGAGAGAAAAATGCTTCTAGTGTAAGTGATCCAAATCTAGTTCAAACAGTTTTTCGTGTAAATGTAGGAATGATAATGTCGATAGAGCCACATTTTAGAAACGAAAGCTATCTTTTTTGGGGGTAATATAGTTGGGTGTGATTAATGTGTATAGTAATTTTATTGGCTAAAGGCATGCAGGCTATCAAAATTACGTAAGGGGTTGCACTTGCCACATTAACATCTAGATCATCAAAATTACTTGTTGAATTTAAGTTGAACCACACTAAATCTTGACGATGGATTTTTTTACCTAAAGAATTTGTCTCCTAGACATTGAAGCAGAGGTGGATATATATATATATAGATATATATATATATATATATATATATAAAAGCATCCAAAATCTAGGGACATCTTAACACTCAATCAATTGGGGATGACACCTATGGTGCCACACAACCTTGAACACTAGATTTTTTTGCACCCAAGGGTTTTATAATTGGAACATAATTATTTGTAATATAGGTTTATGTTGGTGCACATGCCAATTATTCTATTTCTTTTCGGTTATTGTTAGTTAAGAAATCACGATCTAGGTGCATCTATCCCATGAAAATGAGCGGAGAAGATTTATGTACTCGAACATAATTGACTATTATAGTGGTGTATATTGGTGTGCATGGATATAAAATATTTTGGCTTTGTTAATACGCTTTGGATAAGAAACCATGACTTAGGGGCATCTAAATATTTTAAATCATTTTTAGATAGAACATGATCTACCCTAACTAACCCATAAAGGTGACTAACCCTTAAAGATGAATTGCTAGTGTGATCAAACTTTCAACTATTATCTCAAGGCGCTTCCATAAGTTTTGGCTAAACTCTCATAAAAACTAAATCTCACCCAATAATGAAGAACACCTTGCATGATTATAATCAATATATCCTGTCACAATTACAGTTAAATTTATACATGTATGATGTACAAATCAAGATGAAGACCTTAAACATAAAACAACATACAAGGTGCTCTTGACAAGAATCAAACTTACACATATCATAGTGGGGTGGAAGGGGGAATTGTTATGCTTTGGGTAGCACATGCTCTCCTACAAAACATCATCCTTTTGAGTATGATATTGTTCAATGAAGTTATAGTTCTCAATTGTTGTTTTTGTACATTTTAATGTTGAAATTTTGCTGCATAATATAGATATTATTTTGTATGTGTGCCTATCATTTTTATATTTATTTTCTATATTTATCTATACATAAAAAATCATATATATATAATTTGTTAGAAACCAAGATAATATTGGGAGGGAATGATTCAGTATTATAACAAACATTTCCAATTTATACATTTTAATTTATTTAGCAACAATTCATTTAAGAAACATCATAAATAATCATGTGAATCAACCATCAATGCTATAATTAGTATATACATGTGCAATACATTCAGACCCCAGATGTATGTGGAAACCCAAAATGGGGGAAAATCACAAATATTTTTTTGAGTTCTTTGTATAGATGAAATCCTCGACTTGATGTTATGTTATGTTTTTTGGCACCATTTAAAAGGAAGAAACTACTCCATAATTTGCAAAATCCCATGTGTAGATTCATCAACCCCTATTTTTTTCACTACCGCCAACCAATAGGAAGCACCAACTCCATAATTCACAAGCCACTACTTGAAGGAGGCACTGAGCCCCAATTTGTTTTTGAAGAACCCACCTGAGGGAAGCATCGACTCCCTTATGTGTAGGCACCAACCTACTAAACCATGCATATAACCTTTTCATTCATTTTCAAACATAGATCAACAAGGCCTCTCTGTCATACATACATAGATCAATTCTCTTTTTTTCTCACAGCATCACCACACAGTAGATACCTTAAGTATTGTTCATCTATCTGCTCATACCCTTCTGGTGCTTATAGATATTTTGAGGAGCATATATTCTTAGTTGATTTTTTATTTATATATTTATTAATTAGTTTATCTTCAGTTATGTTCTAGATTTAAATAATGTTCACAATGGTATTAAATCAATTAATTCATTTATATTCTTCATTGGTTATTTCTCTTTGATTAAAAATACTAAATTGATGTTTTACCTTTGCGTTCCATGGCATTTTATTTATTCGTATGTTAATATACAACACTAAATTTTAATCCACGCATAGAGCTATTATTTAAGACCTCAAAACAACAAATTTACAACAATGCCTTGCTTTTAAACAATAGTAATTAGCACATATGGCCGAGGTATGATGTTATGTTTTATTCCTTTTATAGTGTTTTCATGTTGGCTACCATGGTCATCGAACTAAGAGTTTTCATTTGATAATATCACTATAGATTGTATCATTTCACACATCCTTAACTAGTTGATTAAGTCCCTATAACACCAAATTTCAATTGTGTCCCATTGTTAATACATTAACAACTTGTTGCATGAGACCATGGACCTAGAATCATGGGCTAAACTCTGGTGGACTTCAACTCTCCTCCATTGGCAATTATTTTCAAGTATAAAACTGAGTCTAAACCAAATTCTTATGCACATAGGGGTCTTAGTATTTCCATGGTTCAAAACTCTCCATTCCATTAACCTTTAGCACTTTGAAAACACATGCACAAAGCCCATAACCTTTCATTTACCACCAAAGGTGATTAAGATGAAAAATTGGTCCATTGCCACAAATCCGAAGAATTTTGACTAGAAATCTACTAATAGTAAAATAATTCGACTCCTGAAATTTTATCTCACATCATCCTCATTTTTTAATCTTCTTAGACCTATGGAGTGAGATGTGAATGTTCATATCACCTAATGGATATTTCTCTATCTCAAGGTTTTTGTCTAAAATCACTATACTAAGATTAAAAACTCTAGCAACTACTTACTTTAGTTGTCAGGCTTGATGAAAAATTTTCACGCCATATGACATATATCCATATCTTACAATGCGTCAGCAATAGCAGTTCTCCAATTCAACACATAATATATACTTTCAATGCCTTATGACATCATGACATATCATCACAAGGTCATGTGTCTTTTGATGATTAGTGATAGGTGTTACCTAGATATGGCCCACTTGTCTACCTAAAAATTCAAAATAAGATGTCATGTTTCCCGCTCTTAGGGTTCCACATCAACAATCTACCACGTAACTTACCAACTCATAAGTGTCAACCAATATGCTTGTGCCAACTATTCTTGTTCAATGTCATATTCTATGCAGGAAGAGGCCGAAGGGTCCTTTGTTTCTCAGTTTATTCCTTTGTTAACATAAAAGTATTGAGGCATGTAATCTATGAAATATACCATTATTGGGAAGAATCTCTAGCTTCCATACCATCACCAATACACAACACTCCCTCCACCAACCAAACATCCATGGCGCAAGACCTGAAATTTCACATTATATATTGGATAATTCTCCATCTTACACCTTTTCATAACTTTGTTGTGCCCTAACAACCCTTTTTACTTGACCTTCATCCATGCTACAAAGCATGATGACATATTGACATGAATGAAAATATAACCCTATGTTGCTAGGAATAAAGAATATCATGTGGGATACGTGAATTGTGGGACCACAATATTACTAACATTCAATTTTGATAGAAAATGGTTGTGGAAAAAATGTTAATATATTCAAAACATTATGGGAATTCATCCATCTCAATCCTTCTGTTATACCTATATGGAGATTCTTTGGAACCTTTTTTATCTTAAAAAATTAATATCTCCTCAACCCTTTGGATTTTTTCAAGCTTCCATATAGCATTGGAAAGGTCCTTATGAGGCCTATCCATTTGACCACTTTATAAAATAATCTGAGATGATATTTTTTTCCTAAAGTGACACCAAATATATGCTTCACCCATGACCATTTTTTACATCAATCACGACACTCTTTGACATCCCTAATAATTCATTTGTCAATAATACACTACTATCGGCTTATTTTTCTCCCTAGGGTTAGCACCTCTGAGACATTATGTTGGTTGACCTTTTTCTCACCATGAGATATTCTTTTACTAGTCATGACACCCAGTCGCGTGGATGATAGCTTATGCATGCGAATCGAGCATTTTAGTCACTTGACGCATTCCGAATGCATGTGACTGCATCAGATTTTTCCCTATCTGTACCTGTAACCAGGGAATAATTCTAGAGTTTTCTGGTTCCTAGTAGATTAGTTCAACTCATCATCTATTCAAGCTCGCCATCACTTATCATTGACAATATTTCATAACTTCTTGTCATCCTGAGTTTCTACATTCATCCTCTTCAGAGCTCTCTTCAACCTATTTATACAAGACCATCTAAGAGGGTCAAGTTAGCCATAGTTCCAGTAATGGAGCTTGAGTATAGAAATCGTATTTATGGTGATATACATTTCTTTAGAGTGATTCCTTGAGGCTTATGTTGATCTATATTTTTCCTCATGGGTCTTTCCTTATTGTAGTGGGGGAGACTCTATTAGGATTTGGAGAGGCGACCTAGGTGAAGGTATTCTTGTATTTTCATTCTTGATTAAGAGAAATCTATATTACTTCCCTAAATTTACATGTTTGGAGTAGTTATATATATTAATTATATGATGTTTTGAGCTGACGATCCTCCACGTAAGATCACTTATGATCCTTTAATGTTTATGGTTATGTGTAGGTGTTGATATCAAGTGGAGATGAAGAAGAATGAGTGGAGCATGAATATTTTGCTATGAAATCAAAACCCTTCATCAAACTACAAGGAGTTCATGTGCATTCTCTTTCTATTATAGAATCTAGGACTGTTTGTTTTTTGCATGTATGCGCATTGAGTTGAGATTTGATTTCCTATTCATTAGCCATTTTTATCTTACTTTCTCATTATCTTATGCGGACAAAAGATCATAGAGAAATAACTCCTTGCAAGTAAATTTCATTGCAACATGTCCACCATTAAAATGTTTATACATATCATGGAAGATTCATTGATGGAAAATTCAACTCCTCTACTTGATCGTTTTTATTATTTGTTGATTTGTTCATTGTCCCCCTTTATTTCTATTTGGCTCTCCCCTTATTAAGAACCACAAATAATATTTTCAATGTTATCTAATTATCCCTTTTGACATCAATTGAGAAGGATTCCCCCCTAATAATAATATCCCATTATGATCAAATTATTTTGGTGAACCTATTAGCTCCCCCTATGTAGATATTTATTATTCAACCATCCCTTCTATGATTTGGGAACTTCCTTCCTTCCATATGAAGAAGATTTACATAATAGAGGATAGAGAAATTAATCCCAATCAGTATCTTCAATATACATATGGTTCTTGCACTAAGTCTTTGGTGAATATATCAATAACCTACCCTTTTGTGCAAATATACTCTAATCTCACAACTTGATTTGCAACTTTTTCTCTAAGACAGTGGTGCTTGATAGGAATATAATTGCTATTTTAAGGTGGAGCATGATTATTATATATTTTGATATCACTTGAGGTATCATAGATAATTTGAATATGATCATAATAAGTTACCATCATATTCCATAAGGTTTTCTTAATCCACAAAATATGAGTGTAGTTAGAGTCTATTGCAATGTACTCTGGCTGAGCAAAGAGAGGAAAATAGATGTATATTTCATGCTCAATCATGCCACTATGAATTCATAAAGAAGGAAGGAACCTTAACTTGTGTTTTTCTTATCATCTACATTTTCATCCCAACATACATTTGGATATGTTTTCAATAAGAATTTTTTACATCTAAAATACTATAATTTATAACTCATAGTGGCTCTTAAATATCTAAGAATTATTCTTCCCACTAGGAGATCATTAAAATATTCCAAAAACACCAAGAGCTTGCATAATATCTATTGTTGAACCTATTAAATAGAAGAGGGGACATATAAGTGGCATGTACAATGTTTAATCTACCTCTGGTGACTCATCATCTATGTTGAGTTTGCATCTAGTGACAATTGGAGTATTGACTAGAGAGCATTCTTTGATATCTCATTAACTCAACACTTCTTTGAGGTACTTTCTTTGAACAATGCATATTTCTTTCATTGAAAATGCAATTTGTAAACCAATAAAAATGGAAGTTCACAAATAATGGAAATTTCAAATTTGGTCCTCATAATAGTTACAAACTTTTGATTGAATTCATTTGCATCACTACCAAAGTTAATATCATCAACATATGTAACAAAGATATATTTTTTTATTTTTTTTTGGTTTGATATTTAAGTTTTTGTCTATTTCTCCTCTTTTAAATCCATGGTGTAGAATATTTTATCCAACGTTAAATTCCATGGATTTGTTACTTGTTTAAGACCATGAAATTAACTTTTCATCCTACATACATGATCAAAATGTTTTTAGAGTTGAGAATATTCAAGTTGTTGAACATAAACCTCTTATTGTAGTTCACCATTTAAGAAATTTTAATTTACATCCATATGATATATGTTGAACTTTTTTCCACTAGAAACTACTGAAAACATTTTGGTTTCCTTTAGTTTTGCTACAAGAGTAAAGATTTCATCAAAATCTAAACCTTCAAATTGATCATAACCTTTGCATACTAACCTGACCTTGTTTCTCATTACCTATTCATCATCGTTCAATTTATACTTGAAAACACATTTTTTGTTATCAAGTTCTTGTATGTTGGTCTTAGAACCAATTCCCAAGTATTATTCTCCTCAATTTTGTCTAGATCTTCATTCATGGAATTATTTTAACTATCATAATAGCTAGGCCAAGAAAATTATTTTGGTTCAATCATGGAAAACAAAGTTATGTCTTCTTGAGAAGGGTGATTCATCACTTTTCTTCTATTTTAAACATGTTCCTCCAAGTAACCTGCAATTTGGTTAGCATGATGATGCTTTTAAACATAACTTTAGGGATATTTTTTGTTTATGACTTTCTACATCTTCGTTGACTTCATCCTAAAAATATTCATCATCATCTTTAGGGATTACATGTTCATTTGATATGATAATTGTTGCTTGTTTACCTTTGAGAGGAGTAGATTCATCCACTTTCAAATCAATGCAGTCTACTATTTTTCTTTAGTTTTTATTATTATACATGTAACCTTTGTTATTATATAAATATGCGATAAATATTCCTTTATCCACTCTCACATCAATTTTACAAATATTTTCATCGTTATTCTTAATGTATCAATTGCTACCAAATACTTTGAAGTGTTTAACTATTTTTGGATTCCCATACCATAGTTCATAGGGTGCTTTGTCATTGTTTAGCCTTAAGTGAGATTTATTCAAAATAAAAATTGAGTTATCAAAAACATCAACTCAAAACTTTTGTGGGATACTTATCTCATCCATCGTTGTTGCTTCCAACTGTTCTACTGATTGATTGGCCCCTTTAGCTACATAATTCTATTTTGGAGTTCTAGAATTGGTAAACCATATTTTAACAGAAGGATCCTTCCAGTTGTCATAAATTAGTTAGAGATAAACACACTTCCATTATCATATTTTATGTTCTTTTTTGAACGATCGGACTCGTTTTTAGGCATAACTTTAATGATTTTAAACTTCTCAAAATATTCTACAAATGCAAACTAAATTAGTGTGTTGTAATTATCAATAAATAGCATAAAATATATCTTACCAGATGTTGTTTGCATGCTTGAAGGACAAAATATATTCATGTGAAATATCTATAACGGCATGGTTAATGACTTTTCTTTTTCTTTTAGAGGAACACAAATTTCTTTCCCTATATGGAAATATTTACAAGTTTCATTTTCATGCTTGGAAGTCTTCAGCGTGTCTATGAAAATATTCCTTTTATCTAGCCTTAGTGTATGATAAAAATTTGAATGGGACAATGTATGCCATAACCAACTCTCATCAAATTTACTCAGGAATTATTTCTAAGTGTTTTCAATTAGAACATAAACATTGTTGTCATTTTTAACAACTTTAGTCCCCACTTCACTTGTGCCTAAAAAATTTATTTGATAGATTTTACATTAAAAAATAAAATAATTCCCTTTATAAAAAATCTAAGAAATAATTATAAAATTGTCTCTCAATCCTTTAGAAAATAAAACATCATTTCCTTTACCTCTTTCATTTACCAGAATGACAATATCCTTACCCATTATGTCACCTGGTGCATCATTCCAAAAGTTACGTTACATTTTCTTAATTATTTTAGTGATGGTAATTTATTGTTTCACATACCATATACTTTGAACAACCACTGTTTACATACCAATCATTTCCCTAATATTGAGCATACAACACTATAACATAATTTTCATTGTTTTTCTATTGCCACGCGTTATGTTGTTCTTTTTCTTTCCAAATTTCATGGGCTAATACGAACTTTCTAATTTTGTAATCAACTTCGTTATACCCATAATTATGATAATTAGAGCATTCCAACATGGTATTCAATGTAAAAAATAATTTCTTGTTCATGGGTATATTTCTCCTTAATATGACAAGTTTATTATTTAGGAAATAAAACATAATTCCTCTTTGATTTTTTATTTTCCTATAGGTTAAATTTAATCTACATTTGGAATATTCATTAGCATAATTTGTGCATGTAAAAAAGTATGTAGGAAAAATATTTTGATACTTAGGAGAAATTTGATTGCTAAATTTTTGTTGATGTATTTTTTCTGGATTCATGTAAATTTTTTGTTGATTTCTTGCTTGAATGATGTGGTCATAGCTTATTCTTTTAATATATTTCACTATACAATATTACCTCTTAATTATTTAAATCATTTTCTATCTATTTGTCCTTTTTCTCTCATTAAAATTATTTTTTCCCACTTTATTATCTTATTATTTTAAAAATGTATTTACGATGGTTCTACCTTTGATTGCATGAGGAAAATTAATGGATTTCTTTCCATTATTTTTTTTGAACATAAATCTGCTTCATATCCCAAATTGGTCTTGATATGATCCGGGTAAATTCCTGATACCCTTAACCAAGACGTTTTACTTCGACTGATGTGTTAGAATTGCATTTAATCAAAGTGTTAATGAACAGAAATCAACATCTGCATGATGTAAATAAGAGGAAAATAACAAGAAATAGAAACATAATACATTGATAATGAAGTTCGTATAGGAGGGACTATGTCTCCCATCCTCGCTATCAAGATGGTGTAGGCCACTGCACTAAGTGTTGTAAGGAGTGAAGATGTACATGGATAGTGTTTTCTCTTTTGTAGAAGGAAAATTCCATCACGCAGGAGTGGCTGGACCTCTCTACGAGATGCTCCACTATAGGAACTCTGATTCACAACAAGGACTCGTGTCAGTATCACAATAACTCACACATAATGACTATGAGTATCTCACCAACATGGCAACAAAGGGATCTAAATCAAACATACATGTGATAATGAGCATCCCACCAACATGGAAGCAAAGGGATGTCAAACATAATACAAATCCATGATCGAAAGTACATCTCACACAAATAAAAAAACAAGATCCCACATCAAACATCAACAGGGATTTGTACAACACAATGCATCTCATAGCAAAGAGGGAAAGGAACTACATGAAATCAACTTATCATATACCTCACACTGAAGATGATTGAAGAATGGAATGCTTCGCTGTTGGATCTGAAATCAACATCAATCTCGTGCCATTGAAAGATGTGAAATCGACTGCTCACACCTACACTCCACTTTGAAAAGTGGTCAAAAACTATAAATCTCAGATGGAAAATCTAAATACACTATCAAATTCATGTTGTCGAATAGTGAAAAATTGACTGTCAAATTTCTGAATTTTGACAAAGTGAAAATCTAGGCCTTACAGAATCTTTTAGATTGCCCCCGGATTCCTCAAAGATGCTAATCCATAGGTAGACTAGAAATCTCTAACTCAAAAGGTGAATATAACCTCTCCATTGTGTTACCTATGAAAAACCATGAAAAATGACTGTAAACTTGAATATATTCTGACATGGAGAAAAATTTCCTCCCTGAAAAAATTCAAGAATCATGGTTCCACTCCTTTCTAGGCCTGGTCATGGTTCCACCCTACATTAAAAATTTAACTACATCAAAGTTTGTGTGTGCTTTTCTCTACCCTATCTTGGGTGCACTATGATGGGTTTCAGTAAAAATATCGGCGAATTTTCCCAAGTTATCAGTTGGCATAGTGGGAAATAGGCTAAGTTTGGAGGAGAGGGGTAGGGGGATCAAATCTGGCCCCTCTCTATTTTTCTTTCAAAACTATTAAAAATGGCAAATATGGATATGCGGGTCCACTCCACGTGGCCCAGCCTAACCCATTTTCCTTGGCTCGTGCAACCCTTAGGTTATGGTGGGCGTCATTTTTTATGGTTACGGGACCGCCTGCTTGGGGTCCAGCCACATGGGCTGAGGGGGTTCGACCCCCTCCGGTCCCTCATCTGCTGCCTCTCGCAATTTTTAATGGTAACATATATATATATATATATATATATATATATATATATATATATACATATATGTGTGTGTGTGTGTGGCATGGGGAGGTAGGGTCCACCGCCAGTGGCCCGCCAGACCATATTTAATACTTATTTTTATATGATGCCATGTGGTCGGGTGGGGTGGCGGAGGTGGTGGCCGGCCACCCCCGTTTTTTCAAATATTTTTTTGTCTTAAAACAATTTAGCCATTTTAAAAAACTCAAATTTTACTGTAGGAGTCAAATTAAATAGGCAACAAAATTTCTTGGAATGTGGCTGGGGTTGGCTAGAATCTAGTGGCAGGAAAAGATCAAAATTGCACCTTCCTTAGCCTGCCAATTTACCAACTCAGCCCAAAAATTTTACTGCTCATAACTTTCACATAAGAGCTTGGTTTGACGAACCGTTCACACCGTTCCAATCAGGATGACGAGATCTTTAACTTGAACCTAGTTTGACAGAAATCCAAACACTTTGATTTTTGAGCTTCCATAAGCCCTCTTTGTCTTGTGTGTGTATCTATGTTAGGTCACTATATTACTAGTATAGTCATCTATTGTTGTTAGTGTAACCCCCTTATTATTATTTTTGTACCCCTGTAACCCCAATATTGTTATTATTTAGCCCTTACATTATTATTGTTAGGTCGGCTAGGATTATATTGTGACCCCCTAGACTCCTATATATAGAAGAAGGTTTGGTCATTTGTGTCATCCAAGAATTGTTCATTTATGTAATGTAAAGGAGATTTCGCCCTCGAAGTGGATTATTTATAAGGCATTGATCTCTCTTTTCTTCTATTTTTGGAGGTGTTTTCATAACATTTGGTATCAGAGCTTTGGATTCTAGTGTTTCTCTGCTCTAAATAGGTCATCGTGGAATTTTCGCTATAACATTTTTTCTACAAAGGTTTAGAAGCTTAATTTTTTACATAGCGAAGCCGAAATTCAGAGGAACGTCATGTAAACATATTAGATCCTGGTTTGCAACATTTTTGGAGATATGATCAATGGAAGTTACTGTTTTTTAGGTTCCCAAATTTCACCTCAAACAAGTCATCGTGGAATTTGTGCTATAATTATTTTTCTACGAAGGTTTAGTAGCTAAAATTTGTATAGCGTAAAGCCAAAATCCTGAGGAACTTCTTGTAAAATTTTTATATATAGTGTTTTTTCACACTCTTGAATTTCATCCCAAAGAGGTAACTATTGGAATATCATCATAATTCTCTCTCTAAGCTTCAGATTGGAATTATGTAAAAAGTGGCTGCAAGAAAAAAAAATGTAGTTTCTTGTGTATAAATTTCAAAGTTGAAGGAGGAAACATTGACAAGTGGAATGTCATACAATTTCACTCTATTGAGCTAGTCCATAATTAGGTCATTGTGGGAGATTGGGCATAAGTTTACCTTGAAGAATCCAAATCTGGTCAGACTTGTGGAATTCGAAAGAAGATTCAGAGGGATATTGCAGGGAAAATTTTCAGATATTAAAGATTTGAAATCATAGAGATAATTTAGTTTCAATATTGAGCTCGTCAAAAGCAAGAAAAAGGTGTGTATTTTTTTCGAATTTCATAAGTCTTGTGTGGAAAATCAATTTGTAGTGATTCCAAGGGCATCTTGGAGCATATATATCAGTATTGGGTTCTAAAATTCCACCTAGAAATAATTCAACACCCAGTAAACCTTTAGAAGGATCTACTATGACTCATGAAAAGGAAGAAGTGCAACATGAAATTTTAAAATTAGAACAACAAGTGCACCAAATTTCTCTCTCGCAAAGAGCAAAAAAAAATGAAATGTAAGTTTTGAAGAAAGGCATGAAAGCTAAGATTGATGGTTTGAAGAAAGGCATGGATGGTTTGAAGAATGGCATGGAAGCTAAGATGGATAGCATGGAAGATGAAATGGAAGCTAAGATGGATGGCATGGAAGCTAAGATGGATGAGATGGAAGCTAAGATCAATGAAAAAATTAAAGACAACATGGAAGACATGAAGAATGATCTAAAAGTAGACATGGAAGGTTTGATGACATGGTTAATACAAGAAATGATTTCTAATGAAAGAAATATAATAGACGAAACTCATGCTGAGAACAAAATAAATTTTAATCGTGATTCCATAATCTCTAATGTTGGATTCAAGAATCACCCTATTCCAAAGATGGATGTGAGGAAGTTTTATGGAAAGGATTGTGTAACATGGATATTACAGATGGAGAAATATTTTGATCTCGATAATGTGCAAAACACACAAAAGGTACGCATTACAACTTTACATTTAGAACAAAATACATTTTTATGGTATCGATGGCTTTGCTCTTGTAAAAAAATTGTCACTTGGTCAATTTTTATGGAGGAAATCATAGTACATTATGATGATACAAAGAGAAACACCTGCTTTAGCCAATTGATAAATCTCAAGCAAAAGGGTTTAGTGGTGGAGCACATTGTGCACTTCCAAAAATTTAATATAAGGGTAATTGGTATTCCATAGGAGCATGGGATCGATGTCTTCATAGGGGCTTTAAATGATAACATCCAACATGAAGTTCACATTTGGGAACTCGATTCATTAGAGAAGGCATCCAGGTTGGCAAGAAAAATTGAATGTAAAATTATGGAGACAAGGAAGCCTACCAATCACATCTATAAAGATGGAAATGTTGCTACTCCTAGACTTCCGCAACTTATAAGGTTGACACCACAAAAATTGGAAGTAAAAATAACAAAAGGCCTTTTCTACAATTCTGATAGAAAATACACTAAAGGTCATAAGTGTGTTGAAAAGAAATTATTTTACATAGATTGTGAAGAGGAGGAAGAAAATGAACAATAAATGTCAAAAGAAGAGGATATAGACCAGGAACCAACTCTAGAAGAAGAAGAAATGAGTCTGACTATATCGTGTAATGCATTGGAAGGAATTACCACTACTCAAACTCTCAAGATAGAAGGACATATGAATAAGAAAAAGGTAATAGTGTAGATTGATTTGGGTAGTATCCATAGTTTTATTCATTGTAAGGTATCTGAGGAATTGAATTGTTTCCTATACCCAACACCAAAAGGTCAAGTGATGGTTGCAAATGGAGGAACCATAAATTGCTTTGGAGAATGCCATAATATCAAGCTAACCATGGGGGAATATGTATTGAATATTCCAATTCTTTCCATTCCAATGGGAGGTTCTGATGTTGTACTAGGAGTACAATGGTTACAATCTTTGGGGACAGTAGCTTTTAATTTTCAAGAACTTTTCTTGAATTTTTTTTTCAGAACGAAAGGAAATTGAATTACAGGATATCGCAGGGAAGATGAGAAAGATAATAAGCTCTAATGTCATGACAAAGCTTCTGAAGAAAAAACAACAAGGTGTAATTCCACAATTATGCTCACTAGAAGTTCCAATATCAAAATCATTTATTTCTCTGTATCTCCAAAATGTCATGGACAATCATTCCAAGGTGTTTGAAACTCACAAATGGATTCCACGTATTCGTGATCATAATCATGCTATTCATTTGACTCCAGTAAGTGTTCCATCAAACATCAGGCCTTACAGATATCCTTATGTCCAAAAGAGCGAAATTGAACATATGATTGCAAAAATGTTAGAGGTTGGTATAATTCAACCTAGTCAAAGTTCTTCCTCTGATCCAGTAGCATTGGTGCACAAGGAGGACGGATCATGGCACACGTTTCCAGATTATAGGGAGCTAAATAAGCTCACTATTAAAGATAAGTTTCCCATTCCTGTGATTTATGAATTACATGGAGCAATTTATTTTACCAAGTTGGATCTTCATTTAGGATATCGTAAAATTAGAATGAATGCTGAAGATATTCAAAAAACAACATTTCAAACTCATGAGGGTCATTATAAATTTTTGGTCATGGCTTTTGGCCTTACCAATTCACCTTCTACATTTAAAGGGTTGATGAATTCCATTTTCAAACCCTTCCTTAGAAAATTTGTGCTAGTATTTTTTGATGCCATCTCATTTGCAATAGGTCTTGGAACATGTTCAACAGATTGACAGGGTGCTCAAACTATTGGAGGAGAAGCAATTGTATGCAGAAACATCCAAATGTTTCTTTGGAGTAAAAGAGGTGGACTATATTGGTGATATTGTATCTCATGAGGGTGTTAAGGTAGACCCTAACAAAATTAAAGCCATTAAGGAATGGAATGTCCCCACAACCATAAAGAAGTTGAGAGGATTTCTTGGGTTAATAGGATATTATCGCAGTTTTTTAAGAATTATGGGATAATAGCAACACCTCTAACAATATTATTAAAGAAAGATGATTTTTCATGGACCCCTGAAGCAACTAAGGCCTTGGAACATCTTAAAGAGAAAATGTGGCTAACACTAGTCTTAGCTATGCCAGACTTCACAAAAACCTTTATTATGTAATGTGATGCGTCAGGAAATGGAATTGGTGATGTTTTAATGTAGCAGAAGACCCATTGATTTTGAAAGGCGTCCAATCAAAGGAAAGTATTTACATAAAACTATTTATGAGAAGGAAATGTTGGCAATACTACATTAACTAAGGAAATGTCCACCTTACCTAATGGGAAGACACTTCAAGGTAAAAATTGATCATGATATCCTTAAACACTTTTTGGAACAAAGACTATCTTCATAAGAGTAGCAAAAAAAGGTCACAAAGATGTTGGGTTATGACTTCGAAATCATCTACAAAAAAAGGGAAGTTAAATGTTGTTACAGATGCACTCTCAAGAAAGGATGAAGACGTGGAAGCAATTCTTTATGCCATTTATATTATCCAACCATATTGGATAACCAAAGAAAGGGATGAAAGGAAGGACGAGGAAGTGTGGACACTAATTCAAAATTTGGAGCAAGATCCTAGTACATATGATACATTTAGTTGGAAAAATGAGTCATTATGGTACAAAGATTGTTTATATATTTGCAAGAATTACAAACTAAAATAAAATATTCTTTTGGAATTGCACACTTCTCCGTTAGGAGGACACTCACAATTTTTAAAAACATACCACAGGGAGAGCAAATAATTTTTTTGGGATGGCCATAAATTTGACATTCAAAAATTTGTGGAAGAATGCTTGGTTTTCCACCCAAATAAATTTGAGAAAATTAATACCCTAGGTCTTCTATAACCTTTATCCATTCCAAGTCGACGTTGGGAGGACATTTAAATGGATTTTATCATAGGTTTACCTAAGTTCGAAGGAAAGAGTCTCATCATGGTGGTAGTTGATAAACTTACCAAGTATGCACATGTTTATGCATTATCTCATCCATTGAAAGCAAGTACAATTGCTACTGCATTTATGGAAACAATTCAAAAGCTACATGGAAACCCAAAGATTATTGTAGGTGATAGAGATCCCATTTTTACTACACATTTTTGAACGAAATAATTTTCTTGTTTGGGTAATTAACTAGTTCATAGCTCATCTTATCATCCTTAATTCGATGTTCAAACTGAGATAGTGAATAAATGTTTGGAAGGATATCTTCGTCGTTTTTTATCTGATAAGAAAACATAATGGGTCAAGTGGTTACCTCTCGCTAAATGGTGGTATAACACTTACTTGGATACTAAAGAAAAAATGACCCCATTTATGGAACTTTATGGATATCATACACCATTCATCACATGTTCTTTAAGAGAAAATTCTAAGGTTCAAGCAGTGGAAAATCACATCGAGCATGAATAAGAAGTTCACCAACTCTTAAAGGATAACCTAAATTTGGCACAAAATCGAATGAAACAAGAGGCAGATCAACATTGCAGTGAGAGAAATTTTGATGTAGGAGACTGGGCATTTTTATAGCTACAACCATACAAACAAATGTCCCTCAAGCAAGCCAAGAAGGATAATAAATTATCGCGAAAGAATTATGGTCCTTACAAGGTATTGCAAAATATTGGTACTATGGCATACAAATTGGAGCTTCCTACTTCTTCACGAGTGCATCGAGTTTTCCATGTTTCATGCTTAAAGAAGGTTATAGGGGAAAAACTTCTAGTTTAAGCAGTATTGCTAGAACTTGATAAGGAAGGAAAAATCATATTGGAACTTGAAGCAGTTACGGAAACAAGAACTCGACGGCTACGAAATGTATCAATTTTAGAGTATCTCATTGAATGGATGAACTTACCCACTGAAGATTCTACATGGGAGGATAAGAATTTTATACAGAACCATCCGAAGCTACTCAAGCGTCGAGGACAACACTTTTTTTAAGGAGAAGGGCATGTTAGGTCCCTATATTACTAGTATAGTCCCTTATTGTTGTAGTGTAACCCCCTTATTGTTATTTTTGTACCCCTTTAACCCGAGTATTGTTATTATTGTGCCCTTACATTATTATTGTTAGGTCGGCTAGGATTATATTGTGACCCCATAGACTCCTATATATAAGGAGGCTTGTTCATTTGTGTCATCCAAGAATTTTTCATTTATTTAATGTAAAGGAGGTTGCCCCCTCGAAGTGGCTTATTTCTAAGGTGGTAATCTTTCTTTTCCTCTATTTTTGGAGCTGGTTTCATAACACTTTGGAGCCACGTGGATCATGATATGTTGGATTATTTGGACACATAGAATCGAAATGACCTACTTTAGCACAATTTAAACACTTGAATGGAAATTTACATTTATATTTACTTGAACCTCTCTTTAGTTTTTTTGAAAACTTGGCCACCTCTTCATCTCATTCATAACATGATTCTTCTTGATCTTCCATGGGATATATTTCTAGTTTGAAGGATTCCTCCCTTGTTTTATATCTTCCTTTTAACATCCTCATTTCATAGGTATTAAGTTTTCCATGTAGTAGATCCATTATAAGTGTGTTGATATCTGTTATATATTCTATAACTGACACCTTGGGATTGAATCTTTCTGGAAGTGATCTTAGCACCTTTTGAATTACAATTGACTCCAATTCCTCATCAAGTCGGCTTATGGCATTTACCACTTCATCCACAAGAAGAAAAATATTTTTATATTACCTCATATTCATGCATCTTTATGGATTTAAAAATCAGCTTGAATCCTTTTCATTTGGCCTTATTTACCTTATTATTTCCTTCAAAGTAGTTGATCATTTTATCCCATATTGCCTTGGAAGTTGTGTAATCCATGAATTTGACCAATTCAAATTTCAGTAATCTAGTAGGGAGTGCATTTATTGACTTAGAATTATGTGTGAGCTTGATATTATCATCTATTGTAACCATGATTAGATGATTTTCATAGCCATATTGCACTATGCCCAAGTCATATATAGCAAGAGATTGTAAATAAGTCCCCATTCTTATCTTCCAGAATGTATAGTTTGTTCCACTGAACATGGTATTTTTATTGGTATGACCCCCTTCTTGGATAGACATTGTTCCTATAATTCTTTCTATCTATTATACTGACCTTGAATGAACCTAGTTGTAGCACTAATTTTTAGAGACCAAAATAATAATGAGAGTGGGGGGCTAAATCAGTATTATAACAACCATTGAAAATTAAAACTTTTAAATTTATTTAGAAACAATTCATGTAAAAAACATAATACATCAACACATGAATTTAAGAACAAAAATGTAATTATAATCCACACATGTAACACATAGAGGGATCAGATGTATGTGGAAACACATACTAAGAGAAAAACACCAATATTATTTTTAGTTATTTTTGTAAATCAAAACCCAAAAGCGATGTGACATTATGTTTTTGGTATAACTAGAAGGAATCAACCACTCCCTCATTCACAAGAAATTACTTGAAGGAGCACAAACCCCTATTGTTTTTCTATCACCAACCAATAGGAAATACCAACTCCTTGCTTCACAAACAACTACTTTCATAAGGAATTAACCCCCAAGATTTTTCTCAAGCACCCATCTAAGTAAAGCATTGAATCCCTGACATATAGGAATCAAATTTTTAAACCATGTATATCCCATTTTCATTTATATTTGAAACATATATCTATAAGTAATTTCTTTCATACATACATAGATCAACTCTCTTTTCTACTCAAAAAATCATCACACCTCAAATACGCTAGATTCTACTCATCTCCCTTGTCATATACTTTTGTTCCTTATATATTTGAAGGAGCATATATTCTATGCTTATTTTGTATTTCATAGTTTACCAATTAGTTTCACTTCGATTATGTTGTGGATATAACCTTTTTTCACAATTTTGTTCAGTCAATTATTTATCTTGGATTCTTTAATTTTTTTTTCCTCTTTGATCAACTCGACTAAATTTATTCTTTATCTTTTCACTACATTTCATTTTATTTTTTTATGTTAATGCAAAATGTTAAATTTTAAACCATGCATAGAGTTGTTTAATTGCTTAGAACATGAAATTTATAAAAGTGGCTCACCCTTAAAAAATATAAATTAACTCATTTGTTCAAGGTCTGAGACTATGTATTATTCCTTTTATATCCTTTGTATGCCAACTACCATGGCCATTGAACTTATATTTTTCCTCTTTTAATCATACTGTAGACTATATCAGTTCATGGATCCTTAATTTTTTCTTTTAAGTACTCAGAACAAAAAAGTTCAAATGTGCCATACCCTTAACACTTTAGTGCATTCCTGCATAAGGCTACAGCCTCAAAATCATGTGCTAACTCCTGGAGGCCATCAAAGATCCTTTTATAGTAGTTATTTTTCCTATATAACCTTGAGTTTGGACCAATTTCGTGTGCGTGGAGGGGGACTATATTTTTCATGGCTCAAAATTCTCTGCACCCTTAATGTCTAGCACCTGGGAAAAACATTCCCAATGGAAAAAATATTTATTTTAACACCAAAGGAGATTAATATCACAAACCATTCCCTATGGATGCATCATAAGACTTTTTATGGATCATCTACTAATGATAAATATTTCGTTCCCCCAACATTGTCTCATGGTGTGCTCCTCACCTATTACTTTCCTTGTAAATTCATAGTGGGACATGAATTTTCATACCACCTGATAGATATTTATCCATTTATAAACTTATATCTTGTGGCATTAAACTCGCTATGAAACCTCCATGTACCACTTTACTCAAACTAGGATTTCAAATTTTCATGTTAGAAGAGAGACATATTTTTGTCTCTCGGAGCCCATCAATAGTGGCGATTCTGTAATGTACCAAATCATCACATTTCATAATGCTACAACATGTCACTTGAATATTGATTCCACATGTTACTTGGTTATGGCCCACATGGCCACCAAAAAATTCCAAATTAACCTTCATGCTCCCAAGGTGTCATGTCACCTATGATCTCACCACTGTAAATGAATAGGATTATTCCACCTATTCATGTTCAATGAAATATTGTCTTAAGGAAGGGGTCTAGCAGTTCATTTTTTTTGTGAATTTTCCTTTGTTAACTTAAAATGTCTAGGGCACAAAATTTATGTCATGTTCTATGCTCAAAAGGAATATTTGTCTCATAGAATCCATTTCGCAACCCACACATCTCAAATATATAATACCTCCACCTCGAACCAAACATCCAAGGGATGAGATATGAAATTTCACGTTATTTGTTCAATAATTCTCTGTCATGAGCCTTTTTGAATCACAAGATCCACCAAAAACCCTTTAAGTTCACTTTAGCCATGCTCCCAATGTGCGATGATGTTTTTGAAGCCCCAGAGTCACACTACGTTGTGTTGTAGTGAAAATCCTAACAACATCTAAATATTACTCTTGATTTGTTGTTTTTTTGTTTTATTTTATGTTGGAAAAGAAATATATAAAAGTACCAAAGTTTATTTTAATTTTGATTGAGTATATTTTAGCATATTTTCAAGTCTAAATATCCATGCACTTTGGTTTTGATGTAGAATTATAATAAGAAAATGGTTAATATGGATAACACATATTAGAAAGTTAAATAAAATTTTATTTTCTATTTTATGATTTATTTTATTCTTCTTCTTCTAGATACTAGTGTATGAAAATACTACCAATTTATAACAATCTTGTTGGACATATTTTCAAGAATTTTTTAGGATACAACATTAATATAACTTGGGTTGAACATAAGAATTATGAGGGCTGATTGAAGGAAATTTAAAGCACAAAGAATAGACATAAAAAAGATAATATGGGCAATCAATAATCAATTCTTAAATTACTAATATTAGAGAAACAATTGAGCAAGAATTCAATTATAAGAAATTTAGTACTTTGAAATGATGCATCTTTATTCCACATCATGTGAAATTTTACGAAAATAACAAATATACTAAATGAAATCTTGATAAATTCCACAAAAACTAAATAAAACAATCTTACATATTTAAAATTATCTCTAATTCACAGAATTACATTCATATTTCCATACAAATGTCATGTTTAAGGTTTATAATGTGATCTTCCAAAAAAAGTTATGCAATTGTATTAAAATTAAGCACAATTAGAATTATGTGACATGTTCCCTAATTATATGGAAAATA
This sequence comes from Pinus albicaulis, assembly GCA_034641835.2. Taxonomy (NCBI): domain Eukaryota; kingdom Viridiplantae; phylum Streptophyta; class Pinopsida; order Pinales; family Pinaceae; genus Pinus; species Pinus albicaulis. The sequence goes on from CM076571.1 coordinate 589,805,933, forward strand.
ATCAATGATGTCCCAAAAAATACGTCAAAATACCCCTCTTTACAAAAGATTAAAAACATCCCAAGAATTTCTAGAACAGGTCATACACCTTACGAGATGTGTATGAGAAGAAAGTATTGTTGCCAATCGAATTCCAGATTAAAACCTTTAGATCTATAGTATAGTTGGGATTGGATCTCTCAAAAGTGCGACAAGAAAGCCTTTTGCATTTAAACAAAATTGATTAAATGAGAAGGGATGTTGTTCAACAAACTACCTTGATGTAGAAACAATGCAGTAAATGCCATGAGAGGTTAATTAAGAAAAAAAACTCCAACGAGGTAATTGGGTGCTCCTCTATGGTTCAAACTTTAAAAAATTAAAGGGGAGGCTTCATACATGCTGGTTAGGGCCTTACGAAGTGGTTAAAGTGTATAGAATAGAGTAGTGGAGATAAAAACCATTGGTGTATAAGGATTTGTTTCCTTGGTGAATTGGCATAGGCTTAGAACATATTTCTAGCGTGTCACTAAGAAATATTTCATGAAAAAGTAAAACAATAGACATATTTGAAGATGGTACACTCGTGAGAATACTATCCTACTATGACTACCTTTTCATTTGTTGCTTTCCTAGAATATTAAAAAAAAGAAAACAAAAACTAATGACTACACACACACACACACACACACACACACACACATATATACACACACACACATATATACATACATACATATATATATATACACATACATACATACATACATACATACATACATAGATATACATATATATATATATATATATATATATATATATATATATATATATATATATATATATATATATATGATTATGAAAATCAACTTGTTGGCAGGAAAGTTCCTTTTTAATAAAATGAGATGTCACTTGAATAGGATTGCATGGCTAAATTTTTTCGAGAAGAAGTAGGTTTCTATGGAATTTCTCATGTAAGCAAAAAAAAATAGCTGAAACTAATCCCTTATTAAATTTCAGATCAAGCAGCATGGTAATTTTTTATGCAAGTGACACAAGAAGTCTCACCGCAGTTAATTGATTCACATAGGTCACAACATTATTTGATGGAGGCATTAACTATTCAAGGTTATTAATTTATCTTTCTTCTTTTCCATTTTCTAAAATTTCCCTTTGATTTCATCTAGGTTCCTTAATATATTAAATTCACCCCCTATCTTGTATAAAAATTCCCTATCCCTATTTCTTTTTTTCCCTCTATTACACCTATTTTTTTCCCCTTGTCACTTTTTCAATATCCCTCTATGGATTGATCCCCCTTATTCAAAGTTTCCCTTATTATTTTCCTTCCATTTATTTATAATATTCATGTATCTCTTCATTTTCTCCCTCATATTTTTTCAGGTGTCAGTAATTTTGGTTTTCCAGGATTGAAAGCATGATGACACATAAACCTGGCGATAAAAATTATCCTCAAACTCTGCAATTTTTTTACATACAATCCAACCCAATTTTTTCAGAGGAAACCTAATTGGTTATTTTAGTGCAACAATCCTTTTTTCTTTTTTATCATGGTACATGAATATTTTTTTTTTAGTGCAGGAATCCTCCTCTTATAATGTGGCAATCTCACTGATAATAGTGCATGAATCCCTCACGTTACAATGTTGGAAATTTTTATCACATAGTTTCTATGTCAGTACAATAATTAATTATGAATTTTTTTCAAGAATCTTTTCTTTATGGGTTGATTCTTATAAAAATTATGGCAGCGATGTGTAAAAATAATGGATTTGTTACCAAACAAGTACCCATGGTCTTATTTTCATAGGTGACGATTATTGTTACATCTAAAGGGAAATGAATGGTTAAAGTGTAAGAATTAACATTATATCTAGGTGGTATTTATCATAATAAGTAACAACCAACCCCATAAAATTTCATTATGAGGACTAAATACATGTATGGAGGTCATTTCCTTAAATTTCCTTGTCATTATATTCAAATTTACACTGTCATTAATTGTTTTTTCATCCCGCCACATGTAGGTTGGAAAATATTTACCATCAAACACCTCGAATTCGCAATTGGTCAAATCACCACTCCTAAATATCATTTCCTTTCCTGTTTTATAGATCTTATAGATCCATTATCATATCAATCAAATTTCATACTTCAAGGAAGGTAACCGCTTTGTCAGGTGATGTGGAGTTTAAGTGGGATGGCATGAATGCAATAATTGGGATATGAAACAGCATGAATTTTGAATGAGTGATTGGTATAGGAATCATGATATCATTAAAATAAAATTATTCCTACACTCTTCAAATTTTGAATTATGAAAGAATTTCAGCATCATGCAAATTCACGAGTGTTGATTTTTGAAAAGTATGAGTTTTGAACATTTGGAAGACAGTAGGTTGTAGCAATACTACAGAAAATATGGAGAGAGTGTGGATTGAACCATGCTATGTCAAAGGGATGGAGGGGAAAGTGGAATATGAAATGAGTCTGCCTATTCTACACGAAGTAGGGTTTCTTCCCTTTTTGTATAAGTTTAATGGCTACGATTCCACCATTACCTTGGATTTTACAAAAACAATTGATGGAAAGACAATTAGTGTAGGCTTTTTGAAGTTTCAATTGACAGATAAGTTGTTTCCAAGGCCAGTAAATTACCAACTATGGGGGGGAAATGGTTCAAGAAAGGTGAAGTAGAAAAAGGCACATGGTGTAAGTTCTTGGCAAAGGACGATTGTGTAGTTGACTGGAAGAAGGGAGTTCGAAGGAGAGATATGGTCGAGAATTGGTGATGTGTGATGTATATTCCATAGAAATTCCTTACTTGTGAAGGAAGATACTCCATTAACCTATACCATATTTGACTCGTCATTCACTTTGATTCTAGTAATTTCATTAACTTCCCAGACTTTATGTTAAAATTTTTGGATAAGATGTCAAGAAGTGTGAAAAAATTCCTGAAGGATTGGTTATAAATTGTGTCATTATGGGTTGATACAGATTTTGGTTAGCGAACAATTGAAAAAAATGGGATATAATTGGAAGCATTCTTGGAATCATATCAGAGTGAAGGTGTTGTGGAGTTTGTTAGCATAAAAAATTAGCAAGGAGGAAAGTGTAAGAAAAATGTAGAATCTAAGGGTATCCAATATTATAAAGGAAAACAACAACAAGGGGGTAAAAATGATAAAAAAATCGAGAGATGGAAAATTTTAGTGGATAATATTTTCATGTGGGACAATTTTTCATGATTTTTCCAGAAAAAAAAAAAAGATTCGCCAATTTCCATTTCTTTTAAAAACGATTCACCGAAATTTTATAGTATAAAATTATTTTACCCTAAAAATAGCCAAAGTTATATAGAATCTACTTATAAAATCATTATAAATTTAGATATTTTATAAATATGTCAACAAAAATTATAGATTTTTCATATTAGACACCGATGACATTCACCAATATTTATATACTTTAAAATAAATTTCCATCCTTCAAATTTTCTCTGGCCCTTGACTAATCGTCTTGAGAAAAAAAGCAAGAAGAAAATAAAGGATTGATGTTAAAGAAGAAGGGTGTGAAATTTAAGGTTATGATGCCAAAACCACCCTTGATAATAACATGAGGGTTGTTGAAAATTTATAAAGCTTCTTGTAATAAGAAGACATTGAAAGGTGCGACTCCATCTAAGGTAAAGGTCATTTAGGACTCTGAGTCTTCTAGGACAGATTGTATTTCTCCTTAAGAACCTCCACTGGATATCCCCATGCAAAACACATATGTTTCAAGATAATATCTCTCTTCGGGAAGGAGTAGCAACAATGGGAACCCCTGTCTCGAGTCAAGAGCATAAAGAGGAGGATGATGACGATGTTCCTCTGGAATCATGGATGAAGAAGGTTAAAAGACAGAAGGTGACCCACTAGCAACAGGTGGAACAAGATGGAGTTCAGGAGAAAAATAAAGAATAATAACATGAGGATTATGTTCATGTTGCATCCACGGTAGAAGAAATGAATATATGGGAAGAAGAAAAGGGAAAGGAGGAATTGAAGGTCTCTGCTCCTCGAAAGAAGGTAAATAAAATTCCAAGTTGAAAAAACAAATTCAAGAGATTGAGGTCATGAATAGGTGTGGGGAAAATATGAATGACACATTAAAGACAAGGAATGGGGAATTGTTAGTTCTAATGGCTAAATTGAAGAAGTCAGTGAAAAATTGGATATTCCATGCACCTCTCTAATAACTAGTGTTAAGAAGTTGGAAAAACATATGACGAAGGGTCGATTGAAGAAGGTTCATGAATCAATATGAAAATCCAGAAATCAGAAGGACGTTTTTTTCAATTTTTGTTTTTTTTGCAGAGGTTAGTGGCTGTGTGAGGACACACACCAAAATGAGGTTGGGGGAATTATAGTTGTCATAATTTTCTTACTTTTTACCTAAATTACCCTACCTTAGCCTCTATTTTACAAATCAAATAAGACCTCTATACAAGTACTTTTGGCTTATTTTAATCATTCTTTGGGTAAATGGATAATGCATGATTATCTTAATTGAAGGTCAAATAGGTTGATGTTTTTAGATGTGACTCATAATTTAAATTACCTTGTGACTTTTTCAATATATGTTCAGTAATTCAAAATCAAAGTGGCTATGGTACTAGAAGATCCTGAGATTCCTACACCTACTTTGATTCCTCCACCAAATGTGGAGGGTTGTTGGCTCGATATGTCTGATTAGGAGTCGATCTCGGCTGCCAGAGAGAAAGGTTTGCATTCACTCCTCAAATTTTTTTCCTGTCTTCCTGCAAATGTCTTGGAGAGTTTTATGGTTTCTAAAGTCAGGGACTAGTTTCCAACAACTTCATATTTTTTTATCAGCTTGATATGCCTGTGAGATGATGTAATTTGTATATATGTCAAGTTATATTAGAATGTAGGTTAGTGATACCTGGATGATTTTTGGTGTTTGTATTATAAAAATATTATATCGACACAACCTCTCTACAGCTGGATCTGTGATTATATGATATTTACTAAGGAGAGACTTTTGTTATTTTATAAAAGAGGGATAATGCCAGGTTCATGCACTTGTTTCATCTATTTCTTGTGATCAATATTTTAATATAGATTAACCTATTTCCTTAAAAATGGAAATGAGTTGGTTGGCTAAGGGACTAGCCAACCCAACTCGTTCTCCCTCTATCTATTGTATTGTGTTATAAGTGAACAGTGTGGTTGGTATATGTGGGTGAGGGTTCCTCGAGATAGTTGTTTATAAATGGATCAACCCTTGTGCATGTTTTGAAAGAGTAATAGAGGTTTAGATATGAATTCTTGCATTCATATTTGGGTTTTATTTTTGAAGTTTAACATTGAAGAAATTTCTACATTTATTGTAAGACGTGGTAAGGATTTTGATCTCGAAAGCTTATTTTTGTTTTCACAGTCATCTCTTCAGTTAAAATTTTAGATCTACCCTATGGTGTGCATAGTTCTTTTGATTGAATATTTGCAGGTTTGAAAAGAGATTATTTATTAGATATTTCTTGGTGATGGATATATATTTTTATATTGTATATATATGCAATAAGAAAGTGAAAAAATTGTTTAGGTGAACAATATTAATTGATAGTGGCATTGTGCGAGTGGAGTTGTTCATTTCGTGAGAAATTTATGATTCAATGTTACATCATATTTTTTGGTTCTGTTGAATTCATATTACCATATTTTTATTTGGGTATTTCGTTTACATGAATAGAATATCATTATCAGTAATTACTTTGAACTTATTAGTTAAGTCTTCCTTGTGAAGTAATATTTTTTTCATCTATAATAACCAAATAAGGTTATCTCGAATACAATACTAATCACACCATAACATGGTATAAATAAAAATATATTTATGAGATGATTTCTTTGTGCATAGGAGTTTAATATTTTCTCTGTTATTTGATAATTTCTTCATATTATTTTTAGATTTATGTGTTAAATAGTTAAAGATAGTATGATGAGTGTGGGGATTTTATCTTGCTTCAAGCAAGGTTTATTTTCACATTAGTTGAGTTTAGGCTTGTTGCATAACATTCTTTTTAGTACTAGAACGGAGGATTTTTGAGTTGTTTTATTTTCCCACTACAGTAATAGAGTACAAAAACAAAGTTGTTTTATCTTTCCTAGTTCAGGAACCGAGTGCAGGAATATATTTTTTTCGAAAAGTTTTTCAATACAGGAACATGTTTGTTTCGAAATGATTGGGCTTGAATTGTTTGGAATGAATCTAGAGTGTGTTTTTTTTAGAAATATATTTTAAAGTATCTTATTTTTATTTTTTCAGTGACAGTAAAGTCTCTGGAATGGTGTGGTGTCATTGTGTTAACAGTGTAGGAAGAGAACTAAGAGGATTTCTTTAAAAAAAATTCCTGTGCAAATGAGTTATTTAATTGTAGGGATAGAGATAGGATTCACAAAGTGAACCCAGAACCGTTGGAATTACTTTTTCTATGCCTCGAAGCTTAAGAAGCCCTTGATTGATAATTAAGTTTTCAGGAATTGAATTTAAATTATGCCACCCAATAAGGCTTTGATTATATTGTGACCCCTTAGAAACCTTTAGATACCAAGGAGGTATTATCATTTGGATCATTGAAGAATTTTCCACTTATGTAATGTAATAGAGGTTCCCCCCTTGAAGAGGAAAATTTTTAATTCATTTTTCTATATATATTTTTTGAGTTGCTTGCACAAGATCAAATCATGTAACCCACAACCAATATTAGTCATATTACACTAGGTCCCAATACAATATTGAAGCCTCTTCCTACAAATACGAGGGTTACATATCAAAAAACACTAAAGAAGAAATAAATATGGAAAGAAATGAAGCTCAGGTTGAGTGTTCATTCTTTTCTTCTACAAAGGTAGTGGACAGTGTTAGACGATGGATTCCTAAGAAAAGAAATACTAGGTCCTCGAAGGCCTAGTATATGAAAATTGTTGAGATATATTAATAGATAAGACTCTGATGGAAAAATATTGGCTAAGAAAAGCAATGTTGAGGAAAACAATTTTAGTGATCTTCCGAAGTGATCCACATCCTCTGTAGGGTTGGCAATATTTCACATCTTTCGCAGGGTTCTTAATCCCTTCTGCAAGGCTGACAATTATCTTCTGCAGTGTTCGCTATCTGCATGGTTTGCAATCCTCGCATGGAGATAAAAAATATTCTCTTCATCGAATGGGTTTCGCAAGGTTCGATAGCTATCTAACCTTAAACACACATCTTAAACATACTAGCTATCTTCCACATCTCTTCCACAGTAAAATTTTAGTGATCTTCCGCATCTTTCACAGTGATCTTCCACAGTGATCCACAATCTTCCGTGGTGATATTTCGCAGTTCTTCCACAATCTTTTTCACTGATCTTCCGCAGTGATCTAATCTTCATTATAATTATTTATCTGCATCTTCCGCAATGATCCACATCTTCTGCAGTGATATTCCGCAGTCTTTTACAATAATCTTCCGCAGTGATCTGCATCCTCCGCAGGGTTCACAATCTTTCGTATCTTCCATATTGTTCACAATCCCTTCCGCAAGGCCGACAATTATCTTCCACAGGGTTCGCTATCCGCATGGTTCGCAATCTTGGCGTGGAGATAAATAATATTCTCTTCATTGAACAGGTTTTGCAGGGTTCGATAACATCTCTTCTGCAGTATGGCTCCAGGTTTCACTAAGATAATTTCTGGCCCAGTTCCATCGGCCTTTGAGAGTCAAACTCCTTCCCATATTTTCAGTGAAGCCCCAACTCGTACTGTGCAGGTTGTCAAGGACTCAGTGGATGAAGCCTTCAAGTTTCCTGAAAGTGCCTTAATCTACTGGTTTAATCGCTTTTGGCTGTGGCTAACAGCTCTCTACAATTGGATCTCTGAGGTATGGAAGCCTGCCATTTCTGATGAAATTAATATCCACCCTTGTGCTAAGGGTTTCTTTATAGTAGATTTTGAAAAATCTAAAAGTAGACAATGCATTTTATATTTTGGCAGTTGGTTTTGGGAAAACTCAAGCCTATTCATGAAGCCATGGAACCCTTGATTCGATCCCTAAACAATAATCATAACCTCAGCACTAGTTTGGGTGATATTTCCAAACTTACCTTTGCATATCTAGAATCTCTTCTCGCTAAAAGCCATTGGAAATGCAATTGGGAAATTTTACTGCAGGTGCTCTGAAACAGAGGAATATGTCAGAACCACCTATGCATGCATCTATGTAGAAATGGGCTTCAGTGCCGGATTCCCAGTTGAAATAATCCTAGCAAGCACAGACTATGTATGGAACCAGAAACTCGACTATGAAAGTGTCCTCTTCAGATGTCAATCCTGCTTTGAGACAGGCCATCTAGGCAAAAATTCCCCAAAAGTATCCCAGAGAAATTCTGGTAGAAACAATCACCATAGATCTACATGGTGGGAAGGAGAACAAAGGGAACATTACAATGTCATCAAGGAAGAATACTCTCCAGAAAACTCTAAATCGCAAGAAATCAGGCAAGAAAGAAAGTACCCTCAGGACAAGCAGGGGGAAAGCTCCACCCAACAACATAAAAATGAATTTGACAGCCCCTCAAGCATAAAAAATTATGAGGATTAGAATACCACACAAAATAAATCTTCATTTAGCAGCAAAGCAAATCTCCCAGATCCCGAAGATACAACACCAGTGTCCCAATAATCTGAAGAGATGAAGGAGATGCAAGATAAAGGAAGTTGGAAGACTATAGAGAAGAAAAAGAAAGCTACAACACCAATCTCACCAAGAAAGACGAGAAGCCAGACAATTAAGAACTAAGAAAATTATAGGTCTGATAGACCAAATTTTAGTCTCAGTGGACGTTAACCATCATCATAATAATCATCATCAAGAAGCTTACCAGCATAAACATCATTAGTAGGGAGGAGGGTAACCTATTTCCTACTACCACCTAAGTTGATTATTCCATAGGCTAGTGATGGTTCACTTAATTTTTTTTTTTTAACTCTAAAATGTTCTAAAAACCTACTTGCTTCTCAACTAGTTTATGTTATGTTCATTGACTTTTTTTATCTAAATAGGTGTACACTTGGTTATGTGGAACAATATTATCATACATATGGACTGCTTTAAATGAATTCAATCCTATGTCACTGCTAGTTGTATGGCTTCCTGAGTGGCAAGATAATTGTTGTTGAAATGTAATGTTTTTTCATACGTAGTGATAGAACATTTTACAAACTTACAATAAGCAAATAATCTAGTTAATATTATTATATAAAATTTAAAGTAGATTAAACAATTTTATTTTTATAATGTATATAGCCTAATTTCTACCCGATGGGGGTGAATGAGTAGGGTGGAATAAGTGAGGAGGGTAGGAATTTTACCCTCCCACATGTTTTACTAACAACACATGATGAGCGATGAATCCAAGTGTGGCAAGTGGTGAAGGATGCTAAAAAACTTTGAGAGGCACACCAAGGTGATTATATTTTGGATAGTGATTCATCTCTAATAGAAATTTTTTCTAGTTATGGGATATTTTGAAGGTAGTGAGGTGAACTTGAGTATGCACATACCACAAAAATATGCGTGCTTTCCAGCTTAATTATCACAAATAGGAAATTTGATGCAAGGTGGAGAGGTGGGTGTTAATATTTATCTCAAGGTACAGAGCTGTAGGGTTTTGGACCTTGGTGAGTGGAAGAGTGGTGAGTACCCTAGTGGTTGTTTGGATGTGGTGTGGAGTGACAGTCCTCTATGTCATCGCACTACAAAATCCCAAAGGGTTTGGTGGTTTTCCCGTGTCCTCCTGGTAAGTAACACCACTCTTCATCCTTGTCCTTGGAATTTTGTTGTAATTTAAAATCCTGGTGTGGCAGAACTCCAACCATTCTTAGGTTTTCCATATTTGTGCTTTGTGGAATTTACCACCGAAATTATAGTCTTGTGTTGTTTGCGCTACAAAATTATGTCATATGGTTGTCTTAAAGTTAAATGTGGGTGCTTCATGTATCAAGTTATTTTCTTCCATCATAGAAAAACTAGTTCTATGGTTTTGTGGGAGAGTATGTTTGAATGCCATCTTTGGTCACCCAGGGATGCACATCTAGTATGATTAGGGTTTGATGTTTTTGGGGATGATGAGTTTCATTTTTCCAAGCTATATAGAAATAATTCCTTGGTAAACCAAGGTTCTTGGGAGGCCTAATTGAATTGGTCTTAGTGGTCGAGGGCATTTATAGGAATGTTCAGGAAGAGGGGGCATTTCTAACATTGTGAGGTCCCTAGAAGAGAAATAGAAGGTTTTGATGGTCAAGCAGACGTAGTGGAAGACGATGGCAGTGTTGAAGCGGTCTCTGAGGGAAAATTGCACATGAAATCATGCCAACACATGGTATTGCGAATTAAACATAACCATTGGAGTCCATCAACAGGAAATTGCAGATTCTTGTTGCACTCCTAGGGGAGCTGGAGTAGCATCAACACGATGAACATAACAAGGTGATAGCTTTCATGAACAAATTACAATAAAATCAATGGGAAATGCTAGAAATGATGGCTTCTCTTAGATAGATCAATTGACAGACTCACGAGAGTTGGGATGAGATTGACAGAAGAATTAACTACATGGAGTTTCATGTTCATGGGGTCCCTAGACCCCTAAACCATTTTAACACCAAAAAGGCTGTGACTCCCACTTGTAATCCTTGATGTAGGTTGGTTGTATATGTTTTGTCTTTGTATTTTGGAAGTTTTGCGTTTTTTGTTTCTAGACATGAAATAGCTTTTGGAACTTTTCTATCAGTTTTTATATCTCTCCTAGCTAACAAATCTGGTTGGAGTGAGATTGGGAGAAAATTTAATCTATTACAAATATTTTGTAATGTTTTGAAAATTAATAAAAGTGATTTCACAATTAAAAATAATGTATATAGCATATTTTTAACAATATTATAAAATATATTTCTATAGTCTTATTAAATTAATAACAAGTTATAATAATAATTATTTAATTAGATGAGAAAAATATAAGAATATGTACATATATAGAACACAATTTCAACATAAATAATTTCTACATAAATATTTACATCATATAGAAAAATTTATTATATTATGTAATTTTTTTTAGAAATCATTATATATATATATAATTGTTATGGTAGTGAAGAGCAAGTTATTAAAATCTTGCAGAGAGGCTCTTTTTACAACCCAGTATGAGGGGATCTGTAAGTTTGTCCATCCCACAACACCCCTTTAAAATAAAAATAAAAAATAAAAGTTATGTTCCATATAGAAAAATAATATGAGATATAATTAAAAAAAATCAATATGTTGTAAAGTAATTAGAAGTAAAAACGGTTTGTGAATTTGATATTTAAATCTTATACTTTTCAAAAACATCAACAAGAGATTTAATTAAAATATTTGAAGATCTATGTTAACTAATTTATGTCTACATCAACTTCATATATATTTATATATAGGAAAAAAAAGGTTTTATTTGGTCATATATATACCCTATTTAGCATTAAAAAATACAACTTAAATAATGAAAAATAACACATTATATTTTGCACTATAAAATGGTTTACATGTGAAGAAATTTGATCCCTCTAAGCTCATGTTAGATAAGTACTGACGATGGATCTATACTGGTTTAACAAAACAATAATAATGATATTAATCTAAATAATTTAGATATGCATTTTCTAGTAACATATGTTATAATATTTATAGTAAATTTACTTATTAAAATAAAAATGTAATAATTTAGATATGTTTTTATAGCAAGATAGCATGTAATGTTAAATGAATAATAAATACATCCTAAAAATAATTGACAAGAAAAATGTGCTACCATGTCAAGCTAGAGACTTACTCTTTACAACTAATGTCTACCTATATGTGAAAAAACCTAATTAGTTACACTCCAAAATCAACTTTCAAAACAAAAAAATAGTATATATGGTAGTGACAAACAATTCAACAAAGGTTGGAGGTTATCACATATGCCTATCAATTTACAACCCAAAGCCCATAAAAACCAAACATCACAACGACAATGTTAGAGCACTTACAATTTAGATATGTCCTACATGACTTATAAAATAACTTGAAATCCTACACTAATCCATCCAATTCTTTGTTTATTATGCTGCTCGAGGGATCATATTGGTGAAGATGCAAATCTTTCCTTAAATTATCAATCCAAATTATTTTATCTAATAATATTAATATTAATATTAATATTAATCTTTAAGAGGATCGACCGATTAGCAACAGTCGACGCGCTTGTTGAATCACATATCATATCTGGTGGAGCTTATCTCGACCATGGATTCAGAGGACAACTCTTAATCCACCATTTTAAGCTGAGAGAAATAGATTTATTTGGGTTCTCATTGCGTACACATTCAAAAACCAACTTGGAAAACCCTATCATTAACAAGAAAGGTGACATTTTTTATTTTTTCTTTGATTTTTTGGTAGGAGGAGATCTGCTCCAATAGATGTGCATCCGTCCTCTCCCAGGCGTTCAAACATCGATATTCATTGGCGGTTGATTGCATTTGAGGTATCTCCATTGGGGATATCCATTCAAAATGTGAAGCACATATGGAATATTGGTGTTGAGTTTCGAATTGACCCAACCCTATGTGTTGGACATATTGTTTGTTTAAAGAGAGGCAACAATAAGCCAGATGTGGAAGCACATGAGAGTAAGGAAGTTGTAGATCTGAGGTATTCCTTGGAGTTGGCCAATGTCATGAGGAAATCAACACCAGAGAAGGTATACAAAACAAATCCAAGATCTTCCCTACCAATTCTAGGATCCCTCACCAATACATCGGAATTTTTTTTTCCAAAAAGATGGATTGTGAAACACAATGCCCAGAATCAAGTGGAGTCCCGAATCAAATTTTTATAGGAATTATGAGTGAGAAATCTATTTGTATGAGGATTTGGATTGGGATACAAATTCACGCCCTCAAGTACGAGATTCAGAAACAATTTCATATACCAGCACATCTACAAAATCTTATCGATTCAAGGAAGTTACTGCAGGAGGTCCTTACGCTGCAGGACTATGGCATGAGACCTGACATGACCATAACTCTCAACATGATACTACTTGATGGGTGCTCTAGTTATAACTCCAAGGGTCATGCATCATTCAAGGATGCTATCAAATGGAAGGTGGAAACTTAGAGAAACCCTTAACATATACCAAATCTACTTAGGCCCTGTATCGTGGATGTCAGAATTTAATTTCCAACTACCCGTATAACTCAACAGACAATAGAATTAATTAGAAAGGTATGAAGAGACAGCAGAACGGCGGCAAAGTAATGGCTGATGTAAAGATGAAGAGATGGGACATGAATGCAGAAGCTGTAGAAGAGCCATCCTTATCACCCGCAACCACCACATTAAAAACCCACCAAACATGTTTAATACAGCAGAGTTGAGGCGGCAAGATTTTCCGCGGGGGTATGAGAGCTGTGGAGGATGAACTCCACGAATCCCCCATAATATATATAAATGAAAAGAAACAAAAGGGAAATAATGTTTTTAAACATTATGTTATAGTTTTGATTTAATTTTTTTATTTCACGACAATGTTGTTTTGACTTTTACATTGGGTAAATGTGTTATTACCGCAATATACTTTAAGTTTTAACTTTGGTTAAATATATATTATAAATATATGATATTTATAATATATATATTATGTAATGTTTCATATAAAAGGGAATGTCGTGAGCATTAAAAAAGTAGTGTTGTAATTTTGTTTTTTTTATTATTACACAGAACAGAAGTGTATGCACAACAGTGCGAAAGGTGAAAAACACAAAAGAGTGTTTTAAGAGACAGAGTGACTTGTTTTTAGAGAGACACAGTATGTTTTGTAAATGACAGAGTGTGTTATTTTGGCACTGTGCTTAGAATAAGTCCAACAGTTGTAATCCCTCTGTATTGAGGAAGAATCTGTATTAGTTTTTTATGGAATATAATTTTTTTTTTTTGTGTGGAAACTCTGTCACTGTGATTGCAACTTTAAATATTTTCTCTGTGTTAAAGAGGGCAGTTTTATTCTCCATTTATTATTTTTGGAATTCTCAAAAATTTCAACATGGTATCAGAGCTAGTCCAAGCTCTTTGAAGATCAAAGAAGTTGAAGGAAAGGAGTTCTTTGTTGCAGCAGCTTCTCCAGCAGTGGGAAGACTCATCCAAAAGAATCCAAAGGTATTTCTCTATACATTTTTAGCGTTACTGTTGCAGAACAGTGAGATATTTTAAATACACAGTCAATTTTTTTTAAAATCATAGTTAAGAGTGCAGAATGGCTGGAGCCAGCACTGGTATGGGTATGGGAAATATCCACTTCCCACTATTTAATGGGAAAAATTATGACTACTGGTCAATAAATATGAGAGCATTATTTGTCTCACAAGACTTATGGGAATTTGTAGAAGATGGTTTTGTTGAACCAGTTGATGAGCAGTTTTTTGATGCCCTAACTCAAGTAGAGAAGGATATATTGAAGAGAAATAGAAAGAAGGACTCTAAAGCCCTCTACTATTTTTATCACGTAGTGCATGAGAGTGTGTTTCGAAGGATAGCAGCAGCTAGGAGATCCAAATAAGCATGGAAAACTCTTAAGACAACCTATCAAGGCATGGAAAAAGTGGAGACAACAAAACTTTAGTTGCTGAGGAGAGACTTTGAGACTCTCTGTATGAAAGAGTCAGATAATATTGACTCATTCTTCACTCATGTGATTGGAATAGTCACACAAATAAGATCTCATGGAGAGGCTCTTGAAGATAAGAGGATTGTTGAAAAACTCCTGAGGAGTCTTCCCTCAAGATTCGATGTGATTGTCACCACCATAGAGGAGACTAAGGATCTCAAAAAAATTTCAGTGGATGAGCTACATGCATCATTGATGACTCATGAACATAGATTGGATAGGAGTGAAAAATCATCTCTTGAGCATGCCTTTAAGACCCACATGTCTTTCAGAAGAGGAAGAGGGCAAGGCAGAGGAAGAGGAAGAGGCAGAAGCCAAAACAGAGGTGGAAGGGATAGCCCTTCACATTCACATGGAAGGTGCAATAGTCAAAATCATAGCCACGACCAAGGCAAAATCCAACAGAGTGGTTAGCATAATGCACAAGGACAAAGGTATGATAAATCCAATGTCCAATGTTACAATTGTAAAAAATATGGTCATTATGCTAATGAATGTAGAAAGAAGAAGCAAGATATGGGAAATAGAACTAGTGCAAATTTCACTAGAGAAAATATCAGCCAAGATAATTTGTTTTTAGTTTGTAATATGGCTGAAGAAAAGAATGAGGATTTATGGTTTCTAGACTCCAGTTGTAGTAACCATATGATAGGAAATATAGCAATGTTTTCTATGTTAGATGAGAGTGTGAAGTAAGAAGTCACACTAGGAATTGATATCAAAGTTTTTGTTATGGGAAAAGGAATTGTAAATGTTTTAACAAGGAAAGGTGCAAATAAATCCATAGCATATGTTTATTATGTTCCAGGGATGAAGTGGAACCGCTTAAGTGTTGGACAGCTTGTCCAAAAGGGGTACAATGTATTTTTTTAGGATGATGTTTGTACCATCATGGACAAACCACCCAGAAAACAATTTATTGTTGAAGTGAAGATGACAAGGAACAAGATGTTCCCTCTTAGAATGAGAGAAGACTTGAAAAATGAAGAAAAGAAAGCAGCAGTGGCACAATAGGCTTTCCAAAGTGAACCAAAAGATGATAATTGGTTGTGGCATTTGAGATTTGGACATCTCAACTCTTGAGGTCTTAATTTGTTGAACAGAAAATAAATGGTAAGAGGTTTACCATTGATAGAGAAATCGGATAGCCTTTGTGAAGGTTGTATCTTGGGGAAACAACACAGAGAAATTTTTCCTTCCGAGAAAAGCATAAGGGCAAAAGCACCCTTAGAGATTGTCCACTCAGATGTGTGTGGACCGATGCAAACTCCATCGCTTGCTAGGAGCCACTATATTTTAACATTCATAGATGATTTTACAAGGAAAACTTGGATTTGTTTTTTGAAAAATAAAAGTGAATTGTTTGAAAAAAATTTCAATTTCAAAGCACTTGTGGAAAACCAAAGTGGGCTGCATATCAAAGTCCTAAGGACTGACAGAGGAGGTGAGTATATATCTAAATATTTTCTACATTTTTTTAGAGAAAATGGTATTCAAAAGCAGTTTACAACTAGATATACTCCGCAACAAAATGGAGTAGCCGAAAGGAACAATAGAACCGTAATGGACATGGAAAGGAGTATGTTAAAGGCAAAGCATTTTCCTAATGATTATTGGGCTGAAGCTGTACATTGTGCAACACACATTTTGAATAGGTTCACTACAAAATCAGTTATGAACAAAGTGCCAGAAGAGGCATGGAGTGGCACAAAGCAAGGTGTCACACACATGAAGGTTTTTGGATGTGTGGCTTATGCACACATACCGGATCAACTAAGGAAGAAGTTGGACAGCAAGGGGGAGAAATGTATTTTCATTGGATATAGTGACGAATCCAAGGCTTCTAGGTTATACAACCCATCAACCAAGAAGTTTATTGTGAGCAAAGATGTTCAGTTCATTGAAGGGGAATCTTGGGATGGAAGCATAGAGAAAACAATGAATGTTAAACACTATTTATCTCATGATGAAAATGATGATGAGTTGGCTGAAATACATCCCCAAATAGCAGTACCAACACAAGGGCAGCAAAACACACCCTTGAGGAGAAATGAAAGTGCTTCTCCAAGCACACCACAAGGAGGAAATTCAAGTGGTTCTTCAAGCATTTGTACACCTAATGAAAGAGGTAAGAAGTTCAGAAATTTGAAAGACATTTATGAACAAGAGGCAGCAAATGAAGGTATCAATTCTTTGTTTTCTTTATATTGTCATGTTGATGATCCTATTCATTTTGAATAAGCTACCAAGGATAAGAAATGGATAGAAGCTATGGATGAGGAGACTAAAGCCATAGAAAGAAACAAGACTTAGGATTTGGTTGAACTCACAAAAGGTAAAGATGTTATTGGAGTTAAATGGGTCTACAAGACCAAGAGTAATGCTGAAGGAAAAATAGAGAGACACAAGGCAAGGCTTGTTGTCAAAGGTTATAAACAGAAGCATGGGATAGATTATGAGGAAAATTTCACACCGGTTGCCAGAATGGAAACCGTGAGAGAAGTGTTGTCCATAGCAGCACAAAACAAGTGGAAAGTTTACCAAATGGACGTGAAGTCAAAATTCCTAAATGGAGTGTCAATGGAAGAGGTTTACATTGAACAACCTCTCAGCTATGAAAATAAAGGCTAAGAGTACAAAGTTTGCAAGTTGAAGAAAGCTCTTTATGGGCTGAAGCAAGCACCAAGAGCGTGGTACAGTAGGATAGATTCCTATCTACTGGAAAATAGATTTGAAAAGTGTGAGGGAGAACCCACCCTCTACATCAAAGAAAAAGATGGAAAAATGTTGATTGTAGTTTTATATATTGATGATGTTATTTTCACAGATAATGATGATTATCTTATTGAAAATTTTACAACAGTCATGAAAGAAGAATTTGAAATGACTGACATGGGTTTTTTGAAATACTTATTAGGAATAGAAGTAGAAGAAGATGAAAATGAGATTTTTATCTCACAGGCAAAGTATGTTAATGAGGTGCTTGAAATATTTAACATGCAAGAGAGCAAAGTAGCAATAACTCCCATAGTGATGGGATTAAAACTCAACAGAGAGGACAACAACAAGGATTTTGATCCTAGCTTGTACAAGAGCATAGTTGATAGCCTCATATATTTGACTGCAATTAGGCCCGACATAATGCATGTTGTTAGTTTTATTTCCAGATTCATGGAAAATCCAAAGGATGCACATTGGTAGACAACAAAAAGAATTCTGAGGTATGTAAAAGGAACTAAGAGGTATGGTATTTTGTATACTACTTCAGAAAATTCAGATTTAATTGGTTATACTGACAGTGATTGGCCTGGAAGTATTGATGATCAGAAGAGCACTTCCGGTTATATTTTTCATATGGGTTCATGAGCCATTTCATGGGCTTCTAAGAAACATCCCATTGTAGAATTATCTACAGTAGAAGCAGAATATGTGGCAGCTACAGCAACAACGTGTCAAGCAGTTTGGATGAGAAGAATGTTGAGAAGCTTATGCCAAGAACAGATAAAAGGGACAGTGATTTACTGTGACAATAGCTCAGCGATAGCTTTATCTAAAAATTCTGTTTTTCATAAAAGGACAAAGCACATAGACACCAATTTTCATTTCACACGTGAATTGGTTAGCAATGGTGATATTGTTTTGCAGCATTGCAGAACAAAGGATCAATTTGCTGATATCCTCACAAAACCATTAGCTCAGAACAACTTTAATAATTTTAGGAAATGCCCGGGTATGCAGGAAAACCCAACAGTTGAAATTAAGGGGGAGTGTTGGAATTTAATTTCCAACTGCCCGTATAACTCAGAAGACAGCAGAATTAATTGGAAAGGAATGAAGAGATAGTAGAATGGCAGCAAAGTAATGGCTGATGTAAAGCTGAAGAGTTGGGACATGAATGTAGAAGCGGTGGAAGAGCCATCCTTATCACCCGCAACCACCACATTAAAAACCCACCAATCATGTTTAATACAGCAGAGTTGAGGCGGCAAGCTTTTCCACGGTGGTATGAGAGCTGGGGAGGATGAACTCCACGAAGCCCCCAGAATATATATAAATGAAAAGAAACAAAAGGGAAATAATGTTTTTAAACATTATGTTATAGTTTTGATTTAATTTTTTTATTTCACAGAAATGTTGTTTTGACTTTTACGCTGTGTAAATGTGTTATTACCGCAGTATACTTTAAGTTTTAACTTTTGTTAAATATATATTATAAATATATGATATTTATAATATATATATTATGTAATGTTTCATATAAAAGGGAATGACGTGAGCATTAAAAAAGTAGAGTTGTAATTTTGTTTTTTTTATTATTACATAGAACAGAAGTGTATGCACAGCAGTGCGAAAGGTGAAAAACACAGAAGAGTGTTTTAAGAGACAGAGTGTCTTGTTTTTAGAGAGACACAGTATGTTTTGTAAATGACAGAGTGTGCTATTTTGGCACTGTGCTTAGAAGTAGTCCAGTAGGTGTAATCCCTCTATATTGAGGAAGAATCTGTATCAGTTTTTTATGGAATAGAAGCTTTTTTTTGTGTGGAAACTCTGTTATTGTGAATGCAATTTTAAATATTTTTTCTATGTTAAAGAGGGGAGTTTTATTCTCCATTTATTGTTTTTGGAATTCTCAAACATTTCAACAGTGGAGTAGAAGTCCAAGTGTTGACAGTCACTTTCGATGAGGCAAACCAAATTTTTGCAGATTTCCACATGAAAGTGGTTATATGTAGATTTAATGGTTTGTAGCCCAGCTTAGAAGGTCTTCACGAATGGATTTTCTCTACTTGGACACCAAAATTTGATATTAATCTCTACTCTAAAGGGTTTTTTATTGTCAAGTTTGATACAATAGAATAAAAGGATGATGTATTATTTGAGGGACCATGGTCAATGCTGCGGTCTTCATTATACCTTGGTTTCTCGGATTTGAGGCTATCACCATGGTGGTATCCAAAATTCCCTTATGGGTCAAGATACATAATCTTCCACTACATTTTTTCCACCACCAAGTATTAGAAGGAATCGGGAACTCCGTGGAGAAATTTATGAATATTGATGCAGATGTAGCCACCAAATGCATTTTTACATTTGCCAACCTTTGTGTTGAAGTAGACCTTAGCAAAAGTTTACCTGATTGCATCTTGTTGGTCCACAATAATATTTAATGGAAAGAACCTCTTAATTATAAAAATACGATATTTAGTTTTTGTCCATGTGTTCAAATAGGACATCTTCAAATGGCATGTCCACAAGCTAAAAAATATCCCAAAGAAAAAAGAAACAACATCAAAAGGCGAAAGGCTAGAAATTAGCAAAAGATGCAGACACGTCACAAAACATCCCAAACAACAATGAACATAATTTCAAGAACACCTCACAGAAGGAGGAGGTCAACCATAACTCAACATTAATTCCAATGTCTTTTGTTTCACAATTCCAAAGTGAGAAGATTACCCCTGAAAAATAGGTAAGGAGTACCAAATGAATCTATTTGCTAGAAGGTTCTCGTTGTGATAAACAACTCCTAGTAAATGTAAAAGAGAAATAAATGACTATTGTATTCTCCACACCCAACAAGGGTGGTTGGCAGAAAGTGGGAAAAAAGAAAGTTAGAAAAGAATAGAATTGTTATTGGCTCTTTTATGAGTTTTTCTAGATCTTGAGAAGCAAGGATCTTGTTATTATGCATATGCTATTTAGCATCTACAATATGTAATTTTGTTCATTATCAATAAATTTAACATTTTTCCTTGGGAAAAAAAATATTAATCTTTTAACATTAATATTAGAATTAATTATGTTCTTATATTGTATGATAATAAAAATTATAATAAAAAGATATGACTTTTAACCATTTTTATATATTCATACGATATAAGATATGGCTTTTTTTTTTTAAAATTTACTTTACAAATACTTAATTAAAAAAATATTAAAACTTTTTGAAAGAAAATTTTCTATGAAATTGTAGTTCTTTTATTCACAAATTTATTTTCATTTTCTTTTTCAAAATATTAATTTTTTATTTTTATTATTATTTTATTAAAGAGATGACATATTTATACATCCCTCATATTTGGTTGTAAAATGTTATAAAAAATTACATATAATTTTTTACACACTCAAATAAATTTTTAACTGAAACAAATTTGATTTAGTTAAATATAATATAAATCTACGCTAATTTAAGTGGAAGTGAGTTTGTGAAGAGTTGAATTGAGATCTGAAGTGGAATTGACTGAACTCGTGCATTCCAAGCGATCCGTGGTGTAAGAAAGGAATAACATGAGTTGAGGACACCCTCCCTTCTCTCTTTTTTAAATGGAACTAAAAATGCAAGGCCGTCCAGGGCTTTTTCTTTCACTTCTCTTTTCCGCAGGCTTGCACACAGAGAATGGAGAATCCATGGCATTCTTTTCAAAATTCTTACTTCAACTATACTGCAAGTCTGCTTATATATACATCTAGTACTGCAATCTTGTTTACAAAATCACTATTGTTTATTTCACCAAGTGTTTGAAAAATTTAGTTGAGGTCAAGCTATACAACATTTTTTCGCTCAATAATGGCCGCAAGGCACGTTCAGCCTAGTGGGAATCACTGCAGCGCGGTGGAGAGGCGGAAAGAGCCAATGACTGAAGCAACATTCAATTCGTTCTTCTCTTCCAGAAGGGATGTATTGGATACGTATTTCAGGTGTGGGTACCTATTCAATCCCTTTGTGTTTGGGAGATTCACAGATCCCTCTGATCCATTCCCTCTTTGGAATTACACGCCATATACCATTTGGCCCAGAGAGACTGCGTCTCTGTCCAAGTCAAGGGTCGATTGGTCCCAAACAGACGATGGCATATTTATGCGCGCTGATCTCCCTGGTATATTGTTTTGACGCCCTTTCCATCTTGTACTACTTTAATTGTTTATCGATAAGGGATTTAACAAAACTTAAATGCAAATTTTCGGATAGATTACTGGTTGGGATGATTTATATAAAATCTTGTGAGAAAGATCTACATATATAGAGTGATGTATATTTTTTAATATATTAATGTATAATATAAAAATATACATCTATATATATCTCACAAACTTTTTCATATATATAATTAAAATATATTTATATGCATATAAAATATAAATGAAATATGTTTCAGGAATATTATACACTAGTATATTAACAAATATGCAACACTTTGTATATACATCTCTCTCATATATATATATAATTCACATATGTTTTTATACTGTCCCATCTTTATTCTATTTTTTCATCTATTCTCCTGAATGTAGATAAATTGGAAAAAAATGTTTCCAAACAATAAGACAATATTTTTGAAAATATTTTTGTATTTTTAATTGGAGGTTGTTAAATATAAGTTGATTATAAATTTTGGAAATATTTTAGAAATTAATAACAAGTTAAAATTAATTGTTCTAGCATATTTCTGTTTATTAATTTTTTATTTTTTATTTTAATTTTAAAATATCAGATTTTACAAAAATAAAATAACATATTCCCAAAATTTACAAGAAAATAATGATCGTTGAACAATTTCAAAATGAGATAAACCATCATATATGACATAAGTGTAATGTGAGATTTTTATAAAATAATAAAAGACTGCATTCTTAGAAAACAAAAACAAGAAAAACCTTTATATCTACCAAAACAATAACTTTAACTTGAATCTTAAATTATATACATATTTTTTTGAAATACAAAATTTATAAAAAAAATTACATTCCAAAATTTAATCCCTCTTAATCCAGAATAAATAAGTGTTAACTGGTGGTATAATATAAGGTTTACGTTAGAAATGTGATTCATTTGAAATTTTCGCATTATCTCAGTCACTACTATTAATGTTTATCGGCATATGTTTCTCTCCGCCATAAATTGTCTTTATTGCAGATTCCGTAATTTGTTTGAATGTTTGCAGGGTTAAAAAAAGATGACGTTGATGTTACTGTGGAGAATGGTCGCATCTTGAAGATCAGCGGGCAGTGGAATCAGAATAAACGGCCAGATGGTTGCAGAGAGTGATGGAAGGCGGAATACGTAAGAAGATTTTTACTACCCGACTATGGAGACATTGAGCAAGCCCATGCCAGTATGGACGATGGTATTCTTGAAATCAGAATCCCAAAGACTAAGCAGAAAAAGTCACCACCTACACTCCATTTAGTGGAGGTTACAGAGTGAGTACACAGGGCGGAACGCTAAGAAAACCACCCACACTCCATTTATTGGAGCCTACAGACTGAGTATATAGTGCCTAACATTAATTTCAGAACTGGCACTTGTGAATTGCATTGTTTACAGGATTGGAGATTCGTTATATGTAGCTCAATAATTATCTAATATATCATCGCAATTTGCGAGCAGGTTCATTATAATTTATTCTCCTCCTCAAGAATTATAAGAGTCAAAGAATGATGCTGGAAGCCAACATAGATATTCCATGATGACCCCCTTCCTCATGGAGTATGAGAATAGATGAAGAATGATGTTAGGAGCAAAGAAATTTAGTGAACAATAACATTAATTTGACCTTCAAGTGGGTATGCATATTAATATAGATAATATATAAGGATAATGTGATATTTTAATTGTGGTTGATGAAGGTTATATTGTTAAATGTTTTTTTATTTTAATTTAACACTATAATTATAATTTTGAGTTAGTTTGAATTTTTTATTATTTAAAATTTGTTTTCAAATATATAAATATTTTGAAAATTTTGAAATACTCAAATTTTTAATTATACGAATTTTAAATAAAATTAACTCACAAATTTTCATCATTTAATAATTAAACTCAATCTTATATTTATCTTAATCTATTTCTTTATCTTGACCTATTCATAATTGGTTATAAATTCAACTTTATACTTGTATCTTAAACTATTTCTTTATCTTGATCTATTCATAATTTATTAAGTTGAGTCCTAAGCAAGTTTTCGTGTAAGTTTACATATATTGAAATATATGAATGTTTAGATTGGAATCCTTTCCTTTTACCTTAAACATTGGTTTTCCATTTGGAATGTATGAATGCTTGGTTTGCAATGCTTTAAATTTTCACTTAAAGTCGGAATTTGGTTTTCATGCTTGCCTTAATTTGGTTTTCATGCTTGTCAATGCTGGTCCATGCACCAAAATGAAGATGACATGTCTAAGATTGGACTACTTCTTCAAAAGCAAACATTTTGAAGGGCATTCATAATTGAATTCACATATTACGTTGTTATGTAATATCATGGCCGCCCATAAAAATCAATTAATGACATTCGACTTCTTTGGCAAGGTTTATATGAGAGATATGGCATATGCGAGGATCTTAGGGTTTTTCATGAATAGTAAGAACAAATGTTTATAGAAGTAAATTTATTTTATGAACAATTATCAATTAGTATTGCACTTTGAGCCTCAAGAAACTTATCTTTTATTTATTTGTGTGGTTGAATTTATGTCTTTTGGGAATATTTTATAATTTGATGGTCATAAGAGAAGTTAAACAATTAACCTCTCTCTTAAACATCAAATGCAATCAACATAAAGATGTCCATTTTGATACCTATAAATAAGGATTGGACTTTTCATTTTTCATTCAAGGAAACTGTTATATCTTAAGAGACAATCCCTCGATTGTGAAAGGAATCAGTGCTTAAGACATTTTAAAAGTGTGTCACAAAAATAATTTTATCATGAGGTCTCAGTTCTATCCCACTGGTAACTATTTTTCTAAAACCGTTAATGATCTGGAATAATAAAAGATTTCATAATGCCATTGACTGCTAATATCTGAATGGGAAAAAGAACTGCAGGGGAAACTCAAAGTAATATGTTGTAAACACATAATCTATTACATTTAAGTTTCAAAGGAAACTCATGGAGAGACAGGAAACTTGAAATAATATGTTGTGAACATAGAATCTATTACTTTAATGTTTTAGAGGGAGTTTGTGAAGAGAGGGGAAACTCAAAATAATATGTTGTAAACATAGAATATATTACTTTTAAGATTTAGAAACAATTTGTGAAGGGAGAAGAGATGTAGTGAAGTAGTGCTTGTTAAAGCTATTTAACACTTACTTACAAACATAAATCAAAGACCAACTCCTTCTTTAATTCACTTCATTTAAGGAGGAAACGACATAAAATGACACAAGAAACATGACTCAAAATGAGCAGTTGCACGAAACTTGTTGCTTCTCTCATTTACCCATCAGAAAAAGAAGTACAAAATGTAATCCCTCGGAGCTCCAGAACTCCAAACCCCTCCTCTCTCTTTCTCTCTTCCTTAAGTACAAAAAAAAAAAATCTTGTAACTGCTCGAGCTTCTTGAAACTCCTAGACTACCCAAAACTATTCAAATACTTATTACATTTAAATCAAGAACACCATCATAGCTTCGATATTAACAGAAAGAACAAAATAACACTTGGAATATAATCCTTTTGCTGAATTTGATTTGTTGCTTATTTATCTCCTTCCGTTTCGGCTGTGATGTCCTAATAGTCTACATAAACGCATCTCCACCCGACTATGCCCATCATTTTGCATTTGAAACACTGTCATCATGTCACTTGCTACCTAAGTCTGCCTCTTCTACTCGTGCTTGTTGCGTTCTATCTTCTCTTCTCTTTTTTTCTACATCAGGTCACTTACCCAAGTCCACTGCCTGTGTTTATACTTTCTTTCATTATCAAGGTGTAACCACTTTTAATAATTTTGCATGTAGTAACGGGTCTTTTTTCCACTCGAGTCTACTCTCGCGTTCAACCTTTTATTCATAAATTGCCGTGAGACTTGGACTTGAAATATATTTTATTCACCCTTGAAGAATGCATCGCGTCTGCTTTCTATCGCATTTTGGCGTTTCACCGGTTTTACGCTATAATCTTCTTCTCATCCTCCAATGCAATTTAACACAGGAAATTCTTTACATGTAGATTTTAAATCCTTCGGAGTTCACCTTTGAAAGTACAGTGCATTTGGGCTCTTTATCACACTTTGCAAATTTAAGAATTTCGCAATATTGGTGATTTCACTGTTTCGCAAATCGGCTCGAAAACCTTATCGCATGCAATATGTGCTATAATTCGCAACGCATCACTACCCCCCATATTTATCACATCGCAAATTAAATCACATATTGTATGAAGACTTAGAAATAAACACAAAATCACCAACGTGTGATATGCGCCAACCCTTTTCTGTGATCTGGTCCGTCCATCACTCACTATCATTTCTGTGACTTGATCCTCACCATCCTTCTCTTCTTCACTACGGTTTACCAACTTGACCCATGCGCTCATGAGTTTCTCATTTGCGGACTTGACTCGTTGAACTACACATGCCCTTGTGCACTACTCTGAATGCAAACTAGCCCGACTTTGCATGCGCATTTATGACTCCTTCATGCCTTTTCTTCTTAGGTTTTGGTTCGAGTGAAAATGTGATGATGAATCCTCGTTGAGCTTGTGGTTATCCTTTCGAGCATATTAAAGGTCTTCTTGATATTTTAACAATTTCTCCTCAATAACCTTTAATTGCTTATAAGCTCTCTTTACTTTTAGCTAAGAAAGATTAGGCTACAAAATCTGGCTCCAATTGGGGACAACACTTTGTTATCAAAGTGCACAGAACATGTATATTAGTAGCCTTTTTTGGGCATGGAGTGAAAGAGCACCTGTAGATCAATAGCCTATATTTGGCATGGATTCAAGGAGCACCTGTAGATTAGTAACCTTTAATGGGCATGGAGTCAATCCCAAACAGGATTTTTTGAAATCCTCCCAAAACCCGTTACACTTTGGACCCCTTCCTTTATTCTTAAACTAAAAATACTGAACCTGAAATACTGTAACTGAAAATGCTTATCTTCTAAGCCTATTTATGCACTACTCCTACATATGTGATAATTTCTGACTCAATCAAGTGAATTCACCCTTCCAACGGCACCAATCCAACATGTGCATCTTAGACATAATTCCTGCATACTATTCAATTTGAAGATCACAATAGGGATATACCATGAAATTTTTCGAAATAAAAATCTTCACACATACCTTTGCATAAATGTTTGTTGCTAGCAAAAGAAAGTTTCCATATAGCCTACTACTGGATCATATAACTGATGAGACCAATTTTCTTCTTCCTCCTTTTCTTGAACATCTTGTTGATGTAGACCTGTTTGAATAGGCCAGCTTCTTTCACTGTCTGGCTCCTCAATTTGAGGTTGTATGTGAGAAGATTGATTTTTTTTTTTGCTGAAAACCATTTAGGCCAGAAAGATAAATATAAGGTTTGTTCCTCATAATGCTGATGTTCTTCGTATAATGCTAATTCTAGACAAAAATCTCCCCCTCCTGCAAACACACCTGAGGAGTTCCACTAGTTTCTCCTCTAATAAAAAAATCATTAAAATTATGAAAATTATAATGATCTTCCAAGATTTCAGCGGGTAGTTCAGTTGCAGCAACAAATTTTTTACCAGAATCTTTAGAATGCTTAAATTCTTGTGTTTCAGCAATACAGGAATCCCTTGACTTGATGACGCAGCAGCAGCGCTAGAATTAAATTTAAATCCAAACCGGAACTTATTAAACCCACAAGCATTCCTTGTTTCTATCGGAACCAAAGTCTTTTAACTAAAATGCCAATCTGATCTAAATTTTTTTGTTTAAATAACCAAAAGATTTTTATAGGTGTTTGAATGCTTTGCTGCGATATAACTGTCTTATTGCAATCAATGATTATGTGGTTCTTTAACAAATATATATATTGTTGTAACCTTAAACATACTCACAATCACAAACACCAAGCCTTTTAACTGTTGATCGCAAATCGCAAAAATGAGATTCCACTTATCTAACGCCCGTTCCACAATGCGATGCGATGGTTATTGAAGATCGCAGATCGCAATTTCAACTGTGGACTTAATCGAAGATCACACTTTTCACTTTTCACTTTGATCTACAAACCTGCGATGCGATATCTGGACCCAATCTCCTTTTAAACTATTCTATAATTGATCGCATCCGTCTATTCTGTATCGATGCGATGACTTTGCTGGAACCGACAGATCATAAAAAACAAATAACATATAATTCAAATCCGTTTCAAAGCTCTAAAAAGGGTTTTTCCATAGGTTTTCTTTGTAAGTGAGTTCCACATACACCGGCTCGATTACTTCGAATTTTCTTCACATGAATCCTTACGATTTAAATAAGACATAGATTTCAACCATTCCAACCATTACAAAGATAAACCCACACATAATCTTTCCGAATGTCTCATACAATAATGCACACAGTATGAAATTAATTCATAAAATACAACCTCTACTTTTTATCCGATTACATAAAAGAGCAATTCTATTACATACCAGACACACAATCAATCATTCTTCTGAGCTTTTGCTCCACACTAAAACCACTCTTACTCTTGTTCCACACAAAATCACTCTCACTCTCCTTAAAAAAAACTCCAAGCTCTCGCCTCATCACATTTTTATGATTAGCTTATTTTCTAATAATAGCTAATGGAATCTCCTATTTTCCTGAAAGATCTTAACAACTAAATCTCCTATCTTATCACTCTCGATCACTTCTGTGTAACAATCTTATCTCTAATCTAAATACAACAGTCTCATTTATTACAATAACAACAAACTATTCATGAAGTCTACTCCTCGGTAAACCTGAATTTAACCAAATAGTCAATGAATTTTACTGTGATTAACCACAACATGTGGACAATCCTCCACATTGCTGGCTAATGCCGATGCTCCTGCATCAGACTTCCGAGGAAGAAAATATTTGTTCTTCAAACTTTCAGGATTTATTCCGTATCTCTGCAATTCAGATGTTGTCAACCAACTGGAATCTTCTATTGGTTTCTCCTTCCACTGGACAAGATACTAGAAATATGTTTGTCCTCGAGTTTTCTTGGATATTCTTTGATCTAGAATAGCTTCAACTTCTTTCTTGGATGCTTTTGGTACCTGTTCCTCCCAGTCCACATTTTTAACTTCATCACCTGTAGCTTCAGTCTGCAACTCTGTTTCTGCCTCTCTAAATGGATACAAATCCACAACATTAAAAATGGGGGATATTCCGATCCCTTCCGACAACTCAATCTCATATGCATTGGCTGAAAATTTCCTTTTAATTTTACAGGGTCCTATCTTTTTCAGTTTCAGCTTGTTATAATTTTTTGTAGGAAATCTCTCTTTCGTCAAATATGCCATAACTAAATCTCCCACTTGAAACTCTTTTTCTCTTCTTTTCAGATCTGCTCTCTGTTTGTATCTCTTGCTGCTTTCCTGTAGTTTACCTTTAACCTCTTCCTGTAGCTTCTGCATTTGTTCAACAAAATCTTCAACACTTGCACTTCTGGATTCTTGTTTCCCCAAATCTCTTAGCTCATATACTCCTCTCGGATGCATTCCAAAGACAATCTGAAATGGAATCATTCCTGTGCTTCGGTTTGGTGTATCATTGTAAGCGAACTCAGCTTGAGCTAATGCCAAATCCCACTGTTTGGGATTGTGATGTACCAAAATTCTTAATATATTCCCCAAGCTTTTGTTCACAACTTCAGATTGTCCATCCGTCTGAGGATGGTAGGCTGAACTAAAATTGAGTTTAGTTCTCAGCTTCTTTCAAACTGTCCTCCAGAAATGCCCTACAAATTTAGTGTCTCGATCTAATACAATACTTACAGGTAAACCATGCAATCTTACAATCTCTAAAAAGAATATTTTTTCTATGTGTGTTGCATCATTAGTTTTTTTACAAGCAATAAAATGGGCCATTTTAGAAAATATGTCTACAACAACATAAATAGAATCGTTTCCTCTCTGAGTTTTTGGTAAACCCAGAACAAATTCCATACTCACTGCATCCCATGGTCGATCTGGTATGGGCAATGGCTGATATAAACCTGTATTCTGACTCCTTCCTTTGGCATATTGACATACCCTGCATTTCTCAACAAACTTTTTAACATCAATCTGCATTTTAGGCCAATAATAAAAGGCACTCACCACCGAAACAAGGGGGGGGGGGGGGGGGGGGGGGGAACATTTAGGAATGCATAATTTGTTGCTTTTAAATAACATGCCTCCTTGAATAAGGTAGTCCATCCACTGACTTCTGTTATGGCTCACCGGACTCTGAACTGTTGTGTAGATGTCTTTAAAATCCTCATCATCCTTGTACATTTCTATCATTTCATCAAAACCTACAACACCCACTTTAAATTCTTGCAAAAGAAAACTTACCCTGCTCAATGCATCCGCCACTTTATTAGACTTACCGCTTTCATGCTTTATTACAAAAGTGAAACTTTGTAGAAATTCCACCCACTTGGCATTCTTCTGATTTAGCTTTGGCTGATTATTAATAAACTGCAAAGCATGGTGGTCTGAATATAAGATGAACTCCTTCGGCAGCAAGTAATGCCTCCATTTTTTCAATGCCTGCACAATAACGTAAAATTCTTTATCATAGGAAGAATATTTCCTTTTCACATCATTTAATTTCTCACTGAATTACGCTATCGGTCTTTGATCTTGACTCAGCACTGCACCAACTGCTTCTCCACTTGCATCGGTCTCCACTTGAAAGAATTTTTCAAAATTAGGCAATGCTAGAATTGGCTTTTCTGTTATCTTTTTTTTCAGCAGATTAAAACTCTTATCAGCTGCTTCTGTCCATCGAAATGTCTGATTTACCTCCCTGATTGTCTCAAGGATTGGTGCACAAACTTGACTAAACCCCTTTATAAATTTCCGATAAAAACTAGCAAGGCCATGGAAACTCCTTACCTCGAATACATTCCTGGGAGTAGGCCAATTCCTGATTGCTTGTACCTTCTCCGGATCCATTTTCAAACCTGCTCTGGAAATCACAAATCCCAAATATACCAGCTCCTCTTTCATGAAACTACATTTCTTCAAATTAATTAGTAGTTTTTCCTTCTGCAGAGTTTTCAAAACTAACTTCATGTGTTCCAAATGCGCCTCTTTACTTTTGCTGAAAACCAGAATATCATCAAGGTAAACAACAACAAATTTACCTGTATATTCTTTCAAGACCTCGTTCATTAGTCTCATGAATGTGCTGGGCGCATTAGTGAGCCCAAAAGGCATCATTAACCACTCATACAGTCCACTATTTTCTTTGAACACTGTTTTCCATTCATCGCCTTCCCTAATTCTGATCTGATGATACTCGCTTTTTAAATCTATCTTTGTAAAGTACCTGGATCCGCTTAAACAGTCCATTAAATCATTCATCCTGGGCAAAGGAAATTTGTACCTGATTTTTATCTTGTTGATAGCTCTGGAATCGGTGCACATGCGCCATTCTCCTCCCTTTTTTGGACTAAGCACCGTTGGCACATCACACGGACTCAGAATTTCTCGAATCAGCCCCTTGTCCATCAGCTCCTGAACTTGTCTTGCAACTTCTGCATTTTCCTAGGGAGTTAATCTATATGCAGCTTTATTAGGCAAACTTGCTCCTACTATTAAGTCGATATGGTGACTTATGCTTCTAATCGACAGTAATTCATTCAACAATTCATCCACAATGATGTCCATGTAATTATTCAACACAGATTGAATTTCTTCAGGAAAATCATTTAAATTTATGGAGGTTAAAATTACCTTTGGCCTCCCCACGGTAGCAAAATGCAACTCCTCGCTTTTGTTGACCTCCTGTAGCAGTTCTTTGCCACTCATCAACATAATACTATTTTCAGGCAGCTCTTTATCAACATCATTCTTCACTGGCAGTAACGTATGTTTAATTCCATCCTTCTCTATGGTGTATGTATTTCTTCTCCCATCATGAATCGCCTTCCGGTCAAATTTCCATGGTCTTCCCAATAACACATGACATACATCCATGGGCATTATGTCACATAGGATTACGTCTTTGTAGGTGCCGATCTGCATCTCCACATTACACTGTTCTGTTACTATGACTTGATGACCTTGCTGAAGCCAAGATACTTTATAAGGTGCAGGATGTGTTGTCCTTGCTAACTCGAGATTTTCCACCATCTCTATAGACACAAGATTGAATTATATGTTATTTCTTACAGCACTTACCCTTTGATTTGCATGTAGTCCTGAACAAGTTCTTTCTTTGCGCAGGTTCTCCAATCTCCTTTTCTGATCTCAGAAAATTTCTTCTAAGCAGCAGTGATTCACCTTCTTCAGGTGGTTCTTCCTTCTCTACAAGTCAAGGTGGTTCTGACTCTGACTCAGCCACATTTTCACCCCTCTGGCTTGCCTACTTATTATGAGGATAGTCCCGCGACATATGTCCCCATTCTCCACAAGTATAACATCTAACATCTCTTTCTCGCCCTCTTCCTCTAGGCACGAATCTTCCTCTACTAGATTCACCCATCTGTGGTGATCTGCTGCTTGAACTTCCTGTTTCAGGTTGATGTTGTGTTCCTCTGGATCTGACAGTTCCTCTACCTCTTGCTGAGTTCTTTCCTCTGTTTCTTTGATTTTGTTTCCACAATATTTTATCCTCTACTTTCAGGCTTGCTTGATAGGCATCCTCAACAATTTTTAGACTTAACAGGCTAATCTCATCTTAGATCTCATACCTTAGCCCATTAACATATCTGGCTACTTTCTCCAAATCATCTTCTACATGCTCTGTTCTGATACTTAACCTGTAGAATTCTTCCATATACTCCTTAACTGACATTCCTTTCTGCTTCAGATTTTGCATCTGCTTAAAAAGATTCAAATGATAGTCTTTAGGGAGAAACTTGGCTTTCATTTTGCTGACCATTTTATCCCACTGCTTGATCTTAGATTTTCCTTTCCTTGCTCTTGATGTTTGTACCTCATCCCACCAGATGGATGACCCTTCAGTCTGGTGACTGAAAACTTCACTCTCTTATTCTCCTCAACCTCTTCATAGTCAAAGTACTGATCTATGGATCTGATCCAATCCATAAGCTCTTCTGCATTCAGACTCCCTTCATACATAGGAATCTCCATTTTGGGTTTGCTTCCAACTTTTGCCAGCATCTTGATGAATTTGACATTTTCATTCTCTTCTTCTGCTTCCTCATCTGCAGAAGATTCTTCTGAAGAACTTTCAGCTCCCTCATCAGGCGCTCTTCTCTGGGCTGTCTCCATTGTCTCCATTCATTCACGCAATCTCCGCACTTCTTCTATCAAGACTGCATTTGGTTCTGGTCTCCCTCGACCAATTCCTCAACCGATTCCCCTTCTTGGTGGCATTTTTTACTTACACACCTGTCTCTTTAGCTCCGATACCAAAAATTGATGATGCAGCAGCAGCACTAGAATTAAATTTAAATCCAAACTGGAACTTATTAAACCCACAAGCGTTCCTTGTTTCTATCGGAACCGAAGTCTTTTAACTAAAATGCCAATCCGATCTAAACTTTTTTATTTGAATAACCAAAAGCTTTTTATAGGTGTTTGAATGCTTTGCTGCGATATAACTGTCTTATTACAATCAAATATTATGTGGTTCTATAACAAATATATATATATATATATATATATTGTCGTAACCTTAAACATACTCACAATCACAAACACCAAGCCTTTTAACTGTTGATCGCAAATCACAAAAATGAGATTCCACTTATCTAACGCCCGTTCCACAATGCGATGTGATGGTTATTGAAGATCCTAGATCGCAATTTCAACTATGGACTTAATCGCAGATCGCACTTTTCACTTTTCACTTTGATCTACAAACCTGCGATGCGATATTCGAACTCGATCTCCTTTTAAACTATTCTATAACTGATCGCATCCATCTATTATCTATCGATACGATGACTTTTCTGGAACTGATAGATCATAAAAAACAAATAACATATAATTCAAATCCATTTCAAAGCTCTAAAAAGGGTTTTTCCATAGGTTTTCTGTGTAAGTGAGTTCCACGCACACCGGCTTGATTACTTCAAATTTTATTCACATGAATCCTTACGATTTAAATAAGACATAGATTTCAACCATTCCAACCATTACAAAGATAAACCCACACATAATCTTTCTGAATGTCTCATACAATAATGCACACAATATGAAATTAATTCATAAAATACAACCTCTGCTTTTTATCCGATTACATAAAAGAGCAATTCTATTACATACCAGACACACAATCAATCATTCTTCTGAGCTTTCTCTCCACACTAAAACCACTCTTACTCTTGTTCCACACAAAATCACTCTCACTCTCCTTAAAAAAAACTCCAAGCTCTCGCCTCATCACATTTTTATGATTAGCTTATTTTCTAATAATAGCTAACAGAATCTCCTATTTTCCTGAAAGATCTTAACAACTAAATCTCCTATCTTATCACTCTCGATCACTTCTGTGTAACAATCTTATCTCTAATCTAAATACAACAGTATCATTTATTACAATAACAACAAACTATTCATGAAGTCTACTCCTCTCAGTAAACCTGAATTTAACCAAACAATCAATGAATTTTACTGTGATTAACCACAACATGTGGACAATCCTCCACATTGCTGGCTAATTCCGATGCTCCTGCATCATGACCTCTTTTGAAAATCATTTTTCATCTCTAAATTTGCATTCTCTTGTAAAGCAATTCCAATTTTCTCTTGATAGACGCTCTTGTCTTTAGTAAAACTTGTTCTTTCAACATGAGAGGAAAAATTTCTACAAGCCGGCACATTATCTTCGATTTCTTGTGCATAAAGAAACATCAAATCTAGAGTGAAAGGCTTTCTCTCCTTTAGATAAAAATCCAAGACAATAGAAAGATCCCTACAATAGTAAACCACAACTGCAGCTTCACGAAGCTGAATCTCTTGTGGCATGCGAAAATAATTTTCTTGAAACCTCCTATTGAACTTAGCAATTGATTTGTTTTTGTGCTTCTGGATAGAATATAATTCCAAAACTTGTTTTTCATATGACTGACACTGACCCCAATATCTAAGAAATATATCTTGAAAACCTTGCCATGAACTAATTGAACTTGCTTCCAAACACTAGAACAATTGTTGAGCACCCTACTTTAATGAATAAAAAAACATCCATAAATCCACGTCTTCATAAATAATTTCAAATTGGTCCAAAAAGTACTCAAATTCCAGGATATGTTGTTCAACAAAAATATCCTCCTCCTCTCTAGAAAAACTTAGCAAAAATTTGAATCCTTTTGAAGGATATTGATGGAGGACTGTGGGCAGCACCAAGGCTTTGAAAATCACCTTGGTTCCAAGCTGGAAAGAAGCAGATTACTGATGAAGTAGAATATTATAACCCAAAAATCATGAATCCTCACCTTTAACCCCGGACCGTGATAGATTATCTCCAAGAATTGTAATGCAACATTAATCTCTCCTCTCATATTTAGGAGATAAATTTGTGTCAAGGACAATAATACAATCAAAAGAAAAATCTTCTTTATCCAATAAAGAATGTACATTTTG
The DNA here is from genome assembly GCA_034641835.2 of Pinus albicaulis. Lineage (NCBI taxonomy): Eukaryota > Viridiplantae > Streptophyta > Pinopsida > Pinales > Pinaceae > Pinus > Pinus albicaulis. The sequence continues at coordinate 589,841,239 of CM076571.1, forward strand.
GGCCTTATAATATTTAGAGAATATAAAGAACGAAATAATCTTCTTGATATGTAAGGGAAAATAGACTACCAAACTAATAGTGAAAAATAAAACTTCCTTTAAAATATTCAAACTTTGATATATGTATTTTCCATGGTGTTTTCTCATTTTATTGCTTGCAGAATTCCTCATCTAATGAAGCCTTCATCAGTGGAGTCACTAGGTGAATAATTAGAAACTAAATCATTTTCACCATCAAGAAATAGATTTCAGTACCCAGGGAAAAATAATTTCGTTCCTTCGTCCATGATAATTGTGCTAGAAAATTTTGTATCTTAAGAGACAATCCCTCAGTTTCGAAAGGAATCAGTGCTTTATACATTTTAAAAGCGTGTCACAGAAATAATTTTATCATGAGGTATCAGTTCTAGAACACTAGGAGCTAGTTTTCTAAAACCCTTGATGATCTAGAATAATAAAATATTTCACAATGCCACTGACTAATGATATCTTGATGGGAAGAAGAAATTCACGAGAAACTCAAAGTAATATATTGTAAACACAAAATATATTAATTTTAAGTTTGAAAGGAAATTCATAGAGAGAGAGGAAATTGAAAATAATATGTTGTAAACATTGAATTATTACTTTAATGTTTCAGAGAGAGTTTGTGAAGACAGGGGAAACTCAAAATAATATGTTGTAAACACATAATATATTACTTTTAAGCTTTAGAGAGAATTTGTGAAGGGAGAAGAGATCTATTGAAGTAGCGCTTATTAAGGTTATTTAACTCTTACTTACAAACATAAATCAGAGACTAGTTGCTTGTTTACTTCACTTGATTCAAGGAGGAAACAAAATAAAATGACACAAGAAACATGAATCACCATCAAAAGTTGCAGGAAAATTGTTGCTTCTTTTATTTACCAATCACAAAAAGAAGTAAAAATGTAAACCCCGGGATGTCTACAACTCTGAACCCTTCCTCTCTCTTCCTATCTTCCTTAAATACAAATAAAAGTAGTTTGTAGCTACTCGAGCTTCTTGAAACTCCTAGACTACCCAAAATTGTTAAACTACTTATTACATTTTAATCGAGGACATGATCGTAGCTTCGATCTTAAAAAAGAAAACAAAATAACACTTGGAATATAATCCTTTTGTTGAATCTGACTTGTTGTTAATGTGTCTCCTTCCATTTGGGTTGTGATATCCTAATAGTCTTCATAAACTCATCTCCACCCAAATCTTCCCATGCTTTTACGTTTCGAACACTGTCATCATGCCACGTGCTACCCGACTCTGCCTCTTCTACTCGTTCCTACTGTGTTCCATCTTCTCTTCTTATTTTTTCAACCTTTTATTCATAAACTACCATAAGAATTAGACTTGAAATATATTCTATTCACCCCTGAATAATGCATCGCATCCACTTTTATCGCATTTCAACGCTTCACCAATTTTATGTTATAATCCTTCTTTTCATGCACCAAAGCGATTGAACATAGGAATTTATTTACATCTGGATTTGAAATCATTTGGAGTTCACATTTTAAATTACATCGCATCTAGGCTCTTTATCACACTTCAAAAGTTTAAGAATTTTTCAATATTTGCGATTTCACGATTTTGAAAATCGGCATGAAAACCTTATAGCATGCAATATGAATTATAATTCACATCACATCTCCACCTCATGTATTTATCACATCACAAATTAAATCACTTACCATGCGAAGACTTAGTAATAAACTCAAAAATCGCCAATGTGAGATATGCACCAACCGTATTCTGTTATTTGGTCCATCTGTCTATCGCTATCATTTCTACTACTTGATCCTCATCGTCCATGTATGCTTCACTCCAGTTTTCTGACTTGACCCGTGAGCTCAGAAATTTCTCCATTTTCCAAATTTACCCATTGAACTGTACATGCGCTCGTGCACTACTCTGAATGCAAACTAGCCCGACTCTGCCCATGCATTCATGACTCCTTCACACCTTTGCTTCTTTGGTTTTGGTTTGAGTGCACAAGTGATGATAAATCCTCGTTGAGCTTGTGGTTATCCTTTTGAGCATATTACAGGTCTTCTTGTGATTTTAACAATTGTTCCTCAAGAACCCTGATTTTCTCATAACCTCGGTTCAATTTTGGCTGAGTAAAATTAGGCTACAACATTTGGCTCTAATTTGGGAAAACACTTTGGTAGCAAAGTTTTGAGAACTTGTAGATCAGTAGTGTTTATTGGGAATGGAGTCAAAGAGCACCTACAGATCAATAGCCTATAATGGGCATGCATTCAAGGAGCACCTATAGATTAGTAGCCTTTATTGGGTATGGAGTCAATCCCAAATGGGAGTTGATTCAGTATGAAATCCTCCCAAAAAATGATACACTTTGGATCCCTTCCTTTATTCATAAAATTAAAATACCGAATCAAAAATATTGCAACTAAAAATGGTCAAATTTTGAGCTTATTTATGCACTACTCCTACATATGTCTTCATGTTTTAACTCAATCAAGTGAAGTCCACCTTCCAATGGCACCAATCCAACATCTACATGTTAGACCTAATCCATGCATAGTGTTGAAATTTGCAAGTCAAAATAAGGGGGTACCATGAAATATTTCCAGATAAAAAGCTTGGCACATACCTTTGCATAAATGTTTGTTGTTGACAAAAGAAAGTTTCCATATACTCTGCTACTGTATCATAGAACTGACGAGACCAATTTTCTGTTGCCTCCTTTTCTGCAACATCTTGCTGATGTAGACCTCTTTGAACAGGGAAAATTTCTTCACTGTTTGACTCCCCAATTTGAGGTTGTGTGTGAGAAGATTGATTTTTGTATTCTGTTGAGAACCATTTAGCCCGGAAAGAGAAATCTAAGTTTTGTGCTCATAATTCTGATGTTATTTTTATTATGCTAATTCTTGAAAAAAATCTTCACCCTCCTACAAACACACCAAAGGAGTTCCACTTGTTTCTCCTCTATTCAAAAATCATTAAAATTATGAAAATTATAATGGTCTTCTAGGATTTCAATGGGTAGTTCAGTTGTTGCAATGGATTTTTGTCAAGAATCTTCAAAATGCTTAAATTATTTTATTTCAGAAATAAGGAAACAATCTTCTTGATATGTAAGGGAAAATAGAACACCAAATTCATAGTGAAAAATAAAATTTCCTTTAAAAGATTCAAACTCTGATATCTATATTTTCCATGGTGCATTCTCATTTTCTTTCCCATAGAATTCCTCATTTAATGAAACCTTCATCAGTGGAGTCGCTAGGTGAATAATTAACAACCAAATTTGTATCTAAATCTTTTTCACCATCAAGAAATCGATTTCAATACTCAAGGAAAGTTAACTTCGTGCCTTCGTCCCTTTCAACGCCACCAAAAAATGTTGTATTTTAAGAGACAATCCCTCGGTTGTGAAAGGAATCAGTGCTTAAGATGTTTTAAAATTGTGTCACAAAAGTAATTTTATCATGAGGTCTCGGTTCTATCCCACTAGAAACTAGTTTTATAAAACCCTTAACGATATGGAGTAATAAAATATTTCACAATGCCATTGACTAATAATATCTGAATGGAAAGGTGAACTGCAAGGGAAACTCAAAGTAATATGATGTAAAAACAAAATATATTACTTTTAAATTTCAGAGGAAATTCATGGAGAGAAAGGAAACTCGAAATAATATGTTGTAAACATAAAATCTATTAATTTAAAGTTTCAGAGAGTTTGTGAAGAGAGGGAAAACTCCAAATAATATGCTGTAAACACATAATCTATCACTTTTATGTTTTAGAGAGAAATTGTGAGGGGATAAGATATGTAGTGAAGGAGAGTTTATTAAGGCTATTTAACTCTTACTTACAAACGTAAATCGGAGACCAACTACTTATTTAATTCAAATCATTTCAGGAGGAAACAACATAAAATGACACAAGAAACATGAATCACCATAAACAGTTTTAGGAAACTTGTTTCTTCTTTCATTTTCTGATAAAAAAAGAAGTACAAAATATAATCTCCAAGAGGTCTAGAACTCCGAATTGCTCCTCTCTCTTTCTCTCTTCCTTAAATAAAAACAAAATCAGTTTGTAACTGCTCAAGCTTCTTGAAACTCATAGACTGCCCAAAACTATTAAACTACTTATTACATTGCAATAGAGGACACCATCATAGCTTCAACCTTAAAAAATAAAACAAAATAACACTTGGAATATAATCCTTTTGCTGAATCTGATTTGTTGGTGATGTGTCTCCTTTTGTTTGAGCTGTGATGTCTTAATATTCTGCGTAAACACATCTCCACCTGACTTTACCCATGCGTTTGAGTTTCAAACACTGTCATCATGTCACATGCTACCTGACTCTGCCTCTTATGCTTATGCCTGCTACATTCCATCTTCTCTTCTCCTTTGTTCTGTGTCATGTCAATTACCCAATTCCACTTCCCGCATTCAAAATTTCTTTCCTTATCAATGCTTAACTGCTTTTAAGACTTCTGCACATAGTGTCGGGTCTTTTCCACCCGATTATACTTATGCGTTCAACCTTTTCTTCATAAAATGCCCAAAACCTGGACTTGAAATATATTCTATTCACCCATGAAGAATTCATTGAGTCCTCCCTCTATTGCATTTCAGCATTTCACTTGTTTTACGTTATAATCATACTTTTTTTCTTTTGATGTCATTTAACATAGGAATGTTGGAAATATTGTCATTGATGGCAAGGGATGCAGCAGAGGGAGAGACAGACAAAGGACAGCAGTAGAGGCAGAGGGGAAGAAAATAGGTCTTTACAGGGAGCATGAGAAGAACAGAGGGAGAGTCTATTTACAGAGACAACGCAAAGGGGACCTGCATTGGCTGGATAGAGACCAAAGTTCTGTAGAGACAGAATATAGAATAGACGGCCTTTGAATTAGAATATCTGGCCGCTGGAAGTGTGTCGATTCATTTCAAGAATAAATTGTGTGAAAATGTGTTATACAAGTCTCTGTGACTAGTGTTGAATTGTGCTTAGACTTAGTCCGAGTTAGGAATAGAGTATTGAATGTGGCTAGTCTGCATTCTAGATGAAGGTTGTGAGTTAACCAAACTCGGGTGCGCTTTCTCACAGAGAAATTGACCATGCATACCCAAACAGATGGATGATATTCCTCGTGCAAGGGAGGAACGCTGTGATAGAGTTGGGAAAAGGCCCTATGTTAAATAATCATGATAAACTATGTGTGAACTGGAAGCAAGAATAAGAGCAGGTTATAACACGGAAGCATCTCACTAAATGAGCACGAAGGAACCCTGAGGGAAAAGGAGAGGAACCATGAGCACCGTGAACAGTGACAGTGGGTTTGGAACACCCGACGGTTTTCATCACACCGATTTTGTATGGTAAGCTGTATTTATAATTCGAACGTTATATATTCCAGGAGATGACACGTGGTCTTAAGCGAGTTAGAAAAACCTCTCTCATCGCATGGTTATCACACGTTAACTATCGACGGTGAAATGAACGTGAGATTGGATTATGGTCGTCGGATCATCCTAGACGGTACAATAAGCCTCCCACCGTCGGATGAGCAAGGTAAGTTAATGCTAGGACCCATCGTCATCGTGCAGTTTTGAGCGGTTAAAAGGAGGGCAGTTTGGTTGCGCGATTATCATCGGATCACCCCAAAACAAAGCGATAACCTCTTAACCGTCAAATGTGAGAGGGAAGTACTGTGGGCCCGAAGATGTTGTATATGTTATTGTGTGGTTTTAAATTCAAAGTTGTGGATTTTACTATAATGTTCCAAATATTTAAACAGAAGCCGTATCATATGGTGGGCCATTATGGGTTTATGTATAAAGATCAATTAGTGATTTGAAGCCATGGTTCATTTTATAAAAAGGCGCTACATGTTAATATCAGAGGAAAACTGTGCATATAATGGGCCTGAGACATTTTGTTGTAATATATGTATTTTAACATTAAAAGGTGAATGTGGTGGTAAAAGTGCAGTGGTTCAGCTATGAAGTTTGGGCGTAATATAAAGTATTCATTAAGTGGGGTTCAAAGATGGTTCATTGACCATTAGCTTTAAAAATTGAGTTATGGGTGAATATTCAAATATTAATTCGACAAATGATAAGTGGGGTTTTGGCTATGGTTCTCAGCATAATTTTAATTAGACAACTTTTGTATGTAAAATGACTGCATCCATGAAATGGGCTTTTACCACAGATTTGAAATAGGTGCATACATAAGAGCTGAAAGCTGGGTTCATTGGGTTCTTTGTATATGAGAGCATATTATATGTGTGAGTGTTGTAGTTATGGGTTCATAACCATTCATTAACGGTGAATAAGTCTTCATGGTCGGGATTTGTAAGAGGATATTCCACTTAATTAAATTACCAGTTCAGTAAATAGAGTATCGAAATTTCCCAGATAAGGAAATTGTGTTGGATATAAAACAGCAGGTGCATTTTTATATGCACAAAGAGAAAAATTCAGGGACTGGGGCTTTTACCCTATATTTTAAAACAGGTACATATACAGTAGATACACAACTACAATGAGCTTGGATAATATGTACAAAGGTAAACGGAGATTGCAGAATTGAAGAGGTATGCAGCGAAGGGATTTAAAATTACAATGAACAGGTATACATGCACAGGTGCTCAGAGTTGTAGTAAATAGAGGTGTGCAAGATAGTTGCATGACAGCAATATAAAAGACAAAACTAGCAAGCCAAGGGCTGAGTGAATTTTATATATTGAAACTAAAAATCTAATTGTTTAATTGTTTTATATTTTTTTGATGCAAAGGCAAGTATCTGAAGGAAAAGAAAAATTCCATTGTAACATTGAAATTCGTACATATTGGTATAATTTTTAAAATAAGTTGGACAAAGGAAGAGAAGGCAGAAGCCAAAGAGTCATGATTGTTCACTCCAAATTCCTTGTGGAATACAAACAGTCATGTGATGAACTCTATATATAATACCAACTTGATATGCAAAGAAAAAAAGGGGAGAGTGCATATAGAGAATGCACAGTATGGAAAATTGAGGCAGAGAAGATAAGGAAGAGAAGAGCAGAAAGAGATGCTATAGAATAGATCTGACATCTGAGGTAAATCAACAAACATTTCTTTTCATAAATTAAGGAAGTTGTAGCCTCCCTACCAATTTGAGGCTTGATAGCTGTTAGTTGTATCTGACTGAGGTTGGAGCCTCTTGTAGGTTGGTTCCTGTAGAAAAATAGTTGTGAGAGGGAATTAGAGCTTGCCTTTGCATCACAACAATAATAAGATGTGGTTTTCTCCCTTTATGGGTTTCCACTTAAATCTGTTGTCTCTAAGTGTGTTACTTATATGTTGATATGATCCACTCAATCTGGTTAATTGTTTGTTGCCCTCACAATAAGGTTGATGTCACATTAATTCATTAATTTAATACTTGCTGCAACATTTTAAGACTAGTCACATATTAAGTTGTAAATAAGTTTGATGAAAATTTAATAAGCTAATGCATGTGTTAAACTGATTCGCCCCCCCTCTCAGTTTAACCAAAGATTCAATAATTGGTATCAAAGCGGGTTCCTTTTGTATCAATTTAACAACTGAAAGGAGATCCTAGGTTCCCAGGATGGCTAATAAAGAAGGATGCTCAACCAATAAAGCCCCTTTTTTCACTGGTGCAAATTATGTTTTCTGGAAAATCAGAATGAGGACATACATAATGTCTCTAGGAATAGAAGTTTGGGCTGCTGTGGAATTATGATATGCCCCAAAAGAAACTGACTCATAGAGAGAAAATAAACAAGATTTTGTAGCTAACACAAAAGCCATGAATGCCATGTTAAATGGATTGTGTGAGGCATAGTTTATCAAATTAATGCACAAAGACACTGCCAAAGAGATGTGGGATACCCTAGAGAACATCCATGAGGGAGACAAGAAGGTAAATACAACCAAACTTCAAGTCTATAGAGCCCAGTTTGAGACTTTAAAAATGAATGATGATGAAGACATTGCCAGCTTCTTTTTAAGGGTTGCAGAAATAGTGAATAACATGAAGGCTCTAGGAGAAACCATAAACGAAGTTGTAATTGTACAAAAGATTCTAAGATCTCTTCCACCCAGTTTTAAGCCCAAGGTGTCTGCAATAGAAGAAACAGCTGATTGGGAAACCTTGACCATGAACCAGCTACTTGGAAATCTAACAGCATATGAGATGAGGCTCCCACAAAAGAAGCCAAGTACGAGGGAGGCATCTTTTAAAATAGAAAATAAGAAAGAAGAAAAGGAAGACATATGCTCTTGCTTGGATGAAGAAGAGGATAAATTTGTCAAGAAACTGGATAGAGGCTCAGGTAAATACAAAGGTAAACTTCCCTTCAAATGCTTTAACTGTGGAAGAGTTGGACACTATGCTGCTAAGTGTCCTCACAAGAAAGTAAATAATCAGGCTCAAGAATCAAGGAAAAATACATCAAAGAACTTGCAGAAAGGAAGCAAATTTAGTGGAAAATCCTTCTATGCTCAACAAGACAGCAGTGCATATGAAGACTCAGATGAACCCTCAAGTGAAGAAGGAACCTCTGAATTTTTATTTATGGCCATATAAGAACTTGAACGACTCCTGCTAGAAAATGAAGAAGAATAAGGTGAATTCGACCTTGAGGGGGAGCTAAGAAGTGCTCTCGAAGAGATTGATAGACTCAAACTGAAGTGAAAAAAACAAAAGGACATTCTCCTCAAGTATGTACGAGAAGAATAGAATTCAAAAGTCCTCATGCAGCTAAAGATAGATCTTGAAGAAGCCAAGAAGATAGAAGACATGTTACTTAAGCAAATCAAGGAGAAAACTCAGGAACAAGAGAAGTTGGAAGAAAAAATAGTATGTCTCAGGAAGAAATTAGAAAATTCTCAAAGGAAAATGGCTATAAATTCTTCTCAAACAATAAGCTTTGGTAATTTGAATGAAATTTTGGATGCTCAAAGATCTCCTATGATAAAAACTAGAATAAGGTATGAAGGAAATCAAGTAAAAGAAAAGAAAAAGAAAACAAAGAGATTATTTTTGTAAAAGCAAAGAAGGATGATGAAGCAGCTCAAATAATTTCTACAAAAGAAGAAACATGTAAGGAGGGAGACAGAACCTAGAACAATCCTCTAATAACAAAGAATGAAAGAAATTCTCAGACAACAGAAAAAGATTCATATACCCCTGAGTATGTAAAATTTGGAAGCCATCAAAGGATATTCTTCCCTCCTATGAGAAATTCTACCTGTTATGTCTGCCACAAGCTGGGACACATTGCTGCGTACTATCATACAAGGAGGAGTAATTCAAACCAAGAAAAGATACATACATTGAAGAGACTGCCTAAAGAAAACAAATGGAGAAGACAACCTCACATCAGGTATGCAGATTGTTTCTATGGTTACTATTTTTATTGTAAATAATTTGGCCATAAAATCATTGATTGCAGAAAATATGGATAAAGATTGATGCTCAACACCTCAAGGAGGTTTATGAATCAAGGAAATTTTACTCATAATCACAATTCTGCAAAAGTCATAATCAAATGTTGTGTATGTAATAAAACTGGACATATGCCTTCCAAATGTCCTCTCAGAAGATGTAGTTCATCATCTCACAAAAGAAACCAAATGAAAGGATGCTTCCAGTGGAAAAAGAAGGTGAATAAATGTGACATGGCTCTAACTGCTCAAGACTTGAAAAGCCAGTGGTATTTGGATAGTGGTTGTTCAAAACACATGACTGGACACAGAAGCAAGTTTATAATTTTTGATGAAAAGAAATCTGGCAATTTTACCTTTGGCAATGATAAATCGGGAAAAATAAAAGGAAAAGGCTCAGTCAGCCTAGATAATGACAGAGGAAAGGCCCAAGATGTACTATTTGTAGATGGGCTGAAAGAAAATTTGCTGAGTGTCAGTCAAATGTGTGATAAAGTCTGTGAAGTTCTTCTTAGAGAAGAAGACTGTGAAGTCAGATCAACCACCACAGGTAAGACTTTTCTCAAAGGTGTTCGAACAGAGAGTAATGTTTACATAGTGAAAGAGGAAGATGAAGCATGCCATCTTAGCAAACTTGAGGAGTCATGGTTATGGCATAGGAGATTGGGACATCTCAGCTTCAATCATATCATCAGAATAAGCAAGAAGAAAGCTGTCAAAGACATGCCAGAAATAAGAAGGCCTTCTAATACCATATGCAAATCATGTCAATTGTGAAAATAGACCCACACATCCTTTAAGGCCAAAGATGAGTTATCAACAAGAAGACCACTCCAGCTTGTGCACATGGACCTATGTGGACATGCAAGAAATAAAGCACCAAGTGGAGAATCCTACTTCATGCTGATAATAGATGATTTCTCCAGAATGACATGGGTTGCATTTCTCAAGAACAAATTGGAAGCTCTGGAAAAATTCAAAATATTCAAAGCTTTAGCATAAAATCAAACAGGATGCAAGCTAAAATGCATCAGATCAAACAGAAGAGGTGAGTTCACAGATTATGAATTTTCAGACCTATGCAATGAACAGGGCATATAGTAAAAATTTATTATTGCAGGGACACCTCAGTAGAATGGAGTAGCAGAGAGACAAAATAGATCTGTACAACAAATTTCCAGAGCCATGATGCAAGAGATTAATATTTCTTAAACCTTCTGGGCAGAAGCAGTACACACAGTCGTGCATATTCTAGACAAAGCCCATTTAAGGCCAAGCAGTGACAAGACTCCCTATGACCTATGGCATGGTAAACCAGCTTCAATCAAACACTTTATAATATTTGTAAGCAAGTGTTATATAAAGAATAATGATGAAAATCTTGGGAAATTGGATGCAAGAGAAAATGAAGGGATATTTCTAGGATATGCATCCAAAAGTAAAGGGTAAAGGTGCTACAACAAGACTCTTCGAAAAATAGTAGAAAGCATTGACGTGAGATTTGATGAAGAACTTCCAAACAATACAAGAGATACAGACTACATGAGTCCATCAGACAACCATGAAGAAGAAAACCAAGATGATGATGAAACAAGAAAGATAATAGAAGATGCTAAACTGAGATCGAAAGCCCCCTTAAGATACACTCAGAAGAACCATCCATAAGATCAAATCATTGGAGACAAGAGAGTAGGGGTCCAAACAAGAAGGCAGCTAACTAAACAGACAGAAGAGGTACACATAGCCATGCTGTCACAAATAGAGCCAAAGAAGTTTTAAGAAGCTAGTAAGAACAAGTATTGGGTGAATGCTATGAATGAAGAATTGGACAAATTGAGAAAAAAAATACCTGGGAACTAGTTCCTAGACCTACTGAGAACAATGTCATAGGCTCAAAATGGGTATTCAAAAATAAAATGAATAAGCAAGGACAAGTAATCAAGAATAAATTTAGACTTGTCTGCAAAGGATATTCACAAATCGAAGGACTTGATTACGATGAAACATTTTCCCCTGTAGCCAGAATGGAAGCTATCAGAATGTTTCTAGCCTTTGCATGCTACCAAGACTTCAAGGTATATCAAATGGATGTGAAATCTGCATTTCTGAATGGAGATCTAGAAGAAGAAGTCTACATGGAACAACCAAAAGGCTTCTCATTAACAGACAAAGAAGACTATGTATGCAGACTAAAGAAGGCTCTATATGCACTAAAACAAGCTCCTCATTCTTGGTACTCAAGGCCGGATAAATACTTGCAAAAACAAGGCTTTAAGAGAGGAGGAGTAGACAACAATCTATACATAAAAGCCTATGAAAATGAACTCTTGATTGTTGTAGTATATGTTGATGACATTATGTTTGGAAGCAACATAAATGAGCTAGAAAAAGGGTTTGCTGAGGAGATGAAATCAAAGTTTGAGATGTCTATGATTGGAGAGCTCAGTTTCTATTTAGGACTTCAAATTCAACAAAAGAACACAGGTACATTTATCTCACAGGAAAAATACCTAAAAGAAGTGTTGAAAAAGTTCAAAATGGAAGACTGCAAACCTGTGTCAACTCCCATGATCATGGGATGCAAGCTGTGTGCTGATGATGGATCTTCTGACATAGATCAAAAAATATACAGATCCATGACAGGAAGTCTACTATACCTGACAGCATCAAGACCAGACATCATGCTAGCAGTAGTTCTTGTGGCTAGATATCAAGTATCACCTAAACAAAATCACCTTCTAGCAGTGAAAAGAATATTCAGATATCTACAAGGAACTGCACAGTATTGGCTTTGGTATCCAAAAGGCAAAAGCTTCACTTTGATAGCATACATATATGTAGATTGGGCCAGCTGTGTGGATGATAGGAAAAGCACAAGTGGAGGTGCATTCTATCTAGGAGAAAGTCTGTTGGCATGGCTAAGAAAGAAACAAACATATATTTCTCTATATACATCAGAAGCAGAATACATAGCAGTAGCAACATGTTGTACACAAGTCATGTGGATGAAGCAAACCCTTCAAGATGTGAAGGTAAGCATTGATGAACCTATCTCAATCAAATGTGATAATACAAGTGCTATAAGCATATCAAAAAATCCTGTGCTTCATTCAAAAACTAAACATATCCCAATCAAATATCATTTTCTTTGAGAACAAGTGGCTAAGAAGGTAGTAAAACTGGAGTATGTACCAACAAAAGAACAGACAACAGATATATTTACCAAACCTCTTGCTAGAGAACCATTTGAATATTTGAGAGATAGACTAGGGGTAGTATCTATAGATGATACTCTCTGATATCAAGAGGAAGCATAATTTTAGGGCAAGAACATAAACGAAAATATCATTCCAGGGGGAAAAAAACTAGCAAGGAAAGCATGAAATAGGTCCTCAAAATTAGTACAGCATGGGCAAGAGTTAAAAGCACACTGAAAAAAAAAATGAACAACCCCTTGCCATTGATGTCAAAGGGGGAGGAAGAGCAAGCAACAGAAGGAAGGGTCCTAACAGGCAAGCAGAGGAAGTGTATTTCCATCAATGCTAAAGGGGGAGACTATTGGAAATATTGTCATTAACGGAAAAGGAGGTAGCAGAGGCAGAGACAGACAAAGGACAACAGTAGAGGCAAAGGGGAAGACAACAGGTCTTTACAGGGAGCATGAGAAGAACAAAGGGAGAGTCGATTTACAGAGACAACGCAAAGGAGACCTGCATTGGCTGCATAGAGACCAGAGATCTGTAGAGACAAAATATAGAATAGAAGGCCTTTGAATCAGAAGATCTGGCCGCTGGTAGTGTGTCGATTCATTTCGAGAATAAATTGTGTGAAAATTAATTATACAAGTCTCTGTGACCAGTGTTGAATTGTGCTTAGACTTATTCCAAGTTAGGATTAGAGTATTGAATGTGGCCAGTCTGCATTCCGGATGAAGAATGTGAGTTAACCAAACTCGGGCGTGCTTGCCCAGAGAGAAATTGACCATGCATACCCAAACAGATGATGGATACTCCTCATGCAAGGGAGGAACTCTGTGATAGAGTCGGGGAAAGGCCATGTGTTAAAGAATCATGACAAACTTTGTGTGAACTAGAAGTAAGAATAAGAGCAGGTTATAATGCGGAAACATCTCACTAAATGAGCATGACGAAACCCTGAGGGAAAAGGAGAGGAACCAAAAGCGTCGTGAACAGTGACAGTGGGTTTGGAACACCTGATGGTTTTCATCGCACCACTTTTGTATGGTAAGCTGTATTTAAAATTTGAATGCAATATATGCCTAAAGCTGTCACGTGGTATTAAGCGGGTTGGAGAAACCACTCTCATTGCATGGCTATCACACGTTAAGTGTCGACGGTGAAATGAACATGAGATTGGATTGTGGTCGTGAGATCATCCTGGACGGCACAATAAGCCTCCCACCGTCGGATGAGCAGGGTAAGTTAATGTTGGGACCCATCATCATCATGCGCTTTTGAGCGGTTAAAAGGAGGGCAGTTTGGTTGCGCGATTATCGTAGAAGCATCCCAAAACAAAGTGATAACCTCTCAACCGTCAGATGTGAGAAGGAAGTACTGTGGGCTCAAAGATGTTGTATATGCTATTATGTGGTTTTAAATTCAAATTTGTGGGTTTTACTATATTGTTCCAAATATTTAAACGGAGGCCATATCATATGGTGGGCCATTATGGGTTTACATATGAAGATCGATTAGTGATTCAAAGCCATGGTTCATTTTATAAAAAGGTGCTACATGTTAATATCAAAGGAAAACTGTGCATATAATGGGCCCGAGACATTTCGTTCTAATATATGTATTTTAACATTGAAAGGTGAATGCAGTGGTAAAAGTGCAGTGGTTCAGATATGAAGTTTGGGCGTAATATAAAGTATTCAGTAAGCGAGGTTCAAAGACGATTCATTGACTGTTGGTTTTAAAACCTGAGTTATGGGCGAATATTCAAATATTAATTCAACAAATGATAAGTGGGGTTTTGGCTATGTTTTTCACCATAAGATTAATTAGACAGCTTTTGTATGTAAAATGAATGCATCCATGAAATGGGCTTTTACCACAGATTTGAAATAGGCACATACAAAAGAGCTGAATGCTGGTTTGATTGGGTTCTTTGTATATGAGAGAATATTATATGCGTGATTGTTGTAGCTATGGGTTCATAACCATTCATTAACAGTGAAGAAGTCTTCATGGTCAGGATTTGTAAGAGGAGATTCCACGTAATTAAATTACCAGTTCAGTAAACAGAGTATCGAAATTGCCTAGATAAGGAAATTGTGTTGGATAGAAAATAGGAGGTGCATTTTTATATGCACAAAGAGAAAAATTCAAGGACTGGGGGTTTTACCTTGTACTATAAAATAGGTATATATACAATAGATACACAACTACAATGAGCTTGGAGAATATGTACAGAGGTAAAAAGAGACTGCACAATTGAAGAGGTATGCAACGAAGCGATTTAAAATTGCAGAGAACATGTATACATGCATCGGTGCTCAGAGTTGTAGTAAACAGAGGTATGTAGGACAGTTGCATGACAGCAATAGAAAGGACAAAACCAGCAAGCCACGGGTTGAGTTAAGTTTATACATTGAAACTGAAAATGTAAATGTTTAATTGTTTTATATTGTTTGTGATGCAAAGGCAAGTATCTGAAGGAAAAGAAAAATTCCACTGTAACATTGAAATTTTTATATATTGGTATAATTTTTAAAATGAGTTGGAAAAAGGAAGAGAAGGAAGAAGCCAAAGAGTCATTACTGGTCACTCCAAATTCCTTGTGGAATACAAACAGTCATGTGATGAACTCTATATATAATATCAACATGATATGAAAAAAAAGAGAGGAGAGAGTGAATATAGAGAATGCACAGTATGGAAAATTGAGGCAGAGCAGGAAGAGAAGAGTAGAAAGAGATGCTACAGAATAGAGCTGATATCTGAGGTAAATCAACAAACATTTCTTTTGATAAATTAAGGAATTTGTAGCTTTCCTATCAATTTGAAGCTTGATAGCTGTCAGTTGTAGCTGACTGAGGTTGGAGCCTCCTGTAGGTTGGTGCCTGTAGAAAAACAGTTGTGAGAGGGAGTTGGAGCTTGCCTTTGCATCACAACAATAATAAGATGGGGTTTTCTCCCTTTATGGGTTTCCACTTAAATCTGCTATCTCTATGTGTGTTACTTATATGTTGATATGATGCACTCAATCTGGTTAATTGTTCGCTTCTCTCACAATAAGGTTGATGTCACATTAATTCATTAATTTAATACTTGCTGCAACATTTTAAGACTGGTCACAAATTAAGCTGTAAATAAATTTGATGAAAATTTAAAAAGCTAATGCATGTGTTAAAATGATTCACCCCCCCCTCTCAGTTTAACCAAAGATTCAACAAGGAAATTATTTACATCCAAATTTGAAATCCTTTTGAGTTCACCTTAGAAACTACATCGCATCCATGCTATTTATCGCAATTCACAAGTTTAAGAATTTTGCAATATTTGTGATTTCATGATTTGGAAAATCAACCCGAAAACATTATCGCATGCGATATGAAATATAATTCGCGTTGCATCACCACCTCTCATATTTATCACATCACAACTGAAATCACTTACCATGAAAATACATAGCAATAAACACAAAAATCGTCGATGTGCGATAGGCGCTAACCGTCTTCTATGATTTGGTCCATCCATTTCTCACTATAATTTTTGCAAATTGATCCTCACCGTACAACTCTGCTTCACTCGGGTTTTTTGACTTGAGCCGTGCGCTGACGACTTGCTTCATTTGCTGGCTTCACCCGTTGAACTGCATGTGCCCTCATGCACTACTCTGAATGCAAACTAGCTCGACTCTGCCCGCGTATTAACGACTCCTTCAAGCCTTTGCTTATTTGGTTTTGGTTCGATTGCACCTGTGATGATGAGTCCTCGTTGAGCTTGTGGTTATATTTTCGAGCATATTACACGTCTTCTTGACATTTTAACAATTTTTCCCCAATAACATTGAATTTCTTAGAACATCTCTTGACTTTTAGCTGAGTCAAATTAGGCTACAACAGAAACCATTTCTCATTTCAAAATGAAAATATGTAACAATGATTTTCTTGATTTTTTATTGGGTAGTTTAATTCCTTTTTATTTTGGTTTTTTCTTTTAAAATCTAGTAATAAATTATTTTATAGAATTGTGTTTTGTGTTGTTTAGAATGAATTTTGGTTTTGTTTTGTCAAAGATGATTTTTGGAATTCATAAATATATTTATCAGCTTAAAAAAATAGGAGAACACCCTATGCATATTTCATATTTTAAACTTATCATTTTAACAAATCCTTAAAGAATTTTGGGAAATTTTTTGTGAAAAATTGATTTAAAAAATATTTAAAAACATAGACTACTATTAAATAATACCTAAGAGAGATTTTCTCTAACTCAAATACTATCACCAAAGGCACCTTAAGTGATATTGGCCAATATAAGGTTGGCAATTTGTTTTTTCTTTGAAATTCCAAAGTACATGCTTTTTAACATGATGATTCATATTTATTAGATTTTAATTTAGGTAAAAGGTTATTTAGATTTTTTTATAATCTTATTTATATGCTAAAAAAACATTAAGACAAATTTTTCAAAATCACCATTGTTTGAAAATGTGATTTAATACCAATATAAATACTATATTTTAAAAAAATGATTTTATTTTTAAGATTTTTAAATGATTTATTTACTTTATTGTGAGATTATATCTAATATCTTAAAATCAATTCAAAATTTAGCAATATTGGTTTTCTTCTTATTGTAAATCAATAAAAATGACTACATTATTATAATACCTTAACTTAATATATCACTTACATTAAACTTAAAAAAATTCAATGCACTCCTTTATATATATATATATATATATATATATATATATATATATATTCTATCTCTACTATTATAATAATCATTAACACAGCACCACCTTTTTCACCCACACTCAATTACCAATGGAAAACAATAATCAATGTACTAACAAGTTAATGATGGTTTTATTGTTTCCAACCACTTCGTCCACGTCATTTTATCTCTAATTAATATTTACACAATACCGTATATGCAACATTATATATTCTATCTCTACTATTATAATAATCATTAACACAGCACCACCTTTTTCACCCACACTCAATTACCAATGGAAAACAATAATCAATGTACTAACAAGTTAATGATGGCTTTATTGTTTCCAACCACTTCTGTCCACGTCATTTTATTCCTAATTACCATTTACACAATACCGCCTGATTTCACTGGTTGGCTTCCAATATGAGACACATGGGCAACTTTCATATTGAAAACGTCCATTTCGAGACGATGATCCGTCGACACTGCTATTATTATAATTATTATATATGGAAAACAATAAGCATGGTATAGTAAGCTAATGATGGGGACAGTATTCATATCCCTATCGTTCTCATCCAATACCGTATGGGAAGAACATGTCCTCTCCCCACCTGTGATCAATAGTTGCTACAAATTGCGAAGGGTTGATGTCTAAGACTCTTAACACGGATTTACAAAAGAGTTGTCCAAAGAGGCGAAGCTGAAATTAATTTCGTTTAGAAAGTTATTTTTGTTCATAATAAAAAAGAAAATTATAAACATAGTTAAATTTTTTGCAAGATTTCCTAAATTTTTTATCAAATTGTAATCAAAATATTACTAAAATTTTCACTATTTTCTAAATATTGTAACATCCTTAAACTACTCTCTTACTACACAGCCTCCTCGATTTAAGGAAAAGGTTTTGGTTTTCTTTTGTGATCGACTGACTTCATAATAAGCCTTAAAGTCACAATAAAATTTTGACTTCACATAATCAAGATTGGCATATACCATTTTAATGATGGAACATGTGCTTAAACTTAGAGAAAGCGAGAGATTAAAGATGGCCAAGAATACAAGCTGTGAGTTTAGTGTGAGTGTTGCGTGAGGAAGTTTACTTGATAAAATAATTGTGTTTCCTGATTAGTGCTAGGAATCAAAATCACAACAAAAATAATAATTTATTATGATATATTTAAATAAGTTGTATTTTCCTAATTAGGGTTAGGAATCAAAATCACGATAATAATTAATTATGATATATTTAAATAAGATTATTATTTGTGATGGAAGATTAATAATGTAAGTATGAAAATATTTTCATTATTAATAAGTTCTATAATATAGTATAAAGGGAAAATATAATTATGAAATAAAAAGAGAATTTTTATCTTAAATGATTATGTGAATTTTTCTAAGTATCATTTTATTTGTTTAAAATTTATTTGACAATAAACAATTTAAGTAGACACATTTATATTTATAACATAAACTTAATAATAATTTCATGTGTTTACACATGACTAAATTCAATGTCTTTATATTTAACTCAACTTACATTTTAATTGTCCGTGCATTCTATAGTTCATTATGACCAGCTCCGTATGACCCTGACGTGTAAGTATAAGTATGTCACGTCCTAACAAAAATAATAAAAATAAATTTCACCAATGTCAGCCAAGCCAAAAGATTAACTTGAATCTTAAATTATACATAGCATGATTTTTTACATTATATATAGCTTTTGAACCTTATTAATAGACTAAGATTAATTATTAGAATATAATTATGTAAATGTAATGTTTAAAATTTAACATTTAAAATATAAAAAGGTTTGGACATGATAAATAAATAAAAGCATAAATAAATCAGAGCTATGGTAAATAAATAAATCTTTTTTTTATACTTACTCCAAAGGTATGGAAAATAAATAAAGTATTTTTTTTTTCTATATTTACTCTATAAACCTCTTTATATTTATCAAAAAGAGGTTTTATTTAGGTGAAGCTTATGGGGAAAAAAAACCATTATTGGCCCTAATAATAATATTGATATTATTATATTTAATAAGTTTCGATTAATACAATATTAAATTTATTATATTATAATATACATTAATATATCATGATATATAGATATAACACTAGATATATATGGAACAAAAGAACAAAGACATAGAGTGATAGAGGTGGAGAGATAGGGGGAGTGAGAAGGGAGAGATCAGATAAACTCAAGGAGAGGGGAGAGGATGAATGATGAGAGAGAGGGAGAGGAGTGAGAGAGGTAGAAAAGTGTAAGAGAGGAAGGGGGAGACATAAATATGGAGGGGGGAGAGAGGAGGAGAGATGGAGGGAGATAGTGAGAGGACTTGAGGGCAGAGAGAGAGAGAGAGAGAGAGAGAGAGAGAGAGAGAGAGAGGAACTGAGTGATGGGGGAAGAGGGAGGATTAGAGGGAAAATATATAGAGATGGGGGAAGAGAAAGGGAGATAGGAGAGGAAGGGAGAGAAAGGAAGGAAGAGAGAGAGGAGGAGAGAGAGAGGGTGATCGGAGGAGAGAGGGAGGCATAGGAAAATGGAATTGGAGGGTGAGAGAGGGATGGAAGAATAAATACATACAGAGCGAAAAGTGGAGAGAGATAGGGAGTGACATAGGAGAAATAGAGAGAGTGTGTGTATGTTTGGGGGTGAGATAAAGATAAAAATATGGAGAGATGGAGGGAATGGGGGGAGGAGGAGAGAGGGATATATATAGTAACAAAGTTGGAGGGTGAGGGAGAGAGGGAGAGAGAGAGAGATAGATGTGGGAGAGAGAAGATGTGAGAGAGTGGAGAGAGGGAGGGAAAGAGAGATGGAGTTGGAAGGGGGATAGAGGTAAGACGATTTATTTCACTAGATGCATTGATTTCATTATGGATGGTGATTTCTAATCTTATTTGATTTATTGCACTATATGTTTTGATTTTAGTGTAGATGTTGAGAGAGAGAGAGTGTGATGGGGGAAGAAAGAGAATTGGATGGCATAGCGAGAGAGAGAGAGAGAGAGAGAGAGAGAGTGATGGGGGAAGAGAGAAAATTGGAGGGAAACGAGAAACATAGAGAGAGGGAGAGAGAGGAAGGAGGAGAGAGAGGAGGAGAGAGGGAGGGAGATAGAAGAAGAGATGGAGATATAGAGAGATGGAGTTGGAGGGGAGAGATGGAGGGAAGAATAAATACATAGAGAGTGAGAAGTGGAGAGAGAGATTAAGTGACATGGGAGAGATGGACAGAGATTATATATTGTTTTGGGTGAGATTAAGAGACAAAGAAGGATATATCGAGAGAAGGGAGGAGAGAAGCCAAGAGGGAGGGATATAGTAACAGAGTTGGAGGGCGAAGAGAGAGAGATAAAGATGTGGGAGATAAATGGAGAGAGAGAAGGAAGAGGGAGGATATTAGAGAGTGGATAGAGGGAGGGAAAGAGAGATTTAGTTTGAGGGGTGGGAGAGGGAAGAATATTTATTGCACAACATGAATTGATTTTAGTGTAGATGGTGATTTTTAATCCATTTTGATTTCTTGCACTATACGCATTGATTTTAGTATATGTTAATTTCTAATTATATTTAATTTCTTGCAAGAGATGCATTGATTTCAATGTAGATGATTTCTTATCCTAAACTATTTCTCCAACTAAATGCATTGATTTCAGTGTAGATGATGATTTCTTATCCTATTTGATTGCTTGCACTAGATGCATTAATTTTAATGTAGATGTTGATTTCTAATTATGCTTGACTTCTTGCACTAGGTCTATTGGTGTCAATTTAAATTATTTCTAGTCCTATTTGATGGCTTGCACTAGATGCATTGATCTCAGTGGATGGTGATTTCTAATCCTATTTTATTTGTTGCACTAGGTGCATTGATTTCAGTGTAGATGTTGGTTTCTAATATGATTTTCTTACTTGAATTAGATACATTGATTTGAGTGTAGATGTTGATTTTTAATCCTATTTGATTACCTGCATTAGATGCATTGATTTCAATGTAGATGTTCTTTTCTAATATTGTTTGATCATTTGCATTAGATGCATTGATTTCAATGTAAACGTTGATTTCTGATTTGATGCAATTGGATGTACATTGATGGTACATTAATTTTAAAGTGATTGGATTAATATTGTGTATTTATTTTAGTGTAAGCACACAAAATTATTAACAATTTACATTGAGTTTTGTGTTATAGTAATTCAACCTATTAATATTGAAGAGCAAGAGAGACAATATATGATGTTTAGTACAATAGTTCAAGCTAAATATTTAAATGGTTTATGATTTCAATTGTCCTTTCATACAATCAATATGAGAAAATGACAAAACTAACAAGGGTGAAAATAAGAATAGTAGAAGAAAATAATTTGAGATTGATGACAATGAAGACTATTTGTAATTGGTTGCATTCTTATTATTCACATTTCGTATTATTCAACACTATTACAATGTCACATTGAATTCGAAATTTTTATTTCATCATCTTTTATCATTAAATTTATTAACAATATTTATCATCTCAACAAACTGAGGTAACTAAGAAAATTTCAAAATTAAAATGACTAGATAAATATGAGACATATTTAGCATATATAAAATGATTATATTAATATTAGATGTATTTACATATTATTGATAATATTAATCATATGTTCAATATATTTTCTTTCACCACACATGACTAAATCTAGCCTAGATCCATCTTAACTCTGAATCTATCAAATGCCGAAAGGGATCAAATATCTCGAGCTGAAAACCTTTCCTCACATTTTGCATTGAAAAAAGAGGTTTTCACCTTGAGATATTTGATCGCTCTCAACGCTTGATAGATCTGGAGTTAAGATGGACTAGGGTAGTTGATATTACAAAACTAGCATTTGGAGTACAAATTTATGATACAAAAATTCTATTTGCAAGTATAATACTTACATAAGTTTGTCTTCACGAATAATTTTTTATTTAAAATCACAATTATAACATCAACATCACTTCATTACAATTTATTAATCTATAATTGTAATTTTTTTTTTTAAAACAATGTCATTAATCTTAGTTCACTCATTTGAATAGTTAATACATATAGATCACATTATTAAATATAGTTGGTATATTCCAAAGAGTTCATTTTCCATCACTTATATGTCAATTATTTTTTATAAACAAAAAAACATAATTTAATACTATTTATGAATATTAGTATTGATATTATTTATATTAAAAATATTAATATAATAAATAATATTTACATTAATGTCAATTTTTAATTTTTAATATTAAATATTTATGTTAATACTAATATTGATATTGATATTAAAATAAAAATAAGGAATAGGTTCACTCATGTGAATCATTATGTCAATGTGAACTGTTATGCCAATGGTAATTGTTGATAGGATCACTTATTGATGCGAAAATAAAATATGTATTTAAGTACGAGGTGGCCTGATATGACAACATACTATTCTTTGATATAAAAACTCTAAACCAACTTCAATATAACCTTCATCACCAAACTATTCAAATAAAAACGTAATTCTTGTCTGAAATAACAAGCCATCCAGAGTACATATTTTAGTGACAATTTAAAAAAAAAAAAATTAGCAATTTCAAAAAATCTACACCATTAAACAAACAAATATTTTAAGGAAATTTTAATGCAAATTGTTGAAGCTTAAAAGAAAAGTGTTGATGTGGATGGATTCGACTCTTAAGAACCTCCGACACTTTTCAAGCTTGCAACCAAACCCTAGCTTATTATTTCTAGCATGTGAATAACTTGAAATAGATGGTATCGAAAGCCTCAACAATGCCACCATATTTTTTCTAGTTAATCTAGATATACAAGCTTCACAACATAAAATAGGAGTATGCATGCTATATATTACTAATAAAAAAGAATTACATATATATACATGAAGTATTGTCTCAATATAGGGAAGCTATTTTGGACGCACAATAAGTTGGTTGAGAGAATATCTCAATCACACACCAATCTAGGAACCTATAGATTTAGCTAGCTCATATGATATATGAACAAACTCCTTACATAGAAAAACACAACTGAGAGAAGTAGGGATTACATATTCCAACACACCCCCTTAATGACTACTTGTCTCAATATCAATCTGCAAAATCTAGTTGTGGTTAAACATAACAAAAAGATATTGATGTCTATATAAAGGAGCAACCATCCACTAGAATGCATGGGTGCCAACCGCTGCAATTTCCAGTCTCGTATTATGTCATTCACTTACATGGTTTTGTCAACCATTATAACTACATACACGCACATGTACATGTAAATCCCCCTCAAATAAATGTTGATCGCTTTGTGCTATGTAAACTGAGACTTGTGATAGACCAAGTTTCTCGCGTGAGTAAGAAGTTTCTGCATACCACCTACTACGCTATGAGAAATAAGGATCCAATGTACATTGGGGCATTGTAGCCACAAAGGCTATGTAGTCGTGAAGGATTTGTAGCCACTAGGGATCTATAGCCACTAGGGCTCAACTCATAAAATTGACTCAACCAAGGCTAGGGCTTTCTCAGCTCACCCTCAACCATGCCAAATGGTATCCCTTTCAAGAAAAAATTTGAAGGAGAGAAAATTATCTTTAACCTTAAAAATATTGGCGAATCTCACTATCCCCTAATATGCAAACTATACATTGTTTATTGATATATTTGTAAAATTATTGAAATTTATAATGATTTTATATATATTCTCTATACAATTTTGGTGAGTTTTAACTTAAAATAATTTTATACTGTAAAATTTGGGGGAATCATTTTTAGAAAAAATGGAAATTGGTGAATCATTTCTTTTAAATCATGGAAAATTAGCACACCTACAAATATTAGCCCCTAATATTTTCCATGATCCATGTCAACTTCACTGTGACATGTGTCTTCTAGCTTACCACACACCAACATTACAAAGTGGTTTCTGATTGATCACAAATCTGCAATTACAAAGTGGTTTTGAGATTACCACGAACTTCTTGTGGATAGACATGCCATACAAGGCTTACAACACAACTCCAACACTTGGAGTTACTAGGTACATACTATACAAACACCACTATGAAACCATCCTAGAATTTCTTACAATTAAAATCTGTTACCATGATCAAGGGTCTATTCTTCAAACTCACAAAATCTTCACACAAATGCTATTGTCCATCATCACCTAATTTTCAGTGTCGCTTTTGCACAAAATTAATATTTTCTGCACTTCTACCTTATCACCCTCCAACAAGTATATTTTGCATCATCTTTCTCATTTCATTGTTCTCTTGCATTCACCTGTGTGATTTGTTGTGTGATTTGTTAGAGTAGATAATTGTAATAAAACCACTGCATTGAGTTAGCTAGGTTCAATGCTTCAAATTCCAAAACATTTATAAATACCATGTTTTCTTTGGAGTTTCTATACATAAAATCATCACCAAAATTGCATTTATATGTTGACTTGATCAATATCAATGTATTTATCTTACCATAATCCAAGTAAATTTAGAAAGGTGAGGTTCTTTTTCCAACCATTGTTGGAATGCTGATCCCCATTATCAGTTGTGACCTATTTCCCATCTTCAAATAAATTATGGAATAGATGCTTCATGGCCAGGAAATTGCGTTAGCCTCAACCATGTCGTTGAATTCATCCTGCACATTTTCCATGCCAAATATCTTTTCAAGAAGTCGGCGAACCTCCTCTATGGCCTCCTGCTAAAAATACTTTCTTGTATGAAACATGTTCACATAATATGAGGTATTTCCTTCTCGATTCGAGGGATAGGAGGTTCAATTAGGAAATGTGTTTCAATTGTTTTAAAAATATCCTTTGGTGAGTCAAATTCCTTTCACAGGGATTCAAATACCTAGCCAAAGAGGAAAAGGTCTTTGATTCTCCATTTCCTCTGATTTTTCCTCATAACGCCCTATATATCGTGACGAATCATAACGCTTGTAGAATCTAAATGATACACAATGTTTTCTTACACGAAACACAACATAGTTTCTTCATTAGTCCTTCCCAATCCAATCAACCTTCCACAGGGCCGATCTGAACTGGAAGCTGGAAGCATTCTAGAAACTCCGCGTGCTCTCACACCATTACAACATGGGCAACGACAGTCTTCATTGACTGCTCTATTGTATCGGTGACAAGCTTCATGGTCTTCTCCACTGTATCAATGAGAAGCTTCACGTTCTTCTCCAATGTATCCATGGTGCTTTCATATGGGAAGAATCGTTAAATCTACCCAAGATGAATTCTTCTTGTATCAATTCCAGCCATATTCCAAAACTCACTTTCTCCCTTGTTGAGAATGGCATCACTACCATAAAATTCATCACCTGTGCCAGGTTTCCCATAAATATATGTCTGAGAGGCCTGCATTGGGACCATGTTTGGGCACATGCAACAAGCATAGACCAAATGATGATCCATTGGACCTTAACTGCCAAATTGGATGCGTAGAAGTCAACACGGCCCCTGGAGATAGAACCAAAAGTGCCCACGCCATAAAAATAAAACGTGATAGTGAACACCTTCGAAAAACATATCTGACACCTGGTCTTCTATCAGGCCCTTCTCTAGAGAATGCAACAACTTACATATTGAATCAAATTCAACGCCGAAAATTGAGCTGCCCAGTATCCTACACGCCCACAAAGTAGACCTCATCTCACTATGCAGCAACTCCCTTGGCTTTCAGCAATATCTCACCGAATTTACCTGCACCCACCAATAGATCTCGTAGATGGATCTAGTTGCAACATTACACGAAAATCATTCTAACACAGAATCCAATCATTAGAGGCAACTTCTCTACAGAACCCTTGAACACAACATCTTCAAAAACGACACACCACTCCTGCTCCAAGTTCCAACTAATAAACAAGTAGCAGGAGTATCTTGTGCATAGCCAAGACAAGGATCCATTATCTCTGAGACCTCCGGTTTTCTCTTCTCCCACCTTTCTTACATCAAGTTCAACGTCGCATTACATCCACGACATCGTCCGATTCTCAGCACAACACCTCAATCCAAGGCCTCTTCAAATCTAGAAACTTGATCGCAATAATCTAGATTTTAAATGCCATCATCTAAATTCACCATCTATGCCATCAGGCACAAACCAAAATCAACAAAGACGAATAAGTAATGAATAAGCTGAAGTCTTCCAGAAAACCACGAACCTTAAAAAAAAAGGAGTCATGACCACCCATACAAGACAAATCTTAGACCATGGTGACACTGGCTATTTTTCTTTTCTTTGCAAGTCAAGCGGGTGGTGACTTGGGCTTAGAGATTTACAACTTTATCGCTGGACGTGGTAAGAAGTTCAATCCCAGAAGAATAATAATGCCACAATATAAATCACCTTTTCTCCCAGTGAGATCCCACACTGCTCCTCGCTCAGTACCTATCATCTTCGGTTGCAGTTATTACCAGGGATATCAACAAACCTCCACAGTCAAGGTACCACAATTTTCCAAGAGGACCAATCGCACCATGTTTCAGCAGATCTTCCAACCTGACGTTGCCTTGTTCCACTCCAGCATGGAGGTGAAGCAACTACCGATTAATTCCAATGAGTAATTAAAGCAAAGAGAAAACAAAACAAAATGCCAACAGAAGCACGTAGAATTCACTGTTGTCAGATCTCACCTCCAAAAATGTGAGGAAGTTTCTTTTAGCTGGAAAAAATTTGGGACAAAGCTTATAACCTGTTTAATCTACTCACGCAGTCACCATCTCACGTCCACCGCTGCAAAAACATATGAGTGACACATCATCACTCAAGCAGACACCACCTTTGGTCCATGATCCAGAAACCACAGCAAAATCAACGTTGGATGAACAAAATCATAATCCCTTCTCTCATATCCTTGCTCTCAATGGAAAAACTAAATATTAATACAGGTACACCGAATTATATTCCTCGACCAAGGCCAAGGCCAAGGCCAGGGCTATGGGTTTTGATACCAAGATCCAATCTAACTATGTACGCTATATATTATTAATAAAAAAATATTTACATATATATACATGAATTATTGTTTCAAGATAGGGAAAATATCTTGGACACACAATTAGTTGGTTCAGATAATATGTCAACCACACACCACATTAGAAAACTATAAATTTATCTAGCTTCTATGATATAAGAACATACTCCTTACATACAAATTCACAACCGAAACAAATAGGAATTACATATTCCAACACCACATGCACATGCCTAACCTTCATAATAATTCTAAGCATTGTGGTCTTAACTCCATATCCCTTCCTGTACAAATCCCATATCCACATGTACTGGGCTACAAAATGTCTAAAAGTAAAACTTCTGACCTCCAAAAATTAATATGGTTATTT
This sequence comes from Pinus albicaulis, assembly GCA_034641835.2. Lineage (NCBI taxonomy): Eukaryota > Viridiplantae > Streptophyta > Pinopsida > Pinales > Pinaceae > Pinus > Pinus albicaulis. Next base: position 589,869,037 of record CM076571.1, read on the forward strand.
TTTTATAAGAAAGATTGAAATCTATTCCAAAATACCATTGTTTGAAATGGATATTACGTCGACTGTCTCAGAATATCGATGAGCCCATGAGGATTATTTTAAAAATATAAATGAATGAGAATTTAAATCGAAATGGTTAGGTGGACCGTGAATTTCTTGAATTCATATGGGAAGTCACGAATTTCTTCAATTGACAATCACAAACTGAATTGACAATAGATATTTTTTATGTTTTATTTTTAATTTTCCTGAGCAATATTAGGGTTTTTAATGTCATTTTTTAAATTATGTTTCCCATTTGTTTAACCGTGGAGAAATAATGTCAACCACATTTTATTAATTATTTATTAATAAATTAAAGATGAAAGGAGACTAAAGAAACTGAAAAACTATTCACAGACTTTTTAATGTCAACCACATTTTATTAATTATTTTTTAATAAGTTAAAGATAAAAGGAGACTAATAATTAATTTTTAATAAATTAAAGATAAAAGGAGACTACAGAAACCAAAAAACCATTCATATACTTTTTATACTATCTGTTTCTATCGGTTGGAGCATGTATTAGATGAAAAATATTCATAGAGTATGGAATATTAGCCATTCATAATTTTAAATTTTAAAATTCCTTAAGCCTTACTTCAATATAGACAAGGCTTTCAGCTAAATTACATTATAAAACAATTTGGGGACATCTAAAAAGGTATACAATTTGAATTACAAGAAGGCTCAAAAGGTGACCTCTCACATAGGTCACTTTGATAATTACAAGCACAACACTTCTCTATTGCATTCAAACAAGTCACTACAAACACCACAATTTAAATTAAGAGAAGTCATTGCAAGCACAACACTTTTCAATTGCATGGAAGGAATTGATTTCAAACACAACACTTTTCAATTGCATTGAGGTTAGGGAAAGCTGAAAATATATATAATTTGAATTACAAGAAGGCTAAAATGTGACTTCGCACGTCATTCAATTTGGTCATTACAAGCACAATACTTCTCAATTGCTTTGAGAGAAGTCACTACTAACACAATAACTAAAATTAAGAGAATTCATTACAAGCACTAACACTTTTCAATTGCATGGAGGGACTTCATTGCAAGTAGTACACTTTTTAGCTGCATTTAGAGAAGTGAGTGTTGGGTATGTGTATTACACTTAGCCCATGCCTCGTTGTAGATAATATTTACAACAATTCTAAGAATCTTGCAATGCTATGGATAGTTCTGCTATTGATGTAGATAAATTATGTAGTGCCACAAAAAAATTGTTGAGAAAAATTGTGGTGATATGTAAAGAATATTGCAGCATTAACGTATTTAATTTTATGTAGAGTTAGAAGAGAATATTTCAACAAGGTTGTAGAAAATATTTCAAGAACTGTGAAAACTATGTTTCAACGATGTTGTAGGGAATATATCGGTAACTACGGAAGTAATCTTTTAGCAATTGTGTAGCAAATTTTTTGGTGATGTTATAAGGAATATTTATTTCAAAAATTGTTAGGAAATATTTCAGCAAATTATGTGCAAGGATTATCTTAGTAATGTTATTTATAGAATATTTTAGAAGTTTGTGCAAGGAATATTTGAGAAATTGTGTAAGGAATATTTCAACAATTAATAATTGTAGAAATAACCTATTGGTAGTTACATATAGGGAAAAATATAAAATCATAATTGTTTATGATTTATTATGGCTTATCTATCTAGTTTTAGAATTGAGAGAAGGTTGAAAGTAAGAGTGTTTTTTTTCATAACTATTGTGTTGCCAAATTATCTCCAAAATTAATTCATTAATTGTTGTAAAATACAATGAATGTGATTATTATGAATCCTTGAATTATTCACAATAAAATTATTATAATTCCAGGATTTCAAGTACACGAGGATGGATAATATTCCAAAGACTTTCCCATATTCCCCAAAAATACTTGGACAAAATAAATATAAATTTAAATATTAGATTGGAGACAAAAATCCAAAAAAAAAAACTCGGTAAAGTGGAAAGTTACTTGAAATAGGTGGAATAAAACTAGAAAGAGGAAAAAGCTAGTTTTAAAGTACTTTTGTGGAAAAAACAAAAGGAAAGCCTAAGAAAACATGAAAACATCATCTTAATTAGTTGGACGCAGTTATGGAAACATGTTGAAGTGAAATAAAACTGAAATAAGCTATTCCTGGGTAGACAACAGGGTGTTTACACTTTGGAGGAATTGGTCTCTACTTGGGGGGAGCTATGAAGAGAAAGATCAAGGTTGGGTGGAGAATGGTCTTACCAAAATTGATATGCACAAGTAATTTAATTATGTTTGAAAATTTTGTTGTTATGACAATAGTTAGACAAATGATGGGTTATGTAGACGGATATGTTGGAAATTGTCTTTTCTGAATTATAATTTTTATAAGGGAATTCTATAAACTTTAAGTCACCGAGAATGATGTATTTAGTATAATATACAACAATGGATATATTATAGTTCTGTATAGTTACATAAACAATTTCATTTAGTAAATCAACAAACATAATGTCTAAGCCAGGGTAGGGGGTTTAAATTTGTTGTTAGATTGAAAGAGTCTAATTATTAAATGCAACAAATACATCAGTAAATGTGGAAATGATGTAGGAGCCATAATGAATATAATTATATTGTAATCAATAGTGAAACGAAATCTAAATACACCAAGAGGTAATTCTCAATCTAGAAGAAAACACGATTGCACAAATTAAGATAACTATGTTGTACATTAACAGAAAATTTGCATATAAATATTCATTATTATACTGGGATAAGCATTTATATATCAATTTCATATTAAGGTACTAGAGAATAGTAAAAGAGTAATATTATAAAGAAGAATATCGATACCTATTCCAACTACCTATAACAATGAATGATTATCATAATAAATAGAATTGAGCAGAAAATTTTATTAACAAGAATAGAATATATCATTACAAACTATCAAGAGTTCCTTGATAAAAGTAAATTGTTCTATTTAATAAATAACATAAATTATATATGAACTCATATCCTTGAATTTAGTGGGGTTAATTCTGTACATGATATGTACGAACTTGTAAATAGAAGAAATAATATAATGTTTAAAAGTTGGTAGAATGAATACCAAATTTGAAGAAGAGTAAAATGCAAGAAGTGCAATAACTAAACAAATAAAACATATGCAAGGATTAGTATATGAATATAATAGATTATATAATTAAATACAACAAAATAAAATAACGAGGGTACTTGAATTAGAAACATTTCCCTAATTGTTAAATGTAAGCAGTGGAATCATCCCTCGACACAAAGAATATAATAATTAAGTTTATGCAGGTAAATGACTAGAAGAATACACTGTAGTGAGGGTATTGTGCTATTAAAATTAACCTTACATGTATATTTTCATACAAGATATATACTATAAATTTGGAATGATTTGTATAAACGAGACAGAGTTCCTACATAAGAAATCATTTTATGAATGGAAGAAAATTAATAAAATGAGAATTACTAATGAAGAGAATAGGATCCACAATCTCTTATCAAATTAGTTCCTAAAAAAGTAATAGAAATATGATCATAAATCATAATGAATTAAAATAAGATTTACTGATGAATTTAGAATGAATTCATGACGATTACCTACCTAACTATATAGATAAATGATAATTGTGGATTCAGCTGAATTGAAATCAGAGATCCTATCACAAAACCTAAAATAAGTATTGATCCCATATAGTATGGACATTGTGTTATGATGAAAATAAATGGCACTGTACAAAGTAAGTTAAAACCAGAAGAAATGAAGCAACAAATTACAAATATTCTTGACAAGGAAAAATCATAACCTATATACATAATTTTAATTCGATTCCACACAGTTAGGGTTACTGTGGGAAATCGAAATACGACCATCATTGAGGATAAAATGAGGTTTACATCCTTAATGGTACACAACAGTAACACAAAGTTGTTAAATTACCCAATGGAAAGTTATAACCATAATAAATTATTCATAATGAAGGAAAAAACTGAATAAGAAGAAGTTATAAAGAATATAGTTCAACAAAAAGACAGTTTTTATACATAGAGAAAGAACTCCATTTCATAGATAAATTTTATATTCTCTGGAATTGTCGTTAGAATATATAAGAACTTAAATAAAATTCTAATGGGCAGAGGAATTGCTTATTGAGGTTATGTCCAGAAGGAGAAGATGAAATCATATTTGCTTCTGGAGAATAAGAACAAAATTCTCATCTCTATGTAACAAGAAAATTAATTGGGGAAATTTGATGATATCAATCCAACAACAAAATAATTTAAGGGAAATATCCTTTATCGGTATAATAAATTAAATTCATTAATAAGAATGACCTGAAAATTGTTTCACAAAGGAAATAATATCAAAACCCAGATAGGTTATCATAAAACCGAATTTGGAAATCAAATGACCTTCTCATAGGAGGAAATGAAAGGATAAAAATGAGTTGAAGAGCAGTGAGCTAAATAAGTTTAGCATGACCATTGATTTCATAATAATAGAGATAGACTCCACGTTCGTAAAGCTAAGGGTAAATTTCTCACTTTGAAATTCTAAACGACATTACCTCAGGGTTTTAGGGAACATAGGATAATAAGAAGAGGCAAAGTTCTTTTCGTAAAAAGATCTTGAACACACAGAAACATAAAGGTAAATGAGTAAGTAGTTTATTTTAAAATTTATAAGTCGAGCTGAACAAAGGCATAAACAAAATCAAGCCATAATAGTTTAATTACCTGAGTTTCAGAACGTAGATGAAATCAAACGAACAGGTTACAAACTGTAATACTGGGCTAGGTGGGAAACTGGAGCCAAACCCTCAAACCCTCTGGAGAAACAAGAACAATGAAAGTCAAACAATTAGCCGGCCATCGAAAAATGCAATGCTTCGAACAAAGGGAATGGATATGGCATAATCCTCACTATTAACATGGCATCGATCCATCACACTAGAAATTGGAAAATATACCATGCCATGTGACGAGTAATTGACATAGTACAAGGCTATTAATATGGGAAATCCTGGAACAGAGGAATGATATCCAATAACTGTTGAAATTTATTGTAAAGATTTTATATAATCCCAATGCGGATTATGAAATATCAAACCATTACAACTATAGCATAGTATAGAATATAAGATGGAAAATTAATCTAAGTATCGAAACTCAATAATATAAATCAAATTAATGTCATATGTAATATCTAATCCTTTACAAAGTTAGGGTAAAGACTCGAATGAATGGTAACGTCCAGATATCCATATTTAATTTTAATAAGTAATTTATAATGATAGAAAAGTAGAATGTCATTAGACATTCAACATGTCATAAAAATAGTAGGTTATATAATGTAGATGCTAAGGATAAGTGCTAAGTCAACAAATGGATATATGGAACTAAATTATTAACATTCCAAGTAAAGTCCAAAGGTTAAACGAATTGAATATTAATACAAATGTGTAGAATCATATTAGATTATAAAGTATATTCAAAATTTTTAATAAATAACTTTAGTATGATAAGTATTAAATTTATTACCTTCATGCTAGTAAAGGCATGATGTTGATTATAACATAAGTGTGTACTGTAACGAAATGTCAAAAAGGAGTATTGATATAAAGAGAAATTGTGAAGTCATTGGAGGTGAGTTTAAGGATCAGGAACAATAGAGTTTTACTCTGTTCATAAACAATGATGTCATTAGAAAAATTGTAATGACAAAAAGTACACATGAGTTGAAGCATAGCAATATGATGAAATCAAATAAATTTAATGACGACAAAGTATCGTTAAGGATATAAATAGAATTTTTATTTTGGGTAAGTAGAGTTGTTACAAATAATATCAGAGCCCATGTTAAAAAAATGGGAAGATATGTGTCCTCACACAAGAAATTAAAAATCCAATATTTTTTTCTTGTAATTTATTTAGATGGAAACATTTTTGTATTAATTTAATTTATGTATACAGTGATTTAGTGAATAAAAGTGCAGTTTTCATTATGAGCAATGGGGAAGGGTTGTATGTAGATGTGGGTGGTGAGGAAAATCCACCAGATCAAAATGCTCAGTTGTTGGCTATGTTCTGGGAGTTGCAACAAGAAATGATTTCACTGAGAACCAGCAATGAAATATTGTTGCAAACCAGTGAAGAGCAAGAAATTTTGATCAAGGAATTAACCTCAACGTCTAGTGAGGAGGGTGAAGACCATGGAAAAGGAAGATAAGAAGCTAAAACCAACTTAGAAAGATCTGAGGAAGGTGAAGAATCCTGACAACAGTCCAGAAAGAAAAAGGAATTACAAGGAGAATTCCGAAAAATTAAACCTCCTCCTTATGATGGTGAAAAGGAGGAAGACGCATAACCTTCTCTTCTAAATATGTTAAATACTCTCAAGTCTATGAATATGGAAGTAACCTGAAATCCAAATTGGGTATTTACCAACTACAGGGTAAGGCCACCTTATGGTGGGAAGAAACCAAAATCATACATTTACTAGATGATGAAATTGTTAATTGGGAAAACTTCCAAACTAAATTCAAATCTAAATATATGAATGAGAGATACTATGATGAAAAATATAAAGAGTTTCACAAGTTGAGATTGGGACAAATCACTATAAATGAATTTTTTACCCAATTCACTAACCTCCTTCACTATGTACCTTATATTAGAGAAGAAAATGACAAGGTACAACAATTTTTAAACTTCCTACCTGCTATCTACAAAGGGAAAATAGAATTTTATAATCGCAAGATAATGCATGAAGTAGTGCACAAGGCAAGACTGTGTTCTAAGTAATTCAAAGGCATAAATGATCAGTTGAAAATTTGGAAAAAAAAATAAAAAGGGAAAGGTGACTCTAGTGGAAAAAGAGTGAAATGAACGTACTTGAAAACTTTTGGGGAAAATCATCAAATGAAGAAGTTTTACAAAACTGGAGAAAGTCAACCAGCCCAATCACAAAATAGATCTAAACAAATGGATGCAAATAACAGGAATGAAGGAAATGAAAAAATGAAGAAACCATTAAAATTTTTAGGCTGTAGAGAACCTCACTTGTTACGAGACTTTCCTCATCGAATAGTTCAAAATATTAAAATGTTGAGAGGGGAAACTATTGTAAATGATGTTGCAAGAAATATTCCCAGAATCAGTGATGCGTTAGAGGATAGCCAAGTTGAACAACAACCAACCATGGTCAAAATTGAAAGTACCATTGTTGAAAAACTTGTTTCTGTTTTGATAGATCTAGGAGAAAATTTAAGTTATTTAAAGCCTCAGATGGTGGAAAAGTGAAGATTAAAGTCAAAAAAATTTCAGCAAGCATGGTTAGTTTAGTTAGCTACTCGAACAAAAAGAAAAGTGACCCATAAATTACCAAAGATTGTTGTAAATTCAAATGGGTATGAAGCTAAACTGAATTTAAATATTTTTCCTCTAGGTTTCTATGATGTGTTAGTGGAAGTGGCCTCGTTAGAAAAAAATAAAGGAATAGTTATTTTCTTAGTTAAAACAATGCATTATATAGATGGTGAGGGAAAACGAAAACCAATATCAATAAGATAGTTTTCAGCACTACAGTTAAAAAGGACATCAAGAAAAGGTTGTCAAGTGTATGTTGTACAAGTGTAATAATTGGGACAAAAAACTGAAAAATAAGCTCTAGACAATTTACGAGTAATTAGATAATCCAAGGATGTGTTTCCAGAAGAAATCCCTCGTTTACCTCCTAAAAGAGAAACTGAATTTTCAATTGAATTGGTACCTGGAGCTACACTTGTCTCTAGAGCACCCTACTGAATGAGTACTCCTGAGTTGTTAGAATTAAAACTGCAACTACAAGAGTTGCTGGATGAAGCTTACATCTGACCAAGTGTGTCTCCTTGGGGAGCACTAGTACTATTGGTTAAATATAAATATGGGACATTAAGAATCTATATAGAATACAAATAATTGAATAAATTGAATATAAAGAACATATATCCTCTCAGAATATATGACTTATTTGATGAAGTGAGAGGAGCTACTATCTTTTCAAAGATCGATTTAAGAACATGATATCACCAACTAAGAATTAAAGATGAAGACATCAAAAAGATTGAATTCAGGACTACATACAGGCACTATGAATTTCTAGTTTTACCTTTTGGGTTGGCTAATGCACCAGCTACATTCATGTGTATAATTAACAGTTTGTTAGATAAGAATCTAGACAAATTTGTTTTGGTGTTTATTGATGACATTCTTGTATATTCCAAGAATGAAGTATAGCATCAATAAAATCTCAGAAATGTCTTACAAACACTTATAGAACATTAGTTGCATTCCAAACTTAGCAAATGAAAATTTTACAAATGAAAATTTTAGTGTTTGGGACATATGATTTTAGAGGAAGGATTGGTAGTAGACCTAGTGAAGATACAAGCTATCATGAATAGGCCTGTGCCTAATGATGTTCTAGTGATAAGATCATTTATGGGTATCGTTGGATACTTCAAGAGATTTGTAGAAGGATTTTAAGCCTTATCTTATACTATTACATCGCTACAGAAAAAGGGAGTGAAGTTTGGATGGACATTAAAATGTCAACATATTTTTCGACAATTAAAACATAAACTAATAAATGCTCCTATTTTGAAGATTATTGATCCAAAAATATAATATGGAGTATGTACATATGTGTGTGCATATGGATTAGGAGGGGTATTATTACAATAAAACTCAGTCATAGGCTATGAATCAAGAAAACTAAAGAAGCATGAGCATAACTACACTATATATGACTTAGAGTTAGCCGCTTTAATACATGTGTTGAAGATGTGGATACATTGTCTGTTAAGAAAGAAGTTTGTATTGATGACATATCACATAATTTTGAAATACTTTTTCACACAACCTAATTTAAATGTTAGACAAGCTAGATGGTTGTCTTTCATTAGTGAGATTGACATAGAAATCAAACATATTAAAGGAAAGGAAAATAACTTTGCAGATGCCTTAAGTAGGAATGCGCATCAGATTTTGGATGGTGTTGGAAGTAGTGTGAAATTTGATATAGAAGGATTAATAAAAGAAGTGGTGAGTCAAGATTCAAACTATGAAAAACTTCAAAAAAAATTATAGAATACTAAAATATTGGGATATACTCAAAACCAGAAAGGGCTGATTTATTATAAAAACAAATTGTATATTCCAAATGTGAGCTCGTTAAGACAAGAAATTTTAGATGAGTATCACAAACGACCCTATGCAGGGCATCTTGGTTATCAAAAACTTGATTTCAACATTGAGAAAGAATATGTTTTTGCCTGGCATGAAGAAAAATGTGGTTGATTACCTAGCTAGATGTCTATAATGTCAACAAGTAAAAGTAGCATCAACATCCAACAAGATTGATGAATCCTTTAACTATTCCAGAATGGAAGTGGGAAAAAGTTTCCATAGATTTTATTACTGGATTTCCTAGGACTAAGTATCAACATGATTCTATAATGGTGGTTGGAGACACATTGACTAAAGTTGCACAATTTTTACCAATACAAACTACTTTTGGTACAACTCAAGTAGCCAATGTATTTATGAAAGAGATTGTAACGTTACATGGTATTCCTAAAATGATTATATTAAACAAAGATGAAAAGTTTACTTCAGCTTCTTGGAAGACTCTGTTTGGAGGAATGGGTACCATATTGAACTTTAGTACTGCAAATCATCCCCAAACATATGGAAAAACTGAAATGACAAACTAGATTCTAGAAGACATATTACACATTTATGTTATGGATAGGCCTACAAGATGGGAAGATTTTATGCATTTGGAAGAATTTTCATATAATAACGGTTATCGATTTTCAATAAATATGAGTCATTTTGAAGCATTATATAGCAGAAACTGCCACACACTACTTAGTTGCAGTGAACTAGAGGATAAGTTAATTCTTGGACTAGATGCATTACAAGAGATGGAGAGAACTGTGAAGAGAATTCAACAAAATATTAAGATATCTAAAGGCAGACAAAAGAGTTATGCATACAAAAAGAGAATTCACAGAGAACTCAAAGTGGAAGACTATGTTTACCTGAAGATTAAGCCTACAAAGAGTACTTTCTACATTGGTACCTATGCTAAATTAGCGCCACACTATTGTGGACCATTTGAAATTCTAGAGAGAGTAGGCCTAGTAGCTTATAAGTTGGCTCAACCTTGTCACATGAAGGTTCACAATGTTTTTCATGCTTCCCTATTGAAAAAGTACATACATGAACCTACTCAGTTAATTCATTAGAATGTGATACATGCGGAGCCAAAAGGGGAATTTATTCTAGAGTGAGTTCATATACTAGCACAAGAAGAAATCGAGCTCCAGAATAGGACGGGAGCTAGGGTGAAAGTGGAGTGGAGGCACTTTTCATCGGAAGAAGCTACTTGGGATCAAGAAGAAGAAATGAAGGAAAAATATCCATCACTATTTGCAAAGTGAATTAATATTTTAAAACACAGAGGATGGATTCTCCCAAAAATCCTTGGATAAAACAAATAAAAAATTAAATATTATATTAGAGATAAAAATATAAAAAGATACCTCGGTGAAGTGGAAAGTTAATGGGAAGAGGTGGAATAAAACTAGAAAGAGGAAAAATCTAGTTTTAAAGTAATTTTGTGGACAAAACAAAAGGAAATCCTAGGAAAACAGGAAAATAACATCCTAATTAACTGGATGAAGTTATGGAAACATGTTGAAGGGAAAGCAAGCTTAAATAAGCCATCATTGGGTAGACAAGAGTCATTTCCACTTTGGAGGAATTGGTGTCTGCTTAGGGGGAGCTGTGGAGAGAAGGATTAAGGTTGTGTGGCAAATGGTCTTACCAAAATTGGTATGCACAAGTAATTTAACTATGTTTGAGAATTTTTTTGTTATGATAATAGTTAGAGAAATGATGTGTTATGTAGAGATATATGTTGGAAATTGTCTTTTCTAAATTATGAAATTTTATAAGGGAATTTTGTAAATTTTAAGTCTCAGAGTATGATGTGTTTGACATAATATACTACAATAGATATATTATAGTTCTTTATAGTTACATAGACAAATAAAGTTAGTAAACCAAAAAATAGAATGTCTAAACCCAGGTAGGAGGGTTTAAATATGTTGTTAGGTTGAAAGAGTCTAATTATTAAAGGCAGGAAATACATTAGTAAATGTGGAAATGATGTAGGAGCCATAATGAATATAATTATGATGTAATCAATAATGAAACGAAATATAAATACAGTGAGAGGAAATTTTTAATCTAGAAGAAAACATGATTGCACATAGTAAGATAACTTTACTGTACATTAACAGAAAAGTTGCATATAAATATTCAGTGTTATACTAGGATAAGACATTAGATATCATGTTCATGTTAAGGTACTAGAGAATATTATAAGAGTAATATTACAAATAAGTAGATCAATACCTATTCCAACTACTTATAACAATGAATGATTATCATCATAAATAGAATTGAGTATAAAATCGTGTTAACAAGGATCAAATATTTGAGATTGTAAACTTCTGTGATTCATATCATATTAAAATAAATATTCCGAGAAATCACATGAGAAATTTTAGAAATGACATGTTTCAAACTACTAAATGTAGTTCATGAACTATATTCACTAGTTTGAAACACTTCAGTTCCAAAATTTCTCATGTGATTTCCTAGAAGATTTATTTTAAAAGTATAAAAATATCATTACAAATTGTCAAGAGTTCCTTCATAAAAATCCATTGTTTTGTTTAATAAATTACATAAATTATATATGAACTCATATCCTTCAATTCATTGGGTTTAATTATGGACATGATATGTACCAACCTATAAATAGAAGAAATAATATAATTTGTCAAAGTTGGCAGAATGAATACCAAATTTGAGGAGGGGTAAAATGCAAGAAGATCAATACCTGCAGAAATAAAAAATATGAAGGAATTAGTATATGAATATAATAGAGTAGATAATTAAATAAAAAACAATTAAATAATGAGGGTAATCGAATTAGAAACATTATCTTAATCGTTAAATGTATGCATTGGAATCATCCCTGTACACAAAGAAGATAATAATTAATTTCATGTGTGTAAATGAAAAAAAGAACACAATGTAGTGAGGGTATTGTGATATTCAAATTAACCTTACCTGTATATTGGCACACAAGGTATATACTATAAATATGGAATGATCTATATAAACAAGACAAAGTTCCTACACAAGAAATCATTTTATTAATGGAAGAAAATTAATAAAATGAGAAGTAATAATGAAGAGAATAAGATCCAAAATCTCTTATCAAATTAGTTCCTAAACAAGTAATATACATATGATAATAGATCATAATGAGTTAAAATAAGGTTTACTTATGAATTTAGAACAAATTCATGACAATTACCTACCTGAGTATATATATAAATCATAATTGTGGATTCAACTGAATTAAAATTAGAGATCATATCAGAAAAAATAAAGAAAATATTGCTCCCATATACTATGGACATTGTGGTATGATGGAAATAAATGGGACTTTACAAATTAAGTTAAAACTAGAAGAAACAAAGTAAGGAACTACAGATCTTCTTGACAAGGAAAAATCGTAAATTATATACATAATTTTAATTCGGTTCCACACAGTTAGGGTTACTGTGGAAAACCAAAATATGACCATCGTTGAGGATAAAACAAGGTTGACCTCCTTGGTGTAAATGACGGTAACACAGAGTCGTTAAATTGCCGGACAAAAAGTTACAATAATAATAAATTATTCATAGTGAAGGAAAAATCTAAATAAGAAGAAGTTATAAAGAATATAGTTCAAACAGAAAGACAAATTTTATATATAGAGAAAGAACTTCGTTTCATAAATAAATCTTATGTTCTCTGGAATTGTCGGAAGAATATCCAAGAACTTAAATACAATTATAATGGGCAGAGGACTTTCATCTTGGGGTTATGTCCAGAAGGAGAAAACAAAATATTATTTCATTCTAGAGAATAATAATGAAATTCTCATATTTGTGTAAAAGAAAAATAATTGGGGCAATTCGATGATATCAATCAAACAGCAAAAGATTTTAACAGAAAGACCATTTATTGTTTTAATCAATTGAATTCATTAATATGAATGACCTGAAAATCGTTTAACAAAGGAAATGGTATCGAAACCCGACTATATTATCATAAAACAAAATTTATAAATAAAATGACCTTCTCATAGGAGGAAATGGAAGTATAAAAACGAGTTGAAGCACAATGAGCTCAATAAATTTAGCATGACCATTGATATAATAATAATAGAGACTGACTCTATCTTTGTAAAGCTAAGGGTAAATTTCTTACCTGGAAATGGTAAATGATGTTACCTCAGGGTTTTAGGGAACATAGGATAATAATAAGAGCTGAAGTTACTTTTCTATAAATCCCCTACACACACACACACCAAAAATGTAAATGAGTAAATAGTTAAATTGAAAAATTCATAAGACGAATTGAACGGTTGCAGAAACAAAATCAATCCATAATAGTTTAATTACCTAAGTCTTAGAATGTATATGAAATCAAAGGAAAAAGTTACAAATTGTAATACTAGGCTAGGTGGGAAACCAAAGCCAAACCCTCAAACCCTATGGAGAAACAAAAACAATGAAAGTTGAAAAAATAGTCGGCCATCGAAAAATGGAATACGCCGAACGGAGGGAATTTATATGGCATAATCCTCACCGTTAACATGGCATCAATCCATCACACCAAAAACTGAAAAATCTCCCATGCCATGTGACGAGTAATCAATGGAGTACAAGGCTATTAATACGGGAAAACCTCGAACAGAGGAATGATATCCAATAGCTGTCGAAATTTATTGTAAATATTTTATATAATCCCAATGTGGATTATGAAATATCAAACAATTAAGACCGTATCCTAGTATCGCATATACGATGACAAATTAATATAAGTATCATAACTCTATAATATAAATCAAATTAGTGTCATATGTAATATGTACTCCTTTAGAAAGTTAGGGTAAAGACTTGAATGAATGGTAAGGTCCAAATATCCAGATTTAATTCGAATAAGTACTTTGTAATCATAGAAAAGTAGAATGTCGTTGGACATTCAACATGTCATAAGAATAGTATGTTTTATAATGCAGATGTTGAGGACAAGTGCTAAGTCAACTAATGGATATATGGAATTGAATTATTAATATTCCAAGTAAAGTCCAAAGGTTAAGTGAATTGAATATTAATACAAGTGTGGAGTATAATATTATAATATAAATTGTATATTCAAATATTTTAATAAATAAATTTAGTATGATAAGTATTAAAGTTACAATCTTCATGCTTGAAAGGCATGATGTTGTGAATAGTAAGATAATTTACTATTATGACAGCAGTGTGTACTGTAAAGAAATGTGAAAAAGGAGTACTAATATAAAGAAAAATTGTGAAGTCATTGAAGGCGCGTCTTAGTAAGGATCAAGAACAACCGAGTTTTACTCCATTCATAAACAATGATGTCATTGGAAAAATTATAATGATAGAAAGTACACATGGGTTGAAACATCGTAATATGATGAAATTAAAAAATGTTAATGACGATAAAGTATCATTAAGGATATAAATAGACTTTTTATTCTATTTTTGTAAGTAGAGATGTTACATTTGGCCTCGTACAATGGATATTTATCAATCTGTCCACCCTAATTGGACCATATCCTACAGTGTCCTGTTTTGTTTTAAGGGTTTCTCCATATTTGTGTTTTCCTGCCAGTAATATTATCAGAGTGATTTTTTGAAGGCACCATCGTTTTTGGGAAAATGAGGGTTTTTCATGACCCCTTGGTTCCCATACTTTGACCCCTCTATGGTATTAGTCACAATGCTTCAAATTTGTGTCCAACTTCCAAACTTGTAGGCTCATATATGGCATGATTTCATGTTTATGAGCATCATAAACTGGTTGGGTCACTTCCTAGCCACATATACTATGTGAGCCCAAAGTGGAGTTTATACTTATGGTAGGATATATGTAGAACTCAACATCAATAAAGGATTTCTTGAAAAAATCAACCTGAAAATAATGGATTTTGTAGTATACCTAGAGGGGATAATATAGGGTACAAAGGGAGGTATCCAAGGGAATAATATGATGTAATAATATAAGAATGATAAATAATTGGGCCATAGTTAATAAATAAAGTGGTTAACCCACATTATGTAAGGGGCCACATGTAGTTAGGGAATAAAGTGATAACCCCATTAGTATACCTAGGGGGGATAATATAGGGTACAAAGGGAGGTATCCAAGGGAATAATATGATGTAATAATATAAGAATGATAAATATAGTTCCTTTCTTGGAATAGTTCCTTTCTCAATCAAGGGGTTAACAGAGTCAAAGGAAATTTCTATGGAAGAGGATTTATTTAAAATGGTTATGAGATAGAAAAAAATACATTGAAACTAATTGGAGATAAAAAAAAAAAAAAGGAAAAGTAATTTATACTAAGGTTCCTTGAAGGAGAGTTGATCATGATTTTTGCAAAAGGATATGTTAGAGCCATAAAATATTCAACACATATGGTGAAAATTTTAGTTAAATCTTGTATCTACAACAATTACAAAATCGAAGAAGATAATTATAAACAATATAGACAAAATCACCATATAATCACATTTATAATCTAAGATAAAATTTGTTTCGATCACAATATATTCTCTAAGATAATTCACTCATAAATGCTCCACGATGACCAAGAGAAAAGATACTACTATTGTGAACTCTCGAACTGTGTTATTAAGTGTGTTATAATTATCCAAAGCTAGAATTACTTCCGTCTACTTATATTAGAGAAACAGAGTGAATTTAGCTTTAGAATTGAATAAAAGCTCTAGCAATTATATAATTTTTTATTAAAAATCAAGTAGATGACAAGAAAACCTCCGAGCTAGCTATCTCAATAATAAAACATAAAAATAAATTTTAATGCACAGATATGAGAAAAAAGGCTTCCAAAGGTGATATCACCCTATAAACCTTTGTGTCTCCGTCAAATTATGCCATAGATGACTCAAAAAAATGTTATAACCACCAAAATCCACATCTCTTCATCAAAAAATGTGGAAACATTAAGAAATGACTCCCTCAATAAGACATCAACATGAATCTAGATGATATCATTAATCCCAATCCCATGAGGATGACATCATAAGTTTGGGGAATGATGCCATCATCTAAATAAGTGCACCATGCCATCTAAGGGGATATTAATGTGTCATCATCATCTGATAAACTCAAAAATATAAAACCAAGTCAATTTAGCCTTAAAATTGACCAAAAGCCCTCGCAATTATAGAATTATGAATACAAGGTAAGCAGATTAGAGGAAAACCTCCAAGCTAGTTATATGAGTAATAGAACATAAAAATAAGTCTCATTTTCATTGACACATGTGAGAAAAAAGACCTAGGGAAAAAACACCCTTTAAAACTTTGTGTCTCCTTCAAATTATTCCATGGATGACTCAAAAAAAATTCTAATCACCAAAAGCCACATATCTTCATCAAAATGTGTCCAAACATTAAGAAATGCCTTCCTCAATAAGAAATCAACATGGATCTAGATGATATTATCAATCCCCGGCATTTGAGAAAAACATAATAAGTCTAGGGAATGTTGTCATCATCTATATAAATGCACCATCCCATCTAAGGGGATATTAATGTGTCATCATCATCAGGTAAAATCAACAATATAAAACATGCATCAAGAAGGTGCAATGACAACCTAGGGGTGTCCTCTCATCTCTCGGGTGCATCAATTCTTTATGCACGATCTTGGCTTAGACGTGCATTATTTCAGGCTTTGGAGGGAAAGGAGAGGGTCATTAATAATGTGACATACATATCAAGGTCAATATTACTCAAAAACTGGTCGACTTCCTAGCTTCAATGTTTAATGTGGCCATCAAATAGGG
Source organism: Pinus albicaulis (assembly GCA_034641835.2). Lineage (NCBI taxonomy): Eukaryota > Viridiplantae > Streptophyta > Pinopsida > Pinales > Pinaceae > Pinus > Pinus albicaulis. Next base: position 589,886,122 of record CM076571.1, read on the forward strand.
CTATATGTCCTTTGTAAAATATTGGAGAACAATAATAAAATCCCTCTAGGAATGGTAGCTATACATAGGAGTAAGAATCTAAAATATACTCACATAATCAAGTGAGATTAACATCATATGTACAAAAAAAATAAGAAAATCATAGTTGGCCATATCTAATGCAAAAGGTATCAAAGTAATTTATGTAACAATTGATGTAGGAGCATCCACAAACCAAGATCATTTTTTACCTCTTCGATCAAAGATCATTTGTTAAGGGATTTAGTTCACTATTTTATTTAGCGAGGGAAGTTGGGTTCCCTAAGCCATCCAATTTGTAATATTTTTAGTCACAGTTTAGAAGGGATCTATATAGTTATATTTAGTTCTATAAAATTCTTATGTAACAAGGAAATTCTCATGTAATTCTAAAGGGATAATTAAATAACTAAAATGAAGTTGTGTTTATCAAAGAAGTTGAGATCACTAATGTGTGCATTTCAAATTAAAACCATTCATGACTAATGATTATCAAAAAATTTGAGACTAAACAAATCAATGAGTAATTAAAATGCTTTTGGTTATCTTTTTTATTTTACTTAATCGTTTCACCTATGCAAAGAAACCAATTCTACTAAGTAAAAAACAAAGTTAAATCTATGAACTTTAGATATCTCAAACATAAAACAAACATCACAACAATAATGTTAAGGCACTTGAAATTTAGATATGTACGAGAGGAATTATAAAATAACATCATAACCTACAATAACATACAATTTATTGCATAATTTGTTATAGCCCAAGGTAAACTTAAGCCAAATATCACAATGAAAATTTATTAACATATATGAGCGTGACGCATCACCAAACCATATCCTAGAGAGCTTCCAATAACACACAATTTAGATAAGTCAATATAGAAATGAGAGACTTACACCTCAAAGTTAGAGGAAATCAAACCTCACAGTAACAGTGTTAATACCCAAAAAAAATAAAAATAAAAAATAAATGAATAAATAAAATAATAAATATGAAATATATAATATTACAAAAATTACAACCACAAAACAAATTTAATACTCAAAAGAATCATATATCTCATTATAAATTATAATGACAAATATATTCAATCACAAGCCAAACTAAAAATATCACTTAGTTATATATATATAACCACCAAAAATGAATCTCAAGCTAGTTTACAAAACATAACCCCAAAATATCTTCAGTGCATACAAGACACTAAAACCGTCCCACAAGAAAACCAAAAATATCCCACAAATTAGGGGACCAAAGCCTCATGTAATATCGTACACAAAACACTCACAAGCCAACACGATACATAAGGCACACTGACCAGTAACTTAAAGAGGACCATTTTACTTACGAAGAGAGAGTGGAGTGCTTCGTGGTGGGGAATGGAATATTTTACCACCCTGTTAGATAACCTCTTAACAAAAAATTTATGTGTAATGGTTTTACGATCACTTTAAGAGGAACAACGATGATAAATTCGATGCTAATACAATGGATAGAATGGATTGAACATTCAAGAGCCACCATTGAATTTAGTTGAAGACACTCTTCCACGCTGCCCCTTAGAATTATTGATGTTGATTTCGGCCAAAGTCTTCAAGGTATCTCAATAATGTTCTCGTTCGCTTCCTTGTAAACTCCCAATATTCCTCTAAGCTCACACCGAAAGGTTCCTGAGTATAAGTGGTGCCTTCTAAGTGGGCTGTAATGTACAAAAAGGGATGATAAGTTCGCTCCATTTTCTAAAATGGAACTAAAAATCATGGCCGCCCATGACACTTTATTTCGCTTCGTCTTTTCCCCATTCACACACACAGAATGGAGATTCCTTGGCATTATTCAAGAATGTTACAATTCTTATGTGCCAATAGGGTCATTTTACAGTGTCCCCTCTCTCTTCTCAAGATAATATTTCACCTACTTCTTTATTGGCAGGAGACATGAGAGGGAGAGTAACCTCCACCTTGCAACCCAGGCTGCCCCTACCCTTAAACACACATGATCGGCAGGAGCGTGAGACCCTTTTGAAACATTACCAAGGAAACAAGGAATGCAGGAGTAGCCTAGTCGAGTATCAAAGCAAGTTTGAGTATCCAATGCATCTTTCTATCTATGCCTATCTATTTCCATTTCAAATAGGTTCGGAGTTATGTGAAATCAAGTGATTTACTACGCTCACCTCTTGACCTGCATTAGCGAAGAAGCTTCTTGGTAGGTCTCCATTCTTACCGTTTTCAACTAGCCCCCTTCTTCCTTTTTCTTTCTCCGTGCGCTCCAGCAAAGAATAAGAAGGGCTTACCTGCCATAGAGTAAGTCCTCCTATGCTTGCTATGCTTGCTTTCCATAATCTCCAAGTATGGTTATTTTTCTTAAAATAAAAATAAAATGTTATCATATATATATATATATGTGAATATTTTTTTTTTATAGTTTGGCTAAACTATATTAATTCAAAGTAAAACTTTACATAGCATCGAGTTTGCATGGTAAGGTGTGCTTATTCAATCCCAGCCTTCCATGCTTTCAAAATACCACAGGTTGGGGGCTACTTCTTAGGATGAAATTGTGTTCTAAGAGTGTGTAATCTTACCATTTTTACTTTATCATTTCCTTGATAAGCAACCTTAAGTATATCACAAATTGATTTAGCAGTTTTAGTAGTAGTGATTTTAGGCAAAATAGAGTCATCTAATGATTTTAAAATGCATGACTTCACTCTTCCTTCTTTCTGTTTAATTTCATCAAATTGTTTTCTTTGAGCAACACTCATTCCAGCAATTGTATTTGCGTTGAACCCCAATTCTATTGATTCCCAACAACCTAAGCCTTGTAAGCATCGTTGCATTTTAAGGCTCCAAAAATCATAATTTTTCGCACTAAATAGAGGCGTCGGAATGGAAAAATGACTCATCAAAGCCATGTTTGGAGCAACGAGAAATTTACAGCTTTAAAACAACACATTTTATGTACTCTCTTTTCCAAGAGAAAACAAATTTAAAACAACACCTTTTCTGCACTCTCTTTTCAAAGAGAAAACAAATTTAAAACAATAGCTTTTCTGCACTCCCTTTTCGAGCAGAAAAACAAGAGCCTTTCCCCTCAATTTTTTTTTTTAAATACAATAGAGAGACAAACTTAGCAACAGATTTGAAAAATTAAAATGATGCTCTTCGAAAAAAAATTAAAAATCTTCATAACAATTCATTCATTCAAGTGCTAATATTTATGAGCAACTCGCAAAACAAAGGAGGATTATTTGTTTTACAAAGAATGATTCAAAAGAAACTCATAATATGACATGAAGTCTTCAATTGAGTTCAGCGGCATTCTGGAATGCAACAGCGGTAGGCAGGGCTTAACGGAATGTTCCTCTCTCTATGGAATGCAAAATGCCCCTCTCTCTATACAACGCAATAGTGGCAGGCATGGTTTCTTCCCTTCCTTTTGAACATAGTAGCTTCCTTTGGGTTGGCTTTGCGGCACTCCAATTTATTCGAAGGAAAGAAATTAAAAAGCGTCATAAAAGGGGAAGCAGCAATAAGAAGAATTGATCAGAAGGAAGTAGCAAACATAGGAAAAAGATAAATTGCTGAACAATGCACATACTAAAGAAACTAAAACCCAAGCTAGGGTTGTAGAACCATTTGCTCTGATAACATGATAGAGTTGAAAAAAGAGAGAAGAATACAATTTGCTAAAAAGTGCACACACTCAAAAAATCAAAACCTGAACTAGGGTTGTAGAACCATTTTCTTTGATACTATGACAGAGTCAAACAAAAAGAGAAAAGAATATGATTTGCTAAAGAGCGCACAATCTCAAGGTTTTATTATGAGATTTATATATGCATAGAATTCAGTTAAAAACAGTTAAACTAATAGAACTAACTCTAAACTAACCAAATTGATTGTAAACTAATTCAAATCTTTAACATTATCAGCACATATTTCTCTCCATCATAAATTAGCTTTATTGCAGATTCCTTAATTTGTTTGAATGTTTGTAGGGCTAAAGAAAGATGATGTTGATGTTACTGTGGAGAATATATGTGTCTTGAATATCAGCGGGCAGTGGAATCAGAATAAACGGCTAGATGGTTGTTGAAAGTGGTGGAAGGTGGAATACGTAAGAAGATTTTTACTACCATATGATGGAGACATTGAGCAAGCGCATGCCAATATGGATGATGGTACTCTTAAAATCAGAATCCCAAAGACCAACTAGAAAAATTCACCACCTACACTCCATTTAATGGAGGTTATAGACCGAGTACACAGGGCAGAACACTAAGACAACTGGCCACACTCCATTTAGTGGAGGTTACACACTGATTTCAGAGGGCCTAATGTTAATTTCATAATCGACACTTGTGAATGCATTGTTCACAAGATTGGAGATTGACTATATGTAGCTCAATAATTATCGAATATACCATCGTAATTGGGAGCAGGTTAATTATAATTTATTCCCCTCAATAATTATAAGAGATGAATAATGATACTACAAGCTAACAAAGAAATACCATGAAGACTCCCATCCACAAGGAGTATGAGAATAGATGAAGAATGATGTTAAGAGAAAAGAAATTTTACTGAACAATAACATTAATTTTATTTTTCAGTGGGTATGCATATTAATATAGATAATAGATAATGATAATGTGATAATGTAATTGTGGTGGAAGGAGGATATATGTATTTTTTTCAGAGAAATAAATCTTAATTTTATTAATGAAAACAAAATTATGTGTTGTATATGCTATAAGAATTCCATTAAGCTAGTCAAAAAATAAATGGTGATCACAAATTCATAAACAAACTAAAAAAGAAAGAGTTTAAACTTTTCTCCATTTCTGCTATTATTTCTGGCTCATTATCATCTTCCATTCTTGTATTTTCCTTTTCTGAGTCTGAGCTTTCTAAAATATGATGACACTTGGAGCTCCCCCATTATTTTTTCTCTGGTTGGGTTATGGGAATGAGAATTCTTGCCCCAATACCATTTGTATCATCCTTTGCTATGTTTTCTTGTATATTGTGATTTCTTTCTATTGAAGGGGGTTCCATTTCCTCTGGCAAGTGCAGAGGAAATTTCCATACTTTAGATTGCTTTCCTAGTTTCTTCTCCCCTCATGTATCTTTCTTTGCATCACAACGCATATTTTGTAAATTTCCTGACTATCGGCATATTCGACATCTAGATGCCGTGTTCTCAAAATATAAGTACTATGTCCAAATCTGTGTGTTGTGTGTCAAATGTATGTGATCCGACAAACCTTTGTTGAGGTCCACCTACACACATATTCTTTCAAAAGTGTAGATTCGTTCTTCTATTATTTGTGTATATATCTTGATGTATCTCCCTAAGAGATATCTCCCTAAGATATTATCGATACCTTCTAGCACTTTTTGATGCCAAAAACGAAGAAGCAAATTGTGCAGCCTAACTCAAATAGACATTTTTGATACTATCGTGTTCTTTGCATCAAATTTCGATAACCGTAGGGTGATAAACAGTCTTGTAAATCTCAAAAACAATGGTTCTTCTCGTAGTACATACTATCGTTAATCGGAAGAGAAGAGATTTTGTAATATCCCTCGCATAAGCCACCATAAAAACTCTCATAAAATGAGGGTTATTAAATAATTAAATATTATTAATTATTATATTGATATTAAATGAAGAATATTCTTGTAATTGTTGATTATAAGAATATTGGAAGAATTATTTCTTAATTATTTTATTTATCATAATTTATATTCTTCCATGGAAATAAATTATATTTCCAAGTTGGTATATTTTATGAGTTTTAGAGATAATGAGTAATAGATTTGGAAAAAGTATGGATAAGTGATATTTTTCTCATAAGGAAAAAACAAATATAGATTTAAAAATAAAAGCATGAGGGATTTATGGAATGCTTTTCTGATTTAGGAAAAATCAGATTTATGGAGGCTTTATGGATTGCTTTTGTGATTTAGAAAAGCTAGAATTCTTTTATGATTTAGAAAATATGGAATTATATATTCCATTTTAATTAATTCTATTCTTTTATTATAAGCCTATGAGAGAAATAGAAGAGGGGAATGGGAGAATACATGGAGAATGGAGTCAAGGAAGAGGAAGAGAGTATTTCAAGCATGCATCAAGAGATGAGTAACCATATCCTTTGAAAATATCTTTGTTTGCATATGGACCATGATTATATAATGATTGAATTTATTTGCAATAAAAATTTCAGTGTATTAAAAGCTAGATCTACACTTATTTATGCATTATTTTGATAAAACCCCAGAGGGATCTTGTTTAGAAGGCTGAGTAGTTCTAGATCTGGTATGGATCTGATGTTTCAGCCATATATCAGTTTCAGATCTGAATATTAACCTACAACAGCTGAAGCTCCTCATATAAAATGCTGTCAAGTCTTTCTACATCTTTTCCAATTGTTTCTGCTATTAGTTTTGAAGGATTATTGCTCTTACTTCAAGTAAATCCAATGCCTCTACAAAGGAACTTAATTATAGATCTGATTTCTTGATGCCATACTATAACATGAGTCTAATGGCTGATTTATAGTGTCTTCCAGCAGAAAATGCGCAATTCCTAAAGGACGGTTTCTCTATTTACCAACTCTCTCCTTTAGCTGATTTTCAGCTAGTGTTGATTGTGGGAGATTTGTTAAAACCTCTAAACTCATTTATTTTTGCTGAAACTTTGCTTGAGGTCTGACACAGCCTAAAATAAGGGAACCCAACCCTGTTCTATGTTATTTTCACACTAGCTTGCTTATACAATGTCCTCCTTGAGCCTATTGCAGTTTTTCCTGAGAGTGGAATTTAGCGCTTCTTCCTTGGTTGGTTTTTACTTCTCCTTTGGATCCATTGTTTAGATCTATAGATCTAAGGTTCGTAAGAGCAGAAAAATATAAGAGGATTGTGTCATTCTCACACTTGCTGTGTTTCACCATTCCTCTATAGACAGAGTCTGGAAAGGGCCAGGAAGCCTCTGGATTTCACCCTTGCTTGTGAAGGTGATGCATCTAGGAAATGCCCTGCCAGTCTATCTCTGGTTTAGATCTATTGGTGTAATTCCATATTTCCATGATTCCATAGTGGAATATCTTAAGATATTCCCTACTGAGCCTATTTTTTTCCCATTTGGAACATTACATACTTGTATGCAAGGAAATAATTATTGTGTTAAAACTCTTCAAAATGAATAGAAGAGAAAAATATATCCTTGTATGCATTATTGGATTATATTCTTGGAGAGGAAAAAGGGTAATCACATTCTTTATTATGTAAGATTATTTAGAGAAAAATATATGCTTTTATGCATGGGAAAAATATAGTTTTGAGTATTAGATTTCTAGAGAAAACGAAGATGAAATCACATAATATTTATTGTGTTAGCCCTCTTTTGGGCAAAATAATATGTATTTTTCCAACCTAAAGGGATTAGCTATGGTATTGGCTTTATCTTGGGAGAATATTATGCATATTTATTGGTTATATCTTCTAGATGAGAGGGAAATGTCACTTTGCATGCATGAAATGATAAGTGGTATGCGTTTGACCCTTGGAAAAGAAATGTGTTTATTTTTCCATGAAATATTTATTTGGTTTCTTTTGGAAAGAAATATATGTTTTACATGTAGGAAGAACAAGATATGTTATTGCATGAACAAAACTATAACTTGCATGTTAACTTTGTTTGAAATAGAGTTGGCATTGTTATACATAATAACCATTATGAATCGATCTTGGGTGGAAAATATGTTTTTGGAAAAGAACATGTATTCACATGCATAAGTATAACATCTATTGCATTAACCCATTTTGAAAAGAAAACACAAGATTAGGCAAAAAGAGAAATTTCTTGTTGGGATAGTTATCTTGAAAATCTTGTTATGCATTTGTATGCACGGTATTATTATATAGTATGTTAGCTTTCTTTTGGAAATAATATGAAAGTGCATGCAAGATTTTGTTAGTGTTTGGTGGAAAGAGGGTGCTTGATATTGATTTATTTGTTACTAATGCATGTGAAATGATGTTAAATAAGGAAACTAATGTCAATGTGGTTATGTTTTATACATGCATACAAATATTTGTTGAAGTGTCACAAATAGAGATTGATTATTGGTTTATTAATATTTTATCTAATCATGATATCGAGTGTGCCGACGACAGCAATGGCAGGAAAGAAGGATGACTTGAGAAAAGGAAATTTAAAGTTTAACATTGTGGAATATAAAGAGTTGTTAGTCCATGCAGGTTTAGTAGTTCCAATTGCACAATGATCCCCTGAAGGAAACAGTCTGAATACAAAGACAGAGATTGATGATTCGTGGGTAAATGGTATCATGATGATTGTAATAGCTTATAGCTAGTTATGTTTTGTTTAAGATTATTTTTATATGTAAATTTTATGACAATGGTCAAGGGATGGACTCCCTTATAACCATTGAGTGAGGGGTGACAACCCTCACGAGCGTTTAATAATAAAATTAAACGTTTGTTGGTTTTAACCCTACGGGGTTTCCAGGGTGTATCGGTGTCTAATGATGTGATTGTTCATTGTGTCATTTTAATGATGTTAATTTATTTCATGATGTGATGTTATATTATCAATTAGGTGATTTACTAATTGAGTTAAAATGATCATGGGATCGATGAATAGTTATAGCAGGAAAATTAAGTTAATATGCTACCACAAGGAAAATTAAGGGTTGTGTAACTCACTATTATTTTTACTAAATATTTCTCTATGTGATGATGATGGTTATTCAAATGGTTAATGCATAAATATAAAAAGGAATTTATAAAGTTACACATTCGTAAATGTTGAAAATTTTTCCTAACTCTAATTATTTTTCTGCGAGGTTATCGGGGTATGTTACAAATGGTATCAGAGCAAAAGGTTGCAACACTGGCGCCTTTTGGGAATCGTTATGCAAAAATGAAGTAGAGGTATGATGCTAGTGGGCATCATCTCAGGTATGATTTTAATTCAACTTGTAGTATACTACAATTAACATGAGATGCATGTTGCATGATTAATGACTGCATGAAAGAGTAGACAGTTATAATGTTTCTTTAAAAGTTGTGCTCATGAAATTTGAATATGGATGTGGATAAAACACAATAAAACTTCTATTGTACCTCTGAACCATCTTGAGCACTCACTGTTTATATTGCAGATTAATTACCAACCTTTGCATGCATAATATGAGAAAAATGATTATGGTGCATAAGAAAAAAGAATGGAAAAACATGGCTAAATTTATCATGCACTACCTATAAATAATGAATACACGTATGGTTGGTGTGATAACTAAATAATATAGAAGTTGGGTTTGACCCTGAAGAGGACAATGGAATGTGGAAAACAAAATATATATATATTTTAACGAAACTCTTTAGTTGTTAAAAATAAGCAACGAGTGAAATAGAACTCACATAGTGAACTTAAATTCAATGAAAAAATCATAGTAGCATAATTGTGGGTTCTCTTTCTTCATTTAGAGTTGTAGAGGAAAGTTTGCATTCCATGTGTTCGACAAAAAAGTGGTAATTGAGATCCACGGTTTTGTTATTTTAAAATAATTTCATCTGTGGAAGTTTTGGATGTGATTAATCTTTAATATCAAGGGTTTTTCATACCTTGAGATCATGTAACCCCCATGGTGATTCCAAGAAAAGGTTATGTTTGGAAATGGATCCATAATTTGGTCAAATTTCCTGATTAGACGCTGTTGTAGGGATTGTTGGTTCTGTTATTAGCATAAATTTTACCATTGATGATATTAATATGATTCATGATGTTCTAGAAATTCTAGTTTTACTATCTCTATGATAGTATAAAAATATTTATGGAAATTTATTTCATCTCTGCTAACTAGTCCCTCAATGGTAGTAGATTGTATGCTTGCCAACTATTTGGAAGAATGCCTTATCCACCATACATTTCATGCTTGAAAATTGTTGTTAAAATTCCTCAATGGATGTAGATTGCATGATTGAAAATTGTTTGATGGAATGTCGAATTGGTTGTAGATTGCATGCTTGCACACTATTTGAAAAAAAATTCTACAGTGATTGTAGATTTCATGATTGCAAATTATTTTCACAAAATTCCTCAATGGTTGTCGCTTATATGGTTGCAAGCTAATGGTAAGCGAAAAAAAAAAAGAATCACATTTTGTGTCCTAGTGTTCAATGGGACTGTTAATTCTCTACAATATTGATGGTTGCTAAGGTGAGACCTTAAATAAAGTATCATGCTATGGTATGCAACATATGTTAATGTCTTTTTTCTAAGCTACATGATTTTTATTATTATGTGGAAATTTTGAATGTATACCACCTATATTACATGCGATGAATTGTTGTCAATGTGCTTTGACAAATTGTGGACCCCATGTTGTGGGTCAAGTATAGATGCATGGTGTACATAAATGTTCCTTTGCCTTAATGATAATATGCAAATGGAAAATTATGTAAATTACAGTGGATTTGTAGACATTGACTATTTTTAGACATTGAATTTTTATTGGATTCAATGGCTATGGAAGCTATGATGGGATTGATGTAATGAGGTAATATTTTATTTTATTGTAGAGCTAATGAATACTTTGGTTGGGGTATTCAGGAAATAACTCTAGAGTTTTAGAAGACTTCTTGCCAGCTTATGGAAAGCTATTGGTGGTTAAGTTCAATGTGGACCTTCCCTAAAAGTCTCCTAAAATTCCCTAGGAGAAAATAATAAAGAGGAAATATTAACATAATGGGAGAGAAAGATTATGTTAATGACTTAGTTGGAGATAAATAATAAGTGGGGTAAAATAAAGCATAGTAGGAGAGAAAGGCATGCTTTAAAGAAAAAGAAGAGTATCTTTTTCGAAAAATATAAAACAAAAAGTCCTAGGCAAAAAGGTTGGCAGACCTTAAAGCAGGACGCTGCTAAAAATCTGCTGGGAGGAAATCACCAAGGAATCAATGAGGTTATTGATTCTAGTGGCAAGTAAATGTTAGCTCGGTGGGTAACTATTGGAGATAGTTTACGTTTGGGTGGAATATGCCGAGTTTCTCAATAATTCCCAGAAATTAACTAAGGTTAGATGAAATTTTGTCTATGTTATGTTACAAGTTTTCAAATTATCTAAAAATGTTGGATGTTACAATAGACTGTAAATTTCATGTCTCAAAGTTGTTGCATGTGCTATATTTTTGCATGCATGATATATTAAATTATCTTAGCAACAATTTAGATGAAATAGGTTGTGTCTTTATGAGCAAATGAACATGTCATAAATGGCTGATCTATATGTATGCATAGAGGAAATTAATTGAAATTTATAGGCGACTGAAATAACTCATGTTAGATAAAATAATGATTTATTGAACTTTAAATTCCTGACATATTAGAGGAACATGGCTGGAGATTAATGACATGAGTTTGAATTTGAATGAAATTACTGTGGGAGAGAAAGACAGTAATTTGCAAAGGAAATGGTTGGAGATAAATACCGTGAGTTTGAATTGGATTGAAATTATTGTGGGAGAGAAAGACAGTAATTTTCAAAAACACTAGTGGGAGAGAAAGACTAGTGTAACTCCTAAATAAAATGAAATGTGCACTTGATAGAGTTTTTCTTATCATTTTGATGATTAAAGGGCTAGGTGCTCCCTGAGTTTTTGTGAAAGTATTATGATTTAAGTATTATTTTACATTTCCTAAATAATTGGAAATGAAAATTAAAGGTTAATGTTCCAACAAGAGAAGAACATCGAGGATGATGTTCTCTTTAAGGGGGGGAGTTTGTAATATCCCTCGCATAAGCCACCATAAAAACTCTCATAAAATGAGGGTTATTAAATAATTAAATATTATTAAATATTATATTGATATTAAATGAAGAATATTCTTGTAATTGTTGATTATAAGAATATTGGAAGAATTATTTCTTAATTATTTTATTTATAATAATTTATATTCTTCCAAGGAAATAAATTATATTTCCAAGTTGGTATATTTTATGAGTTTTAGAGATAATGAGTAATAGATTTGGAAAAAGTATGGATAAGTGATATTTTTCTCATAAGGAAAAAAACAAATATAGATTTAAAAATAAAAGCATGAGAGATTTATGGATTGCTTTTGTGATTTAGAAAAGCTGGAATGCTTTTATGATTTAGAAAAGATGGAATTATTTTATGATTTAGAAAAAAGTTGGAATACTTTTAGGATTTATAAAATATATTCCATTTTAATTAATTCTATTTTATTATAATCCCATGAGAGAAATAGAAGAGGGAAATGGGAGAATACATGGAGAATGGAGTCAAGGAAGAGGAAGAGAGTATTTCAAGCATGCATCAAGAGATGAGTAACCATATTCTTTGAAAATATCTTTGTTTTCATATGGACCATGATTATATAATGATTGAATTTATTTGCAATAAAAATTTCAGTGTATTAAAAGCTAGATCTACACTTATTTATGCATTATTTTGATAAAACCCCAGGGGGATCTTGTTTAGAAGGCTGAGTAGTTCTAGATCTGGTATGGATCTAATGTTTCAGCCATATATCAGGTTTAGATCTGAATATTAACCTACAGCAGCTGAAGCTCCTCATATAAAATGATGTCAAGTCTTTCTACAACTTTTCCAATTGTTTCTGCTATTAGTTTTGAAGGATTCTTGCTCTTACTTCAACTAAATCCAATGCCTCTACAAAGGAACTTAATTATAGATCTGATTTCTTGATGCCATAATATAACATGAGTCTAATGGCTGATTTCTAGTGTCTTCCAGCAGAAAATGCGCAATTCCTAAAGGACGGTTTCTCTATTTACCAACTCTCTCCTTTAGCTGATTTTCAGCTAGTGTTGATTGTGGGAGATCTGTTAAAACCTCTAAACTCATTTATTTTTGCTGAAACTTTGCTTGAGGTCTGAAACAGCCTAAAATTAGGGAACCCAACCCTGTTCTACGTTATTTTCACACTGGCTTGCTTATACAATGTCCTCTTTGAGCCTATTGCAGATTTTCCTGAGAGTGGAATTTAGCGCTTCTTCCTTGGTTGGTTTTTACTTCTCTTTTGGATCCATTCTTTAGATATATAGATCTAAGGTTCCTAAGAGCAGAAAAATCTAAGAGGATTGTGTCATTCTCACACTTGCTGTGTTTCACCATTCTTCTATAGACAGAGTCTGGAACGGGCCAGGAAGCCTCTGGATTTCACCCTTCCTTGTGAAGGTGATGCATCTAGTAAATGCCCTGTCAGTCTATCTCCGGTTTAGATCTATTGGTTTAATTTCATATTGCTGTGATTCCATAGTGGAATATCTTAAGATATTCCCTACTGAGCCTATTTTTTTCCCATTTGGAACATTACATACTTGTATGCAAGGAAATAATTATTGTGTTAAAACTCTTCAAAATGAATAGAAGAGAAAAATATATCTTTGTATGCATTATTGGATTATATTATTGGAGGGGAAAAAGGGTAATCACATGCTTTATTATGTAAGATTATTTAGAGAAACATATATGCTTTTATGCATGGGAAAAATATAGTTTTGAGTGTTAGATTTCTAGAGAAAACGAAGATGAAATCACATAATATTTATTGTGTTAGCCCTCTTTTGGGCAAAATAATATGTATTTTTCCAACCTAAAGGGATTAGCTATGGTATTAGCTTTATCTTGGGAGAATATTATGCATAGTTATTGGTTATATCTTTTGGATGAGAGGGAAATTTCACTTTGCATGCATGAAATGATAAGTGGTATGTGTTTGACCCTTGGAAAAGAAATGTGTTTATTTTTCCATGAAATATTTATTTGGTTTCTTTTGGAAAGAAATATATGTTTTACATGTAGGAAGAACAAGATATGTTATTGCATGAACAAAACTATAACTTGTATGTTAACTTTGTTTGAAATAGAGTTGGCATTGTTATACATAATAACCATTATGAATCGATCTTGGGTGGAAAATATGTTTTTGGAAAATAACATGTATTCACATGCATAAGTATAACATCTATTGCATTAATCCATTTTGAAAAGAAAACACAAGATTAGGCAAAAAGAGAAATTTCTTGTTGGGATAGTTATCTTGAAAATCTTGTTATGCATTTGTATGCACGGTATTATTATATAGTATGTTAGCTTTCTTTTGGAAATAATATGAAAGTGCATGCAGGATTTTGTTAGTGTTTGGTGGAAAGAGGATGCTTGATATTGATTTATTTGTTACTAATGCATGTGAAATGATGTTAAATAAGGAAAATAATGTCAATGTGGTTATGTTTTATACATGTATACAAATATTTGTTGAAGTGTCACAAATAGAGATTGATTATTGGTTTATTAATATTTTATCTAATCATGATATCAAGTGTGCCGATGACAACAATGGCAGGAAAGAAGGATGACTTGAGAAAAGGAAATTTAAAGTTTAACATTGTGGAAGATAAAGAGTTGTTAGTCCATGCAGGTTTAGTAGTTCCAATTGCACAATGATCCCCTGAAGGAAACAGTCTGAATACAAAGACAGAGATTGATGATTCGTGGGTAAATGGTATCATGATGATTGTAATAACTTATAGCTAGTTATGTTTTGTTTAAGATTATTTTTATATGTAAATTTTATTACAATGGTCAAGGGATGGACTCCCTTATAACCATTGAGTGAGGGGTGACAACCCTCACGAGCGTTTAATAATAAAATTAAACGTTTGCTGGTTTTCACCCTACGGGGTTTCCAGGGTATATCGGTGTCTAATGATGTGATTGTCCATTGTGTCATTTTAATGATGTTAATTTATTTCATGATGTGATGTTATATTATCAATTAGGTGATTTACTAATTGATTTAAAATGATCATGGGATCGATGAATAGTTATAGCAGGAAAATTAAGTTAATATGCTACCACAAGGAAAATTAAGGGCTGTGTAACTCACTATTATTTTTACTAAATATTTCTCTATGTTGTGATGATGGTTATTCAAATGGTTAATGCATAAATATAAAAAGTAATTTATAAATTTACACATTCGTAAATGTTGAAAAAATTTCCTAACTCTAATTATTTTTCTGCGAGGTTATCGGGGTATGTTACAGCTTTATTATGAAGAAACATTGAGAACGTAATTGAATCTCATAATTTATTGACCAATTTGTGAATATAATGTGGAATAAATCCATTGATTTTGGCCAGAAATTATTGAATCTCTAGATAATAGCTTGAGCTTGATAAGTTATGCAAATTTAATTTGTTTGTGGAATATCTATACTCAATTATGATACATGATTCAGTTTCTCCACAATATATGGACTTGCGGTAATCTATGCTTGTTCTGGATTTTATGTTCCTGCATGTTAACCTTGGAGGATGTCTTTGAAGGAGAGATTGTAGTTGATATGTTTTTTATTTGACTATGTACCTTTGGATAAACTAGGGCCAGCAACACCTCCTCCTCCCTTTGATTTTCCCTTTGATTTGCTTGATCTAGCTACTCCGGGCTTCAGTTGTCTTACATAGATCTGCCATGTCAGATTAGATTTTTCTTATGTATTTGATACCTATTTTTTTCCTGATGTTCTTCTTCATTTGGGAAATATTATTTGATGCTAACACCCAGAATGGTGAGGCTTTACCATCAAGGGTCTTGATAAAAATTTGGATAGAGATATGCTCATCCAGTTCTAGAGAAACATGTGATTTGGGCTCTGGCACAAGACTAAATGGAAAGTGAGTTGTCTCTAGCGAAGGCTGAATCAAGAGCATATTCTTCGATTGCAAGATCGTTGATTATATTATTTCTTTATCTATTGGGAATGAAAGTAGATCAGTTGAAAAAGGATTCTAAAACATCTGTATCGATTCCCATTCGTCCTTTATGTTTCTTATTGCATATATGATGGAAAAAGATCATAGAACCGACAGGGAATATCCTAGATTTGCTGCAGACACCATCGTTGTTGTTGATTTCTCTCTGACGTGAGCCAGATCTGAAGAAAACCTTAGATATATAACTTCCTTCGTCTCATTTTTTCCCATATTTGGCTTATTCCTACATCTCCTTAGACGGACAATTTTTCCATCGCATAGAACTGGGTCTTTTCGAGGCTCAGTATCGATAATACATGAACCCCTGGGATTTTGTTCAGAACTCCTTGATCACAACACCATCGATGTAGGGATCCACACATGAAGATCATTGTGCGAAATTCTGACAGATGATTGCCAAAACAAAAAAATAAAATAAAAGATAAATAAAATATAAATATGCCTACCTCTCTTGCTGATGATAGGGGATACAAATATGGTTTTCAGATGTGTACGGAGATAGATCCCAATGAATCCTACTATGATCCTCATAGAATGGTGGATCAAGAGTGGGTTGCGAAAGCTGTGGTCGAGAGAAGCAACTCCACAATTGATCGGTGATTCGGCGTCCGCATCAACTACAGAGAGAAATGAAACCCTAGTGCACACCATCACTCTCCCTTGACCCGTAAAAAACAAACTCCTCGCGAGAAGACATCTGTTATTTCAATTGTTTTTTATTTAAGATATTTTTATTATTTATATGATTTTATTATAATTTAATTATAATGTTAAATGTTTTTTTCTTATTTATTATTTTAGTTTGAAAATATAATTTTGAGGAAGATTGAAATTTATTAATATTCAAAATGAATTTTTAAATACATAAATATTTTGAAAATCTTAAAATACCCCCAATTTCAATTCTATAAAATTTTAAACAAAATTAACTAAAATGAATATTCAACACTTAATGATTAAACTAGAACTTATATATTTATCTATCTTGAAAAATTCATAATTGGTTTTAAGCTCCACTTTATACCTTTATCTTAATTTATTTATTTATCTTGATCTCTTCAAAATTTGTTGAGTTTAGTCCTAACCACTTTTTCGTGTAAGTTTACATGTACATTTGAAATGTATGAATGTTTAGATTCAAATTCTTTCCTTTTTACCTTACGCATTGGTTTTGGATTTGGAATGTATCAATGCTTGGTTTGTAATCTTTAATTTTTCAGTTGAATTAGAATTTGTAAATTCTTGATTTAATTTGATTTTCATGTTGGACAATTCTATTCCACGCACCAGAATGCAGATGACATGTCTAAGATTGCACTACTCCTTCTAAAGGAAACATCTTGAAGGACATTCCTAAATTGAATTCACATATTAAGTTGTTATGTAATATAATGGCCACTCATAAAAATCAATTAATTACAGATTGCACTACTCCGAAATCCAACACCTTGAAGAAAATTCCTAAATTGAATTCACATATTAAATTGTTATGTAATATCAGGGCCACTCATAAAAATCAATTAATGGCTTTTGGCTTCTCTGGCGGGGTTTAGATGAGAGATATGTGATATGTGAATATTAGAGCTTTTCATGCTTAAGATTAACAGTCGCACAAATATTTAAGAAGCTGATTCATTTTAGGAAGAATTAATAATCAATGTGGCACTTCTATCTTCCAGAATCATATCTTATTCATTTGTATTTTTGAATTTATGTCTATTGTATATTTTGGGAATATTTTAAAATTTGATGGTCATAAGAGAGGTAAAACAAATAACCTCACTCCTAACCCTCAAACGCAATCAGCATAAGGATGTCCATTTGTATACATACAAATAAGGACTGGATTTTTCATTTTTCATCCAATGATTTTTCTTGAGTTTGGTTTGCGTAGTTTAACTCGTTTGTATTTTGGTTTTTCTTTTAAAATCTAGTAATAAATTATTTAATAGAATTGTGATTTTTTGTTGTTTAGAATGAGTTTTGGTTTTGTTTTGCCTAAAATTAATCTTGGAATGCATAAATATATTTAACACGCTAAAAAATCTTCGAGACATCATGTGCATATTTCATATTTTAAACTTATGATTTTAACAAATCCTTAAATAATTTTGGGCAAATTTGATTGAAAAATATGTAAAAACAAATTCCAAGGCATACAATATTTATAGTACTATTAAGTAATACCTAAGAGAGTTTTTTTCCAACTCAAATACTATCACTAAAGGTACCTTAAGTGATATTAGCCACCATAAGTTTGTCAATTTGTTCTTTTCTCTGAAATTCCAAAGTACATGCTTTTTATGATGACGACTAATATTTATTGGCCTTTAAGATAGGTAAACGTTTATTTAGATTTCTCTAGAACCATAATTATATGCTCAAAAGGCATGACAACAATTATTTCAAAATCACCATAGTTTGAAAATGTGATTTAATGCAAGTACAAATATTTCATTTTAACAAAAAGTCATTTTATCTTTAACCTTCTTACATGACTCATTTACTATAGTTTGGGAATATATCTAACAACGTGAAAATCGATTCAAAGTTTAACAATATTGATTTTCCTCTTATGGTAGTCAAAATCAATAAAAATGACTACTTTGTTATAATATCTTAACTTAATATATCACTCATATTAAACTTAAAAAAAATTAAACCAAGATAAAATAAATTTTGGATTAATCACATCATTATAATTAATTCGACGTTTCGAACCAACTAATGTCGTTCATCCTAATTTGGTTCATCCACTCTTATTTACATATGTGCCTTCATTCTCTCTCTATAATTATAATAATCATTCACACAAAACCACCTTTTTCACCTACACTCAGTTACCATTTGAATACTACCTTGTGATGTATTGTAAGGAAAAAAATAATCAATCAAGTTAATGATGGCTTTATTGTTTCAAACCACTTCTACCCACGTCATTTTATTCCTAATTACCATTCACACTATACCACCTTATAGTGTAGGAAAAAGAAAACAATAATCATGGTATAGTAAGTTAATGATTGGGATGCATTCATATCCCTATCATTCCAATCCAATACCAAGTTAGAAAACAGAGATGCAAACACAAGGAAACTATTTTATTACATTACCACTAATCACATGAATACATCACAATATTTATGGTGCTGGTGAGATTAAACTAGTTCTAAATATGAATAGGGAGGTTGAGATATTATCTCAAAATTCACCTATAAATATGCAAGTAATTCTATTATGAGTATGAAATAATTATCTTCCAAAAATCCTCCTTAATTCTTACATACATATTATAACACATTATAAAAAAAAATGATCTTCGTCTCACTAGTATTTATCAGCAACTCTATCCAGTCTGCAGTTGTCTGGACTCTATTATTTCTCTCTCCACATCTTTGAGCTTACCTTACAACTCATTTAATTTACACCCTCTTCTGACCATCAATAATTAAATTTGCAAGATCAACAGTATTAACAACATAGCTCGTCGGGCCTTATGTGATAAGAGTTGACAAGTGATGAACCATCCTATGGACCAATCACCATCTATCAGATATTTAACTTTCATCTATCCATCGGTGGGTATGAAAATGGTCTGAATACTGAATTTGTTTAAGAGATGATCTAGCAACTTGACCTTATTTACACAAATGGATCTCATATTGTAACATGCAGTTGATGCTCTTGAAACCCAAAGCACAAGAAGACCCATCAACGTATTACATATTCACACAATCAAATTAGCCATTTGTTCTCTCAACACTGAAGAACGTTCATAATGACTAATGTAATTATACTTCACTTTTCAATAATTGATTTTGCACCAAATATAACTTAGATATAACATACATCACTTATAGCTTAAAATCGTTTTAGAGGTTCTAAATTGAACTTATCTTCGCCACCATAATATGAGAAGTTCTCAAGGTTCTCTTCTTAAAACTCTTTAATAATAGATAAGTTAACATATTATTTAAATTTACCATTTAAGAGATCCTTGGCATGAGTCTTACAATATAATGCTATGTCACCAAGTTTTTGGCCTTAAAAACATTTGACTGAGTTGTTGTTTTTATGGAACCTTCCTTTGGAAAATATTTCTATATCATGTTGTAATTTATCCTTTTCATCACCTATTTTTATTCTCTTTTCTTTTGCTAACACATTTGCTACCATTTTATCTAATGATTTGGAAGAAAATTGACTCAGGGTAAAAGTAACATTATCATAATTGGAAGGTAAACTGTCTAACAAAATAGATTTAGCATCTTCATCTTATATTTCTATTCCAATTTCCCCCAATTGTCTTATGAGTGATTTTAAATCATTTATATGTGGATCCAATGATACTCCCTCATGCATCTTAAATTCGAATAACTATAATTTCAATGTGATTTTTGCATTCAAAGCCTTTTCCCTAAATATTTTACTTAACTTTTCCCATATTTTTGCAGAATATTTTCTAGGTCTATAAGATGACGTTGCGAGTCCGAGAAAGAGAAACATATAATAGATTTAGATTTCTCTTCCCTTCTCAGCCAATAAACTAATAGTTTTGGATCTTGAGGAGTTGGTTCTTGTCATTTTACTAAATCCCACAAATTTTTATGCATTAAATTCATTTGGAGTTTGACCTTCCATGTATACAAATTTGACCCATTCAATTTCTCAACCATTATTTGCTCCATTTTTTATCAAAAAAAAAGAGAGTGAACAATTACTCTATAATTTCTAGCTTTTAATGCTAGCCCACACCGTTAGAGTGAATTATGATCGCAAGCGTACGGAAAAAACTCACTTTAGTAGTGCATAACAAACAACCCTAACTTCAATTATGGTTGTCAATTTCCTTAGATCTACAGTAGGTGATCAGAATAAATGCAAAAATCCAGATCTATGCAATTAAAGACATTGAACAATGAAAATAAACAAGAGTTGCTTGATACATTTAATAGACAAGACAAGAATTTATAAATAATTTTTTGTATTATGAAACCTTTGAAGGGAACACAGAAAGATGTCACTAGTCCCCCTCAATGGGATGGGTTCTTGTATGTCCTCAGCAGTTCAGATCCAAGATCTATCGCTTGATGGTGCAGAAAACACAGAGAAAATAGAACTCAAAGGGAGCTCATAAGTAAAAGTAGAAAAGATATGAAAATTATGGAGGATCAAAGTTAGACCAGATGTATAGATCAAAAGGTGATAAAAAAGGTACAAAAGGTTATGAATGAATGGAAAACCCTTCTATTTATAACAAGATATTGATTTAGTATAGATATTGGTGCATAGTTACAATATTATTGACCAAATCTAGATCCAACTTATTTGGAATATTTTATTATTTTTGGTGGAGGGAATAGAAATTTAGAATTGGTTAAATCCCTTTATTTAGAAATAATAAATAAATAAATCATTTATTTATTTATTCAAGGATGAGGTTAAGGAAGAATTAAATAAATAATGATTTAATAAAGTATTTATAAATGATTTACTCAAATTTAACCAGGAATATTATTAAACAAGGATTTAAATAATTATTCCTATAGAATAATAAGATAAATAATGATTTATATAAATAATTCTCATGTTTCTGGTTAAATATGACTAGGAATATTGATTAAACAGTGGTTTAGTTAATTATCCATAGAGGAAAATCAAACAAATAAGGATTTATTTAATTATTCCTCATGGGGTTTCTTATTTAGACCAAAAATAATTTAATAAACTATGGGTTATTAAATTATTTCTCATAGTGAAAGCAATTTTACTATGGTAAAATTGGTCTTACATGGTGTACTTTAGTCCATCTAATAGTAATAGGTCAGATGACCAAAAATTGGTGTAACACACATGCAACACAGTCGCCCACAACATTATTTTCTTCTATTTCCTTCTCCAGCGAAAAATAATACTTTCTACGGGATATTGCTTCCACTCGCCAAAACTAGCCAATTTCAAGCACAGGAGAAGGTACAGCTTATTATAACAATAGAGAAGTCAGATATTTTTCAGTTTGGCTTCAGGTGTACTTGAGGAAGAAGATTTTCTCTTTAATAAAATATTTTTTCTACTTCATTATGTGTATCAGAGACACCATTGTTGCTTCATGAATAATTCATTATTTAACAAGATATAATGAATTAACAAGATTCATGGGGAAGTTAATAGTGACACATATATACTGAAGACCTAGAAATTTTTCTTGATCTAGCGAAGGCTGAGATGGCGCTCAATTATAATAGTGAGTCTATCATTCCTGTTTATGCAAGATGAATTTGTAAGCCACATAATTGGTAATCAGTGTGCAATGATTTTGCTACACCTTGGGAGGAGAGACAACCATCTTAAATGAAATTTCGATATATGAATCTCACAACATATCAAATGGTGCTACAATGGATGCTCTTCTCATGCAAATCTAGCCCATTCAAACTTTAATGTGAGATCAAATTCAAATCCAATACTCCCAGTCCCTTGGGTTCTCCTGAAAGGAGTTAACCCAGAGCTACCAACTCTGATACCAAGTTAAAAAACGAAGATGCATACTCAAAGAAGAAATTTTATTACATTACGACTAATCACATTAATACATAACAATATTTCTGGTGCCGGTGAGATATAACCAATTCTAAATATGAATACGGATTTTGAGATATTTTCTCAACATCCATGTATAAATCTGCAACTAATTCTAATATTAGTATGGAAGAATTATCTTCCAACATACCATCGAAATAAACAAATAGGAAAAACATGTCCTCTCCCCACCCATAATCAATAATGAATACAAATTATGAAGGGTTGATTTCTAATACTCTTAACTCGTATCAAGCCTCCCATGTGGCAGTCGAACAATTAATTGTGGACTTCTTAACACGAATTTAAAAAAGAGTTGTCTAAAGAGGAGACATTGTAGATTTGTGTAGAAAGATATTTTTGGTAGGAATAAACAAAATATAATTATAGATATGTTTAAATCATTTTTTTATGCTGGAAATAGATTCATCATCATGAAAAAATTTTGGAGCACCCAAAATCCTAAAACTTGACAACTGTAACCCAGATTTCGCAAAACTTCTGCCAATTTTTTGTCAAATTTTTACCAAAATTTCCACTATTTTCCAAGAAAAATTGTAACATCCTTAAACTACTTTTTTACAAATGAATACAAAACCTCCTCGATATATGAGAACATATTGTTTTTTTTGTCATCAAGTGACTTTATAATAAGCCTTAAATTAAAGTCACAATAATGTTTTGAGTTGCAATAATCAAGAGTGGCATATACTATTTTAATGCTAGAACATGTGCTTAATCTTAGAGAAAGAAAAATATAAAAGATAGAAAAGAAAAGAATATAGGGTGTGAGTTTAGTGTGAATGTTGACTGTGGAAATTGAAGTCATAACATAACATTGTTTTCTTAATTAGTGCTAGGAATCAAAATCACAAAAAAAAAACTTATAATTAATTATGATATGTTTAAATAATGTTTTTATTTGTGGTGGAATATTAATAATATATGTATGAAAATATTTTCATTACTAATAAGTTTTATAATTAAGATAATAAAGTAATAATGAAGGGCAAAGATAGTTATGAAATAAAAAGAAATTTTTACCTTAAATGATTATGCTAAATTTCCTAAGTACCATTATTTTTGTTTAAAATCTATTTCACAATAAACAATTTAAGTAGACACATTTAGAGTTATAACATAAACATAATAATAAGTTCATATGCTTTTATACATGACAAAAGTCAATGTACATTACAAAACAAACATTTGGAGTACAAATTTATGATACAAAATATCAGTGAATTCTATTTGCAAATATGTTAACAACTAAGTTTTTATTCCCAATCACAATTATAACATAAGTATCATGATTAATTTACAATTATAACAAAAATTTAAAAAGCATTGTCACTAGTCTCACTTCACTCATATGAGTAGTTGATAGATTAAGATCACATTACTAAATGTAATTGATATATTCCAAAAGGTTCATTTTCCATCACTTATATGCAATTAACTTACATAAATAAAAAAACATAATATTATATTATTTGTTAATATTATATTAAAAATATTAATATAATAAATAATGTGTACATTAATATCAATTAAATATTTAAATATTATTAATATTTAACATTTATGTTAATATTAATATTGATATTAATACATTTATTAATATTAATATTAAAATTAAAATAAAGAATAGATTCACCCATGTTAACCATTATGCCAATGATATGTCAGAATTTAATTGTTGATAGGACCACTTAGTAATGTGAAAATACAATATGTATTTAAATATGAGGTTCTCTGAAATATCAGCATATTATTATTTGATACAAACTCTCTAAACTAACTTTAATATAACCTTCATCACCAAACTATTCAAATGAAAACGGAATGCCAATGGTATGTCAGTGTTTAATTGTTGATAGGATCACTTAGAAATCTGAAAATACAATATGTATATAAATATGAGGTGCTCTGAAATGACAGCATACTGTTATTTGATATAAACTCTCTAAACTAACTTTTAATATAACCTTCATCACCAAACTATTTAAATGAAAACGTAAGTCTTGTCTGAAAATAACAAGGCATCGAGGGTACATATTCTCTTGTCAAATAACAAGCCATGAAGAGTACATATTCAAGTAGCAATTTAAAAAGGAAAAACTATGTAGCAATTTCAAAAAACCTACACCATTAAACAAGAGAATATTTCAAGGGCATTTAAATGCAAATGGTTGAAGCTTAAAAGCAAAGTGCTGATTCTTAAGAACCTCCGACGCTTTTCAAGCTTGGAACCAAACGCTACCTGAATATTTCTGGCATGTGAACAACATGAAATAGATTTGATTGAAAATCCTCGACAATGCGACCATATATCTTTTAGTTAATGTATATATAGACCTCCATAATTCTGCTGAGAATTGTCGTGTTGACGCCATATCCCTTCCTGTGCAAATCCCATATCCACGTACTGGGCTGCAAAATGTATAAAAGTAAAACCTGCGACCTCCAAAAATTAATATGGTTAGTTTTTTATAAGAAAGTTTGAATTGTATTCCAAAAGAAAAATATTTGAAATGGTTATGATGTCGACTGTCTGGTGATATCAATGAGCCCATGAGGATTATGGAAACAATTGAGCACTTAAAAAGACAAATGAACGAGAAATTAAATCGAAATGGTCAGGTGGACCGTGAATTGCGTGAATTCATATGGGCAGCCACGAATTTCTTCAGTGGACAACCATAACTTGAATTGACACTAAGATTTTTGTATTGTTGTCATTTAAATTTCCCTGAGCAATATTAGGGTTTTTATTGTTGTTTTTTCTTTAATTCTGCTTCCTATTTGTTTAACTTTCGAAAAATAATGTCAACAACATTTTATTAATTAGTTCTTAATAAATTTAATTAGTTTCTAATAAATTTAATAAATTAAAGATAACGGTGACTAAAAACCATTCACATATTTTCTATATTATTCTCCATTGGATCTAGATGAAAAATATTCCTGGATTATGAAATCTTGGTGATTCATAATTTAAAATTCTAAAATTCCTCAAACCCTATTTCAATATAGATCAAGCTTTTCACTTAATTACACTATAAAACAAGTTGGGGACAACTAAAATGATATCCAAATCTAATTACAAGACGGCTCAAAGGGCGACCTCACACATCCGTCACATTGGTCATTAGAAGCACAACACTTCTCTATTACATTGAAATAAGTCACTACAAGCACCAAAATTTAAATTAAGAAAAGCCATTACAAGCCTAATACTTTTCAATTGCATGGAAGGAATTCATTGCAAGCACAACACTTGCATTGAGGTTGGAGAAAGCTGAAAAGATATCCAATTTGAATTACAAGAAGGCTCAAATATTACCTCACACCTCGCTCACTTGGTCATTACAAGCACAACACTTCTCAATTGCATTGAGAAGTCACTACAACCACAGGCATTGAAATTAAGAGAAGCCATTACAAGCACAACACTTTCCAATTGCATGGAGGGAATTCATTGCAAGCACGACATTTTTCAATTGCATTGAGAGAAGTGAGTGTTGGGTAGGTGTCTTACACCTGCCCTTCTTTGCTATAGAGAATATTTACAACAATGTTAAGAATCTTGCAATGATATAGAGAATTTTTATATTCATGTAGATAAATTATGTAGTGCCACATTCATGTAGATAAATTATGTAGTGCCACATAGAAATTGTTGAGAAAAGTTGTAGTGCTATGTAAATAATATTTCAGCATTAGTGTATATAATTTTATAATGGAGTTGAAGAAAATACTTCAACAATGTTGTCGAAAATATTTCAGCCATTGTGTAAAAATTGTTTCAGCAATGTTGTAGGGAATATTTGAGTAATTGTGTAAGGAATATTTTAGCAATCATGTAGAAAATATTTAAGCAATAGTTATTTGAAAAATTGTTAGGAAATATTTCAGGAAATTATGTCCAAGGATTATCTTAGTAATGTTATGTAGAGAATATTTTAGAAGTTTGTGCAAGAAGTATTTGAGCAATTGTGCAAGGAATATTTTAACAATTAACAATGGTAGAAAATAACTTATTGGTAGTTACATATAGGGAAAACTAGAAAATCATTAATGGTTTGTACTTTTATTATGCCTTTTCTATCTAGTGTTAGAATTGAGAGAAGGTTGAAAGTAGGAGAGTATTTTTTTTATTTTATTTTTTTCATAAGTTTTGTGTTGGCAAATTTTGTACAAAATTAAATCATTAATTGTTGTATAATACAATGAATGTGCTTTAGAGTGTGATTTTTTAATTTTAGACTGCGTTTCTCACATTTTTTTGGTTAATAATTTGTTATTTATTTCATATGTTTGCAACTTTTTTATTTCAATTTTTTTTGCGCAATATTTTCTAATCAATTAGTGTAAGAAGTTCATAACTAAATATTAAAGAGAATGAATACTTCAGGTGGTTTCAATAGTTATTCATTTTATTTAAAGAAAATAAGCTTTACTAGTCTGATACTTGTAGCTTCCTCATTTGATTAGTTCCCTTCCCTTCATAAATTTCTATTGTTAGAGATTCTAATCCTTCTCGTGTTATTGCTATTCTGAATTCACAATAGAAGTTTCGCCATAAGTAGTAACGCCTTATCTTCTCTATCCAAAATTCACATGACTAAACCAAAGAGGTTAATTCACCTATTATTAAAACTATATTGATAATCTCCACATGCATGGTTCATAATGATAAATGTGTGCTATAATTACGGAGATCTATTGTTTCCAAGTTCATGCACCTTTATAGTGGCTCAAGTTATAACTTTAAAGCATAGTACCAATTAGCTCCTCAAAATAAGTGATGGTGATGAAATATTTACATAGTTAATATTATAATTCATTATTAATTTACTTTCTCTTTACTAAAAACAATTAACATTATACTTATTAATTGTTTTCCTCTTAACCGCAAAACTAAAAACGTTCTAGCAACAATAAAAATGATTTCTACTCAGATGTATAAGTTTGCAATAAAATAACAGTAATTACATAGAAATGCATTCTTTCTACTAATTAAGGTAACACAACAAATCATCTAACAAATGTAAAAGGAAAAGCCTGGCAACATAGTAATAGTTTATAATGGTACCATGGTTAGGGATTCACTTGGGAATGTGACACATGCCCCTCCACCAAACCTTGAACTGAGTACATATAGTTCGCACCCGAGCTGATATTTCCAAGCTATCCACCCCTTTTTTATCCCTTAAAAATGTATTTAATACCTTTCTTTCATGAGAAAGTTTCCTTTAGCAGTGTCTCACTTTTGTGGAACTTTCTATCCACTTGCCCAGGCCTTTCCCAGAAAACCTTACCTTTCTCTCCCATGATGCTTTTATGTTTTTTCCAAGCTTAGAATATTTCTTCAACTAAGAAAATTAATGGATATTTCTCTCCCATACATTAAGCTTATATAAAATTATTATCATGAAAGAATTATCCAATCTCATTCACCAATGAGATTATATTCCTTTGTTTTAGAAAGAATCTTTCTTCTAGGTGTCTAATTCCCAAGTACATATACTCTATTTATTTATTTATTAGAAATTATTCATTTACATCATTGTCCCAATTTGTTCATGGATTTCCCACTAATCTAACCAAAACAACATTACAGTAATGGAGAGATATTGCATTCTCCTCCCCTTTTATTAAAACTGTCGTCAGTGTTTTCTATTCAATTTCTTTTTCCTGCAATATTGCTTGATGAATTTTTGTCTTTGCATATTCTTGCTCCCATGCATAATTTTATCCTAAGAAACAACCCAATTCTAGACTCTGATCTCTTTCCAATTTAATATATCGCGGGTTTTTCCAAAGGATCACCCTCGATGTTATCTGTACCAGTTTCCAATCCATTACATGGAAGTTATCATGTACTTATTTTGAATGTAACGATATACATGAAAACATTAAAATTTTAAATATGGCTAAAAATTACTAATTGGTATGTTACAGTGTGAATTTTGTTGGTTCTCTGCAGTTTTAGTATTTTTTGAAACCCTTCCTATTGTTAGAGAAATCTCATATTCTCTTAACAAAAAGGTAGTTGCTTCATTTCTTTCACTATTTATCACACTTACAATTATCGTTTTTCATTTGAGGTGATGACTCAACTCATATGCACCCATACTTTTACATTCGTTCCATGCCATTTTTCCATCATACTTGTTGAATATATGTGTCATAACTTCCACCTGCAATCAACATACTATTCACATGCAACTAGTAAGGCCTACACCATTAATATGTATTACTTTAACAGACCATGGACATGCACATTTTCATGAATATTTCTTATTTGTAACCTTCAAGATAAAAAATTGTACCTTTATTTGCACATTTCTCATAGTAAGATAACAATTAGCAAGAAATTTCTTGTAACATGTTATAATGTAGATATTATTTTATCAATTGAGCACCTACTATTTTAGTTATTCTTTTTTACAGTTGTTAGGGTATGATTAAAATAACTTGCAAGTGGACTCAACTATGTCCATCCTTAACTTCTTTTCATAGTAGTTCGCTGTTACCAATGCTAGAAGTCAACAAACATTTTCATTGTTCACTGGTTATCGGCATAATGTATTTCACATTGTCTAGCACCATTTTTTCTTTCTTCATTCAACACTATAGATTTCCAACTCCAATTTTGAAATCATGTTAGGTCCCTATATTACTAGTGTAATCCCTTATTGTTGTTAGTGTAGCCTCCTTATTGTTATATTTGTACCCATATAGTCCCCATATTGTTATTATTGTGCCCCATAAAACCCCACTATTGTTATTTTTGTGCCCTTACATTATTATTGTTAGGTCGGCTAGGATTATATTGTGACCCCATGGACTCCAATATATAGAAAGGAGGTATTTTCATTTGAATCATCCAAGAATTGTTCATCTATGTAATGTAAATGAGGGTTACCTGTCGAACTATCTAATTTATAAGGCATTGTTCTCTCTTTCCTTTTATTTCTGGAGTTGGTTTCATAATATTTTGTATAAGAGCTTTGGATTCTGGGGTTTCTCTCCTTCAAATAGGCCATCAAGGAATTTTCACTATAATTATTTTTATACAAAGCTTTAGAAGCTAAATTAAAAACCCATTTGCGTAGAAATCTTGAGGAATGTCTTGTAAACATTTCAGATCTTGGTTCACAATATTTTTGGAGATATGATCTATGGAAGTTAGGGTTTTTTCAGGCTCTCAAATTTGATCGCAAAGAGACGACGTTAGGAAAATCATCATAACTCTCTCTTTGAGCATCAGACTAGAATTATGTAAAAATTTGGATGAAAGCACAGGGACTGTACTTTCCTTTATATCATTCTCAATGCTGAAGGAGGAAATAATGACACATGGCATGCTCTACAAGTTTGATCTACTGAACCGTTCCATAATTAGGTCATTGTGGGAGATTGAGCATAGATTTTTCTTGAAAAATCCAAATCACATCTGACCTATGGCACTGGAAAGAGGAATCAGAGGGATAATACAAGACATAAATGCATATTTTGAAGATCCGAAATAACAGGGATAAATCAAGTTTAATATAGACCTCCTAAAAAGCAACAAAAAGGTGTGTATATTTTAAACAAGTTTGCATAACATTTGTTTGAAGTGATTCCAAAGGCATATTGAAGAATATATATCATTATTGAGTTATATAATGCCTTCCAAAAATAATTCCACACCCATTAAGCACTAAGAGATCTCTATTATGACGCATGAAGAAGAAGAATTGCAGTATGATATATCAAAATTACAATACGAAGTGCGACAAATTTTGATCTTACAAAGAGAAATTAAAGATGACATAGATGGTTTAAAAGCATAATTGAAAGCTAAGTTGGATGGTGTGAAGCATCAAATGAAAGCTAATATGGATGATAAATTATTGGAAGATCACATCGAGCAAATAGAAAGGAGGTTTTTCATTTGAATCATTAAAGAATTGTTCATTTATTTAATGTAAAGGCGGTTGCCCCCTTGAAGTGACAAATTTATAAGGCGTTGATCTCTCTTTTCTTCTATTTTTGCAGCTAGTTTCATAACAAATCGTTCTATTCTTATCATTGCCACTAATTTAGAGTTTATTAGCTTTCATTAAGAGCTAATGTAAATTGTAACCATTATTTTTATACTCTACTATCACTTCACAATGATATTCTATATTTAGGAGTAGAAAATTCTACATGTAGATATATTTTTAATGTCATTCCAAGGGGCAGTTCCAATCTCTTCCTATAATAATGGCACCTATTTTATTACGTATAATTTTACATTGATTCCAATATTCATTCCTATTATGGTGAGTAGTTGTTCTAACTCCCTAAACTATAGAGATCACTCATTTCAACTATCTGGTTTATTTGTAGTAAATCTCATTTTCTCAAAATTTGATCAAGTGTTCTAATACTTACATTCAAACATCCTTGGTAGCTTAATACTCAACTTAAAAGGTGTAATATTGAGAATACATATACTATCACTACAAGGAAAAGACCATTTAGTGGATGTTTTTGAGGAACCCCTTATAAAAATAGCCCAGATATCCATTTATAGCAGAGGTTACTAGAGGAGGTTGGCGGATGGAGGTTTTTACGAATTTTTTTGGTCCGGTGTGTTTCTCATCCTACACCACAATGGTGCATTCCAATAGAAAAGCACAAGTGCATACTACAAATTGGCACACCAGGACATAGTGCTGTGCATACAAACTCGCCCGGTAAATATAATTACCATAGCGCATCGGTTCTCTACACAGATTCAGCACCTATGCATCTTAAAAATCCACAACAAAACTGAGGCAACTCAGTGAGGTTGGAAGAAACCACTCGGTGCAACTTAAAAACATGTGCACCAGAACAGGTTTAAATAAAAAAACAATTATGGCAAAAAATATGCATTTTTCACTTCTTCAGTTCTCCAGATCTCCCAAGCACCAATGAAAATTTACCTTGTGTGAGACACCATGCCATTGGTGCTCCCATTGCATGCATTGTTGCCATCCATTGCCCACCATCTGGTGAATTTTGCAAAACAGTGGGAAAATTTAGTTTTTAACATTCTACAGCAAATATTCCTCCTCGATGCCCAAATGTATAGGTATTTTAATTTTTTCTCCATAATTAAACTTTTTAGTAGATTAGTTTCGTAAAATGATTTAAAATTCACCATCCAAAAAAAAAATACCGCTCAGTGGCAAGTGCACTCGACCCATTCAGCTCACACATGTTCGCAATGTTACATGTAAATTTACAAGCCGCACTGCGGCTAGTGCTAACGATATCCACATCAGTTCTGGTGAGGTAACGAAACAATGCACTATGCTTTTTTAAAATTACATAAATTGTGGTGCGGTCGGTTAACCGGTCGCACTGTTGAGCATGTCCATGTTCGGGAGGGCAGTGCATTGACCAAAATATGTTCCCTGGGCAGATATTTTTGTCTGCATACCACCCTACCAAAATTAGACATAGTCAACGGTGTGGTCATGTAAATGACCGCACCGTTGACCATGTAGTGATGTCAATATGGTGCTGCACTGCCTTAACTATATGGCCCAGAGCGCATAGTTTGTTAATGCATTACCCTCCTTATACTGGTACATAGTCAATGATGTCGCTGGTTATGCCATGACACCATTTACCGTGTAATGATGCCAGTAGGGTGGTACGTTGACAAAAATATCCGCCCCATGGCGATTAGTTTGGTCGGTGATTAGTTTGGTCGGCGATTAGTTTTCTCAATGCACCGCCCTATTGAATTTGTACATAGTCAACAGTGTGATCGGTTAAATAACTGCATCGTTGACCATTAATTGATGTTTGGAGGTGCGTTAACCAAATTATCCACCTCGAGATGGATATTTTAGTCAACACATCGCTTGAGAAAGTTCAGTTCATGATGTGTGGTGCGCTGAAAATTTCCAGGTGCACTGCAATTGGTGCATGATAAAAACAAATGTACCAGTACCGGTGCGTGCTTGTTTTTTTGGGCGTAGAGATTTATTTTTTTGCATAAAACATATATATATATATATATTTGTAAATACATGTATCATTTAATAAAAAAATGTATTTAATATGTGAATCATTCAGAAACGTCAAAGGAGAGAAGGGAGGAAATAACAAGAACATATGGCAGACCAGTATAACATGGTTCGCCTTTGGCAAGAATGAGAGAGGGAGGGAGATATGTACCCTCACCCTAAGCCCTATTTATTATGTTATAAATCTTGGATACAAGAAGATATGATTCATAAGTAGCTTTGCTCCAGAAGGAAAAATACAAGATATTTGCGATGTATATTCCAGTTGAAATCTTCAAAGAACTTTTACTTAAAATATTAGGGTTTGGCTTCATAACTTCAACAATATCTCTACCATGGTTCTCTGATCAACTTGAATAAAATATCACTGTAGAAATGAAATTTTAGATTAGGGCTCACCTTAGATGGCCTTTCCACAGGGGTCGAATACTGAACAACCTACTTCATATTGATATTGTGTATTCATCCTCAATAGACAATACACAAAAATGTTTTTACACGTCACAAAAGCTAGGCCAAATAAAGTCATCAAATTACACCAATTAACAAATGATAAGAGCACGAGGAAATGGGTGTTACCATATAGCCTCCAGTATGGTGATTAAGCATTGTAGATTACGATTTCAGTCCAACCTACATTGAATCCGATGGTGTTATCAGAGAAGTGGAAACCATTGAAAAGAAACTCACACCAAAATTAGTTGTATTGGAGACGGTTGTTGAATATAGATTTTTTTGGAATTTTCTCAGATAGGCTACTTGGCCAGATTACCTTACATAGATTTGGCTTTTTGGATCAGATTACTTCACATAGATATTTGTTTGGAGGGGAGTGTTTACTGAATTATGATCCATTGAATCCCATATCTACCCATCTCTTATCACCCATTCGACATATATACCAACACCCTTTAAATATACCATTATTATAATATGGATAATCTTACCAAATATGCCTTAAATAAATCTCAAAGTCTTGGATCCCGTTGGATACAAAAATACTAAACCACAAGAGACTTCAGTAAGCTACCCTGAAACTAAGAGTCTCCCTGTAAGCTACACTAAAATGCAAAAACTTCAGAACCTTTGGTCATGTAGCTCTTAAAATCAATATAATGACTAAAACTCCCTCTAATTTCAATCTTGGACCTATGGCTTCAACCAACAATGGGGCAGAACTAAAGAAACAACAAGGTGTGCCAGGGAATGGGAATTCAACATTCAATGTTTAGGGCGAGTCAGGTTCCATAGAGCATCGGGTGTTTGGGCAAGGTCGAGTCGGGTTCAATCCAAGTCTGAGTGCATAACAGTGACATCGTGTTTGGAACATTGATCCAAAGGGTGTATATTTTGCAGGTGGGAATAGGGAGGCTAGGTGAAGGGTGAAAGTTTTTTGGGGTGGGATTTGGAATTAAAATAGAAAAGGATAAAAAATTAAAAATTAAATGTAAATAACAATTATATTAAAAAAAATTATATAAATTATTAAATTAAAAATTGAATATAAATAAATAATATATTAAGCTTTATATAAATTATTTTATATGTAAAACTTACAACATTCCACACCCACAACCTGAACTGACCCGAACCTAACCCGAATGCATTTCCTTCGCCGCCCTCACACGACATGGCCCGACCCACCTGAACTAAGGCACACGAGAGAAAATGAAAAATGGATTACACAAACGTGGACATTAAGGGACATGAGAAGTCACAACTTATCACTTATGATACATCCTCCCTCACATGACCCGACCCGCACCAACCCAAATGCGTTTGCTTGGGCGCCCTTACACGACACAAACCGATCCACCTGAACAAAGGCACAAAGGAGTGCCAAATAGAAAATGGGTCACACGAACGTGCACAAGGCACACGAGTGGTCACAACTTAGAACTTTTGATATGACCACCCTCACACGACCCGGCTCGAACGTGTTTCCTGGGCGCCCTCACATGGCACAACCCAACCTGCCTGAATTAAGGCACAAGGGAGCTAACAACAAATGGATCGCACAAATGTGCACAAGGAATATAGGCTCTCACAACTTAGAATTTTTTATACGGCCACACTCACATGACCAGACCTCACTCAACTTGAATGTGTTTCCTTGGGTACCCTTGTAGGGCGCGACCTAACGTGACCCAACCTGAATGTGTTTCCTTGGGTGCCCTCACATGACCTAACCCGACTCGACCCACTCAAACAAAGGCACAAGGGGGAAAACGACAAATGGGTCACATGAACATGAAAAAGACACACAGGCTGTCACAACTTATCATTTTTGATATAACCTCCATCACACGACCTGACCTGAATGTGTTTCCTTGAACACCCTCACACAACATGACTTGACCCGACCAGAACCGAACACATTACCTTAGGCATCCTCACATGACCTGACCCAACCCACCCTGAACACATTTCCTTGGGAACCCTCACACGACCCGACCCAACACAAATGTGTTTCCTTGGGCACCCTCACACGACCCAACCCAACCAAAACGCGTTTCCTTGGGCACCCTTAGATGACCCTACCGGGCCCGTCTGAATGAAGGAACAAGGGAGCAAAAGGAAAATCAGTTATAGGAACTTGTGGCACAAGGCACACGGGCAGTCACAACTTAGCATTTTTGAAATAGCCTCCCGCACACAACCTGACCTGACTCAAGTACCTGACCCAAATTTGATTCCTTGGGATCCCTCACATGACATGACCCAGCCCGGCCCGAGTAGCCGACCTGAATGCATTTCCTTAGGCGCCCTCACACAACACGACCTGGCCCCCCCAAATGAAGGCACTAGGGAGAAACGACATACAGGTTACCCGAATGTACACAAGGCACACAGGAAGTCAACCCTTAGCATTTTTTATACATTCGCCCTCACACGACCCTACCTCGCAACCCTCTCGAACGACTTTCGTTGGGCGCCCTCACATGACTCAACCAGACCCGGCCCACCTGACCATGTTTCCCTGGGTGCCCTCACAGAACCTGAACCAACCCACCCAAATGCGGCTCCTTAGGTGCCCTCACATGACCTGACCCGACCTAACCTGCTCAAACATGTTTCCTTGGGAGCCCCCACACAGCACGACCCGACCTGACCCAACAGAACGTGTTTCCTTGGGCACCGTTAGATGACCCGAATCGACCTAAACTGACCCAAATATGACGATAGGGCTACAACTGGTGTCGAATATTAGACATTATATTGGTTGGCCTCAGTGAAACATTGGTAGGGGCAAGACATTGGTCAGGGTTGAAGCTAGATAAAAAGGCATGGCAAGTTGGGAAGAATTTCTAGGGAGGGTTTTTTAGACCTTGTATAGGTTGAGGGATATGAAAGAAGAGAACTGATGGATTCCTATTGAACTTGTAGTCTTGGAGGAGAATGTTGAAGTAGAGCTTATTCGACTTGTTTGGGCAATGGAGCAAGATGGAGCTGCAGATTGCAATGAAGAAGAAGAAGTTGAGACATGTGAAGAAGAGGATGTTGTAGATGTGTCAAATATAGAGGAATAACTTGATGAACACGATCGACTGGGAACGTGCACTTTACGGACATTGATAATGGAGGACACTTATAGGGGTTAGGGGATATGGGTTAACAGGGTTAGGGTTTAGGGGTTAAATGGGTAGGGTTTTTCGGGGTTTAGGGGTTAAATGGGTTAGGGGTCGAGAATTAGGGTTTAAGGGGTTATGGGTTAAGGGTTTAGAGGTTTAGGGTTTAGGTGGTTAAATGGGTTAGGGGTTTAGAGTTTAGGGGGTTAAATTGGTTAAGGGTTAAGTGTTTTGGGGGTTAGGAGATAAAGGTTTAGAGGTTTAATTTTTAGGGATTAATGCATTATGGGTTTAGAGGTTTAGGGGGTTAAGTGGGTTAGGGTTGGGAATTGTGGCTAAGGATTAAAGCTTGATGGAAAAATATAAAGACATAAAAAAAATTAATGGTTTGGAAGAATTTTATAAAATACCTTTCCTAGTAGACAAACCCCATTGGATATAGGATTCCAAAGTTGTATTTGTAGAAATTAGTTCATCTTGAAAGGTGTAGGGAACTGAGCACAAAGTGGAAGGAAAAAATCTATTGATTAAAAATTAAGACTAATTGTGGAAAAATCTCAAAATGAATATTTGGGGATAGAGTTAAAAATAATTATGACTATGAAATGGGTCCTTAAAACAATATGGATGCTCAAATATAGTTCACCCATGAATATTCTAGTTTTGACAAAGTGATAGGGCTATGAGGTGCCCATAAGACTCTAGCCCACAAAAGAGTGCTTATCCTTTAAAAAGCAGATGTAATAATAATCATGAACCCCTACCCACCAAACTGTAGAGTAGCTCTAGAGGAGTCCTCAATATAGCAATTAGGAAAAAATTATTTTAAAAAAAAAACAAAACAACAATTCATGCACAACAAAAACTTGCCATCAATAAATCAATAAAGAAAATAAAATATCTCATTACAGAGTTGACCTTGAGTCTGTTAAATTCCCATTTCATGAACTCAAATCCAAGAATATTCAATTTATGTCAACATACTCCATTTTTAAATGGCTAGTATGCTTATAATGTTAGATGGAGCAGAGTTCACAAAACTAGTATTGTAGATCCTTGCATTGATAAATTTGGTTTCTTGGCTTACAATGCAGTCTAAGTAAAGGTTCATTTTCGTCACACTTCATTCAGAAATGTTGGAGGTGTTTTATTTTATAGATTATATTTAGCTACATAGTGCCCCAACATGGCTTGATAAGAATGGAGAATTGTTTTCTTCTGTTTTGAGTTGTTTTTGGAAAGCACTAATGTTGGTGTTTCATAAAGGAAAGCAACATTGATTCAGGTTGTTTACCATTTTTGTAATCAAGAAAAATCCAACCAAACTCTAATTCTATCCACCAGACTCTAGCCATCTTTAGACCCTCTTCCATACATTATTAGGGGCACATATGAGCACTTTTAATTCACTATTGGGCATTCCCTATAATTTTTAAAATTCTCTATTTTTAGGGTTTTCTATTCTAACAGTGGGTGCCACCTAGGATGACATGTGGCACTAACTAGACTCTAGTTGGATGATTAAATGGATAATTCCACTCCATTAATTCATACTACCTAATTCAACGACCTTCCTAGAGTGAGTATGCACTTCCTCCCTACTTTGCAACAGTTCGAGGTCATTTTTCTCTCTCCTCTCCTTGTTAAGTTGACTTTTATTCCTATTTTGGACTTCAAATAAGTTTATCTAGTTATTATTTTTCATGCGAGAGTCATTAATTAGATCTAATTGATTTCTAACTCCACTTCTAGTTCACTCTATTTTAGAATATTTTGCTGATTTTGGGTATCCCAATCTAATTTGACTTATTTGCAAACTAGGGAAAGTTATTTATCAAATATACTGATTGCATGCACATGGAATCCAAACCAAATTTGAATTAGTTGGAATGCTAGAGAGTCTCCTTGGTTTATTACTCAATTTCTAAACAATTTTATTCCCTTTTCTTTCTTGTTTTGCAAGTATCTAGTTGCCTATTTCTTCACACTTAGACCTTGTGATTGTGCTGACAATCCAACACATCCCTCTTGCAGATATCAGGTGATGCTCATAGGACTTAAACCTCCCTCACACAACAATCCAACACATCCCTAGACTCCCTCACAAGACCTAGCTCGACCCGCCCCAACCTTCCTGAACACGTTTCCTTGGGCACCCTCACACGACACGACCTGACCTGACCCACCCAAACGCGTTTCGATTGGTGCCCTCACATGACCCAACTTGACCCACATGAACGTGTTTCCTTGGGTGCACTCACATGAGCCAAAATGGCCCAACACACATGAACACATTTCCTTAGGGGACCTCACATGACCTGACCTGTTCCAACCTTCCAGAATGCATTTCCTCAGGTGCCCTCACACAACATGACCCAACTCGATGTGACCCAACTCGCTCGAACTCGTTTTGCTGGGTGCCCTCACATGACATGACTTGACCCAACCCAACCTGTCTGAATTCATTTCCTTTGGCACCGTCAGATGACACGACCTGACTCGACCCTCCAATACACATTTCCTTGGGTGGCCTCACATGACATGACCCAATCGGACCAGACTGAACCTGCTCGAATGTCTTTCCTTGGGCACCCTCAGACGAAATGACATGACTCGACTAATACGTGTTCCATGGGAACCCTCACACAACATTACCCAACCGGACCCACCCGAACATATTTCCTTTGGCACCCTCTTTGTATGGCATGACCTGACATGACCCAACCAGAATGCCTTTTCTTTGTCACCATCACATGACCTGACCTGACCTTATCCGCATGAATGTTGCAGGCAGGTGGGAGAAAATGAAAAAAATGGGTTGCACGAATGTGCACAGGCACACGGGCGGTAACAACTCAGCATTTTTTATATGGCCTCCCTCACGTGATCTAACCTGAATGCATTTCCTATGGTGCCCTCACACGACACAACCCAACCATATCGAAAGAAAGGTGCACGACGGAGAAAATGGAAAAATGGATTGAAAAAACGTGCATAAGCAACATGGGCAGTAAGAAAATAACATTTTTGATATAGCCATCCCTACACGGCCTGATCCAACCCGACCCAACTTTCTTGAATGCATTTCCTTGGGTGGCTTCACATGACACAACCTGACCAGACTAGAATTGACCCACCAAAACGTGTTTCATTGGGAGCCCTCAAACCACTCGACACGACCTAGCCTAGACGCATTCCTTGGGCACCCTCACATGACCCGACCTGACTCGCCATCATTTCCTTGGGCCCCCTCACACTACGGCAGTACCCGACCTTACTCGACCTGAATGCGTTTCCTTGGGCACCATCACATGAGCCTGTTTCCTTGGGCACCATCGCATGAGCCTGTTTCCTTGGGCGGCCTCACATGGAACGACCCGACCCTACCCAACTCGGTCCTCCCTGATGCATTTCCTTGGGCGCCCTCACACGACCCAACACAACTTGCGTTGACTTGCCCAAACACATTCCTTGGGTGCCCTCACATGACCCAACACGACGTGACCCACCCGAACATGTTTCCTTAGGTGTCGTCAGATGACCTAACCCCAACCGCATGAATGTGTTTCTTTGGACGCCCCCACATGACCCGACTTGAACCAACCCTCCCAAATGCATTTTCCTGGGTGTTATCACACAAAATGACCTGACCTGACCTGACCCACCTGAACGCATTTCCTTGGGCGCCCTCACAGGACATGACACAACGTGACCTGACCCACCCAAACATGTTTTCTTGGGTGCCCTCACACGACATGACCTGACCTAACCAGCCAGAATGTGTTTCCTTGGGAAGCCTCACATGACACAACCAAATCAGACCTGACCAAACCCACCCGAACACGTTTCCTTAGGCGCTCTCACACGACCCAACTTGAAAGTGTTCCTTGGGTGCCCTCACATGACCCAACCCAACTCTACCTGCCCAAATGCGTTTCCTTGGGCGCCCTCACAATAGAGCATGACCTGAACCACTCAACCCGAATATGTTTCATTGGGAAGCATCACACAACTTGACCTGACCCACCCGAATTTTGAGGGAACGAAGGAGAAAACATGAGCCGGGTTACGCGAACATGCACAAGGGAGAGAGGCGGTCACAAATTAGCATTTTTGATATGACCTCCCTCACACGATCTAACTCGAACACATTTCCTGTCGTTCCCTCACACCACATGACCCGACCTGCCCGAACGAATGGCGCAGGAGGGAGAAAATGGAAAACAGATTGCACAAATGTGCATAAGTAACACGGGTAGTCACAACTTAGCATTTTTATACAACCACCCCAGATGACCAGACCCGACCCGACCCGACCCACCTGAACATGTTTCCTTGGGTTTCCTCACACAATACGACCCAACCAGATCATATCTGACTCCCACAAATGTGCTTCCTTGGGCACCCTCATAATACAACAAAACCAGACTTGACGTGACCCGAAGGCAATTCCTTGGGCTACATCACACAACTCGACTCGACCCTCACTAACGTATTTCCTTGGGCAGCCTCACACGACATGACCCAAACAGACCTAACTCAACCCTCCCAAATGCATTTCCTTGGGTGCCCTCACACAACCTGACTCGACCTGGATGCGTTCCTTGGGCACCCTCACACGACCCAACCCAGACGCTCTCCTTGGGTGTCACATAACCCAACCCGACCTGACCCACCTGAATGACACATTTCCTTGGGCGCCCTCATGTGGCATGACCTGACCTGACCTAACATGAACGCGTTTACTTGGACTCCATCATATAAAAAAGTAGCTATTACGACAATGCGCACTTCCGATGACATCCCTAAACATCGCACTTCTGACGGTATCCCTAAGACATCATTATTATGACGCTTCATTCATAAACTTCGCACTTCTGAAGGCATCCTATAACGTCACACTTCTGATGGAAAACCAAAATATTGCTATTGCAATTATTCCGAAATAAACGTCTCTATTCTGACGATGCTTCTGAAACATTTCTTTTCTGATAATACCCCTAAAAATCCATGTTTTTTCGATACTC
The DNA here is from genome assembly GCA_034641835.2 of Pinus albicaulis. Classification (NCBI taxonomy): domain Eukaryota; kingdom Viridiplantae; phylum Streptophyta; class Pinopsida; order Pinales; family Pinaceae; genus Pinus; species Pinus albicaulis. Next base: position 589,927,248 of record CM076571.1, read on the forward strand.
CCTAAACGTGGCTTGGTAGATGCTTGTTGGAGGGATTAAAAAAATTGAGAAAAACTGGGGAACTTTCCAAAAATACGTCAAAAATATCAGAACTAAAGTGTAGGAAATTTGCCATATGTACTAGTGTAAAGTGAAGCAGAGCCTTTCATGAATTTTTCACAACAAAGGAACTCAGTATTTACTGATTCATTCAAATCCTCTCACACAACATTCCTCCAAAAATATTGATTGTGAATTATTCATAACAGATTGAAATCACCTAATTAACTTGGTCAAACATAACAAGTGTGAATTCATATCAACTATAAAATCTGAAATCCTCTAACCTTGGTGTTTCCACCATAGACTCCTAATTATTAAGTATGGGTTATTCATCTACACTTTGATGTCTCTTTTCCAGCAAAGAGGATATATATATATATATATATATATATATAGTAACCACACTATTAATATGTCATTCATATACCATTTATAATACCCCTCATTTACAGCTATTATGTTTTATGTAGATAGGACAAATACTATGTGGACCTATGAAACAATTATGTTGTTGAAGCAATTATAAATTTTAATTAATAATTATTGAGTAAAATTTCATCAATTTTGTAAAGACAGAGTAATAGAGAGATCTGGAAATTCTTATCCATGAGGATATGATAGAATTTCATACTTTCCTAAATTTTCCCAAAAAATCCTTTGGAGAAAAAAAAAAATAGATAGAAGAAAATATATAAGGAATCCTCACTAAAGAGGAAAGTTACAGGGAGGAGATAACAGAAAACAACCCTGAGCAAAAGCAAGTTATAAAATAATTTTTTGGGAAAAAAAAGTAAAAGCCTAGGATATGGGAAACAACATCTGAGTATAATGTGATGCCATTATCAAAACTTTCTCTCAAAAGTTGGCCTAAACATGCCTTCACTAGTTTGAATAGTGGTTGGAAATACTGCGGAAGATAGATCTCTGCTCGAGGGAGAGATCTGAGGAGAAGCTCATGGTTGGGAGGAAAATTATATTTACAAGTTGGTATGCAATATGTAGAAAGATTTGTATTCAAATTTCTAGTGTTTTAGTAATGGTAAGATGCATCAACTTATCTAAGTTTATTAGACAAATTCTGCTTTGAAATAAGTGATTAATGTTGTATTAAACAAGCGTGGAAATCAGTTCCCTGATGCTCATTTTATACTACAGTAGATTTATATATCATAGACATATAAACAATGTATTTACATATGAACATAAGTAATTTTATGAATATATGCTTAATCCAGTATGTATTCATACATGTAAGGAAGCAAAAATAAGATATCCTTTATAAAAGATGAGAGGGATAAAGGAGATTAGTTATTAAAAGTCTGAGACAAAAATACTGTGACCGTTAGTCATTATTTTAATTATAACTATAGTCACACAGCCTTGAGGATAAAAGTTTAGTTAGGTACAGTGAATCATGTTGGTGTTAGAAAATGTTAAAACAATCTATTACTGGAATGAATAGCAAAAGTTTGAAATTTAGAGATGAAGCTAAGAAAAATCTAGCATTTGCAACCTAATGTTATTTCAATTCTCTTGAAAGATTAAATCAAACTCAGAATGCTACATATAATCTACTCTAGCAACATAAACATATAAATGCATTATAAATTCTAGAAAAAAGCTCCACTTCGCATTTAAACATAAACTTAACCATCATAATTCTATTAGCAACTGAGTAAAAAGATTCATTCATATGAAATAAAGGGAGAAATTGATAGCATAATAGGATTGAATCGTACAACATATGGAAGTATCCTAGATAGATAAAAAAACTGATAATTTCATTAATATAGCATGAGAAAATGCATACGAATCCATCACAGTAAAATCTTAGGAAATGAAACTCATATCCAAAATGAAATATCAAACTGTCTAGATACACAAAAGGACTTGACGTTGTTAATTTTACACAGTCATATGTGTAAGACTGTGTTATAATTAGGAAAAATACATTACATACGTTTAATAAACTCAAAGGCCATTTATGGCACTGACACTAGAATATAGAAGCTAAAATAGCATTCACCTAATTTAATTAAATGCCAAATCCTTGCCAGAAGGAGAGCCATGGCAGAAACAACATATTAAAAACCTAAGAAATGACATAGTTGGTAAGTATGGGCAATCATGGAACAACAAATTTACCACACACCTAGAACCATAATGTCATACCTACAAGGATCAAAACACAAAATTAGAAAACAACCAAAAAAGGGATAGAGAAACATTAAATAGAAATCATCATTGCGTAAGGATAGAGGGATGCCTTACCTGAATACACAGTCACGTTGTGGATTGACTCCACCTGTACATACAGGAAAAACGATTTTTTTAGTGAAAGAATACTAGAATACATTTAACATGTAGATGAATGAATTGAAAACCCAAAACTTCATAAGGTATCCAAATTACCCGTGGAAGGAGGAACGCGGGGATAATTGTCATTTTCATCACCTTCAATTTCTTGTTCTCGTCATAAGGTCCAACCTTGGTGGAAAAACCCATCGATATAAATTAAAAACTTACTCATAAACTATACACAGATGAGGTACATTGTGATTCAATGTACAACAATACTGAACACATATAAAAACAAAAGAGGCAACGATGGATGTAAAAAACCTTGAACCAAAAAACCATATTTTATTATGCATTATAAAGGGACAGTAAAATGCAAAAACACCATTTGTAATTACTTTTATGAACATAAAAAACTCTGGAATATAAAACCCATAATATAATAAAACAAAGGCTAGCAAATATTCTGTATAATGTATGGAATTCAAAAGAATTAAACCCATAAATGTTATGGGTAAAACAAATATTATCAAATGATTTGGTTAACATATCAAAATCATAACAATAAGACCATAATGAAGTGGATAGAACATAGTTTATCCAACGTTTTGGTCAACGTATTAAATGCCCAAAAATCAAACCCAAAAATTGAAACGGTAGAATATAATTAACAAAGAAGTTGTTTAACATATCAAATGCACAGTAACTAAACACAAAATTACATGGGTTTATTTCATATTAACAACTAATCTAATGAATATATGGAACACATAGTATTTACCACCAAAATTGAATGTTATAACAAATGTACAATATTTAAACCTAGAACTTCAATGCATAAATAGAAATTACCCTTGTGCTAAAGGAAAGGGGCAAGATATTATTGAAGTAAACCCAAATATATTTCAGCATTAACATTGTGAGAAGGGTGAAGACCCTTACCGAAGTGGCCACATAGTGAAACTATAGGTTCTCCTCCTGTGTAGTAAAAATACCACTATGATTTAGGTATTCACAATTTAAATAAAAGAAAAGAGATATAACAGAGTTTATACGGGAGTCAAAGACAGATAATACCAGTGATTTAGAGCGTCAATTTTGCATCCAACTTGGGGTTTCTCTGCAACCATTAAAATAAAAAAATATAAGTAAATCAGGAAGGATAACGAACCAACATACCCAATACGTTTCATGCCAAGGTCGACATGGAGAAAAGACAAAAAAACAACATCCCCGTGACCAAATTGGTGAAGAAATACACTACGTAGTCACACACTTCCACAACCAGCATTCTATTAACATAGAGAGTCAGCATGATGGTTGAATACAGCTACCATTGCTACCAAGAAACGTCATGTAAGTTAGGAACAACACCCTCAAGCATGGAAACCACCTCTGTGAATAGAAATTTTGAAATGAGGAAAGGTAGGGCAGGTAAGCCCTTAGGGTTTTTGAGATCCTTGTGGAGCATAGATCTTCCCCACGAGATCTCAACCCTTCCTCCATAGCCTCGAGTATTGTTAAGGCCACGTGAGGAGTGAAGGTTGTCACATGGCCTCTAAAAAGTGGCAAACATGGGCTCAGACACATCATGAGTGAGGGATAGTTCATTAAGTGCATTTTGGGTTCATGAGGTGAGTGTTAAGCCTTAGCTTCAATATAGAATCAGAAGTTACAAATATGGTATGAGGCATTAATATAATTTCCATGGAAAAAGGTAATGGTAGTAATAATGATGCAATACTTTGGGACTATTATAATCAACTATAGTGTGTATCAAATGAATTGAGGGTATAGAGTATAGGTAAAGTTTAATGTAGGTAATGTATGTCATTAAATAGAGAGTGAAGAGTTCTTCCAACTTAGTTAAGTATCAAATGAACTAAGGCACTATATGTAAGGACATCATTTATACATGTAATGGTTAGGAAACCATTGTAACCAAACCTTGTGCAGATGAAACTAACTAGGGAGATAAGATTTTATCAACATTACATGAGTATAAGATGAGATATTAGGTACTAGGCTACTAAAAAGTTAGTCATTGCAATTATTTCAAGTGAATTACTACTAAATTTGAGCAATTTTCAGTGACCAAACTAAAAACGACAGACTTAAATGACTAATTTAGTCTAGGACTAAAATAAATGACTATATATTAACTGACTCAACTAAAAGCGACTAACTTAAATGACTAATTTAGTCCAAGAATAAAATATATGACTAGAAAATAAGTTAAACATTCAAAAATGATTAACATAAATGACTACTATAGTCTAAGAACATAAATATGATCAAGTATCAAGTGTAACATATGAAGTGTAGACCAATTGGTTTATGTGGGGTTTAGTCCCCGCTAGGTCACAGGTTCAAACTGCATGGGGAGGGGCTGAGGTGTGGAAGCCACATTGGGGGGATTAGACTTCCTAAGGGGTATCCAGGCTTGACTAAAGCCTTGCACAATCATGGTGATAAATATCCCATTGTGGGTGGACCAGTCTTCTTAAAAATAATAAGGCTGACCTCGAACTAGGCAATGCCTAGTTACAAAAAAAATAAAAATAAAAAATAGAAATAAATGCTTGATTACTTAAATAATTGATATATAATCATGCTCAAAAGCATAAACTACATGGAGCTTCCTTTGTGCTCCTATACCTTAACATATGAACAAAGGACGAGAGGAAAATAATGGCTTATCAACAACAAAATTCAATAATTAATCTGGTACCTGAATGTAATTTTATTTTTTTTGTTAACAAGTTACTAGAAAATTTATACATTACTAAATAATTTTGAAATATTGCGTCGAGAGGGGCTCTCGAACCTAGTATGGAAGAGATGATGTAATTTCAGGTTAGGTAATTTTTATTTTTATGTAAACATTTTGACTCAATCAAAACAAATAAAATAAAAATTAATAAAATTTATAATTAAAATAAAATTGAGGTAAAATACTCTATGTTTTGACATACATACATACATACATATCTTAACTCGGGATTTTCCAAGTATCTAGAGGGATCAAATATATTTTCACTCTAAATAAAAGTAGCATCTTAAGAAATTAGATCCCTCTTAGCAATTAGTAGATCCCAAGTTAAGATGGATCTAAGCTACTATAGAAAAAAAATATTCCCAATTTCAACTATTATAATATGTTTGAGAGAAAAACTCTCAACCTTTATGACACTATGATTTTTAATGTAAAAAAGCTATTATATAATGAAAATATTCAATTACAATTACATATATATATTCATTCCATTTGGACTTTTAAAATATTATTTTAAAATCATTTTTACAAGATATACGCAGCATGTGGTTGAAATATGAATTTGAGTCAATACATAGAGAAGTAAAAGTGTTATTATTATTACTAATAAATTTAAACTGGATAAAGCTTAAAGCTTAAGTGGTCTTTTGTATGAAAAATGGTGAATTAGCTACAATTATAATTTGATAAAATTTTGAGAGGAATGCATCCCATTCAAATCAAGTTCACATGAGTGAGGTTATGGCGTAGGTGGAGAAATGGCAGATTATAATTCTAACAAACTTTATCTTAGTTAGGTTTTGTTCACATACTGCAAAATATCAAACCATTTCTCCGTCGTTATTTTCTTTCACTAAAAATTAATGATATGGGAAAGGGTTTCTATTTCGGAGATCTAGTGTCATGATCCTTGTAAATGAAGTTGTTGCAACCCCTTTTGGGGTTTTGTCATAATTTATTTTAGAATGCGAAAATGAAAAAAAGTTATTTGGATGGTAGAGAATATACTACATTGATTGGTGTTTTAACAAGATTGATTTTCATGATGATGATGCCCAATATAGCTGACATAGCAATAGTGATATAAGCTCTGAGAGGAAAACCAAAGAGGAGGATTCTGAATGTTCAAATTATAAGGGAAAATGGTTGCCTCGTACTGAGGGGAGTGTTGCAAAAAGTGTCTAATTTACTCTTGATAATTAGAGAAATAAAATTGTGCTCTACATGCAAAACTTATGTTCCTAAATCTACCTTAGAAGCTTCCAAAACTTATATAGTTGATCCCTAGCCAAGGACACAAACTATACCATGTTTCAAATCAAGTTCTTGTGTTCCATACAATCCAACCAAATTCCTTGAGCAGTAATGAGTGTAGGTCCCTATGCTAAATAGCTCCCAAACATCATTATTTTAACATGAAAACAAATTATTTCAATTAAAGAGATGTTGGTAATCCATACTCAAGGTATGATCCCATACTAATGAGTACAAAAAAGGAATGTCTTCACAAATAGCTTCACCACGAGGCTTTCTGCTTCCAAGAAAAATGCCCAGAATGGAACTTTTCCTAATGCAGTGAGTCTCTTTACCAACTGCCATTCACTTCATAAGGAATTTATACTCAAACGTATTAAAAAATCACAAGTAATGGTTTCCCCTTGAATGTGTACAAAAATTTCAAATATTTCCTAAGACATACTGTAAAAAAATGAATCTATAGTGAGGACAAGTAGCTATCATGAGTCATGGATACTCAGAGATGGGGGTGTTGTTGCTTAACACTTTAATACTCTCCTTATTTGTCTGAGAAATATGTAGCCTTTCTTTTTTATTGAGGCCGTACGGTCTTCTACAAGATTGGGATACCCACAGAGTCTTAGCCTCACCTTATGTCATTGGATTTATTGTGCTCTTATATAAATAGGGGAAGGAGAGAGCCCTATTATACAATTTTTTGACCAGATTATCTTAGATATGGGTAGCACATTGGAGCGACTCCTTCTTTTGAATTTCCACAACCTTGGGTCTAGGATATAATCTTAAATCTCCGATGCTACCAAACCAAGAATTTAAACAAAGCTACTTATCACAATGGAAGAAAATAATGCAGTAAACCAATCACGTGCATAATAAGAAAAATAAGAAAAATAGATTTAACCCAACTTCATTATATTACTAAAGTAATATACAAGAGTCTAGGGATCCCCTACAAGGAATAATGGCCCTCAATTATCCACAAGTATAATAATACAAGATACAATTACAATATCGTTGCAGTCTCTATGTCATATCTCATCGTGTCATTCCTTAGCTCTCATTCCGCTCTCTAGCTGCCCCTTATTCCATCAAGTGACAACACATAAAGTCTCCAGGAGGGCTTCCACCTATCACTACTACAAGTCACTTATACTACAATGAACACAGGCTGATCCAGTATTCTGTTCTAGGATGGCCAACACCTGAGCTCCACTCTGCCAAGATAGTTGCTTATTTTTTCCATCAAAGAGCTACACATTAGGCTAAATCCTTCACCCAAAATTTAGTTGTCAAGCTTTAGTTATGGTTGCTTGTAAAGGGCTACATTAGGCCATCAACATGCTTCTGTCCACTGGTATAATGATTCTCAATGCCTCCACTAAGAAATATGATCCTAGGAGGGGCTTTCAACCATCAAGATGAGTCCTCCAAATGGCTCTCACAGTCTATAATCAACTCTTTCCATGTTAGGATGGATCCTCTAACTTCCAATTCAACACTAATACCATACCTCTACACTCCTCAAGTGCTGATGTGATTGATGTACATTTGGTGCTTTGGTTAGGGCTTGTTGATATTCTGCAACAACCCTCGTTCAATACTCTAAAACATTTTTCTAGATTGTGGGCTTCCTCCACATTAATATACCCACACTTAGTTTTTTTCTAGGCTAGATCGCACCCCAAGCTCAGTTCCTAGGGTCATGTTCCTACTTGTGACCCTTCCTATAACCTTTAATAGCCTTACGAAACTCTTCCAAAACAGAACATACATGTGACCCTATTGTAGGTGTTGTTTAGTAATGCAGCCTGCTTCCTGGGAGGAATATCGACCTCAAAATTTCCCAAAGACATCAACCAAACTTCCTTTAACAATGTTGTAGCCTCTTGTAATACTGCGGCCCTGTAAGAGATAGATATACCTATAAAATAGTCCCAAACAAGTTTTGTCTACCTCCTTATCTAACTCAGCTACCTCATAGGTTTATCTCCTATGAATTGATGGACATCGGATGCCTAAAATGAGCTCTATCCCCTTCTATGTATACACTTTAGAAGGCTACTCAAATAGACATCTATTTTTCCACATACATGCCAAACTTACATGACATATGTGCCAAAAAGTCATTGTCAATTTTCAAAACTTCATAATTCATCAAGGACATCTTAGATTTTTATTATTATATAAGCATTGGATTCTCCTCACCGTTACCTATCATCCCCATCCATCACATGTCCAAAATTCACCATGGCTTTGACCAAGACATCAATGGGTGCTAGTGAGCATTGGTATTAGACCAAAAATGCTGCAACTCCCAGAGGCTACTCATATTTACTTTTCAACCTAGCATTGATACAAACTTGGAGGTGACAGTGATATATGCATAGAATATGAGCTCTACTCCTTCCATCCTCATTTTATTTCTACCATGAGGTGCTAGTAACTAGGGCTACTCTGAAAGAGCAATTTTGTCACACTTCTATCCACAACCTAAGGTTGAATGGATATCATTATCACTACTATGCTGGAAAGAAGAGAAGATACAATATACTGAAATTATTTATCTATTTAATGTCTAATTTTCAATGGAGAATAATAACACTTATTCTAATTACATGAAGGGAAATTACCCTATATTGCTTTCTTTTTATAGACTACCTAATTGAATTTCAAAAAGGAATTTGATCTATATTTTCACACACTCTCAATCAATTATTTCTTGACTTCTATCTATTACGTGCTAGCTACTGTGTTAGTTATGTATTATATGATGGACTAATCACACTCAAATTACTTTTTTTTGCAAGAAGAGAAGAGGGAGTTTGGGTATCCTAAGGGTGTCCCTGAACTAAGGATTTAGATTTGGCATTCCACTAATGTCTTTTCTAACCTCAGGTGAGGTGGAGTTATTTTTATGTAAAGAATGGGGCTCTCAATGATGTTATAAGAAGCTACTACAAGATCCCTCTTTTTCTATCGGAAGTCCTGTAACACTACAATAATCAGGCCTAGAGGGTTTGAAGGCCATAAATGGTGGAACAGAGGTAATGAAGAATGATTCCAAGGTGAATCTAAGAGAATAGAGGATTACCAACCACCTTGGTCAACCTCAATGTCCTCAGAAGGCATGTCTTGCGCCAAAAAGGCTGCTCTCGGTGGGTGTGATGATGGTCTGCAAAACAAGGATGTGGGTGACAGAATGGAAGGTAGCTGAAGGAGGGATGAAACCCAAAGTGATAGTGTTGAAAGGGGGTCCTTCTCTACTACTATAGAGAAAGCTGAAACTAGTAAATACACTCATGCATTTTTCACTAACAAACTATCATGTAAACAATGGAAAAGATGAGCTGAATTTAACTACAACTACTCATTCACTTAAAACATAAATCTAACCCCTAATCTAAAACATAATCATGATAACCAGATTGAAAACTATATTAAATTTTCAAGGAAATCATAAAATGAATATGTTTCTTCTATGGTGGAAGTCCTTCCTCCTCAAGCTCCAATGGAATAGGTGAGGGAGGGATACCATCAACAAATTTTTGATGTTTTAAATGCTACCAACATGCAATGACATTAACCAACTACTTAAGAATAAATGAAAAACAAAAATGAAAAAGAGAGAGGTAGCAACCCATGGATTTTGCCCTATCCCACAAGCTTCAGCCCTCTAAAATCAGATCAATGAGAAATAGACCAACTACTCATTATTATTTCATAACTAATATCTTAGATTTACAATGATAGTCAAAATATCTACCACAGAGCCAAGAGTTCTCAAGTTGCATATAAAATCTGAATCATATTGATCTCTTTCTCTTGTCTATTTATACCAAAGGGTAGCTACCAAAAACTCCATAAAAAGTAGGTATTTATCCTCTTGATATTCGAGAGTAGTGGAGCTTGGCTCCCTCTTATCATTCACATACTCAATTGCCTTTCACTTTGAACTATTGGAGGAGGATCTAAGGAGATATTGGATTATCCTACGATTTAAGAAGGTGGTGAATCTCCCTATGATTTATCCTTGTTGTATACTCCAAGTCCTAACATATCACTCAAAAATTGCATTATTTCCTTCATTTCCAACAATTAAACCATGTCAGGCTTCAAGTCATGACAATCCTCTTACAACATTCTCACTAAGAAAAATATGACAAAATTTACTCAAATTTGAGATAGAGACAATAATTAAGCTAAAAATGTGACACTATAACCCCTTAAAATATACCTTAAGATGGTCCTCATAATCATCGCTCTACTAAAATGGTTTCTCATCCTTTGAGAAACTTATTCCTCTCTCCTGATTTCCTTCAAAGCTCTGGTAGCTTCTCTGACATCCGAAGGTAGTATGGAAGTGGTTCCTTTGAGTGCGTAATATCATGCATTATTTTATAATTATTCCCATTCCTTATTTCCTCGTTTTTCTCTCTTCCTTCATGCAGCCCCAAAAGTAAAGGTGGGCTTAGCTTAAATCCGAGCCACTGGATTTTCATTCTCTACATTTCACTTTTGTAGAAGCGCGTTATTTCCAAGGAAACTCTCAATATGTTTGGAGTATGGTACTCTAGGTTCCTTAAGCTAAGTTGCAAAACATGGCATCTTTTTTGGCATGACATCACACTCTTCCGTCTGAGAAATCTGGAGTTTTCAGAAAAATTTTCATTCGCTTGTGGTTGGCTGTTAAGGTATTTATCTACAAGGTTAGCATCATTAGAGATCATTTGGTGTTTTTTCATGATACCTCAAGGGTGATGAGTTCTGCCCCAATTCGGAGGGGTACTCTTTCTTCTCTTTTCACCACCCTCTTGAATTCTTATGCCCTTGTTTCTTCATTTTTGACCCAAGACTATAAGGCCATCAACTGCATATCGCACAACCTAGAATTTGGGTCCCATATATTTATGTCAATCAGAATGAGGTTGTGCATGTAGAATTCTTCCAACGTAGCCATCTCTTACATACTGGTCTGGCTGCATAAATCAATGATTTTTCTATAGTTTTCAAAGGGAAATGAGCCATGTTTTTCTAAGGTTTTGATCTAAAACTATAACCATTTCTCTTTCAAATATATGGCATAAATATTTGAATTCTATCTGTATTTTATTGCATCCATGCAAAGATCTGCCATAGTGGAAATTTGTTTGTCCTTTTATTGAAATTGCCCCATTAGTCTCATGTTTTTTGCTTGTTCCTCTTGCAACTATTCTTTTAATACTCACTCTCTAAGCCTGAGATTAGCTATGTCCCTCCCAATCTAACTACATTTTTCCTCCATTAGTCCCACATCTTCAACATTTCTGGATTTTTCAATTTCCATCCACTTGTGGGTCTGCGCCCCCTTTCTCTTTCTAAATGATAAAAGAGGGGAATGGATAACTTCTCAGGGATAAACCTCCCTCCTTCAATGAAACTATAATAAGAGATTAACCTGGGTTTTGGTGTAGGTTGTTGGAGCTCTATGATGTCTTTCTGGAGAGTTTTTGGAGAGGTTGCTTCTTATTGTGGATGTTTTCCTACAATTTGTTCCTCCCCCTATGCCTCCTTTTTTTCAATTTGGGAATTCTACCCTACTATTTGTGCCTCTTTTTCTTCAATTTGGGATATTTTCCCTTACATTGGCATATTTTTTTCTTCCCCTTATGTATTCCTCTCTTCCTATAGCACTTTCTACCTTTCATGCAATAGTCTCTATCTTTCATGTAGTACACCTTGTCTTTTCTATAGCACACTCTGCTTTTCCTATAACATCTCTTTCTCTCCTCCATGGAGGTCTATGGGAATTTTTTATTGTTTCAAGAATGCCAATATAGAGGTGTGCCTTCTTGCATATGTCATGGGTGTCTCAGATTTTGTCTTGGGGGATGTGAATTTTTGAATATTTCCTTCTTATGGCTCTATTTATTCCCTCTTGATAGGGGATTACTCAATAGTGATGGGGCTCTCTGTTAGATTTGGAGGCCTTCCATGCTTGACCCTTATGATTTTATTCATTTTGAAATACATGGGAGTCTTTTTCTCCTTTTTATTTTTGGTTTCATGTTGCTGCCTAAAGTGGAAGCCACTTCCTTCTAAATATTCCCTAGCAAAAAAATAGTTTGTTGAGGGGATATATGAGTGGTGTTTTTAGGCCTCAAAGGCTCCTCCTCTTATACCTTATCTTTTTCCTTATCTTCTTCCCATGCATCCTCTGTATTTCCTTCCTCTATTTACATCTACTCTTCTTCTTCTATCCTCTTAGTCTCTTCCTGCCATGTTTTAGTGTCCATATCTTCAAGGATAGAGGGAGGAGTTTCTCGAGGGGTGATGTTCTATGTCCCTATTAGAGTCTCTTTTTCCATGTCAATAAAATTGGACCACAACACAGGTATTTTGAGCTTGTTTATCAAATACTCCACTATAATTTTAATCAGACCACGATGGTCCAGGTGATGATTTTTTCCTTCTCTAACGTTGTGGCTCACATCTCTCATGGAGTGGAGGAGGAAGTAGGGTACGTTCAACCTCTAATCCAATGGCAGATCCTCCTTGATTCTCAGCTCATGCAAAAAATTCAAATGGTAGCTTTAAACTTCACTGAGACTACCTTTAGAAGATATGTACTTCCAGATCTGGTAGGTCACCTCATCCCACGGGTAAGATAATTTTTCCCTTGTTACCCTATTTTTGTCTTCTATGTGCTCTTCATTGGGTAGAAAGAAAAATTTCTTGGAAAAAATACTAGTGACCTTGTCTTCTCTATTCCTTTTGATTCCTAGGGGTCAGGTGATCAATATCATTTTCAACTCAAGGATGATAGTTATGGCTAGTCCTCTCACCATATTAGTGGCATTGACATTTTTTTCTAAGTGAAAAGACAATGCAAACTCTCAAGCTACCTCATCATCATATCCTCTTAGGATTTCAAAGAACCCCAGCCACTGATGCCTTCTAAAAATGTCTACTACAGGAGGGTGCAATCTAATTCTCTTTTTATCTGTGGGTTCTCTCCTATTGAAACCTCCTCCCATTTCTTTTTTTTTGTGTTTGAATTATGTTAAAGAGGTATTATTTTGTGGCTTCATGTCAAACATGGGCGAGTCATTGACAAAGCACTACTATATCACGTGCATTCATATTGAGGTAAACAAAATAGAAAAAAATAAAACATTATATTGACTATATAACAAGGGGACAGTGGGTTTTTATTTATTATAAAGGAATATAAATATTTTAGGGTATTATTTATTGAATTTTTGGGAAAAGCGCATAAAAAAATGGGTTAGGTAAGGCCAAAATATGACCAACTGACAGATCTGTGAGAGGGCATTCAACTGTGAGATAGAATTCAACTTCCAACTATGAGAGAGGGCATTCGATTGTAAGAGTGCATTCGAATTCCAAAAAAACTGAGGGAATTAATGCTTCAAATCTAAGAGCGCCTTCGAATCTCAGATTTTTTATAGGGAATTCGACTGTGAGATGGATCTCAGAGGGCCTTCAAATCTAATATTTGTGAGAGCGAATTTGACTATGAGAGGGAATTCAAATTTGAAGAAAAATAAGGGCACTCATGTTTATGAATCTCAGATGTGAGAGGGAATTGAAATCCACTTCAAAGAAAACTAATCAACCAAGAATTTGAATAATACTGCAAAGAATATCCTCTAGAATGGGACTGAGTACCTTACTCCTGATTGGGGTGAAAATATGAAAAGTGAGCCATCAACTTGGAATACATTTTGGATCACCTGCAGATTATTCCCATTCGATTAGTCCCTGTGATATCCCTTATGAGTAGGCCCCTCATTTTTCTTGATAATGACCTTTCTGGGATGGTGGAATGAATCTGAACTAACAACCCCACCTCTTGTGAATAATTTATGGAAAACTAAGCGGTGAATGGATTTCAGAGGAAATTTGAAGAAAATTGAGCAACATTCGAAGCATAGAGTGGCTGACGATATGAGAGCCCCCTGAGAGTGAAATTCAAAGAAAACTTAGAGCAGCATACTAAGAGCGAAATTTGAGAGTGTCCGATGATCTGAGAGGCGAACTTGTTGGAGGCATCAAGGTCCTGCTACTATAGTGTAAGCCCCTAACTTTACTACAACATAAGACCCTATTTTTTATGATTATAGTGTGGAGCATCATGTTGTTGTATCACTTTTTTTTGCACCAATTTTGTCATTTCTCCCCACAACATCAATATTATATATTTTCTTCACAATTTGATATACTGTAGTTAGTTTAGTATGCATTGGTTTCCAATTTTTGATATCGATGCTTCATGCTTTTACATGTGATAAAATAGTCATATGGCTGATCCATATAAAGAGATATCCTTTTGGTATATTGTTTAAATAAATATAGGAAAATAGCTCATCAGGCACTACATTCAGTGGATGAAAAAAAGTAGATGTCGATTTAGGGATATTGCTAGATTTTGTTGGAACTCTGGAGGACTCATTTGCTCATCTAATCAATGCAGAGTCACCAACTGGATTCCAAACATTTTATTCTCTCTCTTATGTTTCACATAATTTCATTTCTATCCAACTTCTGTCCTAGGCACCAATATTGCAAGTTTAGGTGAAGTTATTTCCCCACATCTCAGTAAAAATTTCAAGGGGTTGTCACTGTCATATGGTGTTTCATGTGGTTACAAAGGTTTTAGTTGAGGAAATTGCATTTTTTTCTTAATGATCATTGAAAATTGTGAAGGATGTAATAATGAAAAAGATACTGCAATTCTTGGAAGTACTTGTTAGGACCCCATAATGTACCATTTTGACTATACATTTTGTATCATTCCACTCTTTTCCAGTCCATATTTAAAACGTATACTATCACTTTCATCCATTTTTTCAAAGGTATATAATATTCTTCTCTTTACTATATGTTTAACTTGTTTTACGTATAATGTTACATTACTTTCATATTTAATCATTAATCGAAGATATATAGTTTCTGAGATAGTTTGAAGATTGCAGTTAATCTAACTTGACTGTTTGAAGACCACGTTTCTAAAATAGTTCACAGTCTCTTGCTGAAACAATCAACAGTACGCAAATCTCGTTGTTGAAACAACCTCTGATTTGTGATTTTGAAGCAATATTTTAGGCACGACAGCAACAAGAAAAGACAAGTAAAGAAGCTATTACACTGGCCGTAACAATTGCACTTTGAATCCAGTTCCATCATAACCATTATAATAGCATTTTGCTATGGAAGAAAAAAAGGATCCTATTTCAGTATAGAAATCAGATTGGGTTAAAAATAAGATTTCTATAATGTAAATCAATTGTAACAGATGTATCCTCTTTAAAAGGAGGAGAAATCAGCATTAGAGGGACAATTAGAAACTATGGGAGGTTCATTTTTGGACAGAGAAGGAATGTGACTCTTTTTTAATATGTTGCTTTCGACAGATGAATAAAAGTTTGTTCTGAGCATTCCATTTTAATTCATTCTTCTGGGGAATCTTGTGAGAAGGAAAGGGCCCGCCTTCTTCACAAGATTCACCCATTTGTTCCTGTAGTTTGTTAACTATTATTTTCATTCATGCCTTGATTAAACTCTATTTATTGAAGTTATTCATGTAGTATCTGAATTCTATTGTTTATTGTTGAGCTCTGTTTCCATTACTTGTTGCATTGATTTCATACAATTCATTCTTGGGAAGTTGTGGATTATTTTAATTAGCAATATTGTTTATGGAACCAGTTTGTGAAAGCTTGGTAATAAGAAACAGGTGCTGAAGATTCCTACTTGAGGAATAGGGTCTTGTTCTCTATTATAGCATGATTAGTCTTTCCTTATATAGTTTGGTTTCCTTTCCTAGATTGATTCTTTAATGTAATCCAGGATTATTTTGATAATTTTCTGTAATAGAAGGATTTTTTTTACTGTAACTGAATTAGACTTCAGTTTTTTGAACAAGGTGTGATTAGTGTAATTTTTACTACAACATTTCATTACTTTTGAAATTGAGCATATACAGTGTGTGATTGTCTTTGAAATAAACAGACATCCCTGGGTTGACAATTTATGTAGCACTTGAGTTGTTTAATTCAATAAACAATTAAAGTGACCAACATTTTGGCGCCATTGTTAGGGAAGGAAATTATAGATTTCAAAAGCATTAATGTTTTTCTTTCAGATGTGCAGATTGCATGAGAGGACGCGGAACCCATAAGAAAACTAACCCTATAGGTGGCAAGGGAAAAGGAAGGGGAGGAAGAAAGAGCTTTATCAATGAGATTGTATCAAAAGCTTAATCTTCTCAGAGACTAAGCTCTCGAAGGCCAAAGCCTCAACACTCCCCTCAATCAAATTATGAAACAGAAGAAGTTGTGAGCCCTGAGAACATTGAGGAACCAACAGCAAGTGTTGAAGAATGAACAGGAAACATTGAAGAACCAGTATAAATCACTGAAGAGCCATTATAAAGCATTCAAGAACCTACAGAAAACATTTAGGAATCAATAGGAAACGTCAAAAAGCCAGCGAAAAACATTGAGGAGCTAGTAGAAAAAATCGAGGATCAAGCAAGTCTAGTAGGAGATCAAACAATGGAAGGAAAAAATGAAGGATTCTTTGGCAAAGGACAAGTAGATCCTGAAGGAGAGGGAAAAGATGAGAATTCTCTCTCTACCTTGGGATTTCCTATTGGTGATCTCCCTAGAGGAGCAACTCCCATGAAGAATATCCCACTTTCAGCCTTACCTAACTTCCATGGTTTATGTTCTGAAGATCCTGACGAATTTATTTTTGAATTTGATATATTATGTAGAAGTTATGATTATGTTACTAATGCCCAGAAGTTGAAGCTATTTCCAGCAACACTAAAAGGAAATGCACTAAGGTGGTTCATGAGTCATGGAGGCCATGTAATCACAACATGGGAACAGATAAAACAGAAATTTATGCTTAAATATCAAGACTACTTCTGGAAAAGAGAAAAAAGAGAGGAACTATATAAGATGGTAGAGAAGGAGAACAAGAATTTGGAGGAATTTGTGGCAAGACTATAGTAAAACCTGCAGAGATCCAATCATCCCAATGTAAGTAAGGATATTCTTAAAACAATATTACTGAAAGGGGTGAGGGATAACTGTTTAGACATGCTAAATATGCTTGGTAAATGGGATATATCTAAAGAATCATATGATGAAATTTTTAACCTCTGTAAAATATGTTCAAGAGGAGCCATAAGGAGCAGGTCAAACAACAGAGATACCACATATTTAAGAGTTCAAAAATCAGCCAGTGGAGGAGAAACAAGAGCCAAAATAGGTAATTTACTTGAAGAATTTAAAACTGAAATGTTAAGTTCTGTTGCTTCACAGATTGACACCTTGCAGGTTAAAAAGAAACGAGCTGAAGCAAAAGCAGCTTTGGTTGTCTTTTGCCCCAAATGCAGACATAAACATCCACTGAGGGAATGCCCATTGGAAAATATTCCAATTTGCGCCCTTTGTGAGAAAGATCATGAAACACAACAATGCCCTTCTTTACCAGGAATAAAAGTAGCATTGCAACCCACCGAAGATGAAGCTGAAGCAGTCTATCTATTGACACAGAGAAGGAAATGGAAACCATGAGGACAAGGTATGAACTCTAATATGTCATTTACATCTTCTAATCATTGGAACAACTACCCTTCTTTTAGTCAAGAAAATTACCCTCCCTTTAACCAAATGAAATACCCGCCCTTCAATCAAATGAATTACCCACCCATGCAGCAAAAAAACCCTCACTTTGTAGATCCTGCTATGTGGACTCCTTGGCCTCCACAACAACAATCCTACCTTAATCAATGGAATTCGAATTGGAGAGTTCAACAACTCCCTTATCAGAATCAATTTCCTCAATTTCAGCAACCACTTCCTCTACCATCTGGTGCTCAACCAAATAATCAAATGATGAGACCTCAGCTACATGTACAACCAAATCCTAACCCCAATAATAAAGTTGTGCAAGTTATTGATATTCAGAACCAGCCTATATTTCTTGTTTTCCCTACCCAATGTAATTATATTCATTTAAGATTTGGGAAAATAGTTGAACCTATTATTGGTAATGTTACCTCTTCCGATTCTGATAAAGAAGAAACTGGAAAACATGATTTACATAAAGAGGTACAACCACCCTATAATAACGATGCTAAAACAGCAGAACCACCATTCCCTGAGCATTTAGTTTTAACTAGAACGCCAGAACCACCTTCTTTTAATATTTTATGGGAATTGTAGAATCTGTATGTTAAAATTCCACTCTTACAAGCACTAAGAGATGTACAAATTTATGCCAGAAACATGAGAGATATTTGTGTTAAGAAACCTGGTAGGAAAGCTAAAGATCCCCTTACAATCAATGTTATGGGTGATCTGTCTACTTTAATGTCTGGTAAAACTCCCCCAGTTAAATATGGTGATCCCGGCCATCCTACTGTGACAGTCCAAATTGGTAAAACAATAATCCCTCAAGTTATGGTAGATTTAGGTGTTTCTATAACCATTATGACTCTTGAAACTTCATAATTGCTACAGCTAAAGAACACAATCAGAGATACACTGACCATTCTAGAGTTAGCTGACCATTCTAGAATCAAACTAGGATTTGTTGAAGACTTAGTCATCTCAGTCGAGTCCTGGAAATACCCAGCTAACTTTGTGGTGTTACTGACTAAAACAAAGTTGGGGGGACATCCTTTAATTCTGGGAAGGCCTTCGTTAGCCACAGTCGATGCCTTTATCAGATGCAGATCTGGTTCAATGAAAATTTCCAATGGATATGAAACTAAACAGCTTACTCTCTACCCTCATGCTACACCCATGATTAATAATGAGAATTTTGTATGGATGGACTATGATGATAACGCTATTCAACCTATTTTGTCTATAGGACAAGCTTTAAACCTTAAAGATACCGCTGAGGATGAAGTAATTAATAATTTCATTTGTGAACCCTCCTCTGTGACTTTTGAAACACATAATCAACTGGTTGCACTTTTGGAATCAGATGCCCAGGAAAATCTTAAATTGAATATCTACCTCAAACATCAACCACCATCTCTTCTCAAAGCATAACAGTAGAAATCAAACTTGGCAAAACACTGAACATAAATCATGACCTGAAAGTTGCTGAAACATAGTAGTTAATGAAGTTATTGCTTGAAAATAAGGAAGCATTCATATGGGACTATACAGATATGAAGGGAATCTCCCCTGAATTATGCATTCACCGGATCTATATTAAGGAAGGTTGTCGACCAGTCTATCAACCCCAAAGACGAATGAACCCTAATTTAAGAGAAATTGTTAAAAAGGAACTTCATAAATTGCTTAATGCAGGATTTATATACCCTATATCTGATAGTGAATGGGTTTCCCCATTGGTAATAGTCCCTAAGAAAAAAGGGAAATGGAGAGTGTGTGTAGATTATAGAGCCTTAAATAAAGCCACTCAAAAGGACCACTTTCCTTTACCGTTCATTGATCACGTGTTGGATAGTTTGTCAGGGAAGAAATTTTTCTCCCTTTTAGATGGATTTAGTGGGTATAACCAAATCAGAATTGCACCCCAAGACCAAGATAAGACCACTTTTACTAGCCCTTGGGGGACTTTTGCCTATAGAGTTCTTCCATTTGGGCTATGTAATGCACCAGCAACCTTTCAAAGGGCAATTATAGGAATATTTTCTGATATGCTGAATGACTCTATCGAAATATTAATGGATGAATTTATCCCTTATGGTGTGTCTTTCGAAGATGCATTATAGAATCTTGAGAAAGAACTTAAACGTTGTATACAAGCTCACCTCTCCTTAAGCACCGAAAAATGTCATATGATGATGAGTGAAGGAGTAGTGCTTGGACATTTTATCTCATCTCAAGGAATTTAGGTAGATCCATCCAAAATAAAAATCATTCAGAATCTCCCTATTCCTAAAACACAAACTTATGTGAGAAGCTTCCTAGGACATGCATGATATTACAGGGGATTTATCAAAAAAATTTCCAAAATATCTTCTCCTTTATTTGTGTTACTTATGAAAAATGTTGAATTAAAGTGGACCAATATTTTCCAGGAGGCCTTTGTAGAACTCAAGCATCAGTTATTCACAGCTCCTATTTTGAGAGGACCTGATTGGACACTTCCCTTTCATATATCTTCTGATGCTTCAGATACTGCAGTTGGAGTTGTCTTGGGACAAGACGAAAACCATCTTCCTTATCCTATCTACATTATTAGTAAGAATATGACTCATGTTGAGCTTAATTATACAATTACCGAAAAGGAATTTTTAGCAGTAATTTATGCCATTAATAAATTCCGACATTACATTACTGGTTACTCTACTTTTGTCCATACTGATCACTCGGCTATTAAGTATTTAATGAACAAGTTGGTCACAAATGCTCGAGTTACCATATGGTTATTTTTATTACAATATTTTGATATAACAATTGTAGATCGACCAGATAAAGAAAATGTTGTTGCTGATTTCTTTTCACGGTTAAAAACTAATGATAATATTCCAGTAGATGATTCCTTTCCTGATGAGTATTTATTTGCAGTATCTGCTCACTCACCATCGTATGTAGACATTGCCAATTATTTGGTTCCAGGGAAGTTACCATCACACCTGTCAGATCGAGAGAAAATAAAAATCATTCAACAAAGTGCTTGGTATAGCTGGATAAGTGGGTGTCTTCTTTACACGGGACTTGATCATGAAATTCAAAGGTGCATTAGAGAGGGTGAGGTGTATGATATACTAAAATATTGTCAGGGCATTTTGCTGATAAGAGAACGGCACATAAAATTCTTAGGATGGGTTATTATTGGCCCTCAGTCTTTAAGGATGCAAAGAAATATGTTCGGGCTTGTGATAGCTATTAGAGAATGGGTAAACCTAATCATAGAAATGAAATGCCATTAAACCCCCAAGTAATACTTGAGCCATTTGAAATATGGGCCTTAGATTTTATAGGATACATTAATCCTCCATCCAATCAAAGAGTTTATATATTAGTCTGCACAGATTATATGACTAAATGGGTGGAGGAAAAATCACTTCTTAGAGCTAATGAAGGAGTTTTCCTAGCTTTCCTATTTGAAGAAATCTTTGTTAGATTTGGAGTCCCTAGAGAGCTAGTTACAGATGGGGGACCTCCTTTCAATTCTCATGGTTTTAAATCCACCCTTCAGAAATATCACATTCATCATAGAATGAATACACCATACCACCCCCAAGCCAATGGGCAGGTGGAAAGTAAAAACCAAGTAATAGAATCCATTCTAACCAAAAAAGTGAAGGATAACTGGAAGGATTGGTCTCAAAGGCTCGCTGAAGCATTATGGGCTTACAGAAATACCTGGAGAAATACTACAATATTTTCTCCCTATGAATTGGTTTATGGTAAAAGTGTTGCTTTTCCTGTGAAATTTGAAATTAAAACCTTGAGGACTGCTTTAGCTCTTAACCTTGATTTGACTAATGTGCAGAGAGCTAGGTTGCAGCAGCTTCTTGAACTAGATGGAAAAATATTAGATGCCATTCATTAGACAAATATGGTCCAACAAAAAAGAGAAAAGTGGCATGATATAGTCATCAAGCACAAGAAGTTCCAAAAAGGTAATTGGGCTTTATTGTATGATTCTTGGTTTGAAAATTTCCAAGGGAGGCTATGTACAAGAAGGGTGGGACCCTATGAAGTAGATGTTTTTTTTCCCAATGGAACAGGAAGACTCTTAAAAATTGATGACATGAAAACACCACTATTAGTAAATGGCCATCGGCTTCGTTTATACCATCACCCTATTTCTAAAGAAGATTTTAAGGCCACTTGCATGGCAAATGCACATTATTTTTTTCTAGGGGAGTCTTCTGCTCCTCACTGCATTTAATTGTTTTCTGCACTGTATTTTTAATATTATATTAGATTTCTTAAAATAATAATCCCTGTCAAAGGTCGACATGTTACAATTGGTTATTTTGCAGAATATTGATTAATGAAGGGCTTACAAAGGAAGGAATATTCCACCACAAGAAGATCCAAGCTTCAGTTTGAGAAGTTTTTCTTCCCTCACTTAAATTCATTTCCCTATCTCCCAGTAACATTTCATCATTAATTCAATTCATTCCTTTTCCCTTTTCATATCATTTTTTCCATTGCTGAAACACCATTCTTCAGCAAATATTTTCCCTAGTCTTCATTGCTGAAATACCATTTCTGAGCAAATATTTTCCCCATTTTTTTTCCACTACTAAAACATCACTCCTCAGCAACATTTTCCCTATTTTTCCATTGCTGAAACACCACTTTCAACATTATTTTATTTATTTTCCCATTGCTGAAACACCCGTTGCTGAAACACCATTTATTCTTAAAAAAAAAACATGACTATGCAACTTCCTCAGTCCTTCATTTTCACTTCTCTTATTCCTTGTGTGAATCATGTCCATTCACTGCCTTTTTCTTATGATCAAGTAGACCTATAATATGACCTCCCTCATGTTTCAAAGAGTTTCTAAAGTTCTTCCATGACTATTGAGCCATTAGAGACAAGAACTATATTTTTCAAACTATAAATCAAAGGTAAATATAAGGTATGTAAATTTTATGTAAATACAATTAGACTATGGTTTAAAGAGAAGATTTTGTTCATTATGACCATAATCTCCACACACTTAAAGATATCATTTCACCATATTTGGGGGGGAATATTGAAAATATATACCATCATTTCACAGCATGCCAATTACCGCCATTTCTCCTACCCATTACTTTGCCTTTTCACCGTTACTCCATGTCCTTATTCGCAAAGTATACTTTGTTCGAAGTCCAGTAACTGTGCTCTTTGCATCTGTGTTTTACCAAATTTGGGTAACTATGGGAGGACTGGCCATTCGACATGAGCCCGGCTCGATAGCTCTGCTTGAATTGTTCCCAGACGCGTATCAGATTTTTCAGCAACCAGGTTGGGTAGCATATTTAGAGAGACTTCAAGACTTTGATCCACAACAGGTCCTAGAATTTGTACAAAATATTCAGGAAGACCATTCTACTATCCATGGAGTCCGAATTCTAGTTTCAAAGGATGACATAGCATAGGTTTCAGGTCTTTCGGTCACTGGTACTCGATGTTTTACCCCGAAGTACATCATTCTGAATGCAAAACAGGACTTTCTTTTGCCAGGAGAACACGTCGAGCTTAAAGGCCAGTGTATTAGACTTCACTCATTGCCTCCTCCTTGGCCGAAAGTTACTGAATTCGTCAAGCATTATCTCACTTGTGAAGGTCGTTATTAGGTAGTCTATCAGCATGATTTTGTATTAATGAGTCATTTATGACATGGTAGACTAGTGAACATTCCTTACTATTTACTTGGATGCATTAGAAATATGCCATATTACTGTAGACGGGTAAAATTCCCAGTCCTTTCCCTCACCCATCACTGCCTTGTTCAAATACTAATTCAGAGGGGTTTGCTCAATAAAACCCTCCTCTAAACAACCTACCACTACCCCCTGAGCAAGCTGCTGAAATTCCTCAAGAAGTTGCTCAAAATCCCCAAGAAATTCTTGAAAGTTCCCACGAGCAGCAACCAGAAAATATCCCTGACCCCCCATCAATTCCATCAACAGAACCAATTAATTCAATTAACCTTTCCTCAAGTCCATGTCACCACTTAACAGAATCATATGATCCTACCGTCCATATTTCCAGTGATGACTCTCAGGCCGATACACCACCATATTCCTCTATTCGTAAAAGGAAAAGGCGAATCACAACTATCTCCTTATCAAAAAGACAAACAAGGGCCACAACTAAAGTAGCTGCCTCCTCTGATAGCCCTTCTCCTAGGGTAAAACCCTCTCATAAAAGGAAAAAGAAAAGTACTGTTTTTTCTGCTTTCTTACCTAGAAGATAAGTGAGGATGTCTATTGAATCAGAAATCATTCCTATTACCCCTAATACCGCAACCATTTTGTTATATCTCCACACATCACCACCCTTCCAAACCTCAGAATTATTACCTGTCTCACCCTGTGGCACTGAAACACAAGAACCAGATGCCTAGGGTAATATGACATCATTTTCTACAGAACAAGTAGTTGTTCCACAAGAACCATCTACTCAGTCAGTAGCTGTTACACAAGAACCATCTACTCAGTCAGCAGCTGAAGCACAAGAACCAGCTGTTGATGTGAAAAAACTAGACATCCAAGATGCTACTCATTCAGTAGTTGCTACAAAGGAACCAGCTCTAGCTATCACACAAGAACCAGCTACAGCTAAATTAAGGCAATCAACTCCGAAGAAAGCAACTGATACACAAGGCCTAGTCACTATGGCCTCCCTTTTACAGGAAAATGAGTTTTTAAAATCATAATTAGAAGCTTATAAGAAATAATTGGTAATGTCAAGGGAAGCCTTTGACAAGGAGCTAAATTTTTATACCCTGGCACATACAGTATCAATGGCAGACAAACATACAAAAAATGATCCATATAAAGAATATATGTGCAACCAATGTGGAAACATCTATCAACAAGCAGGATATAATATAGTTCAAGTTCTAATGTCGGGAGCATCTACATCTTCTGCAATCAAAGAAGGATGCCCTACTATTACACAAGAACTAGTAGGGCCTTCAAAAATTTTAGAAAAAGAAGTTGAGGTACAAGTGTCCTACCCTACTCTAATTGATTCTGCTACTCAGATTATACCTCAGCCTACCACTTGCAATGCTTGAACACAAACTGAACCATGGGATGAGCTGAAAATAATGAACAAGTGGAGGAAATAGTATGCCATTTCGCAAGATAAAACCTTGCAGCAGCACAAATTAGTCTGGCAGAATCATATGTATTCCAACTGGGAGATCTGGGAGTAGACACTCAAGAAATTTAGAGTTTACAAGAAGGAGAAAAAAGAGCTAAAAGGAAAAATTCTCCTAATGTTTGAACTGGTACAAAAATTATTTGCTTCTAGGAAGCCATCTCTAAATTATTCCTTATTTCTCTTAGAATGCCTTGTTTATTTTCAGTTGAAAGCAATCAAAGATGGAAGACTCCATGAGGTCCTTACATCTGAACACTTTGTGAAAACATTTATAGAATCTTCCACCAGTGATCAGCACCTACTATGTGAGTTGTACCTCCACAATGAAGCTATCCCTAAAAACAGAAAGATTAATCTCAATCCTCGTGTGGGGGACATTCAGATCAAGGCATTTGCCTCTTTTCTTGCTAATCAGATTACATGGCACACTACTTTTCTTGCAACTAGGCATAATGAAGAGAACCGCGTTCTCTGGATAAGGCCAGAACCTTAGTACCCTGCCATCTTTGTGGCAGAATATCATCAATTTTTGAAGAAGCCAGGAATGACTAGACATATACAACACTTATAGGCTTCAGTACTCGAAGACTCTCACCATTTTATCAGGGCCAAAGAAACTGCTGCTTTGAGAGAAAACAATATGTTTTGGCAAAAATCCTCTAAGGAGAGACATGAGTATAATCCTTTTAGCCCTCCTAACGTCGAAACTTAATTGTCTAGAGTACCCAATTATATCAGATGTGTTCATCAAAGTGCTGAGAATTGGATAGGGCACCACTTTCATTTTCCCATTTTATGGATGCCAGCAGAAGAATATCATGCTCATTATAGGTTGGCTAATAAGGATGAAGCAACAGCTTGGAAAATATTGCAAAGTGTGCAAGGATTCATAGCTTTAACAGATATCACTTTCCATAGCTATTGCCTAAGTAATTTGCATGCAAAAGCCAGTATCTGGACTTTGACTCAGACTAAAGTTGCCTGAGGACATGCAACCCTTTCAGTTGGAGGGGATGTTAGGACCCCATAAAGTACCATTTTGACTATACATTTTGTATCATTCCACTCTTTTCCAGTCCATATTTAAAGCTTATACTATCACTTTCATCCATTTTTTCAAAGGTATATAATATTCTTCTCTTTACTATATGTTTAACTTGTTTTATGTATAATTTTACATTACTTTCATATTTAATCATTAATATAAGATATATAGTTGCTGAGACAGTTTTAAGATTGAAGTTAATCTAACTTGACTGTCAGAAGACCACGTTGCTGAAACAGTTCACAGTCTATTGCTGAAACAGTCAACAGTACACAAATCCTGTTGCTGAAACAGCCTGTGATTTGTGATTTTGAAGCAGTATTTTAGGCACGATAGCAAAAAAAAAAGACAAGTAAGGAACTTGTTACACTGGCCGTAAAAATTTCACTTTGAAGCCAGTTCCATTGTAACCATTATAACAACATTTTTATATGGAAGAACAAAAGGATCCTATTTTAGTATAGAAGATCAGATTGGGTTAAAAATAGGATTTCTATAATGTAAATCAATTGTAATAGACGTCTCCTCTTTAAAAGGAGGAGACATCAGCATTAGCGGGACAATTATGGAATACGGGAGGTTCATTTTTTAATAGAGAAGGAACATGACTCTTTTGTAATATGTTGCTTTTGACAGATGAATAAAAGTTTGTTTTGAGCATTCCATTTTAATTCCTTCTTTTGGGGAATCATGTGAGAAGGAAAGGGCCCGCCTTCTTCACAAGATTCACCCATTTATTCTTGTATTTTGTTAAATATTATTTTCATTTATGCCTTCATTAAACACTGTTTACTGAAGTTATTCATGCAGTATCTGAATTATGTTGTTTATTGCTGAGCTCTGTTTCCATTACTTGTTGCGTTGATTTCATACAATTCATTCTTGGGAACTTGTGGATTATTTTAATTAGCAATCTTGTTTATGAAATGAGTTTGTGAAAGCTTGGTAATCAGAAACAGGTGTTGAAGATTCCTAATTGGGGAATAGGGTTTTGTTCTCTGTTATAGCATGATTAGTCTTTCCTTCTACAGATTGGTTTCCTTTCCTAGATTGATTCTTTAATGTAATCCATGATTCTTTTGATAATTGTCTGTAATAGAAGGATTGTTTTTGCTGTAACTCAACTAGACTTCATTTTGTTGAACAAGGTGTGATTAGTGTAATTTTTACTACAACATTTCATTGCTTTTGAAATTGAGCATATACAGTGTGTGATTGTCTTTGAAATAAAAAGACTTCCTTGGGTTGACAATTTATGTAGCACTTGAATTGTTTAATTCAATAAACAATTAAAGTGACCAACAGTACTTATTCTGGATCCTATTGGCTGCAACTTTTCAGAATAGCTTCTTCTTTGAATTTTAGAGTAGCTCCACTTTTTCCTTGTATGTCAATTACTTTCAAGGAGTTTTCGTGGCTAACGTATGAACCAGTGATATCTTGCACTTAATTTTATCCATTCCATCCTCTCATTTTGTTGTTTGTTTAGGGAATTTAGGCATTGAGGTTTATGTTGAGAACCACCCAATGGAAATGTTTTCTTATATGTTTACCAAAAATGTATTGGGACCTCTGCCAAAGTGATATCCAATGCTGCAACATACTACCCAAATTGATGTGCACTTCCGCTTTCTCAACAAATTCGGTGATATATTTTTTCCCATCAAACATCAACGGGTCCTTTACCTCAAAACCATTAAAACAATGGGTCTATAGTATAACACACCACTGGGTAGAGTGTTCATACTCTACATTATGTGATATATTAATCATAGCTTAAGAATCTATCTCATACGAACATATGCTACGTAAATAAAATTCTCCATTGACTATAGGATTAATGTAATCCTCCCTTTGTCTTGTCATTAGATTTGAAAACTGATCCAATGTGTTCACATCTAACACCTCCTTAATTGGGTGGACAAAACTCTCACCTTGAGTTGGATCTAGCAGCTAAACTACCCTACATCATATCTCTGTGTTGTTGGTTCAGGTAATTTTGGTTTTTTGTGTGGAATGGGTGGTAGTATCACACATACCTTTAATGGATAAAATAATAATCATTATTTTGTACATGATTATGTTAAATATTAGTCTAATAATGCTTATCCTCTATGTATAATAAATATATTAGTTGACCTTGTTACAATTGATAATTAGTGTGTCCTATGTTATGGAAGTGAACCATAGTTAATCCAAGCGCTTTTCAAGGTTCTCCTTTTATTGAGCCTACCCATCTCGTAAACTACTATTATAATTGATTTTATATTAATTACTGTGTCCCGTTAGCCCCGATACATTCTAGGTACTATACAAGGAAGGCTGGACCATAAAGTGAATATATTGACAATAAAATACTATAACCACAAGACTAATAGAAGAATATAGTTATGGAAGTCAAATATTAGGATTTTGATAAACTTAGTGCATAAGTTTTTTAATGAGTAGAGAATTTTTAGTTTTTTATAACAAGTAGTATAATAGAGAGTAGGTGGAACTGAGTACCTCCAATCCTTTGTTATGAAGCCTCATCTAAGATGTAACACGTCTTTTTTGTATATTACATTTTTTTAGGGTATGAGTATAGCAATAAAAAACTCTAAAATAAAATTCCAACTCTAGTTGTAATTCCCCTTGAATCAATTTGCAACACACATATAGGTTAAAAAATCAAATAGATGTCCACCTATGAAATTTAATGGATAAATATATGGCGAACAAATCATGAACCACCATATTCTTTCACGAGGTCACTTTACAATGGATGGTGAAATTTACTACAATGGCATTCAAATTTTCAAAAACAACTAACTAAAGGAACTGGCTATCAGAGTATGCCATATAATTAATAACCAATGTATGCTCATCGATATATTTTTGTACCACCATTCAACTGGCCCTTGGGTTGAGGAAGAAATTTCTGCAAATTCAAAAGCTTTTCAAGATGAACATAAAACTTTCTTCCAGAAGTATATGAGGCAACAATGATGCCTTCCATCATCTTTGCAAAAAAATAAGCTTAACGATTTCTCCAACTTTGCCTATATGGGTTTTATGCAATAATTATATGGTAGCATTAAAGTATGGAACCTTATTATTGATAAGTATGGTAACTACGTCTCCTTGATAGGTGGATAAATGTTGAAACTTACACAATATTCAGTGGGAGGACCCCCACCTCGTCCTTGACCAAAAATTCAATTTTTAGATTTTCAACCATTCCCCCCCCCCCCCACTAATTGATTTTGGTTATGTAAAAACACTATACCTTGTTTCCTTTATATAATCCATCATTACTTCCCAGTAAACCCAAAGCCCTGTGTCTTTTGCTATCAATGGATAGTTCAACAAAACAATAAGAACATGAAAGATAATGCAGAAAAAATAATGTACATAAATTATAGACTGATGGGATATTATAATTAGTTTCTATGACACAAATAAATAATTTAACATAAGATTAAACTTTTTTCTTGTAAAGAAAGGAAAATTTGGTGATGTAGGTCAATTTTCCATTTCTATAGTACTGTTCAATTTGAAAGACAAGTTGGTTCCAAAATCCCAGAAATATCAATTTGGCAAAGGGCTACAAATGTTTTCTGAGTGATAGAAATGTACAACTCACATTTACAAATATGACAGATTGACTATAAGTCCTTATATATATTGAGAAATAGATATTATACTCCAATCATATAATATATAGAACTGAGAAGTTATAGGGAATATTTGGGCCTACATAGTGTTCTTTATTGTTGAAAATATTCTTTTCGTTTACCTTATTCCAAGGTGAGGATAATTGGTTAAGAAAAACATTACCATGAGATAGAGAACACACCATTAAAGTATATGTAAAATTAATTTGGAAGTTATTTCATAAAATAACCCATTACACATCATAAATGATTCACAACTAAGCATATATAATTGATGAAAAGGAATCTACATTTTTTTTTTAACTACAGTAGTAGCTATAGAGATATATGTCTCATTTTGTTCTCTTGGACTCAAATCTTGGGATTTTTTTTCCCATGTCCCTCTATAATAAAGGTTATGATGTATTGAAATTAAACCCTTGGGAAGTGTATCACATGAATTTTCTTTTTTTTATGTCCCTTTATCATACATTTTTTTCTATATTGAACTTGACCCTTAGGGTGCGGCTTATGACATTTTTTAAGCATTCTATAAAGAAACTACCACCTTGTCCAGTGAAATTTTCTACAGTAGAACTAGTTATATAGATTTTTGTTTCATTTTCCTTAGTAGCTAGAGGAGGTGAAACTTTTCAAATGCTCAAGATTAGCAATACCTGACTATGGTTGGAAGGTTGGAACCAACAAAAAGTTTTTGGTAGGACTTCCCATTTTATTAAGCCTTCCTCCTCTATCAACCAAATTATGTCAAGTACCTTGCTTCTATAAGTTTCTCTAGTATCCAAGCAGCATACAAACACATTGGAAACCTAATTATTCTGTTGACTAAGTGTATATTTTATGTATATTTGAACCTATTAACTTACGATTTGAATTAAAAAATTTAATAACAATAAATAATTTATTATAATTATATTTTAATAAAGACTAATAAATATTTAAGAAAAATTATGAATGTTTTTATTTCAATCAGTTTGGGCTACATTTAGATCTTCATATGCATGATGTCTAGCCTATTTATGGCTAGTAATGCATGCAAAGATGTTTTAAAATCTAATCTAATAGTAAACATAAATTAAAGTTAGAATTTCAGTTTTATGATTAAATAATGCAAGGAGAATAGTACCTACTATATTTTTTTGGTATATGGGGTCGACTAAGGATTACCTGGAAGAGATTTAAGAAGATCTGGGGTTATGAATATAGGTTTTTCCATTAGAAACCTTAGAATATCCACCTATTACCTTAGAGACTTCAAGGAAATTTAGTGGAAGACCAATGATGGTTGGAGAACATGCAACATGGTCTTGAACATGACCATCATGATTTCCAAAATGTGGTGGTTGTGCCAATGAAACTTTTTGTTATGCTAGATATGGCATAAAAAATCTAATTTTGTGACTGTCATTATGCCATGAAGCCACCTTGAAGCAACATAAGTGGAAAAAGTGTTTGTAAAAAAAATAAGCGAATTTTACATCCAATGGATCTCCCTTTTCCATGAGGATTGTGACTCTAAGTAAGTTTGTACATAATCATAACATAAAATATTCACAATCCTCAATACTTTTTAAAATCACTATTATGATACCAATTCGTAAATCGAAAAAGAATTTGGCCTCTCATGGCATACTTCAATCTAGTTCCTAGGCAAGGAAAAAAATTCCTATCAAGTAAGAGATTTGATATGTATGGAAGGAAAAAATCTTGAGGGCATAACACCTATGATACTACATAAAATAAATAGTATGAGCCCAATTTTGAAATGGAGCCAAAATTTTGCATCTTGTAGTTTGATTGTAATCAACAACACTAGTGAAAATATATGCACGTCACAATTTTTTGGTGGTTGAAGGGCGTATATCTAATGGAAGTTGAAAATTAAAAACCTCAATGAGCCAAGGTATATACCCCTTAATTGTAAAAACCCACCATTTTTAGATCTAGTAGCTGTGTGAGATGGAAACCTTCAAAGGTGACTATATCTACATGATGCAATCATTGTATTACAACAACAACTAGTGCAACCCTCTCATCTCATTTTGTAAATAAAATAGTAAAGACCTATAGCGATTAATTTGTAGGGATTGAGTCCTTTGTTCTCTTTTTGAATTAGAGTGATGAAGGTATTATTTGTGGTTGGAAAGGAACCTCATATTCAGTGCAACTTTTATTTTAATACCTAGACCTCATCTTTAATGGTGAACCGAATCTGGTGGAAGAAATTTGTAGTGAAAATGTTAGGACTTGGAGGCTTTCTGTAAGGCATATCCATGACATTAAATTTGACATATATTAAAGTGACGTGTCTCATGGGACTAGTAGCATGTTATTTCAAGAATAATTAGGGAATGTGTTCGGTGATCATGTGAATGGCAGTGAAACCGTCCTAGTTGAGTTTTGAGAGGAGAGACCTAAATTTTTTTGTTGTTTTATGATCAATATGCTGATGAAAATTTAGCTTATTACCATGATTTTTCTTGAGATGAGTAATTATATTACAACTCCAATGTTGAATCATCAAGTTATGGAAGAATTTTGAGTTGTGTTCTCCTTCTTCAGTCATTGTACTTGTGATTTCTACTATAAAAGTATTTTTTCTTGTTGATGTCACTCACTAGGGTGGGTAAATTTTTTTTTCTCTTGGCCAAAAATGGATTCGTGCATTCCACAAATAATTCATTGTTGAATGCATGCCATTCTTGATTCTAGATCTTTTGGGCTTGGAAAATGTCTACAAAGACTATCATGTTCCATTTCTTGAGATGTTGTTTGAGGTTTTTAAGTCTTTGTTGGGACTAATAAATTAGATTCCTTTTGTGTATGACATCTTGATTCCACCATTGATTGATGTTCTTATAAATGTATAGTCAGGAAAGCCAAAAATTTTCAAATGTAAAGGGATTTTTGATGTGGATACTTGCGTTGTCGAGAGTGATGGATACAGGCCAATGATCTAATCTAGTTGAAGGGAGAATATTAGCATGTATACCTTGACCATACAGCATTAAGGTTTCTAAAATCAAGAAATATTCCAATTTAAAACTAGATGTTATGAGCCCCCACATTTATTGTTACAAGCATGGAACCCATTCAGGGTTTCCACATCAATCAGTCTCATCTCACTAATAAAGGTGTTGAATGCTTCATTACCTTGATCATGTCTAAAAATTTATCCTTTTATTTTACTTTAAGGAAGAAATAAGGTTGAAATCCCTTCTTAGAATCCAATTACAATTTCCATTGATATGTAAAATGTTGGTAAGACTTTGCAAGAATTTGTATGTTTCCAGAAGATGAATTCCCTCCTGCCTCGTAATCAACTCCCACTTTCTATTATATTCTTTCTAATGATGTGGCAAATCCAAATGGCATGCAACTCCACCAACTCTTTTATTTCCACTGAAAAGTGTGTCCAAGTTAACTCGCCACCATTTTTCTTATTAAATCCTCTCTTCTCGACAATAATTCATTCATTCAATTTATTCATAGCGAGAGGGCGAGGGAGTCATACATTAGCCTCACCTAGTTTCCAAATAGTTTCAGGGTCCTTCATGCAAAGAGTTGGCGCACTATAGTAACGATAGGGCCTGCCTTTATTTGTTATGTTTTTATTTGCTAAGTGAGTTGTTTACTATGTTTATTTGTTGTGTCTTTTGCAGGTACCTCATGGAGGCCTCACTTTGATGTTGTTGATGTACTTTCCTCTTTGGAGTCCTATGGTGATCTCTAGGATCAAATATTCAACCTGATTTTACTGCTCTTTATGTAGTAAGTTGTGGTCGAATGGTACTAGTGTATGCACATATGTGCTACAGTAAGAGATCATCTTCTTTTTACCGTCACTTTTATACCTATCTAGAGCTCAAAATGACATGAGGTGGTGAGAAAATGATGTGGAAATATTGGGGGTGGTGTTAGGATGCTGAGGTAGTGGTGTGGATTAGGAAAAAAATGAAATAAAAATCCCTTTGTTCATGTTGAAATAATTTGTATCACAGTGGCAGAATAGAGGGTTAGACAAGGGGATCTTTATCCATGGGATGAAATGATGGTTAGGGTTGGTAGCCATTGGTGTAGTGACACTTTTCATGCCCCTTTATAAGATCATAGAGTTTTGAGTGAGTCCAGGTGGTCTTGGCCCTTATTCATGTAGATTCTAAGCACTTATTCGAGTACTACGAGATTTCCTATAGCTTTCTAGGACATCCTGTAGTA
The DNA here is from genome assembly GCA_034641835.2 of Pinus albicaulis. Classification (NCBI taxonomy): domain Eukaryota; kingdom Viridiplantae; phylum Streptophyta; class Pinopsida; order Pinales; family Pinaceae; genus Pinus; species Pinus albicaulis. The sequence goes on from CM076571.1 coordinate 589,961,383, forward strand.
GTACAAAGATAGGAGGAAGTTCAATTTTTTTTCTTAGAAAGCGGTATAATTTAATGAAGAAATGAGAGTTGGATGTGGAGTGAATAGGTAGGGGGGAGAGAGAGAGAGATGGAATAATGGTGTACCATTATACATATTATCCCTATTCGGCAACATCTAAAACAAGAACAGGTTAGTTCCTTGGTGTCATCTCATTCTTTCAATTTTTTTTCTATCTTTATTTTCTTTCTATTCTTTTCTTAAGGAAGGTGGGTTGCCTTAGAACATGTTTTCACCGCACAAACCTGCCTTAGTTTCCTCCAATAGGTTTTCTCCCAACGGTATTTTATTTCTCTATTTTTCCTTTTTCTCTTTTTCCCTTTTTCTTGTTCCTTTTTTTTCTCCAACACTGCCTCATGGAGCTTTTTAACTTTGGAATTGGACTTGGATGTCTCATAAATTTTTCCACCCAAGCCTCTTTATTTAATTTTATTTTTCCTAGATCTAAGGTGAGGGAATGGAAGATATGAGGCTCTTAATTACATGCACCTCTATGTTTATTGTGTTGATGAATTATGCCTTCAACAGGGGCCTCTTGTACACTTTTATCTTATAACAGGGGCCTCTTGACAAGAAGAGGGATCTATGGTTCTGATTTTAACAGATCCGTTGTCATGGAATTTCTCGATCTGGTAAGTTTCTAGACATTTGGTCATTAATTTTCCCTTGAAGTCCTTAAATCTGAAGTCATGGAGAAAATCCTAATCCCCTTCCTGAAATGTCTTCTCTTTGATGTTCTTGTCATGCCAAACTTTGTTATGTAGCTAGATTACTTTTGTATGAAGGAGGGGTTGCATCCTAAATCCATCCAAAGAATTTAGCTCAAGAAACATTTCTTTTTGTGCCTCTGTGATGTCCAAATCCAATTGAGCTTCCATTCTGAGGGTGCTATACTAAAATTCAATGAAAATTAAATCTTTCTCCCCATAAACTAGATCATATGGAGTAAACCCTGTAGTTTTCTTCCAGGTGGTGTTTTAAACCCAAGTGGCCTCCACCAATCTATTTTTCCAATGTCTTCAATTGTTTCTCACAACTTTGATAATGATTTTCTCTAATGGTCTATTTTTCACTTCCACCTGCCCATTTTCTTGAGGATGATAGGTAGTAGAAGTCTTGTGCTTGATATTGTGCTTCCTCATGAGTTTCGCAATTGGATGAGATGTGAATTGAGCCCCCTGATGGGTGAAAACCACCTAAGGATATTCTAACTTGTAGAACACATTTTATCTCAAAAATTTAGCCACCTTTTCTCATATTTCTACCTTGATAGCCCTTGTCTCAACCCACTTGGTAAAATAATTAGGGCATAATATAATGTATCCCTTATTCCTGGATGGTCGATCAAACGATCTAATGAAGTTCATGCCCTAGTTTTCAAATGGCTTTAGGGAAACCTGAGGTTATAGAGACACGTCATCCCTCTGTGTAGGTTTCCCCATCCTCTGACACTAATCACATCTACTGGTGTGTTGCCTAACATCCTAATGGAGAGTAAGACAATAGTATCCAACTTGCAAGGCTTTGAAGGTTGTCCTCTTAGTAGCAAAATTACCCCCACAGGGACCATGATGATATGTTGAGAGGATGTCAAAGACCTCCTCTTCAATGACACATCTCCTAAGTATTTGACCCAGTCCAAATTTAAGGATATTTCCACCAATCCAAGTGAAAGGGGCACCCTTTATTACAATTCTTCTCTTTTCTTTGGATGAAAGGTTTTGGAGGAAACCTCTCAACAACCAGGTAGTTGGCTATGTTAGCAAACTAAGGAGAGAGTGATAAGATAGGAAATAATTGTTCATATGGAAATTGATCATCAACCATCCCTTCCTCATTTGCAGGAGAGTGACTCTAGATAGGAAATCTACAATATCATTTTCTTTTCTTGGCTTATCAATAATGGTCAAACCAAACTGTTGAAACAATATTAACCATCTAATAATTCTATTATTGACATCAAATTTGTTAATTAAGTATTTAATTGTCGCATTTTCAGTATGTACAAAATTTTGTTACCCAGTAATATAATTTTTGAACTTATTCAAGGAATGGAAAACAACTAAGATCTCCTTCTCGGTCACAGTGTAGTTTAGTTCAGCCTTAGACATATTTTTGTTGATGAAATAAATTGCGTAGGGTAATTTTTCATCCATTTGTCCCAAGGTTTAACCAAAAACTTTATCTAATGCATCAGTATGGATATGGAAGGGAAGAGCCCAATTGGGACGTCAAAGTATAGGGGTAGTGGTCATTTTTTCCTTGATGATATCCAAAGCCTCTTGACAAAGACTTGACCAACATAATTTAGAATCCTTGTCTAGTAGTCCAAAAAATGTGGAAGAAACTTTGCTAAAGTCCTTGATGAACCTCCTTTAGTATCCAACCAAGCCTAAGAAAATCTTGACATCTCTTTGCTTCTGAGGAATATGAACCCTTTTTATAATGGAAATTTTGTTTAAGTCTTCCTGTATCTCTGCCTAAGATATGGAGTGGCCTAGGACCATCCCTTCGTTCTTCAATAATTCACATTTATATACCACTTTTCAATGAATTTAATTAGCACCTTACCCATATTGGAGAGAGCCTCCTGGAAATCATACCCATAGGGAGTGAAATCGTCCATTTATATTTCCACACAATCATGGAAAAGTTTGGAAAATTTCTCAAAATAGCTCTCTTGAAAGGGCAGGGGCATTTCATAGGCCAAATGCAAGGACTCTATAAGTGAAGGTTCCTAAAGGAAATGTGAATGTGGTCTTGTCTTGGTCCTTAGGGCTAATGTGAATATGATTATACCCATTGAATCTATGCATGAAAGAGAATAACTTCTTTCCTGAAAGACTATCCAAGACTTTGTCAATGAAACACAAAGGGAAAGTGTATTTATTAGTCGCTTTGTTCAATTATTGGTATTCATCATAGATCTTCCACTTCCAATTCTTATTTGGGACTAAAAAAAGAGGATACACCCATTCACTACTTGACATGGGGTAGATAAACCCTGCATCCAACATCTTCTACAATTCATCCTGTACTATTTCCTTTAAGGCTAGGTTCATCCTCCTTTGGGAATTTCACACATGCTTGCATCCCTATTTTATGTAAATATGATGTGTGCATTGTAAGGGGTGCACCCCTTTCATGTCCTTGTGGTCCGAAGAAAAATCATTGAAGTTATCCCTCAGCATATAGTGCATTTTATCTTCTTATATGACCGAGAGAGAGGGGTTAATATTTAGGGATCTATATGGGCCAAATTCTACTACCTTGGTAGGTTCAAAGATTGATTCAACTCATAATATCTTAGTACAATGGTTTCTTTCAGATTATCTCATCAGGTCATCGATTGGAATGGATGTGGGGGGTTGGCTTTGAAGGATATGGTCAATGAGATCATCTTCATGAGGTTGTCCCCATCTAAGAACAATATCTAAGGTATAAATACAAGAGTGTGTGGTATGGTACACTTCATCTTCTTCTTCATCCTCCAACCATAAAGGCAGATCATGGTCATTGAAAGGCTCAGAAAGAGGATATAATACCAGTTTCTTAGACAAGCGCCGATTCTTGATAGTCATGTTTCCAACCCTACAACTAATATAAGCATCGATAGTGGCCAACTAAGGTATTCCTAAAATGAGAGGATATCCAGTAAACTTGGTTTTGGGTTGAAGTATTGGGAAGTCAATGGGATACTCCCAAGATTAAATGGAGACCATAACGAACTCAATAACTCCTTCCGGGGCTACTGTGGATTTATCTGCAAGTCGCAGAACCATGGTGGTATTTCTTGAAGCTCCTTGGAGGTTGAGATTCAACATGGTTTCCTTGGTAATCAAATTAATTTCAACCCCAATATAAGTCGAGGTATGAGGTATAATTATTCCATGAATGTGTGTACTGCTAGACTCTCAGGGTTTAGGTATTTCAAAAAAATCACTCTTCCCAACATCAAATCATATAGTTGACCTAGAAAATTGACGGTGGGGTTGCCTCTCTTTCTTCTCCCAGGCTCTTTGAATAATTTTTATTTGAGAAGTGTGTTTTATAAGGGAACATCCTTAATATCCTGGAGAAGGGGTATATTTACACACAAATTCTTTAGTTCTCCCAAAAGTTCAGTCTCTTCTAGGGCATGTTGGTTACACTGGATCAATCGATTTGAAAAATGAGTTTGATTAGTCTAAGGGGTATTGTCTTCCTTTTCCTCTTCAAACTTTGTAGCTATTGATGGAGGATGATTGTCTGGGAGCACTCTTTCAGAACTAAGGTAAATTTCATGTATCTCCACAGCGGATGATGGATAGGATGTTTCTTAACTGTAGATTTATTTTTCCTTCTTGTTGTTCAGGTTCATATTGGGGCAGGAAAGGATCTGAGGTAACTTAGAGGGAGCAAGGTGAGTGATTTGAGGTTGACGTTGAGGTGGAGGCAATAAAGAAGGAGGTTTGTTGAGTTGGGGTCTCCACCCTTCTGATGCATTGGTAGACTAAGGTGGTTGAGGAACATATTGCTAAAGAGGTTGATTTACAGGCCGAGGATGATATCGATGGGCATAAGGCCAATAGAGAGTTGTAGTCCATGATGGAGGAGTAGAATAATACCAAGGCTCGATGGGTGAATTTTGGTTTGCATGATAGTAAGAATAGGGTGAACCTTGCATGCCCTATCACTAGTAAAAAATGATAAATTAGTGACTAGGTGACTAAAAACGTTAGTCACCATAAATTTTGCAAATGAAATACTACTAAAAATTGGAAATTTTAGGTTACCCAACTATAAAAAACTAACATAAATGACTAATTTTGTTGTGGGTTAAAATATATGACTAACTAATAAGTAATACAACTAAAAATGACTAATTTGAATGAATCAAATAAACTAAACTATGACTAACTTCTAATAGGGTATTTTTGAGCTACCTACAACTACTTGAAGTTTATTAATAACATAATTCCCCAAAATAATGGGATACCTAGGACTATTTGAGTTTATTAATAAAATTTTCATAGAATTAGGTGTATTTTTAACCTCCTTAAGGGTTAGTTGGTATTCCCATTATGTGTAAACTTCATGTCCTATTACCCTCTCTATGTGAACATACTTGCTTAGAAAGGTATTTTATACTCTCATGTGATGGATCTTGAAGACATTTTTCAAAATAAATATTTTTATATTTTTATTGATACCCTCCCGAGTGAAAATTATCATTCTTTGAACCTTTAATAATATTAAATATATAGCCTCTATGTGAAGTGACCTCCTTTTACTCAAATGAAAAAAATATTAACTCAATAGTGGATACATAAAGATTTGAAATTTTTTAAAAATATAATCTTACTCTGAAATGACAAATTTTAAAATCTAATCTTACTCTAAGATAAAAAAAAATGGACCCATTAAAATTTAATTCCCCCCTATTCAATTGACAAACAATTAAAATGTAATCATTTAATTTCCCTCTACTCTTCTTCCTTGTTAAAATGTAATCATTTAATTTCCTACTACTCTTATTCCTTCCTAGGTTGGGAGATTTTTTTATGCTCTTCCTCTACACATAATCATGTATTAGATTCTGCTGTAGAATTTAGGAACGTGGATCCTTGACATAGTTTCTTGATTGGGTTGTAGAATCCATTTGTTCATGATGGACAAGGGTTTGAGACCTTAGGAGGAAAATAAGTCAAGAAGGGTAGTGCTAATAGTAGGGATATTTTTTCATCTATTGATATCATGGTCTCATACAATCAATTCTAAGATTTTGGATTTATTGCTTGTAGACTAATTGCACAATTCCTCAACTCTCATTATCTTCTCTGGTTTGTTATGAGTTTGTGATATCTGAAATAGAGAAGAGGATTGCAATCAAGATTATTATTGTGATAGGTTCAAAGTTACATTATTGGAGCACTTCAAACTTCCTATCTCCATTTCAAAATTGAAGTAGACTCTACAATTTTTTCAACAATGATTCAGTTCTAATAGTTGGGATCTATTTCTTGTAGAGTAATTTCACAGTTGGAATTTTTTGTCTTCATTTCATAATTGAAGTAAACTCTAAAAAATTTTCAACAATGATTTAGTTCTAATAGTTGAGATATATTTCTTGTAGAGTAATTGCACAGTTGGAATTTCCTATCTCTATTTCATAATTGAAGCAGTTTCTACAATTTTTTCAACAGTGATTCAATTCTAATAGTTGGGATCTATTTCTTGTAGAGTATTGAACAATTCCTCAGTTCTCATTCTCTTCTATAGTTTTTTATGAGTTTTTGATATCTGTAGTAATACAAAGGATTGCAATCAAGATTTTTTTTGTGACAAGTTCAAAGTTACATAATTGAAGCAGACTCTATGATTTTTTCAACATTGATTCAGTTCTAATAGTTGGGATATATTTCTTGTAGAGTAATTGAACAATTCCTTAGTTCTCATTCTCTTCTATAGTTTGTTATGAGTTTCTGATGTATGCAATAGCAGAGAGGATTGCAATCAAAATTCTTTTTCTGACAAGTTCAAATTTACATTATTAGAGTAGTTAGAGATTCATTTGAAGCAAACTCTACAATTTTTTCAACAATGATGAAGATCGAGGGATAAGGATCACCACAACGGTTGAGGATGTGTTGCCTTGAGGATTTAGTACAGTGGATGACTAACTTTGGGATTGTAACGATGAGCCTAATCTTCTAGACAATGAGGAAATCTAACCAACCTAGTCAATAATCATGTCGTTCTTATGTGAATTTCTCGTTGGGTTCTCATCACCACCAGTAACTTTATTAATTGATCGATACTAGATGAATATCCTAAATCCTTTATCTGTACCACTTTTCACAGGTCAATATTGGATCAACATTTACTATTGGTCATTAATTTATCAGTTGGTTTCATTTTCCTATTCATGAGAAATTCCAAGGATCAAATTCTGGCATGAACGAGAATATGGCAGGTTGCATAAGATTTTAAATGCTAGTTAAGGCTGGGAAGAAGGGAATTTAGTAGTTTTTTGACTTGGGTTTTCACATTTTTTGTTACAGGATCTATCAATATCTAGGTGTATATTCATTGTGTATTTAACAGGGGTGTATATTCAGTGTGTATGTAATAGAGAAGAGATCAATGCATTGTGGAAAGACATCGGTGGAAGGTGAAGTAGAAAAAATCATTGTCTCTCCAAAGGTGAGTTCCCAACAAAGACATAGAAAAAGTTTGAACCATTGTTCTTCTAGAGGGCTTGAGAAGTTCAAGAGTGTCTTCACCGAGCTCTCTAACAGAAGAGAATATATTGCAAGAAAGACCGGTGCACCAGAGGTCCTCATGAGGTTTTCTTATTCAAAAATTGGATGGATCTCGATAATGGTTGAACCAATATTATTCTACAGGGCTTGACCAGTTCAAAAGTGTCTTTACGGAACTCTCTGATCGAAGAGAATATATTGCGAGAAAGATTGGTGCACCGGAGGACCTGGTGAGCTTCACTTATTCAAAAAATGGATGGATCCTCATTGTGATGAGAGGAAGAGAGGTAATTGGGAAGAAAAACAATCGCACGGGCACTGCTAGGGTTTCATTCCTGGGAGCTATTGTGAACAGTAATGTAGATAAGGGCGGGGAATTAAGGAAAAAGGATGCATGAAATCATATTAATGGCTTGCCTGACAGTACTTTGATTTCTGTGTTCGATGCAAGGAGCCATAGCTTGATCATGCCATGGTATCAGATTTTCAGGACTACGACTTTTGGGGTTTTGGATTTGAGTGCGATATGAGTTAAATAATTGGCCTTTCTGGTAGTTGCGACCATGTCCATTATCATGGTAGTCGGAAATATGATTTTCATGAAGAAATTTATTTTTTTTGCGGTGTCATGGTTCACAACATTTTTCAAAAACGCTAGAAACCCAAAAATTAGTGATAATGGAGGATGCATCAAAACATTTTCAAAAGAAAAGGGCATTGGTAAAGAGTAATCTCAAGACTAGGCCTCGCTACCAGTGCCCCCAGAAGCCTTGTGAGAGCTCATGTTTAGGGAACCCTATTCTCTGTTATGGCTTCTCCTATGGTTGTGAATTTGAACATCAATAATCGTGAGCACACACATCTTCATCAAAAATATTAAGTTAAAAATTTCAAAATGTATGTGTCCATGGATAATCGTCCTACCACACTGACGAGAGAGTGTAACTTCTACAAGAGGACTGGAGTGGCCATGACTCACAATGCAAGTGTGGATGCAACTGCTATGATCACCACACTGCTATGTTTGGTCTTCTTTGGCCACCTCTGTGCATTTTTCTTCAAATTTCCCTATTGGTATCTACTACCAATGTTGGGAAAACATTTGAGTAAGGAGAAATAATAATATCAGGGATGCGAATCTTCAAACCAGAGAAAACATAAATAAAATGATCAGGGATGGATTCGTGTAGAGGAAGGATAATTGATAAAATTATTTATGTGATGTGATGTGGTTAAACATTTAGAAAAGGCATCAATTACAATAATAGAAACAAAAATAAATGGTGGATCTTCAGAGTTGAAGAAACCATGGTTCTCTTGGACTTTGATGGAGTAGATATTCATGGGAAAATATAGATCCATAGTTGTGGAATTCATTGCAGGGGCTTCAATAGTGTGGATACTAGATTGACATGGGTACAAGTAGGTCAATGTGAATAGAATTTTGTTGAGGTAGCTTGGATCAACTTGAGTAGAAGAAGGTCAATGTGAATACATTCCTGAGGAGGAGGAATAATTGAGAAGGTTAGTTGTTTGAAAATGTCAATTCATAAATTAGTTGTGTGATTTTTTTTGGTTAGTGATCAAACAAATAGGTACAACATGATTACAATTGGCTTCTTTATGCACTCAGTTTTCTCACAGTGCCCTGTCTCTTTATGCTTAGAGGATTGCAATCAAATTCATATAAAATTTGACAATGACTTGAATAATAGTTCCTACTGGACCCATAAGTCAAGTATAATTTCATGCCCAATCTACAATTGCATTATTAAAGTCCCTTTAGAGCTATTTTCTGAGCATTACTCAAGTCTAGTTAACATTTCACAACACTAACAACATGCTCTGAACAAAACTTACTACTGAAGCCAGAATTCAAGTAGAATTTCATGTCCAATATGCTATTGCATTATTAGAAGTCATTGTAGATCTATTTCCTGAACATTACTCAAGTCTAGTTAGCGTTTTATAACACTAACAACATATCTACTTGTAGATAAATAGTGATAATGAATGACAGGATGCCTAGGGGTAATAACATGTCCATTCATATAATTGTCAACAAGCCATGGGATTCAATCCTTAAAAGCAACATATATTCCTCCCATGCCTACTCTACATGTATACAACATGCTTTGCACCTCATCAACCATCCATGTTTAGCTCCTAGAATCTTCTCACATTGGCATTTTAATGACGAAGGTTTCTTTTTTCTAAATGGAGCTTTACATTATTTGTTAACATGAATAACCAATCAGATTTGTAGCACCAGCTCCTAGGTTGAAATCAGAACTACTCCATATAGATGAAATACCAATTTCAAAAGAACACACATATTCATCGTTGTATTATTGGCAACACTATCTCAAATTGTACATACAATTTTATGTGGGACACTAAATTCTTGAAGCTAGCTTATTGTACAACAAAGGTGGAGGAAAAATCATTCTATTTTGACACTTTGTGGGATTCCATAGAGGAGGCCAGACTACCAAATATTGTTTCATGTATCACAAGATCCTCCTTATTTATCATGGTGATGAGTTGTTGATTTAGAGTAGATACATCCAAATTTTTTGCACCCCTTTTTGTGCATGTGCTTAATAATGCCTTAAAATCACATCAACATGATCTCATGTATATTCTGATTTCAACTCTGCAAGATCAAATATAAAGTTTTTCTCATGAAGAAAAAGGTGAAATTTTGATCGAGATTTATGCAGGAATGCAATAAAATAGAGAAATAAACATAAACACGGAGATGTAACGGAGATAATGCTTCATTTAATTATTATCAAATAACATAAGTATCCTTACAGTCGTAATGGAAATAAAATAGCTAGGGCGCTAGTAGCTTATCTCTTAGATGAGATGTGGCAGCTACCTACCTCTAAACTATGTTACAATGAGGCTTGAAGGCCTATTCATTATTGAGAAACAATGAAAAACCCTAAACATCCAAAAACCTAACTATAGGAGATGAAGCACCAAAAATATGGGCCCCGTTTGGGTAAATTTGCATTTAAACTTCCTGGGGACATAAATTTGACATACTATCTCTGTTTGATGTGCATCATACCTTGTTAGAAAGATCTATCTATGGATTAAAAATTTTGTTTTTCCCAAAAAAATGTCGTTTAGGGCCTCAAAACCGCTCTAGAAGTTCAGGACCCAAAAAACTGCTAAAAGTAGTAAATTGTGCTAAAACTAAAAAAATGAAAGAACTTATGGTGGCATTTCAAATGGAATAGGTGGGTGGCAACCAATATCCACCTTGATCATTAGGGCCCAAAAATGCCTCTGGGAGTACCTGACCTAAAAACCTACCAAAAAAGTGTAAGTTTTTCTGAAAGTGAAAAGCTGCAAGAATTGATGGTGCCGGTCCAAATGAAATAAGTAGGTGGCCACTAATATCCACCTGCATCATCCTACATCCTTAGGAAGCAATGGTACCCATTGCGTTGAGATCCTCCATGAGATGAGGCAAATTATTTTGAACTGGGTATTAGATTTTTTGAAGATGTCCTGGACCTACGGGCAGACATGCTGGATGCATTTAGTAAATTTAGTTTCTTTACTAGCCTCAGATAGTACATGTGTGGATTCTATTTGTGTAGTTGCATGAGGTATGACAACATCAGGAGGCGATGTGTCGGGGGTCAGATCAATGAAGTGCTTGTCCTGACAGTGTAGAGGAACCTCTGTGAGTGAGGCGAAAATGTCATCCTATTCCTCCATGACTTTGTCTAGCTGCTACAACCCTGCAGGGGAGCCCTTTTTCGAGGTTGTGGCCACAATATTATTCTTTCCCCGTGAGCAAGTTGTAAGGAAAATAAATTTACTGGTTTGGGAAAAAATCTTACTGCATTGTTTTGCAGTATTCAAAGAGATGACAAGAGGCAGTACTACCTCTATTATGCTATAAAAGTTATTTACCGAAGAAATAATAATAGTACGAGGTTTAGACTCATACACAACATGTCGCCTCCCAAAGTATGGTTGGCCTAATAATACATTAGCTAAATCAAGAGGATCAACATCACACAATACCTCATCTGTGAATGGCTTGATATTATACGTAAGGTGGAACTGCTAGCGGACGCAGAGATCTCTCCCTTGGTGAAGCCACCTGATGGTATACAATTGTGGGTGTGATATGGTTAGTAGGCCAAGCCCCTTCATGAACACTACTAAAATGAGGTTCTTCTGGCTTTTGCTATCGACAAGGAATTGTAGTGAGAAACCTTCACCCAAATCTGCGAATCAAAGAGGCGCTGACCCTCCTTTGGATCATCGGGATCCTCCCTCTAGATCTTGGTGGTGGCAAGAATGGCTCTGGGACACACATCAATGATCTGCTTCCCTTTGTCATTTCTTTTTCTGATTCTGACTCAGGATGAGAACATGTATCTGATTCTGGAGCCTTTAGTTCAGCCACCAATGACAGTTTGGCCCAACGCTCGTTTGTGTTGTGAGTTGGGCTGTTATGAAATTCACACCAGTTTGGCCTTGCACATTCTTCTGCATTTCAGGGGCAGCTTTCCCTGCATTCGGATTCATGGATCCAAAAGTTTGCTTCTTCTGCTTAAATATTTCCTTACTCTTTGAAGAATAGCAATATGTCGTGCCAAGCAATGTAATGTCAGGCAACTCCATTTCCTCCTGAGTGTGTCTCTGCAGACATCTATGGTACTTGAGCACAAAATTTCTCTCTAAATCTTTAATACCCGACTTTGTGCGTAGGGTATGGAACAAATTTGTTAGTTTGTGCACATCTTGATCCCTTTCTTGCCGTGGTGTGGTCCATTGGATGGAATTGTCCTCATAGCTCCCCACGGGGTAATATTGTTCCTTGATGCCATCTCGGAACATATTCCAAGTGGGTACGGTGGGGAACATAGAGGATTTTGTCCCATCCTTTTTCTCACAGTAGGTTTCCAACCAATATTTGACATGGGGGGCAACTTTGAGGAGTGAAAAAATAATATTTTCTCGGTTGGAGAAATCATGGACCAAGAAATACCCTTCCAAAAAATTCAACCATATATCTATGTTGTCTACATCTATCTGGCCTTCAAATATAGAGATGCCAATTTTTCCTTGTACGTTGAAGGAAGTGGCACTTTTAGAGAGTTTGTTGGATGCATGTGCACCGTAGGTGGGCAGTCGTTGAATGATCTAAGAAAATTTATCCATCATTGTGTTCCTTTGTTTCTCGAGGGCCTCCTCGAGCAATATTTTGATAGGATATACTGCTTCCTATTCTTTATTTTCTTTTTCCATGGGAGTTTGTCGAGGTTTTCGAGGTTGATCTTGCAAGGGTTCAACAAGATCGAGCCCTAACTCCTTATTCTCTGACCGCGTTGGGGACATGCAAAGAAAAAGAAAGAAAGAAATAGCAGATTGCTCTGGTACCACTAATCCAGACTTATGTAGGAACATAGTAAAATATAGAAATAGACATAAACAGAGAGATGCAGTAGAAATAATCCTTATATATTTATATATATTTCATTAATATCAAATAACAGAAGTATGCTTCTAGACATAATGGAAATAAAATAGCTAGGGTGCTGGTAGCTTATCTCTTAGAAGAGATGTGGAAGCTACCTGCCTCTGAACTATGTTACAATGAGGCTAGAAGGCCTATTTATTATTGAGAAACAATTCAAAACCATAAACATCCAAAAATCTAATCGTAGGAGATGAAGCACCAAAACTATGGGCCCTGTTTGGGTGAATTGGTGTTTCAACTTCCTGGGGTCATAACATTGACATAAAATCTATGTTTGAAGCACATCGTACCTCACTAGATATATGTCTAAGGAGTACAACTTTTGGTTTGAAGAACATTGGTCCGTAGACCCATGTTTCTCCTGGTTTTCCAAAAAAAACGTTGTTTAGGGCCTCAAAACGGTTCTGGAAGTTCAAGACCTGAAAAACTGCTAAAAATAGTAAGTTGTTCTGCAATTGAAAAAATGAAAGAACTAATGGTGCCATTTCAAATGGAATAGGTGGGTGGCCACCAATATCCACCTGGATCATTAGGGCTCCAAAATGGCTCCTGGAGTGTAGGACCCGAAAACCTGCTAAAAATGATAAGTTGTGCTGAAAGTGAAAAGTTGTAAGGACTGATGGTGTGGGTAAAAATGGAATAGGTGGGTGGCCACCGACATCCACCTGGATCATTCATCCCTCATTAGGAAGTAATGGTCCCCATTGCATTGAGATCCTCCATCAGATGACAGAAGTTTTATCGAATTGGGTAATAGAATTGTTGAAGATGTCATGGACTTGCAGGCGGACATGCTGGATGCATTTAGTAAATTTGGTTTCTTTATCACCCTTAGGTAGTACATGTGTGATTCTATTTGTGTAGTTGCATGAGGTATGAAAACATCAGGTGACGGTGCATCGGGGGTCAGATCAATGAATTACTTGTCCTGACAATGTAGAGGAACCTCTGTGAGCGAGGAGAAAATGTCCTCGTATTCCTCCATAACTTTGTCTAGCTGCAGCAGCCATGTAGGGTAACCCTGTTTCGAGGTTGTGGCCACAATATTCCTCTTTCCCCGTGAGAAAGTTGTAAGTTAAAATAAATTTCTTGGTTTTGGAAACAATCTAACTGCATTGTTTTGCAGTAGTCAAACAGATGACAGGAGGTGGTACTACCTCTGGTATCCTGTACAAGTTTTTTCTCAAAGTAATAACAACAACTTGAGGCCTAGACTCATACACAGCATGTCACCTCCACAAGTATGGTTGGCCCAATTATACATCAGCTACATTAAAAGGATCAACATCACAAAATACCTCATCCGTGAATGGCTTGATAATGTTCGGAAGGTAGCATTGTTGGACAACACAGAGATATCTCCCTGGGTGAAGCCACCTGATGGTATATGGTTGCAGGTGTACTATGGCTGGTAGGTCGAGCTGCTACATGACCTATGCTGAAATGAGGTTCTTTTGGCCTTCCGTTATCAACAAGGAATTGCAGTGGAGAACCCTTCACCCACATCTGTGAATGGAAGAAGCACTTCCCCTCCTCTGGATCCTCATGATCCTCCCTCTAGATCTTGTTGGTGGAAAAAATGGCACTGGGATCTGCATAAATGATCTGATTCCCTTTGTCATTTCCTTTTTCTGGTTCTGACTCAGCATTAGAAGATGCATTTGATTCGGGTGCCTTTAGTTCAGCCACCAACCACTATTTGGCCTGACACTCGTTTGTGTTGTGAGTGGGGCTATTATGAAATTCACACCACTTCCCCATGTACTTCTCTGGATTTGTGGTGTTGTTCTGAGTTGCCTCGATTTTTCCTTGCCCCTTATTCTATGGTTCAGGGGCACCTTTCCTTGGCTTCAAATTCACGAATCCAAAGTCTCGCTTCTTCTACTTAAATTTCTACTCGATCTTGGCAGCATAACGATATGTCATGCCAAGTGATGTAATGCGAGGAAATACATTTCCTCTTGAATGCATCTGTGTATATAGTTGTGGTACTTAGGCACCAAATGTCTCTCTGAATATTTAATACCCAACTTTTTACATAGGGTATCGAACAAATTCATTAGTTCATGCACATCTTGATCCCTTTGTTGCTGGAGTGCGGTCCATTTGACGTACTTGTCCTCATAGCTCCCCATGGGGTAATATTGTTCCTTGATTCCATATTGGAATGAATTCTAGTAGGGTGCGGCAAATAATAGAGAAGGTTTCGCCCCATCCTTTTGCTCACAGTAGGTTTCCCACTAGTCTTTGACACGAGGGGTGGCGTTGAGGAGTGCAAAAATAATCTTTTCTCAGTTGGAGAAATAATGGACTAAGAAATACCCTTCCAGCAAATTCAATCATCTATTTATGACGTCTGCATCTATCTAGCCTTCCAATAAAGGAATTTCAAATTTTACTTCTACCTTGAAAGTAGTGGCACCTCCAGAGTGGTTGTTTGATGCAGATGCACCGTAGATGGGTAGCCGTTCAAGGACCTGAGAAAATTTATCCATGATCACGTTCCTTTGTTTCTTGAGGCCCTCCACGAGCAATATTTTGATAGTATCTCCTACTCCCTTTTATTTATTTTCTTCTTCCATGGGAGGTCGTCGGGGTTTGCGAGGATGATATTGCAAGGGTTCAACCAGATCGAACCCTAACTCCTTATACCCTAAATGCGTTGGGGACATGCAAAGAGAAATATAGAAAGAGCATATTGCTTTGATACCATTGATCTGTATTTATGTACGAACGCAATAAAATGCATAAAAAGACAAACACAGAGATGCAACAGAAATAATGCTTCATTTCATTAATATGAAATAACAGAAGTATGCCTACAGACATAATGGAAATAAAATAGCTAGGGCACTGGTAGCTTAGCTCTGATAAGAGATGTGGTGGCTACCTTCCTATGAATTGTGTTATAATGAGGCTCGAGGCCTTATTTACATTTAGAAACAATACAAAACCCTAAACATCCAAAAACCTAACCGTAGGAGATGAAACACCAAAAGTATAGGTCCTGTTTGGGTAAATTAGCCTTTCAACTTCCTAGGGAAATAAATTTGACATACGATATCTGTTTCATGTGCATCATACCTCGTTAGAAATATCTATTTGATGAAAAAAAAATTGTGTGAGAAACATTGATCCATGGACCCATGTTGCTACCAGTTTTCCCAAAAAAACGTCATTTAAGGCCTCAAAATGGCTCCGGAAGTTCAGGACCCCAAAAACTACTGAAAATAGTAAGTTCTTCTGTAACTGAAAAAATGAAAGAACTGATGGTGTCATTTCAAATGGAATAGGTGGGCAGCCACCAATATTCACCTGGATCATTAGGGCTCCAAAATGGCTCCAGGAGTGCAGGACCAAAAAACCTGCTAGAAATAGTAAGTTGCGTTGAAAGTGAAAAGCTGCAAGAACTGATGGTGCAGGTCCAAATGGAATAAGTGGGTGGCCACCGATATCCACCTGGATCATTCCTCCCTCCCTAGGAGGTAGTGGTCCCCATTGCATTGAGACCCTCCATGAGATGAGTCAAATTATGTTGAACTGGGTATTAGATTTGTCAAAGATGTCATTAACCTACAAGCGAACATGCTCGATGCATTTAGTAAATTCGGTTTCTTTATTAGCCTTAGAAATTACATGTGTGGATTATGTTTGTGTAGTTTCCTGAGGTATGGAAACATTAGGTAGCTATGTGTCGGGCGTGAGATCAATGGACTGTTTGTCTTGGTAGTGTAGAGGAACCTCTGTGAGTGAGGAGAAAATGTTCTCAAATTCCTCCATGACTTTGTCTAGTTGTTGTAACCATGCAGGGGAGACATCTTTCGAGGTTGTGGCCACAATATTATTCTTTACTCATGAGCAAGTTGTAAGGAAAATAAATTTCCTGGTTTGGGAAACAATCTTACTGCGTTGTTTTGTAGTAGTCAAAGAGATGATAGGAGGGCGTACTACCTGCAGTATCCTATACAAGTTACTTTCTAAAGTAATAATAACAGCACGAGGCATAGACTTAGCACAACATCTCACCTCCTAAAGTTTTATTGGCCCAATGATATATCAGCTACATCAAGAGGATGAACATCACAAAATACCTCATCCATGAATTTCTTGATACTATATGGAAGGCGACACTAGTGCTGGACAGGGAGATTTCTCCCTGGGTAAAGCCACCCGATGGTATATGGTTGCTAGTGTGCTATGGTTGTTAGGTCAAGCTGCTTCACGACTGTTGAAGAGGTTAATCCCCTCTACGGACAGAGGCGATCCCTACTAGCCCAGATCGGGTCTAGCAATAATCGTTCATGCTATAGTGTAGGTTCCTAATTGCAAATAGACCAACTAGAGATGAAGGCTTACCTGGAATCCAACACTATCACTCGTAGAGAAAGTAGCGCTCCCGTTCCTTAGCTCTGGCAGATCACAATCCTCACGATCTCCGTGATCGAACACCTACACATGCGAGAAACAAAACAAACGCAAGCGTAAAATTCAATATGTGCAACTATATGTCAGTCGGAAAAGATGTAACTCATCATCATAATTAACAACAAGAGTGGAACCATAACCAATAGTCGCTTATTAATCAATCAAAGAAGAATACAACCATAGTTCTGACGCTGAATTCTCCTGCGGCGGGTCGTCATCAGAACATGTCTCGATAAAGCCTGTAAGGGATGGGACAAGCCTCTCTCTCTGGATGTCTCGACTATGATCTCCTTGCTTGGATTTGGCCTTAGAGGAATGAACCAAGGCTCTTGTAGCATTAGGCTCTTGGGAACTTGGAGATTAGCTTGCAAAGGAGATGAGCAAGCTTTTATAGATGGAGGAAGGGGAGTTGGGATCCCTATAATCATGGGATTGGCCCTATCCTCAAGGAAGCTTCCATGAGAGGTGGAAAACCACTTCCTCTACATGGAGATCCATAGCCAAATCTCCCAACTCAAGATAGATACCAGTTCCTGGATCAGTTAGGACGAAACTTCTGCCATTTATTTTTAAAAAACACTCCTTAAAATGGTTGGCGCGGGTGCGACTCTGGGACAGAGCTCCAATTGGCGCGCCCTCTTTGAAGGATTTCACCCATTGGCGCGGGTAATGAACTGGTTGCCCGCGCCAATGCAAAAAGGGTCATTTTTAGCACTTTTCACAAGGAGATGTATTCAGGGCAATGAAAGCTCTTGTTCAGAGGGATGTCATGAAAGTGGTTTCAAGCCATGTCACTGCTCACAGGTCATGAAATGAGCCCTCCAATGTGCGGGACGAGGATTGCAGGGGTGGTGACAAATTACTATGTAACAGATTCCCTCTATATCACGAGGCCCGAAAGGGAGAGAGAGGGGTGAAATGCTTTACGAGAACGTGTCCAACTGAAAACACTGCCGTCGGAAACCCTGCATAAATAAGTACAATTGATATCTCAAATACATGATATATATGCGTGTTATGGGTGCAGCCATCCATAAAAGAGTATACAATAATCCAGATCCAAGGCATGGACGCAGCCATCCAGTAAGGATCGATAAATATACTCAGGTATGGTCGCAGCCATCCAATCAGTGAGTCATGTAAATAATCATAATAATCCACAAAATCGTAGCCTGGATTATAACAGACAGGAATCCAGGGTCTTGCGCTCCATCTCGACCCAAAAAAGGTACAAGTTCAAGCATACGAATAAGTGAGCTGAAGTCAAACATGCAAGAACATCGTCTGATTACCAGCCAATGATGAAAGTTGTTAACAAACACGAGAGGAACCACCAATAATGACAATGGCCCTCAAGGTACCACAGGTACAATATATGGCATGTGAATCAATGAGCTGGCGTCGAACACTCGTAGAATCACTCGATCGGAGGCCAATGATGAAAACCTCATGTTGAACACGAAGAACCTGCCATTAAGGCATGCAAGCTCCAAGGTACCAAAAGGGAGTCTCTAGACCAACTTCCTGGATAATGAGCTGAAGTCGATAGGAAGTGACCTTGATCGAAGGTGGGCCATAGTATTTCCCACATCATCGACGCGAGACAGAGGAACATAATTTTTTTGTGAATCATGATTAGATGAGAATCAGAGGGGGGATGAATCTTGCAGAGGTCAACTTCTCTTGAACATATGGCGGCACGACAGTGAGTTTGGCAGTATTTGACATCAATAGTTCAAAGGTCATGGCGACAAGGCAAAGAGCAGATGAGAGGTAAAAAGGGATTACCCAAACCCACGGAAGCAAGTGAAAAACGAGATGAGATGTCCCCAACCCAACACGAATGCAAAAGAATGCCATGTTCAAGAGCGACATACTGCGACATGACAATGATTTTGGTTCCATTTTTCCCCACCATTTCTGGCGAGTACCCCAATTATTTTTTTGATAACAAGTTTGAAGGGGATAACATATGCTTGTAATATAATTATGTCGTTCGGACAAATCCATCCTAGTACATTTAACGAGCCCTAGGAAGGAGCGACTCGAGTACCGTCATTACGACTGAATCCAATGTCATCAGGGTTTAACGAGTCTAACAAAGGAAGAACTCGGCGTCTTTTCATATTTAGAGAGTTTGAAAAGACAGCAGAAAAGTAAACTCCAAAGGTCCCTTCTCGTAAATAGTTTTTCAGATCCGAAAAGGTAGAAAACTTTGTCTGAGAAAACCTCCTAGTCGCAATAGGCTAGGGTATTCCTTTTTCGTAAATAATCTATCCCAGCTCGAAAAAGGGGTAAATGTTTACTGGGTAGATGTCGTTTCATCGCCACTTTAACGAGATCGAAACGACAAGGGCCTCGTCCATCTTTTCATGTTTAGAGGGTCAGAAAAGAGCTGAAAGATGACTCCAAAATGACTTTTTCGCATATTTACCGAGTCCGAAAAAGTATAAAATATAACTCATGTTACCATTTAAGTCGCGTAAAAAACTTGCTGCTGCACAGAAAGGCAAGTGTAAAATCCATTGTCGAAAAAATATATTAAAATATTAATAAAAAATTACTTTTAAAACCTAAATAGATTTCAAAAAGTTATAAATAAGTCTCAAATGGTAAAAACAAAATTACTTTTACTATTTACCTCATTAGAGAGAAACAGTGGTCCATTTGTTTGCAAACTTCTGACGGCAACTGCGACTGATCTGGGCTACCATTCAGATTCCTGTTCACTCCAGGTAAGAGGTGCTTCCCTGTACTCCATTTTAAAATATTTTTTTAAAGTTTCCCATTGCACATTAGACTTCTGTGGAAGATTTTTGTAATTTTAGGGCTTCGCCCATTGGCGCGGGTATCGGACACGGACCCGCGCCAATGGCCTTTTGCATACAAAGGGCCCGCGCCAACTGGCGCGACTGTTAGGAAAACAGTGGCGCCAATGGCACAATTTAGTTTTCCGCTTTAAATTTCTGATTTGTGGGTGATTCAAATGGATTTTCAAGCATGAAAGAGATCTAATCAAGGGTTTTTGACCATGTTGATGCAGGAAACCGATTACAATGGTGATCGAATGGAAAGAGAGGGAGCATGGGGAAGAGGATGAGTTAGCCATGGAGAATGAAACTTGTATGAATGCCCTCAAGAATTGTGGGCTTAAGAAATTCTTCTTGACACCTTGCTTATGAGCTCAACCTGAGCTTCTACAGTACCTAGTCAGTATTTGGGACGAAAATGAAGAAGTATTCAAGCTTCGAGACCAGGTGTTGGAACTGGAGGTTTCTGACGTATACTTCATAACTGGACTATCGCGCAGAGGTCCAGTGCCCATATTGACACGGAGTAGACCATCTGGTGAAAATATGGAGTAGGTAATGGCGAGGGTGTGCCCAAGGGCACGAACCGGATCAGGAAGCGGAAAGGTAGACATCCACACTGTCAAGGATCTAGGACTTAGAGTAGTGCTACACACCATTACGCGGGCTTCAGGATCACAAGCCCCGCATGAAGCCACCAAAGCCCAACTCCTTCTAGCCTTTGAGTGTATGAGCCCCACATTTTTTGATTGGGCCACTGCAGTAACAGTCAACATCAAGAGTCAGCTGACGAAATGCAAGCAAGACAAGCTAAATTAGTTCGACTACGGTTCCATTCTGGTGTCGTTCATCTTGGAACAACTGCCTATCTTCCAGGGCCAAGGGGCCATAGTCGCTGAGCCAATACCACGAGATTCGAGGATGGCTCACTGGGCAGGACTCATGCCTAGGTCAGGAGGGGGTGAACAGATGTCCTGGAGACCCGATTTTTTTGTGTGGTTATGATGGCAGTTGATTGCGGTCGAGGATTGGCCCTATGCTGGGATCGATTTCACCAGAGATCCCGATCTTCAACTCCCAGAGGGAGATGATTGGGATGAGGATTTGGGTATGATACTCTCTTTTTGTATTTATGATTTTTTTTTTGGTAATACATGTTTTCTCTAATGATAGTTGTTATATGTATGCATATGTCGGCCAGAGAGGCCTGCGAGCATGTCTCCCATCGCGCGGAGAACCCATGTCGAACATGACCCTCAGGCAGAGGGTGGCGAGGGAGGTGAACTAATTCAGAACCTGGAGGGCATTGCTCGGGGGATCCCGGACTATGCACAACTAGCAGATGTTTCGTTAGCATAACAGCGACACACTGTGGGGGTTCCTAGTCGCCTCCACCGACTGTTGAGGTGCTTAGTGCGTGTCGTGACTTGTTATCACTAGCACCATGCAGATTAGACATTAGGGCTTTTCTCATGCATATTTTTTGAGAGACATGTCGTCTCCAGCTGTATTAAGACGAACATGTATATTTTTTGATTTTATGTGATGCACACTATGTAAATATTTCTATATATATATATATATATATATACATACCTATTTCTGGATGGATCTCTTCACATGTGATGATTTTTTTTTTATAAATTACGCAAATGTCTATCTAAAACCATATTAGCTACTGCATCTATTAATGTATTCATATGCCTGGGTATGTGTTGATATGTGATATAATCAAAATTTCTCTCCAGTAATTGAATACGCAGATACATACATAAAATGGATGGATTTATTACTGAATAGTGACCATTAAGTTGTGATACTACAAGTTGTGAGTCTATATACACAAGTAATTCACAGATACCAAGGTTTACAGCCTCAGTTAATAATTCTAACACAGCACTATATTCCGCGGTGTTATTTGTAGCACGTCCCAGACACACACCTTTCAGGTTGACCAACTCACCAGCAGGATCGTAGATTACCCAGGCTACCGAAGACAGATTCCTGGTACTGCGGGAGGCACCATCCGCGAAACCAACAAACAGATTGATGGACATCTGCACAATTAGGAAGATCCGATCAGCAGAAAGATGTTTACATCGCACACCACACCACACATGCACAAAAATGAAAATACACGCCTATGTACACACACCACACCAAAAATCACTTCAACCGTAGTATTTTTTGAGGTACAGCACATTTCTAGGTTGCGCCAATGGAACTCCTTCATAATCAATGAGCTCATAAGCCCCATTTTTCAATACTCGTTTTACTATGTAGGGCCCATGCCACATGGGTTGGAACTTTCCTGCTCCAAGTTTATCATGTGCTTGATCGTATAGGAGGACAAGGTCTCCTTCGACAAAGGAACGTGGAGATACAGATCAATCAAAATGAGCTTTGACCCACTTCTTTTGTGCCTCAATGACTAAAGAAGCCAAGCGGTGGTTTTCATTCAACCGTTCCAAGTATAAGAGATGCTCTTCTTTAGGAGAAGTGTCCGGTAAAAGTTCCACAGCTAATTTCAATGAAGGAATTTCGCACTCAATCGGAAGAGTTGCTTCCAGATCATACACCAGTTGGAATGGTGTGAATCTGGTCGCACTCTTTGCTGACGTCCGGTAGGCCCATAGAGCTGAGAAAAATTGGAGGTGCCAATTGGACTTATGAATTCCAACTGTTCGTTGAAGCATTGTGACTAAAACCTTGTTCACTGCCTCAACCTAGCCATTTTCCTGGGGTAAGTATGGCGTTGAGCTATCGTGTCGTAAGCCCAATCTTGATGTCAGCTCGGCCATCATATAATCTTGAAAGTGAGTACCATGATCGGTTACAATGGCCTGAGGGACCCCGAAACGTGCAATAATGTGGTTGAAGATAAATTTAGCCACTCTCTTACCGTCGGCAGCTAGTGTAGGCATCACTTTGGCCCACTTCGTAAAGTAGTCTACAGCGACGATTATATATGCATGCCCCCCGGCCAAATGAGGGTTACACGTCATGAAATCTATGCCCCATTTTTCGAAAGGGCCGACGGTAATAACAGGATGCATAGGGAGAGGTGGCGCGTGCATCTTGCGCTGAAAAACCTGGCATGAGTGACATTTGCGGACTGCGATAATATAGTCTTTGAAGATTGACGGCCATAAGTAACCCGCACGTAGAATCTTCTGGGCGGTGGCATATCCAGACATGTGACCGCCACAGGCGCCACTGTGACAGTCATTCAAAACTTTTTCAGCTTCTTCCAGTGTCAAACACTGACGAAGCACCGAGTCTACTCCAACCTGGTATAGTGTATCCCCTACAATGCAGTAGGGTTGGGAGTGATGCCTAATCCGACGTCGAGCATCCTTGTTCAACTCATACTGGAAAGTTGACGTCTGAAGATACACAATAATATCGCCATACCACGGGTCACGGGTGTTGATAAGGAAGAGGGATTCGTCTGGAATATGTTCTTCAGAATGAGAGGGAGTGGAGTCTGTAGGGAAGGAGCAAATGAGATCCGTGAAAACCAGTGATCTGGTCGACTTAGCAGTAGTAAACTCTAGGTCGAACTCCTGCAGGATAATAATCCATTTGGAGTATTTTTCCCCTAGTAATTGTCAAGAGAGAATATATGTCACGGCGTTGCAATCTGAAACCACGGTTACGGTATGCAGCAGGATATAGTGGCGGAAACATTGCACAGCGTGCACTACGGCTAATTCCAGCTTCTCGACATGAGCGTAACGCGTTTCTGTGTCAAGAAGGTTTTGTGATAGATAATAAACAACGTGTTCATTGCCATCATCGCCATCCTACACCAAAACCATATCTATGGTGCTAAACGCGACGGCCAAATACAGAGTGAATTCACGGTGATAGTTCGGAGGCCGAAGCAACGGAGCATTAACAAGTAATGTCTTTAGCTTCTCAAAGGATTGTTGAGCAATTTCATCCCAATGAAAGGGAACGTTCTGCTTTAGAAGATGCGTGAATCCATTGGCTACTTCCGAGTAGTTCGGTATAAAGCGTCCAAGGAAGTTAGCTTTGCCCTGCAGAATCTGCAATTGATATAATGAGGAGGGTAATGGGAGATTGAAAATGGCCTCGACCTTTAGGGGATCGAGGCGAATCCCGTCCTTGGAGACTATGAACCCGAATAGACAGGTAGAGTCCATGCAGAAGATGCATTTATGAGGATTGAACCAGATGTTATAGCGTCGACAGCGAAGGAAAATCTGGTGGAGGTGTTTTGGGTGGTCCTCTCGCCAAGCTGAGTGAGTTGGAAAATCGTCCAGATAAGGCTGAACGATATGATGTATGTCATGGAACGCATAAGAAATAGCGCGCTGAAAAGTAGCTCCAGCGTTCTTCAAGCCGAACTGGAGCTTTTTATAAGAAAAAGTACCCCATGGATAGATGAATGCAGTCTTGTGTTGATCAGCAGGTAGAATGTTTATCTTATTGTACTCGGAAAAGTTGTCCATCATGGAATAGATCTCACCCCTAGCACATTCATCAATAATTTGATCTATGAAGGGAGTAGGATAGTTGTCCTTAGGACAGGCCCAATTAATATCTCAATAATCAACACAAACTCTGATAGTACCCTATTTCTTATCTACAGGGACAATTTTTGAGACCCATTCTGTAAGGGGAATCGGATAAATGAAGCCCGCGTTCAGAAGTTTTTCAACTTCTGCTTTAGTGGTAGCGGCTTTGCGAGGATGCACTGGGCGTAAGCGTTGGCGCATGGGTTTCGCACCGGGATAGGTAGGAATCTTGTGCACTACTATGCTGGGATCAATCCCAGGCATTTCCTCATAGGACCAAGAAAAAACGTCTCTGAATTCTCGAAAAAGATCGGTACAAACTCGTATCTCATCAGGAGAACAAGTCACTCCCACATGTATGTTCTCAACTATCCCTGATTTAATGGAGATGTCCATTGGAATGGTTTGAGTGATGTTGCTCAGGTTTCCCTCTGAAAGCACCTCATGTGTCAATATGGGCGTCTGGAGAGGTGGAGTGGGAACCTGAGATGCAAAACGCTCTAGACAATCTAGCATTGCCCCCAAGCTAGGCATGAAGGAGGAACGATGATGTCCATCACTCCAACGCAGCTCCTCAAGAGACATTGTTTCAATAATGACTTCATTGGAAGGAAAAATCTTTTTAAGAGGATCCGGCGAGTCGGCATTGCCAAGCCAGGGGGACTGATAATAGATGTCTAAAGCCATGCTCAAAGGAGCATGCTGAGGTGGTGGAGGATCATATGCGGCAACAATTTCACAGTAGCTAATCTCTACTGGAGTTAAGGGCATCGATTCTCCAAACTCAATCACCTTCTCAGGCGAAGGGATGAGCCATGGGTCGTCACACCTAGAGATCATATTAAGTTAAGCGGTGTGTGGTGGCGGTGCGGGAAAAATACCCATGAGGACGGGGTCTTTGAAGAGACCGGGTCCTACACTATTAGGGGGATTTGGGATCTAATCCACATATGGAACGTTGTTCTCAGAGGTGGAGGTGAAAAAATACAACTGATCCACAGTAATGATTTTGGACTTAAGAAGTCAAAAGAGGGTGGACGACACGCATAGCATAGCGTGAGTTCAGCTGCAGCTGAGAAGTATATGGTAGTTAAGCTTGGCGTCAACTACTTCTACTTCTACGTTGACTGTCTTCCCCTGTAAGGTAATTGCTAAACTCTCGAGAACACCCAGGGGTTTGGATTCCTGACCATCGAATGCCTCTAGGGAATTTGGAGATGATGAAAGGGCTGGAGAGCCAATGGCCT
Source organism: Pinus albicaulis (assembly GCA_034641835.2). NCBI lineage: Eukaryota > Viridiplantae > Streptophyta > Pinopsida > Pinales > Pinaceae > Pinus > Pinus albicaulis. The sequence continues at coordinate 589,987,207 of CM076571.1, forward strand.
TCCAGCAGGCGGACGACATGACACAGGTAGAGGCACCTTCATCCACAACGGCCCTATGGATGTTAAGACCATTGATCCCGACTTGAATAACAAGAGCGATCTGATGAGGAAGTCGGGGGGTAAAGTTTTCTAAGTCGAAGGTGAGAAGACTCGAATCGGTGGGATCGATTCCACCGATTGTAGATAAAAGAGCTTTCCACTGTGAAGGACAACTTTGAAGAACTTCCAATGCAGACATAGCAGAAGGTGCCTGTGCCAAATCCTCAACAATATTGTAGTGCTGAGCGACATGGGCATTCGGATTGTAGGAAGACTTTTGTAGAAAACCTTTAGAAGGTGGCCTCACAACGGGTTCAGCAGTAGGCTTCTTAATTTCCAATGAACCGAAGACAGGTGGGGGAGGTGGGCCATCCGCAACTGCCTTCCCAGGTGCCTGACGTGATTCGTTGTAATCCTTCGAATGCATAGAAATAGAAATAGGTGCAGCACCATTCATCATAAAGACCTAGGACCCAAATGGTGCAGATGGTGAAGGTTGTTCAACCATTTGGGTCTGCTGAGATGGGAATGGTTCTTTACGAACTGTCGGAGTCCCTTTGAAGCCTTAAGAAGTTGACTAACTTCAAATCGTCGTGGACAATCCTTGGTATAATGATCTCCTTCACAAATGAGGCAGGGGTACTTCGGTTTACATTGAGAACCATCCTCAGTGCGAGGTTTGGATTCTGGCTTTGGGGCATGGGATTTAGATTTTCCTTTGCCCTTCTTTTTCCATTTGGAGGCTTTTTCTGTAGGATTGGCCTGAACGGTGTTAACCTCTGTAGTTTTGCCAGAATCGGTGGGGGCGAGAGGAGCAGAATTATGGGATGAGTTGGAATTCTGCTTCCCATTCGAAGATTTCTTCGAATCTGAGACACGGAACCATTAAAACCATCCACCACCGGGGTAGGTGGAGCTTTAGAGGTTCCAGATCGTGGAGCATTAGGCAAAATATCATATAGCATGCTGGACTATGAATATACCAGATCCAGATATTGGGCACGCACCATGGCTTGTTCTTCAGTCACACACGCTCCCATAGCAATATCTTGAGTGATTTTGTTAACGAAGGAGGTGGTGAACCAATGAGTTAGTATCTGATCAGGTATATGAAACTTGATCAGTCTACGATGACATTGCCACTCATGAATGTGATCAGAAATGTGGGTGGCTTTGTCCTGTTTCAAAGAAGTCAGGAGGTGCGTCCCAGCTTCATAGCGAACCGGTAACTGAAAGTGAGTCAGAAAAGCCATAGCTAATGAATTGAAATCTTGAAAGAGGCCACGAGACAATTCAATATACCACTTAGTGGTAGCACCAGTCAAAGTGCGCTGGAAGAGGTGCAGATGAATGGAATCATCGACCCAAGAGTTGGACAAACACTAAAGATGGTAAGTCATCACATGAGCTTGGGGGTCCTCCCCAGATTTACCCTCAAACTTGGGGCAATCACCGGGTATCTTGGTAGGAACCAGAGGCCAATACAGATTATGCAAAATCGGATCATTGGTTAATTTCGAAACATCCGGTAATTCCAAGGTAGCCAAGAATTACAATGGCAGATTGGATGAAATTCCTGACGCTTGATAAGGACCATTACATGTACTCCATGCTGGTTGAGAATATCCTTGCCCCCAGGGGTTCTATCTAGCAGGATTCTGACTGTAGGGGGTATAGGTCGTATAACTAGCCTGATTCGGTTGCTGGTAACCAGTGTGCGGGGCTTGATAACCAGAGTATGGACCCTGATTATATGTTGGCCCTGTGTAATTAGCATTTGGATTTGGTTGCTGAGTATAGGTGTAGCCAAGTTTTTGAGAGTAATAGTTAGAACCTTGGGGCTGGCTATAATTCGGTCGGTACTGACCATGAGAATAGTAACCACCTTGTGGTTGAGTGGGCTGCTGATAGGTGGAACCCTGTGGAGCCTGATAATTAGGGCGCAGCGGTTGATTTGGCTGTGGCATTGAATAAATTAGCTGTTGGGTAGGGTTGATAGAATGGACAGGCTGGCCTAGTTGGATAGGCTGACCTGGCTGAGCGGGCTGCCCTGGTTGAATAGGTTGACTCGGATAAATAGGTTGTGCCGGTTGCACAGGTTGAACTAGCTGTTGTGAAGCCCCAGGTTGTACTGGATGAGCCGGTTGGCCTTGTGGTGGAACACCGGGTTGTGCCGGATGGACCAGTTGGCCTGGTGGAGGAATGGAGCCAGGTGGTGGCTGGTAACCGGTTTGACCTGGAATAGGACCATAAGATGGTTCTGGCTGATGTGCAACATGAGGAGCAACAGGATACTGCGGTTGCATAGGTTGGGAAGGTTGGAATTGCCCCCCAGGACCATAGACCGATCCCGGCTGGTACCCCGGTGCAGGTTGTATAGGTTGACCGGAAGGGTTGTAATACTATCCTTGCGGACTGTATGGTGGCCCTTGTTGGCTCGCAGGGTAACCTGGTAAGGGCTGACCCTTTGGGGCATAAGGATAGCTAGGTTGGCCCGAAGGTTGGACTTGAAAAGGTTGCCCTTATGGGTTATACGCCTGTCCAGTCTAGTTATATGGTAAACCTTGAGCATGAAGGTAAGCCTCTGGAGCGGGTAAACGCAACATATCCCCGTGCTCATCGTACTAATTTGGAAAAGCATACATGGAGGTACCATCCTGAGCATAATGCGAAAAGTACGAACGGTTGGGGTCTTGAGAGGATTGTCAAACCTCGGGGTTCGGTTGTTGTAAGGACAACCAATACTCCTCCGGAGAGATGTTCTCCGGTATAGCGGATGCTACATAAACATCTTCGGGAAATGATGTAGCCCTTACGGACTGAGTGGTTACAGCAGGTGTAGACGTAGCCACACAGATAGTGGGCCGTACGGGTACAGAAGTGACCTGAGGGGATGACGTAATGGGTGTCTTAGGAGACATCCCAAAATAAGGAACAATAGGCCTCGTAGAAGAAGCTGATGCCGCCATAGAGGTAGCAGCAGCAATAATTTGACCTAAGGATCTATACCCAGCTGGTAGTGAGGGAATAAGTGAAGACATAATAGATGGATCAGGGTTGTCTTTTGGAAATAATCTCTGAGGAAATAACTGGTAATCTTCACCAGACGTGGGGATTTCCTCGCTAGATTCACTCCTGTTTGAGCTTGCTACTAGATCTCGTAATAGACGAAGAGGACTAGGACGAAAAATAGTAGCTATAAAAGGCGAACCCGATGTAAGAGAAAGGAAATCTGCCCCTACTCTTAATTCAGACCAAGGGTTGGAAAAGGGCCAGTTGAACTCAAATGGTCCCCCAAAGGGTTGTTTAGCAAGAATCGGTCCCCCGTTAGGAAACTTAGGAAAAATGGGCTACTGAGGTTCAACAGAGGGTTGGGAAGCCTCTAATGGATTGTCTGTATATGGACTACTAGTAGACGAAACCGAGGGATCCGCCACTGTGGTAGTAATGACAACATAAAAAGATCAAACACACACGGGCTGAAAAAGAGTTAAGACACACAATCAAACGGTCGACAAGCAGAATCTAACAGGGCGTGTGATCGCGGGTGCTTTATTTTACCACATTGAAAATTAGAAACTTCACCGTTTCATGTTTTAAGAGTCGAGAAATGGATGAAAGATGAATCTATCTCTTTCAGTTTTGAAGCAAGCGTGAAAGGACAAGCGCTTGGTGATCCTTTCAAATTTAAGGAGTTAGAAAAGATCAAATGACTACTCAGGAATAATAGGCAAAGGGTGTACCAAATAACCGTGAACTGCAATATACACCTTGGTTTTCAAAATTAAAGAGAAATCAACCAAGGACTTATCGTACGTGCAGGCAATCTCCCCGAATGCTGTTTCCGGTGTATCACGGCTATAGGGTGGCAGACTCGGCTTCCTATGGATAAAGGATAGAAACCTAGTGGGGTCTCCCTTTATATACGCAGCGGTACGGGGAGCACAAGTCTGTACTAGTGCTGTCTAAAGCCAAGAGGCGAACGACAGCTACTAGGTTTTAAGATGCTGGAACATGTCTCTAGCCTAGACCTCTAAATGTGTTTCGTTAGATTTCAATGCTGCCTTAGTGTAAATTGAGTAAATTTTAATGTTTATCTTCAATTACGTTTCAGTTTTCAGGCCCTAGCGAATGTAATGTCTCAAAATCTCCTAAATGCAAAACTACATGCCATAGTATATCATTTTATTCGATGAAAGCTAATTACAAGAGAGTTAAGAGCTTTTAACATAATAATAAAATGATCAGAAAACAACCAATGATATCTCTAATGCAGCTAATGGAAACTAAAAGATTTTCGTTCAAAGTCACTAATCACTAATAACACTGAAAAGATCTAATTCACATTAACTAATTCAAAGAAAAAGAGATTTATTTTTGTATTTTTAGTGTTTATGAGCAAGATGCACTAAAGAAAGTGAAAACTAATGGAAAGAACAATTTGAGAAATGATGATAAGAGAGTAAAAACAAGCAAGTTTCACTCAATAGCAAGCACAATCAGACCTCAAATCGACCGAAAGTCCCTCAAAACCAAGAAAATCCCAAAGACACAAATGAGCTGTGTAATCTAGGCCCAAAACAAGACAAAGATGAATTTGAATGAAGGAGGAGTCAATCACTCAAATAGCGCAATAAAACGATAAACAACTATCAAACGAATGTAGGGAAGCAATCACGAAGTTGACTGAATCGACGAAAACCAAAAACTCCCAAGGGAGGCTCGACTCACAAAAGCACCTAGATGGCCTAGGGCAAAAATGTAAAATTGAAAGAAATAGGCAAACACCCAAAGGATGGAGGCTTCAGTCAATCAAACGAGGCTCCAATGTACTCAAACTATCGAGAAAACAAAATCAGAATCACAGATCAGTCAAGGAAAGCTCAAAACACAGAAAACCCTAATACCTCACAGGATTGGCATGACTGTGACGTTGAAACTAGCGCCAGAATGGGATTGGCATGGGTGATACACAAGAAACCTGTGCCAATGGGCGCGACTGTCGAGCTAAAAAGCATGCCAGCTGAGTTAACTATGCAAAAATGAAAAAGGACAAACCCAGACACAAACCAGTGATGACAAGGCTAAACAAAAGCCAAACAAACAGGAAAAAGCAGCCCAAAGAGCTGACCAAGCAAGCAAGGCCAGGAATTGAACAAAAATACAAGACAACACTCCAAGTTGTTCAGTTCATAAACTAAACCAGAGATTGACTGAAGCAACGTTGATATACTTCGATAATGCAGAGCAAAAGTGTTTCGAAGGATATCTGGCTGTACTTCAGGCTTCGTCTATAGTTTACAAAGCAAACAACAAGCTGATCTCCCCAGCGGAGTCTCCAAATTGTTGAAGAGGTTAATCCCCTCTGCGGACAGAGGCGATCCCTACTAGCCCAGATCGGGTCTAGCAACAATCGTTCACGCTATAGTGCAGGTTCCTAATTTCAAATAGACCAACTAGCGATGAAGGCTTACCTAGAATCCAACGCTGTAGCTCGTAGAGAAAGTAGCGCTCTCGTTCCTTAGCTTTGGCAGATCACAATCCTCACGATCTCCGTGATCAGACACCTGCATATGCGAGAAACAAAACAAACACAAGCGTAAAATCCAGTATATGAAACTATATGTGAGTCGGAAAAGACGTAACTCATCATCATAATTAACAACAAGAGTGGAACCATAACCAATAGTTGCTTATTATTAATCAATCAAAGAAGAATATAGCAATAGTTCCGACGCTGAATTCTTCTTCGGTGGGTCGTCAGTAGAACATCTCTCGATAAAGCCTGTCAGGGATGGGACAAGCCTCTCTCTCCGGATTTCTCGACTATGATCTCCTTGCTTGGATTTGGCCTTAAGGGAATGAATCAAGGCTCTTGCGGCATTAGGCTCTTGGGAACTTGGATATTAACTTGCAAAGGAGATGAGAAAGCTTTTATAGATGGAGGAAGGGGAGTTTGGATCCCTATAATCATGGGATTGGCCCTATCCTCAAGGAAGCTTCCATGAGAGGTGGAAAACCACTTCCTCTACAGGGAGATCCGTAGCCAAATCTCCCAACTCAAGATAGATACCAGTTCCTGGATCAGTTAGGACGAAACTTCCGCCATTTATTTTTAAAAAGCACTCCTTAAAATGGCTAGCGCGAGTGCGACTCTGGGACAGAGCGCCAATTGGCGCGCCCTCTTTGAAGGATTTCCCCCATTGGCGCGGGTAATGAACTAGCTGCCCGCGCCAATGGAAAAAGGGTCATTTTTAGGGATTTTCACAAGGATATTTCTTCAGGGCAATGAAATCTCTTGTTCAGAGGGATGTCATGAAAGTGGTTTCAAGCCATGTCACTGCTCACAGGTCACGAAATGAGCCCTCCAATGTGCGGGACGGGGATTGCAGGGGTGGTGACAAATTATTGTGTAACAACGACCTCTGATAAAATGAGATTCTTTTGGCTTTTTCTATCAACAAGGAATTGAAGTTTGGAACCCTTCACCCACATTTGTGAATGGAAGAGGTGCTTCCCATCCTTTGGATACTTAAGAGCCTGCCTCTAGATCTTGGCGGTTGTAAAAATGGCACTAGGATCCACATCAATGATCTGCTTCCCTTTTTCATTGCCTTTTTCTTCTTCTAACTCAGGATCAGAACGTGCATATGATTTAGGTGCCTTTATTTTAGCCACCAATGGTTGTTTGGTCGAACACTTTTTTGTGTTGTGAGTGGGGTTGTTATGAAATTCACACCACTTCCATGTGTCCTTCTTTGGATTTGTGGTGTTTTTCTGAGTCACCCCAGTTTTTCCTTACCCCTTTCTCTGTGGTTCAAGGGAACCTTTCCCTACCTTCAGATTCGTGGATCCAAATTCTCTCTTCTTCTGCTTAAATTTATGCTTGATCTTGGCAGCATAGCGTTATGGCATGCCAAGCGATGTAATGTCGGGGAACTCCATTTCCTCCAAAATGTGTCTGTGTAGATAGCTGCAGTACTTGAGCACCAAATGTCTCTCTAAATATTTCATACCCAACTTTGTGCGTAGGTTATGAAACAAATTTGTCAGTTCATGCACATCCTAATCCCTTTTTTTCCACAACATGGTCCATTGGATGTACTTGTCCTCATAGCTCCCCATGGTGTAATATTGTTCCTTGATGCCATCTCGAAATGAATTCCAACTGTGTGCGATGGAGAACTGAGAGGGTTTCGTCCCCTCCTTTTGCTCATAGTAGGTTTCCCATCAATATGTGATATGGGGGTGGCTTTGAGGAGTGCAAAAGTAATCTTTTCTCGGTCGGAGAAATGATGGATCAAGAAATACCCTTCTAACAAATTCAACCATCTATCTACAACGTCTGCATCTATCTTGCCTTCAAATACAGGAGTGTCAAATTTTACTTGTTCCTTGAAGGGAGTGGCACCTCCAGAGTTGTTTTTGGATGTAGATGTGTAGTAGGTGGGTGGCCATTGAACAATTTGAGAAACGTTATCGATCATCGCGTTGCTTTGTTTCTCAAGGGATTCCTCGAGCAATATTTTGATAAAATCTCCTGCTCCCTCGTCTTTATTTTCTTCCGCCATGGGAGGTTGTTGGGGTTTGCGAGGCTGGTCTTGCAAGGGTTCAACTATATTGAGCCCTAAGTCCTTATACCCTGATCACGTGTGGGACTTGTAAAGAAAATCATAGAAAGAGAAAACTACTCTGATACCAGTGATCTACATTTTTATAGGAACACAATAAAATATAGAATAGACATAAACATAGAGATGCAATGGAAATAATGATTCATTTCATTAATATCAAATAACAGAGGTATTCTTACAAAAATAATGCAAATAAAATAGCTAGGGAATTTGTAGATTATCTCTAAGAAGAGATGTGGCGACTACCTGCCTCTGAACGGTGTTACAATCAGGCTCGAAGGACTATTTATTATTGAGAAACAATGCAAAACCATAAACATCCAAAAACCTAACCATAGGAGATGAAGCACCAAAACTGTGGGCCCTGTTTTGGTAAATTGGTGTTTCAACTTCCCAGGGTGATCTGAAAATGGTCTGGATAACTTGTATGTATGTCAAGAACCTACCACTCAGTTTTAATTAAAATGATCTAGCTTGTAGTTGATAATTTTGCAGAATTATTTACTTGAAAGTGGTGTATGAATTTTTACTGTTCATGTGTATTAACTTCATTTGTTCTTGATATAATTTAACATGTATGATAGCAACATAATGTAGCAAATAATCATGCAACCACAACAAATTTAATCTAGGAGTTCACCCCAAATCTCATGGGCTACGTCTCCTTTGAGCTTTGTCATCATGACTTAGATCTTTGGGATTATGGTATGTTTTTTTACAAAGTAAATACTTAATTATAATGAATACAACAATTATCCAAAGGACTAAAATACCATTAATATCCCTCAAATGGCAGTTGAAGCTCTAAAAATAGCTTTAGGCTCTTGTTGACACGATTTCTTCTATCGGTGCACTAAGCTACTATGAGCTTCTAAATGGCACAAAATCCCTCAGAATTCTATTTTTGTCACTAAAAAAACTACTGATGTATCCAACACACATCAAAAACCAAATACCAATTGATAAATTGCTCAAATTGAGAAATGCATTCCCCAAATAGGCTATCCTCCATGATTTTCCCAGGGCTTCCCAGAACTTCACATTTGCTTTTTGATCTCTATAAGTTCAAAAAATATTCTGAAACCACTTCCGTTGGTTCAAAAGTTACTGAAATAGTCAATATCTACTTTTGGTTCATCAAAAATAGCCTTCGGTTGCTCCGGTTTCGCCTCAATCACCTATCGGCACCCCTTGGCACTAGGGTCAAGGAAAACTTCTCTGCTGATATTTTGACCTTTAAAGCTCTTTAAAACTTGTTGAAAACTTTGTAAATAGTTTCATAATTATTTTTTCAATCGATAATGACCACTGGTTCACTACAAATGGTCTCAGATAACTCTTTCTAAGCCCTGCACTAATGGTGGCAAAAGCTGGCACTAATGACCCCTAGAAATTTACTAAAGTTTTTTAGCCTTCAAACATTCTCTACAGGCTCTTAAAACCATTTAATCAGATTTATAACATCTGAATTATCCTTTTTAGATTGAAAATTTGGAAAAGGACTCTAACTCCCTTGGTTAGGCCTCAAACTGAATTTGTCTCATGGTGGTCGTGATGGCTCCTTCATCTTCCCTAATGGAAACACTGCTAACTATCACCTACATTCGACCTGAAACCTATCTCACAGTGTTCAAAACCTAAAATAGACCCAAAATTGACTAAAATTTCATCCAATTTGGTTCAATAATGAGAGAGTTATGACCAAAACAACTTTGCCCCAATTTCCTCCACTAAATGTGGGAAAACTGCCAGTTAACTCTAGTAAAAGTGGAAGTCCGCCTAAATTTGGGAGCGCCTCTAGAATCTCCACCATATTAAACTACACTTATCTAAAGCTTAATTAAATATTAAACCCGATATTAGGCCCCTTAAGTGCTCTTAACATTAAGCTCCCACATTGGTCATATGAAGAGGTTCCATGGGAGGAGGGTTGGCCCCTCCATGCTCTGCCTGACCCACTCGGCATTCAAAGTGCTATAACTTCTTCATACGGTGTTTGTTTTTCGAACCATTTGTGGCTCTGGAACCAAAAATATGAGACCTATGCAACCATCTTCGTTTCAACCCAATATTGTAATTTTGAATTTTGAGCTAATCCTTAGGTCCTTGATCCAGTTCTAATCACACCTCCCGAATGAGAAGCTTTTGGACACAAAAAGCATTCTGGGACTACTGAAACTAATCTATATAGAAAATGAGAGTATTTCACCCTCTTCTCTTCTGCCTCCAAACACTTGCCTTGCATGGCTAGTGATTTTTAACCACAACTAGAAAGTAATTCACACTTCCCTTCCTCAATGCGCTTATCCTCTTGTCAAAAGTTGCCTTTATTACACTCACTCAGAAAAATTCTGGCGAGAAATTTGTAGAAGGAATTTGAACATTGTTGCCTTGATCAATGATCCAAGGTGGATCAAACATAAGTTGTGCAACATGCGACACCTACAACAAGTACTCATAAAATGTGTTATACAATTGACACAAAATCAATGTAAAAAGTGTGCAACACAATCGACACAAGTTGACAAACATGTGTGACACAATTGACACAAGTCGATAAACAACATGATACATATTGACAACCACATGTGCATGTATCAATGTGCAATGAACCTATTTATAGCACGCTATTTACACATACAACTTCCATGCACATGTACACCTTCAACTCTTCCTTTCAAGTACCAACAAGTAAATAATCCCAAAAACATGTGGGTGAGTAAAGAGTTGAACTAAAAGATATTTCTGCAATATAAGTGGTTATCATACTCATCTTTTACACCTCCATGGAAAAATTTTGCAACAACAAAGAAACTAATTCAAATGAACCGCATTTATATGCAATCTTGCATTAAACTTTTCAACATAAATACATGCATACAACCAAAATGTCCATATGTACAAAGGATTATTTCTTACCGTGTTAAGAAGTCCATACACTTATTTCCAAGCCACCTCCATGGAAATTTTTTCTTCCGCAACACTTCTTCATGTGAATCTTCCATTTTCACATCGATAATGAAATCCTTAGTTCCACTTGCGCCAATATTTCTATCCTCTTGCTGCATGTTCTTTGGATGACTAGTTGGATGAAAAGTCCAACAATGAGAGACCTCATGTCCCTTCTTTTGGCAATATTTGAAAAAATTATGCACCTTCTTTGAAAGTTTTCTTTGCCTCATCTGCTTCTTGTATGATTTCTTCCTCATCCATCATCTCGAAACATCATGGTTAAATCCACCATAATATGTATAGCAAATCTCTCTTCCATTTAAGCATGTAAAATTATCATGCTTTGTAGAAACATAATCAAATTGATCATGAGAAGATATATACCTGTTCTATTGCTTTCAATGTTCACCCTTTTTGCCTTCTTGAGGAGATGAACTAGTAGAGGCTACAACTTTCATTTGCAGACCAACATCATCGTTCTTGTCTTGAAAACTGTCTAAACTTGCATGCTCTTCATAAGTTGCATGTCTACCATCTTCTTGCTGCAACAAAGCCTTAAAGGAATGGAAATCATCTTTGAAACAAATTTGACATATTTGCATCTTAGAACTTGGAATAAAGGTTCTCTTTAAAGTAGCATCACATGCCTTCAAATATTTGGAGTCTTTGCCATTACATTGCACATAACCAAGGTCAAGATTCTTGGGTCATTCCTCAACCGAAATGGGATCAACCATGTCTTGTGCATGATTTCCTAATCCCTTTCATTCATAGCCCATTTTAATCATTAATTTGGACCATATTCCCCTTGTATGTTTTTCTAAAGAACCAACACATCTTTCTAATGAGGAAACTGAAGACAAGTTAGAATGGATTACCTCTTCCTCATGCATTTTCTTGGTCAAAGCCTCTTGGGCTTGATGGAATTTCCTCTCCATATCATGCGATATTTGAATAATTTCTTCCTTCTCTTCCTTCATGGCAAACAACTGTTCACAAAGTTCAGTGCTTTCTCTTTTTTCCTTAAAGAAAATTTGCACCATGTCCTTCAATATAATAAAGTCATTCTTCATATCATCATCGAAGTATCTTGTGAAGGAGGAAAATTCACTTATATAAGTTTTCATTATGATGTCAATGAAAAAATTAACTTCAAAAAAGTTATCAAAGATTTCCAAAACAAATGACAAGCTTTTTTAACCAAATGGCTGTAAAGACCAACTCTTATTCAAGCAACCAAACAACAAACAAACTTCAAGAGCTTCTTAACAAACAATCGTTAAGAGGGTTTGTTCCGAAAGTGACCTTAAGGTCCCTTGGGGTAAGGAGTATTCCTTATTGCCTTTTATTCCTTTTTTTTCTCTCCATGACTTAGCTAATCAGTAGATATCCCCAGATCTAAAGCAAACTCAAACAACAATCAGTTTGTAAATAGTAAAACAACGAATATTTAACACTGTTTAAACACCTTTGAAGCTATAAAATCAAGCAACCAAGTGCTCTGTCAAGAAAGAAAATATCCTTTGATACGAACGTGATCTGAAAATGGTCTGGATAACTTGTATGTATTTCAAGAACCTACCACTCAGTTTTAATTAAAATGATCTAGCTTGTACTTGACAATTTTGCAGAATTATTTACTTGAAAGTGGTGTATGAATTTTTAATGTTTATGTGTCTTAAATTCATTTCTTCTTTTTGTAATTTAACATGTATGACAAAAAAACAATTCAGAAAATAATTATTCAAACACAACAACAATTTTAATCTAGGAGTTCACTCGAAATCTCGTGGGCTACATCTCCTTTGAGCTTTATCATCATGACTCAACTCTTTGGGATTATGGTAAATTTTTTTACAAAGTAAATAATTTATTCCAATGAATAAAAAATTTATTCAAAGGACTAAAAATACCATGAATATCCATCAAATGTGTGTCCAAACTCTGAAAACAGCTTTAGGCTCTTGTTGACACGATTCCTTCTGTCGGTGCATTATGCTACTCTGAGCTTCTAAATGGCACAAAATCCCTCATAGTTATTTTTCTGTCATTGAAGCCACTAATGCTGTATCCAACACAAATCAGACATCAAATACCAACTTATAAATTTCTCAAATTGAGCACTATATTCCCCAAATAGGCTTTCCTCCAAGGTTTTCCCAGGGCTGCCCATAACTTCACATCCGCTTTTAGAGATTTCTAAGTTCAAAAAATGTTCTGAAACCACTTCCATTTGTTCCAAAATTATTTAAATAGTAAATATAGAGTTTTGGTTCATCAAAAATAGCCTCTAGATTCTCCGGTTTCGCCTCAATCACCTATCGTCAACCGCTGGCACTAGGGTTAAGGAAAAATCCTCTGCTAATTTTTTGACCTCTAAATGTCTTTAACACTTGCTAAAACCTCTGTAAATAGTTTCATAATGATGTTTTTAGTCAATAATTACCACTATTTCACTACAAATGGTCTCAAACAGCTCTTTCTAAGCCCTACACTACTGCTGGAAAAAGTTGGCACTAATGACCCCTGGAACTTTACTGAAGTTTTTCACCCTTAGAATGTTCTCTAAAAGCTTTGAAAACTATTTCATAAGATTCATAACATCTAAATTATCCAATTTAGACTATTTAAACTCTATAAAAGGACTCTAACTCCCCTGGTTATGCCTCAAAGTTAATTTTTCTCATGGTGGCCCTAATGGCTCCGTCATCTTCCCTGAAGCAAAAGCTACTAAAAATCACCTCCATTCAACTTGAAAACTATCCCACAATGTTTAGAAAGTCGAAGAGACCCAGAATTGACTAAAATTGTATCCCATTTGGCTCAATAATGAGAGATTTATGACCAAACAAACTTTTCCCCAATTTCCTCCACTAAATGTGAGGCAACTGCCAGTTAACTCCACTGAAAGTGGAAGTTTGCCTAAATTTGGGAGCGCCTCCAGAATCTCTACCCTATTAAACTCCACTTAAATAAATCTTAATTAAATATTAAACCTGATATTAGGCTCCTTAATCTCTCTTAATATTAAGCTCCCACATTGGTCATATGATGAGGTTCCATGGGAGGAGGGCTGGCCCCTTTGTGCTCTACCAGACCCACTTGGCATTCAAAGTCAATAAATTCTTCATATGGTGTCTATTTTTTAAATTTTTATAGCGATGGAAGCAGGAGGATGACAGCTATGCAACCATAGTTGTTTCGACCCAATCCTGTAACTTTGAATTTTGAGCTAATCCTTAGGTCCTTGATCCAGTTCTGATCATAGGGACATAACTTTGACATACGATCTTCGTTTGACGTGCATCATACCTCATTATAAATATATATCTGATGATTAAAAATTTTGGTGTGAGAAACATCAGTCCATGGTTCCATGTTTTTCACGTTTTTCTAGAAAAAAATGCCGTTTAGGGCCTTAAACTAGATCCAGAATTTCAAGACCCGGAAAAACTACAAAAAATAGTAATTTGTGCTGAAACTGAAAAAATGAAATAAGTGATGGGTGCATTTTAAATGGAATAGGTGGGCGGCCACCAGTATCCACCAAGATCATTAGGGCCCCAAAACAACTCCAAGACTGAAAGACCCGAAAACCTGCTAAGAATAGTAAGTTTTGCTGAAAGTGAAAAGCTGCAAGAATTGATGGTGTAGGTCAAAATGAAATAGGTGGGTGGAAATTGATATCCACCTGGATCATTCCTCCCTCCTTAGGAAGCAATGGTCCCCATTTATTTGATATCGTCCATGAGATGAGGCAAATTCTGTTGAAATGAGTATGAGATTTGTCGAAGATGTCATGGACCTGTGGGCGGACATGATGGATGCATTTAGTAAATTTGGTTTCTTTATCAGCCTCAGACAGTACATATGTGTATTATGTTTGTGTAGTTGCATGAGGTCTGGGAACATCAAGTGGTGGTGCGTCAAGGGTCAGATCAATGGACTGCTTCTCCTGATAGTGTAGAGGAACCTCTGTGAGTGAGGAGAAAATGCCATCGTATTCCTCCATGACTTTGTCCAGCTGCTGCAGCCATGCAAGGGAACCATGTTTCAATATTTTGGGCACAATATTATTCTTTCCTTCTGAGCAAGCTGTAAGGAAAATAAATTTCCTGGTTTGGGTAACAATCTTACTGCATTGTTTTGTAGTATTCAAAGAGATGACAAGAGGTGGTACTACCTCTAGTATCCTGTACAAGTTATTTCCCAAAGTAATAATAATAGCACGAGGCCTAGACTCATACATAACATGTTGCCTCAACAATTATGGTTGGCCCAATAATACATTAGCTACATCAAGAGTATCAGCATCAGACAATACCTCATCCGTGAATAGCTTTATACTCTACGTAAGGCGACACTCCCGACAGACGTGGAGATATCTCCCTGGGTGAAGCTAACTGATGGTGTATGGCTATAGGTGTGCTATGGTCGGTAGGTTGAGCCACTTCACAACCTTTGCTGAAATGAGGTTTTTTTGGCTTCTGCTATCGACAAGGAATTGCAGTGGAGAACCATTCACCCACATTTTTGAATGGAAGAGGTGCTCCACCCCCTCTGGATCCTCGAGATCCTCCATCTAGATCTTGGTGGTGGTAAGAATGGCACTGGGATTCACATCAATGATTTCCTTCCATTTTTCATTTCCTTTGCTTGGTTCTGACTCAGGATCAGAACATGCATCTGATTCGGGTGCCTTTAGTTCAACCACCAATGACTGTTTGGCCCGACACTCGTTTTTGCCGTGAGTGTAGCTATTATGAAATACACACCACTTCCTCATGTCCTTATTTGGATTTGTGGTGTTGTTTTGAGTCACCCCGCTTTGGCCTTGCCCCTTGTTCTATAGTTCAGGGGTGACTTTCCCTTGCTTCGGATTCGAGGATCCAAAGTCTCACTTCTTCTGCTTAAATTTATGCTCGATCTTGGCAGCATAGAGATATGCTATGCAAAGTGATGTAATGTCAAGGAACTTCGTGTCCTCTTGAATCTATCTATGTAGACAGTTGCGGTACTTGAGCACCAAATGTCTCTTTGAATCTTTAATACCCAACTTTGTGCACAGGGTATGGAACAAATTCGTGAGTTCGTGCACATCTTGATCCTTTTTTTCTCACAGCATGGTCCATTGGATGTAATTGTACTAATAGCTCCCAATGGGGTAATATTGTTCCTTGATGCCATCTCATAACAAATTCCAAGTGGGTGCGGTGGAGAACAGAGAGGGTTTTGTCCCATCCTTTTTCTCATACTAGGATTCCCACTAATCTTTGACATGGGGGGTGGCTTTGAGGAGTGCAGAAATAATATTTTATCGGTCAGAGAAATCATGGACTGAGAAATACCCTTTGAGAATATTCAACCATCTATCTATGATGTTTGCATCTATTTGGCCTTCAAATACAGGAATGTAAAATTTTACTTGTACCTTGAAGGGAGTAGCACCTCTAGAGTAGCTGTTTGATGCAGATGCGCCGTAGGTGGGCATCCGTTGAAGGATCTAAGCAACGTTATCCATCACCACATTCCTTTTTTTCTAGAGGACCTCCTCGAGGAATATTTTGATAGAATATCCTTCTCCATCATATTTATTCTCTTCCTCCATGGGAGGTCGTCGGGGTTTGTCAGGCTGATCTTGCAAGGGTTCAACTAGACCGAGCCCTAACTCCTTCTACCCTCACCACATTGGGGACATGCAAAGAAAAACAGAGAATGAGAAGACTTCTCTAATACCACTGATCCATATTTATGCAGGAATGAAATAAAATACAGAAATATGCATAAACACACAGATGGAGTGGAAATAATTCTTCATTTCATTAATATCAAATAACAGAAGTATGCTTATAGACATAATGGAAATAAAATAGCTAGAGCATTGGTAGCTTATCTCTGAGAAGAGATGTGGTAGCTACCTACCTCTAAACTGTGTTACAATGAGGCTCAAAGACCTATTTATTTTTTAGAAACAATGCAAAAACCTAAACATCAAAAAACCTAACAGTAGGAGATGAGGCACCAAAACTATGGGCTTCGTTTCGGTAAATTGGTGTTTCAAATTCATGGGGACATACCTTTGACATACGATCTCTGTTTTATGTGCATCATACCTCATTAGAAAGGTATATCCTAGGAGTACAACTTTTGGTGTGAGAAACATGGATCTGTTGACCCATGTTTCTCCCAGTTTTCCCAAAAAAATGTCGTTTAGGGCCTCAAAACAGCTGCAGAAGTTTAGGACCCAAAAAACAGCTAAAAATAGTAAGTTTTGTTGCACCTGAAAAACTGATAGCGGCATTTCAAATGGAATATATGGGTGGCCACCAATATCCACCTGGATCGTTAGGGTCCCAAAACAGCTCAGGGAGTGCAGGACCCGAAAAACTACTAAAAATACTAAGTTGTGTTGAAAGTGAACAACTGCAAGAATTAATGGTGTGGGTCCAAATGGAATAGGTGGGTGCCATGAATATCCACCTATATCAAATTTTTTCATGACAAGAATAAAAGTTGGGAAATTAGTAAAACATTTTATAATTTTTTTATTATCCTAAAAAGAAGGTGCCAGAGGCCGGTGCTTTTGCACATCCCTAGAGGGCACAGAGTAGCTTTATGAATATTGAACTATAGGGGACACAAATTCAGTACAAAAACACATCTTGAGGTACCCAACATACATAGTACTTATGTACTATACTCAAAAAATACACAACGTCTCCAACGGAAAGCCCTCATCCGGAACATGCACCCAAGGTTTGGGTACACATAACTTTAGTAACCATCAATTGATGTTCACCCAATACTCAGGATGATTGTAATGATGGAAGGAATTTTTTTTTAGAATTTTGGATCTGTTTTTCTTGCTTGAAACACATTGAGTTCTAGTGTTATGTTAGTGTTGGCAAGACAAGGCAATGTATATTCTTATTTAAGCACTGCAAGATCAAATATAAAGTTTTTTTCATGAAAAAGAAGGTGGAATCTTTCTGTGACAAGAAATAAATGATGGGAAACAAGAAAATAGGTTTTACAATTCTTTTATTATCCTAAAAATAAGTTTCCATAGGTGGGTGCTTCTACACATCCCTTGAGGGCACAAAGCACCTGTATGCATACTCAACTATAAGGGACACAAATTCAGTACAATAGCACATCTTGAGGTACTCAACATACCTAGTACTTATGTACCATACTCAGTCTCTCATGATGCTACTTTCGTGAAATGTTGCACTCAGTTTAACAAATAGGAAACAAAGTGTATGGCTTGCAGAAAAGAGCTTGTACATTATATGAAGAAATGGATCAAATTATTGAAGTTCAAAGTTGTCTTGCTGAGAGGCTCCCTTTCTTGGAAAGAAACAATATCTCTTTCTTGGAGAGAAACATTCAGTGTTGAATCTAATGAAAAAAAACTATATCCACTATTACAAGTTTTCATTTTATAGTAACCAAAACACTACCCAATGATAGTAAGATGATGGCCTTACACTGGTAAATCATCACTGTAATTTATTTTTGTGTGTTTTTTGTTTATAGAATGTAGGAGGGTTGTGAAGACTCTCAAGCCCTGGGATGATTGTAATGTTTTTTTAGGGATGATGGAAGGAAATAATTTTTAGAATTTTTCCTCTATTTTACTTGCTTGAAACACAGTGAGTTATAGTGCTATGTTAGTGTTGGTGAGACAAGGCAATGTATATTTTGATTTCAGCTCTCCAATATCAAATATAAATATTTTTTCATTAAAGAAAAGGTGGAATATTGTTGTGACAAGCATAAAATAGTGGGAAACTAGCAAATATGTTTTATAGTTTTTTTATTATCCTAAAAATAAGGTGTCATCTGTGGGTACTTTTGCACATCCCTCGAGGGAACATAGTACTTGTATGGATACCCAAATAAAGGGGACACAAATTAAGTACAATAGAACATCTTAATGTGCCCAACATACCTAGTACTTATCTACCATAATCAATCTCTCCTGATTATAGTTTGGTGAGATGTTGCACTGAGTTTAACAAACAAGAAAAAGAGTGTATGGCTTGTAGAAAAGAGCGTGTACATCATATGAAGAAATCGATCAAACTCTTGAACTTCAAATTTGTCTTGCCTACATGCTCTCTTTCTTAGAGAGAAAAATGATCTATTTCTTGGAGAGAAACATTCAGTGTTGAATCCAATGAAAACAAAATGTAGATCCACTGTTACAAGGTTTCATTTTTCAGTGAAGAAGCCACTACCCAACGATAGTAATATGATGGCCTTACACTAGTGAATGGTGATTGTGTTTTATTTTTATGTTTTTTGGATTTATAGAATGCAAGAGCGTTGTTAAGACTCTCAACCCTCAAGATGATTGTAATGATTTTTTCAGGATAATGAAAGGAATTTTTTTTACAACTTTTCCTCTATTTTTATTTCTTGAAACATAGTGAGTTAAAATGTTATGTTAGTGTTGGTAATACAAGGTGATGTATATTCTTATTTTAGCTCTACAAGATCAAATATAAATCTTTTTTCATGAAAAAAAAGGTGGAAGGTTGATCTGGCAGGTATAAACTGGTGGGAAACTAGCAAATACGTTTTATAGTTTTTTTATTATCCTAAAGAGGTTGAACAAGTGGGTGCTTCGGTATATCCCTCGAGGGAACATAATAGCTGTTTGAATAGCCAAATATAGAGGACACAAATTCAGTACAATAACACATCTTGAGGTACCCAACATATCGAATACTTATGTACCATACTCAGAACATACACAACATCTCCAATGCAAAGCCCTCATCCGTAACATGCACCCAAGGGTTGTGTACACATAACTTCAATAACGATCAATTGATTTTAACCTAGTTATGAGGATGATATTAATGATGTTTTAGGGATGATGGAAGGACATCATATTTATAATTTTGCCTCTATTTTTCTTGTTTGAAACACAGTGAGATCTAGTGCTATGTTAGTGTTAGAAAGATAAGGCTATATATATTCTGATTTCAACACTCCAATATAAAATATAAAACCTTTTTCATGAAAGAAAAGGTGGAAGGTTGTTGTGACAAGCAAGAAACAATGGGAAAGAAGAAAATAAGTTTTATAGTTGTTTTATTATCCTCAGAAGAAGGTTCTACAGGTGGGTGATTTTGCACATCCCTTGAGGGAAAAAAGTGCCTATATTCATACCCAACTACAAGGGACACAAATTTTGTACAATAGCACATCTTGAGGTATGAAACATCCCGAATACTTATGTACCATACTCAGTCTCTCATGATTCTACTTTCATGAAATGTTGCATTTTGTTTAAAAATCAGGCAACAAAGTGTATGGCTTGTAGAAAATATCTTGTACATCATATGAAGAAATGGATCAAACTCTTGAACTTCAAAGTTATCTTTCCCAGAGGCTCTCTTTCTTTGAGAGAAACAAGATCTATTTCTTGGAGAGAAACATTAAGTGTTGAATCCAATGAAAACAAATTGTAGATCCATTGTTACAAGTTTTCATTTTTCAGTGACCAAACCACTAAGCAGTGATAGTAAGATCATAGCCTTACACTAGAAAATGGTCATTGTCATTTCTTTTTATCTGTTTTGGGTATATAGAATGAGGATGGTTATGAATACTCTCAAGCCTCAAGATTATTGTAATGATATTTTAGGTATGATGGAAGGAAAACATTTTTATAATTTTTCCTCTACTTCTCTTGCTTGAAACACAGTGAGTTCTAGTGCTATGTTAGTGTTGGCAAGACAAGGCGATGTATATTTTTATTTTAGCTCTGAAAGATCAAATATAAATATTTGCTCATGAAAAAAAATGTGAAAGGTTGTTGTGACAAGCTGAAAATAGTGGGAAACTAGCAAATAGATTTTATATTTTTTTATTACCATAAAAATAAGGTGCCACGGGTCGGTGCTTCTGCATATCCCTCAAGGGCACAAAGTAGTTGCATGCATACCCAAATATAGGGAACGCAAATTTAGTAAATAACACATCTTGAGGTACTCAACATACTGAGTAATTGTGTACCATACTCAGTACATACACAATATCTCCAACACAAATCCCTCATCTAGAACATGCACCCAAGGGTTGGGTACACATAATTTTAATAACCATCAATTGATGTTAACTCAACATAGTAAGTATAATATGAAATATATGCAACATAAATTCCATAGGTGGTCAATGCATATGGAGAACATAATAAATAGAAACCTCACAAGACACAGTTACATATAGTATTCATAGAAAAATAGTGTTAAATTTTCAATTCATGGTAACCAAACTTTCACTCCTAACTCCGACATATTGAGCAAAATGATGTGGTGATAAATCTATTTTTTCTTCATTATAGTGGGGATTATCCAGTGGTGCCGGCCGACGAAGACAAAGAGATTCCTTCACCACACACTCTAGATATGGGATCTTGCAAATGTTAGATTCATCCGTCAAATGAACATTGTGGAAAAATATATCTATTTCATCTCAAAGTTTTTTTAAAACACTCTAGTTTTGGATCTCCCTTCAGTTATCAGTATGGCACCATTATTTTCTTAGTTCAGTAATATTTATATGGCTTCTCAGATCAACAACAATGATGATATTTATAAAATTCAACTATCAGCAAAATGAGCAGCCGGTCGGGGGTTAAAATTCACAAATAAAGGAGGATTCCTGAAGTCTAGAACTAGAGAGATATGGCATATCTATACATGAAATTCCAAAATGGTGACCTAAATATTCCATAAGACTAAATATATGTTATTCTTCGACCCTTTTCTCAGATAAAACACACTTAGCCAAAACCTGACTTAATCTGACTTTGTAGGTGATTTATAGTTAACATTTAACTTTATTTTAATCATGAACTTTATAATTTGTTGAGGTAACTGTTAAATTTTATTTGAAGCATGTACAATATTTTTTTATGATATGTAGCCCAATGTTTGAGATAGTGTGTAGAATGAAGTTTACACATAATAACAACCAATGATGTATATATCTGTAAGATTCCTTTTGCTAGGTTAGTATGATCATGATCATTTACGTGTCTTACGTCTCTACATGTGGCACATCAAAGTGTATTTATATTTTTTTACAGTTCTAACCTTGTTGAATCAAACCTAGGTTTTGCAACTAATGCTTACAGTAATTTGGAATAGTGTAGTATGAGTTTGCTTAGATTTGTGAGTCTTGCATAGGACTTGATCTTGAAACTTGCCATTGGCTTGAGTCTTTGTTGAGTCTGAGTTTATTTGGAAAACATTGATGCTTGTGCATTTCTTTTATAAAAATCATTTGGGATCTGTCTTGTTGGATTCCATCATTAGAATGGACTGAAGAATTTTTTTTAAATAACAATTTTGATTATTGTTATTTGGATTGATGAACATATATGGATTTATGTGTGATTCTTGCTCACCTTGGTTTTTTCACTGATGGTTGGTTTTGTATATTATTTTTTAAATCATATCTTCTTATGATTGGTTTTATCCCCTAAGTGTGTCCAATTCCTTGAATGGAAAATCATAAAGCTCCATGTAGCCAAGACAACATCAATAAAAGTAATTTATTTAGAGTTGGAGTAAACAATGTTCTATATTTCCTTAAAAGTGCAGAATATTCCATGCCCTGTAAAACCAAGAAATTCTAGTCTACTTCATGTCAATGATTCTCTCCATCTTATGTGAAAGCTCAAATAAGAATATAGATGAATTTAAAGCATACCAAAATTGGAAACCATTGAGTTGATAACATTTCCATCTTCATTGTTTGAGATTTTGGATATGTCAATGAAATTCTTTGAAGCATATATAAAATCCATGGAGGAATTATTGTCTTGGGAACACTCAAATACATTGTCAAGAACATTTCAATACCAACGAAGAATGAACAATCAATGGTCAAACATAGACTACAAACTGCTACATAGGCTAAAGTAATTAGCTCAAAATCCCGCATGGTAAGGCGATACTAACACATTACAAAAATTTACAAAGGAAGAAACCAGAGGTTTCCATTTATTATTTTGAAAGGAGTTGTTAAAGCAACACATGCTCGATTCTTGAGATTCTAGAAAACGGCATAACAAATTAGGTGGAGAAAATTTCCCTACTCCAACTTAGAGGGTAATTTCAATACTATATATTGTAACAATAGGAAATGGGGATTGTTGTCTTGAGAGAAAAGTTAATGAAACCTTTCACACACAAAGATGGAATATCAAACTAATGTGGTAATTAGAATTATTTCGATGAAAAATTAGGATTAGTCTCATGACAAATTATTCCCCATTTTCTTCATGTAGCAGCTTGAGGAGAACTATCATCTTCTCTTCTGTAATAAGGTATTGTGTCTTGAAATATCAGAAATAATTCAATTTATAAATCGTATTTGCTGCAAATTAGTCAAGGTGCATTATGATATAAACGTGTAATTGGTTAGCCTCCTCACTTGAAACATCAAAATCATAGCAAAAATCTACAATCAAGGCTGAGAACACTTGAAGTGATTGTTACTAGCCACAACAATTCCAAGTTTTTCATGGCATATTCAATCAATTTAACTCATTCTATTTGTCACCCTATGGCTTTAAAAAATGAATTTAGGTTAATAGTTACTGAAATACCATTAGGAATGGTACCAAAATATCGGGAAAAAATTGGATCTTCCTTTGTCGTTGATCCCTATAGATTTTAATTACTGTCACCTATGACACCATAATCAATCGAAATTCCTTTCTCACAAAGGAAAAAATCTCAAAGAATTGTTCCTTTGTCTCCTATTCCACAATTTACACTACCTCTTATGCAAGTGCTACCACCTCTACCTCCATCTGCACCGCCCCTTCAACATAATTTGTTTCGAGCACTAAACCATCAACATCAGACTAATTTCATGAAGCATCATCAATCACATGTTCAACTACCTTCTCCCCATTCATTTCCAAGGTCATTATTAATAGTCCTTTCAACAATCTCAACTTATATCACAACATGTTCAATAAATTCCTCAATAGCTACCACAGTTACAACAGGTGTCACAATTTGAAATTTCTCCAAATTTTTTGAATTAGTTACCACACAATCTTTCACAAGTTACCCAAATTCCAAAACAGTTACCAATACCTTAGTAAGTACAACCAATTCCTTGTACTCCATTTCAACATATTACTTTGTCTCAAGAATTGACACAAACCCAACCTCCACAAAATTCAAAGTTAAGTTATGGGAATCCAAAATAATGGGATTTATTGTGAGTAGTAGCATGATGAATTATAATTCAGGCTTAGCACCAAGGCTTGCTTTAGTTATTATAGGGCCTAATAAAATTTCTTGCTAGGTTTTAGGAGTGTAGCCTCCTCTTCCTACTAGCCCATCACCAACATCATTATTGGTTTTTTTTCTATGGGAATGTTAATGTTTATTGTAATTTCTTGCATGAACTCTTTAGATATGGTGGCTGATATACAATTTAGATAGAAGGTTAAATGAACTATTCCTTTTGTCTTAAAATGTGTTGATGTGTATCAAATTATATATTTTGAGGTGAGGTTATAATATTAGATATCGACAATTTTACAGCCTTTATATTTATTTTGTTAATGTCATGAAAATGTGGGGATGAATTGTGGGTCTATTGTTAATTTCTTATAACATATCGATCATGATAATTTATATTAGGTTTGAAATACATTCTCGATTCCCAAAAAAATATAGGATTTGTGTTTTTTCAACTATTGTGAAGCTAAGAATGGACTGAATATTATTTAAATGTTTGCATGTCATTAAAAATGATCACAGAACCACTATATCCCTCTTCTGGTCGTGATTTTAATAGAGGTATTTCCTTAAAATTTTACCTCATCTAATTTATTTTCTTTCTCATGCCATATAGGGAGTTTAAAAAATTCATTTATTGTGAAGTTTGGTGTTTAATGCATTTTTTCGTTTGTTGTATAAGTCCTTTAGTCTACTTTATCTTATATTCTAGTGTCGTCATATTTCATTTCTTACACTCTACATTGTATCTTCTCTTGTTTTCAAAAAAGAAACTAATTATTGATGGTAAGAAGCAAGAATTGAAGAAAGAAGAGAAAAATAACACTAGAGCGAGAAAAGAAAAAATAGAGAGGGAGGAGAATCAGTCTAGTTATACCCTTAGAGCCAAAAATCCTGTATCACACACACAGACATAGAGATTGATGGTCATGTATTCAAATTTGGTGAACTCACCTACAATGCCTTGTTAACACAATGATAATGTTTTGAAGTGATGAAACAATATTTCATGTGTAAATTGTATTCCAACCAATATTAAGTTGGAAACTTGTATTGTAGTACTTAACATTTCATATAATATAATTTGTGGTTAAAATAATTTATAGTTCCACTTTATATTGTTTATTATTATAATTAAGATATGTAACTTTTCATTTTCATATTAGATAAACATGCACAATGTATGACATTTTTTTAAAAATTTTATCGCAAAATCATGCTAATTAATTTATATTGATAAATAATTAACACATAAAATCAATCTAAAACTACTAAATTAGTAGTTTAGTTGATTAATGATGAACCCAAATAAAATTAATATAAGACTAAATTAGTCATTTATAATGATTACTAATGAAAATAAATTAAATGAATATAAACAATTAAAATTGTTGTTTATATAATGAATTTGAAGCTACCAAAAAAATACAAATGACTACTGCAAATGATAAATTTGTGATTAAAAATGACGACCAAATTTTGCATATATATGACTATCAATAGATAATTTACAATATCTTATAACACGATCAAAATTTATTCGTATTTTTTTTTTCATTAATTGGTTTCAAACAATGACTAAAATTTTCATATATGTGACTATTAGTGACTAATTTACAGTATCTTATAACACTACCAACATTTTCGGTCATATTTCTTTGGTGATTAATTGGTTTTCTCAACCGATCATATAGTAATATATTTTGTTGTATGCTTGGTCATTAATTGTGGTATTTAATGACTAAAATTTGCATATATGTGACTATTACTAGCTAATTTACAATCTCTTATAACACAAACAACATTTTTGGATCTTATTGTTTTGGTCATTAGTTGATTTTCTCTGGTGATCATATAGTAATATATTCTAGTTTATATTTTGTCATTAATTGTGAAATTAATGACTAAATTTATGACTAAATATACTACTAGACAATAAAATTGAGACAACCGATTAATTACTAAGAAAAAAGTAACTAAAATTTGGTCGGGTTATAAAATGTAAATTAGCTACTATTGGTCACCGACTCAAAAATGGTCATTTATATGCAAACTCTAGTTGTTTTTTTAGTAAATAATTAGCCATTTTGTACTAGTGTTAGTTAAGTAGAAAATGCACTTACGGTGTTAGAATTAGATCAATCGTCTTAAGATGAAATGGGTAGACTGACGATTAATAAACAAAAAGAGTGATATGAAAAGAAAAAATATTATTTGGGACATGACACTATTTCTCTTAGGTTAATTAACACACATATATAACTATCTCCTAGCTAGTTTAGCTTAGGAGCTTACCATTGAATACATATAATCATTTTATGTTTCATATGGCGATCGACACTTTCCTTTCGAAGATTCTTCCAAATCTTAGACTTAACCTACACATTGATTTAGCATTATTATAATACCCTTCTATTCGAATCTAATTTAAGGGTTTATGCATTATTTCTTCAAGATCTCCTATATTGTACATACTTCATAATATATATATATATATATATATATATATATATATATATATATATATATATATGTATATCTGTGTGTGTGTGTGTGTGTGTTTGTTCGTGGTAATTTATATAAGTTATTATATGCCTCCATGTCTTTGGTTTGTTAACAGTCCCACCATTTTGATGTAAAAGTTCTCAAGCCATATTTATTTCAGACTTGAACCATACTTTACTAAGGCTCTGAAAAATAATAATTTAATAACTCGCGCCCTACATGGCGGCCTTCACTTCTCCATTCATTTTTGGTTAAAATAGGTGTTAGATCTTGAGTTAGTCCTACATACTCTGGTTATAAGACCTTTTTTTCAATGCCCTTAACTACTTTGTCCACTCTCTACCATATGTCACCTTGGAATCATAACACTAGAAAAACCACATTTCATGCCACCTCCCTTCACAAGGAGTGCATGTGATTACCATGAGTTTTTTTTGTTGGAACAATGTAAAATGGTGATTAAGGGCTTTAGTTTTCCTTTGTAAACCTAATATTTAATAGGTTCGGTCAGTCTCTTCTATGCTCCCTCCATTTCCCACTATCTATTTTCGACACTTGTATTTTTTGAAAGACACAAAAAATTCATGCGCCTCACTATCTATTTTCGACACCTGTTTTTTTTTAGAGACACACAAAATTCATGCACATGGATTTATTTAGTGAGATTACGCCACTTGTTTCTGGTGGTTATTCTCTAGGTATATATATATATATATATATATATATATATATATATATATATATATATATATATATATACATATATATTGTTTACCCATTTAACTTTCATATATACTATGGAGATTTCCTTCACTGATTGTACCTCATTTAGTGCTAACTTCCATTTTCCATGGCAGCCTACAGGAATTCCACTTACCGGTGTGCTGTGGACTCAAGAGACCCTTCCTAATGAAAAAATCTCTTCATAGTGGGTATTATTTCATTGGAAATTGTATCTCATGGATCTTGTTTCTGTTAGTTTATTTTCCCTTGGCTCTTTATTCAAACTTACTACCATGCTTATGTTTTTATGTATTTCGATACAGGTTGCGTCAACACCACAAGTTATCTACACTCTGACCTCAGTATCGGGAGAAATATGTTACATGTGCTCTTAGGTTTCTTTGTTCCTATTTAAATATGTTTTCCATTAATCTCTTGTTACATCACTCATATAGAGCAGTTAATAGGGTTAATTTTTCTTTCAGTAGGATGGAATTATGGCGTAGTTCAAACAAAGAACCTATCCATTCAAACTGACTATATGTTCAGAAAACCAATATTTTCTTATTATAATTTCTTCCTATGTTTCTTAATGAGTTTCTTGATAATGGAAATATATTAGAGCTAAGTCTAGGGTTTCAAAACTACTTTCTTTCAATTATTAATTTACTATTCCAGGGTATGCTAAAACTGAACTCAACCACTTGAGTAATAATATTTGATGGAGGAAACAAATTGCACAATATTCGATAATATTTACGGTTCTCCATAGTGATGAGAGGGTAAAGCATATCCCCTATGATGGATACTATTTGTCCCTTCATGCCCCATGGCCTTAATTGATCCAAAATATTTTGCTTCAGAAGTGTTAAATAATTAGATGTGAAAATTGTAGCTTAAAACAAGAAACTTTAAAGGCATAAACATAAGAATAGAGAAGCATTTAACATCATGCAAGAAGATGTAGAATTGACGTTGGAGTTCGTCTAGGAGGGACTATGTCTCCAGGCCCTCCTCAAATAGTGGGGAGGCCATTTTCTTCATTAAGTGGCAAAATGAAAGTACAAGTACAAAAATGAGAAATAACACCCTTATACCTCCATGACTGAAAGTGCTTGCAAATTGCAGGCCTATAATGAAGAAATGGATAGCATCGTTGGATTCATGGCATCGATTAGTGAAGAATCTATATAAAACTTGCCTCATAGTGACAAAGAGAAAATCTGGCCCCTCTAGAAAATGTCTCAAATCATGGTTCCACCCCCCTCCTGCACACTGCTCATGGTTCTGCTGTGTTGGTTTTTGTGCCCACTCTTGTCTACCCTGGCACACTAAAAAAATGAAGGATTATATATAAAAAAGGTGACTGACTTCCCAAAGTATCCATTGGGAAAGTTGGTTTCAGATCCAAGTTGTGTGGGAGGAGATCGGGTGGTCAAACCTCAACCCCTCATTAATGAGACAAAAATCGTGCATTTTCTATTTTTAAAACCTACGCCATATGTTTTAAATGTACGTAGCATTAAATTAAGGAAGAACGGGGGGTTGGGTCCACATTGGGCGACCCTCCCCTTAACCTCTGTCCAGAACTGTGATATGTGGCAACATTTGGGTGATTGTGGGATTCACAACCCCTGTCCCCTTTATAATGTTGTTATCGTATGGTGTGCATGTCATGATTTACTGTGAGTGGTCGAGTGGGGGGGTCATGACCACTACCCACCACTATTTTAATATATGCATGCGGTTGGGGCCGTGGGGTCCGGCCGGGGTCATGGCCCACAAGTAATAATTTAATATATATATTTTTTATTTTTATAATAACAACCCAATTTGTGCAAATCTTCCAGATTTTCACTGAATGAGTCAAACTAATTGTCCCACAAATTTTCCTGGAATCCAGTCGGGGTTGGCCAGAATCTGGTATCCAGGTTCCAGCAAATTGTTTGCCTCCTTAAGCCTCCCAAGTCACCAAGTCAACCCTCCAAATTTGACTGCTCCTAACTCCTCCATATGAACTCGTAATTGAGTGTCGTCTCCATCGTTGGAATCAGAAAGACGAGATCTGCAACTTGACATTAACTTTTCCACATTTCAGACACTTTGATTTTTGAGATTTTG
Organism: Pinus albicaulis; assembly: GCA_034641835.2. Taxonomy (NCBI): domain Eukaryota; kingdom Viridiplantae; phylum Streptophyta; class Pinopsida; order Pinales; family Pinaceae; genus Pinus; species Pinus albicaulis. Next base: position 590,016,467 of record CM076571.1, read on the forward strand.
TACTGAAGCCACTTGTACCTGGGCTTATTCGAACCACTTGGATCATTTCTCCCCAATAAATATATTTTGGACCCAAAAAGGATTAACAAACTCAACAGACTGCTTGTGTCCTTTACAACCACACTTTCAATCCTCTGTACGAGAAATGGGTACATCATTTGCAATCATGCACACCACACATGACTCAACCACCCCTCCTTGCTAGGAGTTTATAGCGTACACTCATTGGCCAAGGATTACATAAAATAAAAACAAAAAAATCAATATCTCAACTACTCATAAAAAAAATGCCAAAACATTATCGTTGCAATTTTAAGTGATGGGAAACACACCATCACATTTACATTTACTTGCAACGTATGATTTAAAAATGTGGACGTCATGCTAAGACCTATAAAAGAACCATATTTTACTTAATAAGGTAAACGGATAATCCCCCTATGGACGATCAGCCTGTGGAACAACTTCGGGGACCAGACTCTGTATGGGTGTTCTTTGATCCTAGCGTGTTTGACATGCAGGTTTCTAGGGTTCATTCTGGTTGTGATGACTCTTCCTCATCCATACCTTTTCTGTTGTCTTGGAAAGCCTCCTCCTGATGTGCCTCCGAGAAGTTCCCATGAATCCATCACTATCTCTGAGGTGTGAGGAGGTGCTCTCATCATCAGTGGCTGTTTTGGAGCTTTCTCCCACTTTCTTCCTACTGTATCCGAGCCCTGCATGATGCGAAAATTCCTCAAATTTGATGGGATTTATGATGCCTTGGCCATTGATTTCGAGGCCCTTTCCTTCAGCAATTTGAACCTGACCCCTTTAGTATTTTTTTCAAAAGAAGAGAATTCATCATCATTAAAATTACATGAAATTGAAGGGTTTCTTTTTACCTTTGGTTGGTCATTTTTCACTTTTTCAAAGGCCTTATCCTTAGCTTGTAAATGGCATAGTAACCTTTGTTTTTCTTCCCTTGTTTCCTGTAGGGGCCTTCTTAGATCATTACTTTCTGCTTGAATGCCTTGGTTAATCTCTTCAAGTTCTTGGAACTCCATCGTAGTAAGTGTACTTTTCTTCTTTGGTACACTATCTATTGATATTTTTGTTTCAATGCCTGAATCAGACCCCAAGTCTATGGTCCCTTCTATTGTGATCCTAAAGGCTTCAAGCTTCATTTAATTTCCGAAATCAGAACCCAAGTCAATTGGTCGACCTTGTGCAAATCTTTCAGCTGCAACCGTTTAATCTTCCTCGAATCCATAATCTTCAGAATCTTGGTATTGTTGTATGGTGGTGGTGGTCTTCTACTTCCCTTTTTTTTCATTTCTCTCGAGTATCAACTCAGGGTGCAACTTCCAACGATTTTCTTCATCATGTCCCTCTTTTTCACAATCTCTGCAAGAGGGCTTTTCTCCCTTTATTTTGGTTGCAATAGTACGCCGACCTGCTTTCTATGTGCATGACCTTTACACTAGCCTCATCAATGATAAGAAGCTCAAACAAAAATAATGAATGTCTTATGTAAATATCTAATCACCGAACGTACTTAGTTACAACTTCACATGAATCTAATGAAAAGCCCAAACTTAGTGTTTTTTTTCTAAATTCCTTGGTAAAGCTTTGCAAGTTTTGTTCTTTACCTTGCCTTGGGTACTGTCACTCCATTAAGGTTTTTTTATTATAACCCAAGGCATAGAATTTATCTTTAAGTGCAGCAATAAAATTTCACCATGAGGAAATAAGGTTACCCAAATTATTGTTGCCTTGAAGTTTTCTCTCCCACTAAATGAGAGTTGTGCCACTCAATCGAAGAGAAGCCAACTCGATCCTTGCCTCATCCTTGACAATTCACTGAATCCTGCAGTATATTTCAAGCTACCTAATCCAGTTTTAAGTTTCTCTACATCACTTTCACCTTTATACATGGGTAGATCAAATTTGACATCTAACTTAAAGAAAGGTTTATTAGATGCATTTCCAGAATTTTTATGATGATGGTTGGAAGAGGAGAAAGGACTTTCATTTCCTGAAGGAGGTGGGTCTCCTCCACCACCTCCATGCACTAAAACTTCTCCTTCTAAAACATGCTTCCCTATTTTCTCTATCTTCTCAAGTCTAGAGAAAAATTTCTCAACCCGATCTTCCATGGTGTAGAAGGTCTTGCGGAAGTTGAGCTCCTCTTCATTTCAAACCTCATCACCCATGTTTTTTCTCTTATGTGCACATCCCTCTTTAGGATAAAATGACTGTAGTGTCCCCTCGCCTCTCTGTAGCTTGTTTCTAGTTAGCATACAAGCATGTAATTCACATTTAAAAACAACTTCTCTGATACCACTTGATCCAAAATATTTTTTTGGAGATGTGTTAAATAATTACATGTAAAAATTGTAGCTTAAAACAAGAAACATTAAAGGCATAAACATAAGAAGAGAGAAGCATTTAACCTCATGCAAGAAGACAAAGAATTGATGTTCGAGTTTGTCTAGGAGGGACTATGTGCCTAGGCCCTGCTCAACAGTGGGGGGGCCCTTCTCTTCATTAAGTGGAAAAAATGAAATTACGGGTACAAAAATGAAAAAATAACTTCCTTATACCTCCATGGCATAAAGTGCCCGAAAATTGAAAACCTCTAATGAAGAAATGGACAAAAACATTGGATCCGCGGTGTTGAGTAGTGCATAATCCTTATAAAACTTGCCTCAAACTGACAAAGTGAAAATCCGGCCCCTCTGGAAAATGACTCAGATCGTGGTTCCACAACCGTCGTGCACACTTCTCAGGGTTCTGCTGCCTTCATTTCCATGCCCACTCCTGCCTGTCGTGGCACACTGCAAAAATGAAGGCTTATATATTAAAAAGGTGATGAATTTCCCAAAGAACTCATTAGGTGAGTTGGTTTTAGATCCAAGTTGTGTGGGAGGACGTCGAGTGGTCAAACCCCGATCCCTCCTTAATAAGGCGAAAACTGTTTTTTTTTTTTTTTTAACCTGCACCATATGTTTTTAAAAGTACATAGCATTAAATTAAGGAAGGACGGGGGGTCCGGTCTGCATCAGGTGGCCTATCGACTAACCTTCGTCTGACACTGTTATATGTGGCAACATTTGGGTAGTGGTGGGATCCATATACACGCGCTCCCGCCCCGCTCCCCCCCAATTATAATGTTTTTACCATATGGTGTGGCCACCTTGATTTACAGTGAGTGGTCTGGCAGTGTGATCACGACCATTTCCCACCACTATATTAATATATGTATGCGGTTGGGGCTGTGGGCTCTGGCGGGGGTCATGGCCCTTCGGACCTCATTAAATATATATTTTTTATTTTTATAATAACAACCTAATTTGTTCAAATCTTCTAGATTTTGACTGATGGAGTCAAACTAACTATCCCACAAATTCACCCGGAATTCGGTCGAGGTCGACTGGAATCTGGTAGCTGGGTTCTAGAAAAATTGTTGCCTCCTTAAGAGTGCCAAGTCACCAAGTCAACCCTTGAACTTTCGTTGCTCCTAACTCCTTCATACGGACTCAAAATTGAGTGTTTTCTGCGTCGTTGGAATTAGAAAGATGAGATCTACAACTTGACATTAAATTTCCCACATTCTAGATGCTTTGATTTTTGACAATTTGTACTCAAGTCACTTGTACCTAGGCCTGTTCGATCCACATGGATCATTAATCCATTAGAAGCTTTTTCCCATGTTTCCTAGATGCTTTGTTCTTGATTTTTATTTTTATTTTTCGGACTAGTTCACATGCTTCCATTTTAATAGAATTTCTTCATTCATTCCATTGTATAATTTATATTACTTACACCCTTTGCGTTGTTTTGTAAGTACTAATCTAATCTATTGAAATGTTAATCCTTCACAGAAATCTTGATAGGAGACACACTACACTTCTATTCCTTATTATGTACAATTAAGTTCCCATGTTTCTTTGGTGTTCTATCGAATTCTATGATCCTGGATTAACCTCCGTTAATTACTGGTGTTATTGAGGATACTAATAGAATAAGCCTAAGGGTTTATATGCCAATTGAGGGAATTTTGTCTTGGAATTAGCCTCCTAAACTCTCAAAAATTTTTGCATACTTCATAACCCGATAGCCCTAAATATGTATAGTTCACGGTACTAGATATTTGAGTCTATTTTAATTTCATGTAATACATCATACATGTAATATATATATATATATATATATATATATATATATATATATATATATATATGCCAACAACACTATTGAGTGTAAGCGGTTGCTCGTCCACTTAATTGCTTTGTCATATATATTTCAAACGTGTTAGATTCTCTGGTATATGTTATGAAATTTGAAAATATCACACACTTGTATTAGTTGGACTATTCTTGCTTCTCGCGCGTTGAAATAGTTCATAGTTTGTTTCACTAAAAGCACCCCCTATGTTTTTTCGATTTGAAACTCTGTTCTTTGCAATCCTTACTTTGGAAGCTTTTTTTACCCTTGTGTGATCATCGCTGTTGAGATAGATTATTGAAATGATTCATATCTATTTTCTTACAAAATTACAAGTATTAATACCTATGATGGAAATCACATCTGTACACCTACTAGTTATGAATACCTCAGTTGGATCCACTAGTTATTTATATTTTTTAAGGGAAATAAGCTTTACCGTACTTGTAGTTGTAGCTTCCTCATTTTCTTAGTTCCCTTCCCTTCAGAAATTTCTATTGTTAAAATATTTGAATCCTCCTTTGTTGATCCCTATTTATAATTCACAACATAAGTTTCGCCATAAATAGTAACGCCTTATCTCCACCATCCAAAATTCACATGACTAAACCAAAGATGTTAGTTCACCTATTATTAAAACTAGATTGATAATGTTCGCATGCATGTTTGATAATGATAAATGCATGCTATACTGAGATTTACTATTCGCAAGTTCATGCACCTTCATACCTGCTGAAGTTACAATTTTAAATCATATTATCATGTAGTTACTCAAAATCACCGAGGTTGATGAAATATCTACATAGTTAATATTATAATTCATTATTATTTTTTTTTCTCTTTACTACTAACAATTAAAATTATAATAACTAATTATTTTATTTTCCTCCTAACCACAGAACAAGTTATGATCTAGCAACAATAAAAACTATTTCTACTCACATGTCTAAGTGTAACATAAAACAACTACAATTATATATAACTATTTGTGTTCTGCTAAATAATGTAACACAACAAATAATCTAACACACGATAGAAAGAAAAACACAGAAAGATAGTAATAGTTTATATTGGTATCATGGTTAGCGATTCACATGGGAATGTGACACCTGCCTCTCCACCTAACCTTGAAATGAGTACCACCAGTTAGCCACAAGCTGACATTGCTAAGGTATCTGTAATATCCATAGTATAAGCTACTGTAAAAACTCTGGTAAAATGAGTGTAATATCCATAGTATAAGCCACTGTAAAAACTCTGGTAAAATGAGTGTTGTTAAACAATTAAATAATATTAATTCTTATTACATGAATAATATTGTTCTAATTATTAATTATAAAAATATTATTTTAATTATTAATTATATAAGAATATTAGAATAAATTATTTATTAATTATTTTATTTAGAAGAATTTATATTCTTTTATCTAAATAAATTATATTTCCAAGTTAGTATATTTTATGAGTTTTAGAAATAATATGTGATAGTTCTAGAAAAGTTATGGATAAGCTATATTTTGATCACAAGGAAAAAAAAATTCTACCCTGAAAAGAAAAACATGAAAGATTTATCGATGATTTATGGACTGGTTTTAGGATTTAGGAAAAATCTAATTTCTGGAGTGATTTATGGAATGCATTTAGGATTTAGAAAAGCTATTTCATTTTCTTAATTATACTTATTTTAACCCTCTCGGAAAATATGATAATTAATGACAAAATACAGGTAGAATGGATCCACAAGAAAGGAATAAGTGATTCCAAGCATGCGTTAAAATATAAGTAAGTATGCTTCTTGAAAATTATCATGTTTTCATATGGTGCATGAAGAAATATCTATCAAATTTATTTTATTGGAAAAATTTGCATATGATAAAGAGTCGAGATTATTTTCTCGAGAAATCCTCAAGGATTTTTGTGCATAGAGGAATAAGTGTTTTTTTTATTGGTTTTTTAAAATATTTCCTGTGCATTGAATTCTTAAAATATTTTCATGGTTAAATAATTATGTGAATTGCATTAGTTTTTGGAAAATAGGCTCCAAATATGTATTTATATATCCCAAACCGTGATATATGTATAAAAAATGAAAGATTTTTTTTTAAATGAGACCGTTGTGGCCAAACTCCTCTTTAAGATTCAAATAATTAGTTTTCAAATTCTTGAAAACCATATCGAAAGTTGATGACAAAAACATGAAATTTTTTAATATTTAAATTTAGAAGAATGGGTTGTAAAGATTCATTCGAATCTTCGAAACCATGACACCCATTTAAAATCTTAAAGAAGTTGTTTTAATGAATCTGTTATTAACAAAAAAAAGCATTTTTTTTTAAACATTAGTTTCCAATTGTTCGAAAACCGCACCCAAAGTGGTTCCATTTGATTTGTGTACGTGATAAGAATAGTTAGTTATGTGCATATAGATATAAATATTGTGTTAATGTTATTGGAAATAAATAAATAAATTCCATGCACAAACCATTAACTATTATGTTTAATATTTCTTAAGAAGAAATAAGTTATTTGCATGTACGAAATAGAACAATTATGTTGATATTTTTTGAAAAGAAACAAGTTATTCACATACAAAAAAAGAGAAAAATTATGTTCATAATTTTTGTAAAGGAATTAAGTTAATTTATTTAAAATATTACCAAGGATGTTATCATGAAACATATGCATTAAATTTTTAAAGAGAATATGTGCTTTTCTCGATCCTAATAATATATAGTATATTTTGACGAAAACTGAATCTGCCACGGGGCAGGTTCACCTTTCAGTTACACAAAAACCACCATCGACTTATTAAAAACCATAACCAGCTACAGTGTCATAGCTCCAAAACTCTGAAATCGATCCTGAGACCTATGGGTATAGGCCCATTGTGCTACCGCTGCGCCACTTCGATGCCTGCATGCACTCCTCCTATTTGGAGTCCAACACCGTCCAACAGCAATTCATAAAATATCGGTCCTCTTCCAGCTCCTTCGTGAGCAGGAACTGCTTGGCTCGATAAACAAACGCACTTCTATGTGGTTTCAAACCCCCATTCTGCCACAGTGGCTCGATAAACCAACGCACTGCTGCGTGGTTTCAAACCCCCATTCTGCCACAGTTTTAAACTCACAGTCTCAACGATTACCAAAACATCGGATTGGAAATAAAACTAAACCATACCTCCGTTAGGGTTTAGTGCCATTATGCTTCCGCAACGCCCCTCTATGAAAACTCTGATGTAATGAATTTTTAAACCACGAACATTCCACTGTGTTCGATTAAACCCTCCTGACAATGTAACATTATATTGCATTTTGAACCATTGGTTCCCACAGCATTTAACTCAAAGTATCTATTCCCGCAATCAATCTCATATATAAATCCAAAGAAATTTTAAAACAAAACGTTACCATGTTACAGACCCTTGAACAGTCAAAGCGCTGGTCCCATTAATTGTTTCTCCCAAGGACAGCGCCAAAACAATGGTTTCGCAATTGAAAACTCAAGATTTCTGCTCCTTTCAAAACCGTCTCCTCCACTTTACTGCTGTGAATCGATCTCACAGTTATCGATTCAAACAACCAAACTGTCAATGCAAGACTCTCGACGTATTCAATAGACAAATGCTGAGATCGTTTGCGCCCTCGTGTAGTTACCGGTGTTTACACCAGTGCACGGTTTCTTCTTCTCCACCTTTGACTCGGAGGCACCGCCGCTTGATTGGATGCTTACACACAGTGTTCGAACCATATGAACAATCATGCCAGTAAACTTCTTAAGAGGAGACCTTTCAATCTCATTCGTTGGTCCTTAATCCAAGGAATTCTGCGTTTTTATTTCTCTGTTGCAGAACTCCAATCGTGCGGTTTCAAATTACATGACTTCACACAGATTAACACATGTAATTTATACACAGCCGCACAACATATGTGGAAGAAAACCCAGAACTAATATATATTACACAGGAATTTAAATCGCCTAGTCTGCAACAATCCCACGCTTGTAAAAACATGAACGAAAACATAAAACTAAACCAACCATAAACTATTTCAGACGCACAACAAATCTACAAAACATCATATTCTATTATAATACAAAATGCAAGATTACATCTGAGGCATTTCAGCCTCAGTAATCATTTCTCCGGCGACTACATTGTGCTCGCTCTCCTATCTCCCCCTCATACTACAGGGTTCTTTCTTTATATGTTTTTCAGGGACCAAGAATCGGTTTTTTTAACTAATTTTTGCCCTAAGTTGCGTAACTGTTTTCATAACCGCCTTTGCAGTTTTGGATCTGAATTTGAATTCAGATATCTTTGGACGCCCCTGCGTCATATTTCATCTACTCCAAATGAATATGTAACTTTTTGAGAAAGAGTTCACATAAACACTTTGCATAAAATACTATTGGTTGTGTTATTTGAGAATTTTTTATTATTCACACTATTTCTTGAGGAAATAGTACAAATTTCTCTCATATGTGAAATTATAGGAAAATATTTTGTATTACATGCATGATATTTAGTGAGTTAGATATATTTTTCAAAAATAATAATTAATGTGTTAGATTCCTTGAACTAGAAACATGGAATAAAAATGAGTACTCTGGGAAAATATCTGGAAACCTATCCCTCAAATTCTAATTAACATATAAATTTACAAACAAGAAAAATTATTGTGTTAGATTTCTTGGAAAATAAATATAAATATTCATATGCATAGAAGTATTTGTTGTGTTAGAACTCTTCAAAAAGAAGAGAAGAGAAAAAAATTCCTTGTATCCGTTATTGAATTAGATTATTGGAGAGGAAAACTAGTAATTTTGTGCTTTGTTGTGTTAATATTCCTTTGGAAGCTTTTTAAAGAAACATATACAATTTCATGCATGGAAAATTATATTTTTTGTATTAGATTTCTAGAGAAAAGGAAGGTGATGTCACATAATATGGATTGTGTTAGCCCTACTTTGGGAAAAATAATATGAATTTTCACACTTAAAGGGATTAACTATGGTATTATCATTCTTTTGGGAGAAAATTATGTATATTTATTGGTATAGATATTTTGGGTAAGAGGAAAATTTCTCTTTGCATGCATGAAAGAATAAAATTTATGAATTTTATCCCATAGAAAAGAAATATCTTTATTTTTTCATGCAAGTTTTGGTTAGTTTTATTTGGAAAGAAATATATGTTTCTCATGCAAGAAGAACAAGCTATAATGTTACTTTATGTTGGAGAGGAGAAATAGTTGCATACAACAAATTATAACTATTATGTTAACTTTGTTTCGAATAGAGCTTTCATTTTTATATATAATGGTCATTATGACTAAATCTCATGTGAAGAATATGTTTTTGGAAATGAACATGCATTCACATGCATAAGTATAGAATATATTACGTTAATCCCTTTTATATTCAAAACATAATAGTAGGCACAAAGAAAATTACTTGTAGGGTTAGTTCTCCTTAAATCTTGTTATGTATTTTCATAAAAAAAAAAATACAATATCTAGTATGTTTACTTTACTTTGGAAAGAGTATGATAGTGCATGCAATGTTATGTTAGCGTTTTGCTGGAAAAATGATGCTTGGTAGTGATTTTCTTGTTACTAATGCATGTGCAATGATGTTAAAAAATATATTTCATTACATTTTGTTGATGTTTTATGCATGGAAATAAATATATGTTGAAGTTTCACTAATAAATATTGTTTATTAATATTTTACCTAATCATGATATCATGTGTGATGACGATAGTAATGGTGACTTTTACAAATGATAGTTCACGTTTAACATTGTGGCAGATAAATAATTGGGTACATTGAAGAATTCTAACTGCATAATGATCCACTAATGGAAATATCATACCATAAAGAAATAGAGATTGAAGATTCGTGGGTAAATGATATCATGATGATTGTAATAACTTATAGCTAGTTATGTTACATTTAATATGTTTTCTATATGTATTATTTTATGACAATAGTCAAGGTATACAATCCTCTTATAACAATTGAGTGAGGGATGAACACTCTCAAGAGCGTTTGATAATGAAATTAAACTTTTGTTGGTTTTCACCCTACAGGGTTTCTAGGGTATATCGTTGTGTAATGAAGTGCTTCTTAATTGTGGAATTATATGATTTTAATTTATTTCATGATGTGATGATATATTATCCAATATGTGATTTACTAATTTATTTTAAAGAATCATGGAATCGATGGATAGTTATAGCAGGAAATTTAAGTTAATCCTACAACAATGGAAACTAATGGTTTTGTAACTCAATATGATTTTACTAGATATCTCTCTAGGTAATGATGATGGTTATTCTAATGCTCATTGAGGGAACATATAAATTAATTTAAAAATTTACACATTGTTGCATGTTAAGAAAATTGGTAACTCCATAATTTTCCCTGCGAGGTTACCGGGGAATGTTACAAGTGGTTTAAGAGAAAAAGGTTGCAACAATGGCACATTTTTGGAATCATTAAGAAAAAAAGTAGAGGTATGATGTCTTTGGGAATGATCTGATTCTAATTGAAATTTCAGTAGAATGCAATTAACATGAGATGCAAGATGCATGATTAATAACCACATTAAAGAGTAGAAAATGATAAATATTCTTTAAAATTTGTGTGCATAAAATTTGAATATAGATGTAGATAAAAGACAATAAAACATTTGTTGCATTAATGAACAATCATGGGCACTCAATGGTTATATTGTGGATTAATTAGGAACCTTTGCATGCATATTATTACGATAATGATTATGGTGAAAAAAAAAAAAAAAAAACTAACTAAATTTATAATTCACTTCCTATATATAATGAATGCATGTAATTTTTGTGTAATAAATAAAGAATGTAGAAGTTGGGGTTTACCCTGTAGAGGAAAATATAATTTTTAATAAAAAAACATTGAAAGAACCTCCTTAAATGTTAAAATCGAAAAATCAGTTAAGTGGTAGTCATCTAGTGAACTTAAATTCAATGAAAAAATCAGATTAGCATAAGTTTGGGTTGTATTTCTTTAATAGAATTGTATATGAAAATTTGCATTCCATGTGTTTGAAAAAAAAGTTGTAAATGAGATCTCAAGTTTTTTTTTTTTTTTTAAATTTCATCCATAGGAGTTTTGGATGTGATTTAGATTAAAATCAAGGGTTATTCATAAGTTAAGGCCATATAATCCCCACTTCGATTCGAAATAATTGTTTTTCAGTCTTGGATCCATATATTCGATTTTTCTGATTTGACGTTGCATGTAGGGATTGTTGACTATGTTTTTTTTCAAAACTTTTAATATTGATGTTATTGATATGCTTCATGAAATTTTTGTAAATTTTATTTTTACTGTCTCTCTCATATTTTAAACATATTCATGGAAATTTTTTCATGTCAGCTAACTATTTCTTAAAATATCTCAATGGCGGTAGATGAGATGTTTGTAAACTATTGCTTAAAATTCTTTAATGGTTATAGATTTCATGCTTGGAAACTATTTTTTAAAATGCCTCAATGACTGTAGAGTTCATGCTTTAAAACGATTTGAAAAAATGCCAATTTGGTTTTAGATTGCATGATTGAAAATTATTTTCCCAAAATTCCACAATAATTGTTTCTTACATGGTTGCAAGCTAATTGTAAAGAAAAAAAATGCATTTTGTGTCCTAGTGTCCAATGAGACTTCTATTTCCATATAATATTGATGGTTAGTAAGGTGAGACTTACATAAAGTATAATATTATGGTATGTAAGATATGTTAATGTCATTTTTTCCAAGTTGCATGATTTTTGTTATGTGGAAATTTGGAGTGTATACCACATGTATGACTTGTGATGAAATGTTGTCAATGTACTTTTTCAAAATTGTGCGACCCATGTTGAGGGTCACATATACATGCGTGGTGTACATAAATTTTCCTTTTCTTTAATGATAATATGAAACTGGATAATTATCTAAATTACAATGGATTTTTATTCATTGAATTATTATTGGATTGAATGGCTATGGAAGTCATGTGTGATGATGTAATATTTTATTTTATTATTGAGTTCATAAATACATATTTTTGGATATTCAGGAAATAACCATAGAGTTTAAAATCTATTGGTGGTCAAGCCCAAGATGGATCTTCCCTAAATGTCTCCTAAAAATCCGTAGGAGAAAATAATAAAAAATGAAAAATGTTAACATAATGGGAGAGAAATATTATGTTAATCATTTAGTTAGTGAGAAATACTAAGTGGGGTGGAATAAATAAGAATGGGAGAGAAAGTGAAGATTTAAAGAAAAAGAAAATAATGTTTTTTGTAAAACACAAAAAGAAAATGTATTAGGCAAAATGTTGGGAGACCTTAAAGGAGGATGGTGCTAAAACATACTAGGAAGAAACTACCAAAGAATCAATGAGGTTGTTGATTTTAGTGGAAAGTATATCTAAGCGCTGCTGATCAGTGATGAACTATTGGAGATAATTCATAGTTTGTTGGAAAATGCTCGGTTCCTAAATAATTTCGGGATATAAACTATGGTTCGATGAGATTATCTCTATATTTTTATATTTATTTCGAAATCATCTAACTATGTTGGATGTTATAAAATATCATAAGTTGCATGCCTCTAAATTCTTATATGTGTTATAGTTATGCATGCATGATATATTCATTTATCTAAGAGAAAATTTCAATGAAATAGGTTGTGTTTGTAGGTTTGTATGAGAAAACAAAAATGTCAGAAATGAATTATCGATATGCATGCATATACGAAATAAATTTTTAATTTATATACGTTATTTAACTTATTATGGAAATAGTCAGACCAGATAAAAATGGTTGGGGAGAAATTCCGTGACTTATCGATATGCATGCATATAGCAAATAAATTTTTAATGTGTATACGTTATTTAACTTATGATGGAAATAGTTAGACCAGAGAAAAATGGTTGGAGAGAAATTCCATGAGTTTGAATTTAATTTAAATTACCATGGGAGATAAATACAGCAATTTACGAACAACATTAATGGTAAAGAAAGATATGTGTAACCCATAAATAAAAGACAACAGCCATACAAATTTTTTTATTATCATTTTGATGATTATAGCGCTAGCGCTTTCTGGGTACTTGTGGAAGTATTATGATTAAATTATTATTTGACATTGCATAAATAATTGATAATGAAAAGTATTTTATTTGATAGACATCATTTATTCTACTTATTAAATATAAAAATCCTTCATTCTGAAGGGAAATGATTCCATTTTTTTTGTTAATTAGATTGTTATATGATGAGTAAAAGTCAATGTTCCAACAAGAGAAGAACATTGAGGACAATTTTTTCTGGGGGAGAGAGGGGTTATGTAAAATCCATGAAGTAAGCTACTATAAAAACTCTGGTAAAATGAGGGTTGTTTAATAATCAAATATATTTATATTACATGAATAATATTCTTGTAATTCTTAATTATAATAATATTACAAGAATTAATTCTTAATTATTTTATTAAAAAGAATTTATATTCTTCTATCTAAATAAATTATATTTCCAAGTTGGTGTATTTTATTAGTTTTAAAAATAATGAGTAATAGTTTTAGAAAAATTATGGATAAGTGATATTTTTTTTCATAAGGGAAAACAAAAATCTACCTTGAAAACAAAAGCATAAGATATTTATGGAGTGTTTTATGGATGGTTTGTGGAATGTTCTTAGGATTTAGAAAAACTATTTCATTTTCTCAATTATACTTATTCTAAGCCTATGGGAAAATACAAGAACTAATGATAAAATGCATGTAGAATGGAGTGGAGAGAGAGAAAGGAGTGATTCCAAGCATGCATTAAAAAATAAGTAACTATGCTCTTTGAAACTTATTGTGTTTTCATACGGTGCATGAAGAAATAAGAATCAAATATATTTTCTTGGAAAAATCTGCAAATGACAAATAGTCGATATTATTTCCTTGAAAAATCTCCATGGATTTCTATGCATAGAAAAATAAGTGTTTTTCATATAATTTTTAAAATATTTCCCTGGCATTGAATTATTTAAAGATTTTCGTGACTAAATAATTGTGTGAATTGCATTATTTTTTATAAAATAAGGTCGAAATACCTCTTTATATCTCCTAAACTATGATATATGAATAAAAACTAAAAGAGATTTTCATAAATGATGTTTTACTCGTGAAAAACCTCTTTCATATTTGAAGAATTGTTTTAAATTTTTATAAAACCGTGTCTAAAGTTGATGCAAAAAAAAGAAATTATTTGGTTTTCTCAATGAACCCATTCTTCACAAATACTATTTTTTGTTTTCAAAAATTTATTTCCAACTGTTCGAAAACCGCACCCAAAGTTGATGCCTAAAACAGGAAAACCAGAGTGTTTCCATCGGATTAGTTAGCACGACAATAATTTTTTTCATGTAGATATAGAGATAAATATTGTATTAATGGTATTGAAAAATAAATAAAGTAATTTGATGAAAAAACCAATAAATATTATGTTTGATATTTCTTAAAAAGAAATAGTTTATTCACATGCACAAAAGTAAAACAATTATGTTGATATTTCCTGAAAAAATAAGTTATTCTCATGCACAAAAATAGAACAATTATGTTAGTAATTCTTGTAAAGGAATTACATTATTTTATTTAAAATATTACCAAGCACGTTCTCATGAAACATATGCATTAAATTTTTAAAGATAAATATTGGACTTCTAAAGAGAATATGTGCTTTTGTGCATAGGAATAATATCGAGGATATTTTCTCTACTCGAAATGAATATGTGACTAACTTTTTTGAGAAAGAGTTCACATAAAACGTTTGCATAAAATATTATTGGTTGTGTTATTTGAGAAAAATGTGCTATTCATGTTATTTCTCGAGTAAATATTAAAAAAATGTTTAATGTGGGAAATCATAGGAAAATGTTTTTTATTACATGCATAATAGCCACTGAATTAGCTAACCATTGCAAAAAGAATAATTAGTTTGTTAGATTCTTTGGAATATATATATATATATATATATATATATATATATATGCAAAGAAGTATTTGTAGTTTCATAACTCTTAAAAAGAAAAGAAAAGAAAAACATGCACTTTTATCCATTATTGAATTAGATTTTTTAAGATGGAAACTAGTAATCACACGCTTTATTTTGTTCAGATTCCTCTGGAAGATTATTTAGAGAAACATAAGCACTTGCATGCATGGAGAATTATAGTTTTAGTATTATATTTCTAGAGAAAAAGAAGTTGAAATCACATAATAATTATTGTGTTAGCATTCTTTTTGGAAAAATATTATGCATTTGCAAACTTAAAGGGATTACCTATGTTATTAGACTTATTTTGGGAGCATATTATCTATAGTTATTGGGCTAGATGTTTTGGGTAGGAGGAAAAGTTCTATTTTCATGCATGAAAGAATAAATGTTATGTGTTCTATCCCTTGGAAAAGAAATTTCTTTATTTCTTCATGTATGATTTGGTTAGTTTAATTTGGAAATAAATATATGTTTCACATGCAAGAAGAACAAGATATAATGTTATTTTTGTTGGATATGACAAGTAGTTGCATGCAAGAAGTTATAGCTATTATATTAACTTTGTTTGGAATAGAGATTTCTTTTTTATATATAATTGCCATTGTGAATATCTCTCCTGTGGAATTTTTTTTTTTGGAAAATAACATGCATTCACATGCATAATTATAGAATCTATTATGTTAATCCCTTTTGGAAAAAAGAAAATAATAGTAGGAATAAATAAAATTGTTTGTTGAGCTAGTTATCTTCAAAGCTTGTTATGCATTTGCACACAAAAAACCAATATCTAGTATGTTAGCTTTCCTTTGGAAAGAATATGAAAGTGCATGCAAGATTATGCTGGTTTTTTATTGGAAAGATGATGTGCAATGAAGTTAAAGAATATATTTCATTACATTTTGTTTATGCTTTACGCATGAAAAGAAATATATGTTGAAGTTTCATTGATAAATATTGATTATTAGTTTATTAATACTTTACCTAATGATGATATCAAGTGTGTTGAAGACTGCAATGACATGGAAGAATGGTAACTTGTGCAAAGGATAGTTCATCTTTAACATTGTGGAAGATAAATCTTTGGGTATATTGAGGGCTTGTAACCGTAGGATGATCCACTTATGGAAACTATTATACCGTAAAGGCATAGAGATTAAAGATTCATGGGTAAATGATATCATGATGATTATAATATATTATAGCTTGTCATGTTACATTTAACTTGATTTTTCTATGCAATAATTTAAGACAATAGTCGATGTATGGACTCCCTTATAACCATTGAGTGAGGGGTGAACACCATTACGAGTCTTTAGTGATAAAATTAAATGTTCGCTAGTTTTCACCGTAAAGGGTTTCCAAGGTATATTGGTGTCTAATTATGTGATTCTTCATTGTTTTTTATTTCATGATGTTAATTTATTTCATGATGTGATGATATATTATGTAATATGTGATTTACTAATTTAGTTAAAAGTATCATGGAATCGATGAATACTTATAGCAAGAAATTTAAGATAATGCCACAACAATGATAGTTAACTATTTTGTAACTCACTATGCTTTTATTAAATATTGCTCTAGGTAATGATGATGCTTATCCTAACTCCATACTTCTCCCTGTGAGGTTACCGGGGGATGTTACAGTATCAACATGATGTTTATGCCTTCAAAAGGTATTTAATACCTTTATTTCATCATAAAGTTCCCTTCAGTGGTGTCCCACTTTGTGTACATTTTTATCCACTTTCCTATGCTTTTTCCATAAAATCGTGTCTTTCTCTCCCATGATAATTTTATGTTTTTTCAAAGCTTATCATATTTCTCCCACTAAGAAAAGTAATGTATCTTTCTCGCCCATCCATTAAGCTTATCTAGAATTTGACCTATAAATTTTATAATGAAAGAATTATCTAATCTCATTTATCAATGAGATTATATTAGTTTTCTTTAGCAACAATATCCTCTCTAAGTGTGTCATCCCCAAGTACATACACTCTATTTATTTATTTATTAGAAATTATTCATTTACATCATTGCTCCAATATTTTTCATGCCTTTCGAACCAATCTAATCAAAACAATATTAGAGAGACATATTAGAAGTAAATATGGCTACAATATTATTATTTTAATTTATATGGTAAAATGAATCTAATTTGATGTAGGAATAAACAACACACGATTCCTACCAATCAATTCATTGTAGTAAAATGTATAATTTTACTAAAGCCAAGTTTATGCTTGAATTTGATTGACTTCTTGTGCATGAAGCTCCATAAGTCTTGTGCTTTTACTACTACAGTGACTGACTTCCAATCACCATGAAATACAGTTAGCTAACATATATGCCTCAATCAAGTTGTATTAGCAGCTTAAATATTTAAAAACTCAAATCTATCCAAGAATAGTCACCACACCAGACCCCACAACGTAACCAAATAGCTTGTGGATTCGACATCAATTCGGATTCGATTTTGAAGTTTGTGCAGTGCACAAGGAAAAAACAGTCATTATTGAAGCCGGTTACCAAGACAATGAAAATAGTGATTTACGTGAAATCCAAGGTTTCAAAACCTGCCAAAACAAAGTAGCACTTCTGTCTACGTATATATAGCCATCACGGTTTTATAAAATCATTTCACAACACTTCCATGAAAATGTAAAGAAGATTTCTTGAATATACAATAAGGCCAACCCGAAGTCGTTGATTTTTTGAATGCACAACAATCAAAACGAGCGCTATTTGAAAATTTATGTCAATTTTCTTTGGCATCGACTCTTACAATCAAACTAGCAAGCAATCGATCTCAAACTTGGAAATATGCGTTACCTTCAAGCACACTGCCTTGACAAGCTGCGTCGCTAGTTATTTCACTTCTTAATGCTGTTCAACATTCACCACATTCACCACGAACTACTGACTCAACTTGCCGACCACAGCCTTTATAATGAACGCAACTTCAGCCTTTACAATTAAACATAGCTCCAGCTTCTTCATTGATCAACGTAAGGGGAAATTCAACGCAGAGTCTGTTTCTGTGTGCGTCCAAACTCAACGCAGAATTCTACTCTTGCGTGCGCTCATCCATAGTGACCAAAGAGCCGTGGATTTACGACTATGAATCCACCACAATGCTATAATGTATAATCCTTACAGGAACACTCATCATAATTTTGAACTTGTGCCTTCCACCTGTGTCACGTTAAACATGTATACAATACACACACAAAATCAAATCACCTCCAGCAAACAAATGAACGATTTAAAATTCCAATGAATAGAGTATTGCATGGGCTAATAAGCGTTAGCTGCCCCTCTACAATTTCAACAGCTAATTCAAATTCTTTGTTATTTCTCACATACACTCACACACTATTCATTTCCAGCTTCTCTAATTTATACAAAATATGAGAAACTATTTTTCTCAGAATAGTATTCTTCTAGAATTTCTCAACAAACCAATGCCTCCCTATTATTTAGCATTTATCCCTATTTTGGTTCTATTCCATGCAGGGAAAGAAACCAATTTCTATTATTATGCCATATTTAATTAAATATAAAACAAACTAACAATTCTCCCAAAATAAATAACAAATTTAATAAAATATATTTTTTTAAACTATTTCTAAGTCTATTTTATTTCTAACTAGCCACAACATGTGACCAAGATGTCACATTGTTGGATAGGTGCTTGATGCTCCTGCATTAGACTCCCGAGGAAGAGAACTGATCTTGTAGTAGTTTGGATTTGATCCCCAATCTCTGTAGCTCTGCTGGCGTCTTCTACTGGTTCTTCTTTTGGAATTCCTTTTTCTGCCTCTTCATATCTGCTTACCATTTGTCTTTGCTACTACATTCCTGCCATCTTCTTTTGACATCTCTCTCAAATATGCTTCTAGGAGTTAGCCAATACACAACACTTGGATTTTCTTCGGATCTAATTTCAACTCTTCTTTAGAGACTGCATATTCCTCCAAACCTTCATTAATCAACCTAATGGTGATTTTATATAAGGCTCAAGAATCTGTACTCATGTGCCATTCAACTTCTTTCTTCGGACTGAGTACTGTTGGCACAACACATGGATTAAGGCTTCCACTGATTAGCGATTTATCCATCAACTCTTGTACTTGTCTTCCAGCTTTGACATTTTCCTACATTACCTTGTAGGCTACTTTATTCGACAAACTGACTCCAGGTATTAGATCAATATGGTGACTAATACTCCTGATGGGCAACAAATCATCCACAAAAATATCAACACAATCATTCAATAAATTCTGAATTTCTTCAGGTAAATCTTCTAAATTTGTAGAAGTTAAAATTACCTTGGGTTTTCCAACACTAGCAAAATGCATCTTCTTACCCTTCTCATCTTCTTGCAATAGGATCTTCTCATTCATCAATGTAACGTTGTTTCCAAGTGCGTCTTTACCAGCTTCAGCTTTCAACGGCATTAGTGTATGCTTATTCCCATCTTTCTCCAAAGTATAAGTATTTCTTTTGCCATCATGTATGGAATTTCGGTCAAACTGCCAAGGCCTCCCTAGCAATATGTGACATACATCTATCGACATTATATCACATAAAATGACATCCTTATAAGTACCAATCTGAAATTCAACTTGACATTGTTCAGTTACAAAAATTTGATGGCCTTTCTGAAGCCACGATACTTTATAAGGAATGGGGTGTACTGTTCTCTCCAACTTCAACTTGTCGACCATCTCTGTAGAAAAAAGGTTGTCAGTACTACCGCTATCAATTACTAATTTGCAACACTTACCCTTGGACTTACATACAGTTCTGAATAAATTCTTTCTTTGAACTGATTCTTTGGCTTTCTTAAGTTCTTCAAGTAATACCCTTTTCAACAACAAGGATTCTCCTACTTCTGATGGTTACTCTTTAGCTTCAGGTTGAGGAATATCCTCCTTAGCTTCAACAACATTCATGCTGCACCGGTTTGCTGATCTCTGATGAGGACAATCTCATTGTACATGTCCCCATTAACCACATGCAAAGCACCAGACATCTCTTCCTCGGCCTCTGCCTCTAGGCACGAACCTTCCATAGCCAGAATCTCCTCTTTTTGGTGCTCTATTGCTCACACTCCTTGTCTCATTCTGAGAGTGTTGAATTTTGGATTCAAATGTCCCCCCTTCTTTTGCCGGATTCTTACCTCTATTCCTCTGGTTTTGTTTGCGCAATAGTTTTTCCTCTGCCCTCAAGGCTGCTTGATAGGCATCTTCAATCGACCTCAAATTCAATAAGCTGATCTCATCCTATATTTCATACCTTAAACCATTTATATATCTAGCTACCTTTTCTAGATCATCTTCAACATGGCCAGATCTAATACTCAGCTTATAAAATTCTTCAGTATATTCCTTGATTGTCATCCCTTTCTGTTTTGAGTTCTGCAATTGTCTAAACAAATCTGATTGGTAATCCTTCGGCAAAAACTTACCCTTCAGCTTACTTACCATCCTGTCCCATTTCTTGATTTTGGGTTTCCTTTTTCGCTCCCTTGATAGCTACAATTCGTCCCACCATAGGGCTGCATGGCCTTTCAATCTCGTGGCTACAAAATTTACTTTCTTCCTATCATCGACTTCTTCATAGTCAAAGTATTTATCTAATGAACTAATCTAGTCCATTAGCACCTCCACACTAAGACTCCCATCATATAAAGGTACTTCTATTCTCGGTCGACTGCTGGCTTTGACTAGCATCTTCATGACCTCAGCTGCTTCATTTTATTCCTCCACTTCTTCGTCAGTGGTCTCTTCTTCATCGGCACCGGCAATTCCACCATCAGCTGCTCTCCTCTGAGTGGTTTCTACTGTAGCTAGTCTCGTGCGTAAATACTAGATCTCATCTAGCAAAACTGCGTTTGCTATAGGTCTCCCTCGACCTATCCCAGATCCTCTTCTGGGCAGCATTCTCTGCAATACTCCACAATAGCTTAACAAGATCTGATGCCAAAAATGATGTAGGAATAAACAACACACGATTCCTACCAATAAATTCATTGTAGTAAAATGCATAATTTTACTAAAGCCAAGTTTATGCTCAAATTTGATTGACTTCTTATTTATTCACCCTTTAATGAAAATGTCAAATTAATTCCCCAAAATCCCAAAATGGACTTTCGACACACATTTTCTGATTTCTAATGGCATGAAGCTCCATACTTCTTGTGCTTTTACTACTACAGTGACTGACTTCCCATCACCATGAAATACAGTTAGCTAACATATATGCCTCAATCAAGTTGTATTAGCAGCTTAAATATTTAAAAAC
The DNA here is from genome assembly GCA_034641835.2 of Pinus albicaulis. Taxonomy (NCBI): domain Eukaryota; kingdom Viridiplantae; phylum Streptophyta; class Pinopsida; order Pinales; family Pinaceae; genus Pinus; species Pinus albicaulis. The sequence goes on from CM076571.1 coordinate 590,038,057, forward strand.
TCAAATCTGTCCAAGAATAATCGCCCTACTAGACCCCACAATGTAACCGAATAGCGTGTGGATTCGACATAAATTCGGATTGGATTTAAATTTTGTGCAACGCACAAGGAAACTATAGTCATTATTGAAGTCGGTTACCAAGTCAATGAAAATAGTGATTTACGTGAAATCCAAGGTTTCAAAACCTGCCATAACAAAGTAGCACTTCTCTCTACATATATGTAGCCATCAAAGTTTTATAAAATCATTTAACAACACTTCCATGCAAATGTAAAGTAGATTTGTTGAATATACAATAAGGAAAACCCGAAGTCGTTGATTTGTTGAATGCACATCAATCAAAATGAGCGTTATTTGAAAAATTTTGTCTATTTTCTTTGGCATCGAATCTTACAATCAAACTAGCAAGCAATCGATCTCAAACTTGGAAATATACGTTACCTTCAAGCACACTATCTTGACAAGCTGCGTCGCTGGTTATTTCACTTCTTAATGCTGTTCAACATTCACCTCATTCACCACGAACTGCTGACTTGACTTGCCGACCACAGCCTTTAAAATGAATGCAGCTTCAACCTTCACAATTAAACGCAGCTCCAGCTTCTTCATTGATCAACCTAAGGGGAAATTCAACGCAGAGTCTATTTTTGTGTGCATCCAAACTCAACGCAGAATTCTACTCTTGCGTGTGCTCCCCCATAGTGACCAAAGAGCCATGGATTTATGCCTATGAATCCACCATAATGTTGTAATGTATAATCCTGACAGGAACGCTCATCATAATTTGGAACTTGCACCTTCCACCTGCATCATGTTAAACATGTATACAATACACACACAAAATCGAATCACCTCCAACAAACAAATGAACGATTTAAAATTCCAATGAATAGAGTATTGCATGGGCTAATAAGTGTTAGCCGCCCCTTTGCAATTTCAATAGCTAATTCAGATTCCTTGTTATTTCTCACATACACTCACACACTATTCATTTACAACTTCTCTAATTTATACAAAATATGAGAAACTATTTTTCTCAGAATAGTATTCTTCTAGAGTTTATGAACAAACCAATGCCTCCCTATTATTTAGCATTTATCCCTATTTTGGTTCTATTCCATGCAGGGAAAGAAACCAATTTCTATTATTATGCCATATTTAATTAAATATAAAACAAACTAACAATTCTCTTAAGATAAATAACAAATTTAATAAAATAATTTTTTTTAAACCATTTCTAAGTCTATTTTATTTCTAACTAGCCAGAACATGTGACCAAGATGTCACATTGCTAGCTAGGTGCTTGATGCTCCTGCATCATAATTTATAGCTACTATTTATATCTTATACATTTTAATGTGATATATATATATATATATATATATATATATATATATATATATATATATATATATATATATATTGATTTTAATATTTTAGTCGCTAGATTCAATCACAAAAATTTTATAAATAAAATTAAAATAAAATATTTAAAAAATATCGTTTTTGTGAAATTAGAGATGATTTCTATGCATGTGGTATTTATGAACCATTATATTGACCCATGGTACTGTAACAAAACCTACTTACAGGCTAATAATATCTATGATTAAGTGGCTAGTACTATTCATGGTAAAAATTATTTTTATATTTTAAGTTTATTATAAATAATAGGTTATTATGAGCTTATTAATTTAATTTAATTTACAAAATCATTTGCTAATTCAAGGAAAATTAGATCGTAACTTATACCCACCACTTATATGTTATTATCTAAAAATTTATTTGTAATTTTATCAATAAAAATAAAACTACAATATAAGAAATTGAATTCTATTAATTTTATTACATTTAATATTTTATGGACACGATGACATATCCCCCACACTAGCTCTATATTACTCTTAACCTATTATTATTGTTTAATTCAGGAAACTTTTAAATGGTTACAAATGCTTTACACTTTATGAATTGAACATATTAATAGAAATGTCTGCCTCTTCGTAATACTGATTTATATATATATATATATATATATATATATATATATATATATATATATATATATCATTGTTCAATTGAGCTTACTAGTAAATTTTTACAAATTATCTACACCTTATAATTGAACATATTAATAGAAATTTATGTCTAATCCTAATAAATATTTATATTCAGAACCACCAGGAATTTATATTTAAATTTAATTAATAAATATACAAAAATTATAGATACATATATATATTCAAAAGAGAAATTATAAAAATTATAAAACATGTTAAGGAGAAATGTTGCATATATATATGTAATTATATGTATTATCTAGGTTTTAATAAAAAATAAAATAATAACATTTTTATGTAGATAAATGTGAAATTTATATAAATAAGACTACTAAAAAATAGTACTCATTTATCTCAATTCTAGATCTACTAACACAAATTTTTCCTCAAGTTTTTCACTCAAAAGAGGTTTGCAACTTACAGATTTGAAATTTATAGAAATAGTATTAATGAAAAAATAGTAGGGAAAGATATGAAATTTATATAAATAATATTGTTAAAAATTAATAGAGATTCATCTCAACTCTAGATTTACCAAACACAAATATTTCTTCAAGTTGTTCACTCAAAACAAATGTTGCAACTTAAAAATTTTAATTCCTCTTCATATTAAATAAATCAAAACTTAAAATAATTTTATATCAATTATATTTAATTACAAATAAAATATATATATTTCTAAAATAATATCTTCTAATGTTCTAATAAACCCTTGCTATTTACAATAAAACATGATTAATAAATCACAAATATTAATGAATATATACCAATTATAATTAACCATCTTCAAATTAAAAAAACTAAATTTAAATACAACTACATTATTAAAATTAATTAAATAATAATTAATTTTACTTATGATATTACATTTTTATATGGAATCTGAAAAAACAAATCACCCATAAAGATTCTCAGTCTTTCATTAAGATGTATATGCAAGGTTGTGAAGAGGTTTATTCATACAAAAGAAATCAACTTTTTTAGGTTCAAGGGATAAAGTGGGGTTGTTGGCGCATGAGCATGTTTGTGCCAAAGATAACTGGAATTGATTTTAAAAAATTAAAAAAATTAGCCTTTCTCTCTACCTTAGTGAAAGAATAAAGTTATTGATACTGGACCAACCGATAATTATACTTATACTTACTTAAGAGTGTTGATATCAGCTAATACATAGTTATATTAACTTAATATTTTATTTTTATTTTTTAAAGTAATATCATTACAACAATATTCTCAAAGGCATTAAAACTCAAAATAAGTCCAATTAACTAAACAAAGCAATTCATACCTCCACTTAACTTTTTAAAACATAGTCGAGAATCATTTTCATTATATATTTAAGAAATAAATAAAAAATTAATTAATTTTGAAGTAAAAAAATCTCTTAAATCAAAATAATCATTGTAAAAGGTTATAATACTTAAAAATTCAAAAATTAAATAAATTACATTGTAAAATAAATTTTATACGCTTTATAATTTAACTTATGTCTAAATGTCATACCGAAAGATAAATACCTAGAAATCAAACCACGTAACGTTTTACAACCCCCGAATGCACATGTATATTTACAACTGTAAAATGTGTCTCCTCTCCTTTGATTTTTTGTTCAAAGACAAAGAAAAAGTTCAAAAATAAAACAAAACCCTAAAAAAAATAAAACCCTCATATTCACATCTAATACGCAAATAAAACCATCATACTCACATCTAACACGCAGTCGCAATAAAGGTTGCCAAGACATATAATTATTATTTCTAGATGGGTATAATGTTAAAGTACAAAACTTAGGGAAAACTGATAATTCTTATTTTCATAGGGTTATGAGGGATATTATTATAATAAGTTTTCCCAATGTGGTGCACAATATATCATAATTATATTCAAATAATTTATGAAAAAGATTTCATTCCAAAAACTATAACCAAAAAATTTAAACGGAATTTTCGTTACTTTAAAATGAAACAAATAATTACTAAATAAATATTAATAAAAAATATATAAAATTATTATCAATGTAAAATCAAATACGCATATGACCTATTTATGATATATAAAAAATTTAGAAAACAAAATTATCTAGATATACCAAATAAAATGCGAAGCAACACCACTACTAGAAATAATTAAATTAAATTTTATAATGGAAAAAAAATTGTGATACAATTCCAAAAATCCACTCCATATTGTATGAAGTTTGTAACACTAATTCAGGTTGATTTAATACGAATTTATTCATTTAAATTTGAAAAAAAAAAATATTTATTTCCATTCAACGTTTGAAGCTATAAACAATTGGAATTTAAAATTTATCAAGTTTAAAGTTTATGAGTTTTATAAAAGTTACGAGTTATAAATCAATAAATTTCTCTGGTTAAATCAATAGAATTTTTTTGGATTTTTTTTTGTTTTACATTAAATAATATTGATAATCACATCCATTGGTTCCCTATATTGATCATGTATAAATTTGTATCCACTTAAGAAATAGTAAAGCTTTTCCACCCCATACGAATAATCGAAAGAAAAGTAAAGAAAAAAAACTGTCAACTTCGCTCCCAATGCCAAATGGGAAATCTCTTTAGGGCATTTTTCACTCAATATGTTATAAATCTACAATAGTTTATATTAACTCCACTATTTTAGAAATAATGAAATTAAAAATAATTTGTGTTATTTAATGTTTCCATTTCCCGATGGCGTGAGTTCTCTGATGCACGTGGAAACTGTGTTTCATGAATGAACACAAGTGGCACGGGGCGGGGGATGACCCTCCATGTCTTTGCATTGCAATGGATATTACGGGAGGCGTACAGTTGATATGAAGTCCGAGGATGCGAGCCTTAACGATGCATTGGAGTTAGGGGTGGCACATGGTTTTTGAACGGAAGGAAAGGACCCGGGCTTTTGTGGTTTTAACTTGTTCTCGTGTTGGGCTTCTCGATGGTCATTAGTGAGAAAGAAAAAGCATCGTTAGAATCTTTTTGGCACTGTTGGATGGTATACGTTAACCCTTAGTGAATTCGGGTTCAATGCTCTAAGTTGGGACTCTTTTCTTGGAAACTACAGACCTTTTTTTTTTTTTTTTTTTGCATGTGCAACAATTGGAGCGTGGTGGGTGACATGTATTTCTTTCTCAATTCCTTGTGGTTTATAGCAAGTCTCGATCTCTGGGTTGATTGTGGTGTTCTAAAGTAGAAGTGGGGGAATATTAGAGGGGCGTGGTTGAGAGTCAGAACAATTCACAAGCTTCTGGTGTGTGGTTTGGTAATTCTTATCTTTGGTGTCTCTTTGGGTGGCTTTTGCTAGGAGACATAGGCGTCTGGTGGTCATCGTCTTAGTGGAAGACACACACAATAATTTAGATAGTTTCCGTATGGGGAGTGTTTTATGTCTCTATCCCTACCTCAATTGCTGGTGTTATTGGTGCAGGTGTCTTTTAGGGAAGTGGTTGGTGTGTCAAGGGCCTTGTCTTTTGGGGGTGGTGGCATGTAGTTATCTAGGTAGCCTAGCCCTTGTTCCATGTGCATGCCCGTCCTCTTCACCAGATCGAGAAGAAGGCCTGTTTCCGATGCGGTCCTTATCCTCTCAGGCCTTGCCTAGCTCGAAGCATAAGGAAGTTGGGGCGATTGTGGTGGCAACATCTTGCCGAGGTGGCAAGACTTTCGACCCTTCTCAGCTGACTGGTGCAGGCTCCTAAGGGGTTTGAGGTGGAGGAAAGCTTGGTTGAAACAATGGAGAAGTTGTTAGGGCCCAGAAATCTCAGCTTCGGGGTGGTGCTAGGCGAGGAATAATTGAGAATCGAGGGATTGGTCATCTCATATCTTGAACTAACATAGAGAAGAGAATCCAACATTACTTCTTGGAAATTCGCCAAGAAATAATTCATAGTGTAATGGACTGGGTAGAAACTGGGGAGCGGGTTCATTGGGAGGAGCATGTTGAGCTGATGGCTATAGTTTAAAAGATGGACTACCTTCCGTGCCAGGGTAGGGAGAGAGTAGTGTTGGTCTAGCGAGGCCAAAACCACCTCGCTAAGAAAGTGGAAAATATGGAGACTTGGCTGGCGCACTTCAAAGGGCACGTCAAGTGCAATTTCCATCCCCGCCTCCTCCAGGAATAGCCTCGAACAACCATGCTTCGATCACGTCAGATGGTTATTATGCCCTCTGGAATTTTTATGTTTTGTATGTTTCCTGGTGCCTCTAGCCATGTCATTTATGGATGTTTTCCTTAGTCTCCTTTTTGTATTTTTGTAATCTGATGCAAATTTTAGTCGCCAAACCTAGTTGAGCTAAGACCACATGCTTTCTGTTTGGACGAATGTACCCCTTTTTTTTGCATATGAATAGAACTCTGACTTACAAAAAAAAAAATTCTGCCATAAAACTAGATTTAGAGAATACCCACATTAGGGTATAATTCAAGTAATTTTTATTCTAAATGAGGCAATCAACATTTAATGAATATATTATAAAATCTAAAAATGAAAAGCATGTTGATTGAAATATTTTGTTATAGAAATGATATTGAAGTTAAAATAAATAAAAATGATATTTGTTTACACAAAATGATAGAAATTATTGGTCTGTACTAAGGAGTCACCTACCCTCACTGAAATCTCCCCATATACTATGCTTTGTATAGATATGACTAGATTAGTTGGAAAAATGATGTGTCAAACAAATAATGATGGCCTATGAGTCCACCCATATAATGGAAGTATTCACTCAAGTGGCTAATATAATTATGGATTGTTAATATTGCTATATATCATAGTATCGGAGCATGTTATTCTACATCCTCACAAAAAGATAGAATGTAGGACTAGCTTAGCTAGAAACCTATCATCTACCCAATTAACTGTGCAAATTGTTGTCAAGTAAAAAATATATAGGGAGGACATTCTTTCTTTCACTGTAGCTGAGTAGAATTAAACTAGGAATTTTATGTTCATATCTTTTCCTTTTCATCTATTCAATCTCGAGTTTTATAAATTACATATCCTATGAAAAACATAGCGATGCAACATTGTTTTAAATAATTTGAGAAAATTCCATTAGAGTCTTGATTTGTAAGAGCATGAAATATATTAAAATAAAATAAAGAATTTATAAAAAGGCCCAATTCCTGTGAATGAAAAGGAACCTATAACCTTGAATTTAGTATATACACAAACTCATTCTCCTAACCAACAACAAATCAATTTACTATAGTAGAAGAGCTTTTAATAATATTTTATTTAGTAAGCATTGATTATATATCTAGTCCCAAATATTTACTAGATTAAACACTCTAAATAGGTTCTTAAGACTGGTTGACCACTTCATGAGCATTTTCTAGGTGAGTTGGTGTGTAGGGGTAGCTTTGAATGATGAAATGTCATAGGTTTGAAACCATTAAAAATCCATGAACACCACAACCTCATTTACCAAATTGGAGTGAACTTGAAAATATAAAGTCATAGATAGTTCGTTTAACCTCAAACTCTATCATAAATGTTTTATTGTTTTATTTTTGAATATTGTATTTTACCTAATTTCTAGATCTAATATTTGAAAAACCTACTTCACCAACATATAAGTTTCACTTGCATGTTCACTTTTCCTAACTGTATTAGGAAAATCATGATTTATTATTGTGTTTTGCAATCCCAACCCTTATGTGTTCCTTTAATTCGAACTTATATAAGAGATAATATGCTCATAATATTCTAGGATATCTCATTTTCAGATAAAATAGAATAACTTCTCAAATTCATAAAATATATTAGTGCCATATCTGTGATTAATATATCTTTAATAGATCAATGGTGATATACCTTATATGAAAATTTCCTAGAAAATCCAAAGAATGTTCCATACACATTGGCCATTATAGTGGTCCTTTCCATTATTTTGATAGTCAAGCATGAAAAAAAAAACCATTAAACCTTTAAAATAAATGTGTATCATTATCAAGTTAATTTTTGGTGGAAGTATGTGGATGGTACCATGCATTCCATTTTTTTTATAGGCATAATTTTGAACCGCTAAGAGAAAAGTTTTAATGAATTCATGAGACATCAACACAAATGTTACTCATGATTAATTTATACGTCTAGTGCACGAAAATAATTATTTTAACTTCTATAAAGGTGAGTTTAGTGAAATATAACCCCCATGTGAGAGCATATATCTTGGATTTTCATCCATTTAGATTCACTTGCATGGGCCTAGATTCATTTTGATACTCTTTATCTTCTTTTGTCGCTTCCATTTTTTGCATTATTTTGGTTTTCAAATATAAATTTGTTTTCATCCTTTGGGATGCCTATTATATTACAATATTTCCTAAAATAAATTAACCTCTTCTTTGTGGGAAGTATAAATAGTTATGTGAATTATGAATAAATTAATATTCCTTAGTCGTACTATTGTGCATGTCTTCAAAAAAAAAAAATCAGTAATGTGCACACACACAATTATTTTCTATTATATGTTAATCAAAAAATTACAAAACATATATAATAGTTATCAGATTTAACGATTTCTAAACCAAGATATTGGTTGTTGAGAGAATATCTCAACAACCTCACACTTCACAAAAAAAATTCAAACTATTTTCTAAAGTAAGAAATATTTCCAAGCTCCCCCATTAACGCTTACATTATTACATAATTCACAAATTACATATAAATCTTATCAAGTCTAATATGGTCTTCATCAGCAATTATGTTCATGCTAGGATATTGCATACACTCCTATTTTTCACCACCACATGAGTTACCACTTGATCTTCATTTTAAGTATACCCGCCTTCGACCATCATTGAGAAGCTTTGCAGAATTGAGATTTCTTAACTACATCGAAGAATACTTGAGATATTGAATATCTCTATGGAAAATTTTACATCCTAGTAGTATGCACCAAAATAAAGAATTTTAGTTATACGGGTAACGTGCCTAAGTACAGAGCTTATCCAATAGTTAATTTTTCAATCGACCTTTCTTCACACATATATACACACATTAATAAAAACTATAACTGATAACTATTTTCGAAAAACATGAGAGGCTTTCTATAAAATATATTATCATTATAATAATATGAGAAGTCTTGATAGTTGGCCTCTTGTAAGTCTTTAATAGTATCTGTGTTGGTCAATTCCTTCAAATTTCCATTTAAAAGCAATTTGGCACGATTTTTACAATTGAATGTTGTATGTCCATTTTTTCGACAGTAAACGCATTCTACTAAGTTCTTATTTTTATTAATTCTTCCCATTGAGAATAGTGCCATCTCATCATGTGGGTTTTCCTTTTTGTTACCTTATTTCATCCTCTTTTGTTCTAATAAGAGTGTTGCAATCATTTCATCTAATGATTGAGAGGAAAAATGAATTAAGGTGAAAATAAATTATCATAATTTGAAGGTAATTTATTTAATAAAATAGCCTTAGCGTATTCTTCTTCTATGTTTACCTCAATTTATTCCAGTTACCTTATGAGTGATCTTAGATATATTATATGTGCATACAATGATACCACATTATAAATTTTGCATTTGAATAGCTGATATTTCAAAGAGAATTTTTCATTCCTCGCCTTTTCCAAAAATATTTTGCTTAAGTGTTCCGATATTTGTAAAAATGACTTTCCTAAGTCTATAAGGTGATGTAAATCTGAAAAAGATATTCCTATAATATACTTAGCTCTCTCTTCCCTTTTCTCTCATTTAGCGAATTGTTTTGCATCTTAGGGTGCTAATTCTAATCCTTTTACTAAGCTTCATAATTTTTTGTGCATCAAAAGAATTTCACCATCGAGGTAAATAAGATTAACCGATTGAAATTTTCAAAAATTATTTGCTCCATATTGCATTAAAATAAACCACTATTGTATAATTATTACCTTAAACTTTTAGTGCACATATAGGCAGTCGAATGGCTTGATATTGTCTTGTTAATTCTAGATTTTAAGTTCTTATCCACCATAAATCACTATGGCATGGCTCATGGCAAGCTCAACGACAGGTTCCACTTCTTGGCATTGGGGCCATCAAACACTCATATTGTTGTAAACTTAAAAAAAAATGAAACCTACATCAATTATACAGAGGTTGCTTCTCACATGTAGCTCCATGCTCTATCGGTCCACATCAGATATAGCTTATGCGCATAACAGTGTCTCGCATTAGACCCCATAGCAAACACCAGCTTCAGATCCCACTTCTGACACCAGCCTCCAAAACTTCTCTAAGAAACCTTCTTCAACATATGTCATGCTTTTCTTCATGGCACAATGATCCAGGTGGATATTAGTGGCCACCCACCTATTCCATTTGGAACCGCACCATCAGCGTTTTCACTTTTAGCACAAATTACTATTTTTAGTAGGTTGTTGGTTCCTAAAATTTTGGAGCTATTTGGAGGCCATAATGAGCCACGTGGATATTGGTGGCCACCCACCTACTCCATTTGAACCCCCACCATCAGTTCTTTCATTTTTTAGTTTTGGCACAACTTACTATTTTGAGGCCCTAAATGACTTTTTTGTTTGTCTGGCGAATAAAATTTCGTTCCGGAATCTACGTTCATGGTTGGCAGTTGTATTCATCGAATTGATATTTCTAATGATGTATCATGTGCATTAAATGGAGAATTTATGCCAAAGTTACGACCCCGGGAAATTGATGTACCAATTTACCCCAACGGGGCCCATAGTCTAGCGTTTCATCTCCTAGGGTTAGGTTTTTGGATGTTTAAGGTTTACCATTATTCCTCAATAATATATAGGCCTTCAAGCCTCATTGTAACAAAAATTTCAGAGGATTGTAGCAACCACATCTCTTCTCAGAGATAAGCTACCAGTGCCCTAGCTAGTTTATTTCCATTTTCTCTATAAGAAAATTTCAGTTTTTTCATATTAATGAAAGGAAGTGTTATTTCCTTTGCATCCTTGTATTCATGCTTATATGTGTATTCCATTGCATTCCTCCATAAATCTGGATCAGTGGTATCAGAGCATTTTGCTCTTTCTTTTTTTCTCTTTGCATGTCCCTAACGAGGTCAAGTATACGGAGTTAGGGCTCAATCTGTTTGAACCCTTGCAAGACCAACCTCGCAATCCCCGATGACCTCCTATAGTAGAAGAAATGAACGATGAGGGAGTAGGAGATCCTATCTAAAGATTGCTCAAGGAGGCACTTGAGAGAGAAAGGAACACGATGATGGATAAATTTTCTTAGATCCTTCAACGGCTACCCACCTATGACACATATGCATCCAAAATCCATTCAGGAGGCACCACTCGCTTCAAGGTATAGGTAGATTTTGACATTCATGTATTTAAAGGAAAAATAGATGCAGGAAACATAGATAGATGGTTGAATTTTCTAGAAGGGTATTTCTTGGTCCATGATTTCTCTGACTAAGAAAAAATTATTTTTGCACTTCTCAAAGCCGCCCCCCATGTCAAAGACTAGTGGGAAACCTGTTGTGAGCAAAAGGATGAGGGGGAACCCTTTCTGTTCTTGACCGCACCAACTTGGAATTCATTTTGAGACAACATCAAGGAACAATACCACCCCGTGGGGAGCTATGAGGAAAAGTACATCCAATGGACCACGTTACAGTAGCAAAGGGATCAAGTTGTGCATGAAATGACGAATTTGTTCCATATTGTGCGCGCAAAGTTGGGTATTAAAGATTCAGAGAGACATTTGGTGCTCAAGTACCGCATCTTTCTGCATATACACATTTAAGAGGAAATGGAGTTCCTTGATATTATCTCACTTGGCATGGCATATCGCTATGCTACCAAGTTTAAGAAGAAATTTAAGAAGAAGAAGACAGGATTTGGATTTTTGAATCCAAAGCCAAGGAAAGGAGCCTCCGAACCGAAAAAAAAGGGGTAGAGCCAAAGGGGATGACTCAGAAGACCACCTCAAATCCAAAGAAGGACACAGGGAAGGGGTGTGAATTCCATAACAACCCTGCTCAGAACACAACAGAGTGTTGGTCAAAATAGTTGCTCGTGGTCGAACTAAAGGGACCTGAATTAGATGCATGTTTTGATCCTGAGCCAAAACGAGACAAGGGATATGAAAAACGAAAGCAGATCATTGATGCGGTCCCTAGTTCCATTGTTTCCACCACCAAGGTACAGGTAAATTTTAAAATTCTTGTATTTGAAGGCCAGATAGATGAAAATGCCATAGATAGATGCTTGAATGTGCTAGAAGGGTATTTCTTGCTCCATTATTTCTCCAACTGATAATAAATTATTTTTTCACTTCTTAAAGCCACCCCGCATGTAAAATTCTGGTGGGAAACCTACTGTGAGAAAAAGGATGAGGGGGAAACCTCTCTGTTCGTGGCCGCATCAACATGGAATTTATTTCGAGATGGCATCAAGGAACAATACTATCTCGTGGGGAGCTATGAGGACAAGTACATCCAATGGACCATGCTGCCGTAGCAAAGGGATCAATATGTGCATGAACTAATGAATTTGTTCCATACACTATGCACAAAGTTGGGTATTTAAGATTCAAAGAGAAATTTGGTGCTAGTGTACCATAGCTGTCTACATATACACATTCAGGAGGAATTCGAGATCCTCAACGTTACCTCACTTTGCACGACATATCGCTATTCCGCCAAGTTTGAGCATAAATTTAAGCTGAAGAAGAGAGGATTTGGATCTATGAATCTAAAGCCAAGAAAAAGGCACCCTTGAACCACAAAAAAAAGGGTAGAGCCAAAGGGGGTGACTTAGAAGATCACCTCAAATAAAAGAAGGACATGGGGAAGGGGTGTGAATTCCATAACAGCCCTGCTCACAGCACAACAGAGTGTCGGGACGAATAGTTGGTTGTGGCTGCACTAAAGGCACTTGAATCAGATGCATAATCCTGAGCTAGAACGAGATAAGAGAGATGAAAAAGGGAAGTAGATCATTGATACAGACCCTAGTGCCATTGTTGCCACCACCAAGCTGAAGAGCGAGGATCCTGAGGATCTACAGGAGGGGGAGCGCCTCTTCCATTCATAGATGTGGGTGAAGGGTTCTCCACTGCAATTTCCTGTCAATAGAGGAAGCCAAAAGAACCTCATTTCAGCAGAATTTGTGAAGAAGCATGGCCTATCGACAATAGCACACTTGAAACCATATACCATCATGTGGCTTCACCCATGGAGAGATATGTACGTCTGCCAACAATGTCGCCTTCGGTAGAGCATCAAGCCATTCATAGATGAGGTATTGTGTGATGTTTTTTCTCTTGATGTAGCTGATCTATTATTGGGCCATCCATACTTGTGGAGGTAACATGTTGTGTATGAGTCTAGGCCTCATGCTGTTATTATTACTTTTGGAAATAACTTGCACAGGATTTCGGAGGTGGTACTCCCTCCTATCATCTCTTTGACTACTGCAAAACAACGTAGTAAGATGATTTCCCAAACCAAGAAATTTATTTTCCTTACAACTCACTTATTGGGGATAAAGAATATTCTAGCCACAACCTAAAAGAAGGGCTCCCCTGCACTGCTGTAGCATATGGGAAAAGTCATGGAGGAATACCAAGACATTTTCTCCTCAATCATAGAGCTTCCTCTACACTGTCAAGACAAGCACTGCATTGAGCTGACTCCAGATGCATCACTACCTGATGTTTCCATACCTCATGCGATTACATAGACAGAATGCACACTTGTCCTGTATGAGGTACCCAAATTTATTGAACGCATCCAACATGTCTACCAGCACGTCCGCCAGTAGGTCCACAATATCCTCAACAAATCCAATACCAAGTTTAGAATAATTTACCTCTCATGGAGGATCTTAATGCAATGGGGACCATTGCTTCCTAAGGATGGAGAAATGATCCACATGGATATTAATGGCTATCCAATTATTCCATTTCGACCTGCACCATCAGTTCTTTTAGTTTTTCACTTTCAACAAAACTTACTAATTTTAGCAAGTTGCTGGTTCTTGAAATTTTGGAGCCATTTGGAGGCCCTAAAGAGCCACTTAGATATTTGTGGCCACCCACCTACTCCATTTGAACCCCCACCATCAGTTTTTTCAGTTTTACAGTTTCAGCACAACTTACTATTTTTAGCAATTTTTTGGGTCCTCAACTTCCAGAGCCATTTTCAGGCTCTAAATGTCATTTTTGTTTTTCTGGCGAATATAATTCCATTCTAGCCTCTACATTTGTAGTCAGAAGTTGTATTCCTTGAATAGATATTTCTAACGACGTATCATTTGCGTCAAATAGAGATAGTATTCCAAAGTTACGACCCTTGGTAATTGATGTCCCAATTTACCCCAATGGTGCCCATAGTTTGACGTTTCATCTCCCAGGGTTAGGTTTTTGGATGTTTAGGGTTTTACATTGTTTCTCAATAATATATAGGCCTTCAAGCCTCATTGTAACATATATTTCAGAGGTATGTAGCCACCACATCGCTTCTTAGAGATAAACTACCAACGCCATAGCTATTTTATTTCCATTTTGTCTGTAAGCAAATTTCAGTTCTTTGATATTAATGAAAGGAAGTGTTATTTCCTTTGCATATTTGTACTTATGGTTATATGTGTATTCCATTGAATTCCTGCATAAAGCTGGATCATCGGTATTAGAGTGGTCTTCTCTTTCTTTGTTTTTCTTTCACGTACCCAACAAGGTGAGGGTATAAGGAGTTAGGGCTTGATCTGGTTGAACCCTTGTAAGACCAGCCTCGCAAACCCCGAAGACCTCCTATGGTAGAAGTAAAGAACGATGAGAGAGAAGGAGATCCTATCAAAATATTTCTCAAGGAGGCCCTTGAGAAACAAAGGAATGTGATGATGGATAAATTTACTCAGATCCTTCAATGACTACCCACCTACAACACATCTGCATCCAAAAACCATTCAGGAGGCACCATTCCCTTCAAGGTACACATAAATTTTGACATTCCTGTATTTGAAGGCCAGATATATGCAGACTCTATAGATATATGGTTGAATTTTCTATAAGGTTATTTCTTGGTCCATGATTTCTTCGACCGAGAATTTTTTTTTTTTCACTTCTCAAAGCCCTCTCCCCCATGCCAAAGACTAGTGGGAAACCTACAGTGAGAAAAAGGATGAGGGGGAACCCTATCTATTCTTGGCCACAACAACTTGGAATTCGTTTCGAGACGACATCATGGAAAAATAATAACCTGTAGAGAGCTATGAGGAAAAGTACATCCAATGAACCATGTTGTGGCAGCAAAGGGATCAAGATGTTCATGAACTAATGAATTTGTTCCATACCCTGTGCAAAAATTTGGGTATTAAATATTCGGGGAGACATTTGGTGCTCAAGTATCACAGTTGTCTGCATATATACATTTAGCAAGAAATGGAGTTCCTCAACATTACATCACTTGGCATGGCCTATCGCTATGCCGCCAAGTTTGAGCATAAATTTAAGCAGAAGAAGAGAGCTTTGGATCCGTGAATATGAAGCCAGGGATAGGTAGCCCCGAACCAAAAAGCAAGGAGCAGGGCCTAAACGGCTTACTCAGAATACCACCTCAAATCCAAATAAGGACATGGGGAAGGGGTGTGAATTCCGTAACAGCCCCGATCACAGCACAACATAGTGTCGGGCCAAACAATCGCTCGTGGCCGAACTAAAGGCACCCGAATAAGATGCATGTTCTGACCCTGAGCCAGAACCAGACAAGGGAGATGAAAAATGAAAGTAGATCATTGATGCGGACCCCAGTGCCATTGTTTCAACCACCAAGCTCAAGAGGGAGGATCCATAGGATCTAGGGGAGGGGGAGCACCTCTTCCATTTGTAGATGTGCGTGAAGGGTTCTTCACTGCAATTTCTTGTCGAATCATATACCATTGGGTGGCTTCACCCAGAGAGAGATCTGTGTGTCTGCCAACAATGTCGCCTTCCGTATAGCATCAAGCCATTCACGAATGAGGTATTTTGTGATGTTTCTTCTCTTGATGTAGCTAATATATTATTGGGCCAACCATACTTCCAGAGATGACATGATGTGTAAGAGTATAGGCCTCATGCTATTATTATTACTTTTGGAAATAACTTGTACAGGATACCGTAGGTGGTACTCCTTCCTCTCATTTCTTTGACTACTGCAAAACAATGCAGTAGTATTGTTTTCCAAACCAGGAAATTGATTTTCCTTACAACTTGGTTACAGGGAAATAATAATATTTTGGCCACAACCTAAAAGTAGGGCTGCCCTGCACAGCTACAACAGATGGAAAATTTCATGGAGGAATACCAGGAGATTTTCTCCACACTCATAGAGGTTCCTCTACACTGTCAGGACAAGCACTCCATTGAGCTGACCCCCAACACACTACCTCCTAATTTTGCCATACCTCATGTGATTTTACACAGAAAAAATCCACACCTATAATGTATGAGGTACCCAAATTTATTGAACACATCCAACATGTCTGTCAACACGTCTGCTAGCAGCTCCACAACAACCTTGACAAATCTAATATCAAGTTTAGCAGAATTTTCCTCTCATGAAGGAACTTAAAAAAATGGGGACCACTGCTTCCTGAGGAGGGATAAATGATCCATGTGGATATTTATGGCCACCCACCTATTCCATTTCAACCCGCACCATCACTTCTTTTAGTTTTTTACTTTCATCACAACTTACTATTTTTAGCAAGTTGTTGGTTCCTGAAATTTCGGGGCCATTTGGAGGCCCTAATGAGGCACTTGGATATTGGTGGCCACCCACCTATTCCATTTGAACCCCCACAATTAGTTCTTTTAGTTTTTCAGTTTTAGCACAACTTACTATGTTTACCAGTTTTTCAGGTCCTCAACTTCCGGAGCTATTTTCAGGCCCTAAAGGAGGTTTTTTTGTTTGTTTGGAGAATATGATTCCACTCTAGAATATACATTTATGGTCTTAAGTTTTATTCCTCGAATAGATATTTCTAATGATGTACCCTGTGCATCAAACAGAGATAGTATGCCTAAGTTACGACCCCGGGAAATTGATGTACCAATTTACCCCAACAGGGCCCATAGTTTGGTGTTTCATCTCCTAGGGTTAGGTTTTTGGATTTTTAGTGTTTTCCATTATTCCTTAATAATATATAGGCCTTCAAGACTCATTGTAACATAGAGCTTCGAGGCCTGTAGCCACCACATCGCTTCTCAAAGATAAGCTACCAGTGCCCTAGCTAGTTTATTTCCATTCTGTCTGTAAGAAAATTTTAGTTCTTTGATATTAATAAAAGGAAGTGTTAACTGTTATTTCCTTTGCATATTTGTATTTATGGTATTATGTGTATTCCATTGAGTTCATGTATAAATTTTAAGCAATGGTATTTGAGTGGTCTGCTCTTTCTTTGTTTTTCTTTGCATGTCCCCAACGAGGTCAGGGTATAAGGATTTAGGGCTCGATCTGGTTGAACCTTTGGAAGACCAGCCTCGCAAACCCCAATGACCTCCTATGGTAGAAGAAATGAAGGACGAGGGAGCACAAGGTCCTATCAAAGTATTTCTCGAGAAGGCTGTAGAGAAACAAAGGAATGCGATGATGGATAACTTTTCTTAGATCCTTCAACGACTACCCACTTATGGCACATATGCATCCAAAAACCATTCAAGAGGCGCCCCTCCATTCAAGGTATAGGTAAATTTTTACATTCTTGTATTTTAAGGCCAGATATATGCAGACGCCATATATAGATGGTTGAATTTTCTAGAAGGTATTTCTTGGTTCATGATTTCTCTGACCGAGAAAAAATTATTTTTTCACTTCTTAAAGCAACCCCCCATGTCAAAGGGTGGTGGGAAACCTGCTGTGAGAAAAAGGATGAGGGGGAACCCTCTCTATTCTTAGCCGCACCAACTTGTAATTCATTTCAAGATGACATCAAGGAAAAATACTAGTCTATGAGGAGCTATGAGGAAAAGTACATCCAATGGACCATGTTTCGGCAACAAAGGGATCAAGAAGTGCATGAATTGATGAATTTATTCCATACCCTGCACGCAAAGTTGGGTATTAAATATTCGAGATACATTTACTGCTCAATTACTGCAGTTGTTTGCATAGATATATTCAGGAGGAAATGAATTTCGTCAACATTACCTTGCTCGACATGGCATATCGCTATGCCGCTAAGTTTGAGGAGAAATTTAAGAAGAAGAAGAGAGGCTTTGGATCCGTGAATCTGAAACTAGGGAAAGGCACCCCCGAAAAAAAAAACAAGGGGCATAGCCAAAGGGGGAGACTCAAAAGAATACCTAAAATCCAAAGAAGGACATGAGGAAGGGGTGTGAATTTCATAACAGCCACGCTCACAACACAACAGAGTGTCAGGCCAAAGAGTTGCTCGTGGCCGAACTAAAGGCACTTGAATTAGATGCATGTTCTAATCCTGAGCCTGAACCATACAAGGGAGATTAAAAAGGGAAGAAGATCATTGATGTAAACCCCAATGCCATTATTTCCACCACCAAGATCGAGAGGGAGGATCCCAAGGATCTAGAGGATAGGGAGCGCCTCTTCCATTCGTAGATGTGGGTGAATGGTTCTCCACTACAATTTCTTGTCGATAGTGGGAGCCAAAAGAACCTCATTTCAGTAGAGGCTGTGAGACAGATCGGGCTATTGACCAGAGCACACCCGAAACCGTATACCATCGGGTGGCTTCACCTAGGGAGAGATCTTCACATCCACCAACAATGTCGCCTTCCGTACAACATCAAGTCATTCATCGATGAGGTATTGTGTTATGTATAGTGGTTCAACCATACTTGTGGAGGTGTCATGTTGTGTATGAGTCTAGGCCTCAGGCTATTATTATTACTTTGGGAAATAACTCGTATAGGATAGCAGAGGTGGTACTCCCTCCTTTCATCTCTTTGACTACTGCAAAAAAATGTAGTAAGATTGTTTCCCAAACGAGGAAAGTTATTTTCCTTACAACTCGCTTACAGGGAAAGAAGAATATTGTGGTCACAACCTAAAAGGAGGGCCACGGTTGCACCAAATCGAAAAAATCATGGAGGAATACCAGGATATTTTCTCCTCACTTATAGAGGTTTCTCTACACTGTTGGGACAAGCACTCCATTGATAATACCCCCAATACACCACCACCTGATGTTGCCATACCTCATGTGATTACAAAGAGAGAATCCACACCTGTACTGTATGAGGTACCCAAATTTATTTAACGCATCTAACATGTCCGCCAGCAGGTCCACAACATCCTAGACAAATCCAATACCAATTTCAGCAAAATTTTCCTCTCATGCAGGAAATTAATGCAAAGGGGACCATTTCTTCTTATGGAGGGAGGAATAATCCATGTGGATATTTGTGGCCACCAACCAATTCCATTTGGACCTGCACCATCAGTTCTTTTAGTTTTTCACTTTCAGCACCACTAACTATTTTTAGCAAGTTGTTGGTTCCTGAACATTCAGAGCTATTTGGACACCTTAATGAGCCACATGGATTTTGGTGACCACCCACTTACCCCATTTGAACCCCGACAATGAGTTCTTTAAGTTTTTTAGTTTCAACACAACTTACTATTTTTAGCATTTTTTCGTGTCCTCAACTTTCAGAGCCATTTTCAGGCCCTAAATGATGTTTTTGTTTGTCTGATGATTCTAATTCGGTTCCATTTCTAACAATATATCATGTGCATAAAATGGAGATAGTATCCAAAATTTATGACCTCTAGAAATTGATGTAGCAATTTACCCCGACGGGGCCCATAGTCTAGCATTTCATCTCCTAGGGTTAGGTTTTTGGATGTTAATGGTTTTCCCTTGTTTCTCAATAATATATAGGCCTTTGAGCCTCATTGTAACACAAATTTTAGAGGCTTGTAGCCACCATATCTCTTCTCATATGTAAGCTACCAGCGCCCTAGCTAGTTTATTTCCATTCTGTTTGTAAGAAAATTTCAGTTCTTTGATATTAATGAAAGGAAGTGTTATTTATGTTGCATCTTTGTATTTATTGCCATATGTGTATTCCATTTCATTCCTGCATAAATCTGGATCACTGGTATCAGCACAATCTACTCTTTCTTTGTTTTCCTTTGCATGTCCCTAACGAGGTTAGGTTATAGGGAGTTAGGGCTCGATCTAGTTGAACCCTTGCAAGACTAGCCTTGCAAACCCTAACAACCTCCTATGGTAAAATAAATGAACGATGAGGGAGCAAGATATCCTATCAAAATATAGCTCGAGGAGGCCCTCGAGAAACAAAGGAACGCGATGATGGATAAATTTGCTAAGATCCTTCAATGGATACCCACCTACGGCACATCTACGTCGGAAAACCATTCAGGAGGCACCACTCCCTTCAAGGTATAGTTCAATTTTGACATTCCTGTATTTGAAGGCCAAAGAGATGAAGATTTCATAGATATATGGTTGAATTTTATAGAAGGGAATTTCTCGGTCCATGATTTCTCCAACCGAGAAAAAATTAGTTTTTCACTTCTAAAAGTCGTCCCCCATGTCAAAGACTGGTGGGAAAGCTCCTGTGAGCAAAAGGATGAGGGGGAACCCTTTCTGTTCGTGGCCGCACCAACTTGGAATTAGTTTCGAGACGATGTGAAGGAGCAATACTACCCCATGGGGAGATATGAAGACAAGTGCATCCAATGGACCAAGATGTGGTCGCAAAGGGATCAAGATGTGCATGAACTGAAGAATTTGTTCCATACCCTGTGGACAAAGTTGGGTATTAAAGATTCACAGAGACATTTGGTGCTCAAGTACTGCAGCTATCTACATTGACACATTCAGGAGGAAATGGAGTTCCTCAACATTACCTCTCTTGGCATGGCATATCGCTATGGCGCCAAGTTTGATCAGAAATTTAAGAAGAAGAAGGGCACCCATGAGCCACAAAAAAAGGGCAGAGCCAAATGGGGTGACTGAAAAGGCCACCTCAAATCCAAAGAAGGACATAGAGAAGGGGTGTGAATTCCATAATAGCCCTGCTCATAGCACAACAGAGTGTCGGGCCAAACAGTTGCTCATGGCCAAACTAAAGGCACCCAAATCAGATGCATGTTATGATCCTAAGCCAGAAACAAACAAGGGATATGAAAAATGGAAACATATCATTGATGTGAACCCCAGTTCCATTATTGTCACCACCAAGCTCGAGAGGGAGGATCCTGAGGATCTAGAGGAGGGGGAGCGTCTCTTCCATTCACAGATGTGGGTGAAGGGTTCTTCATTGAAATTTCTTGTCGATATCGGAAGCCAAAAGAACCTCATTTCAGCAAAGGTTTTGAATCTGCTGGGCCTTTCAACCATAGCACACCCGAAACCATATACCATCTGGTGGCTTCACCTAGGGAGAGATCTGTGCTTCTGCCAAATAATGTCGCCTTCCGTACAACATCAAGCCATTCACGGAGGAGGTAGTGTATGATGTTGCTTCTCTTGATGTAGGTGGTGTATTATTGGAACAAGCATACTTGTGGAGGCGACATGTTGTGTATGAGTCTAGGCCTTGTGTTGTTATTATTACTTTGGGAAATAACTTGTACAGGATACCGGAGGTGGTACTCCCTCCTGTCATCTCTTTGACTATTGTAAGACAACGCAGTAATATTGTTTCCCAAGCCAGTAAATTTATTTTCCTTAAAAATTACTTACAGGGAAAGAAGAATATTCTAGCCACAGCCTAAAAGCATGGCTCCCCTACATGGTCGCAACAGATGGACAAAGTCATGGAGGAATACCAGGACATTTTCTCCTCACTCATAGAGGTTCCTCTACACTATTAGGAGAAACACTCCAATGAGTTTAACCTCGACGCACCACTACCTGATGTTTCCATACCTCATGCAATTACATAGACATAATCCACAACTATTTTTTATGAGGTACCCAAATTTATTAAAGGCATCCAACATGTTCGCCAACACGTTTGGCAGCAGGTCCACAAAGTCTTAGAAAAATTCAATACCAAGTTTAGTAGAATTTTCCTCTCATGGAGGAACTTAATGAAATGGGGACCATTGCTTCCTAAGGAGGGAGGAATGATCCATGTGGATATTGGTGGCCACCAACATATTCCATTTGGACCCGCACCATCAGTTATTTAGTTTCTCACTTTCAGCACAACTTACTATTTTTAGTAGGTTGTTGGTTCCTGAATTTTCGAAGCCGTTTCGAGGCCTTAATGAGTGATGTGGATATTTGTGGCCACCCATCTACTCCATTTTAACTCCCACCATTGGTTCTTTCATTTTTTCAGTTTCTACACAACTTACTATTTTTAGTAGTTTTTCGAGTCCTAAACTTCTAAAGCCCTTTGAATTCCCTAAATGACGTTTTCATTTGTCCCGAGAATATGATTTTGTTCTGTAATATACATTTTTTATTGCCAGCTATATTCATCAGATATATATTTCTAATGATCTATCATGTTTGTAAAACAAAGATAGTATGCCAAATTTACGACCCTAGGAAATTGATGTACCAATTTACCCCAACGGGGCCCATGATCTGGCGTTTCATCTCTTAGCGTTAGGTTTTTTGATTTTTATGGTTTTCCATTGTTTCTAAATAATATATAGCCCTTTGAGCCTCATTTTAACACATATTTTAAAGGATTGTAGCCGCCACATCTCTTTTCAGAGATAAGCTAACAACGCCCTAGCTAGCTTATTTCCATTATGTCTGTAAGAAATTTTAAGTTCTTTGATATTAGTGAAATGAAGTGTTATTTCCACTGCATCTTTTTATTTATGGTTATATATATATTCCATTACATTCCTACATAAATCCGTATCACACAAAAATATAGAAAGAGAAGACTCGAGTGACCTTCAACCGAGCCCGCACAAAAGTTATCCTTCTTATCGTGATCCATTGTTAATAATAAAATCACTATGTTGTAACACTCATTGTGAAATAAAATTTCACGTGGCAACTAGATGGTGTTAGTCATTGTGAGAAGGCTCATCATACAAGAGGAAAAGCCATTTAAATAGTACTCAATAGAACAAAAACTAAACAATTCATTGTGGATATTGCTACACCAGCAAAGACGATTAGAGACTATGTTTCACATTTAGATTAGTGCTTTGAAGGAATGCATCATAGATTATTTATGAAACCTCTCACATTTTCATGGGTCTTCTGTAATAAGTAACCCTAGAGCTACTAGCTTTGATACCAAGAAATAAATTAATAATGTGCACACACACAAAATTATTTTTTATTACTTCTTAATCACAAAATTACAAAGAATATATAATGCTTACTATATCTAACAATTTTTAAACTAAAATATTGGTTGTTGACAGAATATCTCAACAACACCACAATTCAACAACCCAATTCTAACTATTTGCTAAAACAAATGTTATTTCTAATATCCTATTCTCTTCATTATTTAGAAAACCAAAATACATATATGAAAACAACGCATGGCTTTACACCTTTGGGATCGTTATATTTTCCAAATAAATTAACCTGCTCTTTGTGGAAAGTATAAATATTAATGTGAATTATGCAAAGAAATCAATATTTCTTAATCATACTATTATGCATGTCATATCATAGTTTCGATGACTGAGAAAACCAAAATACATATATAAAATACCTGATGATATATACTAGAGTCTTAATATAATGCTTAAAGATTTATCAAATCTTGATAGAATACTCCACTAATATTTTTTGTATTTTATTTTGAAAGGATTTAGATGTTCTAAATATCTTTCATAGGTAAAATATAATTACTTTATATTTAGCTCATTAATTTTTCTATAAGATAAATTTATTGAATAGTGACTTTACATTATTGATTGGTTCAAACTTAACAAACAATTCATTAAGTACATATTAGTAATGTAGGAAGAAATATTTAAGTATAAACGAAGTCATTCAATGTGTGGGAAAAAGAAAATAGAGAGTGTTCAAAATAGGGTAAAAGAAAAATACCTTGACTTTTTCATAGAGCCTCTTCTCCCAACCCTAAAGTCTCTCCAAATTTAAGTAATAAATAGAAAAGTTTAAGACTCACTAGTGTTAAAATAATCAATAGTGTCATTGAAGATAAGAGACTATTTCAAAGACCAACTTCAAGGTAAGGAATTGAAAAATTAACATAAAGGTAATTTCACTTTGTGGTGTATATGACAAAATTGACTACATATTATTTTACTTCTTAGATCAAAGAAAATAAGTGCATTATAGATTATGAAATAATAAAATATAATATACATAAAGATGCATGCATTGTGGAAGTTTCAAAGTGATCACATATTTTAGTTCACGAGAAAATTTGAACAAAATTGGATTCTAAACATTGACCATAATTCTCCTTTCTGAAGAAGTCTTGATCAAAGACTCATTGAGATATTCATTGAACAATCCAAAATTCATATTCACTATTAGATTGTGCTAGAATTTCTGGTGCGAAGTTAGTTTCCACAAAGAGCATAGGTGTTGGTCAAATTCTAACAAAAAAAAAAAAAAAAAAAACTCTTAGCATGAGATATATTGATAAAAGGAGGCTATAATTCGCCTATCTAGTAATCCATATCAACAAGTGAGTCAAAGTCTAGTCACAGATTATTTGGCTTCTATGATTTTGTTGAAAACATTCGAGTAGTCTTGAAGGTAAAATTTGGTTTTCTCTCAGTATGCATAGGGACCAGTTTGGAGGATTGTGTTTCTACAAATTTTAGTGAAGTGAAACTTTAGTGTTATATATATCTTCTTCTATTTTTGGCTTACATTGTTTGGTCTACAAGAAAAATGCATATATTTTAGGATAAAATAATTTTTTTTCATATTGTGGCTGATAAAATTTCAAATTTAGCCAAGGAAGATAGGTCAGTTCCTAAGAAGGCTAAGTTGAGGATCCCAATCACGCCTCATCTTAAGTATAGTATCATGTTGGTTTTTTTTATGGAGATACTCAATGACATGATCCTCATTGTGGTGTTGTGGTGGTTTACATATTTCTCAAACATATATATTCTAGATTAAATTTAGGCCTTGAATTTGTGTTGAAATTATGGCTTCAAAAGTTTCAAATTTAGGCAAGGAAGGTAAGTTAGATCCTAAGGAGGCTAAGTTAAGGATCCTAATCATGGCTCATCTTAAGTCTAGTATCCTATTGCTTTTTTCTATGAGGTTACTCAATGACATGATCATCATTGTGGTATTAGGGTGGTTTACAAATTTCCAAGTCACATTTATTTCAGATTAGATTTAGGTCTTGGATCCAATAAAAAAGATAAATTTGTAGATTTTTGGGGTCTCTAATTTCATTCTTTGAAACGTGGTCTTTAGAAGGTATATGTTTTGGCCGATGAAAAGTTAGGAATAAGCTAGGAAAATAATAAGACACAAATATAGAATATAAAGCTTTAGCCCCTGCTTTATCGGATCAAGGATCTTATGTAGTCCTTGTTGTGGTCTTATTTTATTGATATTTACAAATATTTGAATGTCTATGTTGATGAACTCTCCAAATAAGCCCTCACACTTTAGGAGAGGGATTTCATCGTTTATGAAATTTTCAAGGACTTGTTGAAATATATGTCATTTCAATTATAGAAGTTGAACAATCCACTTTTCAAATTGGGTCTTCCTAAATTTTAGCTATATAATGTAAATATATCCAAAAGATATAGATTTTTTATAAATTTTGAAAACTTCTAATACAAAATAAAAGAATTAGTCCAAAGCAACAATCATCTCATTTTTAGTATATATATATATATATATATATATATATATATATATATATATATAATCTCTTAAAATAAAAATAAAATGTAATCGAAAGGAATATTTGTCTCATTTAATCTCCAAAATAATATATATATATATATATATATATATAAATTTCTCTATGTAGTTAAGAGAACTCGAATATCAATGGCAAGTTTATCCATGGGATATTTTTACCATGAAGATCAACCCAAAAGTATCACATCCTCATGGGCCAACCAGCAAGCCTAATCCCGAGGGTGTCTGTAGAATTGAAGATATGAATTCTCATTAGAAAAAAGTGATTTAACTATAAGAACTCCACTTAATACACATCTCAAATATTATTATAGATAATAATAATTATTATTATCCGAGTTTAAGGTCGTGGCCAAGCCAGACACCAAATTGATGTATGAGAGCCCCTTGTTTGTGGGACAAGGGACCCACCTCTACACAATGATTTAAATACTAAGCTTATGAAGATATACCCACTCTACCCCTCTGATTTTGAACCAATGACCTCTTAAGAAGAAACACATGCTTTTAATCATTAGACCCACTCTGTATGATCCCTCATAAATCATATTCATATCAATACAATAAAAAAATAAAATAATAAATTATTGTTACACCTTCGTTTTTACAATCTCACTATATATAAATATTTATAAATATGAAAAAAATTTATACACATCATTACATATTTTATTTTTTTCTATTCATTTCTTTCTTATCTCATAAAATTAAGAAATTCTAACTTTATTATATTTTATATAAGAAAATTTATTTTCAATAATATTTATTTATTGTGAATCTTTTATCATTATTTACATGGATTTAAAACATTTTTCAAAATTCCTTTTATAATTAAAAGACAAGCCATATCACCTTTATGTTTCAACAATATACATTTCAACTACCAACATATGATATTCATATAATTTTCTAAGAACATATTCATGTCATTATCTACGTTACTCTCCACATTTTTTTTTTTTTGGGGTTAATCTTGCATTATGTCACCTTTAGTCCTTTACTCAAAATAGCCTTCTCAAAATATAATCTAAAAAGTGATGATTTCGATGATATTGAAATTAATGGAGATAATGGTTTATTATTCTGCTGAAAGGTATTCATGAAAAGGTGTTATAATGTAATGTAAATTATAATGGGAATAAATGAAAATAAAATAAAATTAATAATATATTATTTATGGTATTATATTGGTTAGTTTGACAAAAATCTCTTTGGGAAGGTAAGAGAATAAGATTAAATATATTAACTCCTAACAACTTTCAAAATATTGTGATTTAAAATGGATTTAAGTTTATATATATTATTCAAAGTTTTAAATGTATTTATGACTATATCATTTGTATAATTGTAATAGAGAAATAAAATTAAAACTTAAAAATAATATAATAGAAAAAAAATAACTTATAATATATATATATATATAATTATTTTAATAAAAGAAATTATTTATTTTTTTATTTTAATATATAATGAATTTAAAATTAAATTAAATATTAATATTTTTTTATAATAAATAAAATCAAAATTAGATAGGGTGTTATTTGTGGATATTGTCACAATGTGATTTAATGAAGGATATGGTTTATTTTTTGGATGAACACTACACATATCTTTGAGAAGCAATAATTTCAAGTGATTAGAAACGAAGCAATAATTTCGAGTGATTAGAAAAGATTAAACATATGGGGTTATAAATGAAGAATAATAACAAATGATAAGAGTACTATGTAAAAAAAGGAGCGTTGTAGCATTGAAAAAGGGAAGCAAAGAATATAAGAGAGTAATTAGGAAATAATTATAATAATGTAAATCAATAAAAAATAATTCCGAAATTATTAATTTGACTATTTTTAATTATAATTACCAATATGAAAATATAAAAGAAATATAAATAGAAATTGTATATTAGAGGAAAAAAATATATTAATGCTAAATGAAATATATAAATACTAATAAATTCATTTATTAGAAATTTAATTAGGGAACGAAATTGGAAGATTAAGGTTGATTATCTTAGATAAAGATGATCCATGAGGCTATCGCTTTGGTTGAGTAGTTTATCGGTGACTTATCATTTCTAAGTTTGTCGGTCTTGTGGTTTGATTAACGGTCTTCTTAGGGTTTTACTTTGTAACTATTATCCTGCACCTGCCACATGGAGGAATATGCGGTCAATTATGCTCTAGTCCCATAGGAAAATGTGTCAATATGGATGACTCCTCCACCTCAGCTCCTGGTGGAAGATCTGATTCTAATAGTTGGGCCCGTGGACTTAGGGTTTTATACAACCTTTTCAAATTGTACCGAGTTTTCATATGAGATCCATAGTCAATATTTTACTCAAATGGGTATCCCATCTAGGGTTTCCAAAAGTTATCGTACAAGAAAAACAATTTTTCCACATATGGCCATCATATGGTCGTGTAGTCAATATTGTTGGAATTTCTGTGGAAGCCTAATCATTTTCTTAAGGATGTTTGACATAATATGACTAGTTTGGGGGTCTCCTCCCTATAGGGTGAGTGATTTTTCTTTCATCTTAGACCCATACTATAAACCCTTGATTCATATATGTCGAAGTTGGTGTAAAAAATTCCTCCATCCCACCAGAGGGTACTTTCGGAAGTGGCCTCGTTAACTCATTATAGTTGGGTGAAATCCACTTTCAATTAGTGAGGGATACTTCCAACCATATTGTTAGGGAGGACGGATAATAGAAATATCCATTGAATAAGATTCTGGAAGGTGGTCGTGGTCCTATGGATATTTTAGAAAGGAAAGGGAAAATTTGATAGAGTGGAAAACTTAGGGAGTGGGACATGAAGTCAATCCTTGAGGAAAACCTAAAATTTTATGAGTTTATGGACACGAAAGAGAGTTTTTTCATGGGTAGAGATAGAGGGAGAAAATTCTCATCACCTCAACTAAGGAAATGGCTGCAAGAGTATTGGGGTTGGATACTAACTGCACTACCAAAAAATTGAACCTTATCGTGTAGATTGTTTGGATTAGAATTCAGTAATGCAAAATAGCCATGTTGGGTTTTGAATATTCATTAGAATATTCCACAAGAATTGGTTTATACGAAGATATGGATTCCTCTTTTCGACCTAGAAAGAGAATAATTGGGTGTTTGGTCGATCTGGGTTAGGATTTCAAGACTTCCTCTCCACCCGTGGATGGAATATATTTTGTTGCATTGGCGATGACTTGGGGAAATTCTTGAACTGCAATAGGTCTTTTTTGGAGACAAGGAATATTTTTTTTGCTAGGGTTATGGTTTTATTGGATACTAGGGAGGGATTTGTGGAAAATATGATTCTTCACTAAAAAGGATACACCCACATCCAAATGATGGAAAATGAAGGCATTATTTTGTTATGTCAACAATTCCATGGAATAAAGAACATATTCAAACACTACCCATTACTAAAAAAAAACTATGGTCATTGATGTGATGGGAGAAAATATGTTCCACTTGCTTGCAGTGGAACTAAGGATCTGGAGTAGGAACCCCATCATCAACACATGGAATCCCCTTAGTAACGGTCGGGGCCTAGTTATACCATATGTACTTAGGATTTGCATGAATATAGGGACCATATGGAGATGTGGTATTCTGGTCCTTATTCTTCATGTGCAGGTACATTTCACTTATTTTCCCTTCCCTTTTCTCACATAATTTTAAATTATTCATCATCTTTTCCTGTATATTTCTAAAATTTGGGGGTGGCTACATTAAATATATCTCTCTATGCTATCATTTCCAATTGAACATATCCATGCATGATGTTTGAATCCATTCCCTTCTATGTCTGACTCGAAAGAAATATGTTTTGATTATTCAGGGAAATATAGATATAATCTTCAGTCCAAAGCCTTTTTCCTGATAACCATATGCCTTTACATGTGTCTATGGCGGTTGGGTCAACTATCTCCTTATAAATCCCTAAATATCCCTCATCGACGTGAATCCCACATATCAATAGAAAAAATACAAGCTACGCACAATATTATGGTTGGCCATTACGTCTCTCTTGATGGGGTACTTAGAGAAGTAAATTATCTGGTCCCTGTTTCAAAATGAGGTAGTTATCCTTTAACTACAAATATTTTTCTATTTCAACCACAAAACTAAAGCTTCGCCATCTACTGATGATAGATAAGATTGACATCATATTACCTTTTGAGAGTTTAGGGTCTAGTCCTGATTTTGTTACGACCCTATAAAGAATGTTTAAAGGGTGGTATTTGCATGCCACTGATCCACATTATCGATCTAGAGGTATGGAACTCAGAATAAGTTACACATATGTTATACTGACAAAAATTTGAACATGTTAGTGTGTTTTAATGGGAGATATCTTCTTGGAAGAGCTAGTACTCGAGATCTTATAGTCTCTATGTAAACAAGGTCAATTACTAGAATACATTGATGAGAAAAAACTTTATGCAGTCTAATAAATTGATTGTTGGGGGAGAGTTGGGGGGAATACACAACCTCATTCCATCTCAGAATTTTTTGTGCAAATTATTGAGTCATATAACTTGTTTTATGTGGACTTGGTTAAGATCAAACCAATATGGAGTAACTGTATAGTTGGAGCCCAGATGGTATCTTGGCACATGGAACATTTCTTGGTGTGGGCCTCGCTATTGGAAAAGATCCCTCTATTCTGATAATGGATTGGTATTGGATTAGAATACGATCATTTTCCTGTTTACTTAAAATTGGAGGGGGTCATTCGGAAACCAAAAGCCCCATTTAAATTTATTATGGTCTCAATGAAGGATGAATAATTCATCAAAATTGTGTGTGAATCTTGGAGGAAAAGATCAATGCTAGGACAGAGATCGATTGCCAGAATTTTTAAATATAATCTAAGAAATGTCAATGTGAAGACTATTGAATAGGTAAATATGAAGGAAAAAGAGGGAGGAGGACACCCTAAGAGCTATAGAGGAGGAATGATCTAAAAGAATTGTATTAGTTCTAATGTGCTAAGTGTCCTTTTAGTAATATAAAAATGTACAATTTCTCCCCATAATTTTTCTTAATAAATGAGTCTTTTGACCATGAAATATAGATGAATTAGTAAAATTTAAGCATGAAAATAAGCCTTAAAAACACTGAAAAATAGTGTATAATAGAGAAAAAAATCACACATAAGTTTCACACAATAGGCATGATGAAGCAGTTCACCCCTCCTAGGCTACATCTACTAGTCCATCTCCCAATGGCATGTCCCTCTTTGTCATTATGCTGCAAAATTGTAAATTACATGTGTTTAAAAGCCTATAATGGTTTTTTTCTCTACACCAATGGCTCCATAATGCTCAAATTAGTCTATATATACTCTTGTTTCAAAACAAATTGTCGAAAATTGACCTCCCAATGCATTTTTCCCAATGAGAACTAGAAAAGCTCCACTAAAAGTGGAGACAGACACTTAGATGGAGTTAAAATTAATGAAAACCTTAAATTTAGGGTTGGCGCTATGTTTCCTACCAGTCAAAATTGCATGCGTTTAAGTCAAATGGTTTGGGATAGGGTGGTTACATGCCGACCCCCGGCCAATCGCGTTGAAAATGTTGAAAAATCCACAAATACAGTTTGGAACCCTTAGTGGCATGATTCTGCCAACCGTAGCATTCGTTGGTATAAATTCAGTAATGCGACTGATCCTAAACCTCCACCGAAGGTTATGGTCACTGCCACTCGTTTAATAATTTGGGTCACGGTCATAGCTGCCAGTTATGTTGGCTGGGGTTGGCCCTTTGGGGTTGGCCCCTTTTTTAATCCGCCCGAAAGTTTGTTAAACAACATATTAAATTGTCAACCCTATAATGTTAAGAAACACTCTTAGATGGTCTAGTTAAGTTTCCCGTGCCAATTTCCATCATCTCCAGTTCGATTCCTATATCCTCCAAACAAATTTTAATACACCCTCTTGAGGACACGTTCCCATTGGAAAGCTTTTGGCCCCCAAAATTCTTTAATCACCTGTCCATAAGATGAGGGTACAACTCTCTCACCTTTTTCACTTCCATCCATCTTGCCTTACATGGTTTGCTGCCCTTGAGCCCAATCTGAAGATAATCGACATTTAACCTCTTAGAAGTGTTTTTCCTCCTCTCAAGGATGGAATCCTCCTTCTCTTCGTCCAGAAATTCTAGCGAAAAATATTCTATTTTTGGCAATTGAATATCACTCCCTTGATCATCAATCAAAGGAGGCTCATACAAATGTAGATTCTCCACATTGACAATAGAACACATTTGCATATATGAAGGCAAGTCAAGATGAAATGCATTATTACCAACTTGTTTAATAATCTTGAATTGACCATAATGAATAGGCTTGAGCTTTTTACGCTCTCCTTGAATCCTTTCTTTGCTTATATGAAACCATAATTCATCTCGTTCTTGAAACTTATGATCAATTCTATGTTTTCCATGCCTCTCATTGTACTTTCTTTGACTCTCCTCAAGGTGTTCTTGACCTTGTTGATGAATAATCTGAATTTTCTCACTAAAATTTTGAGCCTTGTCAATATCACTATGCCCATAAATTGCAATATCCTTCTCAAAAACGAATTCTAATGGCGATTTCGGCAAATACCCAAAGTAGGCTTCAAAAGTTGAAGTATTTCTAGAAGAGTTATTGGCCCGGTTGTAAGTGCACAGAATATAATGTAGTTGTTCAACCCACAACTTGTGATGTTTGCTGCAATATCCTCTCAATAGATGCACAACGTTTATGTTCACCAACTCGGTTTGGCCATTACTTTGCAGATTAAAAGAAATACTCTTTTTCAACTTTGTGTCCATCATATTCCAAATATTGGACCAAAAATTCCCAATGAACCTGGAATCCCTGTCACTAACAATAGAAGTTGGCAAACCAAAATGAACCCATACATGTTGAAAATAAAGTTCAGCAGTTTGTTTAGAAGTAATTTTTTTCTTACATGGCATAAATATACACATTTTACTGAATCTATCCACAACTACATAATGATAATCATGTCGTTTTCTTGATATAGGTAGACCTCCAACAAGGTCCATGCAGACACTCACCCATGGCCTTGATGGTACCGGTAGTGGCATGTACAACCCAAGATTCCTATTGCTAGGCTTGCTTGTTGCACACATAGAACATCCTCTTATAAAATGTGACACATTATCTATCATACGAGGCCAATAAAAATACCTCTATAGATGCACCACTGCTTTTCTTACCCCAAAGTGTCCAGTAATAAGAGACAAATGAGCCTCTCTCATCACACTAAGTCTCTCTCCTTGTGTTATAAAATGCTTTCGCAAATGAAATAACAAATTTTTATGCATGTGAAAATAATTTTCCTCAACTTGATTCCCTTGACTCAAACTAGAATACACATCTTGAAAATCAACTTCATATGCATACTGTTATATGTAACTCTCATGTACAATACAATCACTTTTAAGAAAAGTAGAAGCACTTATAATTGGCCTTGAAAGCATATCAATAACTTTATTAAAAATACCTTTCTTGTACCTTATAACGAAGTGAAAATTTTGAAGAAATCCCATCCACCTGAAATTTTGTGATTGCTGCAATTTTGTTTGTGACTACAAGTACTATAACGGTTCGTGATCGATATGTATAATCGTCTCTTTAACCATCAAGTAGTGTTTCCACTTCTTGATGCTTTTTACCAATGCATACAACTCTTTATCATATGTTGGATAATTAATTACAACACCATTGAATGTTTCAGCATGAAAAGTGATAGCCTTACCGCTCCAAAAGTACTGCACCCATGGCATAATCACCAGCATCAGCTTGAATCTCGAACAGCTGTCTCAAATCCGGTAATGCAAGGACCGGAGCTGAGTTGATCTTGTCTTTTAAAGCTTCAAAAGCTTGCTACTGTTTGCCTCCCCATTGGAAGCCTTTCTTTACACTTGTCACTACATGCATAGGAGTTTCTATGGTAGAATAGTTAGCAATAAACTTTCTCCAATACTTATCTGCGCCTAAGAAACTTCTTACCTCAGCTACTAATTTGGTAGTGGGAAAATTCACAATGGATTACACTTTAGAAGGATAAATTCTCAATGTGCCACCTCCTACAATGTGTCCCAAATAAACCATAGAAGTCTTTCCAAATTCACACTTAGACATCTTAAGAAATAATTGCTCTTTCTTTAAAACATCAAGTACCGTTTTAACATGCAAGACATGCTCTTCTCTTGTTTTTCTGAAAATTAGTATATCATCTAAATATAAAATCAAAACGTCATCAAGAAATGGACGGAAAACATTATCCATAACACGCATGAAAGTCATCAGTGCATTACACAAACCAAATGGCATACCCAACCACTAAAGAGTCCTTGTTTGGTTTTGAATGCAGTCTTCCATATGTCACTTTCTGCAATTCTTACTTGATGACATCCACTTCGTAAACCTAACTTAGTGAAAAAAATTAATTCTTTCATCTGATCTAAGAACTCATATATCCTTGGGAGTGGGTATCGATTCTTTACCATTATCTTTTTCAAAGCTTTGAAGTCTAGGCACATGCGCCAAGTCCCATATTCCTTTCGAATCAGAACTATGGGTGAATTGCATGGCAAAGTGCTTTGCCTTATGATTCCCTTGTCCAACAAGTCTTTGATTTTCCTCTTTATTTAATCATTCTCCATTATCAACATGCGATACATTCCGATTTTTGGAAGCGGACAATCTTGTTAAAACTAAATCTCATGTTGAATCTCCCTTTTAGGAGGCAATCTTGTTGGCTCTTGAAACATCTCATGATGTGCATCAACTACATCATATAAATATGATTTAAAATTAGGATAAAAATCTTCAAATTACTCATGATTAACATCAGCATTAGGCTAAATCATTACAAGAACAAAATTCTAATTTGAATTCACCAGCCTTTTTACCTATCCAGCATTTACCATTGTAATATTTGTCTTCTTGCAATGTGCTCTTACAATGTACTCCTTGCTATATTTTAATAAATGGTATTTGTTCTCATGGTGATGGAAGATAGATTTCCTATCATACAAGTAAGGATTGACCAACATAACATATGTAATATCAAGTAGAAGCACATCTAATTCAACAATGTCAACAAAATGTGTAGTTATTGCAAATCACAAGATGCACTTCTTTGAAACGTCTAAATTTGCATCCTTACAAATCCACCCAAGTGGATATGGTATTGGATGTGGAATGGTATCAAGATTAAATTTCTTGACCAAGTATTCAGAGATTAAGTTTTCTCGAGACCCACTTTCAAACAGTGTATCAATATTGGTATGTTTGGATATGACCCTCACATGAAACAGTTCAATTCTCTCTTCTTCATTCGGAGCTTCTATGTGACAGTTTGAAGTACTAGTACTGGGTTTTGTTTCAATTTCTTTCCCCTTCATGTTCTTCAATATCATGGATGTATTTTTAGTTTCATCACCTAAATCATCTCTTAATTCATGTTCAGTTGTAGCTAAAGTTTTCTGCTTCCCTTTTTTATGTTAAACTTGGGTCTCTTTTCAAGATGTAATTTCCACCAATTTTTCTATTCATGGCCATATCTTCAACTATGTTTACAAACAAATTTCTCTCCCTCTTTCTTGACAGAAGCATTTTTTTTTCATTTTCTTTTTGAGGTCTTCTCTTTGTTTTTCCCCTTAAAATGTTTGTTTCTACCATCTTCAAAACTATTTTTCCCTCTTTCTTCTAGATGTGTGGCTTGAACACACACCTCATCTAGACTTGTAGGATTAAACATGAGGATAGTATGTGTAAGGCTGATATGTAAGCCCCCTATGTACTGAATCAAAGTATCTTGAATCTGAAAATTTACCCCTAAAGAGCTCTTCTCCAAAATTCTTGGGTGTAGTCTTGTACATTTTGTCCTTTCAATTGTCTAAAATTTTGCCAGTTCATTATGGCTTTCTACATATGAGCTAATAGATAAAATAATTGTTTTATTGAAGTAATGAAATTTGTGCATAATAGAATAATCCTTCCATGTTTTCTGATCTCCTCCTTTGTCTTGGCTTCCCATCAAACAAGAGCTGCACCTTCCATCGTCAATGAAGCTAGTTGGATTTTTGGTGTCATCATCATGAAGGTTCTAAATTCTTAAATAAACCTCCAATTTCCTAATATAACTATCAAGATTTTCTGCATTAACTTCACCATTAAACATTGGCAATTCAAACTTAACATCAAGTTTTAGAAAAGGAATTTTACCAGTGTTCTTTAACTTGTGTGACTGGTGTACTAAAGATGAAGTAGAGGATAATGATGATAAGGGTGAGTATGGTTACTTTCCACTGCCTCCATTTCCTCCATTTACCTTCTTTGATTTATCTTCATCATTATAACCTCCTGATGATCCCTAACCTTCTTTGTGAAGTTTGGACCCCTCTCCTTCTATTCTTTCATTCCTTTATTGATAAGGGACTCACTATTTCAATCATGTCAAGGAATGCTTTCCTTAACACTCTTTCTTCTTCTTTGGGATCCACCTCTTCATAGGTTTCTTGTTCTCTTGGAGGCATGCTTGATGTTGCTTCTGCTTCTCTTCAAGGTGAACTAGGTGGTGGAGAATGTGGCAATATTTCCCTCCTTTGTTGTAGCTCCCTTTGATAAACTCTTACTTCCACAAATTAACCTTTTCTTCTCTTAAGATTGAGCCTAGTAAGCATGAAAATCCTTGTAAATAGTTAACAAATACTTGCACATAAAAAAACCAAATATTAAACTCTAGCTCTGATACCAACTTGGTGTGAAAGGATTATATTAGCTCTGTTGTGCTAAGTGTCCTTTCAGTAATATAAATATGTACAATTTGTCTCCATAATATTCCATAATAAACGATTGTTTTAACCATGAAACATAGATGAATTAGTGAACTTGAAGAATGAAAATAACCCTTAAAAACACTAAACAACATCTATAATAGAGAAAAACAATCACACATAATTTTTACACGTTAGGCAAGATGAAGCAGTTCACCCCTCCTGGGCTACATCAACTAGTCCAGCTCCAAGTGGCATGTTCCTCTTTTCATTATGATGAAAATTTTAAATTACATGTGTTTACATGCCTCGAATGGCTATTTTCTCTACACCAATGGCTCTAAAATGCCCAAATTAGTCTATATATACTCTTTTTTCCCAAAAATTTGTCGAATATTGACCTCCCAATGCATTTTTCCCAATGACAGCTAGAAAATATCCATGAAAAGTGGAGACAAGCACTTAGTTGGAGTTAGAGTTCATGAAAACCCTAAATTTAGGGTTAGCACTATGTTTCCTGCTAGTCAAAACTCCATGCATTTAAGTCAAACAATTTGTGAGGGGGTGGTCACATGTCGACCCCTCGCAAACCACGTTGAAAACATTGGAAACTATGCAAATACAATTTTGAACCTAGAGTTGCATGATTCCACCAACCGTAGCATTCGATGACATCACTTCTGCAATGTGACCGGTGCTAAACCTCCACTAGAAGTTATGATGATTGCCTCTAATTTAATACTTTAGGTCATAGTCATAACCATCGGTTATGGTGATTCAGGCTAGCCCTTTGGGCCTGGCCCCTTTTTTTATCCCTGTGAAATTTTGTTAAACAACATATTAAACCGTCAACCTTATAGTATTAAGAGAAACTCGTAGGTGGATTGGTTAAGTTGCCCTCTCCCATGCCCGAGGTCTCTGGTTCGATTCCTATAGCCTCCAAATAAATTTAATACACCCTCCTAAGGAGACATCCCTAGTGGGAAGCTTTTGGACCCCAAAATAATTTAATCACTTATTCAGAAGATGAGGGTACAACTCCCTCACCTTTTCCACTTCCATACCTCTTTCCTTACTTGGTTTGCTACCCTTGAGCCCAATCTAAAGATAATAGACACCCCCTATTAGAATTGTGTGTCCTCCTATAACGATGGAATCCTCCTTCATTTCAACTAGAAATTCCGATGAAAAATATTATAATGATTACACCTGAATATCACTCCCTTCATCATCAATCAAAGGAGGCTCATTCAAATGTAAATTCTCCACATTGAAAATGGAATACATTTTCATATATCAAGGCAATTCAAGTTGAAATTTGTTATTACCAACTTGTTTAATAATATTGAATGGACCAAAATGAATAGGCTTGAGATTTTTACCTTCTCCTTGCATTTTTTCTTTCCTTATGTGCAACCATACTTCATCTCCTTCTTGAAACTTATGATCAACTCTATGTTTTTCATGCCTCTCCTTATACTTTCTTTGACTCTTCTCAAGTTGTTCTTGAACTTGTCGATGAATAATCTGAATTTTCTCAATGAAATTTCGAGCCTTCTCAATATCACTATGGCCATCAATTGCAGGCTTCAAAAGGTGAAGTATTTTTAGAAGAGCGCTTGGCCCAGTTGTAAGCATGTTGAATGTAATGTAGTTGTTCATCACACAACTTGGGATGTTTTCTGCAATTTCCTCTCAATAGATGCACAACAGTTCTTTTCACCACCTCGGTTTGGCCATCAATTTGTGGATGAAAATCAGTACTCTTTTTCAACTTTGTGTTCTTCATCTTCCAAAGATTGGTCCAAAAATTGCCAGCGAACCTAAAATACCTATCACTAATAGTAGAATTTGGCAAACCAAAATGAACCAATACATGTTGAAAATAAAGTTTAGCAAATTGTTCAGTAGTAATGGTTTTCTTACATGGCATAATTATACACATTTTACTGAATCTATCCACAACTACATAAAGAAAATCATGATGTTGTCTTTATAGGTAGACCTCCAACAAAGTCCATGGAGGCACTCTGCCATGGCCTTGATTGTGCCAGTAGTGGCATGTACAACCCAAGCTTCCTATTGCTAGGCTTGCTTGTTGCACACATAGAACATCCTCTTATAAAACGTGACACACTATCTATCATGTGAGGCCAATAACAATACCTTTGTATATGTGCCACTATTTTCCTTACCCCAAACTGTCCAACAATAAGAGATGAATGAGCCTCTCTCATGACACTAAGTCTCTATCATTGTGGTATACACAAGTTGCCCAAATGAAACAACAAATTTTCATGCATGTGATAATTTTTTTCCTCAACTTGATTCCCCCCACTCAAACTAGCATACACATCTTCAAAATGAGCATCAGATGCATATTGTTCTATGTAACTCTCATGTACAATAGAATCGTTTTTAAGCAAAGTAGAAGCACTTATAATTGGCCTTGAAAGCATATCAACAACTTTATTGAAAATACATTTCTTGTAACATATAACCAAGTGAAACTGTTGAAGAAATCCCATCCACCTGAAATGTTGTGATTGCTGCAATTTTATTTGCGACTACAAGTACTATAATGGTTGATTATTGGCATGTACAATCATCTCTTTACCCATCAAGTAGTGTTTCCACTTCTTAACGCTTTGTAGAAACACATACATATATTTGTCATATGTTAGATAATTAATTATAGCACCATTGAATATTTCAGAATGAAAAGTGATAGGCTTACCATACTGCAAAAGTACTGCTCCCATGGCATAATAAGTAGCATCAGTTTGAATCTCAAATGGCTATCTGCAATATGGTAATGCAAGGAGCAGAGCTGAAATGATCTTGTCTTTTAAATATTCAAAAGCTTGTTTTTGTTTTCCTCCCCATTGGAAGGCTTTCTTTACACTTGTAACTGCATGCATAGGAACTGTTATGCCAGAAAAGTTAGCAATAAACTTTCTCCAATACTGAGTTGAGCCTAAGAAACTTCTTACCTCGGTTACTAATTTTGCAGTGGGCCTATTCACAATGGCTTCCACTTTAGAAGTATCAATTCTCAATGCAGCTCCTCCTACAATGTGTTCCAAATAAACTAGATAAGTCTTTGCAAATTCTCACTTAGACATCTTAAGAAATAATTTCTTTTTTTTCAAAACATCAGGTAAATTTTTAACATGCAAGACATGCTCTTCTCTTTTTTTGTTGAAAATGAGTATATCATCTAAATTCACAATAACAAAGTCATCAAGAAATGGACGTTATACATTATCCATAACACGAATGAAAGTCATCGGTGCATTACAAAAACCAAATGGCATAACCAACCACTCAAAGAGTCCTTGTTTGGTTTTGAATGCAGTCTTCCATATGTCACCTTCTACAATTCTTACTTGATGATATCCACATAATAAATCTAGCTTAGTAAAAAAAAATTCTTCTTTCAGTTGATCTAACAAATCATCTATCCTTGGGAGTGGGTATCGATTCTTTACCGTTATCTTGTTCAAAGCTTTGAATTCGACACACATGCACCAAGTCCCATCTTTCTTTGGAATCAGGACTATTGGTGAACCGCATGGCAAAGTGCTTGGCCTTATGAGTTCCGTGTCCAACAAGTATTTGATTTGCCTCTTTATTTCAGCATTCTCCATTATTAACATACGATACATGTCAATATTTGGAAGGGGATAATCTAGTTGAAACTGAATCTCATGTTGAATCTCCCTTTTAGAAGGAAATCCTAAATATAGGGACCCTATGGAGATGTGGTGGTATTCTGGTACTTCTTCTCCATTTGCAGGTACATTTCACTTATCTGCCCTTCCATTTTCTCATATAATTTTAAATTATTCATCATATTTTCCTGTCTATTTCAAAACATCAACTACCCTTTTAACATGCAAGACATGCTCTTCTCTTGTTTTTCTGAAAATGAGTATATCATATAAATACACAATCAAAATGTCATCAAGAAATGGATGGAAAACATTATCCATAAAATGCATGAAAGTCACCGATGCATTACACAAACAAAATGGCATAACCAACCACTCAAAGAGTCCTTGTTTGGTTTTGAATGAAGTATTCCATATGTCACTTTCTGCAATTGTTACTTGATGACATCCACTTCGTAAATCTAACTTAATGAAAAAAATTGCTTCTTTCAGCTGATCTAACAAATCATCTATCCTTGGGAGTGGGTATCGATTCTTTACCATTATCTTGTTCAAAGCTCTGAATTTGACACACATACACCAAGTCCCATCTTTCTTTGGAATCAAGACTATTGGTGAACCGCATGGCAAAGTGCTTAGCCTTATGAGTCCCTTGGCCTGTTGGCTCCTGAAACATCTCTTGATGTGAATCAACTACATCATATAAATATGATTTTAACTTAGGATCACAATCTTCAAATGATTCATGATTAACTTTATCTTTAGGCTTAGTCATTATAAGAACAAAATTCTTACTTGAATTCACTAGCCTTTGTACCTATCCAACATTTACCATTACAATATTTTTCGTCTTGCGATGTGCTCTAACAATGTACTCCTTGAAATATTTGAATAAATTGTATTTGTTCTCATGGCGATGGAAGATATATTTCTTTGATACAAGAAAGGACTGCCCAACACAACACCTGTAATATCAAGCGGAACCACATCTAATTCAACCATGTCAACAAAATGTGCAGTTATTGCAAAGCGCAATATGCGCTTATTTGAAACCTCTAAATTTGCATCCTTACAAAGCCACCCAAGTGGATATGGTTTTGGATGTGGAATGCTCTCATGATTAGGATTCTTTTCCAAGTATTCATAGATTATGTTTTCTTGTGACCCACTGTCAAATAATGTATCAATCTTGGTATGTCTGGATATGACACTCACATGAAACAATTCAATTCTCTCTTCTTCATTAGGAGCTTCTATGTGACAGTTTGATATCCTAGTACTGGGTTCTATTTCGATTTCTTTACCCTTCATGTTCTTCAATACAATGGTTGTAATTTTAGTTTCATCACCTGAATCCTCTAATAAGTCATGCCGAGTTGTAGCTGCAATTTTCTGCTTGCCTTTGTTTTTGTTAAACTTGGATCTCTTTTCAAGATGTAATTTCCAACAATTTTTCTCTTCATGGCCATCTCTTGAAAAATGTTTATAAGAAAATTTCTCTCCCTCTTTCTTGACAGATGCATTATTTTTTTACTTTCATTTTAAGGTCTTCTCTTTGTTTTTCTGCTTAAAAGGTTTGTTTCTACCCTCTTCAAAACTATTTTTCCCTCTTTCTTCTACATGTGTGGCTTGAACACATACCTCATCTAGACTTGCGGGATTAAACATGAGGATAGTATGTCTAAGGTATCTATGTAAGCCCCCTATGTACTTGATCAAAGTATCTTTACTCTGCAAATCTACCCCTAATAAGAGAGCTCTTCTCCTAAATTATTGGGTGCAGTGTTGTACATTTAGTCCTTTCAATTGTCTAAAATTTTGACACTTCATTATGTCTTTATGCATATGAGCTACTAGATAAAAATATTGTTTTATTGCAGTAATGAAATAAATCCATGATAGAGTAATCTTACCATGTTTTTTGATCTCCTCCTTTTTCTTGGCTTTCCACCAAAAAAGAGTTGCACCTTCCATCCTCAATGAAGCGAGTTGGATTTTGGTGTCATCATCATGAAGGTTCTGAATTCTTAAATAAACCTCCAATTTCCTAATCCAATTATCAAGTTTTTCTGCATTGACTTCACCTTTAAACATTGGAAATTCAAACTTAACATCAAGTTTTAGAAAAGGAATTTTATCAGTGTTCTTTGAATTGTGTGACTAGTGTACTGAAGATGAAGTAGAGGATGATGATGATAAGGGTGAGGATGGTGACTTTCCACTACCTCCATTTCCTCCATTGCCCTTATTTGATTTATCTTCATCATTCTAACCTCCTGATGATCCCTGAACTTTTTTGTGAAGTTTGGATCCTTCTCCTTCTAGTCTTTCATTCCTTTCTT
This sequence comes from Pinus albicaulis, assembly GCA_034641835.2. Lineage (NCBI taxonomy): Eukaryota > Viridiplantae > Streptophyta > Pinopsida > Pinales > Pinaceae > Pinus > Pinus albicaulis. The sequence continues at coordinate 590,080,742 of CM076571.1, forward strand.
AATAAAGGACTCTCACCATTTAATTCATGTCAAGGAATGCTTTCCTAAACACTCTTTCTTCTTCTTTGGGATCCACCTCTTCATGGGTTTATTCTTCTCCTCGACGCATGCTTGATGCTTCTTTTTCTTCCATTGGATGTGAAGTAGCTGGTGGAGAATGTCACAACCTTACCCTCCTTTTTTGTAGCTCCCTTTGAGAACCTCTTGCTTCCACCAATTGACCTTCTCCTCTCTTAAGCTTGAGCCTAGTAATAATGATAATCCTTGAAAACAGTTAAAAACTATTTTCCCATAAAAGAACCAGTGGTTAAAATCTAGCTCTGATACCAACTTTATCTGAAAGGAGTGTATTATTTCTACTATGCTAAGTGTCCTCTCAGAAATATAAACATGTACAATTTGTCTCCATAAGTTTTCTTAAGAAATGAGTGTTTTAACCATGAAACATAGATGAATTAGTGAACTTTAACCATGAAAATAAGCCTTAAAGACACTAAACAACAGTGTATAACGGAGAAAAAAAATCACACATAATTTTTACGCAATAGGCATGATGAAGAAGCTCACCCCTCCTAGGCTACATCTACTGGTCCAGCTCCCAATGGCATGTCCCTCTTTGTCATTATGCTGAAAATTGTAAATTACATGTGTTTATAGGCCTCTAATGGCTATTTTATCTGCATCAATGGCTCTAGAATGCTAAAATTAGTCTAGATAGACTATTGTTTCAAACCAATTGGTCGAAAATTGACCTCCCAATGCGTTTTTGTCAATGACATCTAGAAACGCTCCACTAAAAGTGGAGATAGGCACTTAGCTGGCGTTATAATTAATGAAAACCCTAAATTTAGGGTTGGTGCTATGTTTCCTGCCAGTCAAAACCACATGCATTTAAGTTAAATGGTTTGGGACGGGCTGATCACATGCATACCCTAGCCAACCGCGTTGAAACGTTGCAAACTCCACAAATACAGTTTGGTACCCGAAGTGGCATGATTTCGCCAACCATAGCATTAGATGCCATAACTTCCGCAAAAAGAGTGGTGTTAAACCTCTGCCACAGGTTATGGTGATTGCTGTCATTTTAAGAATTTGTGTCACAGTCATAACTGCTGGATATGGTGGTTGGGGCTGGCCCATTTTTTTATCTGCCCGATTTAAAAAAAAAAAACATATTAACCATCAGCCTTATAGTTTTAAGAAACACTCGTAGAGAGATTGATTAAGTTTCCCGTGCCCACGCCTGAGGTGTCCGGTTCGATTCTTGTAGCCTCCAAACAAATTTTAATACACCCTATGACATCAAACAACCTGGAGGGAGAGGATATGATAAGAATACCACAAAGATAAGATTTATACAACTTGGGACTAAAAGACAAAGGATACTTAAAGATAAAGAGGAAACATGGAGATTGAGTAGTTGAGTGATTTGGCTTCAAGCCGGGGATTATAATACAATTTTTTTCCATGATTTCACAAAAAAGGAGAAGAGATGTAAATGTGATATGGTCACTGTAATATGAAGAGGGTGCTAGGGAATCAAATTTTATATAATTGGTTAGTATGGGGGTAAGGAATTTGCATGCCCTGTTTGAAGCTCATCGGGAATCCTCTCTTCCAAATATTATTCAAGTTGCAAAATTATTTCCTAGATGTGTTGATGAGACACAAATTCAAAGTTGATGTCCCCTATAACCTATGGAGAGACAGAAATTTTGCTCAAATGTTTTAAAATAGACAAGAACCTGGGTCCATATGGATAGCCTCTACAATTATTCTTAGCTTTCTTGATCTTATTGGCGATAATTTTCTTAAGGTTATAGAACAATGCAAAACTTCAAGTAGAATATCTGAAGCTTTTAATTCCACATTTATAGCATTGATTCCTATGTCATATAACCCAAGAACTTTTAATGATTACCTCCCTATTTAATTATACAACTATATATATCAAATAATTTCTAAAGTCATTGAAAATTTTCTAAACCCTATTTTATCATGCCACATCTCAAAGGAAAAATTTTATTTTCCGAATAATTGTAATATCCATGAGGCTATTGGAGTTTCTCAGGAATCACTACACAACCTAAATACAAAGAATTTGAAAGATATGATCCTAAAGGATGACTTATCTAAGGCATATGATTGAACTAGTTTGCATTAGATTAGAATTGTTCTTACACATTTCGGCTTCCATGTCGAATTCATAAATTGTTTCATGTGTTGAACTGCATTAGTATAATTTGTGGTTTTGATAAAAAGTTCACCCTATGATTTATTTCCTACTGAAAGAGATCTCATAAATGGCCTCCCTTTGTCTTTGTTTCTCTTTATATTACTCATGGAAGTACTAAGTGGATTGATAGAGGAGGCTAGGCATAGGGGAAATCAGATTAGGTACCCTCTTGCCGAAAATTTTCGATTGACACATTTACTCTTTGTAGATGATTCCTTGATTTTCCTTGATGGATCTAAGAAAGATATAACAACCTTGAAGAAAATATTAATCTTGTTTGGGAAGGTAACAATTATGATTATAAACCAAAAAATATCTACTATCTCGGAAAATTGATGTTCTAGGGAGGAAATGAACCATGAACGCATACAATTTCCTTTTCAACAACAAATTTTGATGATGGGTTAAGGCATCTAAGTTTTCAACTAAAAGAAAATGATTATAGGAAGACATATTGGGTATGGTTGATTGACAAAATAGAGAAGAGGCTTATTTCATGAATCCAAATATGGTTATCTAGGGCAAGGATATTAATCTCATAAAAATTGTATTAGAGGACATTCCAGTCATGTGGATGCCATTGGCATGGTTACCAAAGGGTATACTGAATATTATTCAAAATCATTATTGTGCATACCTATGGTATGAATCAAAGAGGTTCCAACTTTTGCATGTATTAGATGGGATCATACTTCCCTCCCAAAGAAATGGGGGGGATTGGGAATTAATAACTTAAGTTACTTCTCAAGGGACCACACTGCAAAGGATGGGTGGAGACTAATTACCACCATAAGTCTCTAGAAAGAAGTGAATTTTAGGAAATAAATATTCGTTCTATCTATGGAGGAGTGGATCAAATCCAAAAGCAAATATCAAAAAAATATATCATCAATCTGGAAAGTTATCCTAACATCTTTCGACCTTGTGGAATCTAGCCTATCATGGAGAATTGGATCTGGAAGAAGGGTTCATATTGACATAGATCCTTTCTCTGGGAGTGGTAAGGGAAATGAAAACTGTTTTTTATCAGCTTTCCAAAGAATGTGTGCAACAGGAACTTGGCTCTTTGATGATTCTAGAACACATAGGCACGAAATTCTTCCAATACTATCGTCATCCTTTTATAGCCTAGAAATATAGATCATATTAGAGAACTTCATGAATATAAATTAGCAGCAGCTTTTTTGGAAAGACAACATGATCAAATCATACCACACATTTCTTAGTCTTATACATGTGTGTGTGTGTGTGTGTGTGTGTATGTATACACATACATACATACATACATACATACATACATACATACATATATATATATATATATGGTTTTGGGTTTGTCTCATATTTTGAAGGACAATTATGATATATATATTGATACTTCTAGAGACAATCATTTTGGGATATTCTTTCAAGCATTTTCTATATGTTCTTTTCACTATCTTATTAATAAAATTATGATTTCTCCTTTGGGAAAAAAACATATGAGGGAATGAATGGGAAAAGGGAAATATTTGAATGGGAAGGGAGAAAGATTATGAGGTAGGGTTTAAAATACATCAAGAATATTATTAGAATAAATAATTAAGATTATTTTTAAAATCAATAACAAAAGGAAAGGAATAAATGAGAGGGAAGGAAAGGAAACCTAAAAAATCAATGCTTAAAATTATGAAATAGTGGTTTCCGAGATTGGTTTAATTTGCAGCCATTGTCACGATTAAATTTATTCAGATGCTTTTCTATTTCAAGTACTTCACATAATTTGAGTGGAATAGAAGAGAGTAGGTGTTAGGATTCTCTTTTGGTCAAACAAAATGCAATGTTTATATTTGAAAGAGTGGAATAGAAGGAACACGTGTGAGGTTTTTCTCTTCGTGAAAGAAAAGGAGATGTTTATCTTTGAAGGAATTTTTATAAAGGGAATATTTTAAACAATTTGTGTGGTATGTGTCTACCTTGTATTCTTTTAGATGGGGTTTAATGGATCTGCTAGTTTTACCTATCTAATAATGAGGATAGGAGCATGTAATTTTATAAACTAAATGGCCTGGCATTGGACCTAATTGATCTTTGAGATATTTAAGTAATTGTTTTAAAGTTTTGAAAGGTTTGAATAAATTTTTAATGGTGCTCGCTAAAAATTTAGAGATGTGATCACTGGTTCCTTTTATATAGGGAAGTGAGATTATGGCTCTAGAGGGGAGGGATGGAGGTTTAATGGAGGAAAGAAACTGAGATGCATTCTCATGAATATATTTATCGATTCAGTAAGAGGAATAACCATTTTTTTATGGTACTTGTTAAGATGAGATTTTTCTTGGGAGAGGAATTCGGGATTAGAAATTTGAATGACATTGCGAAACAAGGTTTTTAAGATGATATATTCCTCAGCTAGATTAATTTAAAGTCTTGTTAAATATTTTTTTTTAATAAAATAATTTTTTTTTTTTATAAAATATTGTTGGGAAAATAAAAAGTTGTTATGTTTTCATACATCACGAGAGATATATCTATTTCAAGCAGGGAAAATTTTAAGCATGGAAAACTATTTTGAAGTTTAAAAAATTGGCAAATCTCACTAGTCCCTAATATGCAAACTATAATATGTTTATTGATGTATTTGTAAATTTATTAAAATTTATAATGATATTATATATATTTTCTATATATTTTTGGCGATATTTAAGGTAAAATAATTTTATATTGTGAAAATTGGGCGAATCAATTTTATAAAAAAATGGAAATTGGCGAATCTTTTTTTTTTGAAAAACCATGGAAAATTAGCCCACCTGCGAATATTAGCCCCAAAAATTTTCCATGATTTCAAGGGATAATAAGTTACTTTAACATGCATGAGAAAATATATAGATATTTATTTGAGGACAAAATATGAACTTATATTAGCTAAAATAGTAGGTCCTAAAATTCACTTTTGAAGAAGCACATAGCTGACATGACTCACAATATGGTCGTGTAATATGCACTAGCAGAACACTTTGTCAACACCAGGCACCTTATTAGTTTTTATCAATCCAAAATCTTGCCCCCTACTCTTTTTTAGTCCACCTAACTAATTCGAGAATCCCTTACAATAGAAAACAACTCTAATAACTTCAATAGAGAAGATGGATACAAACCTAACCACTCTTGGAAACCCATTATTCATAGGCTTTCTCAATAACTAGCCATTTATCTTTTTAATTCCACATCCTGCCACCCCCTCACCGCCACTTGCTCAAACTTTTAGGCTTTCCCTTGCCCACTCCCCTGTCCCTTATTTTTTCTTTCCTCTCCTTAGATTTTTCCAGTATTAGTGTTCCCTAATCTCTCCTGGTCCTCATATTTAATAAGGTTCGACTTATCAATTATTAGTTTATTTTCTTAGTTCTTTTTTTATCTTTATTAAATTCGTTATTAATAATTTTAAACTATATATAATTTTTTTTTTTTGTTAACAATGATAAGAAGTTGTTTTTGTAAGTTTGTTCCTCGAAGACAACAAGAAAACGAGGAACTTTTTACACAGGGTGAAAATATGTTGTAACTTCAAACAAATATATTTAATGGAGCTTCAAAAAATAATTATACTTAATACATAAGACACAAATTCCACGAGTTGTAGGTTCTACATAATGGTCCACAAATAGGGACACATTTGCATTATGCATTATGTAGACATGTATTAACCTTGCAGGTCGGTTGACATTATATTATAGGGTCCATTTAGTGCACTTCTATTTGTGCTACGATCCATGTCCACATTTCTCTGGACTTTCAAATCATGCTAACCGAATCATATCTCGTCCATTTATTCTTTTACTTGGTTTATTTTTTATTTTTGCTTCTAAAGTTGTTTGTTGAGGAAGAGGATATGTTCATATTGTTGGATCACTTGATCTTGAATTTCCTTACCTCCTTGTTTCCTAAAATTAAAGGGTGAGGGCATAGAGGGAAATGAATCAGGACATTAGATCCTAAGGGAGACATTCTCTAGATCACAATGACTCACAAACGATGAGAAGGTAGTCCCCATGACATAGATATTTTTTACAAGAGATATGGAGCTTGGAGGGTCAGCGTAAAGGAAAGTTGGATTTTAGACTAAGGTGATGCAATTCTATCTCGTGAGGTGGCTACAAGCTCGGCCAAAAACGCCCACAGATGCACAATTGGCACTCTAAAATGAAAGGAGGAAAAGATATATTGGGAACAAGAAGCATAAATCCTAGTTCAAATTCCTTTCAATTTTGGGGGGAGAGAAGAATACATGTGCACTCCGAAATAATTTCCAAAGGTGTTAACACCTTCTATTTCTATTTATGGGAGCGATTGAACAACCAAATTTATATTTTGACTATGCGACATCATAGTGATGTATAAATTTACGATTTCAATCACTGAGCCAACTATCCTAGAGGTACTGAGGTCAAATCACCTATGGAAAACCATCTATCATTGATACCTTGGGATACGAGGATCCCAAACACCATTGAAATTGTATCAAATGATCTCTAGGTTGACTGATGGATCTTTGATGTTATCCTTCTCAAGAATTTTATCTTCCTAAATACAATTTCATCCATTTGTTCTGACAATAAATTCCTTACGTGTGCATGGAGCTTCCGATGCTTTAGGATTTCTATCATTCATACTTAACTTTGATTTTATTTTTCTGGTCATCAATGGAATTGAAGCCATGGTGTGGGAGAAGGACCATTACTACTTGTGATCTATCTCTCCTTTTCACATTAGCTCAGTCGACGTAAGCTCTTCATATTACCATTCTTCCACATCATCGTGCATGACACAAACTTGGCTAATAGACATACTATTAATTATGATAAAGGTGTAGAGAACTATATGGAGCGAATGAGAAGAATTATGGTATACGCCTATTTGATCCTTGCTATTTTTTCTAATCATCCCTTTAGGAGGGGAGTCGGTAATATACCTAACAACATGCTTTATGGGATAAATTAGAATTTCGGTAAGCCATTCAATTCCCATTTCCCTGCCTCAAGTTGATATGCCATGTTTGTGTGAATTTCTTCCTCCTTGTTCTTCCTTTTGAGGATGTGTAAATAATATTTATATGATAAGACCTCCAACAAGGCTCTTATTCTACGAAGAAGAGATTTGATTAGGAAGTATTCGACGGTAATAATTGAATCCCAAATAATTATTATTGAGAAGACATTCAAATTCTTAGATATCTATAGACCACCAAATAAACCGTAAATCTCTGTGAGGTTTTTTGATTTATGCGCAAACCCTAAACATACTTAATTTCTAGTTTTCCTTCAATATTTAGAAAGATCCCTTCCCCTCCTCCCACCTCTTATTTAATTAAAAATTTTAATTACTTTATTTATTATTGATTTATTTTCTTTATTAATATTTTTTAATGACTCAATTTATTTTCTTACCTAATAATTTTAATTAAAATAATTAATAATATTAATCTTTATTCTAAATCCTTTGCCAATTCTTTTCAACATTTTTCTTTATTCAAAATATTTTTGAATTAAAATAAAAAATAAAAAACCTTTCTAATTAAAATTCTATACTTTAATAGACTTATTTTCTTAAATTTAGTCACCCTTTAATTTCATGATTTCTTATAGGTATTATACGGTTACGTAATCTCTACCTCATTAATTTCATTCCCTAATATAACTCGATGTTTTTTTTCATTACGTAATTTATAATTTTGTTCCATTTTCCCTTTAAATTAAGGTGCGATTCTTCATTAATATTTTTTTATTCATTAATAAATTGATTATAAACCAATATAATTATAGTTAAATATTGGATTCTGTTTTAATTTTTATTATTACTCATATTTTATTTATAATTTATTCTTTCTTATAAATTTAATTTAGGTCATTAGTCAAATTTAATACATTTAAAAAAATATGTAACAATAGTGGGTTTGGCTGACTCTACCCCTGTTCCAAATTTTTAAGCTCCATGCATCGCCCTTTGGCCACTGTCGTTGCTGACCCTACATGTGCTCTCCCCGAGGCCCCTTGTTGGAGCCAACTAGTGGTAGGTCTACTCCCTCGTTCACTGATCTGGTTTTCGATAGCTTGCCCAAGAATGACGCCTCCTTCTTCACCCGCATCATGCACTGTTTCGATTTCACCTGCGCTAATCTCACTACTGCAACCTCTGACAACCAGTAGAACAAAGATAAAGAGGATGAAATCCTCTTAGGGAACCACGCTGCAAACACTTCAAATCCTAGAAAAACGGTTGTAGAAAAGCATGTTGCCATCAAGGAAACCAGTTTGCCAGGGGCAGCCAAGCTAACAAATGCATACCAGCTAAGAGGACACTAAAAATTAATCATCCAAGATCCGAACATCATGGTTTACAGAAAATACGTGCATGAGCACATTATAATATGCAAATTTATGGGAATCTGGCCAATGGAAAGAGCCCTCAAGTGTTGGATCTGTTAGCCACCTATAAAATTTTGGCATAGCAAATAGGTGGCTAAATTTGTCTCTAAGTCTTCAAGAGATACACTTCCTTTGAAAACCTATCACTCTTGAAGCCTCCTTGTGTTGTTTATCCTTTAAAGAGCTCTCACTGTTGTTTCTTTTTAAAAGGCCTCATTGTTTGCAAAAGAGTTTGCTCAGAAAAAGCCTCCATCTGCTCCATTTTATCCCTGCAAATTCCTAATTTTCACCCCATTTTTCCTTTCACAAATTTCCCTGAAAACCCTCAAAATCCCTTCCTAAGTCCTCCAAATCATCAAATTCCCGATTGAAAACCTTTTGAATCCCTTGATTTGGTTTTAAAACCCCTTTTTCCCTTTACCGAAACCCACTGTTTAGCCTTAAAAACTCTATTTTTTGGCCCAAAAACCCACTTTTCACCATATATCAGGCTTAAGCCCCTTTCGGCCTAGCCCTTAGCCCCTTTCTACATGTAACCTAGTGCCAAGACCAAGCGCTAAGCCCGCAACACTAATCATAATTGGAATTGTTTGTGAGCACCTTTCCTTTGTTATTCTTATTTTTCCGATGTGATTGGGCTTTGTTCTGCAGACCTGCGCTGCAATATTAACCGTTGATCTGTACAGTTCTAACGGCCAGTGCTGGCTTCACATCGCGCCCCAATACATCATTGCATTACCCCCAATTGAATATTGGTCGTTGAATATCCGACGTCTATTGCAAAATCGCATCATGTGGACCCAAGCATCCTCATTTTCTTTTTTCCTGATTGGCGATCCTCTGATTAAATCCTGGCCGTTGAATCCACAAGAGCTAACAGCTCAGATTCGATCGCTCTCTTCTTCATGTGCCCTCCATTATTTCTCCTTCGAACAATCTCCACCGTTGATCTCCCCTTTGATCCGACGGTCCGTGCATAATCACAAGTTCAAACTTCAAAGTTTCAGCCCCTGCCTTTATCCAATGCAATTTAATCTCCGCCGTCCATCCCCATGGATCCAACAGTCAGGATGTGCTCTGCCCATCTATTATAATATTTTCCCCTTTGGAACATTAGTGCTCTTGCCTTTGATCCTGACCATCCATTATGTAGATCTGATGGCCCACAACAAACTCACCTTTGACTTTCCCCCACCTTACCAACCGTGCATCTGTCCATATCGCGCACTATCGTGCATCGTCAGATCTCCTCGTCCCATATCCAATGGCTGAGGTGCATATCGTGTGATTTTAATATCCGACTATTAACATTTCAAATTTACGCGATGTAAGCAGTTTTAGAAGGGACATGTGTCAGGCGGCAAGGTGTACTGCGTTTTTTTGGGAAATTTTCAAAACTGCTTCAGAGCAGTGCGATAACAACTTCCAATTTTCCGCTCACCACTCCTCCCCGGTACATTCCTTCATTCAATCCTGATTTTCCATTTGATCCAGATCAATGGCCCACGTTTCATTGCGTTCCCACCCAGGTTATTTTCATCGGACTTCCCAAAGGACTTCGTAGGAAGATCTCCGCCGTTGGTTTCTTTAGTGATCCAACGGTCCACGATCAATCACCCTCTGCCCTTCTGGTCCCACCACCAAATCGCCTCTGATTTCATTAATTTTAATCTTTTTCCCTTTGTATTCGCCCAAAGGTATAAATTTTATGTTTTACATTAAAATTTAATCCCCCCTCCTAACTTTCTAAAGCAACCCCCCAGCAAAAATCAACCGTCGATTATCATTTTCCAGTCTAATCTAATGGTCTAGGGTTTCATTTGTAGTAGACCTCCATCAGATTGTTTTTTTACCATTTCACAGTAACTTCAGCCATTTTTCCACTGTTTCCACCATTACCATTGCTATGACACCATTTCCACGTGCCTCCAGAGAATTTACCCTTCCACCCCCATTTATTTCTTAACAAGTTTATTGTGTTTTGCAGGGTTACAAACAATGAAAGTCGTTCTTTTCTACACGGTCACTATTAGTGTAATATAGTGGCTTAGAAAGCCATTTTTCAGAGCCAGATATTGCAGAGAAAATGCCTGGGAAGGTTTTGAATGAAATATTTCATTAAAACACCAGTGCTTAACTCTTTCAAAACCACCAGTGCCATTAAAAATGCATATCCACAGACAGAGACAGTCAACAGAAAGAATCAAAGAGTATCAATGAAGGTTAAAGTGATTAAAATCCCGTTATTGAAGATTTAATGCTTTAATCCAGTGTCAGAGGGCGAAAGTATAGATTGAAGACTTTATAAATGATCGAGAGGGCTAATAAGGCCTACAGCGCATGAAACAAGCCATATCAATGTTTCACATTAGCAGAACGTTCTTTCCCAAGAAAGGATGGGTTCCCATAATGTTTTTATTCTGCATCAATATTACTGAGAATATCAGCACCCTGAAAGTAGTCCTAACATTTCCAGAGCATTAGTTACATAGTATGGCAGGCCTAAAAGTCATTTATCTGCTTTACCTGTCCTAGAGTACTAACAGAGTACAAACAGCTGAAAATTATAACAAAGAACATACCTCTAAAGTTATAATCAGCTTGTTGAAGACCACTGTTTCACCCAAAGAGTATTGAAATTCAATGAAGGGGTATTAAGAAAGAATAGGCCTCGAGCACTCTTCTTCATTTTTTTTAATGTTTCATTTAAAGTTGTATCTACCTCTTTTGCATCTTTTCCAGCTATAAAACTCAAGAAAAATACATTGTGAAGGTTGTCGATCGAATAATTGTGGATTGTAAGTTTTTCCTTTGAGACAGAGTTCTGTGTATGGGTTGTAAAATAGGCTAAGGAGATGATTTCAGACTGAATATCAAGTTGTTGGACAATGTTGTATATGACTGGTGTTGCTGTTTAATATGACAAGCATTTTCATTGGATCCTGATATAAAGAAGTGGTGATGTGTTCTATCTTTCTCTATGTTTTCTCCCTGTAATCTATCATATTTCATTTCTCTGATAAGAAATCAGTAATCTTGCTTAGGATATACCCTTGCATGGTACACTAATGCTTCCTGATCTTCTTATATTTTATTTTTTCTACTAATTGTGCGATCTAAGAACAAATTTGAGATAATTTAACTAGTATAGTAGTTGGTTGTCACTGCTTACTGATGTGTGAATTTAAGAGTCTATTCTTAGATGTTCTTGTCTGGTTTTAGCTGAAATAATTGGGATACTGGGATATTTAGAGTGGGTTCTGTCTCACTAGGGTCCTTTTCCAATAGTTAAGCTTTTATAAGATCCGTTAAGTTGAGTGTCAAAGCATTGAAAGTTCAAAGCCTTTCTTTGATCTTAGGCTTCAACTTGTGTCTAAATCTTAAGTGTTCTCTATTGTTTGAAGAGCCAACCTCATAGAAGTTTAATCATAGATGGTTAAGGCATGCCATGTCCTTATATTTTCTCCCAAGTGGTCACCTTGGAAGGTTTCCTTGTCATTCACCTTCATTCCTTATCACTTCATTCCACACTATCATCTTTAAAAGATCCTCTATTTTAGATGACTTGCCCATTTGAAAGCCTTGGATATTGAATAGCACATAAACCCTTTTATGAATCCATTTCCCAATGAACTTGAGTTTCCTTTGAATTGTCTCCCATAGCCAAAAATATTCTTTACTCACTCTTTGTCTTACATTGAACCCTTATTTCATGTTTCCCTACAACCAAACAAAAAAACATAACAACAACCCTCGCGCCTTATAACTAGCCTAATACATTGATATTTAGCTTCAAAGACATATATTTATTTGCTTTTTATAGAGATATCCCTCTCTGGGTCCAGGAGGGCTAGATCTGTAGATCCCAAAGTGGTTTGATGTTGTGTTGTCTTTTGGTATTTCCAAACTTGCCAAAACACAGGAACCACAACATAATGGTGACTCCGCTGGGGACAAGACCATAGTAGCCTAAGTTTGGAAGTAAATCACTATGGTGGACAGTAGAACTTCTTGAAACATTATAAACCTTCCACCTAGCGACTCTACAATCCCTTAACGAACATAAGATTTCACTGATGATCAGTGGGCCTGCTGGTTATCTTGGTTTTCACTAGACTCCACTAGGAGACCAGTTTAAATTTCAACATCATCCATTTTAAAAGAAACACATAGGAATAAGATTCTTTATTCGAAGATATTTTTTCACCCAAATACTATAATATTTGGCTTACCTTCTTTGTTGAGTCTTGAGGGCCAACATACTGGCTTCAAGAAAAATTCACACAAGAGCTTATCCTAACCCAAACCCACGTGAAGTAGTTGACAACCCGGAGAGTATTCTTAGGAAGCCTCACACACCTAAAGAAAAAACTATTTTTAGACACATTAATAGAGCTAATTCAACACCTGAGAACTTTACAACTCTGTCAAATACTCTATTTGACTTAGATTTATCGAACAATTTACCAAGAACTTTGTCATTCAGTGCTTTAGACAAGATAAGCTTTGAGCCTTCAAGTTCATCACCACCTAGTGATCAAAACATTATGGATAGATAAACCCCTCTATCTACACCCCGTGATATTCATTTTATACATAACTTGGGTATTTCTCACCCTAGATCTGCTCAACAGTTTATTGCTGGTCCTAGCATTTCTTTTGTTCATATACTTGTTGCTTAAGAACATCCTTTACCTCCACAAAACACCATCATGGCAGCATGGTATGCTCCGTTGGTGCTACCGCAGCCTTTGGCTCCACTACCCAATGATTATTAGTCAAAAATCCCCCATTTGACTGGAAAGGAATCCACCACAGCCCAACATCATGTGGATAGGATGCAAGATGCCTTTGACTATATGGAAATTGAAGATGAAACAATCAAAATGAGGATCTTAGCTCAGAGCTTAGGAGGAGAGGTGAAGAAGTGGTTTAAAGGCTTACCTCCCAATAGCATCCATGACCTTCCTCATTACATCAAACCTTCATAAAAAAATTGGAAGTGAAAACCAACCCTCTCCAAATCCTAGGAGAATATAAGAACTTTAAAAGAAATGTAAGAGAAAGTGTACATGACTATTCTACTAGATTTAATAGTGTCTACAACGCTCTGCCCCCTCATATGAAACCCCCCCCAGCGAATGGCCTTAGTGAAATATCCCGAAGGCTTTGATGCTGACATGACTTATCGTCTTAGGGAGAGGGATTATAACACATTAGAAGATATGCCGAAAGGAGCAATGAATGTAGAGGCAAATTTGATTGAAAAGAGAGCTAGAATGAGGGCTGAGAAGAAGGTAACATATAGGGAAGACACATCATCTTCCACATATGATCCCAAATATGACAGTTTAGCCAAAAAAATAGAAAGGATGGAAAAAATGATGGAGATATTGGTTGTCTAGGTCAACAATCAGAACAGAAACCAGAATGAAAACTAGTACCAAAATTTTAGGAGAAATACCCCGCCCAATAGATAAAGAGACTCTGATCAACAAGTCATACCCCCATTTCAAGAGAATTTCTTTGATGGAGATGAGGGGATAATAGAAGAGTCAGAGGGAACTGCCATAAATATGGTAGAGGTGCATAATCAAGATCACACCTTTTCTACAGATGATAATCAGACCTCATACTCACATTGGGATGAGGAAGGATTAGAATCTGAATATTATAGGTTAGGATTTGAAAATGAAATAATGCAGGTTAGAGAAAAATACAATCTCAGATGCCAAAAGAGCATAGATACTCCAAAAAATATTTCTCCTGAAATCACCATTAAGAAGAGATCTGAGAAAACTCCTAAAGTGTCTGCTGAAAGTAATAAATCAGCAGCATAAAATTCTGGCAAGAACAAAGAAAAATACATTCAAACTACTAATAAGTGAAGTCAAGAAAATAACAGCATTGTCACTACAACTAATGCTCCTGATAAAACAGCCTCAAACATTGTACATAATGAGAATCAACAAGCTGATTCTGCCACTATAATAGTGGCTAATAAAACAAAATTAAGTCTTACAAAGAGTCAATCTTCTTTCAATTTGGAGAATGAGATTGCCAAAGTTAAAAAAAAATTCCCACTCTCTGAGCTGGCCACTGAGGATGTATATAAAGGCCAAATTTTGAAAGATTTGAATTTAGGAGAGAACAGTGATACTGTCAGTTTGAATGATGATCAACCATCTCTTTTGTTTCATCTCGAAATTGAAGGGAAATTTCAGGAAGGGGTAGTACCTCATTTTTATGTCAACCTCAACATCCATGACAAAACCCCTCATAACGTTGTGCATGACTCCAGAGCTTTGCACAGCCTAATGTGAGAGATAATCATGGAAAAGCTACGCCTAGAAATAGCCGGACCCTATAAGGACTTATACTCCTTTGACTCTAGCAGAGTGAAGTGCCTTGGCCTAATCAAATATCTTTGTGTGAATCTCACTCAAATCCTAGCCAAATGCATGGTTATGGATGTGGTGGTGGCATATGTGCCCCCTAAGTATGGCATGTTATTGTTAAGGTCATGGGGCGCCAAGCTGCAAGGTACAATGCAGATGGACGGGTCATACGCCACAATCCCTGTCTTTAGCCAGCTTAGGAGACTATACAGGGAGGCACATATGAAATTTATGGTTAGAAGCACTGAAAAACCTTAAAATTCACCCCTGTACTCTATCCATACAGAGCTGGACTCCTTTATTCTTTACAATGATGAATGAATAGAGGAGACAGAACTAGAAGACACAAATTCAGGCAACAGAATAGAGCCCATGGATTCTAACATAATGGGAGCTCCATATGTAGAGGAAAAAAATATATAAACCCTTGAACAGTGTGTTGAATCACAACATCAGAGTGAAGAAAACCAAGACTGCAAATAGCAGATTGTTCATCACTCTAAACTCCATCGAAATCCTAAAGAACCAAACATTGCAGAATGTAGTGCAGACCTCAGAACATTACATAATGGAAAAAATAGCACTAGGGATGAAAATGATGTTAATCTTACAAACCATCCCTTATGGTGCATTAAATTTGATGGGTCCTGCACTAAAAAGAATGCAGGAGCTGGGGTATGGTTGCACAATGCTGAGAATAATTACACTGAGAGCCATGCCTTTAAGCTTGATTTTAAATCTACAAACAATATTGCAGAGTATGAGGCTCTCATCTTAGGATTACATCTACTGAAAAAACTAGGAGCCCAGAGGATAATTGTTCAAGGAGATTTAGAATTAGTCATCAAACAAATCAGTGAAGAGTACACTGCAAAGCATCCTAGATTAAGGGCATACAGAAATGATGCAATGGATCTACTAAAAAATTTCATAGAGTATGAGCTTGTATTTTTCTCGAGGATTCAAAACATCATTGCAAATGGATTAGCCTATGCTGCTAGTTCATATCAGAAATCACCTAGTGACAAAAAAATCATCATTCAAACCAAATATAAACCTGCAGTGCCAGATAATGAGAAATATTGGCAGGTCTTTGAGGGCAACAAGCAGATAGAGGACTTCCTGATTGGCAGGAATGAGTTTGAATTCTCTGATTCAAACTCTAAATCCGATGAAAACTGCCTGAGTGAAGAGCCCCCTGAGGAAGAAAAATCACCCCATGATGTGGAAATAAACATGCTATCTGGAGGACTTGGAACTCAAACTGAAGAATACAAGAACATAGAAAAATAAGACATTGAGGTGCTGCAGTCAAAAGACAAGAACATACCTAGAGGACTAGCACCTTTGGAGGACCTTTTTTATTTTAACGATGTAGCAAAGAGACCCACTATATAACACACAGATTCTGATGTCGAGGAATGCAACTTAGGCACCGAGGATAACCCCAAGATGATTAAATTAGCCAAATCCTTGCCAGCAGGAATGAAAAATAAATACATTGACTTATTTAAATATTTTTTTGATGTGTTTTCCTGGATTTATGAGGACTTAAAAGCCTATGATATAGAAATCATCTAGCACAAGATCCCACTAAAGGAAAACCAAAAACCCTTCAAACAAAAACTGCGTATAATTAACCTAGTACAACCACCTCTTGTAGAAAAGGAAATCAAGAAAATGTATGAGGCAGGAATCATAGTGCCTATGAGGTTTTCCGATTGGATCTCCAACCTTGTAGCTGTGAGGAAAAAGAAAGGTGAGATAGACTGTGCATTGATTTTAGAAACCTTAACAGAGCTTCACTTAAGGACAATTACCCCTTACCCAAGATGGAACACATTTTACAGAGGGTAGTTGGCTCCAAAAGGATCTCCCTATTAGATGGCTTTTCAGGGTATAACCAGGTTTTAGTACTCTAAGAAGATCAACTCAAAATAGTTTTCAACACTTCATGGGGCACTTTCATGTATGTGAAAATTCCCTTTGGACTAATGAATGCTGGTGCAACCTTCCAAATAGCTATGGACATAGCATTTTCAGAGGAAATAGGGTACTTCATTTTAATATATCTTGATGACATAACAGTCTACTCTAAATCTGATGAAGAGCACCTTAAACATCTAAGGAAAGTCTTTGAGAAGTGTAGAAGGTATGGACTATCTTTAAATCCCAAAATGACAGTATTTGGCCTCTAAGAAGGTAAGCTTCTTGGTAATATTATATCAGAAAAGGGGATTAAAATAGATACAAAAAGAGTTGAGGGAATACTACAGATCACCCACACAAGAAAAATAAAAGAATTGCATTCCTTTATTGGGAAAATTAACTTCTTGAGGATATTTATTCCCAGCTTAGCAGAGCTCCTTGGGAATATGAATGACATGCTTAAGAATGGAGTGGGAGTTAAGTGGACTCTTGAGGCCAATTAATCTTTTGAATTAGTTAAACATGCACTCACCCGGGCACCGGCACTAATGAGCCCTGATTTCTCAAAATATTTCCTTATTTTATCCTTTGCCTCAAAGCATACCATGGCTACTGTCTTGCTGCAGAAAAACCCATAAGACCAAGAATAGCCCATTTCTTTCTTCAGCAAAGCATTGAGGGATGCACCCTTGAAATATAACATAATGAAAAGACAGACTTACGCTTCGGTAAAGGTCTTGAAAGACTTTAGGGTGTATATTATGCATTCTCACATCATCGCCTACGTGCCTGACATAGTGGTAAAAGACATTTTGTCCCAAGATCCGGATGGAAAGAGGGGAAAATGGATCACTGTAATACTAGAGTATGATCTGGAGATTAAACCCAGAAAACTCATCAAACGTCAAGGCTTGGCTCAACTAATGGTTGAATCTAACTTACAAGCCCTTGACATTAACGTGGTAGATGCCTTGGATGAACATGAAGAATTGCTTGACCCTACTGTTGAAGAACAATTTCAAAACTCTCCCTAGTATTATGACATCCTGTATGTGCTTACAAATCTTAATGCTCCTCCTCATTTATCAAAGACAAAAGCCAGGTTTATAAAGTTAAAAGCTAGAAACTATTGCATTTTAAATGAATGTTTATATTGGGCAAGTGCAAATGGTTTTCTTCTTAAATGGCTGCTTGAAGTTGATGTAGAGAGGATCAAACATGAGTTCCATGATGGAGAGTGTGGAGGTCATATATACTGGAAAGCCACTATAAACAAAATCCTTAGAGCTGGCTTTTACTGGCCTACACTTTTCGAAGATGTACATAAAATGATAGTTTCCTGCCATAAGTGCCAAATATTTGAGGGCAAAAGAAAACTCCTCTCCTTAGAATTAAAACCAATCACTGTTGAAGCTCCCTTTCAACAGTGGGGCCTAGATTTCATAGGGGAAATCCATCCGGACTCCTCTTCCCAACACAAATTGATTCTTACAGCTACAGACTATTTTACAAAATGGATAGAGGCCATCCCTTCTAGGAATGCCACAGATTTTGTTATCATTAAATTCCTTGAAGAACATATCTTATCTAGATTTGGCTACCCCAAGAATATTATTACTGATAATGCTACTCCTTTTTGTTCCAAAAAGATGATTGATTTTTGTCATAGGTATCAAATTGCACTTGGGCATTCTACTGCTTATTATCCAAAAGGTAATGGGCTAGCAGAATCATCAAATAAAAGCTTGGTGACCATCATTAAGAAGCTTCCCGAGGATAATAAAAAATCATGGCATGACAAGTTGGTGAATGCTTTGTGGGAAGAAAGACTAACTACAAAGAAATCCATAAGCATGTCTCTATATCAGCTTGTTTATGGAACAGAGGCAATGTTTCCTACCAGCCTAGGGGTACCAGTGATAAATCTAGTCCAAGAAATACAGTCAGAAGAAGACAGCATGGTAAGTAGGATTAATCAAACAATACATCCCCAGCAGACTAGAGAAGAAGTCTACAACAGAGTTCAGAAAGTACAATAAAACATAAAAAAGTTGTTTTATAAGAGAACAAAAGCTTGTGACTTCAAAATTGGAGACAAGGTGCTTAAGTGGGACTCTAGAAGAGAGGACAAGGGTAAGCATGGAAAATTTGATAGTTTATGGCAAGGTCCTTATGTCATCCAATCCACCATTGGTACAAATGCCTTTTTTCTGCAAGAGTTAGATGGTTCAGATCTGTTTGGGGGTCCTGTCAATGGCAGAATGCTTAAGAATTACTACTGTTGATTTCCAGTTTAAGGTTTTAATTTCCATTGTAAATACCATTGTTGTATTTTGTTTAAAAAAAAAAAAGAGAAAAAATGTTTCAAAAAAGAGGGAAAGAATGGCTCAAACAAGCTTAAAACCTGAGCCAAAGAAAGGAAAGGGCTGGTTCTAAAATGCCCAAAATCTAAACCAAAAAAGAAACAAAGAATAATCAGCTCTAACAAGCCCAAAACCAGAGCTGAAATGAAGAAGAAAAGTGACTTGAACAAGCTCAAAACCTGAGTCATAGGGAAAGGAAGGATGCTTCAAAGTTTCAGAATTTCAAAGCCTTCACAATTTTGGTTCCAATTTTCTGCAAACTTCAGTTCATGTGCAACTTTCTTTATGCCATGGACCCACATCAAACCAGACATTCTAATCCTGGTTTGACCGTTTTTAAATTTCTGTTATATAATGTAGAGAATGAAATCTTCTAGACAGTTTAATCCTAGTAGATATTAGTGTAGGTAGAGAAACTATGAGGCCAACTGTTTAATCTGGTGTCATGGGGTAATAAGGGTATTATTAGATTATCTTGTTTTCTGAATTCAATAAAAATGATGAAGAAGGTCTGCAAATCTAAATGCACCCTGAAGAAAGAATGTTAGGATTGTAGGATGGGTAGGTAGGTTTTTTGGGAGAATATTTTCTGCTGATATGATGTCTTCATGAGTTGTGGCAGCTGATGAAAGAAAATATGTGTCAAGCACCAGGCATCTGGCCTACTTTCAAAGATTATTTTTTGAGATTCTTGACACCTTCAAGAAGATGCCATCCCCATGTGGAGCCACTGTTAGCCACCTATAAAATTTTGGCATAGAAAAAAGGTGGCTAAATTTGTCTCTGAGTCTTCAAGAGATACATTTCCTTTGAAAACCTATCACTCTTGAAGCCTCCTTGTGTTGTTTATCCTTTAAAGAGCCCTCACTGGTGTTTCCTTTGAAAAGACCTCATTGTTTGCGAAAAAATTTACTCAGAAAAGTCCTCCATCTGCTCCATTTTATCCCTGCAAATTCCTCATTTTCACCCCTTTTTTCCTTTCACAAATTTCCCTAAAAACCCTCAAAATCCCTTCATAAGTCCTATAAATCATCAAATTCCCCTTTGAAAACCTTGTGAATCCCTTCATTCGGTTTAAAAACCACTTTTTCCCTTTACCGGAACCCACTAATTAGCCTTAAAAACTCTGTTTTTTGGCCCAAAAGCCCATTTTTCACCATATATCAGGCTTAAGCCCCTCTTGGCCTAGCCCTTAGCCCCTTTCCGCATGTAACCCGATGCAAGGACCAAGCACTAATCCCATGGCACTAATCTCAATCGGAATCGTTTGTTAACACCTTTCCTTTGTTATTGCTATTTTTCCGATGTGATTGGGATTTGTTCTGCAGACCTGAGCTGCAATATTAACCATTGATCTGTACATATATAATGGCCAGCGCTGACTTCACATTATGCCCCACTACATCATTCCATTACCCCCAATTGAATATTGGCGGTTGATCCCTTTCGCGATCTGATAGCTAGCGCAAAATCGCATCGCGCAGACCCAAGCGTCCACATTTATTTTTTCTCGATTGGCGATCCTTTGATTCAATCCTAGCCGTTGAATCCACAAGAACCAATGGTCAGGTTTCAATCGCTCTCTGCATCATGTGCCCTCCATTATTTCTCCTCCGAACAATCTCCATCGTTGATCTCCCCTTTGATCCAATGGTCTGCGCATAATCGCAAGTTCAAACTTCGGAGTTTCGGCCCCCTGCATTTCTCTGATGTGATTTAATCTCCACTGTCCATCCCCATGGATCCAACAGTCAAGATGTGCTCCACCCATATATTATAATATTTTCCCCTTTGGAACATTAGCACTCCTTTCTTTGATCCTGACCATCCATTATGCAGATCTGATGGCCCAGAGCAAACCTGTGTTTGACTTTCCCTCACTTTACTGACCGTGCATCTGTCCATATTGCGCACTATCCTGCACCGTCAGATCTCCCTGTCCCATATCCAACGGCTGAGGTGCATATCACGTGATTTTAATGTCCGACTGTTAACATTTCAAATTTACGTGATGTAAGCAGTTTTAGAAGGGACATGTGTCGGGAAGCAAGGCGTATCGCATTTTTTTTCGGAAAT
The DNA here is from genome assembly GCA_034641835.2 of Pinus albicaulis. Taxonomy (NCBI): domain Eukaryota; kingdom Viridiplantae; phylum Streptophyta; class Pinopsida; order Pinales; family Pinaceae; genus Pinus; species Pinus albicaulis. The sequence continues at coordinate 590,102,148 of CM076571.1, forward strand.
TTTCAAAACCACTTCAGAGCAGCGCGATAACCACTTTCGATTTTCCTCTTACCACTTCTCCCCAGTACATTCCTTCATTCAATCCCAATCCTCTATTTGATCTAGATCAACGGCCCACATTTCATCGCGTTCCCACCCAGATTATTCTCATCGGACTTCCCAAAGGACTTCATAGGAAGATCTCTGAGGTTGGTTTCTTTAGTGATTCAATGGTCCACGATCAATCACCTTCCACCCTTCTAGTCCCACCACCAAATCGCCTCTTCTTTTATTAATTTTAATCTTTTTCCCTTTGTATTCACCCAGAGGTATAACTTTTATGTTTTACATTCAAATTTAATCCCCCCGCCTAACCTTCTAAATCAACCCCATGGCAAAACTCGATCGTCAATTATCATATGCCAGTCTAATCTAATAATCCAGAGTTGTCTTCGCACCAGACGTCCATTAGATCATTTTTTCACCATTTCACATAAACTTAAGCTATTTTTCCATTGTTTCCACCATTACCATTGCTGTGACACCATTTCCATAAGCCTCCACAGCATTTCCCCTTCCACCCCCATCGATTTCTTAACAATTTTATTTTGTTTTGCAGGGTTACAGATGGTGACAGTCGTTCTTTTCTACACAGTCACTATTAGTGTAATACAGTGGCGCAGAAAGCCATTTTTCAGAGCCAAATATTCTAGAGGAAACACCTGGGAAGGTTTTGAATGAAATATTTCATTAAAACACCATTTATCAACTTTGTCAAAACCCCCAGCGCCATTAAAAATTCATATCCACAGAGAAAGAAAGTCAACAGAAAGCAGCAAAGAGTATCAGTGAAGTTTTAATGTGATTAAAAGCCTTTTATTGAAGATTTAATGCTTTAATCCAGTGTCAGAGGGTGAATGTACAAATTGAAGACTTTGTAAATGATACAGAGGGCTAACAAGGCCCGCAGCACATGAAACAAGCCATATCAGTGTTTCACATCAGCAGAACACTCTTTTCCAAGAAAGGATGCGTTCCCATAATGTTTTTATTCTCCATCAATGTTCCTAAGAAGATCACCACCCTGACATTAGTCATAATATTTCCAGAGCATTAGCTACAAAGTATGGCAGGCCTAAATGTCATTTATCCTCTTTACTTCTCCCAGAGTATTAACGGAGTACAAATAGCTGAAAAGTACAACAAAGAACATACCTCTGAAGTTATAATCAACCTGTCAAAGACCACTCTTTCACCTAAAGAATCATGAAAGTAAATGAAGGGATATTAAGACAGAATGGGCCCTGAGCACTCTTCCTCCTCTATTTTAATGTTTCATTTGAAGTTCTATCTACCTCTTTTTCCTATTTTCCAGCTATAAAACTCAAGAAAAATACATTGTAAAGGTTGTTGATCGGATAACTGTGGATTGTAAGTTGTTCCTTTGAGACAGAGTTCTATGTATGAGTTGTAAAATAGGCTAAGGAGATGATTTCAGACTGAATATCAAGCTTTTGGACAATGTTGAATATGACCGGTCTTGCTCTTTAATATGACAAGAATTTTCATTAGATCCTTATTTAAAGCAGCGGTGATGTGTTCTATCTTTGTCTATGTTTTCTCCCTATTATCTATCATATTTCATTTCTTTAATAAGAAATTGGTAATCTAGCTTAGCATATAACGTTGCATGGTACCCTAATACTTCCTGCTCTTCTTATCTTCGATGTTTTCTACTAATTGTGTAATCTGAGAACAAATTTGAGATAATTTAACCAGTATAGTAGTTGGTTGTCACTCCTTATTGATGTGTGAATTTAAGAGTCTATTCTTAGATGTTCTTTTCTAGTTTTAGCTAAAAGAATTGGGATATTGGGAGATTTAGAGTGGGTTTTGTCTCACCAGGGTCCTTTTCCAACAGTTAATCTTTTCTAAGATCCCTTAAGTTGAGTGTCAAAGCATTGAAATTTCAAAGCCTTTCTTTGATCTTAGGCTTCAACTTGTGTCTAAATCTTAAGTGTTCTCTATTGTCTGAAGAGCCAGCCTCATAGGAGTTTGATCATAGATGGCTAAGGCATGCCCTGTCCCTATATTTGCTCCTAAGTGGTCACCTTGGAAGGTTTCCTTGTCATTCACCTTCATTCCTTATCACTTCATTCCACACTATAATCTTTAAAAGATCCTCTGTTTTAGATGACTAGCCCATTTGAAATCCTTGGATATTGAATAGCAAGTAAACCCTTTTATGACTCCATTTCCCAATGGACATGAGTTTCCTTTGAATTATCTCCCACAACCAAAAATATTCTTTGCTCACTCTTTGTCCTACATTGAACCCTTCTTTCATGTTCCCCAACAACGAAACAAAAAAAAATAACAACAACCCTTATGCCTTATAAATAGCCTAATACCTTGAGATTTAAGTTCAAAGACATATATTTCTTTGCTTTTTATAGAGAGATCCCTCTCTGGGTCCAGGAGGACTAGATCCTGAGATCCCAAAGTGGTTTGATGTTGTCTTGTCTTTTTGTATTTCCAAAATTTCCAAAACATAGGAACCACAACAAGATCCAAGAAAAATGGAAACCAAAGGGAGAAATAAACATGAAAATAGGATCGAAAGTGTTCTTTATAGTAGTTTTCGGCCTCCTAGAAGGCCAAGATAGAATATTTGAAGGAGGTACTTATTTCTTCAACTCATCAGGTCTTTACATAAGCTTCTGGAAGGAAAAAATGACACTCGAAAAAGAGGATTTCATAAAATTTCTAGTCTGGATTAGGTTGTATTCCGTAGCCATGGACTACATGGTGCCTTCCATCCTCAAATCCATCGAAGGAGAATACATCCAAATGTTTGAGGGAACCATAAACATACATTACAACTCCTATATAATAATCTGTGTCTGCGTCAATGTCCCAAGGGCACTACCGTAAGCCATAAGGATCAACTATATGGATGACATCTAGACGCAAAAAATTGATTACGAGCATATACCTTTTAGATTCTGAAATTTCCATGAGCATAGAAACCTCTTCTGGGAATGCCCCCAAAACAAGGCATCAAAATTGAAGACCATACCAGCAAGTAGAAGGACGAGCAAGGATATAAAAAAATTGGAAACAAAAATGAATAGATTAAAGGAGAAAAAACAAATAAAGATCAAGTCAAGGTCTCTGAACATAAAAAATTTGAAGTTCTGAACTCCACATTGGAGGAACTAGCCCCTCATAGCAACATAGAAGAACAACAAAAACATCAATAAAATTCCTTAGAAAACAACCATTTGGATGTCGAAGCCCCAGAACAGAGCATGATTGAAAATGAACAAAATTAGGAAGATACAGAAATGGAGCAAGAATAATAAACACCCACCTTAGAGGAACACGCGATTGAAGAGGTTTTGGAGGGATTCAACCTCCAAAAAAAGTGCAAAAGAATGGCAAAAAAATGGAATAGAAGTCATCCCAAAGGATCATATCCAAAAAATTGAAGAGGCATTCCTATTACAAGAGGGCATGAATAGAACCTCAGAACAAAACTCTATAGGTATAGAAGTAGGAAAAGTCATTCTAGCTAATCTAAATGTAGGACAATACTTCCCAAAGGGACCTAACAGAAAGTGTGGCCGAAAACCAACCAGCTAGGTCTTGTGAGAGCTAGGGGCTCATCTCATCAATGATGGAAAGGTAAGAGCCATAGCCCTACCACCCAAAAGTTCTCAATTATTTTCATTTCTTGGAATATAAGGGGACTCAATAGTCTAGGGAAAAAAATGATTCTAAAAAATAGAATAACATCTGACAAACCGAATATTATGTTCCCCCAAGAAACCAAGAGTGACCTTGAAAGCATGGTAATGATCAAGAAACCCTACTTCAAAAACTACTACCATGATGTAATCTCAGCGAGAGGCTCAATGGGTGGCATAACCACTCTTTGGAAGAACTCCCTATTCGAGCTCACTAGCTCAGTTGCCACTAGACATAACCTAACAAATGTCCTAAAAATCATAGGATCTATAGATAGCTTATGTCCTACCAATGTTTATGCTCCCCACATAGTGCCTAAAAGACTCGAATTGTTAAGTATTCTTAGTAGAATCCAAAGATCCTTCAACCACCACTACAAAATTATTGCAAGGGACTTCAATATGGTGGTAAAATTGAAGGAAAAAATATGGGGTCTAAGGAATTTGGATGAAGACTCAGAGACTTTCAAGAAAACCATAGTCAACCTAAGCCTTATAGATATCCCCACAAAAAAATTCTCTTTCACCTAGAATAACAGGCGAGGTGGTGACTGGAAGATAGCCTCAAAGTTGGACCACTTTATCCTTTAACAAGAGATCTACCTCACCTTCTGCGAAACAAAAGCCATAATTCTTCCATGTGGGCCCAGATCACTGGCCTATCTCCCTATCTATCCAGATCTCAGCTGGACCCAAAAAAAGCCATTCAGATTTGAAGCTTTCTGGCTTGAGCACCTGGAATTCTCGGAGAAAAAAGAAATAATGGTGGTAGACCCCTCCATCCAAACAAGGAAAAAAATGTATCGGTTTAAAAATAAAATGAATTTCATGAAGGCAAAGATAAGGAACTGGAACAAAAAAACCTTTGGGAACATCATCATAGAGAAGAAACTTCTGGAACTAAAAAAATAAGCCCTATAACAAAGAATAATCAAAAAAGGCCTCAACGAGTATAGAAACAAGAGGAAATACATCTCTAAAACAAATTGGAGGAAAGGGCTACCCAAGAGGAAAAAATTTGGCAATAGAAATCATGCATCAACTGGTATAAATCTGAGTAGAAAAACATGACTTTTTTCCATCGCTCTATGATCCAATATAGGAAAAACAAAATAATCCTAAGTCTGAAGACCAGAAAGGGAGTTACAATACACACCCATGCAGAGCTAGAAGAGGAACTCAATCAATACTTTGGCTCACTCCTTACTAGGTCTGAAAAATATTAAAAAAAAAAAACAAATCACATGCCAACCCTCTTGACTGAGGAACACAATCAAATGCTGCTCAGAAAAGTGTCAATGTAAGAGATTTAGGAGGTGGTTATTTCCATGCCTAATGAAAAAGAACCTAGCCCAGATGGATTCACCATTAACTTCCACAAAGCTTGCTCGCCAAAGTTGAAAATGCAGGTCCATGAGATGGTGGAGGAATATCACATTCAAAACTCAATCCTAAAAGTTGTAAATGCCACCTTCCTCACCTTGACTTTGAAATCCAAAGATGTTGAATCCCCCGAAAAGTTCAGGCCCATTTCTCTCTGCAATGTTATTTTTAAAATTACATCCAAGGTCTTAGCAAATCGAGTCAATAATATCCTACCCCTCCTCATTTCTCAGCATCAAACAAGTTATGTAGAAGGAAAACATATCTTGGACAATATCATTCTCTCTAAGTAAATGATCCACTCTCCCAAATTTCAAAAGAAAACTGGCATGCTTATACAACTGGACATGTCCAAAGCCGTCGATAAAATCAGTTGGGAATACACAAGAAGGGTGATGGAAGATTTTGGCTTCAACGAGGGCTGCATCAAATGGATCATGGCCATGGGTTCTAATTTTTTTTTATCCATTCTTCTTAGAATGTCTCCCTCCCAAATCTTAAGCCCCACCCGAGGCATAAGGAAAGGCAACCTGTTATCTCCATTTATCTTTGTCATTATGGGTTAAGGGCTAGTCCACTCCATTTTGGCTGCCTCCTCCCAAAAATAAATCTCAGGCATTAAGTGGTATACCTCTTCTCCCTCATCTACTCATCAGAAATTTGTAGATGACACCATGATCATGGGAACTCCTTCGGTCAAATAATCCCTTTCCTTTAAATAAATCTTGGCCGATTTCTCTAACACCTCGTGCACTACCATCAATGTGGACAAATCCATGATTTTCTTCCTGAATACCACCCTTTTCCTATATTTTCTAAGAACATATAACTAGAATTATTTAATTCAGACTCATCTCCTTCCCCTCAAAATACTTGGGCGTCCCTCTCACAGATAAACCTAAACTCAAATCCAACTCATAAAACCTCACTATTAAGCTGGAAAAAAATATAGCCAACTTGACCTTTTGAACCCTTAACTTTTTCTGTTTCCTTATGCTTGTCAAATTTTTCCTACAAGTCATTCCTCTGTATCAATATTCGGCACTATCCGCCCCCAAATAAATCTCTTTTCACCTCGAAAACATCGAAATAAAATTCATGTAGAAAGGAAAAAAGAAAAGTAGAAAATGGGTGATAATGGTCTGGGACAAAGTCTAGAAATCAAAGTAGGAAGGAGGTTTGGGACTCAAACAAACATAAATTATGGGAAAATCCCTTAGGCCTAAAACTTGGTGGAGATGGATAACTGACTATCATTCTTCCTAGGATTAATTATGGAAAGAAAAATATGCTCCCACTCAAAATTTTGATACTCTCATCTGCTTAAGTGGCACCATCAAAGGCTCCACTGCATGGAATCAAGATTGGGGAAACAAGGAAATTATCCAAAATCATATCTTCTAAGAAATTGGCAATGGTTAAAATGCCTTATTTTGGGATGATGAAGGGCAACAAAGCCCAAAAAAAAATCAAGAACAATATGGAAATGTTAAACTCATATACATAACAAAATAAATTACTCGTGAAACACTATTGGAAGACTAACAATGAAAATACACACTGAAGGGAGTGGCTTGAGGCCTAGTCTATTTGTTGGCCTGGAAGAGACTTTATGAAGAGCTCAATCAAATATAGATACAAACTGAAGGCAAGAATGACAAAATTAGGTGGGGGAAGAACCCAGAAGGTCGCTTCAATATTAAGGAAGCCTATAGATATGTGACTTCCCCCAATCATATCCCCTTTGAGGGAAAATGGAAATACTTATGGGACCATAAGAATTGGAAAAAAATATCCATATTTCTCTTGGGCAATCCTCACATGGGACAATATAAAAAATAAGGGCTTAATTGGGCCCTCTAGATGTACAGTTTGTAGAAATACAAAGGAAATGACCAATCACCTGCTAAATGACTTCTCTTCCACCTCTAATATATGGAATTGGGCCTTCCCTGTCTTCGGAGCTATTGACGAGGGACCCCTCCTCTCACCCACAGACCAAACATGCCTAGATCCTTCTCCTAGAAATTATTTTCTAGTTCCTATGGAAGTAAACAAATGCTAGAATTTTCAAAGATATGGAAAGGTCAGAAGAAAAAATAATATCCTCTATCAAGAAAATCCTCTATGAATCAGTTGTCCTTACACATTCTTCCAATCCTTCCAAACCTACTTCTCAGGAGGACCTACACATTCTAAACATGTTGGACATATCTCCCCATGTCACTCCCAAGATATGCCATACCCCTCCCCCCAAGACTCTAGAACTCTCATGTCTGCCTCCAGAGGCTAGTTCCATTAAGCTAAATTATGATGGCACCACTAAGGAAAACCCCGGTAATTCAGGTTTCAGGGAGGTTTCCGAAATCACAAAGGGAAAATCATATGGATCTATGACAGTGACCTAGGCCATTAAATAAACAATGCACCTCACCTTTGAGCTCTAGAACACATTTTGGCGATGTCACATCTCCCTTCTCAATTTTTTTTTTTTTCTATAGCGGTTAATAGGTAGTTTAACTTGTCCGACACGATTGAATTTAATTCACCTTGATACACACTTAACTGTATATACCTATCCTCATTTTATCTCGTATTCTATTACGTCATTAAAACTTACATTTCACTCTTAAGACAACCCTTATATTTTTATATTACCCTTTGTCTCAATTTCAATTTATTCCGCCCCACCATTATTCTCACTTGAAATTTTCGATTTCGCTATATCATAGGTTTTAAATTTGGAATTTCGGTTTCTCCATAATCTAGATCTCTTCAAAAGCTTGGGGGTGTCGCGCTATTGGAGAGGGGGTTTGCATGACTCAAATCTATTCACGTCCCATGGGCACGCCACCTATATATCTCTGGTGTGAATCAATTGTTCCCTCTTTTTTTATTTAACCCCTGTACGCCTTCTTGTTTTGATTAATAGGGAGTATAAGAGACTTATACATGGTCGACAAGTGTAAGCTTTTAATCTCTATGCTTACGTTCCTCCCTATGTGGCTCGAAGAGTTTAATTCGTTTCACCCAATTCTGGTACCTTGACTCGATATGATTTCAATGTAAGGTAGACACGTAGCTTATAAAATCGGGTTCCTATTTGCAGAGATCCCTGCCAGCTATGAGCGTTAATATCTCGGGGTCTATAGATTTGTTTTACCTACGTGATATTAAAAATCTGAGCTGTTCTACTGAGACAAGCTACCACGAGTACGATTTCATACGGTGGAAATTTAATGTTTCAATCCCTATCGGGATTCCGTGAGTCCTTGCGTTTGATCTTGGTTTTTCGAAAACCCCAGAACGGCCTTCCTCTATTGAATTTACACCAGGATGGTTCTCGAGCCACGGGCTAGGGTTTCAAACGTAAAAAAATTCTTTCTAGAATCATTATCTTCCAGGTTTCCTTTTATTTCGCTACCATTTCTCATTAGCATCTCTGCCTTTCGCACAACCTCCACGAAGTGCGGCAACTCTGAAGAATTTCTACCAGTGCATGGGTCTCGTCGTCGGCGAGAAGGTAAGCCATGTTCCTTTGAATATTTCGCCAGGACGACGCACTTCCAGAATACGCGTTGAATCATTTCCAAGTCCGCAGACTCCAACCCACTGCGTTCTATGTCTATGTTTTACACTCTTGCATTCGAGTTCTGAAGATGTATGAGGGTTTTGGACTCGACAGACAAGTCTGAACTGGTTCAAGGGTGGAGTTACTGTGAAAATCTTTATGGTTAGTTTAAAATCCCCTCTGTGTTTTTTTTTTCCTTTATATATATATGGATATATAGGGAAACGATTTTGTTTTATTTTCTATAGCTACCAACCAATACGATTGATGCCATTCTTCTTCTGTTTTTGTATATATTTTCTTCAGGATCTCTGTTCGTTCTTCATCAATCGTATAGGTAACCCTGGTTCCCGCCATTCTCCGTTTCATACAATCTACTGGTTTATCAATTTGATTGTCGGCTTGTACCTCTTCCAAACGCGTATGGTATTTTTATTTTCAGGTCATGTGAGCATGCTGGCTAATGAAATTTCTGACCACGCTAGTTCACTTTGCCTCTGGAAACTGTCTAGCCGTTCATTCGACACCCCTAATCTCCTATTCAGGATGTTCTTTTATTTTGTAGGCGGTTGACGTCCTACCAGCTATGTAAAGTTTATCTTTCAATTTTTTTTTTTCAGGACATGACCGTCAAGGCTGTCAAAGTTGTATCAAGACCGTATAATACTAGTTTTAAACTGTAATTGTGCAAACTATGCACCACATTTCCATTCGTTTTTATTTATGTATTTAATATCGTGGAAAAAGCAGAGTGGACGGTGAACTATGCACATACTTTGTTTTTTTCTTTGGTTCGATGCATATCGTTATGCCGACCTCGCACTTTCCTTGTCGGTTATTGGTTCTGGTATGCACTTACGTGGCCTATAGCCGCCCCTTCTCTCAATTGCATATTCCTTCCTAAAGGTTTTCTCTCGTTATATAATTTGGTCTGGGCTCACACTAGAAGGATCAAATATCGTTGATATGTATGAAATGTTTACTCACAATATTGGCTACCTTCTGAAATTTAGTTCTATTTATTTCTAGTTATTTCTGCTGGCCTTTATGCAGATACCTCGGTTTTCTTGTTCACATTAATTTATATGATGTAAATCCAAAGGATATCGGCTATGACTGTGTTATCCTACAGATCTAGATATATAAATGTAGATCGATATTGTAAAACAATGATTCCATGAATGAAAGTACTTTCACATCATAACTTAATTTCTCCTTTCACCTTTAGAAGTTCTAACTTGAGGACGTATAGTATATAGAGGTATTCATTCAATTTCTTACGGGGTTTCTGGAATAATTCCAGTACAGTTAGATGCAATTATTAATGTAATGCATGACTGTGGGTAAATTTTTCTTGCATAGTCAGAGATTTTTATACACAATTTACATAGCCCATTTCTATTATGTCTAGAGATATACTGTTCACTGAATTAACAGCATTGTATCTTGTTTCTCAGGGTTACTTAAGGAAAAATGAATTTCTTCAGACTATAGCTTCTGTAGTAAAATTTCTGACAGTCCAAATATTTTTTTTTTGTTAGTTTATCTGGTACTGCCTTCTTCAAGAACTGTTTGGTTTCCTAGATCTAATTGACTAAAATTCTAATTGATTTTAATTATGCATAAGACTTATTACAGTTCCTAAATTCCGAAGCAGATTAAAGTTACTTGAACAGAACTAGGAATTTCTGTATGTAGTTTATTTGCCTAACTTTTTTCCCTCTACTAATTTTATCCCCACATGAAATAATAGTTCCATAGAATAAATATTCATAAATAGCCTCATGCTCATTGATATTTACTTTTTTTTTTAATGTAGAATTAACTTCCTATATACCTCTCTTTTAATATGAGGAATGTGCTGACCCCTAATTCAGTCTATGCTATTTTTGCTTTATTGTCAATTATAAAAGTTTAAATTTAAATTCCCATATGCAAACCCTTAACTGGGTACAGTGACTCTCATATTTCTTTATTCTATTCATGCTCATATATTGTACTAACATATTAGAAGCAGATTAAACTAAATCAAAGTTTTGGTTCTGTGGAGATGCATGTATCCTCAGATTTAAACCAGCCATGGTTTAGAAATTCTGGTGGATTCTATTTTGCACAGTTTATGTCTACAACTATACAGAATTCTGAAGGTGAATGCCTAATAATGATTCTGTTAAATGTAGCATTTGTAGCAATAATATATGAACAAAACTTTATATGTAGTCAATTCATACTGCAGGAAAGAAAACACCAGGTAAATGGAATTACATACCACTCAAGAAAACGACCAACCTCCCAACCTTAGAGTCCTTCTGTCTCCCAGGACTCACCCCCGAGCTGAGATCACCTCCACCACAGACCAACCTCAATATGTTTAGGAGTAGCTTATTTAAGCTATTATTCCCCAAAGCATGTTTCTAATTTTGCGTCCAGAACAACAGGATGCTTTTCTTCCTGTTTGCCTAGGCTTCCCATATTAGGGACTCTTTAAAGCTGTTTTATGTTTTTCCTCAACTTTTTCCAGCTTTTTACCTTTTCCCAACAACTTTCCTCATCATTGGGGAAATTTATATTTTTCCTCAAAAATCTAAATTAGAAATAATTCCTTTCAAGGATTTTTGAAAGATTGTGGGGATTAGTTGCCTTATCCATCCTTATGGATTTAGCAAGTGATCTCAAAATCTCATTTTGGACAATATGCACACAATCATTTTATTCATTTTAAATATAAAATTACAGTCACAAAATACTTATCCTTTGGGGTCCACTCCCCTTAGGATTTAAGTTCAAATGTCTAACTTTTAAATTTAAATACATAAATTGGGGGTGTTACATATTCCCCCTCTGAAAATAAACACCTTCCTCAGTGTTGTTATTCAACTACTAGAGTTCAATTTTTTTCCAAACAAAAATGGATATCTTTCCATCATTTCAGCTTCTGTTTCCCAGGTAGCTTCTTCAGCAGTAAAGTGCTTCCACTGCACCTTTACTCTTGCTATTGTTCGATTTCTCAATTAAATTTCTTCCCTCTCCAATATTTGAAGCGGTTCTGGCAGAAGCTCCCCTTCTGGCTCCACCTGTACAACAGTCCAATCAACTATGTGAGAAGCATCATGCACATATATTTTTAATAACGAAACATGAAATACATCATGAACTCTAACATGGGGTGGTAAGGCCAGCTTATACGCTACTGGTCCCACCCTTTCTAATACTTCAAAAGGACCACAATATCTAGGAGCTAGTTTTGGACAGCTTCCTGCATAAAGTGTGCTCTTTTTAGATTTTATTCGCAAGTACACATGTTCTCCCACTTTAAATTCTCGGTGTACTCTTTTCTTATCAGCATAACTTTTCTGGCGATCTTTTGTTGTCTTGATGTTTCTTTGTATTTGCTTAACAATTCTTTCCATATCTTTTAAAGCATCTGGTCCCAACTGTAGTTTATCTTCTGGCTGACTCCAGCTCAAAGGAGTCCGACACTTTCTTCCATAGAGTGCCTCAAACAGACTCATTTTTATGGAGGATTGATAGCTGTTATTATAGGAAAATTCAGCTAAATGCAAGTAGTCCTCCCATTTTGAAGGCCTATCCATTACATACATTCTAAGCATATCCTCCAAAATCTGATTGGTTCTCTCTGTTTGGCCATCTGTCTGAGGGTGGTAAGCAGTGCTAAAATTCAGTTTAGTACCCATTCCTCCGAATAGCCCTTTCCAAAAAGCTGCTGTAAACTTAGCATCCCAGTCTAAAACAATGACTTTTGGAACCCCATGTAATCTTACTATTTCTTTTAAAAATACTTTTGCTACTTGGGCTATCCCAAAACTAGACTTAACAGGTATGAAGTGGGCAGCTTTAGTTAAAGTGTCTACTACCACCATGACTGAATCATGTTGGTATTTAGTTTTGGGTAATCTTGTTATAAAATCCATGGAAACTGTGTCCCATTTCCATTATGCAATTGGTAAAGGGTGTAAAAGACCAATAGGATGTTGATGTTCAACTTTGACTAGTTGACATTCCATGCATTTGTTTAAATATTCTGCTACATCTCTCTTCATTCTTGGCCAGAACAACTTCTTCTTCAGGGCTGTTAATAATTTCTGATATCCTGGATGTCCTGCATATGGCTGTTTGTGATACTCATCCAGAATTTCCCTTTTTAAGGACTCTACATTGGGAATATACAACCTGTTTTTATAACAGATCAGCCCTTTTTGGTTTTGAGTGAAATCATTTTTCTCCTTTTTCTGTAGTTCCACCAAAAGTGTTTCATAGTTTGGATCTTGATTTGATGCTTTTCTCACCAACTCTTCTACTTAGATCTGGGCACTACTTCCAATGTTGTTTATATTCTGACAAGAATTCCTGCTTAATGCATCAGCAACTTTATTTTCTTTTCCCTTGATATGTTTTATGTCCATATCAAATTCACTTAAAAAGGATAACCATCTGGCTTGTCTTGCATTCAGATCAGTTTGGTAGAAGAAATATTTGAGACTAATATGGTCAGTCATCAATGTAAACCTTTTCCCAAGAAGATAGTGCCGCCACATTTTCAAAGCATGTATAACAGCTGCTAATTCTAAATCATAGGCACTATAATTTTGTTCATGTATTTTCAGTTTCCTAGATTCATAAGCAATCACTGAATTTTCTTGCAAAAGGACTCCTCCTAACCCCTCTCGACAGGCATCTGTACATACAACAAATTCTTTATCAGGATCTGCAATCTTTAGGATAGGGGTTGTAGTGAGTTTTTGTTTTAGTTGGTCAAATCTGTTTTGGCATTTGTTTGTCCATTAAAATTTGACACCCTTTCTTTGTAATGATGTTATGGGATGGGCTATGGCAGAAAATATTTCCACAAATCTGCGGTAATAGCCTGCGATCCCCATGAATGATCTTACTACTGAAACATCAGTTGGTACAGGCCATTCTTTTATAGCCTTGATCTTTTCAGGGTCCATAGCAAGGCCTTGTTCAGAAATAATATGGCCCAGATATTGAATCTTATCTTTATAAAATTCACATTTACTGAACTTGGCATATAGCTGGTTTTCTTTCAAAGTTTGCAACACTATCTGCAAATGTTCTCTATGCTCCTCCTCATTTTTGGAGTAGATCAAAATATCATCTATGAACACAAGAACAAATTTATCCAAGTACTTATTTAACACATTGTTCATCAAGCACATGAATGTGGCAGGGGCATTTGTCAAACCAAAAGGTAGGACTACAAATTCGTAGTGTCCATACCTGGTTCTGAAAGCTGTTTTGCTGATATCTTCTTCCTTAATTCTAAGCCGGTGATACCCAGTTCTTAAGTCAATCTTCGAAAAGACTGAAGCTCCTCTCACTTGATCAAAAATATCATCAATTCTAGGTAAAGGGTATCTATTCTTAATGGTCAACTTGTTCAGTTGGCGATAATCAATGCACATCCTAAAAGTTCCATCTTTCTTTTTCACAAATAGGACTGGAACTCCCCAAGGAGACACACTCGGTCTGATATAGCCTTTATCTAGCAATTCTTGCAATTGCATTTTTAGTTCCATAAGCTCAGGAGGACTCATTCGATAAGGCGCTCGGGAGACAGGTGTTGCTCCAGGCACCAGATCGATTGAAAAGTCAATCTCTCTTTTGGGGGGAAGATGAGGGATTTCCTTTGGAAAGACTTCCTTCAATTATCTTATTACTGGTACAACATCTAGTAATTCCTCCTCAGTTTTCTGTTCTGTTTCCTCCACATGTACTGAAAAAACTTGGTATCCTTTTCTAGTTGTTCTTTTTAATTGCAATGCTGAAATTTGTCTTACTGCAATGGGTTTTGGTTTTCCTTTGAGAGTAAAAGGTTTCCCTTTCTCATCCACACAATGCAGGGTTTTATCCCAGCAGTTCATCAAGGCTTTCTTCTTTTCTAGCCAGTCCATTCCTATCAACAATTCATAAGAACCTAGAGGCAGTATATTCAGATTTACTTCTGTCTGAAAATAATTTAATTTGATTTCTGTTCTGGGTATTTTATGTGTTACCTTTCTCTTAGTCCCAGTGGCCAGCTGTACCAACCACGACTGCTGAAATTTTTCAGGTTTAAGATTACATTGTTCTACAATTTTCGGACTAATGTAACTCAAAGAGGCACCTGGATCAATCAAAACTGTAACAGTTTGGTCTAAAATTTTACCTTCCATTTCAACCATGGTAGCTTGATGTTCTGCTTGCCGGTTCTCCAAGGCTGCACTGATAGTGGGTATACTTCGCGCTATGTCATTTACTATGGTTGCTTCTCGATCTCTCATAATCATCTGAATATTTCTGTGGGGACAATCCCTCAACAGATGGGGTTCTCCGCATCCCCAACATTTCAAAGGTTCTTTCATTTTGACAGTGCCTTCTTTCCTATTGTCTCCATCCATTTGTTTTGAAGCAACCTGTGACTAAGTACTTTGACTTTCTCTGGCTTTATTAAATTTTTTTCGCTGGTGGTCCCTGCCAAAGTTCTTCAAATAGGCTGGTTTCTGTTTCTTCCCTTTGAATTCTCTCTTGTTATTCCAAATTTTTCCCTGTTCCATTTTTCTTCTGAACTGCTGGTAGCATAATCTAGCTTTTCGAACAACTTCGTCCATTGTTTTTGGGTTGTCAAACTAAATCTTCTCCTTATACACAGTAGGCAAACAATTTAGAAATCTTTGCACCTTTTCCTTTTCTTCCCTTATGTAAGGCACATATCTCAACAGATTTGTAAATTTTGTAACAAATTCATCAATAGTGAGCTTCCCCAATCTAAGTTCATGAAATTCCTTGGCTTTATCATCATAGTAACGTTCATTTAGATAGCGATTTTTGAACTTAACCTGGAAATCCTCCCAAGTAACTGTCTTTTCGTCAATAGTATGAACCATTTTCGTCTCCTCCCACCACAAGGTAGCTTTGCCTTGTAGATGGTAAACAGCTAATATGGCCTTCAAATTGCTTTCATATTCATAGACCTGGAAATATTTTATCATATTCAGCAACCAGGCTTCAGCATCTTCCTCCTTTTCTCCATCATAGGAGGGAGGTTTGATTTTTCGGAATTCCCCTTGTAATTCCTTTTTTTGTTTAGACTGATGCCTAGCAGCATCATCATCATCAGAATCATCAACCTTCCTCTTTCCGGTGCCTTCGCCTTCTTGACTGTTTCGTGAAGCCAGTTCTCTGATGAGCTTTTCCTGCTCCTTACTGAGTGATGACAATCTGTCATTCTGGATTCTTAGTTCAGCCAATTCTCGTTGCAACCTGTGCAACATAGCCATCACAGGAGCATTAGGATCTGGTGTACCAAACTCATCCCACAGATCCACGTAAATTTCTTCACCCTCTGCCATTTCAGCACCACTGTACACTACATAACACAGATCAGTGGAGAAAAAAAAAATATAATAAATTTTTTTCACAAATTTTAATTTACACAGTGAATACACAGCAACAGTGAGCACAATGTCACCAGCCCAGTTTTATAACTTGGGCTCTGATACCATTTGTCACATCTCCCTTCTCAATTTTTATTTTTTCTATAGCGGTTAATAGGTAGTTTAACTTGTCCGACACGATTGAATTTAATTCACCTTGATACACACTTAACTGTATATACCTATCCTCATTTTATCTCGTATTCTATTACGTCATTAAAAATTAAATTTCACTCTTAAGACAACCCTTATATTTTTATATTACCCTTTGTCTCAATTTCAATTTATTCCGCCCCACCATTATTCTCACTTGAAATTTTTTATTTCGCTATATCATAGGTTTTAAATTTGGAATTTCGGTTTCTCCATAATCTAGATCTCTTCAAAATCTTGGGGGTGTCGCGCTATTAGAGAGGGGGTTTACATGACTCAAATCTATTCACGTCCCATGGGCGCGCCGCCTATATATCTCTGGTGTGAATCAATTGTTCCCTCTTTTTCTATTTAACCCCTGTACGCCTTCTTGTTCTGATTAATAGGGAGTATAAGAGACTTATACATGGTCGACAAGTGTAAGCT
Organism: Pinus albicaulis; assembly: GCA_034641835.2. Taxonomy (NCBI): domain Eukaryota; kingdom Viridiplantae; phylum Streptophyta; class Pinopsida; order Pinales; family Pinaceae; genus Pinus; species Pinus albicaulis. Next base: position 590,118,863 of record CM076571.1, read on the forward strand.
TTTAATCTCTATGCTTACGTTCCTCCCTATGTGGCTCGAAGAGTTTAATTCGTTTCACCCAATTCTGGTACCTTGACTCGATACGATTTCAATGTAAGGTAGACACGTAGCTTATAAAATCGGGTTCCTATTTGCAGAGATCCCTGCCAGCTATGAGCATTAATATCTCGGAGTCTGTAGATTTGTTTTACCTACGTGATATTAAAAATATGAGTTGTTCTACTGACACAAGCTACCACGAGTACGATTTCATACAGTGGAAATTTAATGTTTCAATCCCTATCGGGATTCCGTGAGTCCTTGCGTTTGATCTTGGTTTTTCGAAAACCCCAGAACGCCCTTCCTCTATTGAATTTACACCAGGACGGTTCTCGAGCCACGGGCTAGCGTTTCAAACGTAAACAAATTCTTTCCAGAATCGTTATCTTCCAGGTTTCCTTTTATTTCGCTACCCTTTCTCATTAGCATCTCTGCCTTTCACACAACCTCCACGAAGTGTGGCAACTCTGAATAATTTCTACCAGTGCATGGGTCTCGTCGTCGGTGAGAAGGTAAGCCATGTTCCTTTGAATATTTCGCTAGGACGATGCACTTCCAGAATACGCGTTGAATCATTTCCAAGTCCGTAGACTCCAACCCACTGCGTTCTATGTCTATGTTTTACACTCTTGCATTCAAGTTCTGAAGATGTATGAGGGTTCCGGACTCGACAGACAAGTCTGAACTGGTTCAAGGGCGGAGTTACTTTGAAACTCGTTATGGTTAGTTAAAAATCCCCTCTGTGTTTTTTTTTTTCCTTTATATATATATGGATATATAGGGAAATGATTTTGTTTTATTTTCTATAGCTACCATCCAATACGATTGATGCCATTCTTCTTCTGTTTCTGTATATATTTTCTTCAGGATCTCTGTTCGTTCTTCATCAATCGTACAAGTAACCCTGGTTCCCGCCCTTCTCTGTTTCATACAACCTACTGGTTTATCAATTTTATTGTCAGCTTGTACCTCTTCCAAACGCGTATGGTATTTTTATTTTCAGGTCATGTGAGCATGATGGCTAATGAAATTTCTGACCATGCTAGTTCACTTTGCCTCTCACAACTGTCTAGCCGTTCATTCGACACCCCTAATCTCCTATTCAGGATGTTCTTTTATTTTGTAGGTGGTTGACGTCCTACCAGCTATGTAAAGTTTATCTTTCCATTTTTTCTTTTCAGGACATGACCCTCAAGGCTGTCAAAGTTGTATCAAGACCGTATAATACTGGTTTTAAACCCTATTTGTGTAGACTATGCACCACATTTCCATTCGTTTTTATTTATGTATTTAATATCGTGGAAAAGGCAGAGTGGACGGTGAACTATGCACATAATTTGTTTTTGTCTTTGGTTCGATGCATATCGTTATGCCGACCTCGCACTTTCCTTGTCGGTTATTGGTTATGGTATGCACTCAGGTGGCCTATAGCCTCCCCTTCTCTCAATTTCATATTCCTTCCTAAAGGTTTTCTCTCGTTATATAATTTTCTCTGGGCTCACACTAGAAGGATCAAATATCGTTGATATGTATGAAATGTTTACTCACAATATTGCTACCTTCTGAAATTTAGTTCTATTTATTTCTAGTTATTTCTGCTGGTCTTTTTGCAGATACCTCGGTTTTCTTGTTCACATTAATTTATATGATGTAAATCCAAAGGATATCGGCTATGACTGTGTTATCCTATAGATCTAGATATATAAATGTAGATCGATATTGCAAAACAATGATTCCATGAATGAAAGTACTTTCGCATCATAACTTAATTTCTCCTTTCACCTTTAGAAGTTCTAACTTGAGGACGTATAGTATATAGAGGTATTCATTCAATTTCTTACGGGGTTTCTGGAATAATTCCAGTACAGTTAGATGCAATTATTAATGTAATGCATGACTGTGGGTAAATTTTTCTTGCATAGACACAAATTTTTACACACAATATACATAGCCCATTTCTATTATGTCTAGAGATATATTGTTCACTGAATTAACAGCATTGTATCTTGTTTCTTAGGGTTACTTAAGGAAAAATGAATTTCTTCAGACTATAGCTTCTGTAGTAAAATTTCTAACAGTCCAGATGTTTTTTTTTTGTTAGTTTATCTGGTACTGCCTTCTTCAGGAACTGTTTGGTTTCCTAGATCTAATTCACTAAAATTCTAATTGATTTTAATTATGCATAAGACTTATTACAGTTCCTAAATTCAAAAGCAGATTAATGTTACTTGAACAGCACTAGGAATTTCTTATGTAGTTTATTTGCCTAACTTTTTCCCCTCTACTAATTTTATCCTCACATGAAATAATAGTTCCATAGAATAAATATTCATAAATAGCCTCATGCTCATTGATATTTACCTTTTTTTTTGGATGTAGAATTAACTTCCTATATACCTCTCTTTTCATATGAGGAATGTGCTGACCCCTAATTCAGTCTATGCTATTTTTGCTTTATTGTCAATTATAAAAGTTTAAATTTAAATTCCCATATGCAAACCCTTAACTGGGTACAGTGACTCTCATATTGCTTTATTCTATTCATGCTCATATATTGTACTAACATATTAGAAGCATATTAAACTAAATCAAAGTTTTTGTTCTGTGGAGATGCATGTATCCTCAGATTTAAACCAGACATGGTTTAGAAATTCTGGTGGATTCTATTTTGCACAGTTTATGTCTACAAATATACAGAATTTTGAAGGTGAATGCCTAATAATGATTCTGTTAAATGTAGCATTTGTAGCAATAATATATGAACAAACCTTTATATGTAGCCAATTCATACTACAGGAAAGAAAACCCCAGGTAAATGGAATTACATACCACTCAAGAAAACGACCAACCTCCCAACCTTAGAGTCCTTCTGTCTTCCAGGACTCACCCCTGAGCTGAGATCACCTCCACCACAGACCAACATCAATCTGTTTAGGAGTAGCTTATTTAAGCTATTATTCCCCAAAGCATGTTTCTAATTCTGCGTCCAGAACAGCAGGATGCTTTTCTTCCTGTTTGCCTAGGCTTCCCATATTAGGGACTATTTAAAGCTGTTTTATGTTTTTCCTCAACTTTTTCCAGCTTTTTACCTTTTCCCAACAACTTTCCTCATCATTGGGGAAATTTAGATTTTTCCTCAAAAATCTAAATTAGAAATAGTTCCTTTCAAGGATTTTTGAAATATTGTGGGGATTAGTTGCCTTATCCATCCTTATGGATTTAGCAAGTGATCTCAAAATCTCATTTTGGTCAATATGCACACAATCATTTTATTCATTTTAAATATAAAATTACATTCACAAAATACTTATCCTTTGGGGTCCACTCCCCTTAGGATTTAAGTTCAAATGTCTAACTTTTAAATTTAAACACATAAATTGGGGGTGTTACAGGCGATTTCTAGGGACAAAAAATTCTAGATGCTAATTGTGAAAGTAGATTCGATGGTCGCCACCCATGTTTGTCGAGAACTCCAACAAGGCCAAAGCATTGCACAGGTTTCAGATAGTTGGCAGCACTACAAGATCATTCATGCGATAGAAATCCACATCAACCATGCCAACGAAGTATCCTTCCAAGTGGTCTGACACAGAGCGAACCAATTGGTGGATCAATTAGCCAATACTAAGGTGGAAGGAATTCCCTGTCTCCTTTCCCAAGTGGGGCATGATTTTGAGCAATCCACAGTTAAATTTGAGTGCGCCATAATTATGATGAAAGAGAGGTTATACATGTATAACTCAGATTGAAGGCTAGTGGATCCTCCCTCAAACAAGGAAAGTTTTAGGGGATAATATTTAGAGGTGGGTGAATTTTCCATGTTAAAAAAAAAAAGGTTTGTGAATTTCCATTTTTTTAGAATTTGATTCGCACAAGTTTTCTAATATATCAATATTTTACCTAAATTGCCAAAATATTATAGAGACTATATAAAATCATTAGAAATATAAATATTTTTACAAACGTATTGCCAAGACATTTACAATTTTCATATAGGGACCAGTAATTTTGCATGCCCTCAAATGTCTCATGATCTCATCATCCACTTACCTTCATCACATCAGAGGACATACCTTGGCCTCCACCTACTATTTTTTTTGTCTCCACTGGGGCTTATCCATCTCCATGCAACCATGTCACCTTAACTACCTGATGGCTTGCACGTGCCTTCTCATAATTCTCCTCCCCCTGTTTTCCAATCATCCTACCTTTCCTACAACCTATGCATACCTGGACTCCAGAATCTCTCTTGCATTCTCTTGCGATATTTCTACCAAGTGCCTTCCCTCACCATGCTCGATAAGGTTCAGCCCTGCTTCTCAGCCTGGGAGAAATATTCCCTCCACTCCCATTCAGCCTAGCTCCTTGCGCATCTTGCCACACAGCCCTCTATTCCACAAACACCCCATTATGATGCCTCTGCACAGCTCTGTTTCTCATTCCCTTTGAAGAACAAGTCGTAGTCACGGCTAGTGATGTTCTTCCCCTTAGATACCTCCAACAACAAGAGTAGCCACCACCGTGCAATGCAGCCATAATTTATGAGAATACCAGCATGTAGGAATACAAGTCCCACATCCTCAAGCTTGGAGACAAAGCCAAGAATGTTAACCAGTGGGTTTCTATGAAATAGGTTGATGTCACCATAAATTGGATTCTAGATCCAGGACTGACCATGGAGAGAGAAAATATCTTCAGCAGAGCCATTCAGCTCCACTAGTAGAATAAGACCATGATGGCTCTAGCTAAGCAGGAGCATCCAGATAGCAACAATGCTATGGAAAATAAAATTGACACCATCACGGAAAATTTCATCATTTACGTGGGTGAGGTCCACCACCATCGGTTTTTTGAAAATAATTATCTACATTACACGATGCTGAAGCGCAAAACAAGAAATCAAGATAGGATAATTGAAATCAGAGGGGAGGCAGCAGGCCCCTCCACTTCTCCAAAATCCCAGCACGTCATTCATGAAGGTAGTACCCCGTAGTGCCCCATCAGCCTAAATGATTACCTGGCAGAAGGCACTACCTAATGGCTTGCTCATTCCTTTATAGTTTCTAGGTTCCATTTTTTTGCTCATGAAAGGTTTTCTCATGCTCTATTCGAACCATAATTATGTACAGTTTCTTAGCATGTTTTACTCTCCTCTCTACGTGATGCCAGAATAACCTTTTTTGTTCTAGGCTTTTCTCCAACCCTTTTGTAAATCTGTCACCCTCTCAGCAAATTCCAATGTAAACTGTCTCATAAGAAGGTTGACCCTTCCAATTCACTTCTTGGCTCTGGGTGTTGAGGCTTCTATGCTCACTCAATAGCTTATTATGTAATCTTATTTTCCATATATTAATAAAACTTTTTAATTTAAAAAAAAAATTAATACATTTACTTAATTATTTATGTTTAAATACTTTTATCTATTTATTTATTAATTATAGTTTTATATTGAATCTTTCTCGTTGAAAAATTCCTATAAATTATTAATGCTCATATTTTGGTAATCAATATCTAGAATTTCTATATAATCTTCGAGACACTCTTTTTCCAATTCATGAAGATTAACTTTTGTCTCTCTGGATGGGTGAGTCCACTCAAAACATGGAGAAGTAAAAATATATAAATATAACTTATCTATTAAAGTAGTTATAAGATATATTCTAATTATGATTAAGAAAAAAAATATTTTAAATTTTAAATTTTTTATAAATATGATTTTCCAAATAATTTGTTTAATATTTATAAATATGAAATTTATTGTATTTTTGGAAAAAATAAATATTTATATGAGAAAGAGGAAAAAAATAATTAAGTGATTCTATAATCAATCATTTTATTTTGTAAAAATAAGATATCCTTAATGGTATAAGTTGGCTAAAAAATTAAGATGAAAGCTATTATAATAGCATGCCTAATATTAATATTAATATTAATATAAAAACTAAATTAAAATAAAATGGATCACAACTACTCCTCTATCTTAAATAAATCCGATAAACAAAATTATATTTCAATAAATATATAATTATAAATTGAAAATTTAAATTTACACAATTTGAATTTATTTAAAAATTTAATTTAATTTTAATAAAATATTATAAATTATGTTCAATTATATAAAATTTATTTATATTAAAAAATGTTAAATTTAAAATTTTTGTGATCCATAATGTAAATATAAGTCTTTTAAATTCATTACATTGTTAAGATATTAAAAAAAAATTATTTTATTTACAAAATATTTAATAATATATAAATAAAGTTTGATGTTCAAATAATTTTAGGAAAAATAATTAACCATCATAACTTTTATAAAGAGTTATATTCAGATTTATTCAGTCCACTCCTATGTGCTTAATATTAAGTCGTATTATTTAAATATGCAGTTATTTGTAACAAATATATTGAACCATATAGCACCCAAAAGTAGTTTCTATCAATGTTTTCATGTCTATGTTTCTTTTAAAAAACCCATTTTTCTATTTTCATTTATGAAAACAAACTTGTCATCGACCGCTTTTCCCTCTCATTTGGACATATGAAAGAAAAATGTGGTGAAGTATTTAGGAGTAGTCTATCCTCATGTGACATTTGTGCCCTCCTCATGACGATGACCTTCTGTCCTCGAGAAACCTCAAATTTCTCTATCATACTGGTTTTTTATTCCGTCATGTCCATCATGGCCTTCACTCCCTCATAGTCTCCCCCATTTTCTGACTTCCTTTTTCTCACTCCCATCTACCATATCCAATCTATCATATGTCATCCATGTAGACACATGGATCCATTGAATTCAATTTCAAATTTCAAATAGTGAAGGACTATTATTTGAATTTGAAATTTGAATCTAGATATTGTTTACAACATTCAAGAGCCAATAAAAAAAGTGGTTTTGTGGAGTTCATGAATAATGGTAATTGATTGAGTTAATTTTTTTTGTAGATGTATAGAATAGAGGATCATGTGGGTTATAGGTTTGATCTATTGGGTACCTTCCAAGATTGGCAAGATTAGAAAAATAGTGAGAATTTATGTCTCGGCCAAGCTTAACCATTACATGCCAAATCCAAAGAAACTAAGACATGCCTTGTGGTTTTGTATAGGTGATTTATCAAAATAAATTGTATTGAAAACAATGATGGGAATATTGAACAAAATAATAACAGAGGAAATGTGTCCCCCCCCCCCCAACAACACAGAGACTGAAATAATGCAGAAATAAAAATTCATACATAGACAACGTAAGACACAGGAGAGGAACACACTTCAGTTTTCTATTCGTTCACTCTATAACAAAATGAAATTACATTTGTTTTAATACAAGAATGGTCGTAGCCTCAAAACCTAAATATAATAAATGAAATTCAATTAAGATTCATTATTGAACATGAATTCAAGAAATTCTCTTCCTTGGGTTGTCATAAGACCCATTTCTACATTAAAATAACATGCAGGCCATATTCTGGCTTAGACACAAAAACATGTAAAAACACGTTCGAAACACAAAAGCACGGACTTCAAATTTTATGCAATGCAGTTCTGATTCCACATCGCATATGCACAAATCATCGAACTCAACCTTTAACTGTCACATTATCTTTTAAACATTCTTAATTGTGATGTACGATAGTGACGTGGCACCATCGCATCACATTCAAAATAACATAGCATGTGGGCATTTATTAGAAAACTTAACTTTGTGCGATTGTGATATGTTGCAATGTTATCGCATCACAAAACATATAACATAACTGCAGGTGGCAGAAGGTAAACTTAGAATGTTGTGATGTGCTATATTGCGGGTGGAAAAGTTTGGTAAGAGCCAAATGCACAATACAAAGGTTTTTCGGAAATACAAATGATTCACGATGGTTTGTAATGCAGTTGGGGGTATGGTAGATCCTGTCGATATCGCATCGGTGGTAGAATAACATTGGTGGTGAAAGAATTAAGAGGGAAGGTAAGGAAAAATGTGATGTGGTGAAAAGGTAAGTTAAATGTGGTGATTCACATAAATAAAAGCTGAGGATGGCTGCGGTACTCGATTTTTTGTGGTTGCGTGAAAACACCTCCAGCTCTATCGATCTGTGCTTGTCCTTCTATGCAATCAAGATTGATGAAGTGTGGGTTGCACCATTTCTTATTCATGGTGGTGGTTGGGAGTATAATTTCAACACTCCCCCTTAATCAAAATTGTTGTTATCAGTCATTCCCAGACATTGTCTGAGATAAACAAAACTTCCTGTCCCAATGGCTTTGTGAGGATATCAGCTAACTGTTCCTTTGTCCTGTAATACTACAAAACAATCTCACCATTGTTAACCAATTCTCTTATAAAATGATATTTGGCATCTATGTTTTTTGTTATTTATGGAAAATAGAATTCTCTGATAATGTAATTGCTGAGCTATTATCACAATAAATTGTGTTTTCTTTGTCTCACTCATGACACAAATCTCTCAGCATCCTTCTCATCCATACTACTTGACATGCTGTTGTTGTTGCTACAACATATCCATCTTCCGCCATTGATAATGCAACTATTAGTTGCTTCTTGGAATCCCATGAAATGGCTCCCGATCCCAAATGAAACACATACCCAAATGTGCTCTTCCTATCATATACACTTCCAGCCCAATCACTGTCAGTGTAACCAATCAATTTAAACTTATTATTTGAGGAGTATAGAACACCATATTCCTTTATTCCATCCACATGCCTTAAAATTATCTTGGCTGCTTACCAATGTGTCTCCTCTAGTATCTCCATGAATCTAGAAATTAAACTTACAACATACATAATATCAAGCCTAGGTGCAGTCAAATACATTAGACTACAACTATGCTCTTGTACAATGTTGGGTCGACATTCTTGTTGCAATCTTCTATGCTTAATTTTAACCCCATGGCAGTTGGAGTTCCTGCTAATTTTCTGTGCTACATATGAAATCTATTTAAAAAATTTGGAACATATTTTTCTTGGGAAATAAAAATTCCCTTTTCATTTTGCTTTACTTCAATTCCAAAAAAATATCTCAATAAGCCCAAGTCAATCATTTAAAATTCACTCTTCATGACTTCTTTAAAATAAAAAATGAGAGAAATTTCATTGCCTGCGAAAATTAAATCATCTACATATAAAACAAAAATAAGGATCTTACCTTCATTTTCTTTAATGTAGAGTGTGGGTTCACCATCACACTTTTCGAACCCATTATCCATCAGGTAAGCATCAATCCTACTATACCATGCTCTTGGTGCTTGCTTCAGCCCATATATAGCTTTCTTAAACTTGCACACTTTGTGGTCTTGCCCTTGTAAATCATATCCAGGAGGTTGTTAAACATATACCTCCTCTTTCGACACTCCATTCAAGAATTCTGACTTTACATCCATTTGGTAGAATTTCCACTTCTATTGTGCTGCTATGGACAACATTGTTTACATTGTTTCCATACTTGCAGCTGGTGAAATGATTTCCTCATAATCTCTTCCTTGTTCTTGCTTGTAGCCTTTGGCAAAAAGTCTTTCTAGATGACTTTCTATCATTCCTTCAACATTTCTTTTGGTATTATAGACCCATTTCACTCCAATGACTTCTTTACATTTTGGGAGGTCCACTAACTCCCATGTATCATTCTTTTCTATTGCACCAATCTCTTCATTCATTGCTTCAATCCATTTTTCTTCTTTTACTGCATCTTCAAAATGGATTGGGTCATCAACATGAAAAAACAAAGAAAATAAATAATTTAGACCAACATTATTATTAGCTTCATCTTGCTCATAAATTTCACTCAAATTTATGAATCTTGGTCTTCTTGGTGTGCTTGGAGTTCCATTTGAACTCGAGGGAGTTGTAGATCCTTGTGGTGTGCTTGGAGAAGCACTTCCTTTATTTGTGAAGGTTGTTCTATTGCCTGCATGTCGTGTGCTCTATTGAGCTTGTGTAGGTTGAGGAGGAGCCACTATGGGGGAATTATTTTCTGTAGTCAATTCCTCTTTCTCTTCATGAGACATACATCTCTTCACATTTATCGCCTTCTCTAAACTTCCATCCCAATATTCTTCTTCAATGAACTTCAAATATATGTTTGTTATAACTTTCTTTTTTAATGGATTATAGAGTTTGTAGGCCTTGGATTCATCATTGTATCCAAAAAATATACACTTCTCCCCCTTGATGTCCAACTTCTTCCTTAGCTGATCTGGGACATGTGCATATGCCACATATCCAAATAATCTCATGTGAGTGACAAAATTCTTTGTTCCACTCCATGCTTCTTCCATAACTATATTCATAAAAAAATTTCCTAGACATCAATTTAAAATATATGCTTCACGGTTGACAGCTTCTGCCCAATACTCATTTCACAAGTTCTTTAGCTTTAACATACTTCTTACCATATCCATGATGGCTCTATTTTTTCTTTCTACAACACCATTTTGCTTTGGTATGTACCTTGTGGTAAACTTATTTTGTATGTCGTGCTCCCTACATAAACATAGGAAGTATTTGGATATATACTCTCCTCCTCTGTCATTTCTTAAAACTTTTATGTAGTGCCCACTTTTCTTTTCAACAAGAGCTTTGAAGTGGTAGAACTGTTCAAACACTTCACTTTTCAGTTATAGGAAGTAGACCTGTGTATTCCCTGTATAATCATCTATAAATGTCAATACATAATGACTAAGAGCTAAAGATGGTGTTTGCATTGGTCCACACAAATATGAGTGGAAAATCTCTAAGCATGCCTTTGCCCTGTAACATTCCTAAATTAACTTGCAACTAATTGGAACATTAAATTTTTGTTTTTTCACTTAGATAGGTGAATAAGTGGGTAGGGAGACCCATAAATCTCTTTATGAAGAGTAAAACCACTTCTCATGTGAAAGTGGATCATCTTTTCAGCTTACTAAAGCACCCTAAGGTGTGAACAGAGGCTGGAGCACATAGACTGGATCAACTTTGACCAAATCAATAGTGTTGTCATGGAGGAGTGGCATTAATTATGGGATAGCACAGTTTTGGGTGGAGACTCCATGCATGGAACTAGTGCCTTTAATGAGTGGGGCCAAGGGTGAGGAAGCTCACCACTTATATAAGGAAGAGGATGGAAGCCATAGTTATTCATGTTTATGTATTTGATATTTCTGAATACATGTTTTGTTTATACATATAGCTTTCTTCAACTGTTTAGATAAGATTGCAATGTTGTTTAGCATAGGGTGTTCCTAAGAGGGAATCCCACCTCTTTCCTTGAGAAACCTATAGGAAGAGTATTTCACTATCATTCCATAGTCAGGCATTAGGCCAAAGCTTTAGTCTGATATATTGTGCATTTCTGTTTAGAGTTTTGTTGTGTTGTGGAGGTGTAGCAGTGGAGGAGAGAGATCTCCAATTTCTAAGCTAGTTTTCCATTGGAGGGTTCATCTTTTCATCCAACATCTTGTGAGGAATTTCTCCAAGCCTCATTTGATATTTTCGCACTAGGCCAAGTAGCAGAAATCAACTACATCGCAGTTTCCCTCAAGGACTGCATTATTTTAGAGAGAAGCTTCAGCAGTGAGTTTATTTCCCTAGTTAGAGTTTTTGGGTTTCCTGTGTGGGAATCAACCCTTCATTTAGGAGATATGTTGGAGGAGGATCAGCCACCTCCCATCAATGATTGTGTTGCAGATATTATTTATCCCTAAGGCCAAATCTGCTATATTTTGTATAGTGTGCCTTTCCGGAAATCTTTACTGGGTTGTTCTGGAAATATGTTTTGGAGCATGGATCTCTAGTCTTAGAATTTTGGAGCATTATATCAATAGCAATACATTTTTTATATCTTTCAACTACTATTCTCTCATAAAGAGCACAGTCTTCTACATTCCTGTATTTCATGTATTAGCAATATTTTAGATCTACGTGTATGCTTTCATGGGAGGCTTGTTTTCCCAACTTGAGTGATATTTTCCTAATGATATTCTACCTATTTTTCTGTTATAATCATAAAGGAATTGATCTACTATTGTCTCATGCTTTTACCTATTGATATTTCTACATATTTCAAGTTTTATGCATTATATTCTTACTTTTCCATTTTGGGAATATTATAGTGGTATCAGAGCATAATCTTGGTTGAGCCTGTGTACTTCAGCCATTATGTCATCTAAGGAGGCTTCTCATAGGAAGGAGAAGATCTGCAGAATATATGAAGTAAAAACTCCATTATCAGGTGAAATAGAAGGGAAGGATCTCTCAAAACTTCGTCTTCAAACTATTCAGTGCATTAACAGAGACATCAAAGAGATGAGAATGGAGAGATATAGATATTCTCCAAGGGGGTTTTGACATGAAGAAAGCTCTATATTTTCACATTATGGGTGTGAGAATTCAACTACACCATCAGATCTACAACGTGGTTCCATTCCTACATTCTTGGTAAGAGAAGAAGAGGAAGGAGACACACCAAAGGGGAGACTCTTGGTGACTATCTCCAAGAATATGAATCTCAGTCTATAAGATTCAAGGCGTATCTAAGCTTCCAAGGGTTTTTTAAACTAAAAGAAGATAGAAGACCCAGTAACCATAATAGAAGAAGAGGGTGTATGCAACACACTTTGGGCAGATTCCTCCTACCTACTTTTGATGGGTCACCCAAGAGCACAACCAAGGCTTGGGTAAAGAAGCTAGACTCATATTTCCAGTTGCATCAAGATTCAGAAGAAGAAGCCATTAGAGTAGCAACACTGCATCTTGAAGGTAAGGCTTATGCTTGGTGGTTTTATGAATCTTATTCATTGAATAATGAAAATATATCTACTTATGCAAAGTTCACTAGGATATTAGTGATAATATTTGATCTAAAACACTCTGAAACTTCTTTGCGGGAGCTATTCAAACCCAATAAATCATAACCTTTTCATGAGTTGGAAGGATCCATGAAGTCAACTCCACTAGAAAATTGTTGATGGGGTTGAAGATCTGCAACATTCTTTGCCTAGTGAAAAAGCCCCACTTCAGCAAGAACTTTCCTCTTAGGAATAAAACATGAGGATTCCCCCTTCAAGAGGAGATAAAGCCAAAGGATCTCTTAATAATGAGGTATTCTGCAATGATGAGGAGAAGGAAGAGAGAGAGCTGGAAAGAGCCTCCAGCGTTGTGATAGTAGGAGGAGATATACTTCTATTTGGAGATGGAGATGAAGCAATTGCTTCAACTAAAGGAGCTCTTGTATCTTTCCAAGAAGTTCCAAAGGATCTTACATATGAATATCAGGAGCAACATGTGTCTATGTTGATAGACATTGAGACAAAACATTGGAGGAAGTGTGTTCCAACATTGAATATAGTTTTGGGGACAGACACTATGATATATCATTCGCTTGTGATCAAAACTCTTGACACCAATATGACCTTGGGTGTGCATGAGTTGATTACATTGGAGAAAGACACCTTAGACTGTAAGATATTACAAAAGGTGGGAGAATATGAGAAGGAGGGCCAGCATCAAGTGATTGGGAATATATAAACCCATAATTTTTAGGAGGTTTATGCACAAAAGTAGAAGGATGTTTTGCGCAGTGAGGGTAGGTACAAATCATTCCACTCACATATAAAACTTGTTGTAGGCCTTGATGTTTCATTACATGGAGGCATTCCATGAGGGAGACCCCCTGATTGGAATATGAGAAAATATTTCTCTCAACATGGTGCAACATTGATACATTTGGCTAAGGAAGGAGCCTTAGGAGGAGCTAGCAAAGTGCAGAGAATCTATGATGGGTTCAAAGGAGGGAGGATCAACTTTCTGATATTGACATTAATATCTCCCACTCAGCGATTTGCACTAACAGATGATGATTCGGAAATCTATTATGGTATAAGCATGGTATCAAAGGACTACTCCATAGCCTTGGAGCAGTAACTGATACTTTCACACATGAGGAATATTTTTGAATATGACAAGATTTTTTTGACACTCTTGTATGCATTGGAGAAACTATGGAAGTTTTAGATGGGCCATAACTTCCAAGAGGAGGTTGACCTCCATTTACTTCAATCTAGTCTGGATAAAGATCGGTTGCAAGGGAGGAAACAAAAATGGGGTAACATTACTCCAACACGTGGCTTTGGCATTGAGCAAGTCAATGGGGAGAGCTATGATGAGACATGTGCTTCATTTCAGAGTTCTACAATGTTGTCATTGTCGGGAAGCCTAGATCCATATCGGCAGTCCAAACTATGGGTGGAATATTCCAAGAACCTATTCACATGTAAGGTTCTCGATGGGAAAGTGATAGATGGGAGATATAGAGTGGTTATTGGAGTCATCTATTTCCATGATAAGATCTACTTGACTAAAGAATCCAAGCTCAATAAGGAGATTCTACATGCATCATATGAGGCACTATTTTCAGGACATACAGATTCCATTGAGTCTTATCACACCATCATGGACAGATTCTACTGGGACGATTTCAAAGAAGATGTACACCAACATATCAAGAGATATGTAGCTTGTTTTATGTATGAAGAGGTGAGGAGCCACCTTGCAATGTTGTTTCAGTCACTTTACTTCTGTATGGAGAGATGGGAAGGCTCATATATGGACATCTTCACCGACTTGTCTATAACATATGGTAAAGATTATGTTTTGATTCTTATTGATCAACTAAAAATGTATGTACATTCCTTTACCATACACTTGCAACACATTTCTTTGCAAGAGAGAAAAACTGTCTTTGGATTTCATAGTCCTTTTGGGGCTACATTCAGTGATGGGATTGACCACTTACTAGGGGAATTTGGCAAAGACTTATTTTGCTTGGTTCATATTCAACCAACACCTAATGTCCTCTAATATTTTCAAGCTTTTGAGAATCTTATGGCAGCAAGAAAGTGGTTGGATGGCCACTCATCATATCATGTTTGGAGACAGCAACAAGTAGAACATCTCTGGTCTCACTTGAGGGACTATTGTCACCATCAAGTATGTCATATGAAACTTAGTCCATGTTTCTTTTGGAGCTCATTTGGTGATGAAACTCTATCAAATATATGTAATGAGGATTGGGAAAGAAATATTCCTAGAACCAAGGAGTGGGATCGTGAGATTCCAGGTATCTTTTAGCTTCATCAGGACTATATTATTACAACCCAAGATTAGCAGCTCCAAATTTATCATAAATGGAGAGAGAGACAACCTAAGTAAAATAATGTTATCTCTCATATTCAGCCATGCAACCCCTATACATTGTAGAAGCAGGGGATTGGTGATTTTTCCTATGAGCTACCAAGGATGGCTCATTTTGTTTGGATGATAGCATGGAGATTGGAACTTCTCATTGGGATTGAGGCACCCAACATTTTCCATCTCTCCCGCCTTGAGGAGGCCAATGGACAACATATAACTATTTCCATATATCTCCCACCTCTTCATGATGAGATCTATTTGGTTTATCTACCAAAGTCTAATTTTTATACTTGGGAGGAGACATATCAATTGGAGGTTTTGCAGTATCCTTGCAGTTTCTTGAGGACAAACAACATTTTGGAGGGGAGGACTGCAATATTCCTAAATTAGCTTGCAACTAATTGGAATATTAAATTTTTTTTTCTCACTTAGATACGTGAATAAGTGGGTAGAGAGACCAATAAATATCTTTATGAATAACAAAACCACTTCTCATGTGAAAGTGGATCATCTTTTCAGCTTAATAAAACACCCTAAGGTGTGAACAGGGGCTGGAGCACATATACTAGGTCAACTTTGACAAAATCAATAGTGTTGTCATGGAGGACTGGCATTCATTATGGGATAGTGCAGTTTTTGGCGGAGACTCCATGCATGGAAGTAGTGCCTTTAATGTGTGGGTCCAAGGGTAAGGAAGCTCACCACTTATATAAAGAAGAGGATGACAACCATAGTTATTCATTTTTATGTATTTCATATTTCTGAATATATGATCTGTTTAGACATATTGCTTTCTTGAGCTGTTTAGCTAAGATTTCACTGTTGTTTAGCATAGGTTGTTCCCTAGCAGGAATCTCACCTCTTTCCTTGAGAAGCTTCTAGGAAGAGTATTGCACTATCATTCGACAATTAGGCATTTGGCCAAAGCTTCAGTCTCATATACATTGCAATTTTGTTTAAATTTGTGTTGTGTTGGAGGGGTGTAGCAGTGGCAGAGAGAGATCTCCAATTTCTAAGCTAGTTTTCCATTGGAGGGTTCATCCTTTCATCCAGAATCTTGTGAGGAAATTCTACGGGCTTCATTTCATATTTTTGCACCAGGCCAAGTAGAAGTCATCAGTGACAACTCATTTAACCTCAAGTACTACATTATTTTAGAGAACAGCTGCAGCAGTGGGGTTATTTCCCTATTTGGAGTGTTTGGGTTTCCTTTGTGGGGATAAACCCTTTATTTAGGATATCTATTGGAGGACGATCAGCCATCTTGTATATCAGATCAGCCATCTCCCATCAATGATTTGGTTGTAGAGATTATTCAGGCCTGGGGCCAAATCTGCTATATTCTGTATATTGTGCCTTTCCGGAAACCTTTCCTGGCTTGTCCTAGAAATATGTTTTGGGAGGATGGATCTCTAGTATTAGAATTTTGGAGCATTATATCAGCAAAAATACTTTTTTTTCTATCTTTCAGCTGCCATTCTCTTGTAGACAATACAATTTTCTACATTCCTATATTTCATGTATTAACGACATTTTAGATCTATGTGTATGCTTTCATGGGCGGTTTGTTTTCCCAACTTGAGTGATATTTTCCTCAAGATCTTGTACTTATTTTCTTGTTATAATCATAAAGGAATGGATCTACTATTTTCTCATGCTTTTATCTATTAATATTTCTGCATATTTCTAATTTTATTCATTATATTCCCACTTTTCCCATTTGGGAATATCACATGTCCTTATACTCTTTCCTACTGGAAAGGATTCTCTGTGTTGTTTTCCCAAGATGTAGTCTTCACATAGACTGTTTGGTTTCTATATGAGTGGTAATACTCTTGCCATTCATTTTCTATGCAAGAGGTTAAAACCTCCAAAATTGAAATGTCCAAATCTCAAATGCCATAACTAGTTTTCATCTTTCACTTCTTTTTGAAAGACTTCTTGTGTGACTACTACTACATTACCTCCTTTCTTGAAGTCTGTTCTGATGTTGAGAGGAAACATCCTATTGCTTTTCATATGCACTTCTGCAATGACCGTTTTACTTGGAGATATGTCCATTATTGTACACGCATCATTCTTAAAAAATACATTGTAGCCCTTATTCACGAGTTATCCAATGCTTAGAAGGTTATTTTTTAGGCTAGGTACATAATAGCCATCTGGCACAAAATTATTTTTTCCCTTCCTTGTTAGTATTGATACTCTTCCTTTGCCCATGACAGAGACTTTACTATCAGTTCCCATTGTCACTTCAGATTTGACATTCTCATCCAGATTGGCAAACATTTCTATGTTTCCAGTCATGTGGTTACCACAGCATGATTCTAAGAACCATACATTTTCTTGTTTTTCTTGTGCTACATTACAAGTTAGAAGCACATTACTCTGGTTCTGATTTTCTCTTAAAAAAATTTCCTTTTGTCTATTACTGATGTCATTTTATTTCTTTCTACATTCATTGGAATAATGCCCATACTTTTTACAATAATGACATTGCACTTGGGATTTATCATACCTATTTCCTTGTGCTTGATTTTGGCTTGAACCTTCGCTTGAGTTCTGGTTGTTGCTCCTTCCACTTGTGCTTGTAAGGCTGTTTCTTCCACCTCTGGGTGGACTTCTTCCTCTTCCTCGGTAGTTTGATCTTCCTCGACCTCTACCTTGACCAAAATACATATGTGTCCTGAAAACATGCTCCAAAGAGGATTTCATTGTTATGTTCAGTCTATGTTCATGAGACATCAGGGATACACAAAGCTCATCGACTAAAAATTGTGAGAGATCTTTTGTTTCTTCTATTGCTACTACTATGGCATAAAATATTGAAGGTAGATTTCTTAATATTTTCTCCACTATTCACCTTTCCTTAAGTGTCTCTCAATGAAACCTTACATGGGTAACCAACCCAACCGCATGTGTGAAGAATGAGACTATGTTATGAGACTCTTTCATACAGAGAGTTTCAAAATATCTCCTCAGCATTTGTAATTTGTTTGTCTTCACCTTCTCCATGCCTTGATAGGTTTTCTTGAGAATATCCCATGCCTCCTTGGACTTCGTTGTCGCTGAAATTATTGGGAAAATACTCTCATGTACTGCTTGGAAGATATAGAAGAGGGCTTTGGAGTCCTTCTTCCTATTATCTTTCAACAAGTCTCTTTCTGTTGATGTCAAAGCAATAAACATTGTTACATCTGTTGGTTCTTGAAATTCATTCTCCACCAGCTCCCATATATCTTGTGAAGAAAACAAAGCCCTCATTGTAATGGCCCAATAATCATAGTTTTTACCATTGAGTTGTGGTAATTATGGATTTTTCATGCTTGTGCTTCCTGTTGCCATTCTAATGGTGTAAACAATAGACTTTCTTACTTCTGTAAAAGTTTTGTCACTGCTGGAGACTTCTGCTTCTACGAACAAAAAATATTATAACTTCTTCTAAAAAGAGAGCTTGTTCTTTTACTCAGAGCCTAGACCTGCTCTGATACCATGTTGGGAATATTGAATGAAACAATAGCAAAGGAAATGTGTTTCCCCCAAACAACACAAAGAATGCAAATAATGCAGAAATAAAAATTCATACGCAGACAGCATAATACACAGGAGAGGAACAAACTTCTATTTTTTATTCCTTCACACTATAACAAAATGAAATTACATTTGTTTCAATACAAGAATGAAAATAGCTAAAAAAAATAAATCTAACAATGCAATTAAATGTGGATTCATTGTTGAATAGATGTTCAAGAACTTCTCGTCCTTGGGCTGTCAAAAGACCCATTTCTACATTAAAACAACATGCAGGCCGTATTCTGGTTTATACATGAAAACACGTAAAAAAAAGTTAAAAACACAAAAGCACGGACTTCAAATTTTATGCAATGCAGTTCTGAGTCCACTTTGCATATGCGCAAATTGTCGATCTCAAACTTTAACTGTCGTGCTATATTTTAAACATTGTGAACTGCGATGTGCGAAAACTGCGGAAAAATTAACTTTGTTCAATTTCGATAGAATGCAGCATATCGCATTGCAAAAAATTTAACATAACTACAGGCGATGGAAGGTAAACTTATAATGTTGCGATGTGTAGTATTGCGGGCAGTAAAGGTTGGTAAGTGCCAAATGCACAATACAAAGGTTTTGCAGAAATACAAAGGATCTACAATGGTTTGCAATGCGGTTGGGTGTGCGGTAGGTCCCGCCGATATCGCATCGGTGGTAGAATAACATCTCTGGCGAAAGTGTTCAAAGGTAAAGTAAGGAAAAATGCGATGTGGGCAAAAGGTAAGTTAAATGAGGTGGTTCAAAGAAATAAAGGTAGAGGATGGTTCCGTTACTCAGTTTGTTGTGGTTGCGTGAAAACGCCTCCAGCTCTATGAATCTGTGCTTGTCCTTCTCTGCAATCAAAAGTGATGAAATGTGAGCTGCACCACTGCTTATTCATGGCGGTGGCTAGGAGTATAATTCCAACAAACAATCGGAGGTTGATTTAATAATTTATCAGTTTAATTTCTTCCTCATTTTCATTTCATTACTTTTCCTAATCATATATGTATTATGTATAACAAGTAGCTGGTTGCAGAGATCTTTGAAGGGATCTATGCACAACATCCAAAGTATTGGCTTCTCTTCGGTCAAACTCAAAGAAACAAGGGAAATATTTCCCTAGTTGAACACTAAAATTTGAGTTTGAGGAAGCAGAAAACGAACTGTAAATAGAGATTTGAGTTTGAGGAAGCAGAAAACGAACTGTAAATAGAGCTGCATAATCTTAATGGCCACAATGTTGACATTGGATATAGAGCAGAGGTGAAGTCATGGAAAACCAGAGCCAGAAATATTTTTTTTAATGCAAATATAACCATGACCGACTGCATATGCACGCTGAACATATCAAATTTCGAGTTGATGTATGAATAAAGAACGGTTTACTTTGTGTGGTTGTAGACAACAAAGTTGTTCTAGTTATCAATGCTGAAGCAGATTGTGTGAGTTGTAACCTATCTTCTAAGCTGGAGTTATAGCCATCAATTCCCATACGCCAAAATTTCTCAAATATCTATGTATTCCATTCTCTTTGTATACGCCTCCTTGACTCCATATTCATAACTCTGCTATAAAAGCCTGCATACACTCTTTGTACAAGAATTTATATTTCCTTGGCGGCAACTTTTTGTTATTACACTAGACAAGGCCCAGAATATAGAAAAAGGATAGTGCATAGATCCCGCCAAATAATTCTCTTCATACATATAACGCACTGGAGACTAACTTGCAATATGATTTCGAATATCAATGATGTCTACTGCATTAACCTTCAACAAAGACTAAGAAGTCATAATATTGAGAAAGCTAAAGACTAAGATGTCATAATATTGAGAAAACCTAATGTGAGAAAGCAGAAACTTGAGATGAGAATATAATATGAGTAGTAGAGTGATATAAATATGCATGTAGTACAGAAACATTTTACTTTTAGTATTCTTGGTGGGAATGTAAGGATTTTTGTGATTTATTTAAAAAATTGGTAATTTCATCAATTTTTCGTTTTTCAATAATTTGAATTGATTAAGAAAAAAGACTAATTATTAATTGTGCTTTTCTTAAAATTTTAAAATACCCAAATCGCTGGGAGATCTGGACAGTGCTTTAATTGATAGTTGTGGAAACTCCATGTTATAGTGTGGCAACTCTATGTTGCAGAAACACTATGTGATAGAAGTGACAACTCCCATGTACATTGAGGAAGCTGGTCTGTAGCTGCTTGTTATGGTAATTGACAGGAATAAATTCAATGAATTAGAAGATAGTTATTATAAATAGATAAATTACTATTCAAGAGATGCAACTGTGGCAATTTCAATTTCAATTTCCCAACTTCTATATGTTTAAATTGCAGAATCTCAAGTAAAATTGTTGAAATTACAATTTCATTGCATATAGGGTTTTTTTTTTAACTTTCTGCATACAGTTTCATTTCAGGTTGTCTTCTTGTAATTATAACATTATTGTATTTCTAGATTAAATATCATCATTCGATCAAGGTTACATTGATCCACTACAAAGTAAATTATAAATTTTCAAATTAAATAATAGTAATTTGGTTTAAATCAAATAAATTTTAGGTTGAATTCCTACTATTCCTCCTTATCCAAGTCAAACTTTAGGGCTAGTAGAAGTGCAATATAATCTTTAGGAATATTGATTATTTAGGGCGAACTGTATGATTGCATTAATTAGCTTAAATTTAGGATATTCCTCAACTTATGAGATAGATAGGTTTTAAGAGTAAATTGTTATATATTATTCTTAAATGAAATTTTAGGCTGGAATTTTCAATGGAGAAATAGATGCCTTTCCCTCCTATTAATTGGATGCTTAAGTTGATTTTGATTTAGTTGGGATTAAACAACGTAAGTCCCGAACATTTGTGAATTTATGAAATATATAAATAAGTTATTATATAATCATTTTAAATTAGGGTTTAGATTGTGGTTATGTTATGATAGTTTTAGAATTTACCCGTTGTAGTATTAAATGCTACATTACCAATTCTGTATTTGTTTTATAGGGAACTTTATGTTGTATCTTAATACAAGTTAGAAAAGAGTTTCAAATGTGGTTTCTAATGAAGAAATAGATGGCTTTCCCTTTTAATAATGGGTTACTTAAATTGAACTTCATTCAACTTATAGATAATTGTCTAATTGAAATTAAATAGTATAAATATTGGATATTTGAACGTTTATATGATATGTAGATATATAATTGTATATTAATTTTAAATTATAATTTTTATTGTTATTACTTTTAAAAATTTTAAAATTTTATAATATTTATGCATGCACTATAACATTAGATATTTCTATAACATTTTTTTTTTTTGTATTTTAGTACAAATTTTGTATATGTAGTGAGAAGAGTAGAGGATGTGAGAGGATAATCACAACTTCCTTTATATGAAAATTTAAACTTTTGGATATGATGTTTGAAGAAGTATGAGATGTGGGGGTTTTGTTGCTTCCTTTGCATTTTTATACCATATATATGATGTTTATTATTAACTATAAATGTTTTTATTATCATATAAATGTGTAAGTGATGATTTTTGGTGAATTATATATTTTATTTTCTATTTATTTGACATCAATTAAAAAGTACATTAATATTTCTTTGTGATCTTCCTTATATTATATATTTTACTGAGGTTGGAGAGGATAAGGAAATGAACTTATGAAATTTCATAATATTTTACACCCAAGGACAGAATCCATTCACAAAGTGGAAAACCTCATCTTCTTCAAACATATCACTAATCTCCAATATAATTCCTAAAAAATCTTAGATGTAGCTTGAATATTTTCATATGCTTAAGAGCCAATTATTGATCCAGGAAATTTGAAATTAGTTCCCTATCCCAACATGAGTCTTCAAGGCTACTTTCATATTTGGCTAGTTTTCAATGTTCTCTATGTTGCACCATTTTGCCAAGTCTTTTTCTTAGTTTCTTCACCAAAGCTTTCTGGTACTTTTCGAGAGCATTGTCTCAAACTTCACCTTGGCTTCATTTAAACTTCCATTTATCTATTTCAAGTGTTTTTTCGACATCCAAACAAAATTTAACGAGTAATTTAGCATTATGGGTTCTATATTATGGTTGTGGTTCCTAATACTTACCCTCATATACGCCAGTGTAATATTCCCATTAGAAATATCTCATTCCAAAAAGGTAATGGACCTATATTCTTAATCATTGAGTTTTTACACAACATACTTTGACAAGTATTTCACCATTTCAAATTTTCCATTAACATTGGTGCTTAAGGATGCATTCATCATGTCTGAATTGTTTTTACATTCATGCATATTGTCATTAAAGCTTTGCACATGCAAGTCATCTCTTCTTCCAAAAATTATACCTTTCCTCCATTCTTAGAAAGAGAATTTGACGTCTTATAAACATTCCAAGTTTCCAAGGTTGCAATTATAGTCTTCATCCCTTAGGTATTGGAGTCATATCCATTGTTTTTATATTCATGATATGTTCTTTCCTTTACATGTGATCCAACCATTAGAAGTGCACTCAAATGTGTGTCGATTCATTCCAAAACCTACTATTTTTTTTCATGTCCATTCCAATTTCATGAAGAGTACTTTGATATCACTTTTCACAATAGTGACAATGGTAAAAAGCACAAACATCAACACTAAAACCACATCTCCTTTAGGAAGTAATAAAGACTATACTTTGATACCACCTATAGTAAACCCATAGTCTACCCAAACTTTTCTTAGCAAACTTGAGCTTCTCCCATGTCTATTTTAGCGCTTGAGGTTCTGTGACAATGTCTTGCCTTATCCACAAGGGCTTGGCTATTTCCTACTATAATTAGGCTATACCTTTCCTCGTAAGGTATACGAATAACTCTTCCTCAATGTATAATATATCAAATGAAACTAAGTCCTAGTTAATTGAACAATAGGTACATTTCCACCCACAACCTTCACAATATCGTAGCAATACTTAGCCAATGCAAAGCAAATCAAGGAAAAATGACATCCAACAATTAGAAAGAGTTCACAACACACATTTATATGTTATACCCAAAGTGGTTATTTAAGTTTACATAGATAAATAATTTTACCAAAACATGGGGAAGTTGCATCCTTTGCTTGAAAATGAGTACATATGTACAATGGTTTTAAGGAAATATTTCAGTATACCTATTTCACAATAATCTTGCACAAACCAACCCTTTAAGTAATAGTATACGTAAATCCTACAAGACCTACCTTATTCTTCTTCTGATGTGAGCAATGAAATTTGACCTATTATTCCTAACGCCTAACCTAGAGGAATTAAATAACTCCTTTTACACTCATGGTGAATGGTGAATCGTTTATTCCTTAACAATTTTGAGCCATCTGCCTTATAAGATTGCCTTGCTTTTGCAATCCCATTCACTCTAATGTGGACCCAAGTGTCATCCATAATATTACTTCCATAATCTTTGAACCTAATTCCTTAAGTTCCTTATTCATTGATCATCCACATCCAACAAGTGCACATGACAATGCACCCAACTTTTTCCATGTTCACTTCAGTGCATACAAGTGAACCTAAGTGTTTCTAACCACACCCACCCAAATTTATCCAAATATGACTAAGTTTTCTAAACTAACCACAAGGGTATCTAGGTTTTATCCAATATATGTGCACTTAGTAAATGCATACCACCTTTGTGCTCCATGGATTCTTGTGCCCAAAGGCATCATTTTCATCCATCACAACCCATATGTATAGACCACCCAACTCCTTAATTCTCATGTGGCACAAGAAAAAAAGTCATTCAATATTTCTATACCAATTTAGTCCATCATGCATCATACTTTCAAATCATATGGAGTCATCACCCATAACCCCAAATTTCCTTTCCCTCATGCCAAGTTTCCATCTAAGCTTATCTTGGTATTTCCCACTCAATACAAGCTACAGAGGTTTGTGATGCACCTAATTTTATTAAGGGAAACCAACACATCTCTGATAAACCTTGTGATAGTGCAAGGGTGCCCAAATATGACTCTTATAGCCATCAACATTCTATTATGTTGATGTGTCTTGAGCAATGAAAAACAACGTGATCATGTGGCAAAGGTTACTAAATACATTTAAATTTATGACCTTAAAGTAGGCCACTTCTACTGATCTAAAATAGATCTTAAATAATATTAAAGTAGAGCTAAATATTTTCCAAGAGTGAATTGATTGTTAACTTGATCGCTTATTATGGAAGACTGAAGGAGAAAACTTAATTTTAAGACTTAATACAGAACTTAAAAAGCACGATTAAACATGAATTTTTACTAAAGGAAAATATCGAAATAGAGATATAAGACAAAAAACATTGATTACATATTTCTTCCCTTGTGGACTATGTATCTGGGTCTTCTTTCGAGATGGGCACCCGTTTTATTAAGGATTGATTTGAGGAAGTATTTACAGAACAATTTAACCAGACTAAAAATGCTCATAGACACTTATGGTCTCTATCAACATAAATATATCTCTCCTATCTTTCCAACGGCTATCTCGGTTCCCAATTCTTCCTGCAGATGACAAAGGTACACTGAAAAAAAAATTATTCTCTCTTCATAAATATGAACACAAGCCTTCAAAATCAGTCTCTTCTTTCATTATGAGCAATGGTAGTTTTTATAATGTAGGTTCAGGTTCAATCTAGAAATCTCTTGGCCAAACATAGCATGTGGTTGAGTGAATTGAATGTGATTAGGTCTCATTCGAATAAAATTGGAAAACCTTAGAGATTAGGTGTCAAGGTCCATTAATTACATAGTGCATACATAAATTCAAAAACCCACAAATAGTATTTATGTTAAAAATAATGCCAACAATTTGATTCTAGCAGAAAATTGTTAATGAATCCATGTGATAGATTTGTAGAATAACCGCTGGCTGTGACCTAGGTGGTTAGTTCTGGCAGCTTCAACTCACAGTTCCGTTGTGGTCAGCCTCCATGTGACAACACATCCTGACAGTTAACTTATGTGGTCATGTTCTGAAAATTGTTGGCTCCTACGCACAAACTTCGTGACTATTCACATGTATCAACTCTATTGTGGTCATCCCTTTTGCGCAGTCAGCTCCGCTGTTAACCATTTAATATACTATATGTTTTGTAATAATATTTAATACATAGTCCGAAAGGGTTATATCACCGTAGTTTTAAAAGCATTGTGATATTCCATTTGGAGTTAGGTATGGTTTAGGACGATAGGTTTTATACATGACATGTTTGCGGTAGGTATTAAGCATAGGCTTAATGACTTAGGACTTAGGTATTAGTACCCCACTTAGCATAGGTATCCACCATCATATTTTTATGCTTAGGTTCAAAACCATGACATTACAATTTTTCCACATAAGGACATTTCTACCATGAAGTAACTTGCCACTTCCAACATCCTAAAAACTAGAGAAACTGAAGAACTGAAGACTGAAATGATCTTCACTAAATTGATGCAAGATCCTCCTGGATCAACCCTTTCCACCTAAACGATTTTGGACCAACAAAAGTTTTATTTTAGGAGATATCAGGTGATGGTCCATCTCCCTCACTCTTTCGATCTCCATCCACATGCTGGCTCAATTTTAAGCATGTTGCACATAAGCTAAAGATTCATCCCACAACTTAGGATGTTTTCTCCATTAATCTCTGAGAATATGTATCCCTATCATGTTCACCATGTTTATCTATCAATCGTTCGATGGATAAAAAGGTGTGATCTTCCTCATCTTTGTGTCCATGAGTCCCCACAAAGTGGACCAAAACTCTTCTACAAAGTGAGTGTCTTGGTCAAAAATAATGGGAGTAGGTAACCGAAATGAACCCATACCCTTTGAAAGAACATCTCTACAGTTTTTTCAGCAGTCACTTACTTTTTTCATGGAAAAATAATTCACATCTTGCTGAAACGATCAACCATGAAATACATGTAATC
This sequence comes from Pinus albicaulis, assembly GCA_034641835.2. Taxonomy (NCBI): domain Eukaryota; kingdom Viridiplantae; phylum Streptophyta; class Pinopsida; order Pinales; family Pinaceae; genus Pinus; species Pinus albicaulis. Next base: position 590,145,611 of record CM076571.1, read on the forward strand.
ATTCCCTCTCCTAGACATAGGAAGTCCTCCAAAAAAAATCCATGGAAATGTTGTCCCATGGTCGCAAAGGAACTAGAAGTGCCATATACAAGCCAATATTTTGATTTCTTGGTTTTTTGGTCAAACACATAACACATCCTTTAATTTACTTAATAACTGTTTCATGCATGTGAGGGCAGTAACAATACCTTTGAATTTGTGCCCTTTTCTTGCTTATGAAAAATGTCCTGAAATGCGAGAAGAATGTGCTTCCCAAATAACATGCGCCTCTTCTATTGGTGGTATGTAAAAATTACCCAGATGATATAAAATCCTATCATGAACATGAAAATTGACTTCTTCCACCTCAGTACCATTAGTTAGTAATGGATTGTAGATTTCTGTGGTGTAGATTTTCAGAATCAGAGCTCGGTATCAGTGACCATTAGTTAGTGATTCATAAATATCTTTGAAATCACCATTTCTACTATATTATTCTAAATAATTTTCATGTTTTAAATAACTATTCTGCAACACTATTTAAGAATTCAAAGATGGTATAGACAACATATCAGCAACTTCGGTTGTTACAACTTTCTTGTCGTTAATTACAAAGTGAATTTTCTGAAGGAATCCGATACATTTGTAATGACGATATTTTTACAACTTAGTCTAAGACTGAAGCTACTAAAGCGGCTAATGATCTATGTGAATCATTGTTTTCTTACCTATTAAGTAGTGTTTCCATTTCTTAACACTTTCAACCAAAACAAATAGTTCTTTATCATACTTCGAATAATTTGCAATTGCCTTAGGAAAAATTTCTAAATGAAAACAAATAGGTTTCGCTATTTGAAGTAAAACTGCACCCATTACATAACCACTACTATCTATTTCAATTTCAAATGTTTGTTTAAGATCTGGTAAAGCTAATATTTTTGTTGTGACAATTTTCTTCTTAAGTTTATCAAAAGCTTTTTGTTGTTTCCCTCCCCACTAAAAGGAAACTTTAGAACATGTTAAAGCATGTAACGATGATGAAATCAAAGAAAACTGAGAAATGAATTTCCTCCAATATTGAATTGCAACTAAGAAACTCCTTACTTCAATCACATTCTCTGGTCTTGGCCACTTAAAAATCACATCAATTTTAGTTGGATATATTTTCAAATGACCACATCCAACTATGTAACCAAGATAAATTAGTGAAGTTTTCCTAAACTCACATTCAAACAATTTAAGGTACAATTTTTCCTTTCGCAACACTTCGAAGAACTGTTTAACATGCCTAACATGCTCTTCCATACTAGAACTGAAAATCAAGATATCATCTAAGTAGATTATGAAAAATTTATCAATGTGCGGACATAATATATCATTCATAACCTGCATGAAAGTTGCTGGAGCATTACACAAAGAAAAATGCATCACTAACCATTCAAATAGCCCCTCCATAGTTTTAAATGTAGTTTTCCATATGTCATTTTCTGCAATGCGAATTTGATGATACCTACTACCCAAATCTAACTTAGTGAAATAGATAACATTTTTCAACTCGTTAAGTAAATCATCTATCTTGGGAAGAGGATATCTATTTTTTATTGTAATTTTATAAGGCACTAAATTCAACACACATTCTCCATGTCTCGTCTTTCTTAGGAACCAAATTTATGGGTAAACCACATGGAGATGAGTTGGGTCGAATGCAAGCTTTTTACACAAGCTCTTGGATTTGTTTCCTTATCTATTAATTCTCTATGACTGACATGAGATACATTCTGACATTAGGAAGAGGGGCATCAAAAATCAGTTGTATCTCATGTTGTATTTCCCGTTTATGAGGCAGATGTTTTGGTTCTTTAAATAAATATGAAAAGAATCTACCACTTTAACCAAAATATATTTAATCTGAGATTCACAGCCTAAAAAAGAATCATGTTGGTCCTTATGTTGTTATTTAAAAACCATGAGTACATATTTCTTACTTGAACTTATCTGATTAGCAATAACTAAATCCAAGTTTGTTTTGATTTTATATGCCTTGACAATGTATTCAATCCCATCTTTCTTAAGGTGATATTTATGCTCTTTCCTATGAAACACATCGTCACGGTCATAGAGATAAGGACTTCCTAGAACTACTCCACATATGTCTAATGGAATCACATCTAAATCCACTTCATCAATGTAATTAGTTGTGATAGAAATTTTTAAATGACATTTCTTTGTGACATTAATCTGAGTCTTTTCCTTTAGCGAACCTAATGGGTATGGTCTTGGATGATCCGGTGTCTCCAAACCCAATTCTTAACTAATTATTCAGATATTTAATATTCCTGTGATCTACTATCAAGCAAAGTGTCTATTTTTTGTGTGCTTAGAAGTTACCCTTATGTGAAATAATTCAACTCTTTTATCCTCATCCAGATGATTTATGTTTTAAGAAGATACAAAAGCACTAGAACTTGAACTAGTGTCAGAAATTTAACTTGTCGCAAACATTGTGGTTATTTTCCTTTCAAGACTTGAGTCCGAGCCCTAATATTGTTGGATTGTTGTATTAACTTTCTTTCACCTTTATTTTTCTCAAAATTCTTTGTTCTGAGTTCTGGGTGAATTTTCCAACATCTGGCTTCCTCATGTCTGATCCTTGAGCAATGAGTACGTGTAGGTTTTTCACTTTCCTTCTTAATTGTCACCATTTTCTTACCCTTTAAACTGCTCTTCCTCTTGTTGTCTTTGGAATACTTAATTTTCAACTATTCCAATGCTTTCTGTGAAAACTTGAATAGTCTGCCACCTGATTCAATATTTATGGCTTGAACACACACTTCATCAAAGTCATATGAAGTAAACATCAATAATGTGTTTTTTAAATATGAATGTAAACTGCCAATATACTTTAATAATGTTTCACATGTATCCAATGGAATACCAAGCACCAAATATTTCTTCCTGAACTCTTGAGTAAACATATGAAAAATATTCCCTTTACCTTGCCTCAAATGTTTCCAATCAATAAAAGCATGCTGCATGTATCCCAAAGGATATAATTGTTTTCTAAGATATTTAAAAAACTTAAACCATGAAGAGATGACTTTACATTTCTTCTTTAAATCTACTTGAGTTTTACTTTCCCACCAGATTAAAGTTTTTCCCCCCATTCTAAGTGTAGATAACTGAATTATTGTTCTTTCATCAGAAATGTTCTGAATTCTACATTACACTTCTAATTTTTTAGTCTAGTTATCTAACTTTTCAGGATTCATTTCGCCATCATAAATAGGTAGTTCAAATTTTACATCAAGTTTCAAAAGAGATGATTTTTTAGGCTTCTTTTCTATTTCAGAATCTGAAATAGATGAAGAAGAAGATGGATATGATGGATATTATGGACTAGAAGGAGGCTTATCATATTTTCCTTTTCTTTTTTCCTTCTTCATTGCCTTTGAAGAAGAGGATGCATATCTCTCCTTCTTATCTTCATAGAGTTCTCTCAACATCCATTGCATGTTAAAAAAAAAATGTTGAATCTCTTCCTCTCCCATGACCTTCACATTAGGAGTTTCATAGGTCCTCCCATTGTCGATCGTTGAGGGAATTTCCACTTTGCAACTTCTAAGTCGATCTCCTTAAGAGCTCCTTCTCCACGTCATTGTTGAGCAAGAAAGTCCCCTTGGCGGATAGAGGTGATCCCTCTAGCCATAGGGTGGGTCTAGCAACAAGGGAACATGATAAATTCCTAAATTCCTATCTTGTAATTGAAATATGGACTGGAAAAAATATCCTACCTCAGTTCAATAATTTTTTCCTGGCACGTGGCAGCGATCCTTCGATATTTTCCTTTACTCCTTGCGCTCAGTTGGTGACGATGTCCATGCACCTGAATAAGGATCAAACAAACATTTACAGCATACAAACATACTTATTCATCTACAACTATTCAACTAATCGAGGAGAGTTAAACACTTTGAATACAAATCGAAAAAAAGTTGGAACCAGAAACCGATCATGTAATATTGATATATGAAAAAGAATTTTACAACCTTATGCCTTGACATTGTACATATCCTTCGACGATTTCATTCGGGCATGTCTCAAGCATTCGTTCATTGTTCGGATTGATGAGGTAGTGGGCTTAAACTCTCTCTCACAATAGTGGGGTCTTCTCCGCTCTCTTCAACATACTAGCTATGTCTAATGATTGTTCAACTAGCTAAATTAATGTGAGGAAGAGGAATTTATAGGAGAGGATGAGGAATTTTTTGGATCCACATAAGGTGGAGGAGAGGTCTATCCCTTTGGGGAGTTTTGCATTTTTAGGAAATAATAGGCAAAAGGGAGAAAATCGACTTTTCTCATAAATATTTCAAACCATATAAGATTCGTTTCTATTTTAAAAAACTTTCCAAAATCATATTGGTGTTGGTTTCGTTTTGAGACATAGCACTGACTGGCACGAGGCTCTATGTTAATTTGTTCATGGGCACGAGGACATAACTACCTACCAAAGTCAACCCGAAGGCATAGGTTTATGAGATTTTTCTTGAGGAATGACCAACAAAGATCATGTTTCTGACATGAAAAGGGGTGCAATGATATTTATGGCAATGTATGATAGTACACAGGGATTATTGAAATGGTCCTCCAATGTTCGGGATGGGGATTGTAGGGACGGTGGAAAAATACTACATAGCAGATGCCCCCTAAAGCATTAAGTATGAGAGAGAGGGAGGGGTGAAATTATTTATGAGAACATGCCCAAACCAAAATTCCAACATCAGAAGACCTGTAAGATCAAGTAGATATGATATCTCTGATAGATGAATATGTGGTATGGGTGCAGCCATCCATAATACAGAACATGCAATAAGATCCAAGGTATGGACGCAGCCATCCAGTGAAAGGATCATAAAATATACTCAGGTATGGTCATATCCATCCAATCAGAAGATCATGCATATAGTCATGATAAATAATATTTTCCTGCAGCCTAGATTTGATTAGAGAAAATTGAGGGTCTTGTGCTTCGTCTCGACCCAAACAATTAGAAGTTCAGGCATGTGAAAGAATGAGTTCAAGTCAAACATTCAATAAAGTAACCTGATTACCAACCAAAGATGAAAATTGTTAACAAGCATGAGAGATACCACCAATAATGCCAATGGTTCTCAAGGTACTACTAGTACAATCCATAGAATGTGGACAATGAGCTGGACTCGAACACCCATGAAATAACATGATCGAAGGCCAATGATGAGAACTTGTCGTCAAATGTGAAGAACATGAAATTGAGGCATGCAATCTCTAAGGTACTGAAAGGGAGTATCTAGACCAGCTTCCTAGATAATGAGCTAAAGTCAACAGGAGGTGAAAGGTCGAAGGAGGGCCATAATTTTTCCCATATCATCAACATGAGAAAGAGGAATAGTATGATATTGAATCAGGACCGAACAGATGATTAGGGGTTGAAAACTGTAGAAGGAACTTCTCTTGAACATATTGGCAACATGAATCTGTAATTTGGAAGTATTTGACATCAATGGATCTAAGGTCATGGTGGCGAGGAAAAGAGAAGATGAGAGGTCAAAACGGATAACCATAACCCATGGAGGAAAAATGACGAATATGGGATGTCCCCAACCCGACATGAACTGCATACAAGTGTCATTTTCAAGAGTGACATACTATCGACACAACTGAGAACTGGTTCCATTTCCCCCCACCATTTTTAGTGACTACCCCAATTATTTTTGGAAACAAGCTTGAAGGGGATAGCATATGCTTGTCATGTAAATTTTTCCTTTGGACAAATCCATCCTAGTACATTTTATGAGCCCTAGGAAGGAGGAACTTGGTAACTTCATGATTACGACATCTGATGTCATTTATTTTTAACGAGTCCGACAAAGGGAAAAGTCAACTTCTTTTCATGTTTAGAGAGTTTGAAAAGAAGCGCAAAATAAAACTCCAGTGGATCCCTTTTAGTAAGTAGTCTCACAGACCCAAAAAGGTAGAAAACAATATCTGAGAGAACCTCTTAGCCATGCTCGACTAAGGTATTCCTTTTTCGTAAATAATCTATCCCAGCCCAAAAAAGGGGTAAATGTATACTGGGTAGCTGAAATTTTACTACCTTTAACGAGTTCAAAACGACAATACTCTCGACAACCTTTCCAATTTTTGAGATTAAAAAAAGAACTGAAGATGAATCCGGTGGGTGACTTTTTCATGTTTTTATCGAGTCTGAAAACGTAATAAAATACAACTCATTTCTTCATCATCATCATTTTTAGGACCTGTTGGTGCACAAGAAACAAACGTAAAACCCATTTTTTGAGATAAAATAATAAAATAATAAAAGAATGGCTAGAAACCTTATTAGGGTTTCTAAAATTTTATAAAAAATTCAATAAGTAAAAGCAATTCAGTTTTTACCTTTTCACCTTCTTGTGAGCATTTCTACCATTTTTTACTATGAACTTGCGGAGCTGACAACAAGCAATGTAAGAGGTCATTTGCAAATCCTTTTTTTCCAGCTATGAGATTTGATCTTCATATGCATTTTAAGCCATTTTTTATTTTCTATTTTGATGGTTTGATGGATTTTTGGGGAGATTTTGTACAAGTTTTGGTTGCGGTGGTTGGCGCATATTCCTAGCATGGAGTCACGCTAAACCCCAAAAATTTTGAACAGGGAGGCGCCAATTCGCACTATTGCTTGAAAAACAGTAGTGTCTAACGTCGCGGCCAAAAAATGTCAAGACATCCTTCAAAATTTCTGCTTCAAATGGTTTAAGCTTCAATACTATGGCTAATGGAAGCTTCAATTGTGGTTTTTGTTGAGAAGTTAGTGGCTAAGATGGTCATAGAGTGGAAAGAGAAAGAGCATGGAGAAGAGGATGACTAGGCCATGGGAAATGATGCAGGAATCCCTAAGGAATTGTGGGCTCCTAAAATTCTTCATGATGCCATGTTTAAGAGCTCAGCTAGATATACTGCAGTATTTGATTAGTGTGTGGGACACTGATGAGGAAGGATTCAAGATTCATGACCAAGAGCTGGAGATAGAAGTCTTCGACATTTATTTCATAACTGGATTTTTGTAGAGGGGAGTGAAACCATTGCTGACAATACCCGGGCCCTTGGAGAGAGAATGGGCATGCTAATAGATAGAGTTTTTACTAGAGCAAAGAAAGGATATAAGAGCGATAAAGTAGACATTCATTCAATGTCTGACTTAGAATTAAAGGTAGTGCTACATACTATAACTTGGGTCGTTGGATCTCAGGCTCCCCATGAAGCAACAAATACACAAATTCAACTTGTTGTATATTGCATGGATCCAACAATATTCAATTGGGTAGAAGCAGTGATAATCAACTTAAAATATTAGTTAACCAAATGCAAGAATGGAAAGCTAAAAAAAATTGGATATGGGTCCATCTTGATACCGTTCATCCTCGAACGATTTTTAATATTCCAGCACTAGGAGGTGATAATACCTATGCCACTAGCACGAGAGCCATGAATGGTCCATTGGGAGTAGTTAATTCCTCGATCAGGAGGTGGTCAATGGATTTCATGGAGACAAAAAAAAATTTACTGGCTACGCCAACCGCTCATCATGGTATAGGAGCGATCATACACTGGTACTAATTTTAGGGGTGATCCAGACCTTCCACTCCCAGAAGGAGATGAATGGGATCAAAATTTAGGTATAAATTCATTTTTTGGTTTTTATGAGCATTATGATTTTTTTTATATGTGTTCTGATATTTACTCATGTGCTGCAGATGTTGGCACAGAGAGACCTCCAAGGATGTCCCCCATAGCACAGAGGGTCCCACATGATTTTGAAGCAACCCCTCATGGTGAGGGAATTGAGGAAAAGGTGATCAAGCACAACTTGGAGGGACTCACAAGTGGGATTCTAGATTATGTGAAGTTCGAGGATGTCCCTCGCACTTATTAGAGGCACACTGCAGGAGTGTCTAACTGCATCCACCAACTAGTTAGGTGGGCATACATGAAGTAATGTGATAGCATGAGCACCATCCAAATTAGACTCGTAGGTTTCATTGCTGCATATTTTTTAGAGACATGTCTCAGGATGTAACCAAAACACATATATTTTTTGAACTATGATGCACACATGAATGAAAAAAATTGATATATATATATATATATATATATATATATATATATATATATATATATATACACACATATTCTTATTTTCCTGTCTAAATATTACTATGTAATTATGATTGCTTTTACAAATTTTGCAAATGTCTATCTAATACAATATTGGCTACTGTATCAATTGATGTATTAATTCTTATGGGAATATGTTGGTATGTGATATAATATAAATTCCTTTCTAACAAATGAAGACACAAATACATCCTTAAAATATGAGGGTTTCTAATAGAATAATTCCCATTGAGTTGGAGAACAACAAGATGAGAGTCTAGGTTTACAATTAATTGACGAATGTGGAGATAAATAGCTTCAGTTAGGAATTCAATGGCTTCACTGTATTCAGTGACATTGTTGGTTGTTTGCCCTAAACAAATACCTTGGAGGTCTACCAACTCACCGTTAGGATCATAAATCACCCAAGCCGTGGAGGATAGATTTTGGGTATTGCGGGAGGCACCGTTAGGGAAACTAACATAAGAAGTGACAGAAATCTGAAAAATAAGAAAAGAAATAATAAGAAGGAGAAACTGCTTGCAAAACACACCAAGCCAAAAAATGTACAAAAATGAAAAACACACTTATGTACAAAAGGACATGCATGAGAAACTCATGCATAATATTTTTTGAGATACAACCCATTTCTGGGTTGATCCAAGGGATAGAATTCATAATCAATAATATCATAGGCCTCGTTCTGCAAAACATTCTTGAAGATATAGGGCCCATGGCACATCGGTTCGAATTTACCTCCCCCCAACTTATCATGAGCTTGGTCATATAAGAGGACTAAGTCTCCTTCTATGAAGGTACGAGGGGAAACCGTCTGGTCAAAGTGGGCTTTAAACCTCTTTTTCTGTGGATTTATGAATACAGTAGCAAAGTGAGGAGTTTCATCAAGCCTGTCCAAATATAGAAGATGTTGTTCCTCTAGCGAGGTATTAGGCAGTAATTCGACAACTATATTGGGGGAAGGAATTTCACATTCAATCGGAAGGGTATCTTCTAGACCATAAACAAGCTAGAATGGGGTGAATCCGATTTAATCCTTCACCGAGGTTTGGTAAGCTCAGAGAACTGAAAACAAAATGAGATTCCAATTGGACTTGTGCATCCCAATCGTACGTTGAAGCATGGTGACTAAAACCTTGTTCATGGCTTCAACCTAGCCATTGGCCTGGGGGTATTACGACATTGAGTTGTTGTGGCACAAACCCAACTTAGTAGTCAACTCAGCCATCATATAATGGTGAAAATGAGAACCATGGTCGATGATAATGGCTTGAGGGACACCAAACTTGGTAATCACATGATTGAAAAGAAATTGAGCAGCCATATTATTGTTAGCTATCAGTTTAGGCATTGCTTCGACCCATTTAGTGAAGTAGTCTATGGCTATAATAATATAACCATTCCCCCCTATCGAGCGAGGGTCACATGACATAAATTGATACCCCACTTTGCAAAGGGACCAATGGTAATGATAGGATGGAGGTGAGTAGGTGGCACGTGCATATTGCGTAGGTAGATCTGGCACTCGTGACATTTACAGATAGCGAGGATATAGTATTTGAAAATGGTAGGCCTAAAATATCTAGCACGAGGGATTTTTTGAACAGTATCATATCCAAACATGTGACTGCCACATGCACGAGAGTAGCAATCTTTTGAGGACCTTTTCAACTTCCTCAAGCGTCAAACACTAATAGAGAATGGAATCATCTCCAAGGAAGTATAAAGTATTGCCGACTATATGATCAAGTTGTGAACGATGATAGATACGTCGATGAGAATCTTTAGTCAACTTAGACTAGAAGGTGTAATTTTGGAGATAAACAATGATATCATTGTACCATGGATCGAGGGTTCTAATCATAAAAAGAGTGTCATCTGGAATGTGTTCCTCATAGCTATAGGGAGTAGAGGAAGAAGGTAAAGAGAATATTAACTCTGTAAAAACCAATGACTTCTTCGATTTGGTGGTAGTGAAATCCAAATTGAACTCTAGGAGGATAAATATCCACTTGGAGTATTTTCCCCCCAACAATTTTTGAGTTAAAATATAAGTCATGGGGTTACAATAAAAAATCATGGTTGTTGTGCAGAGTAAAATATAATGGTGAAATTGTTGGATGCCTTGAATAGCTGTGAATGCCAGTTTCTATAAATAAGAATAACGTGTTTCAGTGTTGAGAATATTGAGGCTCAAATAACAAATGACATGTTCATCACCATCTTCATCATCTTGTACTATAACCATGAAAATAGTGCTAAAAGTGGTAGAAAAATAGAGTGAATAGTCGCGATGATAATTTGGGTGACGCAAAAGAGGAGTGTTGACAGGAAAAGTCTTCAGTGCATAGAAAGATTTTGGGGAATTTTCATCCCATAGGAATGGGACAACTTTCTTAAGTAATCATGTGAAACCTTTAGCTACTTGAGCATATTTCGATATAAAACATCGCAAGAAATTAGGTTTCCCTTGAAAACTCTGCAACTAATGTAAGATGAATGTTGTAGCATCTACAATGAAGAAAAATTTGATGGAGGTGTGTCAAATGATCCTTACACTTAGCGGAATGAACTGGAAGGTCATCCACGTAAGGTTGAAAATTTTGATTAATATCTTGAAAAGTGTATGACATTTCTTGTTGGAACGTGGCACCAGCATTCTTAAGGCAAAAAGGGAGCTACTTGTATGCGAATGTTTCCCATGGGTAGATGAAGGCGGTCTTATGTTGATCAGCCGGTAGGATGTTTATCTAGTTGTAACAATAGAACCCATCCATAAGGGAAAATATCTCACTCCTAGCACATTCTTCAATGATATGGTCGATGAACGGAGTGGGATAGTTATCCTTAGGAAAAGCACGATCGATATCATGATAATCCACACAGACGCAAATAGTACCCTACTTTTTATCCATATGGATGATGTTAGAGACCCAATATGTCAATGGGATCAGATAAATGAAGCCTTCTTTGAGAATTTTTTTAACTTCTCCCTTTATGGCAGCTGGCTTTCTAGGGTGCATGGGGTGAAGCCATTAACAAACTGTTTTTGCATCAAGGTAAGTAGGGATCTCGTGCATGACTATACTAGGATCAATGACTGGGATTTCATTGTAGGGCCAAGCAAAAATGTAGCTAAACTCTTGGAAGAGACTAGTATAGACCTCGATCTCATTAGGAGAACAGGTCACCCCAATTTGGATGTTCTTGACCACCCCCAGTTCAATGGAGATGTCAATAAGCATCATTTGAGTAATATTCCCCATGTTTCCTTCTGCATAAATTTCATGTGTCAAGATGGGAATTTGAAGTGGATGGGAAGAAGCTCGAGAAGAAAAATTCTCAAGACAAGTAGACATTACCCCAAGGCCAGGCAGAAAGGAGGAACGATGATGACTATCATCCCAGGGATTTTCCTCAAGATACATGGTTTCCATTATGACTTCATTAGTTGGAGAGGTCTCATTCAAAGGATTAGGAGAATCCGAAGCACCGATCTAAGGGAATTGAGAATACATCTCGAGAGGCACACTCAAAGGAGTATGATCAAAGGGAGGAGAAGCTGAAGATGAGATAACTTCACAATAATCAATTTATATTGGGCTTGACAACATTATGTCGCCAAACGAATCAAACTGTTTAGGTGAAGGGATTATCCACAGATCAGAAGACGTGGAGATCATATTGACTCAAGCAGTGCTGGGCGGAGGAAGAGAAAAGAGACCCATAAGGGCAGGATCTTTGAAAAGTCCCAGACCTACACCTTTGTAAGGCGTAGGACTACAGTCTACATATGGAACGTTTCTCTTGGAGGAGGTGGAAGTGAAAAAGGATAACTGATCGACAATGATAATATTTCCTTCATGTAGGAATCGAAGAAAGTGAAAGAGACTAGACAGTGCACATAGCATGGGATGAGTCCAACTGCGACCAAGGAGAAGATTATAATTGACCTTGGAGTCAATGAATTCAACCTTAAAATTAACCATTTTTCCCTCACACGTTATAGGTAAGCTCGTGAGGACACTAAGAGGGTGAGATTCCCTTTCGTCGAAGGCCTCTAAATTGTTTGGAGACTCGTTAAGGGGTGGGAACCAATGGCTTTCTTGCATGCAACGAACATGACGCAAGTAGATGCACCTTCGTCCATGACTACTTGATGGATATTATTACTATTAATCCCAACTTGGATAATCAAATAAAGCTCATGAGGGAGATGTGAAACAAAATTTTCCAGATCAAAAGTGATAAGGCTTGAATCGGTGGGGTCAACCCCTCTAATAGCAGATAGAAAAGCCTTCCATTGTGACAGAGAGCTCTAAAGAACCTCCAATATGGACATAGTGGATGGCACCTAAGCCAAATCCAAATCCTCAACATTATTGTAATGTTGAGCGGCATGGGCGTTTGGCTTATAGAAGGACTTACGGATTGCGCCTTTAGAAGGTGGATGTACAATAGTCTCGGGACTGGTCTATTCAATGTGAAGAGGGCTAGAAGTAGGCAGAGAAGGAGGACCATCTACAATCTCTTTCCCCACCCTGTAACGGGGTTTAGTATAATATTTCTATCTTTCCGCAATAGATATGGGTGCAGCACCATTCATCATGAAAACTTGGGAGCCAAAAGGGGAAGAGGATTTAGGTTGCTCCACCATTTGAGTTTGTTGTGATGGAAATGGTTCTTTAATAATAACCAAAGTTCCTTAAGTGCCTTTGAGAATTGGACTCACCTCGACCCATCATGGACAGTCTTTGGTTTAATGTGCATCGTCACATATCAAATAAGGGTACCTTGGTTTACATTTCAATCCATCACCAGTATTGGTTTTAGGAGAATCTTGCTTTGGGGTATCGGCTTTGTCCTTGCCTTTACCATTCATCTTACCTTTGAAAGATTTATCTATCGAGGTGGACAGGACATCGTTAACTTCCATAGTCTTTCCAAGATTAGGAGGTGGATGAGAAGTAGTATGATTGGAAGAAGTAGATTTATGCTTCAAAAAATTGGAAGAAGACTTACGGAAATTCTCAGACATAGAACCAATGATATCATCGACAGATGGTGTCGCCGATGCTTTGGAAGTTCTAGAGCGTGGAGCATCAGGCAAGATTTCATAAAGTGTGCCAGATTGAGAGTACATGAGATCGAGGTACTGGACATGAGCGATGGCTTTCTCCTCAGTAACACATGCCCCCATAGCGAAGTCCTTAGCAATCAGACCAATAAAAGAGGTAGCGAACCAATCAGTCAGAAGTTGATCAGGGATTTCAAACTTTATTAAACAAAGACGCCACCTGCTTTCATGAATGTGATCAGAGATATGGGTGGCATGATTTTTTTTCTAAGATGTTAGGAGGTGCGTTCTAGTTTCATAATGAACTGATAACTGAAAGTTGTGAGAAATTTCGTTGCAAGAGAGTTGAAATATTGAAATATGCCACAGGAGAGCTCAATGTACCACTTTGTAGTGGAACCAATTAGAGTCCTTTGAAAAAGACGTAAACAAATAGAATCATCAATCCAGAATTTAGAGGAGAACCATAGGTGGTACATCATAACATGCTCCTGGGGGTTTTCTCCGAATTTTCCTTCAAACTTGGGACAATCGCCGGAATCCTGGTGGGAACTGGGGGCCAATATGGATTATGAAGAATAGGATCACTCGTTAACTTCTACACATCGAGAAACTCCAACATAGCAAGGAATGAAAATTGTGGACTAAAAGGCATCGCCGGCCCTCGATAAATACCATCATTAGGGTTCCAATAAGGTCGGGAGAAATTTTGAGCCCATATGTTTTGTCTCGGAGGATTTTTCCCATAGCGGTTATAATTTTGATAATTTTTCCCATAAACCAGTTGAGGACTAGGTAACCAATTCTGAGTGAACCACTGAGGTCCATCTGGAGAAACATGTGGATTTTTTTACAGGATGAAAGAAGAGCCTTAGGCTGGACCTTGTACCATCGAAGGTTGACCATGATGAGTAAAAGGTTGGCCCTGAGGCTACACAGGTTTTCCCTCGGGTGTAGGTTGGCATGAAGGAAGTGGACCAGGTTCCCCTGAAAACTAGGTTGACCAGATGGTTGAGATAAGCCAGGTTTTCCTTGAAGACTAGGTTGATCCAGCTGACCAGTGGAGGGTTGGCCTTTTTGTACAAGAGATGGGCCGTTCTGAAAGTAAGGTTGCTTCGGTTGCACGAAAGGTTTTCCCTAGGGTAGATATATTTTCCCTTGAGGAACATAAGGTGGTCCTTGATGAACATGAGGTTGACCAGTAGGACTATAGGGTTGTCCTTGTTGAACTCAATATTGTCCCTGATAGGGTTGTCTTTACATACCATAGGTTTTTCCATATTGATATGTAAACTAGTTTGGGCGAACCATAAGTTGTGGTGTTTGAACATACAATGGAACTTGCATAAGAGGCCCGTGGTAATAGACAGGATTCCCATGTTCATCGTAGTATTGTGGTAGATTTACTTGAGTCAAAATCTGGTGAGAACCCTAGGGGAGATAATGATAGTGCTGAATAGCCATCATATACTAGTCATATGATAAAGCTCTCAGAATAGGATTAGAGGAGATAGGCATACTACCAATAGGTTGGTGGAATCTTGAAATGTGAGGTTTTGATCCACTCACAACGGGCCCAACAGGCATCACAAAAGCATTAGGATGCATCCCATGAACAACATAAGATGACAACAATGATGGAATAACACTAGCGGATGGTGTGGAGGAAGCCACACAAACCGTGGGTTGGGTTGCGATAGAGATAAAAATTGAAATCAAAGAGGATGAACCCGACAAAAACAAACCTATAGAGAGAGCCACCGTACTTGAACATAGAGAGTTTTGGTACAAATATGTAGCACTAGAGATTATCTCACCCAAAGAACGATAACCAGCCAAGAGAGATGAAGGATGAGAGGAAGGTTGAGTCATCACATAAGGAAATACTCAAGAGGGAACTGATATTCTCCCGTTGATACAAAAGTCTCTTCACCACTAATAGGACTTGAGGCATCTATATCGGATGGAGACCTTTCAAGGAACAACTGGCAAGAAGTAGAGGGAAAAGCACTGGAAAAATGTGTCATGGGTGAACTGGAGCGTCGAGGGGGATCTTCTGTCAATAATAAAAAATCATGTGGGGGCTTCTAATTGATGTCAAAAAACTCCTCAGTGGGAGACCAGGTGGCGAGAGGTTGAACGCTTGGGAGCATAGCACCTTTAAGGTTCTGAGTCCCAACAGACCGAGGTGTCTCCAAAGAAACCCCGAGGGGAGGCTCTTCAATATGAGGTAATGAAGAGGATGATGAAATTATTGGCTCCGCCACAATGACTTTGTCTCAAAGAAAAGAAGAGAAAAGAGATGATCAATTTGAGGCTTTAAGAAAAATCACTAAGGAATCACTGATGAACTGGCCAAGAAAATAACTTTACCAAGCGTGTGATCATGGGTGATTAATTTTATGACACTTAAAAAAAAAATTTCCTTTTCATGTTTTAAGAGTCGATAAAGGGACAAAAGGTGACTCTAGTCACTTTCAGTTTGAACGAGCTTCAAAGGACAAGTGCTCGATGATATTTTAAAATTTTAAAGAGTCATGGAAAGATCAAAATGACTACAAAGGAACTCTAGGAAAGAGGGTGTGCCAAGTTCCCGTCAATTGTAATATACACCTTGGTTACCAAGTGAAAGATAAATGACCAAGGAATTAATGTACGTGTAGGAAGTCTCCTCGAACGATGTGTTCGGTGTATCACAGTTAGAGGGCGGCAGACTCAGCTTCCTATGGATAAATGATTGCAACCTATAAGGGTATCCATTTATATACGTGATGGTATGGGGAGAACAAGTCCATACTAGCATTGTCTAATTCCAGATGGTGAGTGAAAACTGCTAGGTTTAATGATGTCGAAACACGTCACTAGCCTAAACCTCTAAGTGTGGGTGTTAAGTTTCAATGCTTCCTTAGGTTGATTGAGTTTATTTTATAGTTTATCCTGAAATTATGTTTCAGTTTCAAGGCTTTATCGAATGTAATCTCAAACTTATAATGCACAACTAGATGAGAGAAAGCATTTCATTTCAAGTCGATGAAAAGCTAGCTAAGAGAGGGATATAAGTTCAAAACAAAGCAATCATCAATCGAATCCAAGAAAGACAATTTCCTTTACGCTACTAACATAACCAAAGAAGAAAATGAAATAATTTTCTCTTGTTTTTCACTTTCTAATGGAAAATAAACCTAATAATGAAAAAGAGTACTTTTCATTTTCAAACAGAAAGGAAGAATGCATATTTTGTTCTTTTGTATGATTGAGAAGCTATAACGCAATGTTACACTAAAAGAAAGAAAAACACTATATTTGAGAAACTTCGAATGAAATGATTAAAACACAAAGAGACCAATTCAAATCGAATGTAAAACACACTCAAAACCAGACATGAATTTCTTCATATACAAAAAGGAATTTCAAGTCGATTCAATGAGAAATTTGATCTATGCTCAGGGCGATAGAGAGAGGGTCAAACAAACACCAAGATGACAATTCAACAATCCTACAACACATAGAATTGAAAGAAAATACCAATCAATCAGACAACAAGCTGAAAAGATGAATGACGACACTGACTCATATACAGCTTAGAGACTCAATTAACATGTGACCGAGAAAACAATCAAAGACACCTAGAAACACTGGGATGAAAATTCCACATTGATCAAATGAGAGATAACTAACCAAAATGAATGAGATAGAGGAGTTAAGAACCAATCGAAAATGGATCAATCCAGAAGAAAAACCAATCCAGAGGGAAATATACACTGGAAGCTCAGGGAAGAAGCCCAAAAATCAAGCCTACTAGTATCAGCGTGACTATTCAATTGTAATTCACACTGAAAAGGGAAAATTGAACTCGTGCCAAAGAAACTTGTGGCAGTGGGCATGAATGTTAGGAAAAAAAAAGTGTCGAGTAAGGAAACCAAGGAAAGAGGAAAGGGAAGTTGAGGAAAAAATAGGCTTATCAATCCGAGAATAGGTGAAGTGGTTTGAAGCTGTTAGATAAGAAAAATAAAGTAGAGAAAGGATAATACAACCAAATTTAGACAGACAAGAAAAACTTCAAAACACACAACGAGAGACGACAACCACACTCCTCCCTAGTATTGTCTCCAACTTGTTAAGCAAGAAAATCCCCTCTGTGGACAAAGGCGATCCCTCTAGCCTTAGGGTGGGTCTAGCAACAGGGGAACACGCTGATTTCCTAAATTCCTAGCTTGAAAATGAAATATGGACTGGAATAGATGTCCTACCTCAGTCCAATTCTTTTTTCGTGGCATGTGGTAGTGATCCTTAAATATTTGTCTTCACGCCTTGCGCTCCATTGGCGCAGATATCCATGCACTTGAATAAATATCAAACAAACATTGAAAACATACAAACATATATATTCATCTATAGCTATTCAACTAGTCAAGGAGATTTAAACACTTCGAATACAAATGGAAACAAAGTTGGAACCAGAAACTAGTCATGTAATATTGATATATGAAAAACAAGTTTACAACCTTATGCCTTGAAGTTGTAGATCTCCTTCGACGGGTTCAGTCAGACACGTCTCAAGCATTCATTCACCGTTTGGCTCGATGAGGTAGTGGGCTTAAACTCTCTCTCACAACAATGGAGTCTTCTCTGCTCTATTCAACACACCAGCTATGTCTGATGTCTGTTCAGCTAGTTCAATCAATGTAAGGAAGAAGAATTTATAGGATAGGAGGAGTAGTTTTGGAATCCACATAAGGTGGAGGAGAGGTCTATCGCTTTGGGGAGTTTCACATTTGTAGGAACTAATAGGCGAGAGGGAGAAACTCGACCTGATATAGCCGAACAAAGAACCATGAATCCGCTCATGAAGCTGTTAAACCATAGAAGATTTGTTTCTATTTTAAAAAACTTTCCAAAAGCAGTTGAGTGCGGGTGCCCTTCTGAGACATAGTGCTGACCGGTGTGAGGGTCAATTTTAATTTTTTAATGAGCACGGGGATATAACTACCTACCGGCACTGACGCAAAATCATAGGTTTATGAGGGTTTTCTTGAGGAATTATCAACAGAGATCATGTTTGTGACATGCCAAGGGGTGCAATGACATTTATGGAAATGCATGAAAGTACACGGGGGTCACCAAAGTGGTCCTCCAATCTTTGAGATGGGATTGCAGGGATGGTTACAAAATACTATGTAACAATCGCAACATGGACATGGTTAACATTCAATGGAAAAAATTATGCAACACAACGTGCTCTGATACCAAAATATATATGATCTGAAATAGATATGAAATAATAGTGAAGTAGAAATGAATATTTTCCAACAATGAATTGATTCTTAACTTGATTTCTTAGCGTGGAAGACTGAAAGAAAACAATTAATTTTACGACTTAATCCAGAACTTTAGAAGCATAATTAAACATGAATTTTCAACAAAGGAAAATACAAAAACAGAGATATAAGACAACAAACCTTAATTACTGATCAGGACTTCATAAATTTTTCTCAAAATTTAAAGTTACAGGATTGGTTTGAAACCATGATGGTTGCATAAATATCTTCTTCCCTATTCTGGTGTCGTGAACTATTTGAAAAACTAAAGTCATCTGCGGAAGATATCACGTTTTGGTCGAAATGCCAAACAGGTAAAATTGCGACAATTTGACTAGGTTTGACTTGGATGCATAATAAGGAAAGTGGAATGTATAGTAAGAAAAAAAGGAATATTCCTCAAAATATTCCTTTCCATCGGACCAACTGTTGGAGGACAAGTGTCAGTTCTTTATTCATGGTATGGTTTGGAGGAGCTAATTAGAAGCTACCATGTGGCTAACCGTGAGGCTGCCACATGGGCCTACAATAACATATCAACATTTTATGGGAGGCATCAGGGCTCAACCCCCTGACCTCTGCTGGGCATTCCCAACCATTTACCATCCATGCTACAATATTTTCTTAACCTTATTGGGTTGCGAGTTATATTTATCGCCTGTTGAAATGCTATTTGGGGGTTGGGAACAACTTGGGTTGCGAGTTATATTTATCGTGTGCTGAAATGGTGTTTGGGGGTTGGGAACCACTAGTGGTCCCAATCCACCAGAAATTCCATAGTATTGTCACATGGAAAGAGTTTAAGGACACCAAACTCCATGCAGTTAGCGCTAGTCGAAAATAACAACCTACAATACAAACGAACACAACCACAATTTATTGCGTTAGTTCCACTCTGATGGTTCTGTAAGTGGTTTGGGGATGTGCATGTGGCCACCACCCAATCCCTAACAGTTAATTTCCATCCAGTTTTGGCAGTAAGTTTAGGGGCATGCCTAAATTGGTGTGTATGCCATTTTTAACTCCAGTTAACTGGAGTTCTCCACTTTTAGTGGAGTTTTCGTAGGATATAGTGAGAAAAAGTGTAGGAGACTCAATTTTCGCCCATTTTGAGTGAATTAAGAGTCATTTTTCACTAATTGGAGCATCTTGGAGTCATTGGTCTAGAGGAAACAACCATTAGAGAAATTTAACTACGTGTAATAGAAAACTTTTGAGCATAATGAAAGATGGACAAGCCATTGGGAACTAGACTAGAAGATGTAGCTCATTAGGGATGAACTACTTCATCATGCCTGCTATGTAAATTTCATGTGGTGACTTATTTTTCTATTTTACACTACTATTAAATGTTATTTATGCTTTTTTTATGCTTCTAATTCACTAAAAAACATCTACAATTCATGGACAAACTACTCAAACCTTATGCAAACTAATGAACTGATTATGCACATGTTTTTAAACTAAAAAGACACTTAGCACAACAAAACTAATAAAATAATTTCATATCAGATTGGTATCAGAGCTAGAGTTTATTTTCTGATGTTTTTTAGTGCAAATAATCGTTTAACTATTTGCAAGTTTTATATGCTTACAAGGCTCAAGCTCAAAAGGGGAGAAGGAAAATTTGTTGAAGCAGACGGGTCTCAAAAAGAGTCAAAGCAAAGGAGAGCAAGATTGCCACAATCTCCACCACCTAGTTTACCTCCTAAATAAGTATAAGCTCAATTAAGCATGCCTCATGAGCAAGGAGAAACACATGAAGAAGTCTATGCTAAGGAGGAATAAAGTGTGTTCAGGAAATCATTTCTTGACATGACTGAGATGGTTCAAATTCTTTATCAGGAAAGGAGTGAAAGACTAGAAGGAGAAGGATCTAAACTTCAAAAGGAAGGACAAGGTTCTTTACGAGGTCAACATGATGAAGACAAGTCAAAGAAGGGAGATGGAGGAAATGGAGGCAATGGAGAGCCATCATCCTCAACCTCATCATCATCATCATCATCCTCTACTTCTTCTTTAGTACATTAGCCACACAAGTCCAAGAGTACTAGTAAAAATCCTTTTTTAAAACTTAATGTTAAGTTAGAATTACCAATGTTTAATAGTGAAGTATATGTAGACAAGCTAGATAATTAGATTTGACAATTGGAGGTCTATTTGGCAATACAGGACCTTCAATATAATGATACAAAAATCCAATTAGCTTCTTTGAGAATGGAAGATGCAGCACTTTTTTGGTGGGAAGCCAAAACAAAGGAGGAACTCAAGAAACATGGTAATATTATTCTATCATGGTCATATTTCATTACTGCTATTAAACAAAAGTTTTATCCATTAGCTCATATGCAAAAAGCCATCATGAACTACCATAACTTTGGGCAATTAAAGGGACAAAATGTGCAAGAATACACCCAGGAATTTAGGAGAAGAACTCTCTTATTAGCGGTGGATTTTCAGAGTCAAGATAATTTGCTAAAGCACATATGAGGCTTACATAGCTACCTAAAACATACTATTCTCATGTTTAACCCCACCAGTCTAGATGAATTTTGTGTTTAGGCCACACATCTAGAAGCTAGAGGGAAGAACATTTCTGAAGAGGGTAGAAAGAAACCTTTTAAGGGTAAAGCCAAGGAAAATACCTCAAAAGGTAAAAATAAAAATAATTCATATATTAAGAAAGAGGGAGAAAAAGTGACTTGTAAAAATTGTTCAAAAGAAGGCCATGATGAAACTCATTGTTGGAAATTACATCCTAAATTGATGCGAAAGAAACCCAATAACGAAGGGAAACGGAAAATTGTTGCTACAACTCAACATGATTTAGGATCTAATTTAGGTGACGAAACTAAAATCATAGCTATGGGGCTGAATAACATTAACAGAAAAGAAATTGAAAATAAACCCAATACCAGTACATCAAACTGTCACATAAACACTCCAAATGAAGATGAAATAATAGAATTGTTTCATGTGAGGGTCATATCCAAGCATACCAAGATTAACACATTGTTTGAAAGTGGGTCACAAGAAAACCTAATCTCTGAATATTTGGTCAAGAAACTTAACCTTGAGACCATACCACATCCAAAACCATATCCATTGGGTTGGATTTGTAAGGATGAAAATCTACAAGTTTTAAAGAAATGTATATTGAGGTTTGTAATCACAACAAGCTTTGTTGACAAAGCTGAATTAGATGTGGTTCAACTTGACATTACTAGTATTGTATTAGGGATTCCTTACTTGTATGATAAGAAAACGATCTTCCATTTCCATGAGAATAAGTATCATTTATTCAAATATGGCATGGAGTTCATTGTTAGAGAACATCGCAAGAAGAAAAAAATTCCATTAATATATGCGAGACAGGTAAAGAGGCTAGTAAATTCAAGTAAGGATTTTTTTTCTTCTTATGATTAAGCCTAAAGTTGATATTAATCATGAATATTTTGAAGGTTGTGATCATAAGTTGAAATCAGATTTATATGATGTGGTTAATGGATATCATGAGATGTTTCAGGAGCCAACGGGAATGCCTCCAAAAAGGAAAATTCAACATGAAATTCAGTTGCAACAAGATTATCCTCTTCCAAACATCGGTATGTATCGCATGTTGATAATGGAGAATATTTAAATAAAGAGGCAAATCAAAAATATGTTGGATAAAGGAATCATAAGCCCAAGCACCTCGCCATGCGGTTCACCCATAGTCTTGATACCAAAGAAAGATGGGACTTGGTGCATGTGTGTATATTTTCGAGTTTTGAACAAGATTACAGTAAAAAAATATTTACCCATTCCTAAGAATAGATGATTTTATTAATCAAATGAAAAAAGATTTTTTTTTCACTAAGTTAGATTTACTAAGTGGATATCATCAAGTAAGAATTGCAGAAAGTGATGTATGGAAAACTGCATTTAAAACCAAACAAGGACTATTTGAGTGGCTAGCTATGCCCTTTGGTTTATGTAATGCATCAGAAAATTTCATGTGAGTTATGGATTATTTTTTGCGACCATTCCTTGATGAATTTATTATTTTTTACTTAGATGACATTTTTATTTTCAGGAAAAAAAAAAAAAAAGATCATGTCTTGCATGTGAATATAGTGCTTGATATTTTGAAGAAAGAGAAATTGTTTCTTAAGATGTCAAAGTGTTAGTTTGGAAAGACTTCTTTGGTCTATTTTGGACATATTATAGGAGGAGGATAATTGAGGATTGATACTTCTAAAGTGGAGGATATTGTGAATTGGTCCACACCCAAAAGAGTTACTGAGGTAAGAAGTTTCTTAGGTGCAACTCAATATTGGAGGAAGTTTATTGTTAACTTTTCTTCCATCGCAAATCCTATGCATGCAGTGAGAAGTATGAAGAAATGATTCCAATAGGGAGGAAAATAGTAGCCAGCTTTTGAAGCTTTAAAATAAAAGATCAGTTTAGCTTCGGTCCTTGGATTACCAAATTTGAGACAGCCATTCGAGATACAGACTGATGCTAGTGATTATGCTATGGGCGCACTACTTTTGCAACATGGTAAGCCTATAACCTTTCATTCAGAAACTTTTAATGGTGTTGTGACTAATTATCCTACATATGACAAGGAAATATATGCATTGGAACAAAGTGTCATGAAGTGGAAACACTACTTGATGGGTAAAGGGAGTATTATACATACCGATCACCAACCATTACAGTACTTGTAGTCACAAAAAAAATTGCAGAAATCAAGAAATTTTAGGTGGATGGGATTTCTTCAACAATTTCACTTGGTTATAAGTTACAAAAAAAGTATATTCAATAAAGTTCCAGATATGCTTTCAAGACCAATAATTAGTGCTTCTACTTTACTTAATAATGATTTTGTTGTACATGAGAGTTACATAGAACAATATGCACATGACATTGATTTCCAAGATGTGTATGCCGGTTTGAGTGAAGGGAATCAAGTTTAAGAGAAATATTATCACATGTATAACAATTTGTTGCTTCATTTGGGCAAGCTATGTATTCCACAAGGAGAGAGGCTAAGTGTCATGAGATAATATCACTCTTCTCTTATTTTTGGACAATTTGGGGTAAGAAAAAAAATGGCACATCTACATAGGTATTTTTATTGGCCTCACATGATAGATAATGTGTCAAATTTTATAAGAGGTTGTTCTTTGTGTGCAACAAGTAATTCTAGTAATAGGAATCTTGTATTGTACATGCCACTACCGGTACCATCAAGGCCATGGGAGAGTGTGTCCATGGAATTTGTTGGAGTTCTACCTATTTCAAGAAAGCAACATGATTATATTTTTGTGTTCGTGGATAGATTCAGTAAAATGTGTATACTTATGCCATGTATGAAAACCATTACTGCTGAAAAAACTGTTGAAATTTATTTTCAAAATGTTTGGGTTCATTTTGGATTGTCCACTTCTATTGTTAGTGACAAGGATTCCAGGTTCATTGGTAATTTTTGGTCAAATATATGGAGAATGATGGACACAAAGTTGAAAAAGAATACCACTTTTCATCCAAAAAAATATGGACAAACCAAGGTGGTGAAAAGAGTAGTTGTGCATCTATTGAGAGGATATTGCAGCAAACATCCTATGTTGTGGGATGAGCAACTGCATTACATTCAACACACTTAAAACTGGGAAAAGAACTTTTCAACACAAACCTCACCTTTTGAAGTATGCTTTGGGTATTTTCGAAAATCGTGATTAGACTTCATCTTTGGTAAGGATGTTGCAATTGATGGCCATAATGATATTGATAAGGCTCCAAAGTTCATTTAGAAAATTCATATTATACATCAACAAGTTCAAGAATAGCTTGAGAAAAGTCAAAGAAAATAAAAAGAGAGGCATGAAAAACAATAGGTTGATTACAAGTTTCAAGAGGGAAATGAGGTATGGTTTCACATTAGAAAAGAAGGGATGCAAGGGGAAGGTAAAGAGCTCAAACCCATTCGCTATGGTCCTTTCAAGATCATAAATAAAGTTGGTAATAATGCATTCAAACTTGACTTGCCTTCTTACATGAAAATGTATTCAGTTGTTAATGTTGAAAACTTACGCTTCCATGAGCCACCTTTGATCGATGATCAAGGAAGTGATGTGCAACTACCTTCTATTGAATATTTATCATCAGAATTTTTGGATGAGCTCAAAGAAGATACAATTCTTGACAGGAGGACAAGAGAATCAAAGAGGGGAAGTGTTGACTACCTCCGAGTTTGGCTCAAAGGAACTAAACCAAGCAAGGTAAAATGGATGGAGGTTGGAAAGGTGAGGGAGTTGTACACTCATCTACTGAATAGGTAATCAAGTCTTTTGGGGTCCAAAAGCTTCCGAATGGGGAGGAATGATCAGGAGTTCATAAATTTTTCTCAAACTTCAAAGTTATAGGATTGGGTTGAAACTAGGTTGGCTGAAAATATCTTGTCTTTTGGCTTCCAGCACCGTGAATGGTTCAAAAAAATTATGTCATATAAGGAAGATATTGTGTTCTAATATAAATGTCAAATAAGTAGAATTGCGACAGTTTGACCAGGTTTGACTTGGATGCACAGTCATAAAAGTGGAATGTAGAGTCAGAAAAAAAGGAATATTCCTTGGAATATTCCTTTCCACGAGACCAAATTTTGGAGGAAAAGTGTCAGTGTTTTATTCACGGTATTGTTTTCAAGAGGAAATTAGAAGCTACCACGTGTCCAGCCCTAAGGCCACCAGATGGCCCCACAACAACATATCAAAATTTTATGGGAGGCAGCAGGGCTCGGCCCCCTGACCTCCGCTGGGAATGCACAACCGTTTACCATCCATGCTACAAGAGTTTCTTAACCATATTGGGTTTCAACTTATATTTATCATGCGTTGAAATGGTGTTTGGGGATTGGGAATTGCCGACGGTCCCAAACCGCCAGCAGTTCCATAATATTTTCACATGGAAATGGTTTAACGACACCAAAATTTAGGTGGTTAGCACTAACTGACAAAAACAACTTGCAATTCAAATGAACACAACCACAATTTATTGCATTAGTTCTGGTCCGACAGTTATGTAAGCGGTTCGACGGTGCACATGTGGCCACCACCCAACCAATAACACTTAATGCGTAGCCAGTTTCGGCAGTAATTTTATGGGCACTCCTAAATTGGAGGGTATGCCATTTTTAACTCCAGTTAACTTGATTTCTCCACTTTTAGTGGATTTTTCCTAGGAGATACTGGGCAAAAGAGTAGGAGACTCAATTTTTGCCCATTCTGAGTGAATGAAGGGTCATTTTTGACTAATTGGAGAATTTTGGAGCGATTAGTGCAGAGAAAACATCCATTAGAGCACTGTAACTACATGTAATAGAAAATTTTTGAGCATAATGAAATATGGACAGAAAATTGGGAGCTAGACCAACAGATGTAGCCCAGGAGGGGTGAACTGCTTCCTCATACATGTTATGTAAATTTCATGTGGTGAATTATTTCTTTGTTTTACACTACTTTTCAGTGTTTTTTTTTTTTTTGATGCTTCTAATTCACTAAAAATCATCTATAATTCATGGAAAAACTCCTCAAACATTATGAAAACTAATGAACTAATTATGCACATGTTTTTAAACTGAAAATACACTTAGCACAACAAAACTAATATAGTCATTTCAGATCAATTATGGATTTTTTCACTGGTGGACTACGTCTCTAGGTTGGCTTTCAAGATGGGAATTTGTTTTATTAAGGATTTATATGAGGAATTATTTACACAATAATTTCACCAGACTGAACGTGCTCGCAGGAACTTCTAGTCTCCCTCAATAGAAATATCTCTCTCCTAGCTTTCCAACGCCTCTCTCGGTTATCAGTTCCACCTCTGGATGACCAAGATACACTAAAAACAAAAATGCCTCTCCCTTTAGAAATATGAATGCAAGCCTTCAAAATCACTCTCTTCTTTCATGATGAGTAATGGTGGTTTTTATAATGTAGGTTGAGGTTCAATCTCGAAGTCTCTTGTCCAAACATAGCATGTCGTTTACTGAATTCAATGTTGTTAGGTCTCAGTTTCATAAAGGTGGAACACCTTGGAGATTAGGTGAAAAGGTCCATTAATTACATAGTGCATACATAAATTCAAAACCCCACAAATATAGTTTATGTTAAAAATAATGTTGGTAGTTTGATTCTTGCGAAAAGGTGTTAACGACTCCATGTGACAAGTCGACGAATAAACTGCTGGCTGCCACCTAAGTGGTTAGTTTCGACAAATTCAGCTAATGATTCAACTACAGTATGCCTCCATGTGACAACACATTCCAATGGTTAACTTCTCCAGTCAATTTCCAAAAATTGTTGCCTGCCAGGATCTGAAAATTGTTGCCTGCTGCGCATAAAATTCCCAACTGTTCACATGTATCAACTCCGTTGGGGTCATCCCTTCCACACGGTTAGCTCCGCGATTAACTATTTAATATAAAATATGGTTTGTAATATTTTTTAATACATAGTTTTAAAGGGTTATATCACCATATTTTTTAACATTGTGATATGTCATTTGCACTTAGGTATGGTTTAGGACCATAGATTTCATACATGACATGTTTGTGCTAGGTCTTAAGCATAGGATTAATGACATATGACTTAGGTCTTAGTACCCCACTTAGCATAAGTCTCCACCATTATATTTGTATGCTTAGGTTTAGAACCATGACATTAAAATATGACCACATAAGGAAATTTATGGCATGACGTAACTTGCCATTTCCAACATCAGAAAAACTAGAGAAACTGAAGAACTGAAGACTGAACTAATCTTCACTACACTGAAGCAAGATGCTCTTGGATCATCTATCCTCATTTTGCACTATTGCAAGGCTTCATGCATATTTTAAATCTCTATTTTAAGGAATTATTGGTAATAGTGATGCACCATGAAGCTCCATAATTATGTTTCTAAACAAAGAATTAATGTTGGTGATTCTATCAACAAAAGGTTATTCACACCTATTGCACCTTCCTCCCAAATAGATTATCATAATGCATTATTGAGATAAAAAAATTAATTAAGTAATATTATTTTATAAATTCTAGTAAATAATGATCTTGAAAAAGGTTTAAGATTACTTTTTAATTATAAGAGTTTTTTTTTTTTTTTAATGAAGAAAATATGTTCATTGATCTACACATTTGATAATTAAAATTCCATTTTCTTAAACACAATCTATGGATAATTTGAAGAGGGTTTTATTTATAAGTAAATCTGAATTCATAAATAATGAACATATATCCATCATAGGTACAAATTAAGAATGTATTTATGGAATGCAAAAATAAATAAATAAATATTTGCACTTGAAAGATTTTATCCTTTTTGGTTCTTGATGGATTCACTGGTATATTGATTATTTTTTCATGATTTAAATTACAATTTTTAATGCATAAATGATTCAACACCTTAAAAATCCATATTTTCTCTTGGATTGTAGAGACTGCACATTTTAAACTTCCAATTCCAACAAATTCTCATTGGATTTGAAATAAAATTGACCTAGAGTAATTTTTTTCAACTTTGATTCTATATATAAATATATATCAATTTCATATTGAAATAGATTACTTAATATGGGTATGTAAATAGTTTATTCAAATACTAGATTTAACTGTTAAAGAGTATAAGGCATTTTCTTCACATTCAAAAGCTAAAAGTTATATAAAATTATGTTACTTCACAAAGATATCAGAATATTTTACTTGAGTAAGAACAATAGTGAAATATTTTTACCAAATCTCTATCATACTAGTTGTAATATCAACAAAAAAGTGAGAGATTTGACAGAATGAAAATGAGATGATTGATGTTTCATAATGTTTTTAATATTTTATTTATAAAATGTTTTACTTTTATTTTAAAATAGACATATGCCAACTCAAGATTGAGAATTACACATTTCTCTCATCTTAAACTATACAATGCACCACCTCGCATAATAACTAATAAAAATTCCTTATTAATAATTATGCCACAAGGCATCCTTCTTTGAAAACAATTCCGTTCGCTACCACCGTGTACATATATGCACCCTCTGATAAATTTTTTGATGATTGAACCTCTGTAGGCCATCAGATTACTTGAGAGAAAATGGTGGTAATGGTGGTTAACTGTATACAGCCACCCTTAACAGTTACGGAAAAAAATGTATACATCCCTTCCTCTCTTCCTTTCTCAGGCACAAGTGTATGCATCCATTCCACCTAGTGCTTGGTCCTTATGCAATGTATATAGGATGACACAATGTATATAGCTTGATCTTAGGGAAATGTATACATGCTGGGGTAACATATATAGGTTGTTGCATCGGATATGTCTACCATTACACACGGCCTCAGTTCCTTATGGAAGACTCTGTCCTCTGTTAAGTTTGGACCCATTTAATCTCTCACAGGGTTGCCCCGAGGAGCACTAAACACGAGGAATGTGAAAATTTCATATAAATTTCCCTTGCATTTTATTTTTACTATGGGGAATCTATGAGTTTTGAGATATTTTAAGAAACCCTTGGCAGTTTTTGTGAATATTGAAAAAATAGAGAGGGTAATCCTCTCTCTCACCATACTTTGTGGCCTTCATTTGCACTCTTACCATTACCAAAACAAATCTATAGCTATCCTCTATGTAGTGTCTGAATGTACTACCTCTTCAAATTGTAGCTCTTGTTCATTAGCCAAACCGTCCTCATGGTGATATTCGACTCACCATTCTTTGCGGCCTCCATTTGCACTCTTACCCTTACCGAAAGGGATCTACAACTCTGCTATTTATAGGGTCCGAAAGTACTACCTCTTGAGTTTATCAGTCTTGTTCATTAGCCAAAATGTCCTCATGGTTATAGTCAACTTGTAGACCAGTAACTCCCTCAACACAACTTTCAATCTTTTCCTCTGGTGAAGGTATAAAATATTTGTATTTCTTTTTTCTATAAATATATTTTAATTCTTTTGAAGGTTCATCATTTATTTTTCATACAAGAAGGCTCCTAGGCCCACCATAGGCATGAAGAGGACTTCCATGGAGTTAATAAAAGTGGTCCATGAAGTGAAATGTGTTCTCTCGAGTCAAGGGTTGGGTTATTATCGCCCAATTTTTTATTTTTTTTGTTTTTCTGTCTAGAAATGAGTTATTTTTTTATGCATATGGTTCAAGCCCCAATTTTCAAGCTCTTGCTTCGGTCTAGTGCAATTAGCGAAGAAATTTCCCTTGTATCTTATTTTTACTGAGGGGAACCTACCAGTTCTGAGATCTATTAAGAAATCCTTGGGAGTTCTTGTGAAAATTGAAAAAGTAGAAAGGGTAATCGTCTCTCTCTCACCATTATTTGCAGCCTCCATTCTCACTCTTACCTTTATTGAAAGGGCTCTACAACTAACCTGTGTGTAAATTCCAAATAGACTACCTCTTTTGGTTGTAGCTCATGTTTATTAACCAAACCGTCCTCATGGTGATAGTCGGCTTGTAGACATGTAACTCCCTCAATGCAACTTTCAATATTTTCCTCTAGTTAAGGTATATAATCCTTGTATTTTTTTTTATTTTTTCTAAATCTATTGTAGTTATTTTGAAGGATCATCATCCATTGCAATGGAGAGGTCTTTCTTGACCCATTCAAGCTCTTGAGTTGCAAATTTCAAGGCAGCCACATCAAGAGTATGTTGTCTCTACACAACTTCAAGTTCAGACTGAATCACACTCTTATTTTGTAATTGACATAGATTTGTCATATCATTTCTTAGATGAAGCTCATTTTCTTAGTCCAAAAGAGCATATTTGAAAATAAAAATTTCCATTTTAGTATTTTGTGCATCTTCTTTTGCTGCAAGGATCTGAGCTTCAGCTTCTTCGAGGGAATCTAATAATTTAGATGAATTTTATTTGGATATGTTAGCCTCAAATTGATTGCATCACACAAATTCAACTCAATATCCATGACATGGGCCAATTATTTCTTCAACAACTGAATTTATTTATTAGCCTTACCTGACATTGCAATTTCTTCTTTAGCTTTAGATTCCAATTTTTTAGCAATATCATCATTTTCACCTTCAACCACTGATGGTGATGCATATGTCAAATCAATAGCCTCTTTCAGAGAACATACCTTTGTAGAAAATTTCTCTTCTTTTTTGGCATTGGCCTTTGAAGTATTGACTTCATCCTCGCCTTGCTTAGTCACAGTTCCTTAGAATTTATCGCAATGGATAGGTATTTGTTGACCCGTTCAATCTCTTTACTTGCATATTGAATGAAATCAACATCAAGAGCATGTTTTGACTACACAGATTCATGTTCGGATTGTCAACCCCGATCCCTCTTCTGAGCAGCCTCAATGGTGTCTTTCTAAATCTCATCGGCCTGAAACTTCTCACCCTTAGATATCTCAAGTAATATTTTCGCAACCACCGGAGACTCACTCAATTTCACATTGGATTCATCAAATCACCTCTTATAAAGAAATGTACACATTCTCTAATAATCATAATATGTAATGGAATTCAAAATCCAACCAAAGATACTAAAAAAACTCATTCAACACAGAAGTGGAAAGAAAAAGTGAAACCAACAAATACTACCCAGATGCAAGAAATGAATACAACAAAATCTAACCAAAAATGCAAGAGAGGATTTAACAGATTCCTAAAAGGAGGATACAGAGATGTTTTCATGATATCCGATCGAATGGATCGTGGTTTGTTATGGACATGTGCATTAAGAGAATTTGTAGCTTACACTTGTTGGTTAACTAAATGTAGTGTTTATTTGTTATTTGGACTATGGATTCAGTTAGCTTTTTATCGGAAACTAAGCTTACTTATTTTTTTTTTTTGAACAAAAAAAGGGATGGTAGTTCTAGAGATTGCATTAAAATGTAGGAAGTTATGCTTACTGATTTTGTGTTTTGAACAAAAATAAGGATGGTAATTTTAGAGATTGCATTAAAACAAATTTGAATGTGCAAAAAAAAATCAATATCAACTTGCACGAACCCAATATGCTTGAGATAAGTCTAAAATTAGAAGGATAGGAGTAAAATGTTCCTTTCATTGATTTGGAAAAGATGGAAAAACACCTTTTTTGGGCTAATATGATGAATATAATAAAATATGACAAGATATAATATGTTGATCATTTTGATATTAGTTTTCTTTAGTGAAATTTCCTAGAGAAACAAATATTAGACTGAAAATTACTAGAGGCCACTGAAATTGTATTCCTCAAGCTATTCTTAGTGGAAAAACTCAACGAATGGTGCCCCCACGGTCATTGAGGCTCTCACGATTTTCCTGTTCATAATTTTACTATGTGATTGCGAAAAATAAATCTTATTTGAGGGACTTTGATCACCACATTCTACCACCATTTATGTTCTACTCATTCTCTCCATCATAGGGGAGGTTCACAAAAAACATCAAAATTCAATGAATTGTGCCCCCACGGTCAACGAGGCTCTCAGGATTGGCTTGCTCAAAATTTTACTATGTGATTGCTAAAAAGAAACTTATTCGAGGGACTCTGCTCACCACATTCTACCACCATTTTGGTTCTACTTATTCTTGCCATCATAGCGGAGGTTCACAAAAAATGTGATAAAAAAAATATCCTGGCAGGGATATGATATTGGAGCAAAATTGTTCTAGATCCAGTAAATTATAGGCAATAATAACGTAAAGTAGGGTCTGTAATTTCTTTTTCAACCTAATAATTCAGGCCTAGAGCAGCTAACAAGTTTACATAGCTATTCCCATGATTAGACCACCAGAATTGTGGGAACCAAATCTCTACACTAGCAATTAGACCACAGCCTCGAGACTAAATATTTTTGTTCAATATTAATAAAAACATTTAGACCACCAGACTTGTGGGAACCAAATATCCACACTAGTAGTTACACCACATCCTCAGGGCCAAATATTTTTGTTCAATATTAATAAAAAAAATTAGACCACCAAACTTGTGGGAACCAAATCTGCACACTAAGAGTTAGAGAATAGTCAACTTGTTATATACTATGAAGTTCTGCTACCAAAAAAACAAATAGAATGTTGTTATATACTGTCAAGTTGTACGGCAGTAGTAAATTTTTTTTAATTTTTTCTTGTATCTTTTGCAATCAATTTACCCATAATATATTTGGTTTTTTGTGTTAGAATCACATGTTTGAGTTATGAATTTCCTTTACAATTAGATTCATAATTCATGTATGCCATCGAAATTCCATTTTAGACAACAAAAAAATTAAAATATTGACTAAAATAATTTTCACCAAATTCCTACGAAAAACTCCAACATGTTATGAGTATCAGAGATCTGGCATATTCCCCGTATAATTGGACATCTTGGAAATATATTTTAAGAATTTCATAGCTTATTAATGTAAATTTAAATGGATTTTTCATTCTATTTCACTCCCCCTGTTTTTGCTGGATTCAGTTCAAAAGACAGCAATAGTATTCTGATTTTCATTTCTCTTGTCTACATTTAGCCTCCATGGTGTGGTTTGTATAGAGAGAATTCATTTACTATACTTTTGAGCACTGTAGCAAAGGTTCGACAACTGGCACACTACTAAAGAAGCTAGGTTCCTACTATTTGTGGAGTTTTTCGAGTGACAATGTTCAAGATAAACTCTTTTCCTCATCCCTTGAGGTGAGCGTAAATTGTTATGCCACTCTGAGCCCCTGGTATATAAAAGTTTTTGAAATCCCGATATCTCTCTGAAATTTTCTAACTTGATTTCCCTGATTTTAGTGCTTGGCAGATGATTTTGAAGAGGATACTTTTTTTTATTATCCATTTATGGATTATCTATTGATGGATTATTTTAACTTTTATTTTAATATAATTTATATACCATTATTTTCCTTACATTTTTGTATAAAGGAGATTGACAAATATTTTTGGAAAATTTTCAATTTCGAGGACCTAATTCCAGCACTCTTATTCCAATGGAAAAAATAGACGTGTAAAGAATAGGACTAACTAATTTTATAGTAATTTTTGGTTTTTTTAATTAATTCTTTTGTTCTTGTTTCGTAATACCAACCAAAAATGTGAAGCACGACAAAATCCAAGGAAATTCTAGGTTAAAAATAATGCATAAACTCTGTCTAATTGTGGGTTATATTCTATGTATGAAACTGGGAATCCAATATATGTTTCTATAATTTATTTTCCAAGAAAAATTCATCATCATAGGTCTACTATGTCTACTTTGGTCGCTTTGATCCTATTTTGTTGGGACCTAGCAATTACAGAGTTAATTTAGAAAATTTATTTCTTTGATGAGATTTATCGTAAGGGAGTGATAGCAAATATTGCATGTTGCAACTACTAAGCATCACTATATAATGATCTCTAAAATTGATGGTTTTGATTTCAAATTATCTACAATCAGTAACTTTGGAACGAATGAGAAGAAATTATCTTTGTATGGTATTTGAAGTGGCTACAACATTTGTTCCGTAAGCATAGTAATAAAACTTCAAATAAAACATGATCTAGATCAAAGAATATATTTATGGTAATAAAACTTCAAGTAAAAAATAATCTAGATCAAAGCATATCATATATTCTAGTAGTAACAAATAGACCAGTCAACAATTAAAACATCATGTTGATACTCATAACAAATGAACTACAAGAAATACTCAATCAATTTCTACTTTTGAACTGTATTTCCTTTTGTAGATTACAGTTAAATGAGTTCCATGTGATTTTTTTTCTCTATATAAATTATAGCGTGTTGTGAGGTCCATCACTATGCATGAGGTTTCATTTTCAATATATGTATTTCTAGAGTAAGGAAGATTTCAAAGGTCTTTTATAGTAGGCTTGAAAGAATAGGTTGTTTCACTTTTTGTTGGCCATGTCTCTCTTGAATAAAATCATGTAAACAAGAAGGGACACAGGTGGATTTATTTGAGTAACCAATAGCAACTAGGACACTAGCTTATGATTTGGAATCCTCGAGATAATTTTATATAGCACATTTTCATTATTTCTTCTAAGATCAGTTGTTTACCGAGTTGATGAAGACAATATATTGACACTAAAATTAATAGGTTATGGGCTCAATGCAATAATTGTGAGAGCTTGCTCTATATTGGATTCTGGACAGAGAATCAAAGTGTTTTTAAGAATGTGGATATTATCTCCAAATGAATATTTCATATATAATAGAACTTCCACATGATCATGACACTCGGTGTCTTATGGATGAAGACATGCACACTCTAGATGTTCTTTAATTTCATTTTGAGAATTAACCTTCTCATCTTGATCATCTTGATTCTGAGGATGAATCTCATAAGGATGATCTCACTTTCTATCGAATAGAGAAACATACATAGTTCAATTAAATGGTATTCTTATCACAATCAGTTTCATCACAGATCTACTAGACAATGTGATGCTTCATATTTTATGATGTCTTTTAAACTATCAAAGGAAAAACATGTGATGATAGTCAATAAATAATTTCCAATATGTTATTCCCATAAGTTAACCTACAATGACCACTAAGAACCTTTTCTATGCTAATTTTTACTATACTATTGCCTTCTCTCATTTCCTTTGCAACATGTGGTGCAATTGCTAATTATTATATTGTGATAAATTTTACCATTTTAAAAAACAATTCAAGAATTTGTATTTTTTATTTTTTTAATAATCATCTTAGTCAAAACATTCTACATTCTATATTATACTAAAGGTGTTAAACAAATAAAAAATAAATACAAATGATTAAATATTAACTTATACACTAACCTTGTAAAAGTAAATATAGGTTCATATCCTTATCTTCTCTGAATTCATTAAAACATATATTTTAAGATCAAAATACAATCGTAATGCAATTGTTCACATTAAGTTAAATAAACAGAAAATAAAATATCTAATTCACA
This sequence comes from Pinus albicaulis, assembly GCA_034641835.2. Lineage (NCBI taxonomy): Eukaryota > Viridiplantae > Streptophyta > Pinopsida > Pinales > Pinaceae > Pinus > Pinus albicaulis. The sequence goes on from CM076571.1 coordinate 590,181,151, forward strand.
TAAAATTATTATTTACACATTTATATAATAATAAAAAATTGTATATATATATATAGAACCTACATGTCTGACTCTTTTGAAATATATAGCCACAATTTTAAAATTTCATTTAACACAGTGAAGAATGTTCCGAGTCATCCTCTATGATTCTCACAAGTTACATTTTCTTATAGAAGTAGAACTTGTACTAAAATACAACATAATTATTTAATTCTATAGTATATGTATATTGATTATAAAATTTTAAAATTATTAAAACTAATGATAATCAAAATTTCAATTTAATATAAATTATTTATGTAAATATTTTATAAATTTACAATTACCAAAAGTTTATGTTATTTAATTTTAATTATACAATTAAGTTAAATTTTTTGAGTTTAAGTGGCCAATTAATAAAAGGTGAAATCATGTACTCCTCCATTGAAAATCACAATGTAAGTCTGGATTTAAGATTACTATATAACAATTTACCCTTACACTCTATATATCTCATTAATTAAATAATATCTAAAATTTAATATATTTAACCCCAATCATACAATTCTTCCTAAATATTCAATATTAGAAAAGCTTATATTTGACTTCTATTAGCTATAAAATATAACTTAGAAATGCAAGAATTAGAGCAATTCAATTTATAATTAATTTGATTTAAATGGAATTACTATAAATTTTATAATTTAGTCTAGAGTGGCTGCTCAATGTAGCGTTGAATGATGATATTTAACTTAAAAATTACAATAACGTTACTTAGACGCTAAAATTACAAGAAATTGGCCTGAAACTATATAGAAAAAGATTAACCTGAAACTATATGAAATGAAATTGTAATTTCAACAAATTTCGCTGAAATTCTAACGAATTCTACAGTTCAAACTATTGGCACCCTGTAATTAGCAAGATTGGAAAAATTTCCAACTACAGGGAGAACATTATTTCAACCACTTTGGGATTCTAGGATCTAGCCCTCCTGAATCTGGGGAGGGATCTCTCCAATAAGAGCAAAGATGTATTTATCTTTGAAGTTTTGGGTAATGATATTAGGCTAGTTATGAAGGCTGAGGGTTTGTTTTGATTTTGGATGATTAAGCATGATTATTATTTGAGGTGGAAAGTCCTAAGTGCAAAGAGTTCTAATGGTGTGAAGTTGCAAGCAAAATAGAACAAGCTTTGGACAGAAAGATAGATAATTGCAGGTTTTAGTCCATTGGGCTATGGAGTCATAATAGGGTTTTAATTGAAACAATTAGGTTCAAGAGTGGTCTATGGGGAAAGTAATTTATGTCTCAATATCTCTTTAAAGTTTGATTTATGAAATGAAATGAAACAATAAGAAGGGGAATTTAACAGATGAAGAACAAAGAGCAGCCTAAGATCAAGCAAGTACTTCCAAACTAGCCTGCTTTTGACATATACTTAAGAAAGACATAAAATTAATCTAAGATCAGGTAAGTACTTCTAAAATAGCTTGCTTTTGATGCACTTTCAATATAAAAACATTTTAAAACAAACGGAAACTTGAAGGCAACTTTTGGATAAAAAAATAGAGGGTCGGGCTCACCACAAATCCTCTCCTAGCTCTGCTCTACTTGGTAACTTTCAAGACAAACACAAAGATAAGAAAGAATGGCCTAAGATCTGGTAAGTGTTTCAACTCTAGCCAGCTTTCAACACATTCGAAGGGAAACATTCAGATAGTCTTTGCAGATAAAACTAGGACCAGGGCACACCATATCTTCCTTAGTTCATCTCTACTTAACATATACTGAAAATAACATTTAAGAATAACAATTAGATAAGGCAATAGGAAGAGGTAACACCAAAATTCCTATGCTTAGAACTAAATTAAATCATTCTTAAATAACACAAATGGAGGAAATCATGTAGATAAAGATTTTCAGTCAGAGAAGGGTACTGATATATAGTAGGTCCTAACTCTATGCAAGCTATTATTTATAATAGAAGATGAACACAGTGAAAAAAGAAATAAATTCACAATTTAGAATAAGAAATAACATCACAGTAGACATAGACCAGGATCCCATAAATTAGCTTGTATTGATGCTCTAAACTAGTTACAGTTTTAAGTTCAATGCTCTAGCTTAACAATCATCTACAATTCCCAGACTAACTTATCTATCACAAACAGAGCTCCAAGAGCCAATGAACACTATTTAGAAGTAGGAGTTTCAAGCTCAAGTAATTTTCAAAATTCAGGAACCAACCATTTTCTCATCTTCTCGAGTACTATTTATAGAAGAATGAGGAGGTGAGATCTGATAAAAGATATCTTGGGTTAATTAATACAGACTTAATGGCTTCTCAACCTTTGAGGGGCTCGATGAAGAAGTTTACAGATGTTCTCTATCTGTATTAATAGTTTTACATTTAATATTAAGCTCGATGGGAGCTCTTACTGACTTTTGAGGCTCTGCATTATGTTAAAGTAACGCTGTTGATATTTTTTCATTAAGTTTATTTGCATAATTAACTTCTCTGGCTACGTTGAGGCAAATTTTTCTTTTGATCACTAACTTCGGCCTGTGTTTGAATGCCTTGAGGTACAGGTGGCTTTGTGGTAGCTGGGAGGAATCAATTTGCCTCTGATGTGGCGGTGGAGGCTTTCCTGTTTGATAAAACACTTATGATTTTCTTTTAACTGTGTCTTGATCGGGAGGATTAGGCTTTTGATAATCAATATTAGCTATAATCCCCATAGATCTGTCTTCAATCTTCCATTCTGGTGCGTTCTGTCTTCCACAATGATACTCTTTGATTTTGATTTTATTCACTGTCTCTTTGCTAATGTGCAGTGTTGCGCAGGTCTCGTGAGGCATCAATGCCTTTGAAGCTGATCCTGGGACCTGTGGGCTATTGGCCCACATACAAAATCGACGGGTTTTAATTAAATTCACATGCCATACATTTGTTTATCCCACGAGCTCATTTCAGCGTGATCACCATTTGATGAGCCAATCTCAGATCCGACGGCATACATCAATATCATGTTGATCCCACAGTCGACATTTAACGTGCTATGAGGGAGTGATGAGGTGGTATTGTCCCGTCGACGTGGCGGCTTTTCACAGGATCGCTTGCTATTGAGTGGTTTCCTTTCCGTACCAAAAGCAATGCGATCAAAACTGCTTCTGGCTTTTGACGTTGGCTTTCACATTTAATATAATGGAAAAACCTTTTAATCACCCTTTATAAAATAACATGCCCCGGACTTCAAAACTCTTGATAAAACCAAGTTTCATAAACCATTTCGGGTTACAAAAGGACCCCACTAATGTCAGGGTCTTTGTGACCCGAAATTTTTATCAAATCCACCCTAGAAAGCGTATCGGATCCGTTTTGGGGCCTGCTGATGTCAGGCCTAGTTTGACCTGAAATTTTTATCAAATCCACCCTAGAAAGTGTCTTGGGTCCAGATTTCACGACTATGCGAGCAACTAAACAAGACCCGCTCCAATTAGTTGCTGCCGCATGTGTGCTGACTAGGCGTTAGGGACCACCAGTTCTATGGGACCAGTGACTACTGTCGTGGCTGTGGGGACCAAGGCGATTGATTGTGGGCCGTCTGATCAGCCTTAGATCAATGGCGGATATGGTTTGAGAAATGGGCCGGCGGAAAACTTTTCAAACCATATGAAAAACCCAAAAAATTAATATAAATAAAGGTTTTATGCATCGGGATGATTTTATACGAAGTGGATAGGCGCCCGACTGCGGGGCCTTTAGTTATATGGGACATGATAGGCCTGGGGCTTTACATAATGTGAGGGCCTATCGCAATCTGGCCTTCAGGATTTTCGATCTACCTATTGTAAAAACCCCCGATGCGATTAAGCGCTTCGGGACTTCAACACTTGGTCCTGGGGTGTAGGTTGTATGGAGTGAAGCGGTTTAGGACTTAGCCCAATGGGGCTTAATTCTACAATACAAAAAGGTGTTTTTATAGATTTTTAATGGTTTTCAAAGGATTTTGAGGGTTTTGGTGAGGTTAAAAAGTGAGTTCTTAACCTTGTAAAAATGATTTTCATGAATTGAAGAGGAATCATGAAAATAGAGGAGTCTTATGGAGGAAATAGGGGAGAAAAATGGGGGTTATTTTTTCAAGTGAGGAAAGGGAAAAAAATGTGATTTTGCAGCGGTTTCTTCTCATGAAATCAACAGAATTCCAGAGTGTAACATGGGCACAGTAGGGAAGATTTTGGACAGAGGCATGAGGCCTTCAAGAGTCTTCAAGAGATAACACTTTTTTGAATTAAAATTTCTTCCTTGAAGGCTCCAAAAAATGATTTAGCCACCTTTTCGTATAACAAATTTCATAGGTGCCTAACAGTGGCTCCACTTGGGGATGGTGCCTTCTTGAAGGCATCAAGAACTTCAGACTTGCATTCTCTGGGAGGCTGATCAATGCCTCATCCATTGGGCTACATTTCTTTCCTTGAATGATCTTCTTTTGCTCTGAAAACATATTAACAGCCATAAAAACAATGGATCTTTCATCAAAAAGCTTTCTACCTACCCAATCCTACAGATCTAACATTTTTTCTTCTTTAGAGTGCACTTGGATTGGCAAACTCTTTTACAACATTTTACTCTTTTGAAAGCAAGAAATCTAATCTATTTCTACTCCTTATTTCTCCATGGACTCAGATTAAACATTTGAGTTCATATGATTCTTTACCTAATCTACTATCTTTTGGGATTAAACTATCAAACAGATTTTATTCACTAAATCCTACAACAGAAATTTAAAAGCATACAAGTCAGGATTGGATAGTCTAACTTGTTGCTGATCTATGGCATAAAACAACAAGCTGCACATAGACATTATTTTGCAGAAAATTAAATAAAAAAGGAAGGCTTAAGATCTGAAAGTTAAAGAACCTCCCTCATCTCTTTTCAGGTCTGTTTTTACTTTGTTTGAGTTGTTCTTTGCTTGTTTTCTGGTTAAGATTTTGAGATGATTAGAACTATTTTTACCCTATTTTGACTCATAAATTTAAAATAGATGTGAGTCATTCTTGTTTGGAAACTTAGGTTCAGATTTTGTGCATGTTTGAACCTTTAATTTCTAGCCTAATCTACCTACTGATAAGCCAAGATTAAATAGTTTGGCAAATCGAATTCACTAACCTATCAGCAGAAAATTTAAAACTAATTAGTCAAGATTAGGTTGTTTGACTAACTAGAAGTGTGTTCTTTAGTAGTGGCATTTGAGCTTGCACACTTTTAGATTTGTTTCTCCCTTTGGTATGGAGCTGTACCTTTCTTGTTTTTACAATCTGCCCTCTTTTCTTTCTTTCTTTGTTTTTGTATTTTTTATTTTTATAACTTTGAATGCAATGATGGGTGAAGTATTTATAATGAGAAAAAAAGATGAAAAGGCTTTCAGAACATAACATAGATCAAGAGAAGTAATTCTTAAGCATCCTGCCATTGACAGGACCCCCAAACAATTCTGCCCTATTCAACTCTTGCAAAAAATAGGCATTATTACCAGCAGCTGAATGGATAGAGTAAGGGCCAAGCCATAAGTTATCAAATTTTCCATGCTTGCCCTTGTCTTCCCTCCTTGAGTCCCCCTTCAAAACTTTGTCCCCAATATTGAAATTTCTGGTTGTTGTTCTTCTGTCAAAAAGCTTTTTAATGTTATCCTGATTCTGCAATTCTTTGTTATAAACCTCCTCCCTAGTTTGCTGAAGATGAATTGTCTAATTTATTCTTCTGATCATGTCATTATCTTCAGTTTGCAACTCTTGAATCAACTTCATAATTGGTATACCAACGCTGGTTGGGAAAATTTCATTAGTACCATACACAATCTGGAAAGGTGACATACCAATAGATTTCTTCAAAGTCAATCTGTCAGCCCAAAGTGCATGAACTAGCTTTGTGTGCCAAGAATTTTTGTTGTCCTCCAATAGTTTCTTGATTATGTTCACTAAAATCTTGTTTGAGGATTCGGCAAGTCCATTACCTTGAGGGTAATAGGCCATGGAATGCCCCAATGTTATCTGATATTTGTGATAGAATTCAACCATCTTCTTTGATCCAAATGCTGTTGCATTATCAGTGATGATCTTGGTAGGACAACCAAATCTGGAGAGAATGTTAGTCTTCATGAATTTTATAATAACCGAATCTTTGGCCTACCTAAAAGGTATGGATTCTATCCACTTAGTGAAATAGTCTGTGGCAGTGAGAATCCTTCTATGCTGAGCAGAAGATGGTGGATGGATTTCTCCTATGAAGTCAAGTCCCCACTGTTGAAAAGGAGCTTCAACAGTGATTCGATGTAGAGGTAGGGGTAGTAGTTTTATTTTGCCTTCAAAAATTTGACGTTTATGACAGGCAATGATCATCTTGTGTATATCAAAAAAGAGAGTAGGCCAATAGAAACTAGCCCTCAAAATTTTGTTGGTTGTTGTCTTCCATTACAAATGACCTCCACACTCTCCTTCATGGAACTCATGCTTAACCTTCTCTACATCATACTCATGCGAACATTTAAGAAATACACCACTTGCATTTTTCCAATAAAGACATCTATCTATAACGCAATAGTTTACAAATTTTAACTTTAGGAACCTTGGCTTTGTTTTTGTCAAACCAGGAGGTGTATTTAAATTAAGCAACACATAAATAATATCATCTTACCAAGAGGAATTCATGAAATGGTCTTCAAAAATGGGAGTTGATATTTCCAGTTGTTCGTCCAGACCATTAATCATATTAATATCAAGAACTTCGAAATTTGATTCAGCCATTAATCTAGCTAGACCTTGGCCTTTGATGAGTTTAGTGGGTTTTATCTCTAAATCATATTCAAGAATAACAGCAATCCACTTACCTCTCTTACCATCTGGGTCCTGTGTTAGAATGTCTTTAACAACTGAGTTTGGGACAAAGGCAATGATGTGTGAGTGAAGGATGTATACTCTAAAGTCTTTCAAAGCTTTAACCAAAGCTAAAGCTTGCTTCTCCATAATGTTATATTTTAGAGGGGCATCCCTCAATGCCTTCCTAAATAATGAAATATGCTACTCTTGTCCTTGTGGATATTTTTGTAAAAGGACAGCAGCTATGGTATGTTCTGATGCAAACGAAAAAATATAAAAATCTTTTGAAAAATCAGGACTTATTAGAACCGGTGTTTTGGTCAACGCTTGTTTCACTAGCTCAAAGGAATTCTTTGCTTGCAAGGTCCACTTTACCCCTTGCTCCTTATTCAACATGTTTTTTATATTCCTAAGGACCTCAGCCAAGTTTGGGATGAACCTTCTCAAAAAGTTAATCTTTCCAATGAAAGATTGCAGCTCCTTGATGTTTCGAGGATGAGAGATTTGCAATATGGTGTCAATCCTCTTTGGATATATCTTAATACCCTCTTCTGAAATAATATGCCCAAGAATTTTACCTTCTTGGAGACCGAAAAGTGTTTTCTTAGGGTTCAAAGATATCCCAAACTTTCTGCATTTCTCGAAAACTCTTCTTAAATGTGCAAAGTGCTCTTCATCTGTTTTTAATAACACTGTGACATCATCAAGGTATATAATAATGAAGTAGCCTAGTTCTTCCAAGAATGCTATGTCCACGACTCTTTAAAAAGTTGCTCCAGCATTCATTAGACCAAAGGGCATCTTCACATACATGAAAGTGCCCCATAGTGTAGTAAAGGCTATCTTTAACTGACCAGGAGGGTGAACTAAGATTTGATTGTACCCTGAGTAGCCATCAAGCAAAGAAATTATTCTAGACCCTACCACCCTTTGTAAAATATGATCCATCTTAGGTAAAGGGTAGTTGTCTTTTAATAAAGCTTTTTTTAAGTCTCTGAAGTCTATACAAATTCTGATCTCTCCAGTTTTCTTCCTAACTGACACCAGATTAGACACTCACTCAAAATAACTAATAGGGACAATAATACCAGCTTTGTACATTTTCCTGATATCCTTCTCAACCAAAGGCAACTAAACAGGGTTAATTCTGTGCAGTTTCTATTTGAATGGTTTTTGGTTTTCTTTGAGAGGTATTTTGTGCTGTATTATTTCAGTGTCATAAGATTTCAGATCTTCGTAACTCCATGCAAAAACATCAGAAAACACTTTAAACAACTCTATGTATTTGAGTTTAATGTGAGCTGTTAAAGTCTTAGACAGTTTCATCATTTTTGGTTTAAGTTCACTGCCTATGTTACACTCTTCTACTTCATTCTCTACAGGTTCTAGTCTTGGCTTCCTGGCCACATCGTTAAAATCAAACAACTCTTCTAAAAGTGCCAGACCCTTTGGCAAACTTTCATCTTTAGAGTGCAGGGTTTCTAAATGCTCTGTTTCTAACTCTGCGTTCATCTCTATTTCATTTTCAAGTTTGCTAGATAACAGGTTTACATTAGCAAGTTTAGGAGACCTTTCTTCTTCATCAAGAAAAATTTCTTCACTAGGGCAGTCTGTTTCATAATCTGAATCTGAACTTGGTATTTCGAATTCGTTTCTAAACTACATGAAGTAATCTATTTGTTTGTCTTCGTCAAACACCTGCCAATATTTTCGTTATCAGGAACAGCTGGTCTAAATTTTATCTGAGTTGTGCAGTCTTTGGTTTCATATGGCGTTAAACATGTTCTAGCTGCGAAAGCTAAATTGTGGGCCACAATATTCCCTTTTCTTGGGACAAAAATCAGTTTGGACTCCTTGAAAGTTTTTAAAAGGTCCATGACATCGTTTCGGTAGGCCCTAAGTCTGGGATGATTTGCGTTATACTCCCCATTAACTTGCCTAATGACTAACTCTGAATCGCCATACACATTGATTCTCTTGGCTCCTAAATTTTTCAACAATCGTAAGCCTAAGAGAAGGGATTCATATTCTGCTATGTTATTGGAACACTGGAAGTTTAATATACAGGAAAGGCTTTCTGTGTGGTCATTCTCAGTGTTTCATATTCAGACACCTGCACCAGCGTTGGTCTTAGTGCAAGACCCATAAAAGTGCATACTCCATAGAGGAATAGTCCTAAGTTTATCATTTCGGTTACTATGCTCTTCAATAAGTGTGCTATCAGATTTCTCTTGGAGGTTAGCACACTACTGAAATCATCCTAAATCCTCATATTTTTTATTGGGTTGAGTACTGCTTTCTTGACTCTCAATGTTTAAAATCAAAGGACACGTGATTTGTAGCTCAAGACATGTGTTTTGTTCGCTAGAGTTTATAGGTTCAACAAACTATTCTGACACTCCTACGTTATCTTCTTCCTCCTCTCTATCTGTCATTAAATCAGACAAGGTTACTTGTTCACTGAAAGTTTCATCATTAAAAAGGATAAATGAGTCCAAGCTTGTGTTTACAGAATAAAGGGGAGATTTCTATGGTCTGTCTTGGCTAGTCACCATGTATTGCATATGAGACTCCCTGTAAAGTCTTCTTATCTATTGTAATCAGAGTTCGGATTCTCCACGGTATCATAGAAGACTTGTCGATGTTTCGAATCCCAACGGGGATCCATCTTCAGGACGAGAAAGAATGAATGAAAAATTGAAAACATGGAAGGTCGCATAGGTCATGTCCATCTGCATAGTTCCTTGTAACTTAGCTCCCCAAGACCTAGATAATAGCATTCCATGCTTTGGGGGGACATCGGCCACAACAATATCCATGACTAGGCATTTTGCTGGAATCTGAGCTAAGCTAACATAGAGGTCTTTAATTAATCCTAAACATTTTACTCTGCTTGAGTCAAAGAAGTAAAGGTCTTTGTAAGGTCTGGTGATCTCAAGGCCTAGGCTCTTCATGACAGCTTTGGGCATTAAATTATGAGAGGTGTCTGAATCGTGCATAACGTTATGTAAAATCTTGTCATTAACATTTAAACTTACATAAAAGGGAGGAGCAGGTCCCTCTTGATATCTACCTTCAATCTTAGGACCAAAAATGAGCTCTGGCTCATCATCATTAATATTGACTGTGTTATTATTATCCTCAATATTTAAAGCCTTCAAAATTTGGGTTATATATACATTCTGGGCAGCTAACTCAGTCAGGGGAACAAAGATTTTGATCTTTGAAATTTCCTGCTCTAGGAAGAAAGAAATTTTTTTCTTTGAAGAACTTGTCTCAGCCTTACTAGTTGCTAGTCTATCAGCAACGTCAGATTGCTGATTTGTTTTATTTACATTTGACAAAATGGTTTTAACAGGAGTACTAGCTGAAGTGTTAGTACTACTAATGTTCGCACTCTGTTTTTCATTGTTTTGAGTGCCTTTCTTTCTACCTTTATCAGAATTCACAGCTACTGTTTTTTCCTTCTGTTTGACAACTTTAGGCTTGGTTGGAGTGTTGTTTTGTGAATATTTGTCAGAGGTTTCGGTGTTGGGAGTTTGTTGACTGGTTTTTCTTCTAAGGTCATATTCTCTTTGAGACTCTGTGATGACATTTTCCATGTCTTGATAATAATTTTCATCATCATCTCTTTTGTCATCATAAGGTGTGTATAGACCTTGTTTTCTATCGTAATGAATTTCAAAGTCATCGTTATCTACCCCCAGCATGTTGATATCATCTTCCTCTGTTATCTCATATGTTTCCTCAACCTCACTTACATAGTTTTGATGAAAGGGAGGAGTGATCTATTGATCATCTTCCCTAGGTCTGTTTGGAGGTTGGTTACTTCTAAAATTTTGATTCTGGTTCTGGTTTCTATTTTGAGGAGCCATTTGGTTTTGACTGGCTTGTGCTCTCTCAAGGATGCTCATTTTCTTCATCATTTCCTCCATCATTATCTGCATCTTTGAGTTGGAAGTAGAGGGTGTACTTTCTTCTCTAAATGACACTCTCTTCTCATTTTTCATTCTTGCTTTCTTCTCCATCAAGTTGACTTCCACAGCAAGAGCACCTTTTTGGATCTCTTCAAGAGTTGCAGGATCTCTCTCTCTCAGTTGATAGGCAATCTCAGGGTCAAACCCTTCAGGAAATTTGTTTAAAGCTGAGCCTTGTGGAGGTTTTAGATTTGGGGAAAGTGCATTATATACACTGTTAAATCTGGTACAATAGGCTTGTACACTTTCCCCCATTTTTCTATGGAGGTTCTTGTAATCATAAAGGACTTGGAGAGGGTTCTTCTTTACCTCCCATTTGTTTAAGAATGTCTAATGGAAGGCTTGGAGATCATTGATATTATGGGGGGTTAAGCCTTTAAACCATTTTCTTACTTCTCCCCCCAGACTCTGAGCAAATAATCTAAGCTTGACAAAATCATCATCAATTTCATTTCTGTCGAACTAGTCATTCATCTTATCCACATGTTGTGATGCAGTAGTAGCATTACTAGCATCATATAAAGGAATTTTGGACTGATAGTCCTATGGAAGATTGAATAATTATACACGAAGGACTAAGGGAGCATACCATGCTGCCATGATATGTGGTGGGGGTGGATTCAGAAGAGGTGGATTAACAAAAGGAAAAGTGGGCTGAAGTGGAGTGGTTTGGACAATGAATGGAGGATGAAGGGATGTGGATGGAACAACATTAGATTTCTGAGCTGGTCTTGGATGAGAGACACCTAAATTGTGAAGGAAATGTAAATCAGGAGGTGTTGTTTCCCTACTACCAGGATGTTCACTTGTTTCAGGGGATGAAAGTGAAAAATCAGGATCTAGCTGAATTATATCATCAAATGAATTAGTTCTAAAGGGATTTACTAAGTCAACTTGTGATTTTTGTAGAGCTGAAAGATTTTCAGGAACTGAATTAGCTCTCAAGGGTGATATGAAAACAGTTGATAATTTAATCCTAGGAGACTTCCTAAGGTTACTTTCTGGGTTATCAACTATCTCAGGTGGATCAGGGTCAGGATAGGCTCTAGTGTGAATATTTCTAGGAGCAACTATGCTGTGTTTTTCAGACTCAAATAAACAAGAAAAGTTCAACTGGGTATGAGAGTCTTTAAGAGGTCAACTAATATGTTTGCACAAATTTTAATCCTACAGTTCTCTAAATGAGTTTGAATGATATTACAATGATAGTGGTTCTTCTCAGTGGAGTCTTAAGGTCTGTTGGGGATTGTGGAGTCGCCAAGTGGAATTTTTTAGCTCCTAAGGAGGTAAAAGGTTTTATGGTCCACCACCATGTTTATTGGATACCAATCTGAAATATTTTTGGGTTTTCTGAGTTATTTTTTAGTTGTGTGGTTTCTAATAATGTCCTAAATCTGTTTCAAAACATAGCTACGGTTATGAGACAAAGACAATCTACTCTTATGGCTAAGATGACTGATTTTTCAAGGTTTAGACAACTCTTATGAGAATCCTAGGTTTTGCCTAGTTTGTCACTGATTCAAACAAGCTTCATCATGATTACCATTTCTTGGTAGTGCTTGAAAAGGCTACTTCTTACTCACTAAACAATTTTTGTATGAAATTTTAAGGGGAACCAGAGATTCCGGGTTCGATCCCCAGCGAAATCGTCAGAAATGCTGGCATCCTATAATTAGCAAGATTGGCAAAATTCCAACTGCAAGGAGAACATTATTTCAACAACTTTGGGATTCTAGGATCTAGCCCTCCTAAATCTGGTGAGGGATCTCTCCAATAAGTGAAAAGATGGATTTATCTTTGAAGTTTTGGGTAATGATATTAGGCTAGTTATGAAGGCTGAGGGTTTGTTTTTTTTTTCGATGGTTGAGCATGATTATTATTTGAGGTTGAAAGTCCTAAGTGCAAAGAGTTTCAATGGTGTGAATTTGCAAGCAAGATAGAATAAGCTTTGGCCAGAAAGATAGATAATTGCAGGTTTTAGTCCATTGGGCTATGGAGTCATAATAGGGTTTTAATTCAAACAATTAGGTTCAAGAGTGGTATATGGGGCAAGTCATATATGTCTTAAGATCTCTTTAAAGTTTGATTTATGGAATGAAATGAAACAATAAGAAGGGGAATTTAACAGATGAATAACAAAGAGTAGCCTAAGATCAGGAAAGTACTTCCAAACTAGTCTTCTTTTGACAGACACTTAAGAAATACATAAAATTAATCTAAGATTAGGTAAGTACTTTCAAACTAGCCTGCCTTTGATGCACTTTCAATAGAAAAAAAGTTCAAAACAAAGGGAAACTTGAAGGAAACTTTTGGATAAGAAAATAGAGGGTCGAGCTCACCATAAATCCTCTCCTAGCTCTGCTATACTTGGTAATTTTCAAGACAAACAAAAAGATAACAAAGAATGGCCTAAGATCTGGTAAGTGTTTCAACACTAGCAAGCTTTCAACACATTCCAAGGGAAACATTTAGATAGTCTTTGCTGATAAAACTAGGACCAGGGCACACCATATCTTCCTTAGTTCATCTCTACTTAACATATATTGAAAATAACATTTAAGAATAACAATTATCTAAGGAAATAGGATGAGGGAATGCTAGCATTTCTATGCTTAGAACTGAATTAAATCATTCATAAATAACATGAATGGAAGAAAACATGTAGATAAATATTTTCAGTCAAAGAAGGGTACTGATATACAGTAGGTCCTAACTCTATGCATGTTGTTCTTTATAAGAGAATATGAACACAGTGAAAACAGAAATAAAATAAAAATTTACAATAAGAAATAACATCACCGTCGAGATAGACCAGGATCCCATAAATCAGCTTGTATTGATGCTCCAAACTAGTTACAGCTTTACGTCTAATGCTCTAGCTTAACAACATCTACACTTCCCAGACTAACTTATCTATCACAAACAGAGCTCCAAGAGCCAGTGAACACTATTTAGAAGTAGGAGTTTCAAGCTCAAGTATATTTCAAAATTCAGCAACCAACCATTTTCTCATCTTCTCCAGTAGTATTTATAGAAGAATGAGGAGGTGAGATCTGATAAAAGATCTCCTGGGTCAATTAATATTGACTTAATGGCTTCTCGACCTTTGAGGGGATCAATGAAGAAGTTTACAGAGGTTCTATGTCTGTATTAATTGTTTTAAATTTAAGATTAAGCTCGATGGGAGCTCTTACTAACTTTTGAGGCTCTGCGTTATGTTAAAGTAACGTTGCTGATATTTTTTCATTAAATTTATTTGCAGAATTAACTTCTCTGGCTACGCTGAGGCAAATGTTTCTTTTGATCAATAACTTTGGCCTGTGTTTGAATGCCTTGAGGTACAGGTGGCTTTGTGGTAGCCGAGAGGAATCAATTTGCCTCTGATGTGGCGGTGGAGGCTTTTCTGTCTAATAAAACACTTATGATTTTCTTTTAACTGTGTCTTGATCGGGAGGATTAGGCTTTAGATAATCAATCTTAGCCGTAATCCCTACAAATTTGTCTTCAATCTTCCATTCTGGTGCGTTCTTTCTTTGACACTGATACTCTTTGATTGTGATTTTATTCACTCTCTCTTTGTTAATGTGTAGTGCTACACAGGGCTCGTGAGGCATCAATGCCTTTGAAGCTGATCCTGGGACCTGTGGGTTATGGGCCGACATACACAATCGACGGGTTTTAATTAAATTCGACGGCCATACCTTTGTTTATCCCCCGAGCTCCTTTCAGCACGATCACTATTCAATGATCCAGTCTCAGATCGAACGGCGTACATCAATATCGCGCTGAGCCCACATTCGACATTTAACGCGCGATGAGGAAGCGATGAGGCAGTATTGTTCCGTCGACGTGGCGGCTTTTCACAGGATCACTTGCTATTGAGTGGTTTCCTTTCTGTACCAAAAGCGGTGCGATCAAAACTGCTTCTGGCTTTTGACGTTGGCTTTCTCTTTTAATATAATCGAAAAACCTTTTAATCACCCTTTATCAAATAACATGCCCCAGACTTCAAAACTCCCGATAAAACCAAGCTGCATAAACCATTTCGGGTTACAAAAGGAGCCCGCTGACGTCAGGGTCTTTGTGCCCGAAATTTTTATCAAATCCGCCCTAGAAAGCGTATTGGGTCTGTTTTGGGGCCTGCTGACGTCAGCCCAAGTGTGACCCGAAATTTTTATCAAATCTGCCCTAGAAAGCGTATTGGGTCTAGATTTCATGACTATGCGAGAAACCAAACAAGACCCGCTCCAATCAGTTGATGCTGCATGTGTGCTGACTAGGCATTAGGGACCACCGGTTCTGTGGGACCGCTGACTGCTATCGTGGCCGTGGGGACCAGGGTGATTGATTGTGGGCCATCTGATTAGCCTTAGATCAATGACGGAGATGGTTTGAGAAATGGGTCGGCGAAAAACTTTTCAAACCATATGAAAAACCCAAAAAAATAATATAAACAAAGGTTTTATGCGTCGGGATGATTTTATACGAAGTGGATAGGCGCCCGACTGCGGGGCCTTTAGTTATATGGGACATGATAGGCTCGGGGCTTTACATAATGTGAGGGCCAATCGCAATCGAGCCTTCGGGCTTTTTGATCTACCTATTGTAAAAACCCTCGATGCGATTAAGCGCTTCAAGACTTCAACACTTGGTCCCGAGGTGTAGGTTGTATGGAGTGAAGTGGTTTAGGACTTAGCCCAAGGGGGCTTAAGCCTACAATACAAAAAGATGTTTTTATGGATTTTTAATGGTTTTCAAAGGATTTTGAGGGTTTCGGTGAGGTTAAAAAGTGAGTTCTTAACCTTGTAAAAATGATTTTCATGAATGGAAGAAGAGGAATCATGAAAATAGAGGAGTCTTATGGAGGAAAAAGGGGAGCAAAATGGGAGTTAGTTTTTCAAGTGAGGAAAGGGAAAAAAGGTGATTTTGCAGCAGTTTCTTCTCATGAAATCAACAGAATTCCAGAGTGTAACATGGGCATAGTAGGGAAGATTTTGGACAGAGGCATGAGGCCTTCAAGAGTCTTCAAGAGATAACACTTTTTTGCAATAAGATTTGTTCTTTGAAGGCTACAAAAAATGATTTAGCCACCTTTTAGTATAACAAATTTCATAGGTGGCTAACACAAACATACAAAAGTCGCTGAAATTCTAACAAATTCTACAATTCAAACATACAAAAGTTGTGAAATTTAAATTGAAATAACCACAATTTGATCTTTGATTATCATGAATAGTGATTTAACTCTATCTTGTAATTCATTAAATTTATTCTTGTGAATGAGTATAGAAATATTCTACAAACCACTTTACTCAATCTACACGGCAGTTGCCACCATTATGACAGGGTGTTATTGCAACATAGAGTTGCCACACTATAACATGGAGTTGTCGCAACTACCAATTAAAACACTCTCCAAATCTCCCTACTAAAGCACTCCACTAATTAATTTATTTATTGGACATTTGAGTATTTTAAGTTTAGTAAGAACACAATTAATAGTAACTCTTTTTTTTCAATGAATTCAAATTACTAAAATCACACACCTGAAATTACAAAAATTTTAAATAAATCACCATAATCTTCACATTCCCACCAAGACTACTAAAAGTAAAAGCTGACTGTACTACCTGCATATTTAGATTACTGTACTACATGCATATTGTGGTTTCTTTGCAGTACTGTAAAACTACATTCAAATTTAGGTTTGGGTTTGATACGTACGATGCAATTGGATTTGTCTCCTGTGCGCATTTAAGCTTGAAGTTTCATGTATCCAGTCTCAATGTATTTCATATTATATTTTCATTTCAAGTTTCCAGTTTCTCACATTAGGTTTTCTCAATATTATAACTGCTTAGTCTCTGTTGAAATCTAATGCAGTAGTCATCATTGATATTCGAAATCATATTGCAGCGTAGTCTTCAGTGCCTTATATGTATAAAGATAATTATTTTACGGGATATGCGCAGTATCCTTTTTCTATCTTCTGGGCTCTGTCAAGTGTAATACAAAAAGTTGCAGCAATGGGAATAGAAATCCTTGTACATAGAGTGTATCCAGGCTTTTATAGCGGACTTATGCATATGGAGCCAAGAAGGCGTATACAAAGAGAATTAAATACATATAGATTTGAGAAATTTTTGCCCATATTGGGGATTGATGGCTATGACTCCCGCTTAGAAGATAGGTTACAGCTCACATAATCTGCTTCAGCGTTGATAACCAGAATAACTTTGTTGTCCAGTGCAACCACACAAAATAAAGTTTAAACCATGCTTTATTGATGCATCAACTCTAAATTTGATATGTTAGGTGCGCATATGCAGTTGATCATGGGTTATATTTGCACTGAAAAAATTCTTTCTGGCTCTGGTTTTCCATGACTTCACCTCTGCTGTGTAGCCAATGTGAACATTGTGGCCATGATCAAGATCGTTTTCTGCTTCATCAAACTCAAGTTTTAGCGGTCTTTGAGTTTGATCGAGGAGAAACCAATACTTTGGATCTTGTGCACAGATCCCTTCAAAGATCTGTGCAGCCAGCTACTTGCTATACACAATACATACATTATCACGAAAAGTATTGAAATGAAAACGAGGAAGATAATAATTTGAGAAATGATTAATTAAACCAACCTGAGATTGTTTTCAGTACAATTTCTTTTGATAAATCACCTGTACAAAACCACAAGGCATGTCGTAGTTTCTTTGGATCTTGCATGTACTGGTTAAGCTTGGCTGGGACATCAATTCCAACAGTTTTTTCCGATGTTCCCATTCTTGGAGTCTACTCAACAGATGAAACCCATAACCCACATGATCCCCTTCTCTCTGCATTTACAACGAAAACTAACTCGATCGGTTACCGTTATTCATGAAAACGATTCCTGCTATTTGGTCTTGAATGGGGTAAACAATGTGTAGATTCAAATTTAAAATTCGGATAATAGCCCGCTACTATTTCAAATTTGATGGATCCATGTAGATAGTGTATCTACATCGATAACATATGGTATATGGGAGTGAGAAAACGGAGGTTGGCCAACGGGGTAGACGGTGACGAAGCGAAGGCGGCGAGCCTTATTTCCACTGCCATAGGCTCATAAATGCGCCTAGGCAGGAAATGCCCGTCGTGAGATCAAAACTGTACATCGTGAGGAGGGCACAAAAACCAAGCTGCATGAAGCCTAGTTTAACTAGACTGCTTTTTGGCAAATTGGAATCCAATATGGCTTTTTTATAACGGTAAGTTACTGTTTTTTGTCCTGAAAATCATTGAAATTTTGATAAGATTTTGAGAAAATTTGGTAGGAATTTTTGTTAATTCACCGTATAATTATCAAACTTTAATATGTTAGGTGTTTTAGAAGTTTTTCATAGTGCTGAATCTATTTCCACTATCAAAATCATGATTTAAAAACTATTGCTGTAAAATCTATTAAAATTTTTTACCCAGATTCCAACCAATTTTTACGATTCAAACAATTCCTCTGTCTCGAGTTATGCGAAGGATACTGGAATCCACTGTCGCGTCCTTTCATTCTTTTTAGGGTGTAATCATAACTTGATCAAGACACTTACCATTCATTAGCGTATCCCGTTGTCAGCGACCCTTAGAAGTCCCAAAATTCATCGTGCGATAATTTGGGAAGCATGGAATATATCTCCCGCCACTAATCCGATCGCACGGTCATCCATTCCCTTAGAACATTTATGCTGTGGGGCGAGGTAATGCGGGACATTATACATGCTGTGGGGCGGGGTAATAATTTGGAAAGCATGGAATATATCTCCCGCCACTAATGCGATCGCACGGTCATCCATTCCCTTGGAATATTTATGCGGTGGGGCGGGGTAATGCGGGACATTATATATGCTGTGGGGCGGGGTAATAATTTGGAAAGCATGGAATATATCTCCCGCCACTAATGCGATCGCACGGTCATCCATTCCCTTAGAATATTTATGCTGTGGGGCGGGGTAACGCGGGACATCAACCCTCGCATCCCTGGGCCCTATCCCTCTGATGCGAGATGAGCGGTAGCATTTTCAGTGCTGTCATAGAAGGATAGGTTAGATTAAACGGGCAACAACAACTTTCGAAGGCCCAGTGTTCTTCTGCCACCTATTGCATACATGGCTCTCCGTCATATCCAGCCTAATGGTTTATGCAAATTCATTGCCGTTCTCGGAACCCATTGCAGATTAGTGCTCATAATCTTCCCCACGCCCACAGAGATTCTACCAATTGCGGTTTTTATAAGTGAAAATATTTACATATTCGGTAAAATAACCATAGCCGAGAGACCGTGCGGAAATACAATCGTTTCATGTTCCACCCATGTCGAGACGTAATTAATTCGACCGTAGTTAGTTGTTTTAGATTATTAATCCAATTATGTGGCATTTCCTTTTTTCCTCTCTCTATGTGAATTATTAGTACTTGCTTTGCGAGAGACTATAGCATTAGTTTTATAGTTTTATAGCAATTTTAATTATTTTTATAACATACCTCTAGTAACCCTGGTTCAAATTAAGAGTAGAAAAAGGTAGTGATCTTTAAGGTTTAATTATGGAGATGGAGTTTAAATTTTCGATCTTATTTAACTTTCTCAAAACTTCTAACTGATCACGTCATTGCTTTCGTCTCGTTGAGAGTTTTCCAACAATATAAAAGTAGCTCCAATCCAATTCTCGGATTAAAAGATATGGTCATCCAAAGATTGGCCTATCATCCTCACCTGCCACATGGCACCCGTGTAACATCTACATGGTAATCCAAGTCATAACTGGACTATTACCACACACTAGTTCTACAGAGCTATTGACCCGCTCATGTCCTGTTACAACCTTCCACGAGCATGATTCATATTACCCCTATATAAGAATATATGTATTATAATTTATTAGTTCTGGAGGCCACCCATGCCAGCTCACAAGGTGATAAAATCCTGGTGATATTCCCCCCATTTTCTCATCAAACTTCTAATGGAGAATGGTTGGGGTTATGTTTCGGTCATCGAAATTCAATCATATACTCAATGTGAAGGCTAGGTCTTCCCCTTGGTTTATGCATGGGATTATTCACATCACACGGCTTCTAACCCCATCGATTAGGCTCCTGTGTTCCATGTCACCCTAGGACCAAAATCCTGGGACCTTCTACCATGTGTCCTTCTAAAATCTATCGGGTATAGGTTTCAAGATGACATCATTGGCCCCAAATGTCAGGGTGTTGTCACCCTTTGTACACTCTCCCCACACCTAGCACTATGTAATTATGGGTTCCACTAAAGGATCTAGGCCCCTTACGAATCACATGATACTTATCCAGGGAGAATGTGGTGTTTTCCATATTTTTCCACCAAGCCTCGAATGTAGCCCCACTTCCACATCATCCCAAAGAATAGATCCTGGTAGAATTAGGTCATGCCTCTTCTTCAAACCTCTCGGAAAATCTTCTAAGATCCATCCAACTCTGCCAAAAATTTTGTGACATGCAACAACCTTGGGTTGAACCACTCTCAACACTTGGTCGTATTGCCTAATCGCATGGCCCGTAAGGCACAAACCTCCTTACTCCTCCATACCCTTAAATTCTAGCATGTGGCATATGAAAAATGAAATTACTCAAACATTCCCTCCCTCAGAAGTCAATCACAATGGTTCTATGGCATAGGGCCTATTACTGCTTGGTGTCAAAACCTTTAGATTATTGAAACTCAACCCTATTTGATCCACATGTGCAAAGATATGCATAAGGCTTGAACCCTCTAGTTTTCCAAGGACTTAATCCAGTCTTGGCCATGGTTGTTCTAGTTAAAATTTGGGGCTTGATTCATACATATGATTTCAATAAAACTCCTTGGCATGCATCCTACAAAAATAGGCACACACGTACACACACACATATATATAGATATAAACAACTGCTATCTCTTCTGAACTCAAATGCAACTCAACCTACACTATTTTACACATTTTCATGTTGTTATAAGCATATTTATCAACAGAGTGTCGAGTGATTCAAACATTTCAATGAAAATAATTTATAATAACTAGATATTACCCATCTATTAATTCTAAATAATTTACAAGATTCATAAATTCATTGCATGTAAGCTATTTAGACTAGGATTGTGCCCAAATCAACTCAAAAGGTTCAAACCAATCCATATTCATGCCTTTAAAATAACAATGCTCATTAATATAAGAACCATCATTCATCAACATATCATAGTATTGAATTAACACATTAACCCATATCAATGCAGGAGTTCAACGAACACATTAAACATATGGATGAAGTTCAAGGTACAAGAGTTTGAGTAAACATTTATGTTAAATATTGAAAGGTATAGTAACTGAGATTGGCACTTCAACTCTCCACCCAACCATAGACAAGTTGTAGCCAAGTCTTTCTTACAATTGTCAACTTCGAGCCAAATTATAGAGCTTAAGGTAAAGTTCTTTCAAAGAATATTTAAATCAATGTTATCAGGTGAAATAGGGTGTCTCGAGGCCATCTCACTACCAACCATGAGCTATCAAGGTCATATAAACATAGTGTACACTATCGTACAACCATCTTATACTTGAGAGATTAATCAATATCATAAGCTAAAACAGGGTGTCTCAAGGCCAAACTACCTTCACCCATAAGCTATTCAATGAATTAGCATGAGGTAGGGAACACTGTCTTTTATATAGAGAGGATTGTAGAATGGAAACATCTATGTAGATTTGGCAATAGAGAGTCTCAATTCAAAAGTGGAGAGAGAGAGATATAGTTAATAGCATGGAGGGTTTATCAACTATGTTACCTTTGAAGAAATAAGAGTGAAATTTTTAGTAGCTTAGTGAAATCTTTCACATGTGTTCCCATCCAAAATCCCATGGAAATTATAGTAGGTCTTATGAGTCCACTAACCCTTCGTGCCTCTACCTCTCAAAGGTTATCAGCTAGCATGGTCTCTAGTATATTTATGAGCCGTGTAAGGCACTACCACTAGTCTGTGATTATTAGTGAGAAAGCCTCATGGGTTTCTTAGTTGATTATCATCAGACCTTCTCTTCTCCCTAAATTCTCTTAGTCCTCATATCTTCGCATTCCCTCTCAACAAGTTATCTTTCTCACTAGGGCCCTCTCAATATCCTTTTTCTCCGGTTCTTTTATTTCTCTTCCTTCTCGTATGAGTCATGAATGGTTATTTTCCCATGGGAACCCCTCAACCTCCACCTCTTTCTTCAATAAGGGCCTCTAAGCCCCCTCTATTCGTTTCAATAGGAGACTCCATCCCTCCTGTTCCTTTTTTGTTTGCATAACTTCTCCTTGTTTTGTGCTTCAGAGAATATGTAAAATCAAGAATTCTCTTTGCCTCCATCATCCTTCTCATCGTAACTAAATGGAGGGGTATATATTCCTCCTTCTCAGACATGATGGTTCTATCACTTCTAAGTAGTTTACATGAACCAACTCCATGGACAACAAAACCCATACTTACAATTAATTTTGTGATATATATTTATGGAGGAACAAAATGAAGTACATATTCAATCATAAACATAGAGGTATAACAAAAAAATATACTTCAATTCATTAATAACAAATACTGAAAGTGGTTTACATGCAGAATGGAAATAAACTAACTCGGCTGATGGTAGCTTCTCTCTGAGCAGAGATGTGGCATCTACATGCTTTTTAAATATGTTACAACAAGGCTCAAAGGCCTTTTTATTATTGAGAAACAACGAAAAACCATAAAAATAAAAAAACTCAACCCTAGGAGATGAAGCGCCAAAATTTTGTGGGCCCCACTGGGGTTAGTTGGTACAACAAATTCCTAGGGTCGTAACTTTGGCATACGATCTATGTTTGATGCATATGATACAAATTATGACTGAAATCCCCTACCAAACGTGAATTTTTTTCCTATTTTTCAAAACAACATCGTTTAGGGCCTCAAAATGGCTCTGGAAGTTCACAACACAAAAAACTGCCATAAATAGTAAATTGTGCTACAATTAAGGAAACAAAAAAAATAGTGTTGGAGGTATAAGTGGAATAGGTGGGTGGCCACCAATATCCACTTGGATCATTCCTCCCCCCTTAAGAAGTATTGGTCCCCATTTGTTCGAGTGCCTCCCTGTGATGGGAAAAATTCTGCTAAACTTGGTCCTTAGTGAGCCACTTTCCTTGGTGCAAGAGCTAGCCAACTTCGAAAATTTGATATAGTTGTATGCTCTTCTTGTGAGTGTTCTTAATATATGTTTCCATGATCCAATCAATTGTGTATTTTTCAATACAGTCTGGGTTGAGCTCTGTTGGTGTCAACTGTTCAGTGATATCTGATGTGTCCTACCATGGAAAAAAGTATGGGTGAAGACGGTCCATATTGAATATGGAATGAAAGCCAATGAATGGGAGGATACCGAGGTAAAACTGTTGTCTCCCACAACATTGGTGATGATGTAAGGCTCGTATTACAGTAGTTTAAGCTTCCAATTGGCCCAGGAAATGTGTTCCTTCTATAGACATAACCAGACTGTGTTGGCCACCTGAAACTTATGTGCCACCTGATGATGATGATGTCATTTTTTGTACTTGGAAGTAGCTTTCTCCAAGATTTCATGAACCTGTTGGTGGATGTGTTGAATGCACTCAATAATCCTTGTGGATTTAATATCTTCAGACTAAACATGGGAAGAGTCTTCCTAGGTAGTTTTAAAATGCAGTGTAAAATCAAGGGGAAATAATGGTTGAAATACTAGGCATATTTCAAAAGGGATATTGGGAGTTGAATTATAGAGATATTTGTTATAAATATGTTGGAAATAGGGAAGAATCTCATCAAGTGTTTGTAGATTCTTGGAGTTTGTGCAATATGTGTGCAATCATCCTCTTGACAACCTCCGTTTGGCCATGATTCTGGGGGTGGAAAGCAGTTAACTTAGTGAGCTTGGTGTCCAAAAATGACCAAAGGCTTGACCAAAAGGTGCTTATGAACCTACTATCCTTAGCTGATATAATATTCTGTGAGATCCAAAAATGTACCCACACTCATTCAAAGAAGAGTTTGGCAGAGGATTTTGTTGTGATACTCTTCCTCGAGGCATCCAATATGTCCATATTATAAAATATATTGAAGACCACAAATACACATTCATTTCCACACTTCATAGAACAAATTCCAAACATATAAGCAATGGAGATGGATTCCTACGGCCACTAGGAGTAGGCAAAGGAATATACAGACCTTAATTCTTAATGGTTGGATTGGCGATGGCACATAGAGTGTAGGATTTGATGTATTTTGAAACATCCGATCATAGGTTTAGCTAATAAAAGGAATTGTGTTGTATGACCACAATTTTATCCCTCAAAAGTGTCTTGCGACCTGAGTGTAGTCTACCTCCTAAATTAGCTTATCATGCTCTGTTGAAAGAACACAAAGGTGATGAGGTATCATAATAATGCATCCTTAAGGGGGAAGTATTGAACTTCCTTTCCATAAACTAACATCTGGTATATAGTGTCAAACTCTAGATCATTTTTATATAGTTTTGGCCATATAGATGTCTCATGGCCACAAGAATTGGGAACATTGACCAATGATGCAACCCTAGGATGACTGAGAAAATTGAAAACATGATTGGTGATTCCCTTCTTGTATTTAATGTTCAAATGGAATTGTTGTATATATGTGGGCCACTTTTGATGGTTTTCATTCTACAACTTCCCTTGTGTATGTATAAACTGAATTGGTCAGAGATCTATGTGGATGATCATCTCCTTCCCTAGAATTTAATGTTTCCATTGTCAAAAACCATGGATGATGGAATACATGTCTTTATCATAGGCGGGGTTCTTCTGAATTGTATCAGAAAGTGTCTCACTGTGATAGGCCACTGGATTCCCTTCTTGGGTGAGAAGTTAGAACTGTACCAATACCATAGTCAGAGAACATAGTTACCTATTAAATGGGAAATATTACTTCAAAATGAGAAATCTAACAAAAAACATCAAAAAACCATGAAAAAACAACCCGGAAACGAAAAGTTGTATTCTGGAATAATCTTTTCAAGTGTGGGGGGGGGGTAAATTTCAACATTATAAAAAAATGGAAGTAAAAGTCAATTTTTTTTTGTGCAAAAAACAACTTAAAAATGAAAAGTGTTGATGTTGGAATAACATCACCATTTTTTTGTGTGCAAAAAACAACCTGAAAACGAAAAGTGTTGATGCTGGAATAACGTCGCCAATTTTTTGTGTGCAAAAAACAACTTCAAAATGAAAAGTGTTGATGCTAGAATAATTTTGATGCTCATAAAGAAAAATTTTGATGCTTGAATAATGTCGTCAATTTTTTGTGTGAAAAAACACCTTGAAAATGAAAAGTGTTGATGTTGGAATAACACTTTTTTCCTTTCAGGGTAAATTGTCAACACTTTTTAACAATGACATTAAAGATAAAATATCATGACTCTGAAAAATATTAATTTCAATGATAAGCATGACATTAAAGATAAAATATCAAAATTTTTAAAATTCCAACGATTTTTAGGCATGCTATTAAATATAAAATATGATGTCTCTCAAAAGCCTTAAAAAACCAAATATGACATTGAAGATAAAATATCACCTTTATGAAAATAAAATTCCAACGATTTTTAGTCATCATATTAAAGATAAAATATCGGTTATAAAAATAAAAAAAATTAACAAAAAAAATTTATAAGCAAAACAAAAATTTCTAAAAAAATAAAATAATAAATTGAAAAATCACACAATCTAAAGAAAAAAATTTAACCCAGAACCATATTCTTTTTATTTTTAAGTTATAAAAAAATTATTAATAATAAAAAAATTCGCATAATAAAAAAAATTATTAAATAAAATAATTAAATATAAAATATAAAAATAATTAAAATTAAAAAGAAAATTAAAATAAGGGCCGCATGGCTCGGGCGACGGGCGATGGGAGAACTACCACCTCTCCCACTGCCCATCGCCTGAGCTACGCGTCCCCCAATATGACGCCAGTCCATCCTGAAAATCGACCTCGCCGCCTTTGGCACCGCAAGTCTCGATCGACAGGTTGTGGGATAGCATCCAGCTCTCCTGTTGCGTGTTGGCCGAGCCCTGTAGCTCGTAGGGCAACGGTAGTTGGCGAAATTCATTTATTTAATCTTTATTATTATTATTTTAATTTATGCTTTTAATTTTTTTTTTTTAATATATAGTTTTTTTGATTTTTTTCTTAATTTATTTATTTATTTTTGTTTTTTTCTTAGTTTTTTTTTTTAATTTAAATACTAAGGTATGTTTTTTAAATTTCATTTATATTTTTAAATGTATTTGTTTTTTTTTTTTAATTTAATATTTTTTTTAATTTCAGCTTCTTCTTTTTTTTTTTTTTTTTTAAATGTTATATATATATATATATATATATATATATATATATTCAATTTAAGAAAAAAAATTAATTATGTTTTTTTTTTTTTTTTTTTTTTTATTTGAAAATGCTTTTCACACACACACATATTTATATATTCATTTAAATTTGTATCATTAATTTTTTTTAAATGATCTTTTTAAATTTTATTTTATTTTTAATTTTTAATTTATGAATTTCAATTATTTTTTATTTTAGTATTTTGAGTATTTTAAATTTTAATTATTTTAAATTTTTTAATTATGTTATTCTTTTGTTTCTATTTTTTTTAATAACATAAAAATAAATGCTTTTTTTTGTTTTTTTTTTGTCTTTATAATTTGTGCTCTTTTAAATTTTTTTTTTTAAACTTATTTTTTGAATTTTTCTTTTTAAATTTTTTATCTTTACAAGTTAATTTTGTTTTTTTTAATGCTTTTATTTGTTTTTTTATATATATTTTTTAATATTTAATTTTTTTTTTCATGTATTTTTATTTTATTTTATTTTTTTATTACCAAGATGAAAATCAGCACTCTAGACAAAAATTATTGATGTTGCATCAACACTTTTCAAAATTAGCACGAAAATCACTAACATTTTAAAATAAGTGTTCATACTTGATAAATAAAAAATCACCACTTTTCAAAATCAACATGAAAGTCATGACATTTAAAAAAAAATCAAAGAAAATTTAAAGTTCCAAAAATATTTAAAAAAAACGAAGGTAATTTTACATCACCATTTTTCAAAATCGACATAAAAATCATGACGTTATATATATCTATATATATATATATATATTCATAAGAAAATTTAAAGTGCGAAAACTATGCTCCAAAAAAAAGGGTCATTATGCATCACCACTTTTCAAAATCAGGTACTTTTTTTGCTACCTCAAAAAAATATGTACGAGGTCACTTACCTATTTGATCGGTAACTATGTTAGAGCCATTTTTCTCAATCTGAAATGCTTGTTGCAGGTATGGAAATATGAGTACTGGTACAGAGAAAAGTTAGTGCTTAAGCTCAACGAACGCCTTTTACTATGACTTTACCCAAAAAAAATTCTTTCACTTCACCCTTGGTAACTTGACTCAAAGGCTAAGTGATATTAGAGCATCCCAACATGAACCTCCGAAAAAGATTGGCAAGGCCCAATAAGATGCAAAGATCTGCTAGGGTGGTCAAGGCTACCTAGTCCTAAATGACTTGGATCTTAGCTGGATCCACATGCACACCTTTCTCATTAGTGATATACCCCAAATATTGGACTTGGCTCATGCCAAATGTGAATTTCTCCAAGTTGACACATAGTTTTTGTTGATGCAGGGTTTGAAGGACCCTCCGAAAGTGCTACAAATGCTCTTCCCAATATTTTTTGATGATGAGGATGTCGTCCAAATATATAAGATGAATAAGTTGGTAAAGGGCCACAAGATGTCACCTATCAGCCTCATAAATTTTGTAGGGGAATTTGTCAACCTGAAAGGCATAACCAACCTCTCAAATAGGCCCTCCCTAGATTTGGAGGATGTCTTCGACACATCTGTGGGTTCTGTTAGAACTTGGTGATAGCCATACTTCAAGTCGATCTTGTTGAATTACTTGGCCATATTGAGCTAGTCAAGAAGGTCATCAATTCCTGGGATTAGATACTTATTCCTGAAAGTGATTTTATTTAGAGCCCAATAGTCAATTCAGAGTCTCCAGCTCCAAACCCTCTTCTGTACAAGTACAATTAGGCTCTCACAAGGAGAGGAAATCAATTAGATATGCCATTTTTGCAGCAATTACTGGATTTGACTCTTTATTTCTTCATTTTCCATAATGGGAAGTGGTATATTGACTCATTGAGTAGAGGTGCTCTGCAGGTCAAATTAATCGAATGCTTGACTTGATAATGCAGAGGTGACCCTATGGGTGAGGATAATATGTCACTATATCCTTCCATGACCTTATCTACTTACTTCTACTGCGTGGAGGAACCCTTTCTATGGGCCATGGATATGGCCATGATCTTCCCCTTATTTTGAGAGAGAATTAGAAAGAAAACAAATTTCCTATACTAGGATATAATCTTGTTGCATTTCTTAGCAGAGATGAAAGAAATGGTGGTAGGTGGGGCTACCTACGTTATCCTATATAGTTTATTTCCCAAAGTAATAATAATAGTGTGAGGCATGGACTCATACAAGGCATGACGCTTCCACAAGTATGGTTGGCCTAATAATACATAACAAACTTCAAGAGGGGAAACATCACACAATACTTCATCCATGAAGGGTTTTATGCTATAGCACAGGTGACACTCCTAACTGGCGAGGAGATATCTCCCTTGGTGGAACTATGCTATGGTGTACGACTGCATATGCGATGTTTTCAGTAGGCCCAAATGCTTCACCACCTCAACTAATTTGAGGTTATTTTGGCTTCTGGTTTTGATTATGAAATTTCGGAGAGAACCCTTCACCCACATATGTGAGTGGAAGAGACACTCCCCCACCTTTGGATCTTTGGGCTCAATATTCTAGACCTTGGTGGAGACCACAGTGGTTCTGCGCTCTGCATGGATAATTATCTTCCTCTTTCTGGTCCCCTTTCCATGTTCCAACTGAGAGTCGAAACATGCATATGACCTTGACGCTTTGAGCTCGACCACTAGTGACTACATAGCACAACACTCATTTGTGTGATCAGTGGGGCTCTTTTGGAAGTCACACCACCTTCATGTTTCCTTATTTGTTTTCATGGTGTTGTTCTCTTCTTGTGGATTTGATGGGTTTTCATGGGTCACTCCACCTTGGCTTTATCCTTTATTTTGTGGTTTGGGGGTGCCTTTTCCTTACTTTGGATACACAGATCCAGTCTCACTTCTTTTGCTTAAATTTATGCTTGATCTCGATGCCATATCATTATGAAGTTACAAGCGAGGGGATATCTAGGAGCTCCATATAATCTTGGATGTATTTTTGTAGACAACCATGGTACTTATGTACCAGATGCCACTCAGAATCATTCATACCCAACTACATGTGAAGGGTATGAAAAATATTGGTGAACTTTAGCTTGTCTTGGTACCTTCCTTGTTGTATTGTGATCCATTTTATGTAATGATATTCATAGTTCATGATAGGGTAATATTGCTACATGATGGTGTCTCAAAAATAAATCAAAGTGGGTGCAGCTAAAAATAGTGAGAGTTCATTCTCATCCCTCTGTTCACACTAGGTTTCCCACCCATACTTGATGGGAGAGGCAAACTTGAGGAGTGAAAAAGTAATCCTTTTCCTATTGGAAAAATTATGGACCAGAAAATATCTTTCTAGTAGATTCAATGATTTATCTAGAACATCTGCATCTATCTATCTGTCAAATATAATAATGTCGAGGTTAAATTGTACCTTGAAGGGGTTGGTGCCTGCTAGGTGATTGGCAGATGAAGATATGTTGCCCGCTGATACCCGCCAAAATATTTGGGAAAAGTTATTCATCATCTTGTTCCTTTCTCACTCAAGGGCTTCTTCAAGAAACATTTTGTAAGGAACAACTATTCTCTCTTATTTATTTTCTTCCACCATGGAAGGTTGTCGAGGTTGGTGAGGCTAGTCCTGCAATTTTTCAACTAGTTTAAGTCCTAACACGTTATACCCTAACCTCATTGGGGAAATTCACAAAAAAAAAGACAAAGAGAAGACTTATCTTATAACACTAATCCAAATTTATCCAAGAATGAAAATTCATACATATTCAAACAAAATCACAGAGCTACAACAAAAATTGAATTCAATTAATTAAAAAAAGTATTGAAAATTGTTTACATATATAATGGAAATAAACTAGCTAAAAATATGGTAGATTATCTCTAAGAAGAGATGTGGTGGCTACATGACTTTGATTTGTGTTACAATGAGGCACAAAGGCCTTTTTATTATCAAGAAACAAGTGAAAACCCTAAACATATGAAAACATAACCCTAGGAGATGAAGCGCCAAAAGTTTGTGGGCCCCATTGGGGTTAGTGGGTACATCAACTTCATGAAATCGTAATTTTTGAATAAAATATTTTTTTGATGTGTATGATACCTCGTTAGAAATAGTTATTTGAGTACTAAAAATTTTGACTATCTTTTAAGTGGTGAGCTTGCCCGTTTTTCAAAAGAAAAAAAAAAGGTCATTTAGGTCCTTAAGATGGCTCTAGAAGTTCGAGACCCAAAAAAAGAAAAAAAATGGTAAATTGTGATATAATTAAGGAAAAATAAAGGAACAATTTTGGCATTCCAAGTGGAATAAGAGGGTGGTCACTTATATCCACCTAGATCATTTTGTCATTTTATTTCTTGTAGTAATTTCCCAAAATGAACATGGGACTATCCTCGCTTTCAATAGATTTAATAGCATAGCTGAGTCCATTAAAAGACGTAGTCAGACCATGAAAGATATTTAAAACAATAAAATTCCTTAGGAAATTTCCCTCCATGGAAAATGGAATCTATCCATCTCTCATCTATTTTAAATTATAATTACATAATTACAAGGAAAATAATTTGAGAAGGGGAAGTTATCCATAGGGGATGTCACAATGCTAAATATATCTATCTTTCCATAAATTAAAAAATATTTTTCTAATTTTTGGAAAAATTGTTTCTAATTGACTATTGGTTGTGTGAGTCTTGATGTGAAAGAGTTCCCTTGGTGGAGGGTGGTTTATTTTCAGTATTTTTCAGTATTTTTCATTTCCTAATTTTGTTGCTCGCCATTTCATGAGTGAGGGTTGTTCTGGTTATCTCTAAA
This sequence comes from Pinus albicaulis, assembly GCA_034641835.2. Taxonomy (NCBI): domain Eukaryota; kingdom Viridiplantae; phylum Streptophyta; class Pinopsida; order Pinales; family Pinaceae; genus Pinus; species Pinus albicaulis. The sequence goes on from CM076571.1 coordinate 590,212,214, forward strand.
TTGGTCCTGATGGGCTGCTTCACCAGAAAACTTAACGTAACTCTTTCAAACCAATTTTTTTACAGAGGATTAGCCTCTTCAGCCTGAGATGGCTCTCTCAATTTATCTAATGATTTTCTCAATCAGGTCTTAAAATAGATGGCTAGCTCTGTGAGTGTCTTAGTGTATTTGATTGTAGGTGAAAAATGGGAAATATATCACTACCATTGGGCTCATGGAGTTAGTAAAAAGGAATTCAATGAAAAGTGTATCTACTTATGGAAACTGAGGCTTTTTCTGTTTCAATGAAAGCACAACATTAACACATAGATATAATCAATAGCTCAATGATAAAAGGAATTCAGAGCATGCATAACATGAATTCTGAGTAATTTAGCATCAAGATACTGGAAGAAAGAGAAAAGGAAACACATAAACTCATTGAAACATCTCAAGAATCTCAGGTGAAGCAGAAATACACTCAATGTCTATTACAGATATAAAACATTTACAATAGTAGTAGTTTCAAAAGCATTCTCCAACCCTTTCTCATTCGATTTCTTGTTTATAAATAGACATATTTTTATTACATAGGATCTGCCCAACTGGCTAGATCATCGAACCATAAATTTTACACCTAATCATAACTAAAAACTACATTTCTGGAACAGAAAAAGATACCTAGTCTCTAAGGACATACACTTCTAATAGGACTCTATTTTACATTTATTTCATGCTGTTCTCTAGTAGTAGAATAATTAAATGGATAAGGATGATACGCTCAAGTAGAATTATCCATCACTAAGACATGAATGTACCCCAAGATTTAAGAAAAAACAGTCTTATTTTTTAGGAAAAGATAAACACTATTTAAAAATTTGTATTCATGTTGATCTGGATAAGTGACACATCTACCAAGTAATGAATCTCTGCGGGGATGGCCCATTGTCAGCTTTGATGTCTCCAGGTGGCTGGTTTTCATTCAACAAGATTTTCAAACCTTCAAAACTCATAAAAAATACTTCGCTTCAAAAACAGAGTGACCTTAGGAAGTTTCATAGCGAAATTTAGTATCATGTCTATTTCTGCCATTCAACCTCCTTTTCTACCTTCTCTGCTGATCAAAATGTGTTTTTTAGGTCATAAGAGCTAAATACCATCAATTTCCCTCCTTGGATATCCATAAAATTTATTTATTTTAATAAAAAACACACTACAGAAATTTCATAGAGAATTTCAGTTCTCAAGCCTAGACCTTGCTACGAAACTGTCTAATTTGGTTGAAATTGCAGATTTGGAAATTTTCTTCAAAAAATTAGCTTCTAAACCAAAATTTGTGTTACCCGCAAGCTGTAAACTTAATCAAAAATATTTTAGATTAAGCCCACATTCTTTGGGCATTTCATCTTCAGCAACAACAGGTTGTAGCTCTTCAGGTTCATCTACCAATCTAATCTCAACCCTCTTTTCATCATATCTTCTTGGATCATGTCCATTTGGTATTCCAACTCTTTCACATTCCCTTTTATATTTTTTCTCTCAGATTGTAACCACAAATTTATTTTCCTTTTTTTTCACCACCTTCCTTAGAGAAAGACTTCTCTTCAGCATCTTATTGGCATTTGACAAAGTTTTTTCATACTCGTCCAGCTGATCCTTCATTTCTTTCTCAAATTCTGCCATTAGTTGTCTGCCCACCTTGGCCTCTTTTAATTCCAAATTGACTTCAAGTACCTCTTCCCTGGCCTCTCTTAATTTCTCCTTTAAAATTTGCACTTCAGTCTTTCCCTCAACCTGTTCTTTTCCTTTCCTTTGTACAAAGACCTCCTCTGCTACTGGAGATAGGTATATGATGTTCTCTTGATGCATTCCTTCACTAATATTTTCTACTCTCTTGCTCTCTATGGCATATTTTCCAAGATGTGACCTGGTCATTATCTTCCTTGGCTGGAAAATGAAACCGTCATCCTCTCCTGCAAAGTCCAACTTTTTGACAAACATACATTTTTGCATTTTCCTACTATATTCTTCAATGTCTTCTACTTGTACAATTGGAGATTCTTCAATGTTTATTACCTAGAGGATGTATTAAATATTTTCCTTGGTAAGGCTTTTGCTTCTACTTACCCTCCTATTATTATGTTTACTATTTTTCTGTTTTTGTCTTTCAAGTGATGGTTGTGGCATATCAATGTCTGGCAGAGGTTCAACTTCAATATCCATTGGTCCCTCAGTAGGTTCTCCTCCTTCTTCATTGATTTATTATAATACAACCATAGATTAAGTACTCTTTTATTTTGAAATATTATTAAGTGTCACTGGGTCTTCTTCATATCCACTCAAGAAAAGAAAAGAAGCCTAATATTAGTTTAACCTTTTCAATTCCTCCAGTATTAACAATTTGATCAAGCCATGGTCAAAAACAGATGTTTCACTACCCTCAGGCTTGGCTTGGACCTTATCTGACATCTTTCCCAAAAATTCTGAATAAAAAGAAAGATAAATCAGGTGGTTTCTTACCAACGAAATGGAGATGGATTCTTAAGTGATAAGATTAGACCATGTGAAACCTTCCTTCACTGGTAAAATACTTTTGGACCGCCAACAAAATATTTGCATAATTTTCTTTCATATAACCCCTAGGGATGCCATTTCTCATGTCAGCTCCTTTATGCTCCTATTTGATATATTCTTCATAACTTTTCATTCTAAATTTTATCCATTTGAACCATTCCTCACCACCTCTGGGTATTTATGTAGCTTGAGAGATAGCATCAGGTAACACTGTGAGATTTAATACACCAACCTTTGAGGTTGTCCCTATGAAATTTCTTGCGAAGTCATTAGATATCTAGGTAAGAAAACCCTGCAGCTTCTGAAAAAACTGTAGGCAACCAACCTTCCTGAAGGCATCCATAACACTGGGATCTTCATTCAACAGTTTCAAATCCATAGGTTCATACCTCACACAGTAACCTCATTTGTTTACTTTATTCTTTGTTGCCATTTCTCCCTTATACTCTCGCTACCTCCTTGCTTGTGACAGTTGAAGAATCAAAAATAAACATCAACATGTTTTGGGTGGTGAACCAACTTTCCAAAGGTGACACTGAGATGCTTTACATGCAATATTTTTTATGATGAATGACAAAGAAAAGCTTAGGGACAATATTTAAAAATTAATTCGATAACTTGAGGGAGAATATCATGACACATGTGACCACAAAAAGCAATTATCAGTGAAAATATGATCTTACATGATTACTGATCATTATAACTAATTTTGCTGACCTCAACTCTATATTTCGCCATCGAAAACTTGGCATGTCACACTGCTTTGTGTTTTCTGCAGGAAAACCCAATTTCGTATAAAAAAAAAATAATTTCTGATAGATGTGCTACAAAATTATCAGGCAGTTTAGTAGTGAAATCTATTATTTTGCCATTGTATTCACTACGAAACGGTGAAAAACATACAAGTGGCTAATTTTTTTTATTCGAATGCATGGGTGTGAAAAATAAATGATATTGGATGAATTTGACTGAGATGAAAACACTCGTGGTGGTTTTAGACTTAGGGTAAACCTTATCATAAGTGTTTTTTTTTATATAAATTTTATGAATTTGGCTATGAAAACAACATGGAACCTAGGTGAATGGCATGTAAGACCCTATCAATGAAAAATTTAAAACTAATGAGTGATAAAAGTGGCACCACTGGGGATGGTGTGCCCCTATGGTACAACAAAGAACATGTAGTTCTAGTGCCTTATCCATTAATGAAAACAAAACTTCTCAAATTCACAAAGCCTTCCTCAAGCTCTTATGGCCTTCTTCTCTAGCTCAAGCTTGATGATGAGCTTACCTTTATTAGAAAAACTCATAACAGGAAATGAAACATATATAATGGAGTGAAATTCAGTAAAAAGACTTAGGATGAGTAGTGTTTTAGAAACCTGTCATTGACAGGTCCTCTTGCACACAATTTTCCATCCATTTCCTGAACCAGATAAGCATTGTTTCCATTATATGTAGCTACCACAAATGGTCCCTTCTAGATATTCTCAAAATTTCCATGCTTCTCCTTTTCTTCAATTTTGGCTTCCGATTTCAAAACTACATCTTGAAGATGGAAATTTTCCTCTTTAACCTTTTTTTCAAATGTTTTCTTCAGTTTGTTTTGTGATTGTTGATGGTTCTTGTATAACTCTTCTCTTTTTCCTTATACATATATAAGTTGTTTTATCCTTCTCTGAATAGCATTTGGCTCCTCTTCAAGTCCTTGCAAGAGCTTCATTACCGGAACTCCCAAAGAAGTGGGAAAAATAGCTTCAGTTCCGTACAGTAATTCATAAGCAGATGTACCAATGGATCACTTTGTGTAGACTCTATCAACCCAAAGAGCATACTTCAACTTTAGATGCCATGATCTCTTGTTTTCTTGCAATAAATTTTTGATGATCCTCAATATACTTTTCTTGGATGACTCTGCAAGGGCATTACCTTGGAGGTAATAGGCTATTGAATGTCCTAGTGTTATACGATACTGATTAAAAAATAAAATTAAGTTTTTGGATTTAAAATATTTTGCATTGTTAGTAATAACCTTCATAAGACAACCAAACCTAGAAAAAATATTGTTCCCCAAGAATTGAATGATGATTGAATCAATGGCCTGCCTTATTGGGATTTCTTAGATACATTTAGTGAAATAATCTGTGGTTTTCAAAATCCACTGATGCTTCCCTGAAGATGCTAGATGTATTTTTCCAATGAAATCCAACCCCCATTGTAGGAAAGGTGCTTCAACATATATTGGCATCAAAGGTAAAGGAATCAACTTCTTCTTACCATAGAAAAATTGGCATTCATGGCATGCAGTGTCTTCTTGAAGGCATCCTTAAACATAGTAGGCCAATAGTAGCCTGCTTTTAGTATTTTGTTGGTTGTGGCTTTCCAGTAATGGTGTCCTACACAATCTCCCTTATGGAACTCTTCAATGACCTTTTCTGCTTCATCTTCCAGTAAAAAATTCAAAAGGATCCCACAAGTATCTTTCTAATACATATTCTTATTCACAATACAACATATTAATGACTTCAGCTTTACAAACCTTGATTTAGACTTGGTCAAATCTAGAGGAGATTTGTGATGATGTAAGAGAAATATTATATCTATATACAATTCAGACAATCTGAATTTCTCTTCAACAGGTACCAAATCTTCCTCTTCTTCTGTTATCTATGAAATTTCTGCAATGAAGTTCATTTCAATACATTCAAAGTTGGACTGCACCATTATTTTTTCTAACCCTTGTCCCTTCACCAAATTTTTATGCTTGATTTCTATGTCATACTCCAGTAAAGTAGCTATTCATTTCCCTCTTTTACCATCAAGACCAACTTTGTCAAAATATCTTTAACCACGGTGTTAGGTACGAATGCGATGACATGAGAATGAAAAACATAAATTTTGAAGTATTTAAGAGATTTCACCACATCATATGCCTATTTTTGCAAAATATTAGACTTTAACTCAGAGTTTGCAAGATTTCCGCTAAAAAATGAAATAAGTTGTTCAGTGCCTTGTTGTCCTTTCTGCAATAAAACTCCAGCAATGGTATTTTCAAAGGAAAATGGGAAAAATGGTAATTCCCTTGAGAAATTTGGACTAATAAGCACTGGGGCTTGAGTGAGGGCTTTATTTATCTCTTCAAATGATTTCTTAGCTTAAACAGTCCACTTAATATCAGCTCCTTTCTTTAACGTGTTGGTAATATCTTGGAAAATCTCAACAAAGTTCGAGATGAACCTTCTAACAAAATTTACCTTTCCAAGAAAAGATTGAATTTCCTTCTTATTCGTCGCAGGTTTATCTTCCAAATTGAACTAAAGGATAAATATTTGTCCCATCTTTTGATATGATATGTCCAAGAAATTTTTTATAAGTTAGAGAAAAAATACTTTTAGTGGGATTAATTGAGATACCAAACTTTCTGTATTTCTGCAGAATTTTCTGCAAATGTCTAAAGTGATCCTCCTACCTTCTTGAAAACACAGTTATGTCATTCAAGTAGATCACAACTGATTTATATTTCTCCTTTTCAAAGGAAATACCTATTTCTCTTTGAAAAGACGCTCCTGCATTCGTCAAACCAAAATGCATCTTGGCGTACATGAATGTTCCCCATGGTGTGGTAAAGGCAATATTCTCCTGATCTTCTAGATGTACCAATATCTCATTATGACCTGAAAATACATCCAGCATGGACATTGTTTGAGAGCCAACAATATTCTGCAAAATCTGATCCATCTTGGGAAGAGGATAGTTTTCCTTCAAATAAGCCTTATTCATATTTCTAAAATCAATACAGATTCTGTTCTCGCGACTCTTATTTCTGACAGGTACTAGATTAGCAAGCCATTTTGAAAACCTTATAGGAACAATGATATTTGCATCAAAAAAATTCTTAATATCTTTCCCAATGAGAGGCATGAGCAGAGGATTAATTCTTCTCAATTTATGTCTGAAATGTTTCTCATTCTCCTTGATAGGAATAGTATGTTGTATAATACTAGGATCATAACTTTTCAGACCAACATAACTCCATGCAAAAACATCAATGTGTTTCTTCATCATCTCCAGATACTTTTGTCTCATCTCCATATTAAGGAACTTAGAAATTTTAACGATATTAGGCGTTGTTGATGTACCAAGATATCAAGTTTCTACCTCCTCATCATCAGCCTACATTCTAAGAGATTTAAAAACAACATTTTGATAAAAAAAAATTCAAGAGGAATAAGGCCTTTTTGTATACAATTTTTTTTCAGCCGCAAGACTTCAAAATTGACCTTGGTTTCAGTAAACATATTTTGATGATCCAATTATATGTTTTCAAACTCCTCCTTTAACTATATGAAATTTCGGACTTGTTTTTCATCCTCAAACACTTGCCAATCAATGATATTATCAGCAATTGTTGGCCTATGCCTGACCTTAGCCTCATAATTCTCAGTAGAATGAGTAGGGATGAAAAACATACTTGCAGAGATAGCTAAAGAATCAACCACTAAATTTTGGTCTCTAGTTTTCACAATGAAGGCATATTCTTGAAAATTTTCAAGCATTTCCATGATCATATTTCTGTAAGCCCTCATCCTTACATCTTTGTTTTGGTATGATCCTTCAACTTGTTTGATTACTAACTATGAATCACCACACAATGATATCTTCTTGGTACCTAGTCTCTTCAAAATTTCAAAATCCAAAAACAAAGATTCATATTCTGCCATATTGTTGGTGCAATCAAAGTTAAGTTTAAAGGAGTAAAACTTACTTTCATCATCAGGAGTAGTGATCCATATTATTCCTCCAACCCCCTCTTTTCTAGCAGAGCCATCAAAGTGAAAAAGCCACCAACCCTTTGCTTTTTCTTCAAAACCTTCATGATTTTCTGTTTTTCCTTTAATTTCTTCTTCATCATTTAGCTCATTGAATAAAATTGATGATCCTGATTCTGTATCAGCAACATAAATTGGAAATTTTTGGGATTTATCTTTACTAATCACGATGTAGGCCATCCTAATTTCCCTATACAACCTTATTTTCTCACCAAAAACAGGAATGGTGGCATGTCATATTCATATGCATAGTACATTTGATTTTAACTTCCCAAGATTTGGATAAAGCATACCAAACTTTGCAGGCATGTCAGCTACCACTATGTCCATCACCACTGTTTTAGCACAAAATTTTTACAAGCCAACCACAACATATTTGATAATACCTATGCATTGAACTCTCTTAGAGTTAAAGGGAAATATATCTTTATAAGATATAGTGATTTCCAAACCCATCCTCTCCACGATTACCTTAGGCTTAAGGTTGTGGGAAGCCCCTGAGTCCAACATGGGATTGTGTAAAGTCATATCATGAATATTTAGACTGACATAAAAGGGAGGGACCTATTCATCCTATTCATCTTCCACCCTTGGTCCTAGGAAAATGGTAGGATGATCTACATGTAGATTATTAATTTATAAAGGTCCTGGTTGAGAATTCAACATCTTGACAATTTTTCTTCTATATTCATTGACCTTGATAATTTCTCCAAAGGGGACAGGAATCTTAATTTTATAGATCTCATTCTCTAGACTGAAAGTATATGTGGCTTTTTCAACTTCTTTGGAAGGAAGTGGAGGTGGTGGGTCCTTCTTTCGCTCAGCTATTTTAGGAACATCCTTGTTTGGTTGAGTTTTGTTTTTGTTGATGAGAACATTTATGTTTCTTAGATTGTATTTCTTTTGAATTTCAAATATGGCATGTTGATAACCCTTTAGGTAATCAGATTGTCCCCCATATTTTTTCAAATCATGACCAGACTCATCATGCTCCTCCTTAGTTAGAAACATGCCATACATAACATCATCTAGAAAATTGATAATATCCTCTTGAAACTCAGGTTGAGCTTCCTCTTCATCAACCAAATTTTGTTGAAAGGAAGGCTTCACTTGTGTGTTAGGCTGATTTTTGTTATCTCTATGTATTTGTTGATTTTAAGGCCTCCTAAATATTTGATTTATGATATTTGGATCTTGTTGTGTAGGAGGTAAGGGAGTGGATCCAAGAACAAGTATATCCATGATTTTTTCGATATTATTCAACATAGAATAAAACTTAGCATCTGAGGATGAAGATTTTTCTTCTTATTTCAATTATGTTTTTCCCATCTTAGATCTCTTTGCAGCTATCATGTTTAATTCCAACTTTACTACATGTTTCTTCATTTTTGCTACAAAAGAAAACTCTCTTTCCCTAAGCAGGATGGAAAACTCATAATGACATGCCTCTCCATAGTGTAATTGAGATGCTCCTGGAGGAGGCTTAATATGAGCAGGTATGGAGTTATGAACTTTGTTAAACCTCTTAGAGAAGTCTTAGATAGGTTCATCTAAGGCTCTTTTCAAATTTTTGTATTCTGTCAGGGCTTTCACTGGATTCAGGTTACTCCCCCACTTGGTAAAAAAACTATCTTCTAACTTGTCCCAATTTTGCAAACTTGATAGAGCTAGGGCCTTAAACAATTTTCTTAACTCGCCAGTGAAACTATGGGAAAATAATATCATATTTACATATTCATGGTATACCTCCTCTCTATCAATTAAAATTGAATTGATGCACATGTTCCTCAACTGATATGTCCTCTTCACTTCCAAAGGTTTTAATTCTAGTTGAGTATCCATTTGGGAGGTCATGAAGAACAACGGGAAGAACAAATGGAGCATACCTTGCAGTTCCAAAAAGAGGAGGAGGAGGGACAATTCCATCCATGATGATGGTAACTGTGGTATGGAGAAGGAAAACATATGGGATTAATTTCTAATTTTTTGGGAAAAAAATAGGTGAATATGAGCTATTAGGTTGTGGTGTAGATGGCATCTGTAGTCTAGATATAGATTAACTCCACTCGAGAAAATTTATACCACATTTTATTTTCAAAAGGAACTAAAATGGATCTATTTATTTTAAATTTTCAAAAGACTCCCTCTCTAACAACAGTTATGATGTGATTGTTTTCTATAATTCTTATTTTTCTTCTTTAGATACTAAGGATGATGTGTCAACACCTAGTCTTTGCAGGTATAGTATTATATCATTTAGTTCATTTTCAGTCTTAGACCTAAACAATTTTTTTTCAATCTTATAATCAAATTTCCTATCTTCACAACTTGGAATAATTTCAGAGGACAAAGCTCTTGAGTGTGATGGAATACTTGATTTTCAAGGGCTGCTTCCAATGCCTCTAAGAATCCTCTCTACATTATCCACAATTGTATGTGGGTTAGGATCTGGATTTCTCCTTCTGTATATTTTTCGCGAAGCCACATTTGACCATGAAAATTTTTAGTGGAGTCACCAAGGTAGTTTCTGCAGCCTCAAAATATTCTAGGCTCCTGCTACCTCTGAGATTTCATGTTCAATGTTTGAGCACAAACTTCGGGAAATATGTCTTCAGACTCCTGACAGACACACCAAAATGTTATCTCTAAATTGGCCCTAATGGGCTGCTCCACCAGACAACTTAGAGTAACTCTTTCAAACCAACTTTTGACTGAGGATTAGCATCTTTAGCCTGAGAGAGATCTCTTGTTGAACCCTTAGTTAAACTAAGCGGGGGGGGGGGGGTGGTGGGGTGAATCAGTCTAACACATTCATGGACCTTTAAAAATTTCCTTTTAAGTTATTTACACCTTCATTTCATGATAAAATTATTGTATAATGAAACATCAATCTTAATATGTGAGTAGCAAGTATTAAGCAGATTAAATACAGAAAATTAACACATAATCATCATGCATATAGACAACAAGTATAAGTGGAAACCCATAAGGGAGAAAACAAAATCTTATTATTGTTGTGATGCAAAGGCAAGCTCCAACTCCCTCTCACCACTTATTTTCTGTAGGCTCCTACCTACAGGAGGCTACTACCTCAAATTCTGCATGCTACAACATGCAAGGAAGCTCCAACTCCCATCTGTTTTCTGCAGGCTACAACCCATAGGAGGCTCCTACCTCAACTAGCTACAACTAGAAATCTATCAAGCTCCAACTTGAAATGGAAGCACCAACTCCCATGTATTTTCTATAGGCTGAAACCCATAGGAGGATCCTACCTCAACCAGCTACAACTGGACATCTATCAAGCTACAACTTGATATGGAAGCACCAAATTCCTCACAATACTATGAAAACACATGATGATTTACCTGGATATCAGTTGTGTTCTATTCCTTCTTCATTGTTGTCCTCTAGCCTTCATATCTTCTTTAAATCATCTCTGAATCTTCACAGCTTCTCTTTCTGCTCCTTATTCTTCTTACTGTTTCTCACTTCTTTCTTCTTTCTCTCAACCTCTTCATGCATATGCTGGTAACAATATTTATAGGGATCACCTCATAATTGTTTGCATTCCACAGGGAATTTGAAATGAACAGGTATGACTCTCTTCCTTCCCCCTTCTCATTTTCTTGTCCAGCACATTCAAAATAGTATAACAGAATGTATACATTTGCGTATTGCAGTGGAGTTTTGTTTTTCCTATGAAGACTTGCCTTTTCATCACATACAATAAAAACAATTAAATCATTTACATTTCCATCTACAATAATACATTTCACTCAGCCCTTTCAGCTCTTGGTTCACCATACATTTTTCGTTTCTGCTGCTTTCACTGTCTTTTCAGTTTCTACTGTTATAGTCTAGCTTTGCTGCATAACTGCTCATTTTGTCTGACTTGACCCATTCTATTGCGTTTCTAATAGTGTCATAATATCTCCTTTTTCCCGACCAGGCCTCTTTTTCTCGTGCCCACAACGTTCAACCTTCACCGCTCTTCTAAACATTTGGTTTTACCTTTTTCTCTGTGTCAGGTCCTTACCCGAGCCTTTCTTTTCATTTTTTTTTTACGTTATAATCCTCCTTTTTCTCTCTGAAATGATTTACAAAGGAAAACCACATACTTTCAGACTTGAAATGCTTTAGGTTTCAACTTCAATCTGTATCGCGTCTGCTTTATTTATCGTACTTCGGCGATTCAGTTAACCCATGTGCCTTTGTCCATTTGATCTCTCGATATGCGATATGCGAAGGGTCCCACAAGGCTGTATTGCTACTTCACATCGCAACTTAATTTATGAATTCTTATCACATGAGCATTTCTGATTCTGATATGTGATAGAATCGCATCCCATCTATCCGTTGCATCGCAAATTCTATGATTTATGAATTCTTATCACATGAGCATCGCCGATTGCGATATGTGATTGCATCGCGTCACATCACTTCACATCTATCCATCGCATAGCAAGTTCTACGATTTATGAATTCTGATCACATGAGCATTGCCGATTGTGATATGCGATTGCATCGCATCGTATCCATCACATTGCATCTATCCAGCGGATATCACATTCTCTTGCGATGTCCAATATAATATTTTTTGTCTATCTCCTTTAATCTCATCCATTGATCGCGCTGGTCCCACACCAATATCAACATTATAATATCAACATTATAGTATATATCTGGGCCCACAGAATTCCTGACGTTCAATCTTACTTTTCAAAGAAATATGGTTATAAACCATGATAAATCCATCTCATGAAAATTCAAATCAATATATTGACTTTGGTTAATTACCAAAGAAGCCATAATAACAATATAAAGGTTTCGGCCCACATTTACCAACCATCATATGGAAATGCGTTTTATACTTTCTGCTTTGATAAAGCTTATCAAAGGTATTAATATACATAAATGTTCTTGGCCATAGCTTTACCAATCCACTTATTTTGTCAATTATATTATATAACCTCCACTTAATAAAGTTCTTACCTTGGTTATAATATCAAGTGCCGATATAACATTATGTTCGGGTCCCACAGTATTTCCAACTCACGCTTCCACTTTGTTTAATCGATCTATCTGATTTCTTCATCTAACGGAGGACACACACCTAAAATGCAATGCTTCTAATCCAACGAATATCACATCCAAATCACCTTCGATATTTAATGGCTCCAAGGCACACGAAATAAGTGGTTTTGGACATCCACGTGTCGCTTGCGGAGGCGTATCACGTTCATTCAGGGAATTACCACTTACCAGGTCTTACCCACGTGAAAACCATTTGTTGGTTTGTAAAAACCACTCACACTGTTTATGAATTTTAAAACAATGTTAAGCCTTAAAACAATGTTAAACCTTTGGAATCCTTAGACCTTTGGAAATATTATAATGCACATTATAATATGTAATGACCTTCGGAAATAACATTAAAACATTTGGAAATTAATATTTAAAACCCTCAGCAATGTAATATTATATTGTGCTTTAAACAATGTTTAAAGCATTTCAGTCTCATATAACCAGATTCCAAACCTTAATAAAACTCTGCTGCATAAAATCTCAGGTCCATTCCATGTTTTAAACCCCGTGCAATTATCAACACGAACACAGTCAGATCTCCCACATATCTAATCAGACGACAATTGCATTCATTATGCCTCTGTATTTTATCAACCAAAAGAGACGTGAAAAGGGCGGTATTGTGCTCGTGACATGTCCCAATATCATTTGATTTCGTTTGATTGGATTAAAACCGCTCACGAATCAAAATCAGTGCAAACACAATGGATGGTTTTCTCAAAAACCACTTTTCTTAAAATTTTCGTTTCAAACGCGTTTAACATTGATTTTCACCCGATTTTCAATGTTTTACTTCAATTTATCTTCAAACCTTCCTTTTCCACTATTTCAATCATATCCACTCGTTTCTTCATACATTCCTCATTTCGCCTCTTGATTTCATTCATTGATCCTTCATATCCAACAATTGTTGTGCTCTCATTTCATTCCGCTCCTTTGTTCCCTAAGTTATGTTGATAACCAGAGATTTCTGATTCTGCCACTATTTCATTGAATGTTACACTTCTTAAACACACAGTCTCATAACTTCCCTTTGAATTTTCCTGATTCATCTGCATACATATATATTGTGCCAAACCCTGATTTTCACTCGAGTTAAAACTGAATCAAGCATTCAATCAATGAATTTGGAACATGTTCTTTGTATTAACAGTAAATATTTACATAGGAGTTCTTTTCTGGCTTGATATTCTAATCATTGGCCTTTCTTAATCTGATTTACTCCCTTGTCTTGGTGCTACTCCTTTGTGCTCCTTTGCCATCCCATTTATGCTTTCTTACTGCATTATTTCTTGATCTTCTCCTTTGCCTTATTGCTGGTTCTTCTCTGCTCCTTTTCCTTAGTGATAGTTCAGGTGATGCTCCTTTGAGCTCCTTTTCCATCAATGACAATATTTCCAATAGTCTCCCCATTTTGCATTGATGGTAGCACATCCACCAATACTCCAATGCTTCCTTCAAGTCTTCCTTCCCCTTTGACATCAATGGCAAGGGGTTGCAGATCTCTCGGTGTAGATTCTATCTTTGCATTTCCTCTCTCTGAGTTGTGTTTAGGCCCTTCTTCTTTTGAGTTTATATATTGCTGCTCCAGACTGGTGTACACAATTTGTTGGGAGAACACTTTTGAGAATTATTGAACTTGTATATACACAGTAAGTTGATAGCATCCCAGAGCTCGGAATTCTTTCACTTGTACAAAGTGTTGGTGATGATAGAACAACCATATATAATCAGACTTATATAATATGAGATGCATCATCGGACCAAAACTAAAATACTGAGAATACTTCAAATATACTTCAGTCTCTAGTATGATCTTCATCATAAATACATATCTGTTGAGGAATATTGTAGATGGAATATGTATTCTTTTGCAATACACATCTACATTACAACATATGTTCAATTATGATTATGGAAATATATATTTTATAGCTATGGTTCACCTTTTCTACCCGTTGGTGGTGATATGAGTTAGGAAGCTGACAAGGATATTACACTTAATAGCTATTGCTAATGTGAAGAATGAATCAACCCAGAGCTTACAACTTATTGTGAGATTAGACGATATCTTTCAATCTATGGGACCAAATGACTTTAGTGTTTGTACAATGTACTTTTAAAATAAACCCTTGAGGCTAGATACATTCAATGTATTGGTTAGTCTCACTTGTCAACCATGCAATTTTATTTATGACATAAGGGGGTATGTATGTGAATGATCAACCTCTCTTTAATGGTGAAATACCAGCAACTGCTTTCTACTGAAGTATGCTTTTGATGAATCAGTAACAAACTTTTAAGCTTCAACTATAAGATTAACACAACTAGTCCTTCATACTTCAGATACTTTGACTATTCTATCATGATGATCTTCAGCAAATCATCTTCAAGTTGTTCAATTGATATCTCAACCAATATACTTTACATAGTTTTATGAATGATCTTAACAATGAGGCGTTGAAGATATATCTGTGCTGACTTGAGGAAGGCATGCAGTTATATCCAGAAATAGATATTGCTTCAATGCTCAATATACTACTTCAAGTGTGAACAAGATAATGATCCTTTTGCCATTTAATTGACCCTTTTATTCTTTAATAATGTGCATAATGCTGGGTATACTACCTTGATGTACTTTTTCCATAATCCTTTGATCCTGAGGACCTATACCATACCGCTGCTGCACTGATAACACTTGATATTTTGTTGATAGGCATGCTTCTTGTACCAAATACCAATTGATACTACTTTGATGAACCATGCAGAGATTTCACTTCAGCTCGCACATGAACCCATAGTTAAGACAACCTTCATAGTTTCTACTATTGAGATTTCCACTGTTCACACCAACAATCATCAATATATTGAATTTGATCTTGGCATCATTAACCATTTTTCTTATTTTGTCATTCTGTTCAAACGAATGCCATTGCATGTTCCTTTCTAGGACTGCTCCAAAATCATTGCTGCTTTATATTCAATTCAACTGTTCTAACATAATGATCTTACTCATCCTTTTTAATGTGATTCATTGTTAATTATAGTAGTATGATGCACAATGTGATCATCCTTTATGGGTCTTTCCAGTTCTGTAGCTCAAAACATATTTTTTGTGATTTTAACCATTCATCACTTAATGTGCTAATATCTTCTTAGCTTACATGTTCATGGCTGATGTTCCCTCTACCATCATGGTTGATTGTTGCCTTCTCTCCTTCAATCAACCTGTTGGCTATTGTGTGCTTCAGGTATTCTTATTCCTCTATAGTTCTCTGTTAAAGAAATTGTCCTTTCCCTTCCTGATCTTATAACTGTTCTCGTTCCAAGGAGCTCTTCTTAGACTAATTTCATGGGGAATATTTATGGACTGCTCTCCCCCTGGGATGTTTCTTCTTAGAGAATCTCCCCCTAAGACTGTGATGGATTCATTATATTATTGAGTTAACAGGCTCCCCCTTTCTCTTTTCCTTCCAAAATTTATTAGGGTTCTTCATAATGTTTGCACTTCTTTTTTATTCACAGTTTTTCGGATTGGATTGGATTCCTTCATCTATCTAGAGTTCTTTAATGTATATGGTAGTTTACAGTCTTTTTCTTTGTGACCAAGCTTGAGGCATACATAACAGATTATTTTAACAAGGTACGTTTGAGCTGATGTATAATATTTTGTTCCCCTTTTTTAACACAATTTACATTCAACAGATTTATGTGCAAATTCATTGCATGGAAAACAGTTGCCACGGAATGGATTAGTGTACCTGGTGAAAGGTTGTCCTCTCCATTTATTTTCTTGAGGTAGTCTTTTCATTTTCTGCATCCTTTCCTGGTTAGAATGGATTTTCTTTTTCTTACAATATGCTGGTAGGAAAAACAAGTCATACTTCTTCTCATAGGAGAAAAGAACCTCCTTTGACATCTTCCGAATTTATTCAATTCATATTCAAGAGTGTATGAGCCTTTTTCAACAGGTTGTTTCTTCATTTCAGGGTCAAATCGCGAAGTTGGGAAACAGTTTTTGGCGGATGGTTAGAATTCGGGAGAAATTTTTAATTTCTCGGTCGAGAGTTTTCAAAATTGTCGTCAGAGAGATTTTAAATATTTCGGATGAGAGTTCGGTCAGGTTTAACATGAGTTAAAATTCTCTCGGACGAGAGTTATGCATTTTCTCGTCCGAGAGTTGTGGTCACAAAACTCTCGGGAAAACTTTTCGGACGAGAGTTGGGGAAACTCTCGGACGAGAGTTGGAAAAATAAGAAATTAAATTGTAAAACATATAAAATAGGTTTTTTTTAATTTTCGAAAGTTGAATTTGTTTCGAATTTTAAAACCTGCCATTCAACCATTAGTCCCAAAAATTCTAAACTGGAAATGAAATAAAATCAGTGTTTTAATATATTAATATATTAAAGTAATATATATGTGTTATTATTATTGTTTCAAAGTTTTAATATAGTATATATATTGAATCTCAAAATTATGACATTTAAAATTTTTTAAAACTTATATGAAAATTATATTTTGAATTTTTTAAAAAATTCAAAATATAATTTTCATATAAGTTTAAAAAAAAATTAAATGTCATAATTTTGAGATTCAATATATATACTATATTAAAACTTTGAAACAATAATAATAACACATATATATTACTTTAATATATTAATATATTAAAACGCTATAAAATATATCCTTTTGGGTTCGTGCTGTTGGACAACTAAGGGAACTTGGACCCGATGAGTTGTGATCGTGCAGTCAAAACTCTGTAGATAATATTTGAGTCATAGCAATGACATCAAATGCTATACATGCTGGGAGTTTTCATCACGTGGAGGTTTCGAACGACTGAAGAATTTAACTTTTATTTTCGTTGGAGACAAAATTTAAGGGGCGTGGGCTCTCATACCTCGGTTCCCTTTGTGATAAATTATATTAGGATTTTTAATAATCATTGAGTGGAGTATGATCACGGGTGAGGCGGTGACTTTTATTATTTAATTTATTTATATATTTCCAAATTTTTACTTACTTTTATTATTTTATTTCATTTGTTATTTTTTACTTTATATCGTTTAATTTTATTTTTTATTACTTAATTTTTGTTTTCAAATTATTATAATAAAAATTATAATTAGTTATTTTTTTACGTTTAATTTTATTTTTTATTATTTAATTTTTTTCCAATTTTAGTTTACTAATTTGAAAGTAAGAGTTTTAATTTTTAAATTTAATATCATAATGATTTTTATAAGTTATAATAGCCATTATAATACTAAACTTAATGTATGGTGGACATGAATATTTTGTTATGAAGATTTGAGCATATGATTTTTATCATAGCAAAATGAAGTCAAAATGTAGCCTAGTTTTAAATATGGTGAAATTTAGCACCAATATTTGGCTCCTATTGAGGATGATGCATCTTTACAAGACATACATGGTGCCTTTCCATTAGTCATGGAGATGATCTATATAAATAACAAAACCTTCAGTTGTTAAGGAGCAGGTGAAAGGAAACTTCAAATGCAAAAGCATAAAGGCGAACCTATCCTAGGAACAAAAATGAAGATGTTTGCATCTTCAAGTTTTAGTTGCTTAGTACCATTGCTAAAACAAATATTAATCATATGACACTCTAGTTGCTTAGTACTCTGGTCTCGAAAGGGTTGGATTGTTGTCAATCCATTTGTTTTGTTGGGGTTAGGTCCAATTTCTAGTGGTTCTTGTCCAACTTTATGGGATTTGAGTCTGGTCGGTGGGGTTCTTGTCCTATTCTGTGGGGTTTCAATCCTATTAAGTGGAGTCTCTTCCATGTGTTAGTACACATTATGCAGGAGAATGGAAACACTCTATCCATGCATGATTTTTCGCAATAGTTAAGGAAATTTCTGTTTCTTTGGAAATGATAGCCTCTCCTAGCCTTCCTATTGCAACCTTCATAGCTCTACGGATGACTGGAATAAGGAATGATGACATGCATTACACTGCTAAAAATGAGGATGCTACTCTCGGTAATTAGGATCTTTTCCTCTGTTATTTAACTAAATAAATTATTGAAATTATGTTACACTTCACAGGTATTTTTAAATCATATATAGGTGTTCGTCTAGCCATGGTTTCGTACTCACCCCGACAGTGTCAGTTAATCCAACAATTGGTACTCCACCTGTAAGACAGAATGGTAAAAGGTCAAACAGTGAAAAATTTTGCATAGGAAAAATGAAATAAGAACAAGAGTAAGTTCAAAGAGGGCCCAAACAAGAGGGGAAGAAATTATTGAAAATATTTTTGACACATACATGTCAGGTACTCCTTCTCAAGTAAAATCACTCATTTCAGGTTGGGAGCGTGACTGTGAAACCAAAGAGGAGGGTGAAATACAAGAGGAAGAAATGGAGTTCGAGGCCATGTTGAAGATTGTTTCTTCAATCTCCTGCTCAGTGAATTCTCTTAGAAGGAGGGAGTTTTGCTCCTCCGTAACTAAGTTGGGAATGGCAGCGATACTTTCATTGATGGCTTGGGTTCTATCTTGCATGGGATCGCTGAGAAGAGAAGTGAAAAAAGAGTTGAGTTCAGATCCTATATGCTCCCTTTTATAAACTTGATCGCCATCAGCTTTTTTGAGGGAGAGGATGCGATTATGTGCTCTATGCTGGATGGTTGACTTATGGAAGAAACTAGTGTTGCGTTCTCCCTGTTTTAACCATTGCACCCTCGACTTCTGCCTCCATAGAATCTCTTCTTGTTTTAACCATTCTTCCCATTGCCTTTGCAGATTTGTTTCTTGAGCTATTCTTTCATCATTGGGCCCTTATTTGATCAAAGATTGCTGGAGGTTCGCCATTTTTTCCTCGAGTTATTTTTTGGCTTGAAATATGTCGCCAAAGGTGTTTTTGTTCCAGCGTTTGAGGTTGATTTTTATTGTTTTGAGCTTCTGCTGGAATATGTACATGATATTGTCGCTCCTTATGGTGGCTTGAGTCGACCAGCGTTGTATGTTTTGCATGAATGATGAGTGCTCTGTCCAGAAGGCTTGAAATCTGAATTGTCTGTTGTGGGGATTATCCAAATTGGTGAAGTGAATCTGCACTGGCCAGTGATCAGATCCTCTGATAGGTAGAATGTTGGCCTATGTGTCGATATTTTGCAGCAAAATGGATTCCGACATGAGGAACCTATCGAGCCTTAATGCTATCTTCCTGTTTCCTCCTTGCTTATTATTCCAGGTATGCAGACCATTGACTGTGGGGATGTCAATGAGTTTGGATTCAACAATAAAGGTGTTGAATGCTTCTGAGTCCTTATCGAATCTTCGTAAGCCTCCCTTTTTTTTCTGCTAGATTGGTGACAATGTTGTAGTCTCCGCCTAAAATCCAATGGTTTGCCCCATGGTGTTGTTTGACTTCGTCCAGGTCTAGCAACATCTTCAGCTTTTCCTGGATTCGTTGGGGTCCATACACTTTGGTGATGTAGATTGATTGCCCTGAGTCTGGCATGTTGAAAATGATCGATAACGAGTGCTTGGTGGACAAAGCATTCTGCAAGAAGAATTTGCTTTTGTTCCAGAACGTGAGTAACCCTCCTACTTGCCCGATAGAATCTATGCTTATCGAGTGATGACTGTTGGAAATGAGTTTTTTGAGTGTCTCTGTGCCTTTGGGAGAGCATTTGGATTCTTGAAGAAGTATGATGTCTGGGTGTAGTGAGAATAAGCGGATTTTCAAGATCCTTCTTTTGGTGGTGCCGTTGAGCCCCCTGATGTTCCAGGTTGTGATTTTAATTGAGCTACCTTTGGAGCAGATAGGACCAAGGCCTTGATTTTTCCTTCATTGATTAGGCATCTGCCTGGTTCTTGTATTTGGTGTCTTGTGGATTTTCGCCCTCTTTTTCTTCCTGGTCCTTGTGTCTTGTATTGATCCAAATCCAGGTTGGCTTGAATGCCCATTTGGCTGTTAATTCCCCGTTTCCTTTTGGTTGCATTTTGGTTGATGTATTCCAGCTGCAGGTATGCCATTTCTATCTTCTCCAAGTGTTCTTGGGGAATGGCATCGACTCCCAGTTTGGACCATTGCTCATTGACCTTTTGGAGATCTAGATCGCCCAGGATCTCCTCCAGAGGATTGTTTGAAGTGGTTGAGGATGGCTGCTCTGTTTGCATTTTTGTGCATTTAGGGGTTTGCAGTGAGGTGTGGCTGGTATTAATCTGAATGGGAGAGGATTTTGGTCTGTGTTGCGGTGCCTGGGCGTGGATTGAATCCGAGGTTGTGCTTGGGGCGTTGGTTGTAATCAAAGATTGACTTAATAATGACGGATCTTGATCAGTGGGGGCCTGGAAGACTATAGGGTGCTCCAACGAGTCAAGATTTCTCAGAACTTCAAAGTTGTTTTGCAGGGTCGAGGCAGTATTGGTGGGTGTTGTATTGGTGGAGGGTTTCCGAGGCTTTTTTCCTTTCTCCCCTTTGTTCTTTATTGAGATGGAGGTGAAACCAGGTGTCGACAGGCTTGCACAATGGAATACATTTCTTTTTCATTTGAGGTTGCTGCTTGTTTCTGTTTACTTCACTGAAAATCATGTTCTTTCTGGCTTCTACTTGTGTAGGAATATTTTTAGTTTCTTCATTATCCTTTACAGTGTTTACAAAAATGATATTCTTGTTATCTTCTACCTTGGACTTACTGGTTTCTCCTTCATATCCTATCCCAACCTTTATGAGAGGAGACCTTTGAGCATTTAGAATCTTGTCCAACTATTCAGAGCTTGTCATTTGAGGAATATTCATTAATAATTCTCTTTGGGATTTTTCTAATTTCTTTCTCAGGCACACTACTTCTTCCAATTTCTCTTGCTTCTGAATTTTATCCTTTATTTGCTTTAGTAGAACTCGTGTCTTCTAATTTCCTTGCTTCTTCAAGTTCTGTCTTTAGGCCAACAATTTCTTTCTTATATCCTTTTTCTTTCTCATCACATATTTGCACAAATTTCTTCAGGTTTTTGTTTTCATTCTTCAATCTTCTTATTTCAGTCAAGGAAATGTAAAGTTTTGTTTGTTCTTTCACTATAATTTATTCATGGAACTTGCTTCCATTCACACTAGTAGGTACCTCATTTGATTGAACATTTTCCTTTTGACATGAATTTTTCTTCTTCTTGATTCTCTTCTCCTTCTTGACAATGCAGCCCCTTATGTCTACTTCATGCATGAAATGCAATCTATCCCAGATTTCTTTTGCAGAGGTTAGATCCATAATTAAATCAAGATTCTTGTTATGAATACTGTTATATATCACACATTTTTCCTTGGAATTCCACTATTGTTATTGCAAAGAGGTAGAGTCTGTGCAATAACCATCACATACAAGCTTCCATACCTCAGGTTCATAAGCCACTAAATCTATTTTAACCTTATCTCTCCATTCAGGAAAGTTTGTTTTATTTAGCATGGGTACATTTTGATAGTCCATGACTCAACCAGATCTCCTTCAAGCTATAAGGCTTACACCAAAGGAACTGGCTCTGATACCAATTGTTGAACCCTTAGTTAAACTAAGAGGGGGAGGGGGGGTGAATCAGTTTAACACATTCATGGACTTTTAAAACTTTCCTCTTAACTTATTTACACCTTCATTTCATGATCAAATTATTATATAATGAAACATCAATCTTAATATGTTAGCAACAAGTATTAAGTAGATTAAATACAGAACATCAACACATAATGATCATGCATATAGACAAAAGGTATAAGTGGAAACTCATAAGGGAGAAATCCACATCTTATTATTGTTGTGATGCAAATGCAAGCTCCAACTCCCTCTCATCACTAATTTTATGTAGGCTCCTACCTATAGGAGGCTACTACCTCAAATTATGCATGCTATAATGTGCAAGGAAGCTCCAAATCCCATCTATTTTCTGCAGGCTACAACCAACAGGAGGCTCCTACCTCAACCAGCTACAACATGAAATGGAATTGACAAATCCCATGTATTTTCTGTAGGCTACAACCCATAGGAGGCTCCTACCTCAACTAGCTACAATTTGATATCGAAGCACCAACTTCCTCACGCTACTATGAAAACACATGCTAATTTACCTGGATATCATCTCTGTTCTATTCCTTCTTCATTTCTGTCCTCCAGCCTTCATATCTACTTTAAATCATCTTTGGATCTTCACAGTTTCTCTTTCTGCTCTTCTTCTTCTTACTATTTCTCACTTCTTTCTTCATTCTCTCAACCTCTTTATGCATATGCTAGTAACAATATTTATAGGGATCACCTCATAACTATTTGCATTCCATAGGGAATTTGAAATGAACAGGTGTGACTCTTTTCCTTTCCCCTTCTCATTTTCTTGTCCAACACATTCAAAATAGTATAACAGAATGGATACATTTGCGTATTACAGTGGAGTTTTGTTTTTCCTATGAAGACTTGCATTTGCATCACATACAATAAAAACAATTAAATCATTTACATTTCCAGCTACAATAATACATTCCACTCAGCCCTTTCAGCTCTTGGTTCACGATACATTTGTTGTTTCTACTGCTCTCACTGTATTTTTAGTTTTTGCTATTATAGTCTAGCTTTGCTGCATAACTGCTCATTTTGTCTGACTTGACCCATTCTATTGCATTTCTAATAGTGTCATCGTATCTCCTTTTGCTCGACCATGCCTCTTTTTCTCCTGCCCAGAACGTTCAACCTTCACCGCTCTTGTAAACATCTGGTTCTGCCTTTTTCTCTATGTCGGATCCTTAACCGAGCCTTTCTTTTCCTTTTTTTTTAATGTTATAATCCTCCTTTTGCTCTCTGAAATGATTTACAAAGGAAAGCCACATACTTTCATACTTGAAATGCTTTATGTTTCAACTTCGATCTGTATCGCGTCCACTTTCTTTATCGCACTTCAGCAATTCAGTTATGCCATGTGCCTTCATCCATCTAATCTCTCGATATGCGATATGCGAAGGGTCCCACTAGGCTATATTTCTACTTCGCATCGTAACTTAATTTATGAATTCTTATCACATGAGCATTGCCGATTGCGATATGCGATAACATCGCATCACATCTATCCATCGCATTGCAAATTCTACGATTTATGAATTCTTATCACATGAGCATCGCATCGCATCACTTCGCATCCATCGCATCACATCTATCCATCGCATCGCAAGTTCTACGATTTATGAATTCTGATCACAGGAGCATCTTCGATTGCGATATGTGATCGCATCGCATCACATCCATCACATCGCATCTATCCAGTGGCTATCGCATTCGCTTGCGAAGTCCGATATAATCTCTGTCGTCTATCTCCTTTAATGTCATCCATTGATCACGCTGGTCCCACACCTTTGATCATTCCACCCTTTTATATACTTTGTTTTAAACGCAAGATATAAAAATTTTAATATATATCTGGGCCCACAGAATTCATGACGATCAATCTTTCTTTTCCAAAGGAATATGGTTATAAAACATGATAAACCCATCTCATCAAAATTCAAATCAATATATTAACTTCGGTTAAATTACCAAAGAAGCCATAATAACAATATAAAGTTTTCGTCCCACATTTACCAACCATCATATGGAAATGCGTTTTATACTTTCGACTTTGATAAAGTTTATCAAAAGTATCAATATACATAAATGTTCTTGGCCACAGCTTTACCAATCCACTTATTTTGTCAATTTTATTATATAACCTTCACTTAATAAATTTCTTACCTTGGTTATAATATCAACTGCCGATATAACATTATGTTCGGGTCCCACAGTATTTCCAACTCACGCTTCCACTTTGTTTAATCGATCTATCCGCTTCCTTCATCTAACGGTGGACGCACACCTAAAATGAAATGCTTCTAATCCAACGAATATCACGTCCAAATCACCTTCGACAGTTAACAACTCCAAGGTATGCAAAATAAGTGGTTTTGGACATCCACGTGTCGCTTGGAGAGGTGTATCATGTTCATTTAGGGAATTAACACTTACCAGGTCTTACCCACGTGGAAACCATTTGTTGGTTTGCAAAAACCACTCACACTGTTTATGAATGTTAAAACAATGTTAAGCCTTAAAACAATGTTAAACCTTCGGAATCCTTAGACGTTCAGAAATATTATAATGCACATTATAATATGTAATGACCTTCGGAAATAACGTTAAAGCCTTCAGAAATGAATATTTAAAACCCTCGGCAATGTAATATTATATTGTGCTTTAAACAATGTTTAAAGAATTTCAGCCTCATATAATCGGATTCCAAACCTTAATAAAACTCTGCCGCATAAAATTTCAGGTCCATACCTTGTTTTAAACCTCATGCAATTACCGACGCGAACACTGTCGAATCTCCCACAGATCTAATCGGACGACAATCGTGTTCATTCCACCTCTGTAGTTTATCAACCAAAAGTGACGTGAAATGGGTGGTATTGGGTTCGTGATGTGTTGCAATATCATTTGATTGTGTTTGATTGGATTAAAACCGCTCACGACTCAAAAGCGGTGCGAACACAATGGATGATTTTCTTCAAAACTGCTTTTCTTCAAATTTTCATTTCAAACGTGTTTAACACGGATTTTCACCCGATTTTCGTTGTTTTACTTCAATTCCTCTTCGAACCTTCCTTTTCCACTATTTCAATCATATCCACTCATTTCTTCATATATTCCTCATTTCTCCTTTTGATTTCATTCGTTGATCCTTCAGATCCAACGATTGTTGTGCTCTCATTTCACTCCGCTCCTCTATTCCCTAAGTTATGCCGATAACGAGAGATTTCTTCTTCTGCCACTATTTGATTGAATGTTACACTTATTAAACACACATTCTCATAACTTCCCTTTGAACTTTCCTGATTCATCTGCATACATATATATTGTGCCAAACCCTGATTTTCACTCGAGTTAAAACTGAATCAAGCATTCAATCAATGAATTTGGAACCTGTTCTTTGTATTAACAGTAAATATTTACATAGGATTTATTTTCTGGCCTGATATTCTAATTAGTAGCCATTCTTAATATGATCTGCTCCCTTGTCTTAGTGCTACTCCTTTGTGCTCCTTTTCCATCTCATTTATGCTTTCTTACTGTATTATTGCTTGATCTGCTCCTTTGCCTTATTGCTGGTTCTTCTCTGCTCCTTTGCCTTAGTGATAGTTTAGGTGCTTCTCCTTTGAGCTCCTTTTCCCTCAATGAAAATATTTCCAACAGTCTCCCCCTTTGGCATTGATGGCAACACATCCACCAATACTCCAATGCTTCCTCCAAGTCTTCCTCCCCCTTTGACATCAATGGAAAAGGGTTGCACATCTCTCGGTGTAGATTCTATATTTGCATTTCCTCTCTTTGATTTGTGTTTAGGCCCTTCCTCTTTTGACTTTATATTTTTCTGCTCTGAACTGGTGTACACGACTTGTTGGGAGAACACTTTTGATAATTATTGAACTTGTATATACATAGAAATTTGATACCATCCCGAAGCTTAGGATTCTTGCACTTGTATAGAGTGTTGATAATGATAGAAAAACCATATATAATAAGACTTACATAATCATAGATGCATCATTGGACCAAAACTAGAATACTAAGAACACTTCAAATATACTTTAGTCTCTAGTATGATCTTTATCAGAAATACATATCTATTGAGGAATATTGTAGATGGAATATGTCTTCTTCTGCAATACACATCTGCATTACAACATCTGTTCAATTATGATGATGGAAATATATATTTTATAGTTGTGGTTCACCTTTCCTGCCCATTGGTGGTGATATGAGTTAGGAAGCTGACAAGGATATTACACTTAATACCCGAAAGGTCCTTATTACTAATGTGAAGAATGAATCAACCTAGAGGTTACAACTTATTGTGAGATTAGATGATATCTTTCAATCTAAGGGACCAAATGACTTTACTATTTGTACAATGTACTTTTAAAACAAACCCTTGAAGCGAGATACATTCAATGTATTGGTTAGTCTAAATTATCAACCATGCAATTTTATTTATGACATAAGGGGTTATGTATGTCAATGATCAACCTCTATTTAATGGTGAAATACCAGCAACTCTTTTTTGCTGAAGTATGCTTTTGATGAATCAATAATATACTTTTGAGCTTCAACTGTAAGATTAACACAACCAGTCCTTCATACTTCAGATACTTTGACTATTCTATCATGATGATCTTTAGCAAGCCATCTTCAAGTTGTTTAATTGATATCTCAGCCAACAGACTTTACACAGTTTTATGAATGACCTTAAGAATGAGGCCTTGAAGATATATCTATGCTGACTTGAGGAAGGCATGTAGCTATATCTAGAAATAGATACTGCTTCTATCCTCAGTATACTACTTCAAGTGTGAACAAGATAATGATCCTTTTGCCATTT
This sequence comes from Pinus albicaulis, assembly GCA_034641835.2. Classification (NCBI taxonomy): domain Eukaryota; kingdom Viridiplantae; phylum Streptophyta; class Pinopsida; order Pinales; family Pinaceae; genus Pinus; species Pinus albicaulis. The sequence continues at coordinate 590,239,106 of CM076571.1, forward strand.
AATTGACCCTTTTATGCTTTAATAATGTAGATAACGCTGGGTATACTACCTTGATGTACTTTTTCCATAATCCTTTGATCCTGAGGACCTGTACCATATCGTTGCTGCACTGATAACACTTGATATTCTATTGATAAACATGTTGCTTGTACGAAATACCAATTGATACTACTTTTATGAACCATGAAGAGATTTCACTTCAGCTCGCACATGAACCCATAGTTAAGACAACTTTCATAGTTTCTACTATAGAGCTTTCCACTATTCACACCAAAAATCATCAATATACTGAATTTGATCTTGGCATCATTAACCATTTTTCTTATTTTTTCATTCTGTTCAAACGAATGCCATTGCATATTCCTTTGTTGGACTGCTCCAGAATCATTGCTGCTGTATATTCAATTCAACTGCTCTACCATAGTGATCTTACTCATCCTTCTTAATGTGACTCATTGTTAATTATAACAGTATGATGCACAATGTGATCATCATTTATGGGTCTTTCCAGTTCTGTAGCTCGAAACATAATTTTTGTGATTTTAACCATTCATCACTTAATGTGCTAATGTCTTCTTAGCTTACATGTTCATGGCTGATGTTCCCTCTACCATCATGGCTACTTGTTGCCTTCTCTCCTTCCATCAACCTATTGGCTATTGTGTGGTTTAGTTATTCTTCTTCCTCTATAGTTCTCTGTTAGAAAAATTGTCCTTTCCCTTCCTGATCTTATAGTTGTTCTCAATCCAAGGAGCTCTTCTTAGAATACTTTCATGGGGACTATCTATGGACTGCTCTCCCCTTGGGATGTTTCTTCTTAGATAAGCTCCCCCTAAGACTGTGATGGATTCATTATGTTATTGAGTTAACAGGCTCCACCTTTCTCTTTTCCTTCCAAAATTTATTAGGGTTCTTCATAATGTTTGCACTTCTTTTTTATTCACAGTTCTATCGGATTGGATTGGATTCCATCATCTATCTAGAGTTCTTTAATGTATATGGTACTTTACAGTCTTTTGCTTTGTGACCAAGCTTGAGGCATACATAACATCTTATTTTACCAAGGTACGTTTGAGCTGATGTATAATATTTTGTTCCCCCTTTTCAACACAATTTACATTCAACAGATTTATGTGCAAATTCATTGCATGAAAAACAATACCCATGGAATCCATTAGTGTACCTGGTGAAGGGTTGTCCTCTCCATTTGTTCACTTGAGGCAGTCTTTTCATTGTCTGCATCCTTTGCTGGTTGGACTGGATTTTCTTTGTCTTACAATATGTTGCAAAATGTCCAGGTTTGTGGTAGGAAAAACAAGTGATACTTCTCATAGGAGAAAAGAAGCCCCTTTGACAGCTTCGAAATTTATTCAATTCATATTTAAGAGTGTATGAGCCTTTTTCAGCAGGTTGTTTCTTCGTTTCGTTCTTTGTCATTTGAGGTTGCTGCCTGTTTCTGTTTACTTCATTGCAAATCATGTTCTTTCTGGCTTCTACTTCTGTAGGAATATTTTGAGTTGCTTCATTATCCTTTACATTGTTTACAAAAATGATATTCTTGTTATCTTCTACCTTGGACTTACTGGTTTCTACTTCATATTCTATCTGAACCTTTATGAGAGGAGACCTTTGTGCATTTAGAATCTTTTCCAACTGTTCAAAGCTTGTCATTTGAGGAATATTCATTAATAATTCTATTTTGGCTTTTTCTAATTTCTTTCTCGGGCACACTACTTCTTCCAATTTCTCTTGATTCTGAATTTTATCCTTTATTTGCTTTAGTAGAGTGTCTTCTACTTTCCTTGCTTCTTCAAGTTGTGTCTTTAGGCCAACAATTTCTTTCTTATCTTTGTATTCTTTCTCATCACATATTTGCACCAATTTCTTCAGGTTTTTGTTTTCATTCTTAAATCTTCCTATTTCAGTCAAGGCAATGTCAAGTTTTGTTTGTTCTTTCACTATAATTTCTTCGTGGAACTTGCTTCCATTCACACTAGTAGGTACCTCATTTGATTGAACATTTTCCTTTTGACATGAATTTTCCTTCTTCTTGATTCTCTTCTCCTTCTTGACAATGCAGCCCCTTGTGTCTACTTCATGCATGAAATGTAATCTATACCAGATTTCTTATGTAGAGGTTAGATCCATAATTAAATCAAGATTATTGTTATGAAGAATGTTATATATCACACATTTTGCCTTGGCATTCCACTGTTGTTCTTGCAAAGAGATAGAGTCTGTGCAATAACCATTACATACAAGCTTCCATACCTCAGGTTCATAAGCCATTAAATATTTTTTAACCTTATCTCTCCATTCAGGAAAGTTGTTGTATTTAGAATGGGTACATTTTGATAGTCCATGAATCAACCAGATCTCCTTCAAGCTATAAGGCTTACACCAAAGGAACTGGCTTTGATAGCAATTGTTGAACCCTTAGTTAAACTGAGAGGAGGGGGGTGAATCAGTTTAACACATTCATGGACTTTTAAAACTTTCCTTTTAAGTTATTTACACCTTCATTTCATGATCAAATTATTATATAATGAAACATCAATATTAATATGTTAGCAAAAAGTATTAAGTAGATTAAATACAGAACATCAACACATAATCACCATGCATATAGACAAAAGGTATAAGTGAAAACTCATAAGGGAGAAAACCACATCTTATTATTGTTGTGATGCAAAGGCAAGCTCCAACTCCCTCTCATCATTGATTTTATGTAGGCTCCTACCTACATGAGGCTACTACCTCAAATTATGCATGCTAAAATGTGCAAGGAAGCTCCAAATCCCATCTTTTTTCTGCAGGCTACAACCAATAGGAGGCTCCTACCTCAACCAGCTACAACTTGAAATGGAAGCACCAACTCCCATGTATTTTCTGTAGGCTACAACCCATAGGAGGCTCCTACCTCAACTAGCTACAACTTGATATGGAAGCACCAACTTCCTCACACTATTATGAAAACACATGCTAATTTACTTGGATATCAGCTCTGTTCTATTCCTTCTTCATTGCTATCCTCCAGCCTTCATATCTACTTTAAATCATCTTTGTATCTTCACAGCTTCTCTTTCTACTCCTTCTTCTTACTATTCCTCACTTCTTTCTTCATTCTCTCAACCTCTTTATCCATATGCTGGTAAAAATATTTATAGGGATCACCTCATACTTGTTTGCATTCCACAGGGAATTAGAAATGAACAGGTATGACTCTTTTCCTTCCCCTTCTCATTTTCTTGTCCAGCATATTCATAATAGTATAGCATAATGTATACATTTGCATATTACAGTGGAGTTTTTTTTAGCTTACAGAGACTTGCCTTTGCATCACATACAATAAAAACAATTAAATCATTTACATTTCCAGCTACAATAATACATTTCACTCAGCCCTTTCAGCTCTTGGTTCGCCATACATTTCTCCTTTCTGCTGTTGTCACTGTCTTTTCAGTATCTGCTGCTATAGTCTAGCTCTACTACATAACTGCTCATTTTGTCTGACTTGACCCATTCTATTTCATTTCTAACAGTGTCATCATATCTCCTTTTGCCCGACCATGCATCTTTTTCTCGTGCCCACAACATTCCACCTTCACCGCTCTTCTAAACATCCTGTTCTACCTTTTTCTCTGTGTCGAGTCATTACCCGAGCATTTCTTTTTGTTTTTTTTTTTAATGTTATAATCCTCCTTTTGCTCTCTGAAACGATTTACAAAGGAAAACCACATACTTTCAGACTTGAAATGCTTTAGGTTTCAGCTTCAATTTGTATCACCTCCACTTTTTTTATCGTACTTCGGTGATTCAGTTATCCCATGTGCCTTCGTCCATCTGATCTCTCGATATGCGATATGTGAAGGGTCCCACCAGGCTATATCGCTACTTCGCATCGCAACTTAACTTACAAATTCTTATCACATGAGCATTACCGACTGTGATATGCGATAACATCTCATCGCATCTATCCATTGCATCACAAAATTCTATGATTTATGAATTCTTATCACATGAGCATCGTCGATGCCGATATGCGATCGCATCGCATCGCATCTATCCGTCTCATCGTAAGTTCTATGATTTATGAATTCTTATCAGATGAGCATCACCGATTGCGATATGCAATTACATCGCATCACATCCATCGCATCACATCTATCCAGTGGCTATCACATTCAATTGCGATGTCTGATATAATCTCTGTTGTCTATCTCCTTTAATCTCATCCCTTGATCACACCGGTCCCACACCATTGATCATTCCACCCTTTTATATACTTTGGTTTAAACACAAGATATCAACATTATAATATATATCCAAGCCCATAGAGTTCTTGATAGTCAATCTTACTTTTCAAAGAAATATGGTTATAAACCATGATAAACCCATCTCACCAAATTCAAATCAATATATCGACTTTGGCTAAATTACCAAAGAAGCCAATAATAACAATATAAATCTTTCGGCCCACATTTACCAACCATCATATGGAAATTTTGTTTTATACTTTCAACTTTGATAAAGTTTATCAAAGGTATCAATATACATAAATGTTCTCGGCCACAGCTTTACCAATCCACTTATTCCGTCAATTATATTATATAACCTCCACTTAATAAAGTTCTTACCTTGGTTATAATATCAACTGCTGATATAACATTATGTCTGGGTCCCACAATATTTCCAACTCACCCTTCCACTTTGTTTAATCAATCTATCTGCTTCCTTCATCTAACGGTGGACGCACACCTAAAATGGAATGCTTCTAATCCAACGAATATCACGTCCAAATCACCTGCGACAGTTAACGACTCCAAGGAACGCAAAATAAATGGTTTTGGACATCCACATGTCGCTTGTGCAGGCATATCGTGTTCATTTTGGGGAATTACCACTTACTAGTTCTTACCCACACGAAAACCATTTGTTGGTTTTCAAAGATCACTCACACTGTTTATGAATGTTAAAACAATGTTAAGCCTTAAAACAATGTTAAACCTTCGGAACCCTTAGACCTTTAGAAATATTATAATGCACATTATAATATGTAATGACCTTTGGAAATAACGTTAAAACCTTCAGAAATGAATATTTAAAACCATCGGAAATGTAATATTATATTGTGCTTTAAACAATTTTTAAATCCTTTCAGCCTCATATAACCAGATTCCAAACCTTAATAAAACTCTGCTACATAAAATGTCAGGTCCATACCTTGTTTTAAACCCTGTTCAATTACCGATGCGAACAACATCGGATCTCCCATAGATCTAATCGAATGACAATCACATTCATTCCACCTCCTTAGTTTATCAACCAAAAGTGATGCGAAATTGGTGGTATTGTGCTCGTGACGTGTCGCAATATCATTCAATCATGTTTGATTGGATTAAAATCGCTCATGACTGAAAAGCAGTGCGAACACAGTGGATGGTTTTCTCCAAACTGCTTTTCTTCAAATTTTCGTTTCGAATGCGTTTAACACGTATTTTCACCCGATTTTTGCTATTTTACTTCAATTCCTCTTCGAACCTTCCTTTTCTGCTGTTTCAATCGTATCCACTCGTTTCTTAATACATTCCGCATTTCGCCTTTCGATTTCGTTCATTGATCCTTCAGATGCAACGATTGTTGTGATCTCATTTCATTCCTCTCCTCTATTCCCTAAGTTATGCTAATAACTAGAGATTTCTTCTTCTGCCACTATTTCATTGAATGTTACACTTGTTAAACACACAGTCTCATAACTTCCCTTTAAATTTTCCCGATTCATCTGCATACATATATATTGTGCCAAACCCTGATTTTCACTAGAGTTAAATGTGAATCAAGCATTCAATCAATGAATTTGGAACTTGGTCTTTGTATTAACAGTAAATATTTACGTAGAAGTTTTCTGGCCTGATATTCTAATTAGTGGCCTTTCTTAATCTGATATGCTCCCTTGTCTTGGTGCTGCTCCTTTGTGCTCCTTTGCCATCTCTTTTATGCTTTCTTACTGCATTATTGCCTGATCTGCTCCTTTTCCTTATTGCTGGTTCTTCTCTGCTCCTTTTCCTTAGTGATAGTTCAGGTGTTGCTCCTTTGATCTCCTTTGCCATCAATGACAATATTTCCAACATCTCTCAATTTATCTAATGATTTTATCAATTAGGTCTTAAAAAATATGGCTAACTCTATGAGTTTCTTAGTGTATTTGATTTGAAGTGAAAAATAGGAAATATTTCACTACCATTGGGCTCATGGAGTCAGTAAAAAGGAATTCAACGACAAATGTATCTACTTATGGAAACTGAGGTTTTTTTGTTTCAATGAAAGGAAAACATTAACACATAGAGATAATTAATAACTCATTTCTAAAAGGAAGTTAGAGGATGCATAACATGAATTATGGGTAATTTAACATCAAGATACTGGAAGCAAGATAAAAGGAAACACATAAACTCATTGAAACATATCAAGAATCTCAGGTGAAGCAGAAACACAGTCACTATCTATTACTGATATAAAATATTTACAATAGTAGTAGTGTCAAAAGTATTCTCCAACCCATTCTCATTCAATTTCTTGTCTATAAATAGACCTCTTCTGCTTACATAGGATCTACCCAGCTGGCTAGATCATCGAACCATAACTTTGACACCTAATGATAACTAAAAACGACATTTCTCGAACAGAAAAAGACACCTAGTCTCTAAAGACTTACACTTCTAATAGGAATCTATTTTACATTTATTTCAACCAGTTCTCTAGTAGTGCGAGAATTACATGGATAAGGATGAGATGCTCGAGCGAAATTCTCCATCACTAAGACATGAATTTAATCCAAGATTTAAGAAACAATAGTCCTATTTCTTAGGAAAAGATAAACATTATTTAAAACTTTGTCTTCATGTTGATCTAGATAAGTGACACATCTGCCAAGTAATCAATCTCTGTTGGGACGGCCCACTATCAGCTTGGATGACTCCAGGTGGCAGGTTTTACTTCAACATGCTTTTCAAACCTTCAAAACTCAAAAAAAAAAATTTGCTGCAAAAAGATAGTGACCTTGGGTAGTTTCGTAGTGAAATTTAGTAGGATGTCTATTTCTGCCATTCAACCTCATTTTCTACCTACTATGCTGATCAAAATGTGTTTTTCAGGTCATGAGAGCTAAATATCATCAATTTCTCTCTTTGGATCTCCATCAAACTTTATTTTTTTGAATAAAAAACACTCTAGGAAAATTTCATAGCAAATCTCGGTCCTAAAGCCTGGATCTCGCTACGAAACTACCTGATTTCACTGAAAGTGAAAATTTTGCAATTTTCTTCAAAAACTTAGCTTCTAAACAAAAAATTTTGTTACCTGCAAGTTGTAAACATAATCAAATTTTTTTTTTTATATTAACCCTCATTCTTTGGGCATTTCATCTTCAACAATAGCAGGTTGTACCTCTTCAAGTTCATCTACCAATCTAATCTTCAACCCTTTTTTCTTCAGTTCTTCTTGGATCATGTCCATTTGGTCTTATAACTCTTTGACCTTCCTTTTCATCTTTTTTCTCTCAGACTGTAACCGCAAATTTCTTTTCCTTGTGTTTTTCACCACCTTCCTCAGAGGAAGAATTCTCTTGAACATATTCTTGCCATTTGACAAAGTTTTGGCATACTTTTCCAAATGATCTTTCATTTCTTTCTCAAAGTCTGCCATTAGTTTTATGTCCACCTTGGGCTCTTTTAATTCCAACTTGACTTCAAATAATTCTTACATGGCCTCTCTTAATTTCTCCAGTAAAATTTTCACTTCAGTCTTTTCCTCAACCTGTTATTTTCCTTTCCTTTATACAAAGACCTCCTCTGCTGCTGGAGATAGGTCTATGGTGTTCTCTGGCTTCTTATCTTCACTAATAATTTATGATATTCTACTCTTCATGGTATCCTTTGGAAGATGTGACCTGGTCATTGGCTGGAAAATGAAACCAGCATCCTCTCCTGCAAAATAAAACTTTTTGACAGACTTACCTTTTTACATTTTCCTCCAATATTCTTCAATGTCTATTACCTAGAGGATGTCATCAAGATTTCCATTGGAAAGGGTTTGGATCCTGGTTACCCTCCTAGTTATGTGTTTACCAATTCTATGTTTTTGTCTTACAGGTGATGGCTATGGGATATCAGTCTCTGGCAAAGGTTCAACTTCAATATCCATCGGTTCCTCCATAGGTTTTCCTCCTTCTTCATTGATTTCTTCTAATAAATTCGGAGATTAAGTTCTCTTTGATTTTTAAATTTTCTTAGGTGTCACTAAGTCTACTTCATATCCACTCAAGAAAAGAAAAGAAGCCAAAGCTCCGGTTAACATTTTTAATTCCTCCAGTACTAACAATTTGAACAAGCCATGGTGGAAAACTAATGTTTCACTGTCTTCAACCTTGGCTTGGACCTTATCTTACATCTTCCCAAAAATTATGAATAAAAAGAAAGATAAATCAAATGGTTTCTTACCAACAAAATGTAGAAGGAGTCTGAAGTGATAAGAGTAGACCATGTGAAAGTGATAAGAGTAGACCTTGTTAAACCTTCCTTCGTAGGCAAAATGCTTATTCACCAACAACAACAACTTTGCATAATTTTCATTCATATAACCCCTAGGCATGCCATTTTTCATGTCAGCTCCTCTGTGCTCCTATTTGAGAAATTATTCATAGCTTTTCATTCTGAATTTTGTCCCTTTGAACAATTCTCACCACCTCTGGGTATTTCTGTAGCTTGAGAGATAGCATCAGGAAACAATGTGAGATTCAATACACCAACATTTGAGGTTGTCCCTGTGAAATTCGCTACAAAGTCTTTGGATTTCTCGGCATGAAAACCCTGCAACTTCTGACAAAAATATAGGCATCCAAACTTCTAGAAGGCAATCATAGCATTGGCATATTCATTCAAAAATTTCAAATCCATAAGCTCATACCTCACACAGTAACCTCCTTTGTTTTCTTTCTTCTTTGCTACCATTTCTCCTTTATGATCTCGCTACATCCTTTCTTATGACACATGCATAATCAAAAGTAGACAACAACATGTTTTTTGTGGTGAACCAACTCTCCAAAGATGACATTGTGATGCTTTACATGCAATATTTTGGACGTTGAATGACAAAGAGAAGATTAGGGGAATATTTAAAGAATGATTCGACAACTTGAGGGAGAATGATGGCACATGTAACCATAAAAATAAATGCTTAGAGAAAATACGATCTTTCATGATTAGTGTTCATGATAACTAATTTTTCTGACCTCACCTCTATCCTTGGCCATCGAAAACTTGACATCTCACACTGCTCTGTATTTTCTGTAGAAAAAACTAGTTTCATAGAGAAAACAGTTAAATTTCTGACATATCTACTACAGAATTGTCAACCAGTTTTGTAGCGAAATCTGTAGTTTTTCCATTCTATTCTCTATGAAACGGTGAAAAACTGACAAGTGGCTCATTTTTTTGATTTGAAGGCATGGTTGCGAAAACTAAATGATATGGGATGGATTTAACTGTTATGACAAGGCTCATGGTGGGTTTACACTTAGGGTAAACCTTATCACATGTGTTTTTTTATAAATTTTATGAATTTCTCTATAAAACAACATGGAGCCTAGGTGAATGACATGTAAGACCCTATCAATGAAAATGTTAAAAATAATGAGTGATAACAATTCCATTCTTATGCCTGACACTATTATTGTTCTTCCTAATGATGCCAGAAATAAAAGGGTTACAGGTCACTTACATTAGTAAGGGGGTGGATGGGGGGGTGAATAAATATAGGGAGGAAGATTTTATTAATTAATTTGATATCAAACTACTACTATTTCTCTATGCAAACAAATGTTGTGTGAAGAAAGGGTGTTCAAAGAAATTATGTGTGGGTGAGTCTATTAAAGAGCATGGACTATATAGATTAGATATTCCTTCCTCCACACCTCCACACTTTGTACAATGTATATTTTAAAATTTTTAACAAGTTCCTCCCCACATCAAATGGAAACAAATGGCAGAAATTTCACTACTGACATACTATATTAGTCATTAATAAGCTTTTTCAGAACAACCAATAGTTAACCTCATTTAGAAACACTTCCAACATTTTCAAGTGCTCAAGTTTTCATTTTTTTCTTTGCATTGCATGAAGCTAGAACTAGAATTTCACTCATGCTCATAAAAATTCTCTCGTGATTTTTCAGAGGAAAAAAGATAAAGCCACCTAGAAATGATGAGAAATTAAAACCCATAACTAACGACACGCGTGTGGAAATAAATTGTGATTTAGAATTAAGCATTTAATTTCATAATGGTGAAGAGTAAGGTCCCTTCTTGAATCAAATGGTTTTACATAATCAAATATAGAAAGAGACCCAGGTTTTATTTCTGTTGGCAATATGATTCTTATGGTTGCATATGTTGTCCTTGTTGGCAACTCTCCTGCACATGATGAATTATATGACTTTTGGAGAAGCATAGTGGCTTTGAAACAAGTCAAGTTTAAGTACGACATAACATGGTTAATATTCATAATTGAAGGTTATATATGCAAGTCCGGGAAATCCAAGTCGCGTATACACACGGAAAATAACCATCCAAGTCGCGTATGCCTCTTGTGATCTAAAATTTATGATACCAGGAGGCATTACCATGGCTTCAACTGACAATTTTGAGTGCAGTGTCATCTATGTGATTCTGTCCAAAATATCATCGACACTTGTGTGGTTTTGGCTCATGGTATTGATAAAGGCTAAACCTATATAAGGAGAAGAAGATCATAGTGCAAAGGGTGTGCTTGAGTAAGGGTTTGAGCTGAATACTTCTCTTTGAAGAATATCTGCATGAAATGAGTTATGTTTATTTATAGATATGAAATTATGATGCACCCATGGATACAATGATGGATCAAGATATATAGACCTGAATGACTATGTACTTGCATAATATATTGATGAGATGTTTGGATCTGTTACCTAGCGCATGTTTGCTGAATTTAAGTGAAGAAATCTGGGTGAGTATATAGATCTAAAACTTTCTGCAGAATTAATATTTACAGATCTATATGCTGGTTAGTCATGGTGAAAGTGTGTATGCACGCGGGTTTTTTTAAGAAAAAACGCGTATGGAAGTCTGGGTTTTCTGAAGCTTGATTGAAATTTTATCTATTTATTACTGCTATAATTATGTTGTCTGTCAATGAAGTATTCATGTAGGTCTAGGTTGTTCGAAAACTGTATATGTTGCTAGTTGACTATGTACAAATCTAATCAATGAGTGATTAATACTGCTGACTGAGTAAGGGTTCTACAAATTTGAAAAATATATGTCTGAAAGCCTGATATCTATTTTTGAGTCTGATCACATTCTAGAAAGTCTACATTCACTGATCTATACACAGGTTGGTGTGTAGGAAAGCGCATATACATGTAGGTTCAGTAAAGTGAAGTAGTGTATGAATTTGAGATAATAATTGATCAAGTTTAAAACTTATTTTGCATGTTGATTCTGAAATCTGGGTTTATTACTGTGTTGTAGTTACAGTGATCTCACTGTTCTATTTGAATTTTAGGTTAATCCTATTGGTGTTGATATTTATGTTGAGTTATGCTAAAGTTTTTGGATCCAGTGTGAAAATTTATGAAACGTGTGTGTGTAGTGGGTCTGAGGGTTGAAGCTTTCAATATGGAAGTAGAAGCTTCCTACCAGAAGAAGCTGGTGTTTTGATCAAGGGGTTGTAGCTCCCTTCCAATAGTGGTGGGTAAATGAGATAAGGGGGTTGGAGCTCCCTTCCAGTAGTAGCTAGAGAACGAGAGAAGGTTGTATCCTTCTGGAGGTAGATTCCTACGTAGCGATATGAGTCTACATCATTACAATATTGTAAGAAATTTTCTATATAATATATATTGAAGACAGAGATGACAACAACAGTGGTTTTCTCCCGAATTGGGTTTCCACCTTAAATCTTGGTGTTCATTTGTTACGCTCTCGTGTGATGATTTATTTTGTTATTACTGCATATATTTACTGCTTAAAGAGCTGATGCATAACTGATGATCTAGGTTAAAGAATGTTTCTGAATGTTTATCTAAATAATAAATTTATTTGAGTATACGCTAGTTGTTATTTGGATAGCCGCATATATACACTAATTGGGCTACAAAAGTAACATATAGAAATCAGTAAAGGGAAAAGTAAAATATTTTTATTATTGAAAATATTGATTCACCCCCACCCCCTGCCCCCCCAACCCTCTCTCAGTATTTTCCCCAACAATTGGTATCAAAGCAGGTCCTTCAGACCTCCACTCTTCAACAAAAACAATTTAATCTTCTGGAAGACCAGGACTAGATCTTATGTTCAGTCTCTTGGAGTATATGTATGGCCTATAGTTGAAGGTGGTTACCAATATCCAGCCTCAGTTATAGCATATCCAGCATCAAGGAAAAACTATGAAACTAATGCAAAGGTTGTCAATGCTTTATTGGGAATTGTGACTGAATTAGAATTTTTCAAATTTATGCAGTTAAATACATCAAAGGAGATATGGGACAAAATAATTTTGAGCTATGAAGGTGATGCCAAGGTAAAAAGTGCTAAACTCGAAACTCTCAGAATTCAATTTGAAAAACTCAGAATGCATAATGATGAAAGTAATGCTAGTTTCTTTTTACACCCAGATGAGATCGTAAATCGTATAAGTATGGGTGAAACTGTAACTGACACCACTCTAGTAGAAAAAAATTTAAGATCTCTAACTCCTAAATTCGAGTCAAAAGTGTCTTCTATTCAAGAAAAGCAGGATCTATAAACTCTTACTATTTTTCAACTTCATGGGATTCTAACTGCGTATGAAATGAGGAAAGGAGGTCCATCTAAATTCAAAGAAAATTTTTTTAGAGCTGTTGTAAAAGACACGGTAATGGAAGAACAAGAAGGACCAGGGTATGTTTCGGAAGAACATGAGATAAATTATGTAAAGAAACTACAGCTTGGCACTGGAAGGTTCAGAGGTAAGATTCCTTTGAAATGTTTTTCTTATGAAAGGGTTTGTCATTATGCTATTAAATGTCCCCATAAAGATAATCATGAAAATGGAAAGAAATTGGAAAAAGGAAATAAGAAACATTTTATCAATATAAAAAGTTATTATACTAATGAATATAGTGACGATCTATCAAATAGTGAAGAAGGAGAATCTGATCAGGATATTAGACTACTCATGGCATTTGAAAAGGACACTAGTGAGGCCAAAGATACATTAATGGATGATTTAGAAGAAAATGATTTTCTTCAAGAAATCAATCAACTCAAAATATGTTTGGAAGAAGAAAAAAAAAGCCATATATACTCTAAAGAATCATCTTATAGAAAAGGATAAGCATAATGATAAATTAGAATGTGAAATAGTAAGTCTAAGAAAGGGAATTGAGTAAGTGAAAACCTTAAGTCTTGGATTTTCTAAAGGATCTGAAACCTTAGATGAAATTATCAAGGTACAATGCTCTCCTCTTGTAAAGACACGTCTTGTATATATTGGAGAATATTCTCAGTATTCAACACCAATCTATCTAAATGCAGCTAAATCCAGCCAACAACGTTTCATCACTCAACAAAAGAAAAAAGAGAATACCCAGGTAAAGCATGACCACGTCAATTCAAGAATGAACAATAGCATAAATAACAATTGGTAGGTAAACATCAATAGAAGGTTTCATGATCACAAAAATTTCTTCTTTAATGGACAATGTTTCTCATGTCATAATTTTGGTCATAAATGTTGATCAATGGTTATAATTAATGTCAACCCAAGCAACACCGGAGGCTACCCTGATCTTGCATGGGAATTTTTACCTACCGAATTACTATATTCTAGGTCAAGAATATTTGTTATGGTTTTTACTTGTCGAGATGTTTCCATTGATATATGACATGCCATGTAATTCTTCATGGTTTGAGAGATATTCATGTTTGAAGTGTGTAACCCCAGTTAGTGGGTTAAAACCCCATGGGGTTGTGGAATGGGTCATTGAAATGCCAATAATTAATAATTTTTAAGCTCCTAAAATCCCTCCCATGTTCACTTGTTTAAGGCCCTCTCAACCTAAGCATTTATATAAATTCTGATCCTCATATCTTCCTCATGCAGGGATTTTGCTACCTGAAACAGGTCATCGTGGAATTTTTGTTATAAAATTTTTTCTATGAATTCTGAGAAGCTGAAAGTATTATGCAGCAAAGCCAAAATCTTGAGGAATCTCGTGTAAAAATTTTAGATCAAGGTGTGCAACATTTTCAGAGATATGATCTGTGGAATTCAATGTTTTTGTAGGCTCCTAAACTTCATCTCAAAGAAGTGACCTTGGGAAAATCATCATAAATTTCCCTCTAAGTATCGGATTGGAATTATGTAAAATGTGGCAGATATTGCACAAACTTTGGTTTTCAGTGTATCAATTTCAGAGTCGAATGAATAAAAAGTGACACGTGGAACACCATACAATTTCGCTCTACTAAACCAGTCCATAATTGGGGAATTGTGAGAGATTGGGCATAACTCTTCCTTGAATAATCAAAATTGCGTCTGACTTGTGGCACTAGAAATAAGACTCCGAGGAATACTACAGGACCGAAAATCACATATTGGGGATCTAAAATAACAGAGATACACCAATATTGAGCTCCTAGAAGGCAAAAAAAATCTAGATCATGTGTTGTCAAGGCTTGCAAAGGACCAGAATATCTAGGGAAGAAAAGAAAAGAAAGGTGCAACAGAGGGTAGCATGGCAAAAGCAGTAATCAAGGTGCAGAACAATAGCAAGAAGTTCACCACATAAAGTCTTCAAGTGTGCAGCACTGCATACAGTCATTGTAAAGGTATCATTATACTAAGTCATTATAAATGACTCATTTTAAAAATTGTACAAGTGTCTATCTGACAAGAGTTGAAGAGGCAGTTTCGAGAGGTCTAGGATCATCATTAGGTGGTTGTTTCATAGTTGGAGATATGGTCTAATGTGTCTTATTCTTCTACATCATTCTATATCATTGTAAAGTGGAACATTTTCCCTCGTACATGATTCCATTCTTGTTTTATTCTTCTCTAGGGTTGTAGGGCGGTGTTAGGCTGGTGCATGAAGTCAGCAATAGGTTTAAGCCTGTTAAAAATTCAGGGTGGTAGGGTAGTTCTAGGGTGAGTTGTAGCTCATTGGGTGTTGGGGCATCTATTCAGTTGACCACTGAAGAATCTCTGGCATTGGAGTATTGATCGAGTGGGAGCTGGAGAAGAATGCTTCTCTAGATTCTAGGAAGTTGGGGCTTTAGTTTCAATTGGAGTTGAATATTAACGAATTATTAGAAAATAATTCAGGTGTTTCTTGTCCCAGAGAGGGTTTCCACCTTAAAAACTATGTGCATTTGTGTTCCTTTTGTTTACTTCTATCATTGTAAAAACAATGATAATAATTGAAGATTAGCTAATGCATTGAAAGATTAATAATAATACTAATTGAAAGGAATATTGATTCACCACCCTCTCAGTATTTCCAACAATTGGTATGAGAGCTTGGTTCCTTAAATATTAGTTTAACAGATGGAAGGAGGTCATGGAGCATACCAAGAATGGTGTACCTCTATTCAATGAAAATAATTATGCACTCTGGAAAGGAAGAATGGAGGTCTATCTCTTAGCACAAGGTTACAAAGTATGGAACACTATTAAAAATGGATTTACACCAACCACAGATGAACAAGGTAAGAAGAATTTGGTAAATTATGCAAGAGCAAGGAATATTATTATCAGTGGAATTATTTAATCTTCTTATCATAAGGTGTTGGGTTGTAAAACCACCAAAAATGTATAGGACAAGCTTGAGAATATATAAGCAGGTGACTCGAATTTAAAAGAAGAAAAGCTTCAAATATATAGAGAACAATTTGAGCAACTCTGAAGGAAAGAAGATGGAAACATTGTTGCATACTTCCAATATGTTGATGAAATAACCAACACTCTGGAAGGATTGGGAGAGCCAGTTGACGAGAAGACTATTATACGAAAGATTCTTAGAACGTTACCAAGGAGATTCAACCCAAAGGTATTGGTCTTAGAATATAGTGAAAATATGGACAAACTCAACAAAGAGGAATTATGTGGAGTTCCCATAACATATGAAATGAGACTTGGTGAAGAATAGGGTACTTCGCATCTAGAAAATGTGTTCGTTGCATCTAAGAAAATCGATAAGGACAAACAACCTTCAATCGAAAATACATGCACCTGCAAGTGTGAAGAAAAGGGAGATGATGAAGAAGGTATTTCATATGAAGAATATGCTTACTTTATGAGAAAACTAAATATTGGTAAGGTAAAATCCAAATTTAAACTTCCATTGATATGTTTTGGCTACAGTGAGGTTGGGAATTTCATAGAAAATTGTCTGAATAGAAGTGATGGCAACTAAAAATAAAATAAAGGCTTTATGAAATTCAACAAGCAAAGAAAAAGGAAAGGATTCAAAAGGAATTTTCTCTCTAAAGAAGACATTTCATCATCCGATGAAGACAATGATAGCAAAGGAGAAGCCAATGAGAGAGTATTGCTTATGGCCAAGCACAATAAGAAAGAGGTATCAAACAACAAAAAATAATCGTTGACCATAGAAGAATTTTATAAGGAGGAAATCAAGCTTCTAAAAGATCTCAAGGCTGAGAAGATCGGTTCCAATACTCTTGAAGAATAAGTTCAAGGTCTCAAAATTGAAGTTGAAGAACACAAATACATTGAAGAGTCACTTCAAAAGAAGTTGGAAGAAAGAAATCAAGAAAGGGAAGAATTCAAAGCCGAAGTAGTCTCGCTGCGTAAGGAAGTGAAAAAGGAAGAAAATGTCCAAAACTATGTGAACAGCTCAAGGGAATCCAAATAACTCATCAACAATCAACGATCTTAAAACGACAGAAGTGGCCTCGGTTAAAAAGAAGAAGAAGCAGGACCTTCTACAACAAAATACAATGAACCTATGAGATCTGGCATGCATGTAGACTTCATTAGACAAGATTCACAAGAACATCCTTGGAATAAAATTCCTCGACGAATATTTCCATCTAGGTACCAACATATTTTTCATGACTATCATTATTCATGTGGAAAATTTGGTCATAAAGCTGTAGAATGTCGCACATTCCCTAGGAACCAACAAAATTCCAGGATATCCTTCAAATATGAACCTCCCAGGGCTCAACGAAACATCAATAGATTTGAACATTTAATAAATAATATGGAATGTTACAAATGTCAGAAATTTGGACACATAGACAGAGACTGCAGACTTGAAAATCCTCAAGAAGAATCTTCAAAGCCACAAAATGAATGAACATGTAAGAAGAAGAAGCCTGATAATTTTTCTCTCGCTCTCAAGGCTCAAAGCAACAAATATGTGTGGTATGTTGATAGAGGTTGCTCAACGCATATAACTAGAGATAGAAAGAAATTTGTATCTATGAAAGAGAAGAAGGATGGAACCGTATCCTTTTGAAATGATGGATCTTAAAATGTTATAAGATCAGGTACCATCACTCTCAGAAGAAAATATGTTCTAGCCAAGAATGTTCTATTGGTTGAAAAAATGAATTACTATCTACTCAGTCTTGGACAAATGTGCGATCATGGACACACAATGCTATTCAACCCCACAAAATGTGCAATCAAGAAAGGAAGGTTGGTAAAATTGTGGCTACAACAAGTTGAGCTCCAAACGACATATATGTTCTGGATGAAGCAACTAAAGCATGTATAGTAGCTAAAGAATATGAAAGCTGGTGATGGCACAAAAAAATGGGTTACATAAACTTTGACAATCTTCCTAGGATAAGTAAAAAGGAAGCAGTACAACAAATGCCGAAAATCTCAAAACCTTCGAACACACTATGTGAGGCTTGTCGGCATGGAAAGAAGAAAAAAGTCCAATTTAAAAAAAAATAAAAAAATTCTTTGCATCACATCCATTGGAATTGATACATATTGATCTATGTGGTCCTGTGAGAACAAAAGGCTTAGATGGAGAATTATATTTCATGTTAATGATAGATGAATATGCCAGGATGAGAACCTTAAGTTTCTTAAAGAAAAAATTTGAAGCATTTGAGTGCTTTAAGATCTACACGGAGTTGGTCCAAAATGAAATTGATTTCAAAATAAAGTGTCTAAGATCAGATAATGGCGGAAAATTCACTTCAAAATTATTTCAGCAATATTGTGATGAAAATGGAATAAAACGACAATTTTCAACAACACGAACACCTCAGAAAAATGGACTTGTTGAATGAAAGTAGATAACCGTACAGGAAATGGGTAGAACAATGTTGAAGGACTCAAAATTTGATGAAACATTATGGGTTCAAGCAATTGATATGACAATCTTCATTATCAACCGAAGTCTTCTCAGAAATAATTGCAATAAGAGCCCATATGAGTTATGGGAAGGAAAACCAGCTAATGTAAAATATTTCAGAATCCTCAGAAGAAAATGCTATATCAAAAGAGAATATAAAAATTTGGGTAATTTTGAATCACGTGTTGATGAAGGTATCTTTGTTGGTTACTCACGCAAAAGAAAGGCCTATAAATGCTATAATATAATATGAACACATATAGTGGAGAGCATAAATGTTACATTTGACAAAGATGGTGTTCTAATGAATAATGATGAGGATATAGAATCTTTGAAACTTTAGATAGAGGCTGAAAAAGACACAGAGAAAATTCTAGAACAAGAAGAAACTATCAACTAGGAAGATCTAAATAATGATCATCAACATATACTAGAACAACAACATGAAGCACCTCCAAAGGGAAAAAAATAATGGATTCAAAAGAACCATCCATCAAATTAAATCATTGGTGACATAAATGAAGATCGACAACTTCGTTCATCACAACCAACTCACATTGCTTTTATAGCAACCTTTGAGCCTAGTAGTTTTGGGGAAGCCAGCTAGAAGGAACATTGGGTAGTAGCTATGAATGAAGAACTAGATCAAATCGAGAAGAATAACACCTGGGAATTGGTTCCACGACCAAAAGTTAAAATTTTCGTTGGACTAAATGGGTGCTCAGGAACAAATTAAATGAAGATGGACAGGTTACTAGAAACAAAGAAATATTGGTTTTCAAAGGCTATGGACAAGTGGAAGGAATTTATTTCAAAAAAACATTTGCACAAGTTACCAGAATGGAATCCATCCAAATGTTTCTCACCTATGCATGTTCAAGAAAAATAAAAGTCTACCAAATGGATGTTAAGTTTACCTTTTTGAATGACAAATTAGAAGAAAAATTTTACATCGAACAACTTGAATGTTTTCTACTATCAAAAAAAGAAGACTATGTTTGCAGGTTAAAGAAGGCTCTATATGGTCTCAAGAAAACTCCCAGAGCATGGTATGCTCATCTTAATGGATATCTATGTCAAGAAGGGTTGAAGAAAGGTAATGTTGATAGAAATCTTTATGTACAAATAGATAAAGATAATTTAACAATCGTTGAGGTATATGTGGATGATATAATATTTGGTAGCAATGATGATCGGCTAAGTAAGAAATTTTCGACAAAGATGCAAAGTGAGTTCGAGATGTCTTTACTTGGTGAGCTGCCATTCTTCTTAGGGCTTCAAATATCTCAGCAAGACAAAGGAATATTTATATGTGAAGCCACGTACATCAAGGAAATGCTCAAGAAATTCAAAATTGAAGATTGCAAACCCATCCTTACTCCGATGGTAACAAATTTAAAATTGAGTAGAGACGACTCATCTAAAGATGTGGATCAGAGGTTGTACATATCTATGATTGCTAGTCTTCTATATGCAATAGCCTCTTGGCCAGATGTTATGCAAGTAGTTGGACAAGTAGCAACATTCCAAGTAGCACCAAAAGAATCACATAGTATTGTCGTCAAAATAATTCTTCGATATCTAAAGGGCACAGAAGAATATGGCTTGTGGTATGCCAAGGGCAACAATCTCATTATTCAAGCCTTTACAGATGCAGATTAGGCAGGAAGCATTGATTCTTGTAAGAGTACTAGTGGAGCAACATTATATCTAGGTGGTTGCCTTGTATCATGGTTGAGCAAAAAGAAAACTCAATCTCATTATCTACAGTGGAAGCATAATACATTGCAGTGGCAACATGTTGTACTCAAGTCCTTTGGATGAATTTTTTTTTCAATATATTCAAGTACAATTCAGTGAGCCTATTACCATATTCTGTGACAACACCAGTGCCATCATCATCTCCAAGAATCCTTTCATGCATTAAAAAACAAATCAAATTTCGATAAAATATCATTTTGTTAGAGAACAAGTTGCTGAAAAAATTATGAAACTTGAGTATGTTGGTACATAAGAAAAAATCGTTGATATCTTCACTAAATATTTACCCCATTAAGCATTTGAATATCTTCGCAAGAAGCTTGGTATTCTCCCAAGTTCTCCCTAGATTTTCCTTATTCATAATATAAAGGGGGAGTGGAAGTGTGTACAGGTCCGCAGGATGGTTGTGTGTTAGGAGGAGTGGAAGTGTGTATAGATTCGCATGATGGTTGGGGGTGTTACCCTTTTCCATTGATTTCAAAGGGGGGGAGAATGTTGTAGGCAGAGGTGTCATGATCACAAGGGGAGTACTTGTGCTGCCATTAATGCCAAAGGGGGAGATTTTTGATCACTGGTTATCATTGATGTCAACCCAAGCAGCACTAGGGGCTACCCTGACCTTGCATGTGAGTTTTTACCTACCAAAAATCTACATTCTAGGTCAAGAATATTTTTTATGGTTTCTAATTTTCTATAGGTTTCCGTTGATATATGGCATGTCATGTAATTCTTCACGGTTTGAGAGATATTCATGTTTGAAGTTTGGAACCCCAGTTAATGGGCTAAACCCCATGGTGTTGTGGCATGGGTCATTGAAATGTCAATAATTAAAAAAATTTAGGCTCCTAAAGTCCCTCCCACGTTCATTTCTTGAAGGCCCTCTCAACCTAAGCATTTATATCAATTGTGATCCTCATATCCTCCTCATGCAGGGATTTTGCTACATGAAACAGGTCATCGTGGAATTTTCCCTATAAATTTTTTCTGCGAAGTTTTAGAAGCTAAAATTATTTTGAGGCGAATCCTAAATATTGGGGAAGCTCTTGTAGAAATTTCAGATCAAGGTGTGCAATATTTTCAGAGATATGATCTGTGAAATTAAGTGTTTTTGCAGGCTCCTGGAATTCATCTCAAAGAAGTGATCGTGGGAAAATCATCATAACTCTCTCTCTGAGTATCAGATTGGAATTATGTAAAAAGTGGTAGATATTCCATGGATTTTAGTTTTCGCTGTATCAATTTTAGAGTTGAATAAATAAAAAGTGAGACGTGGCACACCATACAAGTTCGCTCTACTAAACCAATCCATAATTGAGGCATTGTGAGAGATTAGGCATAACTCTCTCTTTAAGAATCGAAATTGGGTCTGACCTGTGGAATTGGAAAGAATACTTAGATTACTACTAAATTACCTAAAATCACATGTTAGGGATCTAAAATAAGAGAGATAAACCAGATTCAATATTGAGCTCCTAGAAGGCAAGAAAAAGCTAGATCATGTGTTGTCAAGGGCTGCAAAGGACCAAAATTTCTAGGGAAGAAAATCAAAGCAAGGTGCAGTAGAGGGTAGCATCACAAGAGAAGCAATGAAGGTTCAGAAAAACATCAATAATTTCACCACATTAATTCTTCAAGTGGGCAGCACTACATATAGTCATTGTAAAGGTATCATTGTACTAAGTCATTGTAAGTGCGTCATTGTAAAAATTGTACAAGTGTTGTAAAACTAGCTCCAAAAATAGAAGAAAAGAGATTTCAATGCCTTAGAAATAAGCCACCTTGAGGGGGAAACCTCCAATACATTACATGAATAAACAATTCTTGGATGATACAAATGACAAAACCTTCTTTCTATATATAGGAGTCCATGGGGCCACAATGTAATCCTAGTGGGGCCACAATGTAACCCTAGCTGACCTAACAATAATAATGTAAGGGCATAATAATAACAATATGGGGGTTACAACGGTACAACAATAACAATAAGGGGGGATACACTAACATAATAAGGGACTAAACTATTAATATAGGGACTTAACATACCCCTCTCCTTCAAAAAAGTGTTGTCCTCAATGCTTGATTATTTCTTGATGCTTTTGTATAAAATTCTCATCCTCCCATGTGGAATATTCTACAGGAATGTTCTTCTCCTTGCTGAGATACTCTGAAATTGATTTTTCTTGTCGAATTCTTGTTTTTGTGACTACTTCATAACTTCTTTCGATGTGATGTTGATCTTCTTGTTGCTTCATTAGATTCTGCACCAAAGTTAGATTATCCTTTGAGAGTTGGAAAACATGTTGTTGATGCTCGATTTGATCTTCCACTAATTTATCATCCATATTAGCTATTATTTCATCCTTCAAACCATCCAAATTATTCTCCATTTCTGCTTTTAAACCATCTATGTCATCTTCGGTTACTCTTCGTAAGATCAAAACTTGTTCCACTTGGTACCGTAATTTTGATATCTCATACTACAATTATTCCTCTTCATGCATCATAGTATATATTTTTGAGGGCTTAATGGAATTATTTTTTGGAGGCATTATAGAACCCAATACTAATAAAAATTCTAAAATATTCCCTTAGAATCACCTCAAATTGCTTTTTCAAACAAATGTTATCCAATTTTAAAAACCGAATACACACCTTTTTCTTGCTTTTCAGGAGCTCGATATTGAAACTGAATTATCTCTGTGATTTTGGACCTTCAATGTCTAAAATTTGGCTGAAGTACCCCTGTAAATCTTCTTTTGAATGCCATAGGTTTAACCTAATTTGGACCCTTCAAGAAAAAATTATATCAAATCTCCCAGAATGACCTAATTATGGACTAGTTCAGTAAAGCGAAGTTGTACGACTTGCCATGTGTCACTGTTTTCTCCTTTGGCTCTGAAATTTATAGACAGGAAACTACAGTCTATGTACTGCCAGTCACTTTTTACAAAATTCCAATCTGATGCTCAGAGAGAGAGAGAGATATGAAGATTTTCCCACAATCACCTCTTTGAGATGAAATTTAGGAGCCTGAAAATGACCTAACTTCCACAGATCATATCTCCAAAAATATTGCGAACCAAGATCTAAAATTTTGCGATGATGTGCCTCAGGATTTCAGCTTCGTACTTTAAAAATTTCAGCTTCTGAACCTTCGTAGCAAAAAATTTATAGCGACAAATTTCGCAATGACATTTTTAAGTGAAATTCAGGAGCCTGCAAAAATACCTAACTTGCATAGATTATATCTCTAAAAATATTGGGAACCAAGCTCTGAAATGTCATGATAATGTTCCTCGGGATTTTGGCTTCGCACTCTAAAAATTTGAGCTTTTGAAACTTCGTAGAAAAAATGTTATAGCAAAAATTCCATGATGACCTGTTTGGAGCAGTGAAACCCTAGAATCCAAATCTCTGATACCAAATGTTGTGAAACCGGCTCCAAAAATAGAAGGAAAGAGATCTTAATGTCTTAGAAATAAGCCACTTCGAGGGGGCAACCTCCAATACATCACATGAATGAGGAATTCTTGGATGATACAAATGACAAAACCTCCTTTCTATATATAGGAGTACATGGGGCCACAATGTAATCCTAGTGGGGACACAATGTAACCCTAGCCGACCTGACAATAATAATGTAAGGGCACAATAATAAAAATATGGGGGTTACAGGAGTACAACAATAACAATAAGGGGGGCTATACTAACATAATAAGGGACTACACTATTAATATAGGGACTTAACAACAAGTGTCTATCTGCCAAGAGTTGAAGAGGCAGTGTCGAGAGGTCTAGGATCATCATTAGATGGTTGTTTCAAATTTCGGGTTATGGTCTAGTGTGTATTATTCTTCTACATCATTCTGTATCATTGTAAAGTGGACCCTTTTCCCTGGTACGGGATTCCATTCTTATTTTATTCTTCTATAGGGTGGTAGGGTGGTGCTAGTTTGGTGCATGAAGTCACCAACAGGTTCAAGCCTATAAACATTTCATGGTGGTAGGGTGGCTATAGGGTTATTTTTAGCTCATTGGTTGTTGGGGCATCCATTCAGTTGACTACTGAAGAATCTTGGGCATTGGAGCATCCATCCAGTGGGAGATGGAAAATAATGCTTTTCTAGATTCTAGGAAGTTGTGTCTTTATTTTCAATTGGAGTTGAATATTAAATAATTATTAGAAAAGCATTTAGGTGTTTTTCTTTCTCGGAGAGGGTTTCCAACTTAAAAACTATGTGCATTTCTGTTCCTTTTGTTTACTGCTATCATTGTACAAACAATGATAATAATTGAATCTTAAATAATACTCTCAAAGATTAATAATAATACTAATTTAAAGGAATACTGATTCAACTCCCCTCTCAATATTTCCAGCAATAAATTTTCTCAATGTGTTGCATACAAATCCATCATGACCAGAGAAGCAAGAAAGCAAGGAAATGAGGTTGGAATAAAGAATAATACTTATAACAACTTTTCCCCTCTTCAAGATGAAATTGAATGCTCTTATTGCACTAACTTTGGACATGAAGAATTTGAATGTAGGAGCAAACTTTAGCCAAATGAGCATATGTCCTCAAACTCCAAGGTATGGAGAAAGAAGGACTTACAGGTTGAAATTTTTGGCATAGCTTTATTTGTAGAGGGAGAAGAAAATCAATGGTACATTAATAATGGATGCTCAAAACACATGACAGGTAAAAAATAAATTAGTTTCATACAATTCATTAGAAAAGGAAAAGAATGTTACTTTTGGAAATGAATCTCGTGCTATCATTAATGGTAAAGGTTCTGTTTTTCTAAAAGAAAAGGTGAAAGCTAACAATGCTATGCATGTGGATGGATTAAATCATAACTTTTCGAGTTTGAATCAAATGTGTGATCAAGGAAATGAACTTTTATTTAGTTCAAACGAATGTGTAGTTCATGAACTTGACACGGGAAAAAAAGTAATAAAAGGAACTAGAACTCCAAGAAATCTGTATATATTGAAAGGTGGCCAAGAGAAATGATATTTAGGAAAATCTACAGAAGATTCGTTATGGCACAGAAGATTGGGACATTTGAGCTTCTCTCAAAAAAGAAAATATAACAGACTGAAAGTTGTTCGTGATCTACCCAACATCACTCTACCTGAAAGTGCCATATGAAAATCATGCCAATTTGGTAAGAAAATTAGGGTTTAATTCAATGCCAAAGAAGGATCAGCAAGTAAGGCTCTTGATATTATACATACTGATCTATGTGGTCCTGTAAGGAAAATTTCACCTCGTGGAGAAAAATACTATATTTTATTTATTGATGAATTCTATAGAATGTGTTGGATTGGTTTATTGAAACATAAAGATGAAGAATTTGAAAAATTCAAGATATTCAAAGATTTGGTTGAAAATGAATTAGATCTAAAAATAAAATTTCTTAGCTCTGGACGAGGAGGATAATATATATCAGATGAATTAGTTAATTTATTTGAACATTATGGCATAAAAAACAATTTTTTGTAGCTTGAACTCCACAACAAAATGGCCTGGCAGAAAGAATGGATAGAACAGTTCAGCAAATGGCTCATGCTATGCTTGATGAATCTGGAACTCCTGATACCTTTTGGGGAGAAGCATTGCGTACTGCAGTAAATATTGTCAACAAGGCGCATGTTCGTGTGAACAATGATTAAATTCCTTATGAGCTCTATTATGGTAATATTCCCACTATAAATCATTTCAGAGTTTTTGGAAGAAAATGTTTTATCAAGAACAATGATGAAAAAATTGGTAAGTTTGAGCATAGAGAAGATGAAGGAATATTTCTTGGTTACACTTCTAGAGGTAAAGCTTATAAATGTTACAAGAAAAGACTTCAGAATATTGTTGAATGTATTGATGTTGTAATTAATGAGTCTCTCACAACTCCTAAAAGGGAAATAACAACAAAAAATGAAGATGATGATGATGTATATTTTCCCTCATCAAATAAAAACAACATATAAGGAGAACACAAAGAAGCACCAAAAGAAGATATACCAGAAAATGCTCCATCCAGGTATGTTCAAAAGAATCGTCTAGAATCTTAAATATTGGGAGAAAAGGGATCAGGTGTCCAAATAAGAAGAAATATTGTAGGATCCCTTAGCTATCTGACATTCTTATTCTCTATTGAAACACAAAATGTAAATCAAGCTAGTAAAGATGAATTTTAGAGTCAAGCCATGAATGAAGAACTTGATCAGATTGAAAAGAATCATACATAGGAATTGGTTCCAAGAACTCATGATAAAAACGTTATTGGAACAAAATGGATATTGAAAAACAAGTTAAATGAAAATGGAGATGTTATTAGAAAAAAAACTAGATTTTTTTGTAAAGGGCATGCTCAACAAGAATGTATAGACTTTGAAGAAACATTTTCACCTGTAGGAAGAATTAAAGCCATAAGAATCTTTTTTTTTTTGAAGTTTTCAAAAATTCAAAGTTTATCAAATGGATGTAAAATTGTCTTTCCTCAATGGTGATCTAGAAGAAGAAGATTATATAGAACAACTAGAAGGATTCATTCTGGGAAATGATGAAAAACTTGTTTGCAAACTTAAAAAGGCTTTATATGTCTAAAACAGGCTCCTTGGGCATGCTTCTATTGTCTTGAAAAATATCTTAAACAACAAGATTTAACAAAAGGATCTGCTGACATTAACTTATCCACAAAAATTGAGAATGATAAACCATTAATTGTTTTTGTGTATGTTGATGACATCATTTTTGGGAGTAATGAAGAATCCATGACTCGGGAATTCGCTTCTGTTATCCAGCAAGAATTTGAAATATCATTATTTTGGGAACTAACATATTTTCTTGGCTTACAAGTGAAACAAACAACATATGGCATATTTTATCACAAGAAAAATACCTCAAGAAAATCCTAAAGAAGTATGGGATGGAAGACTGCAAACCTGTAAGCACTCCAATGGTAACTGGATATAGCTCAGTTCTCATGATGATTCTCCCATGGTAAATCAACTGGAGTATAGATATATGATTGGAATTCTACTTTATCTGACCAGGAGTAGACCAGATATTATGCATGTTGTTCGAATTTTGGAAGATTCCAAGATAATCGAAAAGAGTCACACATTCAGGTTGTAAAAATAATATTCAAATATCTATAGGGGACTCAAGACTTTGTTCTATGGTATCCAAAGAATTTTGATCTCACTCTTCATTCATACAAAGATGAAGACTCGGCCGGAAATGTTGAAGATCGAAAAAGCACTATTGGTGGTGCAGTCTATATGCGGCCCCGATTAATATCTTTGTTCAACAAGAAACATAGTTCCAATGCTTTATCGACAGAAGAGGCAGAATATGTGGCTGCTGCATCATGTTGCACACATATCTTTTGGATGATGCATACATTACAGGATATTCAAATTAAAATTTCTCCTCCCATATCCATCTTATGTGATAATACAACTGCCATCAGTCTCTTGAAAAATCGTGTTATGCATTCCAATACCAAGCACATTCCTATCAAGCATCACTTCTTATGCGAAAAATTTCTTGAGAAAAAGGATAAATTGGAGTATGTTCCCTTCAAAGAACAAGTGCCTTATATATTTACTAAACCTTTTCCCAGGGAAGCATTTGAATATCTCAAACAGAAGTTGGGAGTTGTCTCTGCCTCACTTATCAAATCTGCTTAATTTCAAAACGATGGTTGCATGAAGCCAAATAATGTATATACATGAGTATCTCTGTATAAATCTGCATATGGTTTTTGTTGGAAGAAAATTTATGGTTCAGCTTTCAGAACAGACCCTGGAGTAGATGGGTAATCTCTGCTTCTAGTATTCATCTTACAGTTCCCTTCCTTGATATTTATCTCCTTTATGAAGATGCTTTGATGAATTGGTTTTTGAAAGTGTTTAGGATGCATAGGTTTAGGGGGAGCATTTGTCTTGCTAAAAATATTACATTGTTGGAACTATGTTGGTTGTTGCTATGACATCATATTTGAGATTCTTAGGTTGTGGTTATTAAAAGTAATATTTTTAATTTGATATAAATTTCATGTTCAGACCTCTGAAGTAAACATTGTCATGTTCAAATTGTAAACCCACATGGTTAAGAAGTTGATCCAATATGTAAATCCACTTGGTTGGATCCTTGATGTAATTTTGGGTCATTGGTGATAGGAAAGGTCCTAATTTGTTAAGTTAAAGAGTCATGTATTTTATTGAAAAAATTGAAGACTCTCATGTGCTCAGGGGGAGCTTTTGTCTGCCCTTTTCTCTTGATGTTAAAGGGGGAGAGTATTTTATGGTTGAATAACATTTACGCATCTACAGGTTTTGGTGATCAAACTCCATCATGCTTGATATCGAGTCCAAAGGGGGAGATTGTTGGAAATATAATTCTTATGGATGCATGTGTTGTCCTTGATAGAAAATCTCTTACACATGATGAATTATATGACTTCTGGAGAAGAATAGTGGTTTTGCAACAAGTCAAGTTTAAGTCCAACAAAATATGGTTAATATTCATAATTGAAGGTTATATATGCGAGTTTGGGTAGGCCAAGTCACGTATACATGTAGACAAGAACGATCCAAGTCATGTATGCATTTTGCGCTCTAAAATTTATGATACGAGGAGGCATTACCATGGTTTTTTCCCACAATATTGAGTGTGGTTTCATATATGTGATTTCGTCCAAGAATTCTATCAACACTTGTTTGGTTTTGGCTCATGGTATTGATAAAGGCTAAAGCTATATAAGGATAAGAAGATCATAGTGCAAAGGGTGTGCATGAGTAAGGGTTTGAACTGAATACTTCTCTCTGAAGTATACCTGCATGAAATGGGTTCTTCTTATTCATATATATGAAATTATGATGCACCCATGGATAGAATAATGGATCGGGATCTTTAGACCTGAAATGACTATGTACTTGCATAATATATTGATGCGATATTTACATTTGTGACCTGGGGCATGTTGACTAAAGTGAAGTGAAGATAAGTCTATAGATATGAAATTTTTTGCAGAATTTATATTTACATATCTATACGCTTTTTAGTCATGGTGACAGCATGTATACACATGGGTTTTTTCTAGAAAACTTGCGTATGGAAGTCAGGGTTTTACGAAGCTTGATTGAAAGGTTATCTATTTATTACTGCTATACTTCTATTGTTTTTCAATGAATTCTTCATCTGGGTTTTTCGAATACTGTATATGCTTCTAGTTGAATATATACAAATGTGATCAATGAGTTATTAATACTGGTGACTGAGTAAGGGTTCTGCAAATATGAAAAATATATGTCTGAAAGCCTCATATATTTTTTTGAGTCTGATCACATTATGGAAAGTCTGTACTCACAGATATATACATAGGTTCATGTGCAGGAAGGAGTGTATATAGGCAGGTTCATTAAAGTGAAGTAGCGTATGCATTTGAGATAATAAATTATCAGGGTTGAAATTGATTTCGCATGTTGATTCCAAAATCTGGGTTTATTATTGTGTTCTCGTTACAATGATCTCACTATTTTATTTTAAGTTTGGGTTAGTTTTATTGGTGTTTACCTTTATGTTGAGTAGTGTTGAAGTTGTTGGATCAAGTGTGAAAATTTATGAAATGTGGTCTCCAGTGGGTTTGAGGGTTGAATCCCTCAGTATGTGGTCTCCCTTCTAGTAGTGGATGGTAAACGAGATGAGGGGTTTGGAGCTCCCTTCCAGTAGAAACTATAGAACAAGAGAAGGTTGTATCCTTCTACAGGTATATGCCTACGTACTAATATGAGTCTTCATCAGTACGATATTGTAAGAAATTTTGTATATAATAAATAT
This sequence comes from Pinus albicaulis, assembly GCA_034641835.2. NCBI lineage: Eukaryota > Viridiplantae > Streptophyta > Pinopsida > Pinales > Pinaceae > Pinus > Pinus albicaulis. Next base: position 590,269,127 of record CM076571.1, read on the forward strand.
TGAATACACTGACAACATCATCAGTGGTTTTCTCCCGAATTGGGTTTCCACCCTAAATCTTGGGGTTCATGTGTGATTTTCTTTTGTGATGATTTATTCTGTTATTACTGCACATATCTACTTCTTAACTATATGATGCATAACTGATAATTTGGGTTAAATAATGTTTGTGAATGTTTATCTAAAAAAAAAATTATTTGAGTATACGGTAGTTGATGTTTGGATAGTTGTGTACATACGCTATTTGGGCTAATCAAAATCGCGTATAGAAATCATTAAAGAGAAAAGTAAAATATTGTGACTATTTAAAATACTGATTCACCCCCCACCCCCTCTCAATATTTTTCCCAACAATTTCTGCCCCTCTGATTTAGTCAATGTTTTTCCTTTTCTAGGGCCTAGGATTTAATTAATTTGTTTTATGTTTCGAATTATAGGAGTTTAATTTTCTTGATATGCTACCATGGCTTTATTTTTGGCATCATTTAAGATATTCTTCGTTTTCCTTATTCATCATCATTTTGTGTATAAATATATCAAGATCTAATGAATTCCATCAAATGTGTATAATTTTAAATTGGGGATAAATATTAGTTCCATAGAAAATTACTGTGTTTATAGCATAGTTACCAAATTCAATTTCGAATTCACATTCGAATTCAATACGATACGATAAAAAATCGAATATAAATTTTCCAATTAAAAAAAAAATTGATAGTATACCTATTTAATAATTAGGTACATGTATATTTTTTCCATTAATAATGAGATATTTTGATAATTTTCTTTCTAATTTATTTTAAATTTTGAATAATTTCTAGTAACTCTAGAAAATATAACAATATTAGAAACACAGTTAAGGAAAAAACTACATTTTCTCTTCCCTCCAAAACCTAAATCTCACATCTTTTTTTTCAAAACTTATTTTTTCAAAATATTATCTAGTAAATAAATACAAAAATCATTATTCTAAACTTATTATTTAGAATTTTTCTAAATAAAAACAAAAATGAAATTGAAAAATAGAAATTTTTCAATTTTCTAATCATTTTTGTTTGCTTATTAATTGAAAACTTGTCTAAACAAAAACAATAATGAAATTGAAAAATAGAAATTTTTCAATTTAACAAGTGTTTCCATTTACTTAACTTAATTTTAAAGTACACATGTATCTATATGTATTCACGCTTTAAACTTATATTCCCATGAATTATGAATAGAGCCATCCTTTCACAGTGTTAAAGCATACATCATGATTTCACTTCCTACAAGAAATTCCCAGGGCTAAAGCATACATCACGGTTTCATTTCCTACGAAAAAGTCACAAGGCTAAAGCATACATCACGGTTTCATCTTCTCCCAAAAAGTCCAAAAGGGATAACCTGCATACGAGTATTAATTAAAACATTGTTCTAGTGAGTATTACAATAGTTTACCAGTATTATATAGAACACTCACTTTACGAGTATTATTTTGTTTCGTAATGGGAAACACATGGAAGAATTGAATCGAACTGAATCGAGTTTCACTAAATACTTTGCCATTCAAATTGTACTCGCGAATTTCTGAATTTGTTTCCCTAATTTGGGCGAATTTGGTAATTGTGGTTTATAGTGCATGCAGTCTCTCTCATGTGGTGCTCAACCATATTCCTTTCATGTCCATTAGATAAATTATCTTTGATAAAATTATTGTTTGTATCTCTAAGTTAATTGTTACTAATATGGTAGAAGGAATTTTGTTTTCGCAATACGGCGTGTGGAGGTATTGCTAATTGCAATTCTCTACACCTCTCCGAACGCCTAATATAAAGTACCAAAATAAAACTCAATTTAAGTGTTATCCATTTAAAAGATAAATATGAAAACAAACACCACTATATATTCAATTTCTATGGAAACATAAAAATACCATATGTCAAATCCAATATTGTCCACTTACATTATTTCCCCACCGAGCTTCGCAATTTCACAATATTTGCGATGTTAGATGCAAGCTTAAGTGTGTAAACCCGGGAAATGGTATTACATGATGTTATCGATAATATAAAAAAATATCCATTGCTAGGTAATGTTATCAATATTATCAAACCATCCTTCAGGTTGAATGAACAAGGATATTCGACACTAAAGAAATATAAGTGATTTATGAGATATAGATTAGTTTCCATTAAATAATTTATAGGTCTCAAAAGAATAAAATAAATAAAACAAGTTTACTAAACATTGAAACTAATAGACACTGAATGAGGAAAAATTAGAGACCGAGTGACGATATGTGGAGAATGGTGATTTCTCTACACTCCTCCAAACTTCCACACTCAAAAGACTTCGCAACTCCGCAATACACAATGAACTTCCTCTGCGCTTTGGAAAACTCTACACCACCACACCAAATGGATTCCCTACACATTTAAAATTTTATTTGCATGAGCCTTGGAAATAAAAAATGTGAAATCACAAAGGCTTTTCAATATATTCTTGTCAACCTATGCATCATACTCAATGAATCGAATATATTTTTTTGCAGAACATTTCCACTTCATGGTATTTGATTTTTTTAATTTCTTTTGTTGATTTGTCCACACTAAGTATATAAATCACTTTTTTATGTTTGTCTATATTTCATACCTCATTCCAAATTAGCATGTTTTTCTTCTCATAAGGGTTTCATGGGTTGTTACACCTTATCCAGTAATTATACTAATTATGAATAAATGTGTGGTGTCTTCCATGTAGAAGAAGAGAGTTTTACTCAACCAAGAATTTACTTCCTGCATCTTATTGTGGATTGTAGTTTAACATAATTATTACAATGTTGTGGGAAATATTTTCTTGTCAAAGCACCCCTCACTTATTTTCATGCTAGGCCCCACACAAGACTCGTATCACATCAACGAGTCATATCATGATTTTGGTGTTCATCTATAAAGCCAAATGATAATAAAGAAAGAGGAATTCAAACAATAATATGGAATAGAATCACTTAGGTGGAAGGATTATCTATCAAGAAATCATTAAATGGAATGAGGAATACACAATAAATAGAATATCAAAATAAATTATTACAAAGTTATTTTAATCTCAATTACCTGTTAGTCCTTCCTATACATGGAAGATGGGAAGTAGATACTACATCTTATGCTCACAAGTTCAGACTCATTCAGAGTGAATAAAAAACTACATGCCTCCTCATTTCACTTTGATCTTCATGTGATGTTAATTTTTCAACAAAAAATATATATAAGGTTGTTAGTTTGAGAGAAATAACTCTAATTAAGTGAGCAATGGGATGCGTAGTTAAATAATATATGAAAGTAAAATGATATTGAACCAAAATTTATTATGTTGAATAATTAAAACGACAACAACTTCCCTTCATTTGGATGAAAAAGAGTTCATATTGGTGTCAGAGGGGTAATATGTATCAATTAATCAGGGGTCGTTGATTAGCAAACTAATCATCCAATGAATCAATGAACCAAATATATTTCAAGGTTTGTTATTTGTGGGAAGTTTGAAATATTCCACAATGTCCCTCATTTAATTTTTAATATATTGATCTTCATCAACGTATGGGAATAAAATTTATCCAAGGAAGTGAGAATATGCCACCTCCTTTGTTGGGTCAATTTTACAATTGACGATGCCACTAATAATTTCATGGGTCACTTGTGACTGGAATTCCACGAAATCATCCTTTATCATTTCGTCCTTTTATTTTCTAGAGTGAAAAGGAGTGGAGGAATTTTTTATTTTTCTTCCTCTGTAGTATGTACAATGAAATATTACTTTGCATATTTGTTCAACCCCCCTCCCCACCCACTCACTGATATTTAGGGGCATAGTTGCAAGATGGAAAGTATATAATGTTATTCGATATTACATATTGAGCCTAGTACATCATACTCACAACCCAGAGATCCATAAGAGAGTTTGTGCCATCCTATTTGATGAGCCTCAGTATTGCAACAAGAATGTTGCAACGCCCAAGGCTACCAACTTTAATTATAAACCCAGTGTTCGTACAAACTTAAGAGGTATCGTCACTATATGTGAAACAAAAAATGTGTCCTTATTTTAACGATTTGATGAAATGGAGTGAATGTCATGAAATCAAAGCCTAAACTAATTGTATAAATGTAAGTGTTTCTTTCAAAGAACAACAATTTGCAATTGAAATCCTAAGAGCATGAATTAAAATAGATAGGCCTAATATACTTTGTTAAAATGCATGTCCTCAATGGTGTTTATTCTTCCTAGATCACGGATTTAGATCCTATGGGTCATGATTCAAGCCTAAGAGATAAAAAAACAAGTTTTGGGAACAAATCTGGTCAAGTTTACATGTTCTACAAGAGAGCTAGAAGAGGTTGCACTTTTTCTATAAGAAGTTATGTTTTGGAGATAACTCACTGAATGATTAAGTAAATAAAATGAAAATGGAATGGGAATTTTTTTTTTATTAAGTAGGATGTCTTACTTCTCCATTCCAAGTGGAATAAATCCAAAATTCCCTTGTTCACATGTGCTAAAAAATAACAGAAAATTACTACTCTAAAAATGGAAATTCAAGAACTAGTGAGCTAGTTAATCTATCAAATGCCTAACCTAATGAAATGAAAATGAAATGGCATCCATTTTGTTATTAAATTGAATTTTATTATGAACTAATACAACTAGAATCAACTTAAATTGCACTCATTAACCCATTCTAAACAATAGCAGAATATTACTATTGATTCGCTACAAGGAATTTCTAGAAATCCTATATTCCTGAACTAGTAACCAAATCCAATTACATCAATGATTAATATGACCTTCCAAAGTTATTATATGGATGAATAATTCTTTTGAATATTTAAATAACCTAAAAAATAAATAAATTTAATCATTTAACTCAATCCTATAGCAAGAAAAGCATCAATACTAAATAGAAAAGTAGATAAAACAAGAATAAGATATGCATGTGAATAAGAAGTGAAAAGAACATAAAGAAATTGTGCAAGAGTTCTCTGAGGATCTCGGGATGGCCAAGCCCAAGGAGACTCAGATTCCAATGGAATATTCCAAGCCTTAGAATCTAAAAATGGCACCAAACTTCATTATTGAATCAATTCAAGTATGTCCCTGCAAGAAAGTAAAATGGAGTTGCTAAAAACAAGTTTTCTCCACAATAAGAATAGAAATATATGCCCCTAGAGGGAAATTTGAATTGGTACTTATAAAACTTGATGGGGAGGCATTTTCCTTGAAAGGAGGAAACTTTCCACTCCAAAATCATTCAAATAATCGATCTGGTTCCCAACACTAGGAGTTTGATGTAATGACAGGGAACACATTACGAGATTTTCTCAATCACTGGAGTTCTAGAATCTCTCAATAATTTCATAATATGTTTTCATTTATTCTCCAATATTAATCCTACTGTAGTAGGGAGAAAATACCTAAATTATATCCTTCTATAAATCTTCATAATTTGTCAAATATTCTCACAATATTCTTCAAAAATAAATAATATTAGGCACACATATGAAATTATCTCTAAGCCTTCATAAGAACATATTAAAGCTTTAAAAACATTATTAAGTGTAAAGGGATAGCTTTAATATAACCTTTATTTTCCTAAGAAATGTTAGATAAGCCTTAATTTATTTATAATTTAGAGGCCCATCACACCCCCTACTGAAATTGTTACTCATCCTTAGAGGAACTTGTTCATCCACCTTGCCCTATGGTTCTTCATGTATGTTGGCTTGGTAGTTCTCTATTTTTTGGTCAATATGTTTCTCCTCCTGTTGTTCTTCTTGCTACTCTTTTATTTTCATTTCTTCCCTTATCCCAGTTTCCCATGGAACTTCTAATGTAGGTTTAGGATGCTTCTTTATCTCAGGTGATTCTTCAATTCTAATGGTTTCCATTTGTGAGGGAAACAACTTGCTTTTGGTTTGTCTTCCTGGTATTCCTCTGACACCTATCCTTGTGAAAATAAGGATTTCTTGGCATCCATTACCTCATTCGTAGTGTCATTCTCATTGAAGTCCAAACCTCTTACTTTTGATAAAAATTCTTGGCCATAACACATCATATTATCCATCAAATTCTTATGACATCCTTAATTAGAAATGTAAATTCTCTTTGCTCTTTGAATTCTGGAATTGAAAGCACTTAAAATCAACTTCTTTCTTCATAAAAGCAGGGAAATGGTTGTTAATAAATTGAAGAAAAATAAAGGACTGATGTGATGACCAAATTGGTGACTTGGGTACCTTTCACCCTTGGATAATTTACCATGCCTGTATCAAATCCTCTGCAGCTCTGTTGTGTTTATTTGTACATTGTAGCTATAAATTAATCATTTTCCAACACCCTATTGGGAAAATATTTCTCTTGCAGCCCTCTCTTAGGTTCCTGTAGAAAATTTGTCTTTTGTGTAGAAATGTTTTTCTTCCTCTAGAAAACCAGTTTTTCCTGTAGCAACTTCGTGTAGTAACTATGTTTCCTATAAAAAATTCCTGTAGAAACTTTGTTTCCTATTGAAACTTCCTGCAGTAGCTCTATTTCTCCTGTTGCAACCAATATTTGCATGAAAATAGGTGGTGGGTCCTCCTTTTATTTATTTATATATAAAATATAAAAATTTCTCTTTTTTCCAATTTTTCATTTTTTTCATTGCATGCAAAATAAACTCAGAGTGTTTTTTTGTTAATTGAGTTGGACCTTAGTTACCCATTAGCACTCCTTTTATTCCATCACAAATAACTTCTTAGCACCCACTTTCTTGGGTCTTCTTCACTTTTTTCATGCTCCTCTCCCAAATGTGTGTGTGTCTTGGTGGAAAAGTGAAGCTAAGTATTAGATAAGGTTGAGGTTGCTCTGCTACTGATTTTGGTTATAAAAAACCTTTCCTTCTCACACTAATAATATTTTCGAAGGGTGAGGTTAGAGAGCTACATAATTGAGCCTTACCCTTGATGTGTTTTTGCAGGTGATATTGAGGCTGTCGATATGACTATTGAAGCTGCCTTTGTTGGTTCTGAAGCTACGACTAATGATCCTAAAGCTGCAGGTGATATTATTTTGAAGGTCCTATTGCTGATACCCTTGAATATCAAGGTATTATAGGGTTTTTTTGTTGTTGTTGTTTTATATTCCTATCTAAAATGTTGTTGTTGAGAAGATCATGATGTTAGTATTGTAGTTGATCAATTTTCTTTTATACAAGTATTCATAACATGATTATTCTTTGACTGATAAATATTTTATGTGTGTAGTCTTCTTCCCAGCATTCAATCTTCTTTTGGTGGAGTGGATGGACTATTTCCTAGGGAGGGTGTGTTTTTCTCATCCTCAGAAATGTCTTCATGATTCTCAAGGTGGCTATATATTCTTCTTTGTGGGTGAAAAAATAATTGATGCCGAGTTTTTATGTGACTCTGTAGGCAGCTACAAGAGGAATCATCTTCCCGTAGTAGTGATTTAATTCCTCTTCGAGACATAATTAATTCCTGAGTAATTGATGGAAATTCATTGGAGTTATAAAGACAAGGTTACTTTCATCAAGAGGTGGTGTAGGTGGTGGAAAAGTTGATGACATAGATTTTTCTGATTTTTGTCATGTAAGGAAAAGTGGAATTTGATAATGAACTTGGCTAGATGGAGTGTATATGTAATGGAAGTGGTGGTGGGAGGACGTCTCTCAACATTCTCTAAATAAGAAATGATATTTTGACGCTTTCCTCTATTAGTGTTAGTCATTTTTTTATGTCACCGGTGATCAAATTTTCTCTTACAATTTTTTTTTTAGGGTCTCAAGTCAATTTTTTTTGGTTTCAGTAGGTCTTCAAATAAAATTTGGTCAATGGCTACTGTGTCTAGGTCTATTTCTACTCCTTTCAAAAAGTTTCATGTTCCGGTCATTTCCATCATTGATTTGGATGATTCATCACTACAGAGTCTCCATTATCATCTCATTCATACCACCATGGTCATCATTCATCCCATTTCATGACATGTCACCATTAAGTCTTAGCGTCAAATTCATAAAAAAATGTAATTTCACCAATAAATCTGGCAATGAAGGAGTAGTAATATGAAAAATTCTCAAAAAAGTTCTTTTAAGTGTAATTTTATGTCAAATATGATGTAATATGTTTCTAATGTTCCAAATTTTCAAAGTTTTCAAGTCAAAGGTGAAAAAGGTTATGTTGGGCCACCACACCACTATGAAAAGAATTTGATTTCCACAAGCTACAAATGACCATACAAGCCATTTGTTTCAATAATTCCATTGGAATTGAGCACTTTCTCACCAGAAAAGACCATATCATCACAAAAAGCATCAAAGTACACTCTCAAAAGGTGATTGGCACCATCTCCAGGTAGCCACATTGCATTTTCAGGCAACCACATCGTGTTTTTGTCCCTTTGCTATGTTTTCACTTCTACGAGAAAATAACTCATCTTCAAGGATTTTCAGGGGAAATTGAAGGCTTCATCAGCTGTTGACAAGTAATTTTAACATTTTTTCACCTGCTATCAACATCTATTTCATTTTTTCATTTGTGAAATCCTCCCCGAGTCCCCACGCTGCGATTTTTATGCATGAGCTCGATTTTTTCAATTGAATGAAAAAATAATTACTCCCATACATAATATATCCTTCCCCACTCCCAATACACTTCAAATAGCCCTCAAAACCTGTCACCCTCATTTCCCTAACCCCTACATGTAACCCTAGCTCCTACATTGCGTTTTTGGCAGTTTTAGGTTTAGGATTGTGTTTTAATTCCCTACACCACTCCCTTCAATATTTTTATCATTTTACACTTCCCAAAGCTCCCTAATACACCTATATAAATCCCATAATTTTCATACCCTCATATTTCCTCTCTAATCCCTTCATCACCCCCCCCCCCCCCCATCACCTAGTTCCCCTATTTTTCACTTAGGGTTTTTCCTTGCGCATTGTAAACATGGAGGAAGAGAAGAAGACATACACAAAAGGAGGTAAAATATGATGGTTTGAGCTGCTTAACACTCAGGATTTGATTTATTCCACATTGGCCAAACATTGTTTCAAAATGTAGGATGTTTAGGGTTCTGTGAGAAAATCTAGCAAGTGACATATCATGCCAAGTTAACAAGCTTGTTTGCCACAAACTTGAGAAGAGATAAGGTCATAATTGCAGGAGTGAGATTTAAAACATGAAATGAGGCCATAGCTATAGCTACGGGGATACCAAATAGTGGGGAAAATTGGTTCAATAACTCAAATTTGGATGTGAGAAATTACAAAGATTTCATTAAAAGTCACTACAAAGATGTCATCAAGAAGATTTTCCATTTGGAGAGCTCCTTGATAAGTTTTCTCCATTGATGAAAGCCAAAATTAGGTATTTTACATGTGAGGGAAGATTTTCAATGTTGTAGAAATATCATGTCATATTGTTAATGCACTTGACATGGGTAAAAAATATTTACTTACCCTATTACCTCTACAAAAGCTTGGCTAAAATGGCACAGAAAGTGAAACATAAAGAGAGTAATCACCAAGCTAGTCCTTTCCACCATGGCCTCATCAAAATCATTATCTTACACCAACTCACATAGATGAAAATATCTTGGGAGACGTTCATGAAGTCCACTATCTTTTTTCCCCTTGCTTGTCAACCAATTAGCTAGAGGACGCCATCAACAACACCATTAGCACCATCCAAGCCAAGGGAGATTGGCTCATCTAGCATAATTTTGGTCAAAAGAACACCTAGGCTGATTTAACTCAAACATATCAAAGAGTAAGGAGGCTTTTGTTTTCTCTAAACACTGTTGAAAGGGCCAAGCCCACATTAGCATAACAGGGATCATCATCACAACATGAGGCACCTTTGCAATATGAGGAGCCATTCCATCTTGACACATAAATGGCAGACTTGGATATGGATGAAGAGAAAAAAATAGCAAAGAAGGTCATCATGGAGAAATATGCTAAGATAAGAGAACTTAATGATAACTTGTCAAAGGCCAACTTCTTCATCTCATTCCTGGAACAAGAAAATATGCAATTAAAGGTAAATCAACTACTCTTGAATAGGCCTAGAGTTGATTTGAGAAAATTGTATGTAAAGGTAAAAGTATTAGTTGAAATATATTATTGAGATGATCGAGAAGAGAAGGTAAGAAGAAAAAGGTGAAGGACTAGAGACCTCAAAAGGTCAGTTCAGAAATAGAGAGAAGCAACTCCACCAAGGACCCAAATGACAGTTAATGAGCTCATATTGGGAGAAATTGACAAGGATAGGGAATATTGGATTGATAGAGTCAATTGTCACTTGGAGAAACTCCTGAAGAAGCAAATTAAGAACAAAAACATATAGAGGCACATGGTCATGCATTACTACACAAGAAATCAGGTGTCCAAGGTAAAGATCAAGCAATTGAAGGAAAAATAGAAGGGTAAGTTAGATTTCGTTGTTGATGCTTCCCTCATAGAATAACTTACCATCACAAGTATCCATGGATATATTATGGAATAATTTTGAGAAAATTTGGTGAAATTTTGACAAATTTTGAAGTTTTTGGGCATTTTGATCATTTTTTCACAATCTTTGGTCCAAAAGCGCAGCGAGCCTCACGTCGCACTTTTGTTGGGTGCATCCAAATCACAAAATTTTAGGATTTTCAGATTTCTCTTGACCTATACATCAAATTCAGAACTTGGTAGAGCCATTTCAACATATTTTGGTGGTTGAAAAGGTAAAAAACCACTTAAAATCACCTTTCTATAATGTTTTTCATAAGCTTAGTGCGCTTTAGGAGAAGTTGTGGGAGAATTTATTTTTGGAGTGCTAGAATCAGTATTTTTCAGTTTTTTAGGGTTCTATGGTGTAGTAGACAGGCATATATTTATCCAGCATCTTTCAGATCCTGATTTTGACCTCTGGAAGTCCTCCAAAATCCTCTTACACCCAACACATTACGCTTTCTCTTGGCACACTGCGCTTTTGCCTAGAAGCCTATTTTCTTAGTTTTGATAGTCTAGATTGAATTTTGATGATGTAATTACTCTTTTATGGTGTATTAATGATGTAATATATGGTTAATGTGATGGTTAGAGTGAAAAAAAGGTAGATATATTCTTTTAAATACCTTTCATTATTAAGTGTATCAATTTTTCTATCGTGAGGAGAGTTTTGTTGACCTCCCTAGTCTTTAGGTTTTAGGTGAGGAAATCATGTGAACTGTTCCTGCACCCTACGATTCGACTGCTGAGAGAGGGGAAATGGTTTTTTTTCTATATGTATGGATTTTTTAGTGATTTTTATTGTTGGACATCAAAGAGTGGAACAATTGTAGCATGTACTTCAGATTTTTATTCAGGAAATCAAAGGACCAGTTGCATTTACTGTTTACAAATTCTCATGTTGTGAGTTTGTGATGTTGTATTTTCTATGTTATAGTTATATATAGATGATATACATGTCTCATTTCCATGTATTCTTTCTTCATAATTTTTTCTAAGACTTTTATAAGAATAATTCTTTCACGAAAGCTATGTGTTTTTTGGGAATGTCATTTTATGTAACTTTCCTTCCTATTTAATGAGTTCATCACACATGTTAATTAAGATATTATTTCATTTTAAAACACTAGAAAACATCGAAAAAATCCTAATCCCATCACAAAAGCATGTCTATCTTTCTCTTCCATACCTCTTGAAGTTGTGAGCCTTTGATACTTTGACCTACTTACCTAGTTTTCATCCCTGATCTAGCAGAAAAACCATCAATTTTTTGAAACCCTAGAGCAGAGATAACTAGCTTTAAATCCATTATTTCTCTGCTCAAACCCTTCTGTTTTGATTTTCATAGAGAGATCCCTCTCTGGTTTTGTAGAGATAACAATCAAACTAAAAGCTTGGTTTGAGGTAACCTGCATTGATATCCTTTCTCAGCCTTGAGACATTGTGGTGACTAACATTTCTGGAACCATTGTCAGGGAGTGAAGTGACAGATATTCTGTGGGTGTAATATTACATGTTTATCGAATTCTATACCTGTGGGTGATAGAGGCTAGTCTTCAAGAAGGCTTATTCAAGTTGGAGAGAGCCAAAGTGCAGAAATAAGAATACACTAGCTCCTAAAATTGTTAGGTCCCTATATTAGTTTTATAGTCCCTTATTGTTGTTAGTGTAACCCCCTTACTGTTATTATTGCACCCTTGTAAACCCCATATTGTTATTATTGTGCCCTTAAATTATTATTGTTAGGTCAGCTATGATTACATTGTGGCCCCATGGACTCCTATATATAGAAAGTAGGTTTTGTAATTTTGTATCATCCAACAATTGTTCATTCATGTAATGTATTGGAAGTTTCCCCCTCAAAGTGGCTTATTTATAAGGCATTTCTATCTCTTTTCTTCTATTTTTGGAGCTGGTTTCAGAACATTTGGTATCAAAGCTTTGGATTCTAGGGTTTTCGCTACTCCAAACCGGTCATCGTGGAATTTTCGCTATAACGTTTTTTATACAAAGGTTCAGAAGCTGAAATTTTTAGAGTACGAAACTGAAATCATGAGGAACATTGTCGCAAAATTTCAGAGCTTTGTTCGCAATATTTTTGGCGATAATATCTATGGAAGTTAGGGCTTTCTGGAGGCTCCTTAATTTAACCTAAACAGGTCATCGCGGAATTTGAGCTATAAATTTTTTTCTACAAAGGTTCAGAAGCTGAAATTTTTAAAGAGTGAAGCCAAAATCTTGAGGAACATCCTCGCAAATTTTCAGAGCTTGGTTCGCAATATTTTCGAAGATATGATCTGGGGAAGGTAGGTATTTTTTAGGCTCCCAAATTTCATCTCAAAGAGGTTTTCATGGGAAAATATTCATAACTCTCTCTCTCTCTGAGCATCAGATTGGAATGTGGTAAAAAGTGACCACAATTACATGGACTTTAGTTTCTTGTCTATAAATTTCAGAGCCAAAGGAGGAAATAGTGACACGTGGCAAGTCGTACAAGTTCGCTCTACTGAACCAGTCCATAATTGGGTCATTGTGACATTTGAAAGAAGCTTTAGAGGGCTACTACAAGGCTAGATTTCAGATATTGAGGATCTGAAATTATAGAGATAATTTGATTTCAATATAAAGCTCCTCAAAATAAAGTAAAAGGTGTGTATTTTTTTCCCAAATTGGATAAGTCTTGTTTGAAGAATCAAGTTGAATTGATTCCAAGGGCATATTGTAGAATATATATCAGTATTAGATTCTAAAACGGCCCCTAAAAAGAATTCAACACCCATTAAGCCTTTATAAGGCTCTACTACGACTCATGAAGATGAATAATGGCACCATGACATATCAAATTTACAAGAGAAAGTGCAACAAATTTCATTGTCGCAAAGAGCAACAAAAAATGACATGGAAGTTTTGAAGAAAGGCGTGGAAACTAAGATGGATGGTTTGAAGAAAGGCATGGAATCTGAGATGGATGGTTTGAAGAATGGCATGGAAGCTGGCATGGAATCTAATATGGATGACATGGAAGCTAAGATGGAAAACATGAAGAATGATCTAAAAGCAGACATGGAAGGTTTGACAAAGTTGATACAAGAAATGTTTCCTAATGGTGAAAAGATAGTAGAGGAAACTCATGATGAGAACAAAATAAATGCTAATCGTGATTTCATAAACTCTAATGTTGGAGGAAAGAACCACCATATTCCAAAAATGGATATGAGGAAGTTTGATGGAAAGGATCCTGTAACATGGATACTACAGATGGAGCAATATTTTGATCTCCATAACGTGCAAAACACACAAAAGGTACGCATTGCAACTTTACATTTTGAACAAAATACATTTGTATGGTATCAATGGCTTTGCTCCCGTAAAAAAATTGTCACTTGGTCAATTTTTACGGAGGAAATGATAGCACATTATGAGGATACAAAGAGGAACACCTTCTTTAGCCAATTGATAAATCTCAAACAAAAGGGTTTAGTGGGGGAGCACATTGAGGACTTCCAAAAATTGAATATAAGGGTAACTGATATTCCAGAGGAACACAGGATTGATCTCTTCATAGATACTTTAAAGGATAACATCCAACATGAAGTTCGCGTTTTGGAACCTGATTCATTGGAGAAGGCATTCAGGTTGGCAAGAAAAATTGAATGTAAAATTATGGCGACAAGGAAGCCTACCACTCACTTCTATAAAGAAGGAAGTGTTGCTACGCCTAGATTTCCACAACCTAAAAGGTTGACACCACAAAAATTGGAAGAAAAAAGAGCAAAAGGGCTTTGCTACAGTTGTGATAGCAAATACACTAAAGGTCATAAGTGTGCTGAGAAGAAATTATTTTACATAGATTGTGAAGATGAAGAAGAAAATGAACAAGAATCTTCAAAAGAAGAGGATATACACCAGGAACCAGCCCTAGAAGAGGAAGAAATGAGTCCGACCATATCGTGTAATGCATTGGTAGGAATTACCACTCCTCAAACTCTCAAGATAGAAGGACATATCAAGAAGAAAAAGGTAATTGTGTTGATTGATTCAGGTAGTACCCATAATTTTATTCATTGTAAGGTAGCCAAGGAATTGAATTGTTTCCTATACCCAACACCAAAATGTCAAGTGATGGTTGCAAATGGAGGAACTATAAATTTCTCTAGAAAATGTCATAATATCAAGCTAACCATGGGGGAATATGTATTGAATATTCCAATGCCTTCCATTCCTATGGGAGGTGTTGATGTTGTACTAGGAGTACAATGGTTAACAATAGCTTTTAATTTTCAAGAACTTTTCTTGAAATTTTTTTCAGAAGGAAAGGAAGTCCAATTACAGGGTATTGTAGGGAAGCTGAGAAAGATAATAAGCTCTAATGTCATGACAAAGCCTCTAAATAAAGAACAACGAGGCATAATTTCACAATTATGCTCACTAGAAGTTCCAACATCAAAATCATCTATTTCTACAGATCTCCAAAAAGTCTTGGACAATCATTCCAAAGTTTTTGAAACTCCCAAAGGACTCCAACCTATTCGTGATCATGATAATGCTATTCATTTGATGTCATGAAGTATTCCTCCAAACATCAGGCCTTATAGATATCATTATGTCCAAAAGATAAAAAATAAATGTATGATTGGAGAAATGTTAGAGGCTAGTATAATTCAACCTACTAAAAGTTCCTTCTCTACTCCTATAGTATTGGTACACAAGAAGGATGGATCATGGCACATGTGTCCGGATTATAGGGAGCTCAATAAGCTCACCATTAAAGATAAATTTCCCATTCCTATGATTGATGAATTATTGGATGAATTACATGGAGCAATTTATTTTACCAAGTTGGATCTTCTTTCAGGATATCATAAAATTAGAATGAATACTAAAGATATCCTAAAAACAACATTTTGACTCATGAGGGTCATTATGAATTTTTTGTCATGCCTTTTAGCCTTACCAATGCACCTTCTACATTTCAAGGGTTGATGAATTCCATTTTCCAACCCTTCCTTAGAAAATTTGTGCTAGTATTTTTTGATGATATACTAATCTATAGCAGGTCTTGGAAGGATCATGTTCAACATGTTGACAGGGTGCTCAAACTATTGCAGGAGAAACAATTATATGCAAAAACATCCAAATGTTTCTTTGGAGTACAAGAGGTGGAATATCTGGACCATATTGTATCTCATGAGGGTGCTAAGGTAGGCCCTAACAAAATTAAAGCCATTAACGAATGAAAATTCCTCACAACCATAAAGCAGTTGCGAGGATTTCTCGGGTTAATGGGGTATTATCGCAAGTTTGTTAAGAATTATGGGAGAATAGCAGCACGTATAACAACATTATTGAAGAAAGATGCATTTTCATGGACTCCTCAGGCAACTAGCACCGGTCTTAGCTATGCCAGACTTAAAAAAAACCTTTATTGTGGAATATGATGCCTTAGGAAATGGAATTGGTGTTGTTTTAGAGTAGAAAGGAAGACCCATTACTTTTGAAAGTTGTCCAATCAAAGGAAAGTATTTACAGAAACCTATTTATGAGAAGGAAATGTTAGCAATATTGCATGCACTAAAGAAATGGAGAAATAGCCTAATGGGAAGACACTTCAAGGTAAAAACTGATCATGATAGTCTTAAACACTTTTTGGAACAAACACTATCTTCAGAAGAGCAACAAAAATGGGTCACAAAGATGTTGGGTTATGACTTTGAAATAATCTACAAAAAGGGGAAGCTAAATGTTGTTGCAGATGCACTCTCAAGAAAGAAAAAAGAGGTTGAAGAATTTCTTTGTGCCATTTGTATTATCCAACCAGATTGGATAACCAAAGTAAGAGATGAATGGAATCAGGACGATTAAGTGTGGACACTCATTCAAAAGTTGCAGCAAGATCCTAGTACATATGATACATTTAGTTGGAAAAATGATTCGTTATGGTACAAAGAGCGCTTATATCTTTGTAAGAATTCCCAAATAAAACAAAATATTCTTTTGGAATTGCACACTTCTCCTTTAGGAGGACACTTAGGATTTTTAAAAATTTACCACAGGGTGAAGAAAGAATTTTTTTGGGATGGCCTTAAATTTGATATTCAAAATTTCATGGCAGAATGTTTAGTTTTCCAGTAGAATAAAGTTGAGACAATTGAAACCCCCGGTCTTCTACAACCTTTATCCATTCCAAGTCAACGTTGGGAGGAGATTTCAATGGATTTTATCACAAGTTTACCTATGTCTGAAGGAAAGAGTGTCATCATGGTGGTAGTTGATAGACGTACCAAGTATGCACACTTTTATGCATTATCTCATCCATTTAAAGCAAGTACAGTTGCTACTACATTTATGGACACAATTCAAAAGATACATGGAAACCCAAGGGTTATTGTGAGTGACAGAGATACCATTTTTACTGGAAATTTTTGGATGGAGTTATTTTCTTGTTTGGGTACTCAATTAGCTCATAGCTCATCTTATCATCCTCAATCCAATATGATGGTCAAACTGAGATAGTAAATAAATGTTTGGAAGGATATCTTCGTTGTTTTGTATCTGATAAAAAAACACAATGGGTCAAGTGCTTACCTCTCACTGAATAGTGGTATAACACTTCCTTCGATACTGCAGCAAAAATGACCCCATTTATGGCACTTTATGGATATCATCCACCATCCATCACATCTTCTTTAAGAGAAAATTCAAATGTTCAAGCACTGGAAGATCACATTGAGCATCAACAAGAAGTTCTCCAACTCTTAAAGGACAACTTGAATTCGGCACAAAATCGAATGAAACAACAGGAAAATCAACATCGCAGCAAGAGAATTTTTGATGTAGGAGACTGGGTATATTTACGGCTACAACCATACAAACAAATTTCCCTCAAGAAAGTTAATAAGGATAATAAGTTATTGCCAAAGTACTATGGTCCTTACAAGGTGTTGCAAAAGATTGATACTATGGCATACAAATTGGAGCTTCCTCCTTCTTCACGAGTGCATCCAATTTTCCATGTTTCATGCTTAAACAAGGTTATAGGTGAAAATATTCCAATTTAAACAATATTGCTAGAACTCGATGAGGAAGGAAAATTAATATTGGAACCTGAAGCGGTCACGGAAAGAAGAAATCGATAGCTATGGAATTGATCAATTTCAGATTATCTCATCAACTGGAAGAACTTACCCACTGAAGATTCTACATGGGAGGATGAGAATTTTATATAGAAGCACCCAGAGCTACTCAAGTGTTGAGGAAAACACTTTTTTGAAGGAGATGGGCATGTTAGGTCCCTATATTACTAGTATAGTCCCTTACTATTGTTAGTGTAACCCCCTTATTGTTATTATTGTACCCTTGTAACCCCCATATTGTTATTATTATGCCCTTAAATTATTATTGTTAGGTAGGTTGGGATTACATTATGCCCCCATGGAATCCTATATATAGAAAGGAGGTTTTTTAATTTGTATCATCCAATAATTGTTCATTCATGTAATGTATTGGAGGTTTCCCCCTTGAAGTGGCTTATTTATAAGGCGTTGATATCTCTTTTCTTCTATTTTTGGAGCTGGTTTCACAAAAAAAAATCACACACGATCAAATCCAAATCCACATCGATCTTCTCCCATTGAAGATCTGAAAAGACTCATCAGAAAACCAAGACCTCAACATTCATAGATTTAGTAGATTTAATCTAGTGTGTTAAGGTCTACACCCTTTCCTTCATAATTTCTTTCACTTGAAGATATTCCTTTTGATCAGAATTTCAAATTATCTCTGTTTAGATCCAAATCGGAAACTTTGTTGTCCAAAATTTATTTTATCCTTTAATGTCATCTGAAGTAACATCTCTATTTGAAGTTGTATTTGATTCTTTAAAGCCTGAAACTAGTTTATCATCTGTAGAGTCCAATTCATAATCATATTTTGATAGGAAGGTTTGGTGTTAATTTGATAAGATTTGAAAACTAGAAAACCATCTTCAATATAACTCTGAGAAGGCTTTCATACAATATCAACAGGAGCTCTTGTCTGTTGATCCTATTTCAATTTCATCTATTCACACTACTGATACATACCTTTATATTGTTGTTTCTTCATCATCTACACTTCCTCCTACACAACCACCTCTCATACCAGCACTCTCTCTTGTCACTACAAGCTTACCTCCTAGAACAACTATGGATAGATTTGTTCCATTCGTTTTTCAGGGACAACTCATTGATTTACCTCAGAACTATGGACAAAGGCTACCTCTTTCTTATGGAACCATTGATGTTACAACGAGGAAACACATTGATAAGATTTCATATTTCACAGATTTAGAAGAAGTAGACAACGATTATGCGAAGATGAGAATTATTTTTTACAGTTTCTCAGGAGAAGTAAAAAAATGGTTCACAACTTTGGCACTTGGTTTAGTATAGAATTCAAAACAGTTGATAGATCGTTTCCTTACCGAGTGAGAGGAAAATAAAAATCCACTTGAGATACTAGCCGAGTATAAATTATTGAAAATATAGCCTAATTAATTGGTTCAAGACTATACCACCTACTTCAATAAGGTGTACAATTCCATTCCCATCAATATCAAACCTCCATGTAATTTGGCCTTGTTGCACTATCTAGATGGCTTTGACCCTGATATGGCATATCAACTTACAGAAATAAATCCTACCTCACTGTAGGAGATGAATAAAAATGGAGTCAACATTGAAGCCAATATATTGATCAAGAAATCAAAGAGTAAATTTGAAAAGAGAGTCGCAAACAAGGAATAACCATCAATATCATCTGAAGAAAATATGGATAGTTCGATAAGATTTGTGGAGAATATGGTAGACAAAATGTCCATTTTAGAAAGGCGGCAATAAAATCAAGTTCATAATCCCAATTTTCGTGGATAGAAACAACAACCACAGTTCAGGATTAAGCAGAGAGAACAAAGATCTCCAGATCAGCAAGCTCAACAACTAATCTACATGTTGGGAAAAATACTGAGAGGGGGGGGGGGGGGGGGTGAATCATTATTTAGGGCATACTCAAATATTTTTACTTTTTCATGCTCTAAAACCCATACGCTACTTTACTTTATCAGACTTGCGTATATACGCGGATACCCTTCACAAAACTCGCGTATATGCAGAGATCTTAATATGCAATTAATTCATTACTTAGATCCTTGCATTTATTCATTCTTCAGATGTTTATATAGCAACAGACATGTGCAGTAATAACAGAGTAAATCATCACACATAAGCATCACACATGAACACCAGGATTTTAGGTGGAAACCCAAGTTGGGAGAAAACCAATGTTGCGGATTGTTCGGAGTCTGTTGTGGGGTTATAAAGAAAACATATTACAACTTATGTGCGGCGTAGACTCCTACCGGCATGCATGAACCCGCATGCACCTGCGCTCGTTTAGCGGCCTCTCTGAAGGGGGCTCCCCCCCCGACTCGTTTACCGGCCTCACGGAAGGGGAGCTACGACCCCCTGATCTCGTTTACCAGCCTCACCTGGAAGGGAGCTACAACCCCCTGACTGAAGGCTACAACCCTCAGCACCACCATGGACCACGTTTCATCAATTTTCACACTGAATCCAAAGCTTCCTTTATAACACAACTTGTAGGCCACGTTTCATCATATTTTCAGACTGGACCCACTCCACACATTTAAGATCAATCATACATCAAACTGATACTTATCAATTCAGACAACTCAAAACTGTAGAATACAGATAGCAGTAACACAGCAGAACAGATCAGACATTTGATACTTCATACTTCAGCAAACCCTAATCTTCATACGCGCTTTCCTTTCATTGATCCTGCGTATATATGCGCCTTAGACCATACAAACCTACGTATACTTCTGTACATATTACAGAGCTAATTTTACTGCTCATACACGCTTTCTCTTCAGCAAATCCGCGTATATACGCGCTTACTCTGCGGCGAAATAGCATATATTTCTTCATACATTTAGGTCATTGCAATTCTTCAGAACAGATACATCACTCAGATTTTACCCTTTACTTCAGACAGATGTTCACCTCATTTCAGATCTAATCATTCCATAAACAGATCTAGAAAATACAAATACATTTCAGATCTAGAGATCCCTCTTCATCATTTCTTCATAGGTGCATCATAGATTCAGATCTATCATCAAACCGTAACTCTTTCCATTCAGATCTACTTCAGAGAGAAGTATTCATTCAAGCTCAGACTTCTTGCACACCTTTGCACAATGAATTTCTTCTCCTTATATAGGTTTACCCTTTATCAATACCATGAGCCAAAACCACATTACTTTCGATGGTATTCCTAGATGGGGTCACATAGACGAATCATTACTCAATACAATGGGTCAATACCATGGTGATTACCCAAGGTTTTACATATTTAGAGTGCTTTTTACCATACGCGACTTGACACGTTATTACCCGCGTGCATACGCTACTTAGTCTAGACAAATCCGCGTATGCCTTGAGACATACTCTTTTTATCATATTCTGGCACATACTAACATTCCTTCCATAATTACCTTCTGTACTCATTGTAGATACATCAGATATACATCATTTAACAAGTTCATCAAGACATATTCCATCAAGGACAGCTTCATCAAGTAGGTTTCCATCATCTTCATCAAGTGGGTTGCCATCAAGGACAACACTCAGCATCATATTGCCAACAATCTCCTCCTTTGGACTTGATGGCAACCATAATGGTGTTTGATCATCACAACAAATAGATACATTAAGAATACAATGACTCCATGTCACTCTCCCCATTCTTTGACACCATTCTTTCCCTTTATTCAAACGCCATGTCACTCTCCCCCTTTGACATCAAGGGCAAAGGGCAGACCAAAACCAACACAAGGTTTTTCTCCTCTTGTAGAAGGAAGCGCTCTGCAGATCTGATGTACACTGAAGTGACCATGCTCCCCCTAAGTTCATGCTGAATCTTCAAACATATTTTTTCAATGAATTACATGACTCTATGACCTTCCTATCACCAATGACTCATACTTACATCAAATATCCAACCAAGTGGATTTACATATGAGACTCAAATACCCAACCAAGTGGGTTTACATATTTTGACTCATCTACCCAACCAAGTGGGTTTACAAATTTGACCCAACTACCCAACCAAGTGGGTTTACAAATTGAACAAGTCCTTACATGACTGAATATTACAATTTTACATCATAGGTCTCAACATGACCTTTCCATCAAATTACAAATATGACTTTTCATGACCAATACTAGAAAGACCTCAAGAGAGAGAGATCATATTACAGAACAATCATAATGCCAACAATGCATTATACTCAGCAAGACTAGTGCTCCCCCTGAACATGTGCATCCAAACATCTTTTCATATGACCAAGGCTCCTCCTTAGCTTGTGCAACAATCATTAGCAGTCAGACTGATGCTCCCCCTAAACCTCTGCTCCTGATCTTCAGCTGTCATCCCAATTCTCTTATCATCAATGCATACATGACTGTGTCTACTGGAACTCGCGTGTATACGCGAATTTAGTTCATAGAACCCGCGTATGGAAATTGAAACATATAAAATTTCACATTCCTTCATCTCCCCCTGAAGTTGTACCACCTGTACCTGTCTTCTTCACATCAGATGCTCTATCAGAAATAAACATAACCAGAATAACCAAACTAACCATGAGAAACATCATATATTTCTCCCCCTGTGATGATACATTACTAATCCCTATAATGTATCTCACATCTCTCCTGCAGTCATTCAGACAAGTAAGCTTTAGAAGCGGATGACTGCTGTATGGTCAGTAATCCCTACGTTTCTGACCGGTTCTCCTTCTTTTTCCAAATTTTCTTGAACTTTCTAATTGTGTGATGGAAGTTATCCAATTTCTCATATCTGTTCATCCTGCATTATTTTTCCATATGTCCATACTCGTTACAAGCATAGCATCTTATATGACCAGAGAATTAAGCATAAGGATCATAGTGTGTTTCTCTATTCTTCCTTCTATTGCAATCAGCTGCTTTATGACCATACTTGTTGCATGAAAAACAATATCCCTTGAAGTAACCAGAGTACCTTTCTGAATAGAATCTGTTTGATTGTGACTGAAATGATCTGCTTCTGCAATTTACTGCAACATGCCCATAACTATGACATTTAAAGCATTCAACATTATTGAATGATTTCCTTTGAGAATTCATGATTGTTGGTTGACCTTTTGTTTCTTTCAACACTTCAGGTTTCGTTTTGACATCCTTTGAATCTTTAGCACTTCCTTGTGAACTAGATTCTCCTTTAACCGTTTCATGAAAACCCAGACCAAGTTTGATAGAAGGAGACCTTTGATTACTAAGAATATTGTCCAGAATCTTAGTACTATCTTGAAACCTCAAGAGTTTATCCTTTTCTTCTAATTTACTTTTGAGAATGTTTACCTCAACCTCCAAGCCTTGGCATTGCTTCTTCATGCTTTCTTCTTTCCCTCTTCCGTCTTCTACTTGATCATTCAGATTTAGAATCTCTTCTTTCAACCCATTTTCTTGTTCTTCAAAAGTTTGTAAGAGTTCTTCATTCTTCTTATTCGATGCTTTGAGATCAGCTTTTAGAGAGAATATTTCTGCTTCAAGTTCTTCATTCTTCTTATTTGATATTTCCGGGTCTTCTTTGAGAGAGATGATTTCAGCTTCAAGTCTTTCATTCTTCTTGTTTGAATCTTCCAGATCTTCTTTGAGGGAGACGATTTCTGCTTCAAGTATTGCATTCTTCTTGTTTGATTTTTTGAGATCTGCATTTATATCATTGATTTCTGCTTCTAGTCTTTTAATTCGATTGGATGCATAAGCATGAAACCTTTGATACTTGTCTGTCTGTCCATTCAGTATTTCTATCTGTTCTTTCATCTCATCATAGATAGATTCCTGTCTTTTAGATGCTCTTTTTTTTTCTTCAATTTTAATCTTCAGAGCCTCTTCTAGATCCATGACATTACTTTCACTATTTTCACCATTACATGCACAAGAAAGTGAGTCACAAGAACAATTATCAATACCTGTTTTATCTTCTTCATTTTCTGTTGCACATGTTTTCTGAGATATCTCCTTTTCAGTAGCTTTCTTCTTTTGCTTCCTTCCCATCATGATGGATCTCCTTCAAGCGATCAAGCTTTTGTAGAAGGACCTGCTCTGAAACCAATTGTTGGGAAAAATACTGAGAGGGGGGGGGGGGGGGGGGTGAATCAATATTTAGGGAATACTCAAATATTTTACTTTTTCATGCTCTAAAACCCATATGCTACTTTACTTTATCAGACTCAAGTATATACGCGGATACCCTTCACAAAACTCGCATATATGCAGAGATCTTAATATGAAATTAATTCTTCACTTCTATCATTCCATCATTCATTCATTAGATGTTCAATAAACAGTAAACTCGTGCAGTAAGAACAGAATAAACCATCACACATAAGCATCACACATGAACACCAGGATTTTAGGTGGAAACCCAAGTCGGGAGAAAACCACCGCTGTTGTCGTCTCAGTCTTCAATATTTATTATATAAAGAAAACATGTTACAACCTTGTACTGGCACAGACTCATACCAGCACGCAGGCACCCACCTGCAGAAGGCTACAACCTTCTCTCATTTACTAGCCTCTCCTGGAAGGGAGCTCCAACCCCCTGACTTGTTTACCAGCCTCACCTGGAAGGGAGCTACGACCCCCTGATCTCGTTTACCAGCCTCACCTGGAAGGGAGCTACAACCCCCTGACTGAAGGCTACAACCCTCAGCACCACCATGGACCACGTTTCATCATATTTTCAAACTGGACCCACTCCACACATTTAAGCTTAATCATACATCAAACTGATACTTATCAATTCAGACAACTCAGCACTGTAGAATACAGATAGCAGTAACACAGCAGAACCGATCAAACATTTGATACTTCATACTTCAGCAAACCCTAATCTTCATACGCGCTTTCCTTTCACTGATCCTGTGTATATACGCGCCTTAGACCATACAAACCCACGTATACTTCTGTACATATTACAGAGCTAATTTTACTGCTCATACGTGCTTTCTCTTCAGCAAATCCGCGTATATACGCGCTTACTCTACGGCGAAATAACGTATAGTTATTCAGACATTTAGGTCATTTCAATTCTTCAGAACAGATACATCACACAGATTTTACCCTTTACTTCAGACAGATGTTCGCATCATCTCAGATCTAATCATTCCATAAACAGATCTAGCAAATACGAATACATTTCAGATCTAGAGATCCCTCTTCATCATTTCTTCATAGGTGCATCATAGATTCAGATCTATCATCAAACCGTAACCCTTTCCATTCAGATCTACTTCAGAGAGAAGTATTCATTCAAGCTCAGACTTCTTGCACACCTTTGCACAATGAATTCCTTCTCCTTATATAGGTTTACCCTTTATCAATACCATGAGCCAAAACCACATTACTTTCGATGGTATTCCTGGACGGGGTCACATAGACGAATCATTACTCAATACAATGGGTCAATACCATGGTGATTACCCCAGGTTTTACATATTTAGAGCGTTTTTTCCCATACTCGACTTGACACGTTATTACCCGCGTGCATACGCTACTTAGTCTAGACAAATCCACGTATGCCTTGAGACATACTCTTTTTATCATATTCTGGCACATACTGACATTCCTTCCATCATTACCTTCTGTACTTATTGTAGATACATCAGATATACATCATTTAACAAGTTCATCAAGACATATTCCATCAAGGACAACTTCATTAAGTAGGTTGCCATCATCTTCATCAAGTGGGTTGCCATCAAGGACAACACTCAGCATCATATTTCCAACACTACACTACATGAAAGAAAAACTAATCCCAAGCACATGAAGATGAATATGAGATTGTTGAAGAAAACCTTCTCTTTTCAAAAGATCAGGGACCTATTTATCTTACAAATGATGGTGAGTATACTGAAGAAAAATATGTTCCAGATGACCATGAGCTACTACTTTAAAATGATGATGGGTGGGAAGTCCAATCTAAAGATAATCAAAGGGGGTACCTAAATGCTATCAGCTCAACACAGAGACAGTAAAATTTGATAAACTGGGATGTTCCTATTACATCTACTCAACAGAGGACAACTCAACAAAAAGATACTCAAGCCAAAAAAACTTCACAATCTAGTCCAAACAAGGAGAAGGAGTCTGCTTCCATGAATCAGAGCAATAATAATGAGCCATATACAAGTACATCAAATAAGGATAAAGAAGTTCAAAGGAAGGAATCTCGAGCAAAAGAGTAGCCTGAAAATCGGGATACCATTGTAAAAGAGGTAGAGAAACAATCTAACTTATTTAGCTTAGACAATGAAATTTCTAAGTTAAAGGTTTCCATTCCCCTCACTGAGCTTGTAAATAATGCTAGATATAAATCTCAAATTTCCAAGATGTTGAAAGTATATCACATGTCAGACATGGTCAATGTCAATGATGACTATCCTGAACTTCTATTTGGTCCAACCATAGATGGAAATATTCAAGATAGTGAGGTCCCTCCATTTTATCTCAGCTTAAGAATTCATTATTATATTCTCGATAATTCCATACTCTATTTCGGGGCCTCACATAATTTAATGTTGAAGGCTATAATGGATAATTTGGGGCTGGACATTACAGGAACCTATCGTTTTTTGGGTCCCTATATTACTAGTGTAGCCCCTTATTATTGTTAGTGTAGCCCCCTTATTGTCATTTTTGTACCTCTGTTACCCCCATATTGTTATTATTATGCCCTTACATTATTATTGTTAGGTCGGCTAGGATTATATTGTGACCCCATAGACTGCTATATACAAAAACGAGGTTTTTTCAATTCTATCATCCAATAATTTTTCATTTATGTAATGTAAAAGAGGTTTCCCCATTAAAGTGACTTATTTTCTAAGGTTTTTATCTCTCTTTTCTTCTATTTTTGGAGCTCGTTCCATAACATTTGGTATCTGAGCTTTAGATTCTAGGGTTTCACTGCTTCAAACAGGTCATCATGGAGTTTTTGATATAATTTTTTTTCTTTGAGGCGTCACATTGTAAAAACAAAAACCCATTTCGAAGACATCCGGAGGAACTTCATGTAAAAATTTCAAATCTTGGTTTTCAATATTTTCAAAGATATGATCAATGGAAGTTAGGGTTTTTGCAGCATCCCAAATGTCATCTAAAAGAGGTGACCTTGGGAAAGTCTTCATAACTCTCTCTATGAGCATCAGATTATAATTATATAAAAAGTGGATGAAATTAATGGAAATTTCGTTTATTTTTGTATCAATTTCAGAGCTGAAAGAGGAAACGATTACACGTGGCACACCCTGCAAATTTGATCTACTAAACTAGTCCATAATTAGGTCATTGTGGGAGACTGGGCATAAATTTGACTTGAAGAATCCAAATGAGGTCAGACCTATGGAATTCAAAAGAAGATTCAAAGGGATACTACATGAATGAATTTTAGATATTGAAGATTTGAAATCATAGAGATAATTCGGTTTCAATATCGAGCTCCTCAAAAGTGAGAAAAATGTGGGTATTTTTTTTTACACATTTCATAAGTCTTGTTTCAAAAATCTGTTTGAAGTGATTTCAAGGGCATATTGAAGCATAGATATCAGTATTGGGTTCTCAAATTCCCCTTAAAAAGAATTCAACACCCATTAAGCCCTTAGAATACTCTACTATGACTCATGAAGAGGAAGAAGTGCAACATGCTATATCAAAATTAAAAGGGTAAGTGCACCAAATTTCGCTCTCACAAAGAGCATCAAAAAATGAAATGGAATTTTTGAAGAAAGGCATGTAAGATGAGATTAATGGTTTGAATAAAGGCATGGAAGATAATATGAATGGAATGGAAGCTAAGATGTATGGCATTGAAGCTAATATGGATGACATTGATGAAAAAATTAAATACAACATGGAAGACATGAAGAATGATCTCAAAGCATACATGGAAGGTTTTAACGAAGGTTTGACAATGTTGATACAAGAAATGATTCCTAATGGCGAAAATATAGTAGAGGAAACTCATGACAAGAACAAATAAATTTTAATTGTGATTTCATAAACTCTAAAGTTGGATTGAAGACCCACCATATTCCAAAGATGGATATGAGGAAGTTTGATGGCAAGGATCCCATAAAATGGATACTACAAATGGAGAAATATTTTGATCTCCATAGTGTGCAAAACACAAAAAAGCTACGCATTGCAATTTACATTTAAAATAAATACATTTGTATGGTATCGATGGCTTTTCTCTCATAAAAAAATTGTCACTTGGTCAAATTTTACGGAGGAAATGATACCACATTAGGTGGTTAAAAATAGCAACACCTTCTTTAGCCAATTGATAAATATCAAACAAAAGGGTTCAATTGTGAATCACATTTAGGACTTCAAAAAATTGAATATAAGGGTAGATGATATACCAGAGGAACACACGATTGATGTTTTCATAGGGATAACGTCCAACATGAGGTCTGCCTTTGGGAACCTGATTCATTGGAAAAGGAATTCAAGTTGGCAAGAAAAATTAAATGTAAACTTATGGCGACAAGGATGTCTACCAATCACATCTATACAGATGGAAGTGTTGACACTCAAACTTATGGCGAGAAGGAAGTCTACCAATCACATCTTTACAGATGGAAGTGTTGACACTCCTATAATTCCACAACCTACAAGGTTGGCATCCCAACAATTGGAAGAAAAAATAGAAAAAGGTCTTTGCTACAATTGTGATAGAAAAAACACTAAAGGTCATAAGTGTGCTAAGAAAAAATTATTTTACATATATTTTGAAGAGGAGCAATAAAATGAACAATAAACTTCAAAAGAAGAGGCTATACACCAGGAACCAACCCTAGATAAATAATAAATGTGTCTGACCATATCCTATAATGCATTGGTGGGAATTACCACTCAAACTCTCAAGGTAGAAGGACATATTAAGAATAAAAAGGTAATAGTGTTTATTGACTCATGTAGTACCCATAATTTTATTCATTGTAAGGTAGAGAAGGAATTTAATTTCTTCCTATACCCAGCACCAAAATGTCAAGTGATGGTAGCAAATGGAGGAAATATAAATTTCTTTGGAAAATGCCATAATATCAAGCTAACCATGGGGGAATATGTATTGAATATTCCAATTCTTTCCATTCCGATGGGAGGTCCTGATGTTGTACTAGGAGTACAATGATTGCAATCTTTGGGGATGGTATATTTTAATTTTCAAGAACTTTTCTTAATTTTTTTTGGAAGGAAATGAATTTGAATTACGAGATATCACAAGGAATCTGGAAAAGATAATAAGCCCTAATTTTATGACAAATCTTCTGAAGAAAGAACAATGAGGCATAGTATCACAATTATGCTCACTAGAAGTTCCAACATCAAAATCATATATTTCTCCATATCTCCAAAAAGTCTTGGAAATCATTCCAACGTGTTTGAAAATACGAAAGGACTCCCACCTATTTGTGATCATGATCGTTTTATTCATTTGATTCCAGGAGCTATTCATCCAAACATCAAGCCTTACAAATATCCTTTGGTCCAAAAGAGAGAAATTGAACGTATGATTGCAGAAATGTTAGAGGCTCGTATAATTCAACCAAGTTAAATTTCTTTCTTTTCTCTTGTATTATTGGTGCAAAAGAAGGATGGATCGTGGCGCATGTGTCCAGATTATAGGTAGCTCAATAAGCTCACTATTAAATATAAATTTCCTATTCCTATGATTTATGAATTATTGGATGAATTACATGGATCAATTTATTTTACGAAGTTGGATCTTCATTCACGATATCATCAAATTTGAATGAAGACTGCAGCTATTCCAAAAACAACATTTCGAACACCTGAGAGTCATTATGAATTTTTGGTCATGCATTTTGGCCTTACCAATTCACCTTCTACATTTCAAGGGTTGATGAATTCCATCTTCAAACCCTTATAAAATTTGTGTTAGTATTTTTTGATGAAATCTACACCAGGTCTTGGAAGGATCATGTTCAACATGTTGACAGTATTCTAAAACTATTGGAGGATAAAATTTTTTATGAAAAACCATCGAAATGTTTCTTTGGAGTACAAAGGGTGGAATATCTGGGTCATATTATATCTCATGAGGGTGTTAATGTAGACCCTAACAAAATTAAATCCATTAAGGAATGGAAAGTCCCCACAACCATAAAGTAGTTGCAAGGATTTCTTGGGTTAACAGAGTATTATCACAAGTTTATTAAGAATTATGGGATAATAGTAGCACCTCTTACAAAATTATTGAAGAAAGATGTTTTTTCATGGAATCCTGAAGCAACTGAGGCCTTTGAACATATTAAAGATGCAATGTGCCTAGCATTGGTTTTATCTACGCCAAACTTCAAAAAAACCCTTATTGTGGAATGTTATGCCTTAGGAATGGAATTGGTGTTGTTTTAATGCAAGGAAGACCCATTTCTTTTGAAAGTCATCCAACCAAAGGAAATTATTTACAGAAAGCTAGTTATGAGAAGGAAATTTTGGAAATACTACATGCACTAAAGAAATGGAAACCTTACCTAATGGGAAGAGCCTTCAAGGTAAAAAATATTCATGATAGTCTTACATAATTTTTGGAACAAAGACTATATTCAGAAGAGCAACAAAAATGAGTCATATAGATGTTGGGTTATGACTTTGAAATCATATACAAAAAAGGGAAACTAAATGTTTTTCTGGATGCACTCTCAAGAAAGGATGAAGAGGTGCAAGCATTTATTTGTGCCCTTTCTAATATCCAACAAGATTGGATAACCGAAGTGTGGGATGAATGGAAAAGGAATAATAAGTTTGGATTCTCATTCAAAAGTTGCAGTAAGATTCGAGTACATCTAATAAATTTAGTTGTAAGAATGATTCCTTATGGTACAAAGAGCACTTATATCATTATAATAATTCCCAACTAAAACATAAGATTCTTTTGGAATTTCAAACTTCTCCCTTAGGAGGACAATCAAGATTTTTAAAAACTTACCACAGGGTGAAGAAATATTTTTTTTTTGGATGGCCTTAAATCTGATATTCAAGAGTTTGTGGTGGAATGTTTGGTTTGCGAGAAAAATTAATTTGGCACAATTAAGACCATTGGTCTTCTATAACCTCTATCCATTCCAAGTCAATGTTGGGAGGATACGTCAATGGATTTTATCATAGGTTTACCTAAGTCCAAAAGAAAGAGTGTCATCATGGTGGTCATTGATAGACTTACTAAGTATGCACACTTTTGTGAATTATCTCATCCATTTAAAGTAAGTAAAATTGCTACTTAATTTATGGAAACAATTCAAAAGATACATGGAAACCCATAGATTATTGTAAGCGGAAAAGATCACATTTTTACTGGAATTTTTTGCACGAAATTATTTTCTTTTTTCGCTACTCAAGTAGCTCATAGCTCATCTTATCATCCTCCATCCGATGGGAAAATTGAGATAGTGAACAAATTTTTGGAAGGATATCTTCGTTGTTTTTTATCTGATAAACAAACACAATGGGTCAAGTGGTTACCTCTGGATGAATGGTGGTATAACGCTTCCTTCTATACTGCAACAAAAATGACCCCATTTATGGCACTTTATAGATATCATCCACCGTCCATCACATCATCTTTAAGATAAATTTCTAAGGTTCAAGCAGTGGAATATCACATGAGCATCAAAAAAAGTTATCCAGCTCTTTAAGGATAACCTAAATTTGACACAAAATTGAATAAAACAACAGGAATATAAACATCATAGCAAGAGAAGTTTTTATGTAGGAGACCGTGTATTTTTTAAGCTACAACCATACAAACAAATGTCCCTCAAGAAAGATAAGAAGGATAATAAATTATCGCCAAAGTACTATGGTCCTTACAATGTGTTGTAAAAGATTGGTACTATGGAATACAAATTGGAGCTTCCTACTTCTTCTTGAGTGCATGCAGTTTTCTATGTTTCATGCTTAAAGAAGGTTATAGGTGAAAAAATTCTAGTTGAAACAATATTTCCAGAACTTGATGAGGAAGGAAAAATCATATTGGAACTTGAAGTAGTCACGGAAACAAGAACTCAACAACTAAAAAATCGATCAATTTCAGAGTATCTGATCAAGTAGAAGAATTGGGGAACCAAATTAAGGGGTACTCTACAACTTTGTTTTTCATATGCAACAATTCTGGTATTTGGCCAACTTAGGAAGCTATACCGAGAAGTGAAAATGAAATACATGATCACTAGAAAAGATAAACCTAAGATTCACCCAATTCACTCTGTAGATACTGATTTAGAGTCCTTCATATTGTATAATGATAATGGTAGTGACTATTTAGATATTCAGCATGTAGAAGGTGAGGAAATTTCAGAATTTTCAAATAG
The DNA here is from genome assembly GCA_034641835.2 of Pinus albicaulis. Classification (NCBI taxonomy): domain Eukaryota; kingdom Viridiplantae; phylum Streptophyta; class Pinopsida; order Pinales; family Pinaceae; genus Pinus; species Pinus albicaulis. The sequence goes on from CM076571.1 coordinate 590,301,157, forward strand.
TGTCCAAGCACTCTGGAGTGCAAAACACAAAAATCAGAATTCCAAAAGCTTTCATGCAAGCACCTCAGAGAAAAAGTGAACAAATTCATAGTAGAGATCTGTTAAATCAGAGAAATGTAAATATCAGGCTGAGACAGTGGATCAGAAACAAAAGATAGATCAACCCGCAGAATTTCAACTTCCCGATGATGAGGAGGGTCTTTCGACCATGGATTTCGATGGTTCTTTGGGAAAAGATAGATATGGTATGAGAATATAGATTCGTATCCCTATAAATTAGTCTTATAAGGTCCCACATAATGTAATATTGTGTTCTTATAAGCTATATTTTGACTGTTCGAACAATGAGGTAGGATATGAGGCCTTGATCACCGGTGTTGGAATTTAGAAAAGGCTAGGCGTGAAGAGAATTACAATATATGGTGATTTTGACTTGGTGATAAATAAGTTAAAAGGGGAGTACCATGCCAGACATCCTAGGATGAGAGCTTATCATAATTTTTTTTCTTAAAACTTTTTGAGAACATACATTGTCTATGATTCCTAGAAGTCAAAATTTAATGGTTGACTCACTTGCCGCAACGATAAGAAATTTTAAGACTCATATTAATTCTACTAAAAGGTTTGAAATTCATGTGAAGAATCATCTGGATGTCCCTGAAAATATCAGATACTGGCAAGTGTTTTGTGATGACAAATAGATAAAAAAATTTCTGTAGATGGAGGAGGAGTTTGCTAACTCCCAAATTGATGAAGTCTAAAATGAAGATGATTAGGTAATTGAGTTTGTTGAAGTTGAGGTCCTATAGTTGACAGAAAACAACATTCCATGAGGTCTCGTACCCTTGGGAGAGTTTTTTGATAATGATGATGTCGCCAAAAAGGCAAAAATGGCCTCCACAAAAACATGTGTTGAAGATGTGAACATTGGTACAACGGATAACCCCAATATGGTCAAGTTATCGAGATCTTTATTCCCTGAGTTGAAATTTAAATATAAAACACTCTTGAGTGAGTTTTATGATGTATTCGCTTTATATTATTCATATTTAAAGGTGTACAACAAAGACATCATCTACCATAACATCCAATCAAGCCAGATCAAAATCCATTCTGCCAGAAGTTGAGAAGAATCAATCCCAAGCTACTGCCATCCATCCAAAATGAGGTAAATATAATTTAAAAATCTAGTATTATAGTTCCTATTTGATTTTCATATTGGATGTCTAACCTTGTGATTGTATGGAAGAAGACAAGAGAGATTCGTCTCTGCATATATTTTAGAAATATGAACAAGGTGTCCTTAAAGGACAGTGATCCTTTTCCGAAGATGGACCACATCTTCCAGAAGGTTGTTGGAGCTTCAAGGATGTCATTTCTAGATGGATATTCAGGATAAAACTAGATTTTGGTGCATGAATATGACCAAGAGAAAACAACATTCACAACGCCATGGGGTACCTCCACGTGTGCCAAAATGACATTTGAGCTCAAGAATGGAGGGGCTACATTTTCGTGGGCTATGGAAATCACTTTTTTTGAATGAGAATGATGTATTTATTTTATTTTACCTTCATTATGTTATTAAATTCTCACATTCAGATGATGAGAACCTACACCAATTCAGAATAGTGTTTCAAAAATGCAGAAAATTCAACATCTCGCTAAATACTACGGAAATCTTATTTTCTATGGAGGACGAAAAACTTCTTGGGCACATCATTTCAAAATATGACATCCAAATTGATCTCTCTAGGATCAAAGCAATTCAACAATTGGACTTCCCAAGGAACAAAAAGGATATCTGGTCATTCAATGATAAGATAATTATTTTGAGGATATTCATCCCCAATCTCCCTGAGCACCTTAGAGATATGACATATATGATAAAGAAGGATGACTAGGTAAGCTGGTCAGAACATGCGAATAAATCATTTAATTCATTCAAATTTTATTTAACATGCGCTCCCACATTTATCAACCTTCATTATACTTTAGACTTCATCATATTTTCATTTTCTTCCGAGCACTCTTTGGTTGCCGTACTAATGCATAAAAAGGATTCAAAGATAGAGCAGCCAATTTCCTTTTTTAGTTGGACCATAAGAGATGTAGCGTTGAGATACAACATTATTGAAAAAAACTCTTTGGCCTTGGTGAAAGCATTGAAAGAATTTTGCGTATACATCTTACATTCTCACATCATATCTTATGTTCTGAATGCATTAGTGTTGATGCAGAGTGATCCAAAAGGGAGGCAAGGGAAATGGATTGCAACCATGCTTGATTATGATCTAGAGATCAAGCCTACAAAGATGATCAAGGGAAAATGTTTGGAAAAGTTAATGGCAGAATCTAAAATACATGTGTTGGACATAAATCTGATTTTTTCATTTTCTGAAGAGGAGGTTGATGACTCGATGAAACGAGTATCTCAGATTTTCATTTCATCCCCTTGGTATGATGATATAGTTTATGTTCTGCATAATTTAAATCCTCAATCGAGTGTGTCTAAAAGCAAAGGTAGATCACTAAAATTAAATGCTTAAAAGTATTGTATTTTAGAAAGTGTTTTGTATTGGAATGACCCGGGAGATGTCTTGTTGAATTCTCTTGTCAAAAGTGAAGTGAAGGAAGTGATAAATGATTTTCAGAAGGGTGATTGTGGTAGTCATTTATTCTAGAATACCACAAAGAAAAAAAAAATTCGGGATGGTTTCTATTGACCCACTCTTTTTGCTAATGTGTACAAGACCCTGATGAGCTATGACAAATGTCAAATTTTCCAAGGGAAGAGGAGGTTTCTCTAGTTCCCTTTGCAGCCCATATTAGTCTAATCACCATTTCAAAAATGGGGTCTTGATTTCATATGTGAGATCAATACTTCATAATCCGCCCAACACAAGTGGATTTTGACGGATACAAATTATTTGACAAAGTGGATTGAGGAAATCCCAACAAGGAAAGCAACTGATTTGGTTATCATTCATTTTTTGGAATCTAATATCTTGTCTAGATTTTGTTGTCCGTAGAAGATCATCATAGATAACGAAGCTGCATTAAAGTACAAAAATATGGTGGAATTTTGTGATAAGTAAAATATCACATTTGGTCAATCAACTACATACTACCCGAAAGGAAATGGATTGGAAAAGTCTTTGAATAATTCTTTGGTCAATATTATCAAGAAGATGTTGGAGGTAAATAAGAAACATTGGCATAAGAAACTCAACAATGATTTATGGGCAGAAAAGGTGAGTAACAATAAGTCCATAGGCATGCCATATTTTGAGTTATTTTATGGACTTGATACAGTGTCTCCTACATCTCTTTTTTTTCCAGTCATGAAGATATTGCAAGAAATTGGTAGCGAACCGAATGATTTTCAGCGGCAGATAAACCAAATGATCCATTTGCAAAAAACCAGGGAGGAAGTGTTTTGAAATGCTTATAATCTTCAATAAATAATCAAGAAAGTGTATGACCACAAAAAAATACAAATGACTTCAGTATTGGTGATGTATTCCTCCATTGGGATGCTCGAAATGAAAAAGGAAAGTGTGGTAATTTTGAGAATTTGTGGAAGGTACCGTACAGGATATCAAATTCAAGAGTGAAGCATGCCAACTTGTTGGAGGAAATGAATGGGAAATATTGTGGAGTAGGACAAGTCAATGGTAGGATTTTCAATCACTACATATTTTGATTAAATTTATAAATTTTCTTAGCATTATTGTACATATCATTTTACTTTTTATGTCTAAGCATGAAGGAGTTAATCATAAAATCTTGGAGCCTGAGGTGGAGGCTATAATGTTTCCTTGATTGGATGTTGATTTCTAAGTATAGTATGTTTTTTTTCAGTAAAATTAAATTCTCAATTTTCTGTTTGTTCTTTTGATATTTGACTCCATGCCCAATGGATAAGGCTACTTGGTCTACGATGTTCTTGACACCTCCAAGGAGCTTCCATCCCCAGTTGGAGCCAATATAGTATCAGTCAGTTTTTCCTCTCACTAGTGATAAAATGTGCTCTTACAAAGTTTGTTTTAGGGTCTCAAGTAAAATTTTTATGGTCTCAGTAGGTCTTCAAATAAAAATTTGGTCATTGGCTAGTGTGTCTAGGTCTATTGATACTCCTTTCAAAACATTTCATGTTCTAGTCATTGCCATCATTGAGTTGGATGAGGAATCACTTCAGAGTCTCCATTACCATCTCTTTCATACCACCATGGTCATCATTCATCCCATTTCATGACATGTCACCATTAGTTGTTAGTGTCAAATTCATAAAAAATTCGTTATCTCACCAATATATCCGTCATTGAAGGAGTAGTAATACGGAAAATGCTAAAAAAAGTTATTTTAAGTGTAATTTTATTTCAAATATGATGTAATATGTTTCTAATGTTCCAAAGCTACAAATTTGTCAAGTCAAAGGTGAAAAAATACACGGTGTGCCACCACACCACTATGAAGTGAATTTTATTTCCACAAGCTACAAATGACCATACAAGCCATTTATTTCACTCATTTCATTGGAATTGAATACTTACTCACCAGTAAAGACTATATCAGAAAAGAAGGCATCGAAGGACACTCTGAAAAGGTTATTGACACCCTCTCCAAGCAGCCACACTGCGTCTTCAGGCAACCACACTGTGTATTTGGCCCTTTGTTTTGTTTTCAATTATACAAGAAGAAAACTCATCTTCAAGGGTTTTCAGGGAAATTGAAGGTTTCATAAGCTTTTGAAAAGTAATTTGAACTTTTTTTCACCTCCTATCAGCATCTATTTCATTTTTTCATTGGTGAAATCCTCCCATAGTCCCAAACTACGGTTTTGGTGTGTGACCTCCTTTTTTTGAATTGCAAGCAAAACCACTTACTACCATACATACTATACCCTTCCCCACACACAAATATACTTCTCACAACCCTCACACCCTCTCACTGTCATTTCCCTAACCCCTACACCTAACCCTAGCTCTCACGTTGTGTTTTTGGCAGTTTCAGGGTTAAGACTGTGTTTTAATTCCCTACACCACTCCCTTCACTCTTTTTATCGTTTTACACTTCCCAATGCTCTCTAATACACCTATATACCTCTCATAATTTTCATAACCTCATATATCCTTCGTAGTCCCTTCATCTCCCCCCCACTCCCCCTCCCCTCTCACCTATTTCCCCTGTTTCTGACATATGGTTTTTCCTTGAACATTGTAAACATGGAGGGAGAGAAGAATACATACAAAAAAGGAGGTCAAATATCAAGGTTTGAGCCACTCAACACTTATGATTTAATGTCTTCCTCATTGGCCAAACAATGTTTTCACATTGAAGTATTTTTATGGTTTTGTGAGCAAATCCAACAAGTGAGATATCATGCCAAGTTAACAAACTTGTTTTCCACAAACCTTAGAAGAGATAAGGTCACAATTGTTGGAGTGAGGTTCAAAATTTGAAATTAGGCCATAGCTACAGCTATAGGGATACCAAAATGGGAAAAAATGGTTCAAGAACTCGGATTTGGATGTGAAAAATTACAAATCTTTCATAAAAAGTCACTAAAAAGATGCCATAAGAAGATTTTTCCTTTTGGACAGTTGCCTGATAAGTTTGCTCCATTGATGAAATCCATAATGAGGTATTTTAATATGAGGGTATATTATCAAGGTTGTACAAATATCATGTCATATTTTTAATGCACTTCATAGGGGTAAAAACCCTCAGCCTACCCTACTACCTCTAAAAAATCTTGTCTAAAATGGCAGAGAAAGTGAAACATAAATAGAGTGATCACCAAGCTAGTCTTTTACACAATGTCCTCATAAAAATAACTGTCTTACACCAGGTCACATAGATGAACATATCTTGGAATACATTCATGCATTCCACTGTATTTTCCCCCCTGCTAGTCAACCTACTATCGAAAGTACACCATGAACAACACCATCAGCACCATCGAAGCCAAGGGAGATTGGCTCATATAGCAAAATTTAAATAAAAAATACATCTAGGGATGAGGTGACTCAAACATATCAGAGAGGAAGGATGGTTGTGTTTTATCCAAACATTATTGAAAGGGCCAAGCCCACATCATCTGGACAGGTATCATCATCACCGCATGAGGTACCTTTGCAAGATGAGGAGCCATTCCATATTGACAATGAGACATGGTAGAATTGGAGATGGATGAAGAGAAAAAGACAAAAGAGTAGTTCTTCATGGAGAAATATGTTGAGATGAAAGAAATTAAGGACAACTTGTCAAAGGAAAAATTCTTGATTTCATTCATGAAACAAGAAAAAATGCAATTAAGGGTAAATCAACTACTCTTGAATAGCCCTAGAGTTGATTTTAGCAAACAAGATGTAAATTTAAAAGAATTACTTGACATAGATGACACATATGATCTAGAAGAGCATGTAAGAATAAAGAGGCCAAGGAATAGAGGCCTCAAAAGGGCACTTCAACAACAGAGAGAAGCAACTCCATCAAGGATCCAAATGGAAGCTAATGAGCTCATATTGGCAGAAATTTACAAGGATAGGGAATATTGGCTTGATAGAGTCAAAAGTCACTTGGAGAATATCCTGAAGAGGGAAAATAATAACAACAAAATATGAAGGCACATGGAGATGCATTACTACACAATAAATCGGGTCTCCAAGGTAACGATCAAGCAATTGAAGGAAAAACTCGAGGAAACCCTAATGAAGGAAAAATAGAAGGGTAAGATGGATTTACTTGCTGATGCCTCTCTCATAGCATAAATTACCATCATAGGTATCCATGGAGAGATTCTGGAAGAATTTTGGGCATTTTGAAAATTTTTCAAGAGTCTTTGTTCCAAAAATGCAGCGAGCCCCACGCAACACTTTTTTTATGGGCATCCAAATCATAAAAGTTTTTCATTTTGGGATTTATCTTGATCTTAAAATCAAATTTAGCCCTTCGGATATCCATTTTAGTAGATACAAGTGGGCGAAAAGGTCAAAAAACCACCTAAAAATCACCTTTTTTCCATGCTTTTCATAAGCTCGTTGTGATTTTGGAGTAGTTGTGGGAGAATCTATTTTTGGACAGCCATAAGCAGTCTTTTTCAGTTCTTGAGGGTTCTATGGTGTACGGAACAGGTAGATATTTCTCCAGCATCTTTCAGATCCTGATTTGGACCTTGGGAAGGCCTCCAAAAGCCTCTTACACCGAGCACATTGCACTTTCTCCTCGCACGCTGGGCTTTTATGATAATTTGTTGCGCCTTTTTCTGGAACTCTATTTTCTCAATTTTGATAGTCCAAATTGACTTTTACTGATGTAATTACTCTTTTATGGTGTATTATTGATTTAATATATGGTAAATATGTTGATTAGAGTGAAAAATAGGTGGATTCATTCTTGTAAATACCTTTCATGGTCAAATGTATAATGTTTTCTATCTTGAGGACCGTTTTGTTAATATCCCTAGTATTTAAGTTTTAGGTGAGGAAATCATGTGAATTGTTCCTCTGCCCTAGGATTTGACCCCTGATAGAGGGGAAATGGATTTTTGTCTATATTTATGGATTTATTAGTCACTTTTATGGTTGGACATTAGAGGGTGGAACACCTGTAGCTTGTACATCAACTTTTTATTCACAAAATCAAAGGAAAGTTGTAGCTATTATCTAGGAATTATCGTGCTCTAAGTTTGTGATGTTGTATTTTCCCTGTTATAGTTTTATATAGATGATATACATGTCTCGTTTCCATATCTGCTTTCTTCAGTTCTTTTCCTAAAAGTATTATAAGAATAATTATTTCATGAAAGTTCTGTTTTGTTTGGGTATGTCATTTTATGTAATTTTCCTTCCTGTTTAATGAATTCATGACACATTATCATTAAAATTTTATTTCATCTTCAAACCCTACTCTATACCGACAAAATCCTAAGCCCGTCAGAAAAGCATAGCTATCTTGCTCTACATATGTCTTGCACCTGTGACCCTTTGATATTTTGACCTAGCTACCTTGTTATCATCCCTGATCTAGCAGAAAAACCATGAATTTTGCAAAACCCTAGATCAAAGTTAACTAGCCTAAAATCCATTCTTCCTCTAGTAAAACCCTTTGGCTGTGATTTTCATAGAGAGGTCCCTCTATGGTTTTGTAGGGCTAGCTACCAAACTAGAACCTTGGTTTGAGGTTACCTCCATTGATATCCTTTCTCATCATTGGGACATTGTGGAGGCTAACATCCTCCAATCAGATTCCCTTCCGGTAGCATCTAGAAGACCTCCTGTAGCATTTTAGGAGAACACCCATGTAGAAGAAATATTTTATCCATAACTCTCAAACGATATATTGGATTGACCTAAAACAATTCAAAATATTACCATTGTCTTTATGGAGCTCCCCATAAGATATCTTGGTCATTGGATGCACAAATCACGAGAAAAATAAAAAATGGTTATATATTATGAAGGTCGATTTCTCACAAATTGTGCACCACAATTTGCTAAAATTTATTGAGAATGTTACCATTATCCATATACATTGTTGGAACACCTAATCCTACATGGGTAGGTGTGGAATGCGAAAAGTCACAATGGAGTCCAAGTGACCTTGGAATGTGAAACCAAGAGTCACACCATTGTACTATAAATGTACATCTTTGTATAATGGAAAATAAGAAATCCTCACGCTTATCTTTCATTGTGTGTTGAGTCTCTTGTGTGTGTGTGTTTATTTCTCATACACCATGTGTGTGCTTAACATGGTGTTTAACATGGTATCAAAGCAGGCGATTGCTGGCTCTACTCCAAATTGAGTGAGCCATTTGTGTTTATGGCCTGTGCATATCTGCAAAGATTCTTGGCATTTTTGCAGCACTCAGAGTCTTTTTAGTAGTGTTTTTTCCGCATTCAAAATTTTTTTTGAAGAAGAGCAGCAGTGGTTTTGAAGAAGAGCAGCACTGCACATTTGAAGGTTGATTTCTTCCTGAACTTTTTTCCCATTAAATTGTGCAATTTGGAGACCTGCTGAAAATTGTTTAAATGGGATTTCTGAAGAAGTTTATGATTTTTTTAGTGGAAAATATTTCTGAGGTTTTAACTGCAAAATTTCCTGCAAAATTTTTCTGCTGAAAATTTCATCATCTCTACATTTTCTACTGCTGGATTTTTTACTGCTATAATCTCCACAAAAATTCCGATGTCTCTGAGAATTCATTTCTCCTACTTTCCTCTCTGCTATTTTAAATAAAATAAAATAAAATAAAATAAATCAAAATAAAAATCCTTGCAATTCCAAGCCTTTCGGCCCTCCTCGCCCTACAATTTTTTTTTACATAACGACTACACTACTCCCTACGGCATAAATCCCCTACCAAAACTTACACTACTCCCCAATACCCGACTAAACTACTCCCCACGACACCTACCTATCGCACCCTTAAGCTCTCACATGCTCTCTCACATTACACTACAGCCTGCTCAACCTGTGAGCTCTCTCCTACGCACTGCCTCCCTCGCATACACACCCTCCCTCACCCGCTCTACCGCCCCTCCAAACCCCTCTCACTGCTCTAACCGCCCACCTCTCCACGTGCTCAACCCAACCTTTAGGCCTCCCCACTCCACTTGCAAATGCTCCCCATCCTTCAATGCTCAACCCACCCCAAAATAAATTTCAAAATTTGATTTAAAAAGAAAGAAAAAAAAAAAAGCCTTTCGGCCCCCATCACAATTCGTTTTTAATTCTAATATACATCCCATCCCAATAAATTTCCCTCCCCTCCCATTTCAATAAATTTCCCACCTTTTTTAAATTCCCTCTCTTTTAATTAATTCCCCTCCTCCTTTTTTACTATAGTCCTTCATTCCCATTTTTTAATTAATCCCAATTAATTTATTTTTTAATTATTTTTTAATTTATTAATTAAAAAAAAAAAAAACAACACAGAGAGAGAATATGAACATCAGAAAAAGAGGAAATGACATGTGAGCAGATGGACTGAATATATAGAGAAAATTGAAGATTTTACATTTTATGATTTGTGGCATATATAAGAGGGTGATTTTCTGAAGAAATTGACATTTGAAGACAAGTTTTCCATCATTGAAAACAACTCTTTGAAGAAAAAATTTCAGCTGCCTTAAAGGCCTCTTGCACAAGTCCTTTGCTGCACACTCATACAAAAATTTGCAGAAATATTGTATTGAACTGACATTGATTTGCATCTTCATTCAAGACATGAAGTGTATTTTAGTTGAAAAATTGTTGATTGCCCTCCATCATTTGAGGAGCAGATTTTGTACGTTGGAAATTCTTTTGAGTCATTTGTATTTATTGAAATTAAGATGCATCACATTGTAAACGGGTGCATTTTCGATTGAAGCCGACACCCTTTCATTTTTTTGAGCCTAAGTTGTTGAAATGGCCAAAATTGATGAGGCATTAGAGTTGTTGAATAACCTCATTCATTCAAATGTTGATGATATGATAAAAATGAGCAAGAATGCTCTTTGTAACATGCAAAGTTGTTTGCAAGATGCACAAGAAAAGATTGAGTTTTTGCAGTTGGAATCTCATCTCCAACAAGATGAACTTCAGCAAAAGAGTCACCATTCTCAACCTGTTTCTGTTCAGAATATTGTGAAGGAATCTCATCAAAAGAAAGAAGATAATGTTGCAGACGATCCACATTCAGTTCCTTGCACAAGAGCAAATGTACGTGCAGATGCAGCAGTTCAACCTGCACTTCTCAAGCCCGTCATCAGACCTTGGGAAGAGCTTGTCCACAACAAGCACCAAACTGGTCTTGGTTATGACAAGGATGTGTCCTTTCATATTCCAGAATACACCAAGCCCATCATATTTCAGAGTGCCAGATTCCTATATGACAGTTCACCTACAGTTGTTCCAGATCGTGTTCCACAACAACAACAGATTGTAAAATTCCAACACTGTGATTGAGTTGGCCATATGAAAGATCACTATTTTGATCTTCACCCATGCAAGCATTGTGGTCGGCACACCCATTCTTCAGACAGATGTTTTAGAAACAAGCCTCCTGCAAGAACAAAGATTCATCTTGGATGGATCGCTTCTTGGCATCGGGCATCAGCAGCGAAGAAGATGTTTACGACACATGTTAGAACTTGTTCATGGATATTGAGCAAACTTGTAGTTGAGTTTTTGCCATCATCTCACCTTGTCCCTGACAGGGGGGGAAATGGTGGTCATGTACAAGCTCTTCGATAGATCAAGCGAGCCTGAGCCATAATCTTTCATTCCATGTTTAGAGTTGTAGCCAGAGACACAGCAGTTCAAGCGAGCTTGAGCCACAATTCGTCATTCCCAATTCAGAGATGTAGCCAGAGACACGGATGCCCATGAGCATGCCTTCGGTTGGTGGACAACCTTAAACCATCATCTTTTGTTGGTGGAAAACCTAAAACCGTCACAGGTAGTAGACCTCCCTTCTTTTAGGTCAAAGGTCTCCCTTTCATATATGAGGAACACTTCCTCTAGCAGAAGCCTTCAGCTTCTTGCCAGCTTTGACTGAGTTCCAGGAAATGCTTCAAGCATTCCAGAGTTGTTGGTAATCCTAAAACCATCACAGGTAGTAGACCTCCCTTCTTTCAGGTTGAAGGTCTCCCTTTTTTATGAGGGAAATTCCTCTAGAAGAAGCTTTCAGCTTCTTGCCAGTTTTGGAAGAGTTTCGGGAACTACAACAAGTTTTGTGTTCCAGTGTTGGTGGTCATCCTTAAACCACCTCTTTTTTCCAACATTTCAGAGCGTTGATTCAGCGTAAGGGCTGCCATGCATACTTTGCAGATTTGTATTACAACTCTCTTCTTGGACTCACACATACCCCTTCGGATTAAGGGGGGATGTTGGAACACCTAATCCTACATGGGTAGGTGTGGAATGCGAAAAGTTACAATGGAGTCCAAGTGACCTTGGAATATGAAACCAAGAGTCACACCATTGTACTATAAATGTACATCTTTGTATAATGGAAAATAAGAAAGCCTCACGCTTATCTTTCATTGTGTGTTGAGTCTCTTGTGTGTGTGTGTGTTTATTTCTCTTACACCATGTGTATGCTTAACATGGTGTTTAGCATACATATCCATATGAAACAGCTCGGAAAATAGATGCATGATTTTCAAGAAATAATAAAAAATATTTTATGCACAAAAATAGAACTTGTTGTCGAAAAAACATGATTTCTTGTAACATTTTAGGGCATAGAGGAAAATGAATGATAAAATATTGCAAATTATTGGTGGATGTTGGAAATGGATGAGGGTTATGGATTGGCATGAACTTGGTCCTTTTGGAGCATCTGAGCAAAGGAGGATAAAGTCCAAGTTTGACTTCCTTTGACTGGATTTTTGACCAACTCGTTCTTTTTGTGCTAACTTGTTTTTGTTTCTTGAAAAGATTATAGAGCACCTAAATTCATTAAAGAGATATACATGGAGAAATTTATTCTTCCTTTTTCATTTTTTTTTCTTTTTTCTTAGGCCTACTAGCCGCCTCAATGTGACTTTCAACTACTAGGTCTTCCTAGGCATCTCAAAGGAGGTTTTCACCTAGGATCTTTCCTTTTTATCTCATTTTCTATTTTTTGACTACCTCATGGATGTTTTCAATAAGTGAGACAATCTTAGCCACCTCAAAAGGGTTTTTCACTTGTGATTTTATTCTTTTCTTTTTTCTCTTTTTCCATTTTTAATTTTTTTTTCTATAATACTCTACTTGAAAAAACAAAATCTCTTTCAAGTATAGGAATACCTCTAATGGAGCCCTGTGCACATCAATATGAAATATGTAATCATGTGTAGGCTTGAAAGATAGAATTTGACATGTACCTGAATATGAGAGACCAACTTCTTTAACTAAAATGATATGAAGTATTGTTGAAGAAGAGTGTGTTTCTGCAACTTAATGACTGTTTGGAACCATATTTCAATATAGCTGTGATGTCCTTGGTGCACTTGCTGATTTCGATCATCTTGGATGTCTTCTTCCTCTATGAAATTCGGATCTTCCTCTTTTTGTTTATTATTCTCTTGAACACATATATGATATAATGGTGAACAAAATGTAGCTTTCTCAATCTCTGATTTTCATTTCTTCTCTTCATCAAGTGCAACCCATGATTCTTTGGTAGTCTCATTTGAATCTTATTTTTCTAAATGTTGTCCTTCAATGACATCAAGTGAATCACTTTTTTTCAATACTCTTCCTACGCTAAGATGGATACCATTCAGATCAAGAGGAGATGTTTGGTAGTATTGTACCTCAACATTGTACACAGGCTGAGCTACTTCATTGTATGGGTTTGAAAATGATGGTACAGGTATTTGAGTGGGAGTGGATATTTGTGGTGAAAATGGATGGTAGGGATAACATGGAGTTTGGTATGGAGCATATTGAGGAAAATATTGAGGATATTGTGGATTTTGTCCCACAAGGGTCTTTCCAAACTTGTTTCCAAGGTTGGTTTTAGGGTTGAGATGACCAAGGTTTCCAAGGAGGGATTGTGTTCCAATTACTTTGAGATGGATGTGAATAGGCTTGAAATTTTGAGTTAGGTTAATTATCCATACCAGGTTGACTAGGATTCCATGGTTCTATTGGAGCTACATAATAGATTTTCTTTGGTGATTGACTTGCTCCACTTTCTTCTTGCTACAATTCCTTCAACCTTGGTAATGATGGACAATATTTTGTAGCATATGATTCTGCATGGATAACAAAAATATCAACATCTTATTTTTTTCTTATTTTGCATTCTTAACATTTCTTCTTGGTCACTTAGATTTGTAATAATTTATGTTTAAGGTTATCAAGAAAATTTCAAATTTCAGCGTGACTTACAAAATTTGAAGTTGATTTACTTACTCTTTCCCTTCCTCTTCACATGTGCTTGCATGTTTCACAAATTTCTTGAAATGATAATTGATATACGTCTCCTCTACTCATGAGATTAAGGATATCAATACACTAATCCATAATTGTTCTAAGTAAGAGGGTTTTTAGTGTGTCAAATCCTAAATAATGTTAATTTTCCCTCTTAGAATTATACATAAACCTCTCTATTTGATCCTCAAAGCTCTCATCTTATTTTTCATTCATTCTAAAAAAGTCTTATTTAAGATCATGATCTTTATATTTTTCTAGAAATATCTTTTGCATATCATTTCATGATCTTATTTAATTAGTACTTAAACTCATGAACCATTTAAGACCTATATCCTTCAATGTTGCTGGAAGTAATCTCAACTTTTTAGTGTTTTTTAAGTAACCATAATACTTGCAAAGTATTTCAAATTCAAAGAGAAAGGTTTCTGCATCCTTTTACATCATACCACGGAAGTTGGGAATGAAAGATGGAGGTATGTTCTTCATATGCACACTGGCATCAATATATTGAATGGGAAATCCAAGAGGATCTTCTTCATTTTCATCGTCCCCATCTATTTTTTCTACCTTCTCTTCTGCCGTTTTTCTTGTACCTGCAAAAGTGGATGGTGATGTGGTTCTTACTTGGGGGGGTGGGGGGGGGCTGCTTTTGTAGAAGTATTTTTAATTTTTTTTGAATAAGAATGATAATTCAATATAATTTTATTATTTTGAAATGAAATATGCCTAATGAAAATATTGTTGTGTTTTTGTAGAAAGAAAAGAAATGGATCAAGTAGGGAAGAAAAAAATGTGTAATTTGACAACTCCCTCACAACGGTGCCAAAATGTGATGAGCCCTAGTATTGCAACAAGAATGTTGCAACTCCCAAGGCTACCAAATTTAATTATCAACCCCAAGTTCGTACAAACATAAAAGGTGTCGACACTATATGTGCAACATACAATGTGTCCTTATTTTGTTGATCTGATGTAATGGAGTGAATGCCATGAAATCAAAGCCTAAAATAATCACAAAAATGTAAGTGTTGCTTTGAAAATAAATTAATCCGAGGGAAGAACAATAATTTGTAATTTAATTCCTACGAGCGTGAATTTAAATAATCTACTTTGTGAAAACGCATGTCCTAAGTGGTGTTAATTATTCTTCCTCAATCATGTATTTAGATCCTAGGGGTTAGTATTAATGCCTAAGAGACAAAAAATAAGCTTTGGGAGCAATTTTGGTAATGTTTACATGTTATATAAGATTGTTACAAGAAGTTCTATTTTTTCTACAGGAAGTTATGTTTGGGAGGTAACTCACCAAATGACTAATTAAATCAAATGAAAATTGGATGGGAAATTTTTTTATTAAGTAGGATGTCATAGGTCTCCATTTGAAGTGGAATAACTCCAAAATACCCATGTTCACACGTGCTAAAAAATAACAAAAAATTACTACTCCAAAACTGGAAATTCAAGAACTAGTCTGCTAGTTAACCTATCAAATGCCTAACCTAATGAAGTGAAAATTAAATGGGGTGAATTTTGTTATTAACTTGAATTTTTTTATGATGTAATAATTGTGGAATCCACTCAAATGAAGCTCATTAACCCATTCTAAAAAAGAGCAGAAAATTACTATTGTTTCGCTAGAAGGAATTTTCACAAATCCTATATTCGTGAAATAGTAGCCAAATACAAGTAGATCAATGATGAAGATTACCTTCAAAATTTATTATAATTATTAATAATTCTTTTGAATTTGTAAATAACCTTAAAAATAACTTTTTTCAATCATTTAAATCAATCCTACAACAAGCAAAGCATCAATACTAAATACAGAAATAGACAAAACAAGAATAAGAGATTCATGTGAATAAGAAGTGAAAAGAACATAAATAAATTATGCAAGAGGGCTTTGAGGCTTCTATGATGGTGAATCTGAAGGATACTGAGAATCCTATGGAAGAAACCAAGCCTTAGACGCTGAAAATGGCACCAAACTTTATTATTAAATCAATCCATGTACATCCCTACAAAGAAATGAAAATAGAGCTCCTAAAAATAGTTTTTTCCACAATACGACTAAGAAGTACATTCCCCTAGAGGCTAATTCGAATTTGTACTTATGAAAATTGATGGGGAATAATTTTTGTTGAAAGGAGGAATTTTTCCCCTCCAATATCCCTCAAATAGTAGATTTGGTTCCCAACACTAGGATTTTTCATTAAATGAGAGGGAACACATTCCTATGTTTTCTCAATCATTGGAGTTCCATAATATCTCAATAATATCATGATATTTTGTTCATTTACTCTAGAATATTGATCCTCCTGTAGAAGAAAGTCCCGAAATTATCTCCTTCTCCAAATCTTCATAATCTGTCCAAGATTCTCACAATAGTATTAAAAAATAAATAATATTGGGCACAAATATGGAATTATCTCTAAACATTCCTAAGAAAATATTAAATCTTAAAAAACATTATTATGTGTCAAAGGAGAGATTTAATATATCCTTTATGTGCCTAAGAAAGGTTAGATGTGCCTTAATTTATCTATAATTTAAAGGCCCATCACTATTCACAATATAATTATAACAATTGAGATTTGAATGCTATTTAGATTTCCACTGTGGGAAATGAGACGCTTTGTCCAAAAACTAGGATTTAGCTATGTGAAATCATAGGACATGGGGATCCATTCAATAATTAAATACCAACTATAGAGAAATTGGAGAGAAAAACCCTATTCCATGTCGATATTTACCCATATTTGTTTTATAAACTTTGGTAATAATTATAGAAAATATAATTTATAAGCAATACATAATATATTTGCTCAAAATTCTCACACTTTTCTCTCTCTCATACTTAGATGTGCCATTACATGACCCAAAATTGATCCTTCTAATGCTCTACAGAGGTGTGGAGTTGTGCAACAAGACTTCATTGTTCAGAGCACAACTTTGTGGCTTGCAGAAATTATTGTGCAAATAGAGCATTCTCAAATAATGAAAAAATGCGGACCTTTCACAAAGAAGCAGGAAGTATGTCGTTATGATAATATTACCCTTGTTTTATACAACAATATACAGAATATATCAATAATCCTTCTGTTTAAATCCTTCCAATATATTGTTACAATTTGACTCCTTCGAATACGTATCAATTTTTATTATCATTATAATTCTTGTTGTGTTTTTTATTCCTATTTGTATTATTTTATAGTAAAATTCTTATACATTTAAATATTATAAAAAAAATCAAACATAAGAAAACGAGTGAAATAACATACAAACATAAAAATATGCCTAACTTTTAGTGTTGGAAATATGATGCAGAGTGTTGTCCTTGATGGCAACCCACTGAATGAAGATGAAGACATGCGACTGTTGACATGTGTTGTCCTTGATGGAAAACCACCTGATGAAGTTATTATTTACTTGTTGGAGTTGGTAGATGATGTAAATCTGATATGAAATGATGTTTGTTAAGCAATCTGATGCTGAGTGTTGTCCTTGAATGGCAACCCACTTGATGAAGATGATGGCAACTTACTTGATGAAGTTGTGCTTGATAGAATATGTCTTGATGGGCTATGTTCTTGATGGGCTAAATATGATGTATCTACGGTGTGTACGAAGGAAATGGAGAAAGAAATTCGGCCGTATACTAATTCTATGATGAAAAAAGAGTATGTCTCTAGGCGCCTACAGATTGGCCCTAGAAGTCGCGTATGCACGCGGAAAAGAATGTTAAGTCGCGTATGGGCAAGCGCGCTCAAGTGCAAAAACGGGGATAACCATAGTATTGACCCATTGTATTGGGTAATGATTCGCCTAATTGACCCCGTCCAGGAATACCATCGGATGGAATGTGGTTTTGGCTCATGGTATTGAAAAAGGGTAAACCTATATAAAAAGAAGAAATTCATTGTGCAAATCATGGGTGTGATGGCAAGATGTCTGAGCTTAAATGAATACATCTCTCTGAAGGATATCTGAATGGAAAGGGTTACAGTTGAATGATAGATATGAATGCATGATGCTCCAATGAAGAAATGATGAAGAAAAGAATCTAGATCTAGAATGTATTTGTATCTACCGGATCTACTTATGGAAGCTTAGATGCGAAATAAGGCGAACATCATGCGAGAAGTAAAAGGGTAAATATGAATTGAATATACGATGCGAAGAAGTATGCTGCTCTATAATGATTGAAGATCTATACGTTACTTCGTTGCAGAGGAAGCGCGTATATACGCGTCTTCGCTGAAGAGAAAGTGCGTATGCGCAATGAAATATGTACAGAGGTATACGCTGGTTTGTGTGAACGGAAGCGCGTATATACGCGACATCAGTGAAGTGAAAGCGCGTATGCAAACTAGGGTTTGCTGAAGTCTGTGGTAAGAAATGTCTGATCTGTTCTGCTGGTTTATTGATATCTGTCAGCGAGTTATATGTATCTGTTTCATGATTAACTGTGCTTAAAAGTATGGAAAGGGTTCAGTCTGAAAATATGATGAAATGTAGCCTGCAAGTGGTGTCCTAAAGAAAGCTTTGGATCCAGTGTGAAAATTGATGAAACGTGGTCCATAAAGGTGCTAAGGGTTGTAGCCTTCAGTCAGGGGGTTGTAGCTCCCTTCCAGGTGAGGCTGGTAAACGAGAGCAGGGGGTCGTAGCTCCCTTCCAGGAGAGGCTGGTAAACGAGAGCAGGGGGTTGTAGCTCCCTTCCGGGAGAGGCTGGTAGCGAGTCGGGGGGGTCGTAGCTCCCTTCCCGGAGAGGTTGGTAAACGAGCGCGGTGGGTGCACGCGTCTTTGGTGAAAGATGCCTTTTGACACATATGTTGTAAGATGTTTTCTCTATAATAAAATATTGAAGAAGATTTCGAGCAAGCTGAGGCGGTGGTTTCCGACTTGGGTTTCCACCTAAAAATCCCAGTGTTCATGTGATGCTTTGTGTGATGGTTTATTCTGTTGTTACTACACATGTTTACTGTTTACTTAACATCAGATGAATGAATATTGCAAAGAACTAAGTTAATAAATATCTGCATATTTAGATCTCTGCTAATACGCGAGTTGCATGAAGGATATCCGCGTATATACGTGAGTTTACTAAAGGAAAGTAGCGTATGGGTTTTAGAGAGTGAAAAAGTAAAAAGTTTTGAATATGCTGTAAATAATGATTCACCCCCCCTCTCAGTATTTTTCCCAACAATTGGTATCAGAGCAGGTTCTTCTGCAGAAGCTTGATCGCTTGAAGAAGATCCGTCGCAATGGGAAGTCAAGAAGGAGTGATGTCTATAAAGCCACCTCTATTCAATGGAAGCAATCTGATATTCTGGAAGGTACGAACAAAAGCATATCTGCAAAGTCTTGGTGTAGATGTATGGGCAATCGTGGAAGAAGGTTATCAATACCCGGCAAGTATTCCTACTGATGCAGCTGAAAGAAAGAAGTATGAAATCAATGCCAAAGCAGTGAATGTCTTATTGGGAAGCATGTTTGAATCAGAATTTGCTAAAGTGATGCAGCTACATTCGGCAAAAGAAATATGGGACAAAATCATTCTAAGCTATGAAGGAGACACAAAGGTAAAAAGTGCAAAACTCCAAACTCTTAGAATTGAATATGAAAATTTGAAGATGCATAGTGATGAAAGTGTTGCCAGTTTCTTTCTTCGTCTAGATGATATTGTAAATTGGATGAGAAATTTGGGTGAAACCATAACCGATATTACTCTGGTGGAAAAATTCTTAAGATCCTTGACTTCAAAATTTGACTCTAAAGTTTCAGTTATTGAAGAAAGGCAAGATCTACAAACTCTTACTATTGTTCAATTACATGGTATTCTGACTGCTTTTGAAATGAGACAAGGAGGTCCTTCTCAAATCAAAGAAGCTGCTTTTAAGGTATCTACAAACTCAGGAGGAAATGAAGGAAGATGAAAATTTTCTATGCTTCACTTTCCATACGCGGGTTATATTAACAAAAGTCGCGTATACATGCGAGTTTCATTAGACACAGTCACGTATGCATTGATGATAAGAGAATTTATATGCTAGCTGAAGATCTTGAGTAGAGGCTCAGGGGGAGTAACAGTCTGATTGTTAATAACTGTATTATTGACTCTATATCAGCTTAATTTCTCATTTTTAAATAATGATGACATGATACTTGGTTACTTATGTTGAAGATTATGGATGAGTCTTGGTTGCTTGATGATGAAGAGTATTCGTTGCTGAGATGAAAGTCTTATAAATCAAAGATAAGGACAGATCATGCAGAGATTGTTGCTGATGAATTGCTGATAAAGGTATTCAAGTTGCACTAGTTAAGGAGGAGCACTAGTTCAGGGGGAGCAGCAGGTTGAATACTAATGATTTCATTGTTGGCAATATGACTGCTTATTCTTGGTTATTGTGATACTCATGCTTAATGATGACTTGGTACATGGTTTATTATGATGAGATTTTGATCCCGGTTTACTGAAAAGTATCTTTTGTGTTCACACATGGATGAGTTGGAAGTCGTTTGATTCAGAAATAAATCATGTAGAGCTTTGTTACTATGGTTGAGATATTTTGCCTACATATGTTACTTCATGTTAAATCTTGAAGATCTTGATGATATTGGACCACATGGATGATTGCTTGACACATATTTGAAGATGTTGTTTTGGTATGATAATCTCTCTTGGAAAGATTGTATTGATGCTGCAAAGAATATGAAGGCTTGGTTACTAATGTTCTTATGCTACAACCGTTGGATGACGCTTGAAGACACAACTGCACTGTTCTATCTATCTGTAGTCCAGGGAAGCATTCAAAAGAAGCTGAACACTGTCTTTTTCTCACAGAGGATCAGATCTGGTTAAAATTTATAAGATGGAATTGGATACGCGGGTTTCCTGAAACACAGTCGTGTATATACGCGAGTTCATGCACAGAAAACCGCGTATGTATGATTGCTGACATTTTTTAGTTTGGAGTCAGCTCTCCTCAGCACAGCTGCAGTGCTGTTTGGTATCTCTGATACTATCGGGTATCTCAGGTGGTGTTCCAGTTCTCATAATTCTATTTCTAGTGATTCGATGAAGATGTTTTGATCATTTGTTGGTGAAAGTGTTCAGGACGCACAAACTAAGGGGGAGCCTTAGTCATATTGAAAGGATGCTTTGATACACAGATTCAGGGGGAGCATTAGCTTTGCTGAGTATAATGCATTGTTGGCATTATGGTGGTTTTGATATATGATCTCTCTTGAGGTCTTTCTGGTGTTGGTCTTAAAGTCATATTTGTAATTTGATGAAAAGGTCTTGTTAAGACCCATGATGTAAAATTGTAATATTCAGTCATGTGAGGACTTGTAAAATTTGTAAACCCACTTGGTTGGGTAGCTGAGTCAAATTTTGTAAACTCACTTGGTTGAGTAGCTGAGTCAAATTTGTAAACCCACTTGGTTGGGTAGTTGAGTCTCATATGTAAATCCACTTGGATGGATATTTGATGTAAGTATGAGTCATTGGTGATAGGATATTCATAGAGTCATGTACTTCATTGAAAAATATGTTTGAAGATTCAGCATGAACTCAGGGGGAGCTTGGTCACTTCAGTATGTATCAGATCTGCAGAATGCTTCTTCCACATGAGGAAAAAAGGGGGAGAGTATGTTAGTTCTTGATCCGCCCTTTGCCCTTGATGTCAAAGGGGGAGAGTGACATGGTGTTTGAATGAAGAGAAAGAATGGTGGAGAGAGTACCTATCTGTTGTAATGATCAAACACCATCGTGGTTGCCATCAAGTCCAAAGGGGGAGATTGTTGGCAATATGATGCAGAGTGTTGTCCTTGATGGCAACCCACTGAATGAAGATGAAGACATGCGACTGTTGACATGTGTTGTCCTTGATGGCAATCCACCTGATGAAGTTATTCTTGACTTGTTGGACTTGGTAGATGATGTAAATCTGATATGAAATGATGTTTGTTAAGCAATCTGATGCTGAGTGTTGTCCTTGAATGGCAACCCACTTAATGAAGATGATGGCAACTTACTTGATGAAGTTGTGCTTGATAGAATATGTCTTGATGAACTAAATATGATGTATCTACAGTGTGTACAGAAGGCAATGGAGAAAGGAATTCATCATGTGCTAATTCTATGATGAAAAAGAGTATGTCTCTAGGCATATATGGATTGGCCTAGGGGAAGTCGCGTATGCACGCGCAAAAGAACGTTCCAAGTCGCATATGGGCAAAAGCGCTCAAAAAGTGCAAAACCAGGGGTAACCACCATAGTATTGACCCATTGTATTGGGTAATGATTCGCCTAATTGACCCCGTCCAGGAATACCATCGGATGTAATGTGGTTTTGGCTCATGGTATTGAAAAAGGGTAAACCTATATAAAGGGAAGAAATTCATTGTGCAAATCATAGTGTGGGTGCAAGATGTAGGCTTGAATGAATACTTCTCTCTGATAGATACGAATGGAAAGGGTTACACTTGGTAAGTAAATCTGAATGCTTGTAATTACCATGATGAAAGAGGATCTGAATGCGTTAAATACTTGTATCTGCTAGATCTGTTTATGGAAGGCTTAGATCTGAGATGAGGTGAACATCTGTCTGAAGTAAAAGGGTAAATCTGAACTGAATATCTGATCTGAAAAAGTATGCTGCTCTATAATAATTGAAGATATATACGTTAGTTCGCCGCAGAGGAAGCGCGTATATACGCGGCTTCGCTGAAGAGAAAGCGCGTATGCACAATGAAATATGTATAGAGGTATACGCTGGTTTATGTGAACGGAAGCACGTATATACGCGACATCAGTGAAAGGAAAGCGCGTATGCAAACTAGGGCTTGCTGAAGTCTGTGGTAAGAAATGTATGATCTGTTCTGCTGGTTTTCTGATATCTGTCAGTGAGTTATGTGTATCTGTTTCATGGTTGACTGTTCTTAAAAGTATGGAAAGGGTCCAGTTTGAAAATATGATGAAACGTAGCCTGCAAGTGGTGTCCTAAAGGAAGCTTTGGATCCAGTGTGAAAATTGATGAAACGTGGTCCATAGAGGTGCTGAGGGTTGTAGCCCTTCGATTGGGAGTGGTAGCTCCCTTCCCGAGGTAGCTGGTAAACGAATCGGTTGTAGCTCCCTTCCAGGTGAGGCTGGTAACGAGATCAGGGGGTCGTAGCTCCCTTCCAGGAGAGGCTGGTAAACGAGTCAGGGGGTTGGAGCTCCCTTCCAGGAGAGGCTGGTAAACGAGCGCAGGTGGGTGCCTGCGTGCTGGTCAAGTCTGCGCCAGCACATACGTTGTAAGATGTTTTCTCTATAATAAAATATTGAAGGCTGAGCAACTGCAGCGGTGGTTTTCTCCCGACTTGGGTTTCCACCTAAAAATCCTGGTGTTCATGTGTGATACTTTGTGTGATGGTTTATTCTGTTCTTACTGCACATGTTTACTGTTTATTGAACATCTGATGAATGAATATTGCAAAGAACTAAGATAATAAATATCTGCATATTTAGATCTCTGCTAATACGCGAGTTGTATGAAGGATATCCGCGTGTATATGCGAGTTTACTAAAGGAAAGTAGCGTATGGGTTTTAGAAGTAAGAAAAAGTAAAAAGTTTTGAATATACAGTAAATACTGATTCACCCCCCCCCCCCCCCCTCTCAGTATTTTTCCCAACATTTAGTCCAAGACGTAGTTATTATCCTCTCTTTTTCCACCCTTATAATTGAGATCCATATTGTGAAACAATTCTTAGAATTATTATAATTTCAAATTTTATTTCCATAGAGGACTCTTCGAAAAACAATTTAGTATAGATTGAAAACCAGCAGTTAGCATACCTACATTAGTTTTTTTCAAACAAAAATTTTACATAGGCATGTTTCCCATTGAAAACTCACATGTACCTTCAAAATACACCAAAAAAATATAAATATGTACCAAATTGTAAGGTTTTGGGTTGGATTTATAGGTTTTATAGGTTAGTGACCAATAGTAATAACTAACTATCCCAATTATCATCTAATGATATGAAAGGAAACACCTTTCTGTTAGCAAAATTATGTCATACTTTGCATGAAATTCCTTCTTCAGAGTTTATGGCAACTCCCCATTCAATATACCATCATTCCCTAATTTATTTACATTTCCATATTATATAGAAGAAAAATATGTGTTCTCAGTCCATTGATGTGTTGAGTAGGGATCAAGAAGAGAATACCTTCAATGACTGAAGAGAAGGAATAAAATTTGTTGTCCTAAGTAGCTGGCTTAAGGTAGGTATCATATTTATTTTATATAATTGTTCATTTGGATCAATAGATGATTCATTTCTTTCTCCCAAATCGGTGTTTATTGTTGAATTCTTAGTTGAAGTGAGAGGAGGGGGGGTGAATCAGTTCAATATATACATCAGCTTTTTAAATTTTCATCAGCTTATTTACAGCTTACTTTTGTATTCAACCTTAGTATATGGATAGTCTTAATATGTTGTAGCAAGTATTAAATTAATGTGACATTAAACTTATTATGAGAGTAGTAAACATTAAGCAGATTTGATAGATCATCTTAGCACACATGCAACACAGATAGAGACAATAGATATAAGTGGAAACCCATAAAGGGAGAAAACCACATCTTATTATTTTTGTGATGCAAACGTAGGCTCCAACTCCCTCTCACCACTGTTTTTCTACATGCACCAACCTATAGGAGGCTCCAACCTTAGTTCTGCAAGCTACAACTTGTAAGGAAGCTCCAACTCCCTTCAATTTTTCTGCAGGCACCAACCTACAAGAGGCTCCAACCTTATTCAGCTACAACTGACAGCTATCAAGCTTCAACTTGATAGGGAAGCTCCAACTTCCTAAATTTATCACAAGAAATGTTTGTTGATTTACTTCAAATATCAGCTCTGTTCAGTAGCATCTCTTTCTGCTTCTCTCTTCCTTATCTTCTCTACCTAAATCTTCTATGCTTTTCATTCTCTATCCTTACTCTCTCTTACATCTCTGTGCATATCAATGTGATATTATATATAGAGTTCATCACATGACTCTTTACATTCCTCAGGGAATTTGAAGTGAATAGTCCTTACTTTTTGACTTCTCTCTTCTCATTTCTTTATCCAACTCAATTAAAATTATAATGATATGTACAAATTTCCATGCTACAGTGGGATTTTTCTTTTCCTTAGGATACTTTCCTTTGCATCACAAGCAATAAAAAATTTACATTTTCAATTACACATTTCAATTCCACTCACCTCCTTTTTTGGACTTTGGCTTTACTAGATTTTCCTTTTCTGCTACTGCTGAGTGACTGTTCTGTATATTTTGGTTCACCTCTATGTCTATTCATCTTTTCACTATACTTGAGTGCACCAGCTACATATATAACTGTTTTTCAAGTTTTATTCTCAAATACATATGAATCTGGGTGATGTCTGTTCATTACCATCTATGTTCTCTGGCTACCTGTCTACATTCTCTGTTCATATATGAGTTTACACATAATGGTTTGAAACTCACATTACAATTTCAATTCATCTTTGTCCCTGTACCATTTTTCTTCTGCTGTCTCTCGCTCTTTCATTCTTGCAGGCTCTTGTAATAAAACCAATCTCATTTCATATAGGTTTTTACTTTAGCATAGTATATAAATATATATCGTAATGTATGCATATTCCCCGATTCAAACATTGAAGCTATTAATAAACTGTGGCTTTTAGCATCCAATCATAAGCATTTCGCACTGTATAATTGAATCCTCGTATTCAAATGTCAAAAGACTATAATATTAACGCCTATTCTCCTTTACGAATCTCTACTTAACCCATGCTAGGCCACATATTTTTATTCCGATTATTTAATAATCAACAATTAAACGCTGACCCATACCTTGTTAGACACCTTGCAACTTTATTCATGATCTAACGGTGGATAATTCATGTCTTTTTCAACCTTTGATCGAACGGAAATCGCGCATTCAACTTGCATGAGGGTTGATATTCAATAGTTGTGCCATGGACTAGGCCCCAGCAATAACGTTCGTCTCCATCTGACGGTTGTTATCACATCACGCCGCCTCATTTGATCGAACGGATATCGCTCGGCGAAGATGCGCAAACAATAATGCGCGATGGCACGTAGTAAGAGCGGTTTTTCAAATTCGCTCAGGGACAGGTGTCGCCCGTCCTGTGGAATCTCTCCCAATCTCTTGAATACCACCCACCATGTAAAGGTGGTGTGATGAAAACTAGAAACCACCTTTATTGTTCACTCTTCGTGGTTCTGCCCCTTTACTCCAGGTTATGTCCTCATTGTTCACTAGTCAGAGTTCCGTTCCCTTTTGGCTCAGGGTTTCATTCAACGCTTCATCGTTTTATTTTATTCTTGGCTCACCTTATCACTCCACCATTCGATCACCCATCGAGCCCATTCGTCAGTCCTCTATACTCTGTCTGCAATGATATCTCAAGGTGCTATCCCCAAGCCTCACATCTCTTACGAAATCCTCAATCTCATATTCTCGCCCTTACATGCTGATGGCAATTCAAACCCTCATTCTATTCAATCAATTTGATTCGAACTTTTTCAGCACTTCTGTGGTACGCTGTCCCTTTGATTCTCAGTTAGAGACTACCCAAATCTTTAATACATTGTGCTCCTTTGGCTCTTCAATCCTCTGATTCATCGTGATCCTTGACTCACAAGTTTGGTTTTCAAACTGTGCCTTTTCTCATTATTAGTTTCTTCGACCACTTCATGGTTTCCTTGCCATTTAAGCAATGCTCCAACTCATTCCCAAACATATTAAGTCTTTACCACAGGGTTTTAGTCTTTAATCAAGGTCTATGCCATACAAACTTAATTAATGAATAATTTATCAATAATTCATCTGCAAATTGTATTAAACTCCTTCAAACCCTTTCAACTTCAATGTTTTGTCTCTAATTCCTCTGTATTCGTTGCCTCTACCTCTGCCTCTGTTGCTTGACCTCTGCCTCTACCGCTCTCTGTAAATGCACTCGTCCTTTGTTCTTCTCTGTTGACCTTTGCCATCAATGACAACATTTCCAACAATCTCCCCCTTTGGCATTGATGGCAATACTCTTCCTCTGCTTGCCTTATAGAAGCCCCTTTTTTCTTTTCCTTCCCCTTTGACAGCAATGGCAAAGGGTTGTTCATTGCTTTCTGCATTTCCTATCTTTGATATCTTCTGAATTTGTACCCTGCTGCTCCAAACTTTGGATTAAATCTAAAATTTTGACCCTTTAGCCTTTTCATTAACTCTTTTATGTTGGATGTATTCTTTCCATAATCCTTTGACCCAGAGGACCTGTTTCATGCTTTCCCTATTGGCTGATCTACCCCTGGAATGATATTTGCGTTTATGTTCTCCCCCTGAAATTGTTCTTTCTCTTTATATCAGAGAGTAGCATCTACAGATACTACTCCTAGTCTATCTCTCACATATTCAAATGGTTCTCTAGCAATAGGTTTGGTAAATATATCTGTTGTTTGTTCTTTTGTTGGCACATACTCTAGCTTTAATATGTTCTGAGCCACTTTTTCTCGGAGAAAATGATACTTGATTGGGATATGTTTAGTTTTTGAGTGAAGAACAGGATTTTTTGATATACTTATAGCACTTGTATTATCACATTTTATTAAGATAGGTTCATCAATGCTTACCTTCATGTCTTGGAGGGTTTGCTTCATCAAAATGACTTGTGTACAGCATGCTTCTGCTGCTATATATTCTGTTTCTGCTGTAGATAGAGAGATAGATGTTTGTTTCTTGCTTAACCATGCCACTAGACTTTCTCCTAGATAGAATGCACATCCACTTGTACTTTTCCTGTCATCCACACAGCTGGCCCAATCTGCATCTGTGTATGCTATCAAAGTGAATTTTTTTCCTTTATGATGCCAAATCCCATACAGTGTTGTTCCTTGTAGATATCTTAATATTCTTTTTACTACAAGAAGGTGATTTTGTTTAGGTGCTGCTTGATATCTAGCCACTAGTCCTACTACTAGCATGATGTCTGGTCTTGATGCTGTCAGATACAATAGACTTCCTATCATGGATCTGTAGAGTTTTTGATCTATATCAGTAGATCCATCATCAACACACAGCTTGCATCCCATGATCATGGGAGTTGATACAGGTTTTCAGTCCTCCATTTTGAATTTTTTCAACATTTATTTTAAGTATTTTTCCTATGAGATGAATGTACCTGTGTTCTTTTGCTAAATTTGAAGTCCTAAGTAGAAACTGAGTTCTCCAATTATGGACATCTCAAACTCTGATTTCATATCCTTAGCAAACCCTTTTTCCAGTTCATCTCTGTTGCTTCCAAACATAATGTCATCAACATACACTACAACAATCAGGAGTTCATTTCCATGGGCTTTTATGTATAGATTGTTGTCTACTCCACCTCTCTTAAAGCCTTATTTTCGCAAAAAATTATCCATTATTGAGTACCAAGCACGAGGAGCCTGTTTCAGTCCATATAGAGCCTTCTTCAGTCTGCACACATAGTCTTCTTTGTCTGGTAAAGTGAAACCTTCTATTTGTTCCATGTAGACTTCTTCTTGTAGATCTCCATTCAGAAATGCAGATTTCACATCCATTTGATATACCTTGAAGTCTTGGTGGCATGAAAAGGCCAAAAACATTCTGATGGCTTCCATTCTAGCTACAGGAGAAAAAATTTCATCATAATCAAGTCCTTCGATTTGTGAGTATCCTTTGCAAACTAGTCCGGCTTTATTCCTGATTACCTGTCCTTGCTCATTCATTTTATTCTTGAATACCCATTTTGAGCCAATGATATTTTTCTCAATTGGTCTAGGAACTAGTTCCCAGGTATTTTTCTTCTCAATTTGGTCCAATTCTTGATTCATTGCATTTACCCAATACTTGTCCTTGCAGGCTTATTCAAATCTCTTTGGCTCTATCTGTGATAACATGGCTATGTATACCTCTTCTGTTTGTTCTGTTAGCTGCCTTCTTGTCTGGACCCCTGCTTTCTTGTCTCCTATGATCTGATCTTCCAGATGACTCTTCTAAGTGTATCTTGAGGGGGCTTTTGAGCTCAGCTCTACATCTTCTATTGGTTTGCTTGTTTCATCATAATTCTATTTTTATTCTTCATGGTTGTCTGATGGACTGCAGCAGTCTGTATCTCTTGTATTGTTTGGAAGTTCTTCATCAAATCTCACATCAATACTTTCAATTATTTTTCAAAGAGTCTTGTTGTAGCACCTGTACCCTTTACTTTTGGAAGCATATCCTATAAAAATCCCTTGATCTACTCTTGCATCAAATTTCCCAAGATTTTCATCATTATTCTTTATATAACATTTGCTTCCAAAAATTCTAAAATGTTTGATTGAAGCTGGCTTTCCATGCCATAGTTCATAGGGAGTCTTGTCACTACTTGGCCTTAAGCAAGCTTTATTAAGGATATGCACCGCTGTATGTACTACTTCTGCCCAGAAGGTTTGAGGAATATTACTCTCTTGCATCATGGCTCTAGAAATTTTTTGAACTGATATGTTTTGTCTCTCTGCTACTCCATTCTGCTAAGGTGTCCCTACAATAGTAAATTGTTGTTTTATGCCATATTCATTGCGCAGATCTGCAAATTCATAATTTGTGAATTCACCTCCTCTGTTCGATCTGATGCATTTTAGCTTGCATCCTGTCTGATTTTCTGCTAATGCTTTGAATATTTTGAATTTGTCCAGAGCTTTCGATTTATTCTTGAAAAAAGCAAACCATGTCATTCTGGAGAAATCATCTATTATCAACATAAAGTAGGATTCTCCACTTGGTGTTTTAGTTATTGCAGGTCCAAACATATCCATGTGCACAAGCTGGAGTGGTCTTCTTGTTGATAACTCATCTTTGGCCTTAAAGGATGTGCATGTTTGTTTACCCAATTGACAAGATTTGCATATGGTATTAGAAGGTCTTTTTATTTCTGGCATGTCTCTGACCGCTTTCTTCTTGCTCAGTATGATGATATGATTGAAGATGAGATGTCCCAATCTCCTATGCCATAAGCATGACTCCTCAAGTTTGCTAATATGGCATGCTTCATGTTTCTCTTTTACGATGTAAACATTGCTCTCTTTTCGAACACCTTTGAGCAGAGTCTTACCTATGGTGCTTGATCTAACTTCAAAGTCTTGTGCTCTGAAAAGAACTTCGCAGCATATATCACACATTTGACTGACACTCAGCAAATTTGCCTTCATCCCATCTACGAATAGTACATCTTGGGCTTTACTTCTACCATTATCTAAGTTGACTGAGCCCTTTCCCTTGATTTTTCCTGATTTATCATTGCCAAAAGTAACATTACCAGTTTTCTTTTCATCAAAATTTATAAATTTTCTCTTGTCTCCAATCATATGTTTTGAGCAGCCACTGTCCATATACCATTGGCTTTTCATATCTTGAGCAGTTAGAGCTAGGTCCCACTTATTCTCCTTCTTTTTCCACTGGAGGCATCCTTTTGTTTGGTATCTTTTGTGAGATGATGAATCACATCCTTTCAGAGGACATTTGGAAGGCATATGTCCAACTTGATTGCATATACAACATTTGATCATAGATTTTGCAGAATTGTGAGTATGAACAAAATTTCTTTGATTCATAAACCTTCTTGAGGTGTTGAACATCAATATTTGTCCATACTTTCTACATTCAATAATTTTATGGCCAAATTCCTTACAATAAAAACAATAACCATAGAAATTATTTGCATACCTGATGTAAGGTTGTTTTCTCCATTTGTTTGTTTGAAACAGTCTCTTCACTGTTTGCATCTTTTGCTGGTTTAAATTACTCCTCCTTGCATGACAATATGCAGCAATGTGTCCCTGCTTGTGGTAGACATAACAAGTGGCATTCTTCATATGAGGAAAGAATCTCCTTTCATGGCTTTCAAATTTGACCTACTCAGGGGCATATAAATCTTTTCTTGTTGTTTGAGTATTTCTTTCATTCTTTTTTATTAGAGGATTTTTATGGGTTTTGTCTCCTTCCTTACAAGTTTCTTCTTTTGTAGGCACTATTTGGGCTGCTTCATCATCCTTCTTTGCTTTTACAAAAATAATCTCTTTGTTTTCCTTATCTTTGTTTTTACTTGATTCTCCTTCATAACCTATTCCAGTTTTTATCATAGGCGATCTTTGAGCAACCAGAATTTCATTCAACTTACTAGAGCTTGTTTTTTGAGAAGAGTTTATAACCACTTTCCTTTGAGCATTTTCTAATTTCTTCGTGAGACATACTACTTCTTCTTCCAACTTTTCTTGTTCCTGAGTTTTTTCCTTGATTTTCTTAAGTAACATGTCCTCTATATTTAGCTGCATCAGGACTTCTGAGTTTTGTTCTTCTCGTACATACTTGAGGAGAGTATCCTTTTGTTTTCTTCATTTTAGCTTGAGTCTATCAATCTCTTCCAGAGAACTTCTTAGCTCCCCCTCAAGGTTGACTTCACCTTCTTCTTCTTCATCTTCTAGCAGGAGACCTTCAAGTTATTCTATAGCCATCAATAAAAAATCAGAGGTTCCATCTTCACTTGAGAGTTCATCTGGATCTTTAGATGTACTGTTGTCTTGTTGAGCATAGAAGTATTTTCTATTGAACTTCTTTCCTTTCTGCCAGTTCTTTGATGTATTTTTCTCTGACTCTTGAGCCCGATTCCTTACTTTCTTGTGAGGACACTTATCAGCATAGTATCCATCTCTTCCATAGTTAAAGCATTTGAAAGGAAGTTTACCTTTGTATTTACCTGAGCCTCTATCCAATTTCTTGACAAATTTTTCCTCTTCTTCATCTGAGCAAGAGCATATGTCTTCCTCTTCTTCTTTCTTCTTTTCTATTTTAAAGGTTGCCTCCCTCGTACTTGGCTTCTTCTGTGGGAGCCTCATCTCGTATGCTGTTAAATTTCCAAGTTGCTGGTTCATGGTCAAGGTCTCCCAATCAGCTGTTTCTTCTATTTCAGACACCTTGAGATTAAACGTGGATGGAAGAGATCTTAGAATATTTTGCGCAATTATACTTTTTAGCATGGTTTCTCCAAGAGCTTTCATATTGTTAACAATTTCTGCAACTTTTAGGAAGAAATTGTCAATGTCTTCATCATCATTCATTTTTAAGTTCTCAAACTGGGCTCTATAGACTTGAAGTTTGGCAGTCTTTACTTTCTTGTCTCCCTCATGAATGTTCTCCAGAGTATCCCACATCTCTTTGGCAGTGTCTTTGTGCATTACTTTGATAAACTATGCTTCACACAATCCATTCTAGATGGCATTCATGGCTTTTGCATTAGCTACAAAATCTTGTTTGGATTCTTTCTCTGAGTCAGTTGCCTTTGGGGCATATCCTAATTCCACAACACCCCAAACTTCTATTCCTAGAGACATTATGTATGTCCTCATCCTAATTTTCTAGAAGGCATAATTTGCACCTGTAAAGAAAGGGGCTTTATTGGTTGAGCATCCTTCTTTATTAGCCATCCTGAGAACCTAGAATCTCCTTTCAGTTGTTAAACTGGTACAAAGGAACTTGCTTTGATACCAATTGTTGAACTCTTAGTTGAAATGAGAGGGGGGGGGTGAATCAGTTCAATACATACATGAGCTTTTTAAATTTTCATCAGCTTATTTACATCTTACTTTTGCATTCAACCTTAGTATATGGACAGTCTTAATATGTTGCAGCAAGTATTAAATTAATGTGACATTAAAATTATTATGAGAGCAGTAAACATTAATTAGATTTGATAGATCATCTCAGCACACAGGCAACACAGATAGAGACACCAAATATAAGTGGAAAACCATAAAGGGAGAAAACCACATCTTATTATTGTTGTGATGCAAAGGCAAGCTACAACTCCCTCTCACCACTATTTTTCTGCAGGCACCAACCTACAAGAGGATCCAACCTTAGTCAGATACAATTGACAGCTATCAAGCTTCAACTTGATAGGGAGGTTCCAACTTCTTAAATTTATCACAAGAAATGTTTGCTAATTTACTTCAGATATCAGCTCTATTCAATAGCATCTCTTTCTGCTCCTCTCTTCCTTATCTTCTCTGCCTCAATCTTCTATGCTTTTCATTCTCTATCCTTACTCTCTCTTACATCTCTGTGCATATCAATGTGATATTATATATAGAGTTCATCACATGACTCTTTACATTCCTTAGGGAATTTGAAGTGAATAGTCCTAACTTTTTGACTTCTGTCTTCTCATTTCTTTATCCAAATCAATTAAAATTATAATGATATGTACAAATTTCCATGCCACAGTGTGATTTTTCTTTTCTTTAGGATAACTGCCTTTGCATCACAAACAATAAAAATTTACATTTTCAATTACACATTTCAATTCCACTCAGCTCCTTTTCTGGACTTTGGCTTTACTGGATTTGTCTTTTCTACTGCTACTGAGTGACTGTTCTGTATATTTTGGTTCACCTGTGTGTCTATTCATCTGTTCACTGTACTTGAGTGCACCAGCTACATATATAACTGCTTTTCAGGATTTATTCTCAAATACATATGAATCTGGGCGATGTCTGTTCATTACCATCTATGTTCTCTGGCTACCTGTCTACATTCTCTGTTCATATATGAGTTTACACATAATGGTTTGAAACTCACATTACAATTTCAATTCATATTTTTCCATGTACCATTTTTTTGCCGTTGTCTTTCGCTCTTTCGTTCTTGCAGGCTCTTGTAATAAACCCAATCTAATTTCATATAGGTTTTGAATTTAGCATAGTATATAAATATATATCGTCATGTATGCATATTCCCCGATTCAAACATTAAAACTATTAATAAACCGTGGCTTTTAGCGCCCAATCATAAGCATTTCGCACTGTATAATTGAATCCTCGTTTTCGAACGTCAAAAGACTATAATATTAATGTCTATTCTCCTTTCGACATCTCCACTTAACCCACGCTAGCCCGGATATTTGTATTCCGATTATTTAATAATCAACAATTAAATTTTCACCCATACCTTGTTATACACCTTGCAACTTTATTCATGATCCAACGGTGGATAATTCATCTCTTTTTCAGCCTTTGACCCAACAAAAATTGCGCGGTTAACTTGCACGAGGGTTAATATTCAATAGTTTCACGATGGAATGGGCCCCAAAATTAACGGTCGTCTCCATCCGACGGTTGTTATCGCGTCGCGGCGCCTCATTTGATCGGATGGATATTGCTCGACAAATATGCACGAACAATAACATGCGATGGCGCACAGTAAGAGTGGTTTTGCAAATTCGCTCGGGGACACGTGTTGCCCGTCCTGTGGAATTGCTCCCAATCTCTTGAATACCACCCACCCTGTAAAGGTGGTGTGATGAAAACCAGAAACCACCTTTACAGTTCACTCATCGTGCTTCTGCCCCTTTACTCTAGGTTCTCTCATCACTGTTCACTAGTCAGAGTTCTGTTCCCTTTTGGCTCAGGGTTCCGTTCAACGCTTCATCGTTTTACTTTATTCTTGGCTCACCTAATCAGTCCACCATTCGGTCGCCCATCAAGCCCATTCGTCAGTCCTCCATACTCTGTCTGCAATGATATCTCAAGGCACTATCCCCAAGCCTCACATCTCTTATGAAATCCTCAATCTCAGATTCTCACCCTTACATATTGATAGCAATTCAAACCCTCATTTTGTTCAATCAATTTGATTCGAACTTTTTTGGCACTTATGTGGTACGCTGTCCCTTTGATTCTCAGTTAGATACTGCCCAAATCATTAATACATTTCACTCCTTTGGCTCTTCAATCCTCTGACTCATCATGATCCTTGACTCACAAGTTTGGTTTTCAAACTGTGCCTTTGCTCATTATTAGTTTCTTCGACCACTTCATGGTTTCCTTTCCATTTAAGCAATGCTCCAACTAATTCCCAAACATATTAAGTCTTTACCACAGGGTTTTAGTCTTTAATCAAGGTATATTCCATACAAACTTAATTGATGAATAATTGCTCAATAGTTCATCTGCAAACTGTATTAAACTCCTTCAAACCCTTTCAACTTCACTGTTCTGTCTCTAATTCCTCTGTTTTCGCTGCCTCTACCTCTGGCTCTGCTGCTCGACCTCTGCTTCTACTGCTCTCTGTAAATGCACTCTTCCTTTGTTCTTCTCTGCTGACCTTTGCCATCAATGACAACATTTCCAACATTTATGATTTATTTCATTATATTTGATAATGAATACTCGATAGGATACTAATTGTTTAGTTATGATAAGTTAAAGTAAATATGATTTGGTTCTTCTATATATTCTAATTGTCTCTTTTTCTCTAGTGTTAACATGTTTGCAAGTAGATTTTGGAATATAGTTTTAGAGTAATGACATTCTATGCAAGACCTCTATCATCTATCCTTTTTAACGATATTACTGTAATTATAATCTAGATAATTACAAGAACGTAAGTACTCTTGCTATATTAGGTTTGAAATTATTGTTTTTTATTCTTTTGGTATATTTTAGCTTAACCCTATTAATGGGACAATATTTTCTTAAACAAATTTTATTATACTACTTTCACTAGTTTTAGTCTAGTACATAGTTAAGAATGAATTTTTTGACTAAGGAGATATATTTAACTAGAAGTATGAATTTTTTTTTTGAGAAAATGGTTTTATTTAACTAAAAATACTCCACATGGATAATTCATGTAGAGAAAATTTTTTTTCATCTTTGTAAGTAAGAAAAACATAAAACCTCAATAGACTTAATATTTTTTTGTTTGCATCTAGAAGAATTGGAAACTGGAGCCATGTGACACCAAAAGAAATGATATAATAAAACAAATTTGGACCTTCAATCCTATATTTTACAGAATAATTTAAAGTAAGGCCATAAAATTACCCCAAGAGTTCACAAAATCAACAACTTTAAATTCTTGTAAATAAATTTATAATTGAACAAATTAATGAGTACATTTTGGAAAAAGCAACATGAACATGAATTCTATATATTAAGATAAGCATCATCATGAATGAACTTCGAATAAATTGTCCATCCTGCAACTCTGAAATTACCAAATGCTAGCACATGCTCAATGGCAATATTGGAAAGAAAATAAAAAGAGATTTCATCTTTAAATATGGAAGATTGATGTTTCGGATCTAGGAGATGTTATAAATGACAAGTGCATTGCAATAGATGAAACAAACTCTAAGAAATATCAGTGGTGTTTAGAAACACCATTATATCATTATACATAATGCACATCTTCATATTTTCTTCGTATTCACTATCCATTCAACATGTACGCTAATCATTATATGCATGTCTGTTATTATATACATGTATCTTATTTATGTTGATCACTAATCATAATAACCACCAAAATAACAAAAATCTATTAAATATTTCTTTTTTCTTTTTAATATTTAAATAATTGGTCAAAACTTCACTAAATTATTCAATTAACTTTAATACAATTTCTTCAATTTATATATACACATCCCAACATCCTCTCTTAAAGGTGACTTAAAATGCAATGGTGTCATGTACCATTACCCAGATTAATGTTAACCACCTAAAACCTTAACTTTAGACCAAAAATTTTAAAAAGTCATCTCTCAACAACTTCATTAGGAAAATATTATTTGCTTATTACTTTAGTTATTTTAACTATAAGTGTTTGTAATGATAGTTATTTGTATTTATTTATTCCTTTCAACTATCCATTCATTTGTTTTTCACTAACTGTATGTTTAATGAAATTTTTTAATTATTTTATTTTTGACTTTAATGTTAAATGAAATTCTCAAAATTTAAATTTAAATAATATGTTTGGTTTATTTATTAAATTGTTTTTAATAACTCTTATTCGTATTTGGTATATATTTTTCTTACTATTTTAATTTTTATATTTTTTATTATATATCCTTGAGATGTTTTAATTTTAAAATATTTTTATTTATATATTTTAATAAAGTAAACTATATAATTTTTTTTTTGGTAATTTTGATTAAATATAAAAATAATAAAATTGGTATAACTTTAAATATAGTTCGCCAATCTGTCAAATCCAGTTTTATAAAAATAAATAAAAATATGTTAATACCTATCGTGTGGTAGGTGAAAAGATACTTTGCTCGATGAAACTATTCTTTGGAGGCGAGCCTTATATCTCAGTCTATCGGCCCATAAATGCACCGAGAGACGAAATGGCCACCATCAGATTAAAGCAATAAATGATCCTACAGTGGCCATTTCGTCTCTCGGTGCATTTATGGGCCGATAGACTGGGATATAAGGCTCACCTTCTTTGGAGATGTCTTGGAAGTAAAGCTTTGGAGATTGTGTTTTTGCGGGCAGGTGAGCTCAAGTCAATTAAGTTGTAATAGTTACGTTAAACCATATGATTTGGCATTATTAATTTCGGACCTAGTATTACTAAGGAGAATAAAAGTACAAGATAAGTCATACACATTAGATTAGAGTTGTAGGTTGATTAAGTAAGCCTTGATTAATTACAGTCATATAATACATTACTTTGGAGTTATTTTATTTATGTATTACTCTGGTCTTATTTTAATTGAAACAAAAGAGTTAGTAATTTTGAAAAATTGATTGTCACTCGATACAAATACTTTATAAAAATTATGTATTATAATATATTGGAAATTATAATGTATTTTCAATTACAATTTATTTCCAAAAATTTGTAATCATTTAATAAGATCACAATTTTTTTTAACAAACCACTTAATTTAAAAAATTTCAACGTAAAATTATTTTTAACTATGTAGGCTTATATTAAAAGGAAAAATACACTACAATGATATTAATTTATTGCTCATTGTTTGAATATCAAGCTATTGGTGGTTATTTAACCATGGTACGAATATAAAAATTAAAAATATCGAATTTATTCTAACCATGTATTTTTATATATAAATAAAATACACTTATATAATAATATCAAGGTACTGATTTTTGTTTAACGTTTATTTGAATGCACATTTGTTATATATATATATATGATCAATTAAAGTGTTTATATTAAATTTTTAAAAATCTATTATATATGTAAAAAAAATTCTTTTTTTTTATGGCTTTACTCTGATTAGATTTTTTGACTAAGACAAGGGTGAAAAATCTAGAAATATAGAGACTAATTTTCCAAGAAGCCCAAAGGCATACCAGTTCTATCAACCAAAATATAGCCCGAACATAAAAAACACCCAAAACAATGATATTACATCAGATGGATTGATATATTAACTTACAAAGGGTTCACAAGCTCACCAGCCCCTCGTGGACATGAAATTTGATATGTGTTAATGTTGCTTCAATTTCATCCAATTCTTCATCAAACCTATGCTAACTACAATGAGCTGAACCTAGAAAGTCCCAGATTTCACCTTGAGATAAATGTAAATCATTAATATAAGAAATTGTCTCATTCTCGTCGTCATACCTTTGCTCCCTAAGGATTTCCACGCTTGCATGGATGTCGCACAATTGTTTAGGAATTGACCTCAACATCAGAGGTTGCACTACATTCCCTGGTGATGGGGGTCGTCCTTGGGATAACACTTCCTCTTTAATTCCACCCTCCTCTTCAGGCTCGTCCACTCATGGTGCACAGTCCCAAAGATTCCCACAGAGACCAACTCCATGTCAAGCCCTACCCTCTAACTCAACGTGTTAAAAAATAAGTGAAAGTTCATTGTCGTTGGCCCTCTCAACCCTTGGATGCTTCCCAAAGGAAGGTCCACACCAGCTTTACAAAAAAAAAATACACATACATGCCTTTCCACCAAAATTAAAGTCTCCTCCTACCGATTCACCCTAGGAGCAAAATAAAATGTACACACTGATCCCACAACCCTCGTGCCACTATGTTCCTTACATTTCCAAACTCCTCCTAATCTAGTTAGAGCAACCCCATTACCATACCAAGGGTAGACTAGCTGGTGTTGACTTTGCAGAGAGACTATAGACTAACAACAAGAAGAGGAAAAAAAATGAAAATAACCAACAAGAAATTGAACAACAGAACCCCAATAAACATCCACGCCAAGCCAATTCATGTAAGTGCAGAATTCAACGACAACGATCTCTATGGCACATTCCTCGCTCCTATCCCCCATATCACAAACCATTCTCACCTTCACCTTGAATTGACTCTTTGAAACCAAAAACGACATGGCATCAATAATTATTGCTTCGTTTGGGCCAATATATGCAGGCATGTATAGGGAGACACCCTGTGCATAATTTTATCCCTCAAACCCTCTAATCCCGTCTCTCATACCTAGCACCCAAAAAATCATAACACGGTGAAATGACAATCTTTATAAAACTTGGCCACCTTCTACATGGTTCTGAAGCACCCGTGCCACTTGGGGTGGTTGTAATACTTACTATCAACATTCATCATTCCTCCTTATAGGATCGCCCGACGTTGGGCTCCATATGATATGCCCATCCAACTCCCACCCTCTTGTCTCAATGCACATCCCTGTCGGGGAATATGAAAATAATTTGACAATAATTACATGAAGCAATATATATATATATATATATATATATATATATAATATATATATATATATATATATATATTATAATTTCAATTTTGATAAATTTGTTTTTCAATAAATTAAAACAATAATCTATATTTGTAACTATTGGAATTTCATATGTATATTTAGTTAATAAACATGTAAAATTTTAATATTTATAATAAACACATATATCATATTAAATATACTCGTGTGTGGCATATTACATTAAAAGATTAAATTTGAAGGTTATAAACATATAAAAGAAGAATATGTTAAATTATAAAAATAATATTATTAAAAATTAGTATAGATTTATCTTAATTCTCTAGATGTATTAAGAACAACTTTTTCCTCAAATTTTACATTGATTTTTTTTCATCTTCAAATATTTGATTCCTCTCCATATTTAATAGATCAAAATTTTAAATAAATCTATATTAATTATATTTAAATAAAATTAAAATATTATATTTTGAGATAATAATTGTAATTAATTTTTATAAAATTAAAATATTATATCTTGACATAATAATTGTAATTCATTTTTGATATCAAAATTAAATATTAGAAATGATAATCACAATAACAAAAGGTAATAGAATACAATAGGTTTTAGTGTTAATAAGTCTTCACACTATTGAAAAGTGAATTGAAACCAAAACCATCTCTAATATATTATAATGAACCCAGCGTATCCTCCCAAAAAATAATAATAACATAATTAATAAATCAGATATCTTAATAACACCTACAATCAGCCATAATGGAATCTTAAGATAAAAATTACTAAATTTATTATGAAGAAATCAATAGCTCATAGAGATCCTTTCATTTATTATTACATACAATTAATATTTTAAGAAGCTTCTT
The DNA here is from genome assembly GCA_034641835.2 of Pinus albicaulis. Taxonomy (NCBI): domain Eukaryota; kingdom Viridiplantae; phylum Streptophyta; class Pinopsida; order Pinales; family Pinaceae; genus Pinus; species Pinus albicaulis. The sequence continues at coordinate 590,341,560 of CM076571.1, forward strand.
TATTGGAAATAAATAAGTCTTTTTCAAGTTCACGGGCTAAAGTAAGGTTGTTGGTTCTCAATATAGCCTTAATTGAATTTTAAAAAATGGGTTTCCTCTCAGCAAGAGCAAGCGATGTTGCGATGTTATTGGTATTAGGACAATATATCATTATACTCATTTAAGAATGTTAGTACCAACTTAGTAGGCAATAATACTAACTTAAAAATTCTCTTTTTCACAATCTTGTTATTACAAATATATTCTCTGAAGACATAAAAATTCAACATGTCACTAGTGCATATTTGGCTGATCATTATACCTAGTGATGTAACATAACTTCAATTGATTTTTTCATTTCCATATATAAAGAAGTGGGAAAATTTAATGTAGTGTGACTCATTAAGTTGGTATTCTTTATTTTGGGTTTTCGTCATTTTGGTTTTTGGTCTATTAACTTGTTTTGTTAAATCCAAAAACTATTAACTCTTAGTTAAACAAAAGAAATTTTAAACCTTACTTTAGGTCCATCTAGTTGGTATTCCATAAAGAGTAGGCATTCATTCCAGCCAGATCATTTTGAAACTTGATCTATTAACATATTTCCAAAAATCTGAAAAAAACAAATTCTTAACAAAACAAAATGAATTTTAATAAATACTCTAGCTTCATTTTCATTGCCATATTATACATGTGAAAAAAAAAAATGGTTTTCATTACGAAAGATAAATACGTTGAAATCAAATCACAGAACGTTTTACTACCATGAACTCACATATATCTTTAGAACTATAAGTGATGCCTGCTCTCCTCTTGATTTATAGCTCAAATCACATAACGTTTTACTATCCCCGAATTCACATATATCCTTAGAACTATAGAATATTCCTGTAGCTAGCTCAAAGTGGCAAAGCCAAAGCAAAAGCTCAACCAATTTTAAGACTCAAATTTACATGTAACAACTTACAAGCAATTTTGGCAAGGCATTATTATTAGTCACCGCTGAGGCTAATCGATTTGCACAAATTAGATGAATTTTGATATATATATATATAATTATAATTTAATATATTATATTATATTATATTATATTATGTTATGTTATGGCAAAATTAGTTTATATTTTAAAGGTTTTATTTTCATTTTCGTATTAGAGCATAATGATAAAATCAATCTTTTAGTCGGATTTTATATCATTCCTTATATTTATGCAACTTCTGTTATTATCATTATTCTCAATCATTATTTCCACCTAGTTATACTTAAACATAAACCAACTTAGAACCTTAGTTACTTCTGCTAGATAACAAATTAACAGAACAATGTATTAAATCATTCTTTTCCTTTGTCATTGTTATAATAGGTACGTTGTTTGGAAGAGGAGAATACTAAACTTCCTTCGTCATTGTTATAATAGGTACGCTGTTTGGAAGAGGAGAATACTAAACTTTTTACAAAGCTGCTACTTTGTTTAAACTCGAAATTATGTTCAGATAAATATATTTTGTGTTTTAGCTTCATAAAGTGATCTACATAACATGATAGTTGTGTAACAGTTTGAGTACCGGAGACCACTCTTCAACATCAGGAGCAGGGTTATTTATCGATGCAACCCTAACTAAATTTCACTCAATAGATGGCATTCCTCCACTTGAGGAGTAGTGATGTTTAGGGATGATGTACGCTTCACCATCTTTATTTTTTTCTATATTTATCCTACTTTAGGATGATGTGGGAGCTCTATTGGTAGACTTCCTTATGATAGCTTGTCTAGCGGTTCCCATGACGGAAGCGTAGATGCCAATGACTCGTCCAGCGAACTACCATAATTTGACAGAAATACTCTATCATATAAGTAACTAAATCTCGCTATCCTAATCTAAAATCTGCTTCTGCAAAAAAAAAAAAAAAAAAAATTCTGCTGGATTCTCTATTTTATTGGCAGTTTTGTGTAGAACATAAGCCGAATGCCATAATGTTTGTTTAAGGAGTAAGCTACAGCAAGAAAAAATAGATTTTGACGTTCTGAAAAGGTGCAATGAATCACTTGCAGACGAGAATAAAATCCTGCAAAAGGAATTAAGAGGTTTAAAATTGGTGTCTCGTCTCACCGTGTGCCACTCCTGTGCAAAAGTTGCAAGCATGCCCAATACCAGGGCTTTCATTTTAAAGAATGTGAAATTTATGTTCAGGTATTTCGTCCCACTGAATTGTTGGTTATAGAATCTATGTAGAGGTGTTTTATTCCTATATATTTATTATGCAGAGTCTTTGGTCATCACCAACTCACTTAAGGCATTTTAATAAGACTCATACACCTATCTTAAAAATTTGCTTAAATTTGTAACCCTATTATAATTTTTAATGTTTTTTGTTGTGTGATAATTTTTTTGGGTTAATTTTGTTTAAAATATAATAGTTTTAAGTTCTAAGTATGGAAGTGTTTGGAACAGAAAGATGGTAAAGATATTTATGGAGATTGGTTTTCTAGAATACTAAACGAAATTGAAAGAGAATGTAGTTTAAAGAAATTTGTATAATGATTGGAATACTGGAAATTGTCATTTAGAAGCTCAAAATGTCATTGTGTAACGCATGTATAAAGATGCTATACAAAAGATGATAATAATGGTTACGGAAGAAGAAGACAAATACATTTCAAGAAATCATAGAAATCATAATGTTCGTTAGTAAAAGATCACAATAGAAAAAGAAAAGAGTTTATGTAATTTTTTTTTTTATTGGTTGCTTTAGTTTCATGCATTTTTTTTTTTTAATTTATCATGTGATACGATTAATTTTGTATTTCTTTTAAATTAGATTCATAAATAACCTCAAAACAAATTTAAATTTTTGAAGTAAATATTTTGGTGGGTTAAATTTAAATAGACTATATTTTAAAAATTATATTTTATAAAAATTTAAATATGTTTAATATTAGAGTTTGTATAATACAATTTTAAATGTTATTAAAATATTACTCAAAAATTTTTGATATTAAAATTTACAATATTGTTTAGAGATATAAATATGAAATTATTTTTGATATAGAAACAAAAATTTTGATACACTTTTAATTAAAGATATTTTAGAATTGCTATATATACATAGAAACTAAAATTTTTACACATTTTTAATTAACACATTTTAAAATTATATATATATATATATATATATATATATATATATATATGTGGCTAAGTAAGATTTAATAAAGTGAAAATGTTTTTGGTATAATTAAATAATTGATATCATAATAATTAAATTAATAGTTTTTGTATTACACATGGTTTATGTTGATTTATGTATGTGTAAATCAACTACACAAAATAATTAAGATAAAGTCATAAAACTTCTATTCATATAAATTGATACATAAGTTGAATTAAATTCCTTTGTAATCAGTTGTTCAAGTTGATAATTAAATAATATCTTTTTAATTTTTTTTTGTGGCAAGACTATGTTGTCATACAACTCTTGTTTTTAAATAGTTATAGGTTCTAGTACAAACCTAAACTTTTGACAAAATACATAATAATTATTTCCATAATTATGAAAAATATTATTATAATGATTTTCTTCATATATGACTTACACTAGATAATTATGATATTCAAATAATTTATGAAAACATATTTATCACCAAAGAGTTTTTTATGTTTGGAATCTTTGTCACTTTAAAGTACAACAAATACTTACTATAATAATGAAATATAAATATTAGTAATAGATTTTTTAGTAAAATACTAAGCATTATATAAAAATATTATCAATGTAAAAGTAAACACATGTGAATTATTTTAGAAAAAATAGAGAGAGCACATTATAACATACAAAAATCACTTGATATCTTTATTCATCATAAAAATTACACATATATAGGATATAGATCATATACTTTGACGAATCTAGATCCTAAGAAAGTAGATCTATAATTCAGAAATGACACAACTACAACTCAGACATAGGGAACAAAAACTTCTAGATTGACACATCAGAAATCACAATGACAACCTATACATCACATCATACACATGGAAACATTACTTCCAACACCCTCCCTTAGTTCTTACATGACAGATATAGAAACATACATTACAATAATAAATGAATCTCTGTCAAATTGGTCTTCATCAAGACTCACATCCACTCTGTAATCTCACAAACACCGCTCTTCACCACCACATACTTGAGCTATCACTTGACCTCCATTTAAAATGTAACCGCCTCTACCCATCGTTGATGAACTCTGCAAGATCAACAATATTGACACGTCGACTCGTCGGGGCTTTCGCAATAAAAGTCATCAAGCAATGAACCATCCTATGGACCAACCACCATTTGTCAGATATTTCATTTTCGACTATCTGTTAGTTGCTAGGTTGCGGGCCTGGATATTGAATGTGCTAAAAATTTGATCAAACGACTTTACCTTACTAACACACAAGAATTTATGTTTCAGACACCGGGGCTTCCATTTTAAGAACCACCAACCCTTTTTATAAACAAAAATAAAATAAATAGAAAACTACTTGAGAAATGCATATCATAATTACAAAATTAATAATAATCAAACTATCATTTGTCATTCAAACATAAGTCACCATATCCCTCCTTAGCACAGGTAAAAAATTGTTCATCTTATTCAATATTTATCTGGGATTTTTCTCATCTTCACAGAGCATTTGTTAGAGTGTTCAATTCTAACAAACTTGCACAAAAATTTTGAGTTAACGAGACACAATAGGTTTAAAATGAAAAATCCAGAATTTGAGATCGGAACAAGATTGAATCAGAAACATCTAATGTAGGGATCTCTACACCGTAGAAGAGAAAAAATTGAGACTTGACTCGAATTTTAACACTTTTGACATATATCACTCGACACTTGAATCTCCCCCATACCATATCTTAGATCCAAATATCAAGTCCTGATTCATGCATCAACATATAAAGTTCATTGGCACAATTTTGTAGATTTATAATATGGCAGTGCACACAATTTTTACAAAACCATCTATCCATGAATTTAACTCCTTTGCAGGTTCCGTGTAGATAAGCATAGATAAAAATTTATAACTAACAAGATGATAGAAGGATCCAATGTTGTTCAAAGAAGCTGCAAACAACAAAAAAATATACACACTATCACAAAAAATTTCACAGACTAAAAATAAACTCTCACACATCTATACTAATATGTACAAAAACAATAATATTCAAGATCCCTCACATATTCGTTTCCCTCCATTGACGAAGTCAAGCGAGTACTAGCTCTGGTTACATATTAGAAAAATAGAGAGAGCACATTCTGACACACACAGATCACTTGATATCCTTATTCATCACAATAGTTATAAATATATAGGACATATATCACAGACTTTGATGAATCTATATCTTAATAAAGTGGATCTATTACCCATAAATGACACAACTACAACTCAGCCATAGAAAAGAAAAATTTTAGATTAGCACCTCCATACTCATAATCATGTCATACACATGGAAGTATTACTTCCAACAAATTATTAATTATATTTAAAAAGTTTAGAGAAAAAAATTACGTTAAAATACAAATGAAACCACCGATACATAAAATTAAATGTTATACTTAAAAAAAATTGTGATATCACTCTAAAAATATACAATTTAATTTGATTCCAAAAAAGACGATTCTATTCATTTCCATTAAAAGTTAAAATCTACAAATACTACCAATATAAAGTTTATGAAGTCGAGTTTATGATTTTTCTAAGAGTTATAAATATATTTTTTTACTTTTGTTAAATAAAAATTTTTTCTTTTCTTTTCGTAGAATGTCCTTTTCTGAATTAAAGAATATTCAAAACATTATGTTGACATACTAGTTAAAATACAAATGAAACCTCCGATACATAAAATTAAATGTTATATTGAAAAAAAATTGTGATATCACTCTAAAAATATATAATTTAATTTGATTCCAAAAAAGACGATTCTATTCATTTCCATTAAAAGTTAAAATCTACAAATACTACCAATATAAAGTTTATGAAGTCGAGTTTATGATTTTTCTAAGAGTTATAAATATATTTTTTTACTTTTGTGAAATAAATAGAATGTCCTTTTCTGAATTAAAGAATATTCATCTTCTCATCAATTGGTCCCTATATTGATAAGGCATATATTTGTAAATACCTAAGAAATTGTAGGGCTCGCAAACTCCACAAGAGTAATCACCCTAAAAGAAAAGGAAAAAATTACCAAATTAGTTCCCAATGCCTAATGAAAAATCACTCTATAAAAGGAAATATCAAGTTATCTTCACTCGGTATGCTACAAATATATAATAATTTATATCGATTCCACCATTTTAGTAAACCATTAAATAAAAGAGAAGATGTGTCATTTTGAGAGTAATGCTACCGTAAAATTAGACTTGGATAATTCAAGCATATGCCATCAGAGTATAATTCAAGGATTGTTTTTTTCTATATAAAGCAAGAAAAATTCAAAGAAATATACCATGAAATTCAAAAGATGAAAAATGCGTTCATTGACATTTGTAGTTATAGAAATTAAATTAAAATTCAAATGAATAAAAAATGATATTTTTCTATACATAATGATAGGGATTGTTAGTTTTAATAAGAAATTAGTTGACTGAACTCCCCCATATACTATTTTTCCAATAAATATGACTGCTATAGTATGAAAAAATAATGTATCAGAAAGGATGGATGACATATTTGTTTACCCATATAACAATATAATTATGGGTTGTTAATATCATAATATCATAACATTTTATTGTTGATGTAGGAGTATTAGAACTTCTACGTTATTGGGTTTGTTCGGTGACAAAGTTCTAAGTAAATAAGTTCAATTTATTTACTATTTATTTCGAATTATAGATAGAGATAACAATAGTGGATAACAGAAGAAAATATTACTTTTAAGGTATGAAAAATTCAGGAAATATATCGTGTGTGGTTGTAGGAGAAAAACCTTGGTAGAAATTAGAAAGTTGTTAGCATAAGAAAAACTTTAAAAATCTTAGAAATTATTGGGGTGATTTTAAGACAAAAGCGAGTCTACCTTGAAAAGCATGAGTGTTTTGTGGATTGATTTATGGATATAGGAAAATTAATTTTGTTTGTATATGTTATTATAAATATTGTAAGCCTAAAGGGAATTCAAATGGAGAAATGAATGCAGAATCATGATAAGAGAAAAACGTATGATTATGAGTTTATGCATGTAGAATTTTCCTTTATTTAATAAAAATCAAAATTAACCAAATCTTGTGTGTATGACTCTTTGTATTATTGTGTATGTTATTTTAAATGCTTTGAGATGTGGTGAATAATAGTTAATTGAATAAATAACTGAATCCCTACATGTAATCTAGATTGAGAAGTTGATGTTTGCAGGGAAAATTTAATTTTCCTGCATCAAGTGGTATCATAGTTGAATTCTCTTTAAATATTGGAGATTACTATGAAATATTGAAAGAGATAGTATGTTATTGAGAGGGATTATTTCGAGGAAGGGTAGAGTAGGTGTGCACCTAGAGTGAATCAAAGGAAGACTACTTAAGGTAAGATCTTGGCACAAATATTATAACTATGGACATGGTGTTTTTATATTAATTCTGCTCATAAATAATTTATGCTTGCATGTAGCAGAGAACAAAATTTGTCGATAGAAACTATTAAAAAAAGTGAAGTTGTGACAGAGGAAGTGGGAGCATGTAGATCTCTCAAGTGAAGGAATTTGTGACAGAACCCAATAGAAAATTAAATTACTGAGATGAGGTAAAAATAATTTCTCTAGAGAGAAGGTGAGTAGGTGAGATTATCGCATGCAAACATGTTTTCAAGTTGATGGAAAACATGCTCTGGAACGCAGGGAAAGGTTTTACTCCGGGGAACTAGGAGAAGGACAACTTCCAACATGCGGAAGTTGGCTATAAGTTTCCACATGCAGTTCTAGATTTAGTGTGGATATAATTTCCATGGAAGTAGAGAAGATATTATTTACCAAGAGGAGAACTTGGTACGGTGACAGGTAGTCGACTTGTTACGATATGAAGAAGGCTCATTGTAGCTTATAGGTGAACAAGGAGCTTTCACAAAAGGAAAAGCTAATGATGGCTACTCATACTCATTTTGTGGGTTCATAGGAAAGTCACAATCAAATGAAAATAAATGTGAGGACAATTGGCATGATGAAAATGATTGATGAGGAATTCAATAAGGGAATGGTTGAATTGAAAGTACATTTTAGTGTACTAGTGTATTTTCTACAAGAATATGAGGAAGGCCAGAGATATGGTTGGAAAAACAAGAAGAAGAGAGTGAGATGGCATTAATTGCAAATGAAAATACGACACAGGTTTTATGTCAAATTGAAGGAATAACTGAGAACAAATGAATATGAAATGTGTGTTTTTTAACAAGGATTATTCCTTAATGAAGAGGAAGCTAGAGATGTCGAGGAAGAATTTATTCACATCTTGATGAGATATTTAACAAATTTAGGTCCCCATGGAAATGTGTTGGCTAAGGCATCAAATGAGAAGCCTCATATTTTTTGATATAAAACATTTTGTATGATTTTAGGTGATGAATGAAAATTAGATGATGTTCTTATGCATGTTGATGAAGAAATGATGTTTTTGGAGGATATGGTTGATATTGGAGATTTTTTTCTTAAGCATGTGTTCACGGATATTAGAGATGGAAAGTTATTAGAAGTTCCCATGAAGGATGACGATGATGCAAAAATTCGTCACGAATATAATGATGCAAATATTATAGAGGATGAAGATATACTTCATGAATACATACTCGACAAGATTCCAATCATTGGAATACTAAATGAAAGTATTATTCCTTAGGAAGGAAGCACATAAGAATATATGGAACTTTTTGAAGAGTTGTTGGAAAAGGACCCAAGTGATGGATATTGCATCGATGTTACAAATAAAATTAAAAATGGTTTTGATGAATTGTAGAAGGAGCTTAATTTGTTGGAGAAGAGGATATTAAACCAAAGACTACATATTCAATATGCAAAATTAGAATTGGAAGAAGAGGGAATTGTATTGAAAGACAATGAGGGGAACACTACGATGTATGACCAATAGTTTGTAATGGAGGTATGTAAGCCAAAATTGAATAATTTTTTTATAAATTTTATTACAAAGGAGGATATACAACAACATGTGGAAAACAAGTGTGAACTTCAACTAAGGATAGAGTTCGATGATGGGATTGATGGAATGTGGATGCTGATGAGGAGAACATACAATAGAAGATGTAGCATAAAAAGGAAAACTAAAAATATTTTTCAGCTAATTAAAATACCTTTCATCAACAAAACAAGTGAACAACAACATGCAAAGATGAAATGACAACTACAACACAAGGTTTGGGATATTGGATGATTCAAAAATTGATGACACATGACCAGGAGGTCATGATAATTTTATACCTTGGGAGTTCGAGGAGGGAGCATTAAAGCTTCCAAGTCATCAATATTTTTGGATACAAATATCTAATCTGAGTCTTAGCATGGAAAGGAATTTTATTTTCTTATTGTGAATAATTTTAATTTCTTTATTTCTTAAATAACTATAGATAGAGATAATATTTAGTAGATAACATTTTTAAGAAGAAAATATGCCTTTTTAAGGCATGAAAAAATTAGGAAGTAAGTCCTGAGAGGTTGAAGGAGAAAAATCTTGGCAACAATTAGCAAGTTGTTAGGATAAGGAAAAGTTTATAAATATTAGAAACTATTGGGGGTGCTTTTAAGATTTAGAAAAACTATAGATAAGAAATAATTTTTCAATAAGGAAAAAGCAAGTATACCTTGAAAAGAATGAGTGATTTGTGTACTTAATTATGGATCTACAAAAAATTATTTCTTTTGTATATTTTATTATAAATATTGTAATCCTAGAAGGAAAAAAAATGGCCAAATGAATGTAGAATCCAATCAAGACATAAATGTATGATTATGAGTTTATGCATGTATAGTTTTCCTTTGCTTAATTGAAATGAAGATTCACCAAAGCCTATGTATATGACTCTTTGCATTATTTTCTGTGTTATTTTAAATCCTTTGAGATGTGGTGAATAATATTTAATTTAATAAATAATGGAATATGTGCATGTAATCTAGATTGACAAGTTGAACTTTACATGGAAAATTCATTTCTCCATCAATTCTACATACTCACACAAAAATAGAAAGTATGCTTATATTAGCTAGCAACCTATCATCTACCCAAATAAGTGTACAACCTCTTGTCTACAAAGAAATAGGGAGGGATGGAATTGATCTAGTAAAAATTAAATTCATTTTTTATTGCACGATAGCTCAATTCCCATCAAGTTGTAATTTTATGATTAGGTCTACTCATTATCAACTATACAATATTGAGCTTTAGAAATTCCTTATACCATGGTAAACATAGCCATTAAATATTATTTCAAATATTTCGAGAAAAAACAATTGGACTTATGATTTATAATGGCATGAAAGATATTAAAATATGATCAAGAATTTCCCAAAAGGGTTAATACCTATGAATGAAAAGGAACCAACAGACATTTGGCTAGTACTTAGAAAAACACATTCTCCTAACAAACATCTAATCACTCTATTATAGCAAAAGATTCCTTCAATATATTTTATTTAGTAAACCTTGATTTTATATTTACTCTAAAGTATTTACTAGATTAAACACTCTAAGTAGGTTCTTAATACAATTCAATCAAATTATCAACATTTTTTAAGCGAGTGGATATGTAAGGTAGGATTTTAATGACAAAATTTCATAGGCTTAAAGCATCTAAAGGTCCATTCCCACCCCCATCAACATTTTCTATGTGATTCAATGTGCAAGGGAGGCTTTGAATGATTCCATAGGTTTGAAACCCTCTGAGTTTCATGCCAACCCACACCCTATTGACCACACCGGATTGAAATTGTAGACATAAAGGCATATATGGTTGATTTGAACTAAAAATCTATAGTCAGTGTAATATCCAAAAACCTACTTCACCAACATATAAGTTGCACCTACATACTCACTTTTATTAACTATATTAGGATAACCATGATTGAAATAAACCTTGTTCAAATTATTGTATATGAAAATCCAAACCCTTATGTGCCACTTTAATTACATATTATGTATAACATGATATGCTCATAATACCTTATAGACAATCACCTAACATGGAGACTAGAGAAATAATTTGAGGATCTCATTTTTAGAGCGAATATAATAACTTCTCAAATTCATAGATGACATTTTAAACATAGTACAAAGTTATCTATGATTAAAAATTTAAAGAGACAAATGGTGATATATCTTATACGAAAAAATTCTAGAAAGGCCAAGGAAAGCCCCATACACATCGACCATTGTATTGGTCCTTTCCATTATTTTGATAGTCAAAATTGCAAAAGAAAATGAATAAAGTTTTACTATAACTACTTAGACATTTAAAATAAATTTGTAACATTATTAAGTTATCTTTTGGTGGAAATATGCGAATTGGAAAAGATTTCCTTTATTTTCTTCACGTAATTTTTGGACATCTTCAGAGAAAAGGCTTAATGAATGCATAAGACATTAGCATAAAGGTTTCTCATGATTTTCACTATTGAATTTATATGTCTAGTGCAATGAGATAATTGTTGTAACTTCTATCGAAGTGCATATAATGAAACATAACCTCCATCCAAAAACATATATCTTGGATTTTCCTCCTCGACTCATTTTGAAACGCTTTATATTAAATTTTCAATATTATTTTTCATTTCTTTTCTTTTACTCCTTTGGGATCTTTATTCTATTCCAAGTTTTACCAAAACAAATTAACCTAGTCCTTTTTGGATAGCATAAATATTTATATGAGGTATGAACAAATTGATATTTCTTAGCCACACTATTGTGCATGTTATGTTATATTTTTGATGGTTGAGAAAACCAAAATACATATATAAAATAAATATATCATGAAATATACTAGAGTATTTATGCACTACTTAAAGATCTACCAATTCTCAATAGAAAAAATGAATTAGTATTTTATGTATTTTATTTTGAAAGGATCCAAATGTTCTAAATACATTGAAAAAATATAATTTATTTATTCTAGATTTAGCTTGCTAATTTATGCCATAACAAAGATCTACTATCTAGTGAATTTTCATTATTGATTAATTAGAACTTAACAAAAATTTCTTTCAGTGCGTATTAGTGAATTGGGAAGAAAATTTTAACTACAAAAGAAGGCATCCAATGTGTGGGATAAAGAAAAGAAAGAGAGAGTTTGGGATAGGTTAAAATACAAATACCTTGATTTCCTTATAGAGCCTATTCTCCCATAGTTAAAGTCTCAAATTTTGAGCAATAAATTTCTAAGTGTAAGGTTTGTTAATGTTGAAATATTGAACACAATCGAAGAAATGATATTATTTCAAAAACTAGTTCCAAAATAAGAAATCGAAAAAATTAACATAATGGTAACCTTTTTTTGTGTGCATATGATAAAATTGACTACAACCTATTGAAATTATTTACATCAAAGAAGAAAATTGCATTCAAGATTTAGAAATGATCGTAAAAAATATACATAAATATGCATGCATCATGGAAGATTCAAAGTGATCACATATTTCGTTTCATGAGAAATGTTAACAAATATGTGGACTATAAAAATTGACCATAATTATCATCCCTAAAGAAGTAGAGATCAAACACTCATTGAGCTAGTCATTAAACAATGCAACATGCATATTCATTGTTAGATTGGCCACTAGGCTTGGTCCAAAGGTAGTTTCCATGAAGAGAATTAGTGCTAGTGGGAGTGTTTGTGGATATTTATGCACCTATAAAAGAAAAAATCATTTATAGATGGATTTAACCTAGAAGCTCTAAACATGGGAAATCTTGATAAAAGGAGGCTCTAATGGACCCAACTAGTATTCGATATGCAAGAGTGATTCAAATTATAGTCACCACTTACTACTTCCAGTTCAAAAGTGAGTAAATTTCTAGTCACAACTTATTTATCTCTCATTACTTCACTATTAAATTATGGGTACATAGTATTGAATGTAAAATCTGGTCTTCTCTTGGAATACGTAGGGTCCAAATAGGGGGACTATGCTTCTACCTGTTTTAGTGAGATGAAACTTTAGTGTTATAGGAATCTTCCTCTATTTTTGGTTTACATAATTTGGTGGGAAATAAATATGCATATATTTTAGGATAGAATGATTTTTGTTAATATTGTGGCTGAGAAAATTTCAAGATTAGATAAGGAATATAGGTTAGATGATAATTAGGATAAATTGAGGATCCAAGTCATGCTTCATCATGTGGATATTTTTCTATGGTGTTACAAAATGAAATGGTCCTCATTATCATTTTGAGGTGGTTTATATCATTCTCAATCACATTTTTTATATATTAGATATGCTCTAGGTCTTCGATTCAATATGAAAGTTCAATTTGTAGCTTTGTCGACTCTTGATCCAGGGGATAAAAAAATAGGGTAAAAATAAAAGTGCTTGAAATATCCCAAAACTAGCACCAAATTGTAGATATCATCATTCTAATTCCAATGAAATTTGAATCGCCTCAATCCAACATTGTATTATAGATTTATCACATTCTAAATCTTTTGTCAAATAGTAAAAAAGTCACTTGTAGGGTAGATTGGGCATTGTATGGATTCCAGGCGACAGTCTGTACATTGACGTGGTGTTGACATTAGCAAGATGACTGAGAAGTATGATGCCAATAATGAAATGACACATGGCCAAGTAATATAGAGGAAAATGATTTGTTTTTACTGTTTAGAGGTGATTTGGTTAAGTCCAATCATGGACTAACATGTGCCCTAACCATAGAGTGCCACATAGCACTCCATATGAGGCAAAAGTTTGGTTTATACACTAGGTGAGTCTCTGTGGGGTTTGACCCTGTGGCCCCGATGTTACAAAACAACCATTCTACCAATGTCTCATGTCGTTCTTTTGATAACATGGTTGACCAATTTTATTTAAAGTGAAACATTGGAGCCATTACGGTGGGGGGTGGGGGTATATATTTAAAATATGGTGTCGAAAAAATAGGGGCACGGTGGTCGGAGGGGTATTGACCCATGCATTAAAAAAATGCATAACTATTTGACATTTTTCATCTGACATGGCATGGTTTGTGGATCGAACACACCACCAATAGTTGATAAAAAATTGACTTGAAAGTCCCCAAAAATGAATTTTGTTTCCAATTCTATAGGGAGATCAAATTTGTAGAAAAAATAGTAGAGAAATGAAGGTGGAGACCTACCTCGGCCATTTTTAGCATTTTTGAGCCTAGGAAGAGCCTATATAGGGGTTTTTGGGTGTTTTGGAAACAATGATAGTGTTATTTTTTAAATTTGAGCATTTTATGTTGATTTAATTTCAAATTTGTGCATACAATATAAAGGAACACCATTGGAAGCGGGACGAGGAGATGTAACCCAAGAGGGGTGAATTTTGTCATCAAATTATTGTGTTGTGATATTTTTTATGGTCCATTTTCAATTTTTTAAATCTCCAAAATTTAATTTAGTTTTTGTGCTTTTGCAATACAGATACATTTCCCATAAGATATAAAATAGCTCACAAAAATTTATATCAAATGCTCAATTTTAATTTCATATAATTGTGGTATTAGAGCATGGTTTTTATGAAGGCTTGAAAATTCTTACAAGTATTTTTCTTGAATGATTACAATGTCTAAATTAAAAACAGGAGAAGGATTTCTTGAAGAAACAAACCCTCAAATTGATTCAAGGAGGCCAAAAACTCTATAAGTCATGGCACATGAAGAACTAAAAGGACTAGAGTTGATATCTGAGAATGAGATAGCTTTTAGAAATGATTTTTATGATATGAATAAGATGGTGAAAGTGTTTTATAATGAGAGGAAAACAAGGTTCCAAGGAGAAAGTTATAATCAATCAAAAGGTAATGATGGTGATGTTAGTAATCCTCCACATCAACCTTATCCAACACATCCTTCACCTCCATCCTCACCTACTTCCTCACCTCCTTCATCTCATAGACCTGCTCCTCCTCCATATCCAAAAGTACATGATAATTCTCCTTTGATTAATACTGGTGTCATGTTTGAATTGCCTTTGCATAATGGGGAAGTAAATGATGAAAAGTTGGATAATTGGGTTCATCAAATTAAAGTCTATTGTAGGAATCAAAATAGTAATGATGATGTCAATAATATCTAGCTTGCTTCTCTTCACTTGTAAAGTGCATGGTGCATCTTGTGGAAGGTCAGAACTCAAGAATATTTGAAGAAAAGTGGTAAATTAATATATTATTGAAATGATTTTATGGTTATATTAAGTACTAAATTTTATCCATTAGGTTATATGAAAAAAAAATTATGGATTGGAAAAAATTTAGACAAGCTAAATTCGAGAGTACCCAAATTTACAAAAAATAATTTAGAAGAAGAGATTTAATCTTGGGTGTTGATTTGTCTTCACAAGATACTCTCCTTAAATATATGGGTGGATTACATATTTATTTGATACATACTATAATTATGTTAAATCACAGAAATATAGATGAATTGTGTGTTTAGGAAACTCCTTTACAATCAAGAGGCGATAATTTTCCTCAAGAGACTAGCAAGGAACCTTTCAAATCTAGAGACAGAGGAAAGGGGAATTTTAAAGGAAAAGGAAAAAATATTGTTACTATCAAGAAAGAGGGAGATAAAATTACCTGTAAACATTGTTCAAAATAAGGCCATGATTAAGACCATTGTTGCAAATTACATCCAAAAATGAGATCAAATAAGTTCAATAACAAGGGGAAACAAAATACTGTTGCTACAACTCAACAAGTTCTAGGATATAATTTAGGTTATGAAACCAAAATCACAACGATGGGAATGAAAGGTATAGCTGCTAATGAAAGTTGTGTTTCTCTTATTAATCCTATTAAATCTCAAAACCATAAAGAAAGATGTGAGCTTTTCCATATTTGGGTCATTACAAAATATACAAAAGGTAATACACTATTTGATAGTGCATTCCAAGTCAATCTAAACTGTGAACCAATTGTCAAGAAAATTAATTTAGACTCTACATCTCATGCTAAACCTTACCCTTTGGGTTGGGTATATGATAATTCCAAATTACATGTGGGAAGGAAATGTAAAATAAAATTCACCATCAGTGATAATTTTGCAGAATTGTTTTAGGGAGTCCAAACTTGTATGACATAAAATCTATATTCTATCGTGATGAGAAACAATATCATATTTTCTAATATATGTTTGACTATATTGTTAGTGCATATATCAAGAATATAAACTTAGTTCTTGTTAGTGTTGGTCATATGAAAAGGCTTGTAAATGCTAGTAAGAATTTTGTGTTATTGATGATAAATCTAAATATATCGTTGAATCTGAGGCTTTCAAAAGATGTGATTCTAAACTAAAGTATGAATTGGTTGAAGCTTTTAAAAATTATGAAAATATGTTTCAGGAACCTGAAGGTTTACCACCAAAAAGAGGAATCCAAATTGAGATTCACTTGACCCAGGATACAACACCTCGAAATATTGGCATGTATAGAATGTCTGTTTTGGAGAATGAAAAGTTCAAGAAGAAAATTCAAGGGTTTATTGAAAATGGGTCATCAGGCCTAACACATCTCTTTCTGGGTCCCCTATTTTATTCATTCCAGATAAATATGGTACATTGCACATGTGTGTGGATTTCGGAGCTTTGAATAAGATCACAATAAATAATCATTATCCTCTTCCTCGCATTAATGATTAGATAGATTAGTCAAAGGAAGTTTTTTACTTAACTAAGTTATATTTGGGAAGTGGTTACCATTAGATAAGGATTGCTAAACATGATATTTGGAAAACTACTTTCAATACAAAACAAGGTTTGTTTGAATGGTTAGTTATGTAGTTTCGGCTTTGCAATTCTCCTGATACATTGATGAGAGTTATGAATGATGTGTGGTGACCATTCCATAATGATTTTGGCATAGTCTACTTAGATGATATTATTATTTTTAGTAAGACTCATGAATAGCATGTGAAGGATGCAAAACGATTTTTAGATGTCTTGAAAAATGAGAAGTTGTATTTGAAGATGTATAAATGTGAATCTAGGAAAACCTATTTGCTTTATTTTGTCCATACTGTAGGAGGGGAAGAATTGAATATTGATCCCTAAAAAGTTGATGTCATTGTGAATTGGCCTAAACCCAACAATGTAACAGAACTATGTAGCTTTTTGGGAGTAACCTAATATTGGAGAAAAATTATCACCAGCTTCTCTCTCATTTCAACACTTTCACATGCTTTTACAAGTGTGAAATAGGCCTTTCAATGGAGAGGAAGGAAGCAGAAAGCCTTCGACATTACGAAAGATAAAATTAGTACAGAAACATTTTAGCACTTCCAGATCTTAAGAATCCATTTGAAATTCAAACTGATGTAAGAGAATATGCTATGGGAGTATTTTTGATGTAACATGGTAAGCCAATATATCATCATTCTAAAACCTTTACCAATGCAATAATTATCTCTCCAGCTTATGATAAAGAGTTATAGTCCTTTGTACAAAGAGTGATGAAATGGAAGCATTATTTGATTGTTAAAGAAACGATTATTCATATTGATCATCAACCTTTGCAATATGAATGGGATTCGTACAGAAATTTCATTTGTTAATCAGGTATAAGAAAGGTATATACAACAAAGTTGCAGATATGTTATCAAGGCCTATTGTTAATGAATCTATTATTATTAAGCATACATTAATCATGAATGAAAGTTATATTGAACAATATGCTCAAGATGAATATTTTAAATATGTTTATGCAACTTTCGGTCAAGGAAATTATGTTGAAGAGTTGGATTATCAAGTTCATAACACGTTTCTGTATCATATTGGCAAGTTATGTTTTCCACTGGGTGAAATAATTAATATAATAACGAAAGCCCACACTTCTCTTATTGTTGTCCATTTAGGTGTAGTAAATTATTTTTCTCAAAATATGAGGGATTTTTATTGGCCTCGCATGAATGAAAATATTTCAAGATGTGTGGAGGGATGTTCCATGTGTTCTACTAGCAAGCCAAGTAATAGGAAATTGGGTTTGTACACTCCACTTCCTATTCCTTCTCATCCTTGGGAAATTACTTCTATGGATTTTGTTGTGGCACAACCAATGTATAGGAAAGGTCATGATTATCTATATGTTGTTATGGATCATTTTAGAAAAATGTTGGTGTTACAATTGAAAAAACTGTAAATATGTTATTCTAAAATGTATGTGTTCACTTTGGGCTACCCACTTCTATTATTTCTGATCAAGATTCTCTATTTGTCGATAATTTTTGGTCAATTTTATGGGAACTCCTGAAAGTAAAGTTGAAGAATAGAACAACATTTCATCTACAAACTGACGTAGAAATAAAATTAGTGAACATAACAATAGTGCATATCCTTCGAATATATTGTGGTAAGCATCCTAAAATTCAAGATGGCCATTTACATTAAATACAACATTCCTACAATCGTGACATGCATTCATCTACACAACTATATTCATTTGAGGCTTCTTTTGGTTATTTTCCAAAGTATCCTTTGGATTTCATCTTTGGTAAAGATATTCAAGTAGATGGACATATTAATATGGAAAAATCCAAGAATTTCAGTGAACAAATTCAGCCAGGGCATCAAAGGGTACAAGAACAGCTAGAGAAAATAAAAACCATGTAAAAATAAAGACATGATAAGAATCAGGTTGATCATGATTTCAAAGTGGGAGATCAAGTTTGGTTTTACATCAGCAAGGAAATACTGTAAGGTGAAGGTAAAAAATTTCAAGCCAATCAGATATGGTCATTTCAGAACCTTGGAGAATATTGGTAACAACACTTTTCAATTATATTTTCCACCTTACATGAAAATTTACTTTGTTGTGAACATGTAAACCTTGAGATTGTAGGAGCCTCCAATGATTTATGATTAAGAATGGAATGTTCAAATTCCATCTATCGAATATTTTGCTCCTGAATATTTAAATGAGTTGCAAGAAGACTCAATTCTTGACATCAGGATTAGGACTTCACGCAGAGGAAATGTGTGGCATCTTTGAGTGGAGCTCCAAGGTACTAATACAAGAAAATAATGGTGGATAGAGATGAGGAAAGTGAGGTCGTTTTACCATCAATAGCTTGCTGAGTAAAAACACACTTTTGGTTGTCCAAAAGCTTCCACTAGGGAGGAATGATCTAGGGGATAAAAAATATGCTAAAAAATTAAAGTGATAAAAATATACCAAAACCATGTGGAATCATATATTTAATCATTCTGATTCCATTGGCACTTGATTCACCTCAACCCGTCTTCATATGAGGAAGTTATCACATTATGAAGTTTTTTACAAATACTAAAAAATTCAAAGTGCATGGTTGACTAGCTTGTGTACGTATGACATGTGGAATTTTGTAAGCTAACATGGTACTGATGTGAGTGGGATGATTGAGTATTACAGATAAAATCATGAAATGACACATGGCCCAACTGTACAGAGGAAAATGCCGCATTTTGATTGGTTAGAGGTGATTTTGTTTGGGCCAATAATAGAGTGACATGTGGCCCAATCACAAAGTACCACGTGGCACTCCAGATGAGGCCAAAATTCATTTTATGCACTAGGTTAGCCTCCATGGGGTTCAACCCCATGACCTCCATGTTACGAATTTATTTTTCTACCAATGTACCATGTTGGTTCTTGTTATAACATGGTCAATGGATTTTATTTAGAGTCAAATGTTGCAGTCATTTATGGGGGGGGGGAATGTTGGGTGTGCCCGACTAGCCTAGCCCTATGAATTATCGTATTTATATGACCTACAAAAAATCATGGGGGGTTTGGGGCATGTGGCACCCTTCTCAGGCCCCAACCCATGGTTCTAATAATGAATAAAACAACCTGTGAAAGGAGTTAGGGCTACAGGAGAAGGTCGAGAGAGATAAGGCTCGACACTGGTAGATAACATGTGACTAGTAGGGTTAGGATGAGGGGTTAGGGTGCATGGCATACTACCTGTGCCAATGAACATATGGTATTTGAGGAATGAGGGGTGCATATCTCAAAGGGTGCTCGACCAATGTATTAAAAATAGTTAATAGTTCAAAATTTGGCACATAGCACAATAGTTTTTTTGGGATGAATAAGCCAACTACAGTTGCTATAAATTTAGCTTGATAGCCTATGAAAAAATTACTTTGTTCTCAGTTTTGCAGGGAGTTCAAATTTGCAAAACAGTTAGAAGAGAAATGGAGAAGGAGGCCTAACATGGCCATTTTCAGCCTTTTTTTTTGACAATATGATGCATGTGTTGTCCTTGATGGCAACCCACTTGTAGCAGAACAAGTGTGTGGTAACTGGATGAGTTCATAGATCAGTTCAGAGGTTACATAATGATGGAACAAAATTATTGAATGATGGGACAAAGGTTTCAGGTAAGAATTAGAATTTTGGTAAAGGTGAATATTTGAAGAAATATGTACGGGTTCGTAAAGGCCAAGTCGTATATAAACACAGGTACAAAGAAGAAAACTTTCATATATGCTGGTGCACTAATTTAATAATACCAAGGGTCTTTACCATGGTATTATCCCACAACATTGACCGCAATAATGTTTATTTGATCCTGTCCACGATTACCACCGACACTAGTGTGGTTTTCACTCATGGCCCTTGGCTAATTTTCAAGCTATATAAGGAGGAGAAGGTCAAAGTGTTAGGGTGTCCATTTGAGATGGTTTTCAATGAATATTTCAATATGAAGTATATTTTTATTGTAATGGATGTAGTTAAAATATAGATTTAAAATAGTTATGTATTCATGAATACAATGATGGATCAAGATCATGAGACCTGAAATGACTTTGCATTGTATGATTTTCTTATGGATTGACTAGATCTAAGTATTGACGCATTTTTTTTATCTCTGAGTTTTATGATTTCTGTCTTTTTGATGTTTTTAAGAGCTGCAAAATTTTAGGTCAAATTGCAGAACTCTTCACAGGTTGGTCTCAGTGAAGTCACGTATACATGCGGGTTTGATTTATCAAAGTTGCGTACATAAAGGAAGGTTTTATGTTTATAAAATACTGATTAATATGATCAATGATGTTGTATCTTTATTGTTTGTCAATGATGTATTCATGCTGATCTAGGTTGAATGATAATGTCTGAAGTAGATCTCATTGAATGATGAAGTTGAATTTTCTTACATTACTAATCGGTTGAAAATATTATTGATGTTAATAATTGAATGAGGGTTCCTTAAGCTAACAATATATTTTCAGAATTACTCTAGTGAATTCTGTGGTTGATTCATAATAATAGGTTTTTGGTATATAAATATCTATACATAGGTTGCTCAATAGAAAAATGCATATACATGTGGGTTTCTGTTACGCTGAAAATTGTCATCCTGACATTCTGCTATGTGTATGAGCTCATTATCACTCATAATTCCTCCTCTACAATTCTAACATATCAGTTCCTCATGCCAAGCCTTGAAAATTAGAGAAAAGTTCCTAAAAATCTCCTTAACTTTGGTGTCGCACTTTCCCTATATCTTGTCTGCGGTCTCGCACCTAATGTTCATGTCTTCTGCGTACCTGAATGCAATTTCTCTCTGTTATGGGTGCAGACCCTTGTAAAGATTAAAAATTCGCAAGTAAACTCAAAAAAGCTCATTTTTAGTAAATTCTAGAAGCTTCTAGAAAATATCTTGCAGTGGCAGAACTTCTTTTATGGGGTTCATGTATCCCTTACCTTATGGAGCTAACCCCTTGATGTGAGGAGCTTATCCCTTTGAAGGAGGATTCTATCCCTTCATAGTTGGAACTGAAAACCTCCTCTTTTCCACTATAAAAATAGGAATTGTGTAGCCTCAAAGGGAGTTCAAGCTTTAGATTATTTGAGGTTAAGTGTTGTTGGGATTCAGACTCGTTTAACTGATATTTTTATGAGGAGAGATCACATACCTCTATCTGTATTGGTTGGAAGAGTGCAAGACTTATCAAAGTAGAGGACACTCCGGCTTCGGGCCCTGAGAAGGCCTTTCAAACATCAAGGCTAAGGTTGTAAGGTTCTTTTGTTATTTGAAGATTAATACAATCAAGTTTTGTTTTTCTCAATAAATTGTCGTTCGATTGTTTTTTTCAATAAGCTGTCGTTTGATCGCTTATTTCATAGATTCCTTGATCACTATGATAGGTATGTTTTATAATTATTTGTTATACATGTGCTATTTAATATTAGCTTGTTTGTGATTGTAGGTTGACAAAAGATGTTACTTTCTTGCGACGAAAGAACTCTTGTTGCAACAGAAGGATTATTGTTGTGAAGAAAGAACTCTTGTTGCGATGGAAGGATTATTGTTGTGACGGAAGAACTACTGATGCTATGGAAGAACTACGGTTACAAATAAGCATTTGGATCTAAGGTAGGACTGACACCTTCATAGCATTTACTTGTAAAACGAATATATTTAGAGAAAGACAAACTTAGTTGTTCGTTTGTTGCTAGATTTTCTTCTGACACTAGGGAGATCGATCTTGTCCACAAGATTGATTAATCCGCCCAACAAATTGGCGACTCCACTGGGGAAAGAACTTGTTGTTTTTGGTTCTCTTTTATTTTGATTTGAGGAAAATTTTTTCTTGGTTTTTTGATGGATATCTGTCTGGGTAGCTTAGGTTTTCTCTGTTTTTGAAAATTTTGAAATCTTTTACGTTTTTCTTGAACTTTTCTGGGGACCGCACTTTGTTCTTTTGCACAGTGCGGGAAATTTCGCACTTTCCTTAAGTAAACAGTGCAGGACCGCACCTCTTACTTCTAGGAGACTGTGGACCCTGTTAAAATTATGAAAAACTCTAGATTTATTTTTTCAGTTTAGTTTAGATTTAATTTAGGATTCTTAGCATCTACCCAGATCTGTATTTTTCTGTCAAAAAAGCCTTGTTTATGAGTTTCTTTCAGGAATTTTTCATCTCATCAATCTCAGTTAATTGGGTGTTTTGAGTCTCTTTTTCAAGAAATTCTTAATTTGATTTCCTTTGGTCATTACTTGGAGGTTTGTCTCAGTCTTTTCACAATTTTGCATCTTTTTGCTTTTGTTTTTGCTAAATTATGTATGAGTGTTAATCGCCTTTGAGTGTTTTTATTTTTTTATCTTTGGAACTCTCACCAAATTTTCTTTGCTTGCACTTGATTGATTCTTATATTATATTAGAATCATCTTGTGTTTGAGAATTCTTCTTGCATAGATCACATTTTCATAATTAGAATTCCATTTTTCACAATATGAATGAAAAATGTGCATAGATTACATTAGCATACTTTTCAAGTGAATTGTACATAGATTACAACTGCATAGTTTACATTCTGAAAAATCAATCGTAGATTTAGATTAGTTTTCTTTGATTTGAATTTACATTTTTTTATGCTTGTTTTAAAAACACAAAAATAAAAAAATTGTCTTGGAATTGATTTGCATTAGTTTTTCTTGATGAAATTAGTGCATTAGAGAATTTGTTATATTTTCTCTTAGTGATCAATTTTTTTCATTTTTGGAAGTGAATGGAAACTCTCTCCTTACTTTATTTAGGATTCATCAAATTGAAAAGATTACATTATCATATTCAATTGAATTCAATTTTGGGTTGGGTCATAACACCATTGGTTTCATATGCATTTATCCTTTTGACTAATAACAGCCTAAATAACACAGCGCTTAATTAAAATTCATCTAGTAATTTTTACATTTTTAGTGCTCTTTCCACCAATCTAGCTCACGATTAGTGCTTTGGAATAGGTTGTAGTTAACTTTCCAAAGAAACTAAATCAAACAAATAGATAAATCTTGCGGTAGGAAAAAAATCCAATTGTAACTGCTACATTCTGGGAAGCTTCTCTTAAAGGAGTTAATCACGAGATCATGTCTGAACCTTTGAGACAATCAATTCTATTTCATTGGGAAAGATAGAAGATCTGCGCGCATTACAAACGGTAAACCTCAGATTAACCATTGTCGAGGAGCCTCGGGTCACTTGTTGGTAAACCTTGTATTGACCATGTCAAGGATCCTTCAAGGGGATTGAGCTTTGTTACTCTTCCCTTGTGCATGGAATCGAATCATAGACTGTTCGCCCAGTTGTATTTGTTACTATTGGTAACCTTAGTGTCCATAAACTTAATATTATTTCCTAAGGTGACGGTGAAGGAAAGATCTCACTGTACCTGGAGCAGACGTAGACTAGACTCACTTGGACTCTCTGGGGGGTTCTCTTCACTTGAGATGGTTTTGTGAAGAAACTTGTGCCAGTCTATCTCATTAAGCAGGTTGTCGGGGTAACTGTTCCAACCGCCCTTTCTCTATTAAATCCTACAATGTTTGATTTCATCTCCAACTACTGTTTTTAGTACGGGAAGTTACTGTTTGTGTGTGATTTGACTCCTAGATTTGATAGCGTGTGTTAATTTTTTTTTTTTTACTTTTAGAGACCATAGGTGTGAATTGTGAATTTTAATTGTTAGGTGTGAATTGTGAATTGTTAATTTTAGTCTTAAATTGTTAATAAAATTCACTGAAGTTGAATATAATGGCAACTGTTCCGGAATATACCAACCAAGGAACCCTTGTTAACAATAATCCTAGTACTTTTCCTTGCTTTTGAAATGTTGTTCCTCCTTATATGGCTACTTTTTCATTATCTAGATTTACAATAGGCTTACCAATATGGTTATTTTCAACTTCGTTGGCCCCGAATACTCCAATCGTTCCACCTCAACCAGATGCTTCACTTCAACAGAGTTCACCATCTCAACATCACGAACCTTCTGTTGACCCTTTACCTTCTTCGCCTAATATTTCTTCTTCCATTTCTTGCTCTTCGCTTGGTAAAAGCCTTGACGCTAGTAACCAGGTGGCTAGGAAGAAGAAGAAAGGGAAGAAGAAGAAGAAGAAGCAAGATAAGAAAGAAGTCAACCAACCAACCATGGCTGTAAATGTTAGTTGTGCTGAGGAAACCTCCAACATGCATCGTAAACCCAAATACCCTTGCACGCTTTGTAAGGGTGACCACTTCCTTATCAATTGCCCCGGTATTCCAAAGGTCTTGGAAGTATGGTCAAAAACTCTCATCAACTTTTTGTTGATCCATCAACCAGTGATAGTCAGGTTCCTGGGAAAAATGATAAAGTTAGGTTTCCTTGTGGGTTACGAAAATGGAATCATCAAAATCACATTTTCCCTCACATGGATGAAGCCTCAAAATTATTTGAAAACCTTACTGTTCTACAGCAAGAATTTCCAACTGCTTACCGTAAAATTTCTCCCAACCTACCGTCAACTGACGGAGTGATTGATCTAATTTCAAGTACAGTCGATCCCACTCTTCCATTGGAGAGTGAAACTCATATCACTTAGGTTTCCGATCCATTAGTTAATCAAGTGGTCAATTCGATTTCACATTTGGTTGATCCCATTATCCCTTTAGAGAGTGAACTTCATACTGCTCAGGTTCTTCTTGTTACATTAGATTCTTCTACGCCGAGGGGCATTTCACCTGTTTCTACAGAACCCCCTCCAAGTACAGAGGTCTTTTCCTTTGATTGGAATAGACTAACAGAACCTCGTCTTCCTTCTTCCATTCCTTTCCAAATCATTGTGAAGGATGGTCGTAGGGATATATGCCGCACACAGGTAGATGAAGGTGCTTCTGTTTGTATTTTATCCTCAAATGCTTGGAAAGCTTTGGGTTCCCCTCAGCTTGTGCCTATTACGCAGAATCTGAAAGATTTTAACAGAACCATTAGTGAACCTTTATGGATCCTTCCTAAGTTTTCTATTACTTTGGAAGGTAAAACTGTTTGTATTGATCTTATGGTAGTTCGAGGTCCCTTGGATTTCAATTTACTCCTTGGGAGAGACTATGTTTATGAAATGAAAGTTGTAGTATCGACACTCTTTCACGTGATGTCTTTCCCTCACAATGACAATATTGTGACTGTAGACCAGCTTTCGTTCCCTACTCTTGATTCGACTACCAATAATTTGACATCCCTGAATGTTCCTCATACGCAAGTGGTATCTACCCTTCCATGGGTTAATTATGTGGCAGCTAGTCCCATGTTTTCAATTACCGATGTAAGTGAGCCTCTTACTAGTTGCTCATCTTCTTTTGACTTATATTAAGTAATTGACATTGAAAACTCTATGGGATTATTTGAACGTGATGTTCTTATCCCTTTTGATTCCCTTGACATGTGTTCCTTCCAGAAAACTCTTCTTCTTTCTGATGAAGACCTCTTGGAAGCCATCATCAAGGTGTGTCCATTGACATGTCTTTCTTCTAGTTGGAAACCATGATCATGCTCTGAGGAGAGTTCCTTTTACTGTGTCAACATCGTTAAAAAATGAATCAGTGAGTCTAAGGGGAGTTCGTTTTATTGTGTCAAACTCGTTAAAAAATGAATCAGTCAGTGTGAGGAGAGTTCCTTTTACTGTGTCAACCTTGTTAAAAAATGAATCAGTTGGTACGAGTAAATTTCCTTTTCCCGTGCCAACCTCATTAAAAAATGAAACAAGTGTCTCTGAGGATAGTTCCTTTTACTGTGTCAACCTCGTTAAAAAATGAATCAGTGGCTGGTGAGGAGAGTTCCTTTTACTGTGTTAACATCATTAAAAAAATGAATCAGTCAGCGATGAGGAAAGTTCTTTTCCTGTGTCAACCTCATTAAAAAATGAATCAGTAGGTAGATTGTAGAGAGTATATTGATAGATTAGACCTAAGTAGTTTCTAAGGATGGTTCCGGTTACTGAGTCAACCTCGTAAAAAAATGAATCAGGTATGAGGAAAGTTCCTTTTACTCTTTCAACCTCGTTAAAAATGAATCATTGTATCAAGAGGAAAGTTCCTTTTACTGTGTCAACCTCATTAAAAAAATGAAACACGTTTCCATGAGCATAGTTCTTTTCCTATGCCAAGCTCGTTAAAAAATCAAAAAAATCCTCCCCTAATTGAGTCCATTCTTTGACTAGATCTCGTAAATGAACCTTCATTCCATCCAGCTATTAATTTCCAGTAGTGTACTTAGTTGAATGAAATGAAGCTGGGGTGGCATGCACTCTAGAAATTACGCTTGGGGGACATCAAGCACAGTTTTCTCTTTGTTTCAAGCTTGTGTAAAATGAAACCACTCTGAAGCATAGTTTTTCTCTGTTTCAAGCTTTTGTAAAAATGAAACCTATCTTGAGTCAATTTCAATTATTTTCAAGACTCGTTAAAATCATGAAAATCCCGAGATTATTTTGCTATATTTCATTCTCGTAAAACACATGAAAATTCCGAGTTCTTTCTGTCTTTTCCTGCTCATAAATTAAATTGAAATTCAACCACAAGAGTATATTTTTATCCTTTTTTCGAACTCGTTAAAACTTACGAAAAAGTGAAAACCATGAGTACATTTTTATCCCTTTTTCGAACTCGTTAAAACTTACGAAAAAGTGAAATCTTGAGTTCTCTTTTAAGCCCTTTTCAGACTCTTTGAAAATGAAAATATTTCCGAGTAGTTGACTATTTGAACTCGTTAAAGTAAATGAATGATCGTCCCTTCAGTATAAGTTTACCCCTTTTACGGAATGAAATGGACTATTTACGAAAAAGGTATACGTTGACTAAATAAGGTCAATAGAGTTCTCTCTTGCATTATTTTATCCTTTTTTGGGCCTGAGAGACTAAATTTATGAAAAAAGTACACCCATGGAGTTTTCTTAAGTTTCTTCTTTTGACTCCCTAAAATTGAAAAACACCGAGTTTCTCCTATACTCGACTCGTTAAAATTTAACAGTAAAGGACCTGTTCAATTTTAAACAGGAACGAACCACTCCTTCTTAGGGTTCGAATCTTAAACTAAGTTCAACTCATCCAGAGGATGAGATTATAAACAATAAAATGTTATCCTCCTCAAGCTTGTCAAAAATAAAGAGGTACTTGCCAGAAATGGTGGGGGAAAAGAGAGAAAAATGGACTTGTTCGTTGTATTTTGATTTTTGAAAATCCAGTTAACCACTCTTGAACACGACACTTTTTGTCCACCTGGGTTGGGAAATCTTTTACCTAACAATTAATCAAACCACATTGAAATTCTTCAGCCAATTTCTGGGTATTATCTTTGGGTTAATTGTCACCAAAACATCTGCAGTGTCGTTATGTGTTCAAGAGGACAATTCAAATAAACCATTCATCTGCAAAATATCCGTCATCCTTTTTGACTGTCCCTGAGTCAGTCCTTGCCAACATATTTTCAAAACTTGATCTATGATTTCGTGTTATTGGCTTGCCTACAACGGATCACTTTCTATCGACGACAACACATTATCTAGGAAGTCGATCTAGAAATCGTCAGTACCTTGAAATTTGCATGCCTCAATGGCAGGTTTCTCGCCTTCAATGACAGGTTACATCATTGACCTTCGATCAAATGATTCCGTGATATGTTTGACTTCAGCTCATTCATTCACATTTCATGGATTGTACTGAGTACTTTGAGAACCATTGACATTACTGGTGGTTACTCTCATACTTGTTAACAATTTACATCATTAACTGGTAATCAAGTGGTTTCTACCATGTTCGACTTTGACACATTTATTCACATGGATAGAATCGTACTAGTTTGAGATGTGGAAATCAAGATCCTGGATTTAGTTTCTACCATCCAGGCTGCGAGGAATTTTGTTATCATTTATACAATAGACTATTCATAAACAGATGGTTGCATCCATACTATGTCTACACATGTCTATACTGTGATGTATTCAAAATCATTCCTGTATCAGAACAGTTTGAATCAGTTTCTAGTTAGTTTTGATATGAGTATGGGAATGCCTACCTCAGCGATGATATATATATATTTTTCATTGAATGTTTTTACAGGTTCCAACTAGGGTGTCCACAGGATGATCCTTGAAATGATAAAGTATTGCACTCTTCATATATGACAGACTTCAGGATCATCTATTCCAGACTTTGCACTTTAGGGGGCAATCTGTTACACTGAAAAATTGTCATCCTGACATTTTGCTATGTGTATGAGCTCATTATCACTCATACTTCCTCCTTTGAAAGTCTAACATATCAGTTCTTCATGTCAAGCCTTGAAAATCAGAGAAAAGTTCCTAAAAATCTCCTTAACTTTGGTGTCGCACTTTCTCTATATCTTGCCTGAGGTCCCGCACCTAATGTTCATGTCTTCTGCGTACCTGAACGTACTTTCTCTGTGTTATGGGTGCGGACCCCTGTAAATATTAAAAAGGCGCAAGTAAACTCAAAAAGGCTCATTTTTAGTAAATTCTATAATATTTTAGAAAATATCTTGCGGTGGCAGAACCGCTCTTATGAGGTTCATGTATCCCTTACCTTATGGAGCTAACCCCTTGATGTGAGGAGCTTATCCCTTTGAAGGAGGATTATATCCCTTCATAGTTGGAACTAAAAACTTCCTCTTTTCCACTATAAAAAGAGGCATTGGGTAGCCTCAAAGGGAGCTCAAGCTTTAGATTATTTGAGGTTAATTGTTGTTGGGATTCAGACTTGTTTAACTGAGATTTTTGTGAGGAGAGATCACATACCTCTATCTATCTTGGTTGGAAGAGTGAAAGACTTATAAAAGTAGAGGAGACTCCTGCTTCAGACCCCTAGAACGCCTTTCGAACGTCAAGGCTAAGGTTGTAAGGTTCTTCTGTTATTTTAATATTAATAAAATCAAGTTTTGTTTTTCTCAATAAATTGTCGTTCGATTGTTTATTTCAATAAGCTGTCATTTGATCGTTTATTTCATAGATTCCTTGATCACTATGATAGGTATGTTTTATAATTATTTTTTATACATGTACTATTTAATATTTGCTTGTTTTTTATTGCAGGTTGACAAAAGACGATACATTCTTGTGACAAAACAGCTCTTTTTGCGACAGAAGGATTATTGTTGCGACGAAAGAACTCTTGTTGCGACGGAAGGATTATTATTGTGACAGAAGAACTACTGATGTTGCGGAAGAACTACGGTTATAAATAAGAATTTGGATCTAAGGTAGGATCGACACCTCCATAGCATTTATTTGTAAAATGAATATATTTAGAGAAATACAAACTTAGTTGTTCGTTTGTTGCTAGATTGTCTTCTGACACTAGGGAGATCGATCTTGTCCGTAAGATTGATTAATCCACCCAACAGTTTCCTTAAGTGAAGTCGCGTATACATTTTGGCATATGAATGATCAGGATTACAATTCATTCTGTGTGTTGATGTGGTACTCTGAGTTCAGTTTTGTGTTTTGGTTACATTGTTCTCATTGTTTGAGTTTATTTATGTAAGTGTTTTATTCAATTGATCTACAATTCATGATATATTAAAGTAGGTGGATCCAGTGTGAAAATTTATGAAACATGATCCATGGATGGTGATGACGGTTGGAGCCTTTAGTATAAAAGTCAAAGCTTCCTCACAGCAATAGCTGGTGATCCGATCAAGGGGGTTGAAGCTCCCTTTCAGTAGGAGCTAGAGAATGAGTGAAGGTTCTAGCCTTCATCAGGTGGGTTCCTACATATTGGCATGAGTTTTCACTAGTGCAAGAATGTAATAATTTTTTTATGTTAATAATTTTGAAGACTGAGATTATAGCAATGGTGGTTTTCTCCAACATTGGGTTTCCATGTTAAATACTGGTGTTCATGTGTGTTTCTTATGTGTGATTCTTTATTTTCTTCTTCATGCACATGCTTACTACTTATCAAATATCTCATGAATCTATTATATTCTGGTTAGGTTAAACGTATAAAGAATTAGTTTTTTTACAAGTTCACTAAGCATACATTAGTTTCTTTTATAACAGTCACATACATATGTGAGTTGGGTTCAGTAAATTCGTGTACATATTTCATAAAAGAAAATAACAATTGTGAGTTTTAAATACTGATTCAACCCCCCCCCCCCCCACCCCGTCGTCTCAATAATTTTCCCAACATTTTTGAGTCCAGAAGAGCCTACATAGGCGTTTTTGGGAGTTTTAGACACAATGGACGTGGTGTTTTTGAAATTTGAGCAACGTATATTGATGTAATTTAAAATTTGAACATATAATGTAAATAGAAACCATTTGAAGCTGGACCCAAAGACGTAGCCCAGGAAGGGTGAATCCCATCATCAAATTGTTGTGTCGTGATGTTATTTATGGTCTATTTTTAACTGTTTAAATCACCAAATTTTAATTTACGTTCGTGTGGTTTTGCAATATCAATACATTACCCATAATACATAAAATTTCTTGTAAAACTTTACATGAAACCTTCAATTTTAATTTCAGATCGATTAAGTAATAGAGGATGGTTTTTGTGAAGGTTTGATATATTTTGGAAGTGTTTTTCTTGAATTATTATAAGTTATAAATTGAAAAGAGAATAAGGAATGCTTAAAGAACCAAACCCTCAAATTTCTTCAAGGAGGCCACAAACTCCACAAGTGATGGCACATGAAGAAGGAAAAGAACCAAATTTAATATCTAAGGACGAGAGACCTTTTAGAAATTATTTCTATTATAATTCTAAGATGGTGAAATATTTGTACAATGAGAGGAAAACAAGGTTGCAAGGAGAATGTTTTAATCAATCAAAAGGTAATGTTGGTGATGGGAACAAGTCTTCACCTCGACCTCCTCCTTCACTTCCTTCTTCACCTCCATCCTCACCTCCTTCTTCACTTCCTTCATCTCATATACCTACTCCTCCATATCCAAAAGGACATGCTAAGCCTCCTTTGATTAAAATTGATGTCATGTTTGAATTTCATACGTACAATGGGGAAGTAAATGCTGAAAACTTGGATAATTGGGTTTGTCAAATTGAAGTCTATTGCAGTATTAAAAATATTTATTACGATGTCAATAACATCCACATGATGTCAATAACCTCTAGATTTATTCTATTCACTGGGAACGTGCAATTCTCATATGGTGGGACACTAGAACTCGAGATTATTTGAAGAAAGTGGTAAAATTATATATTTTTGGAATGATTTTATAAATTCATTAAGAAGGAAATTTTATCCACTATCTTATATGCAAAAAGAAATTATGGATTGGAAAATTTTTATATAAGCTAAAGGTTAGAGTGTACAAAGTTACACACAAGAATTTAGAAGAAGAGATTTAATATCACATGTTAATTTGTCTTCACAATATACTCTCCGCAAATATATAGGTGGATTATATAGTTGTTTAAGACATACTATAGTTATTTTTAATCCCACTAATCTAGATGAAGTATGTGTTCAGGAAACTCATTTACAATCAAGAGGAAATAATGTTCCTCAAGAGACTAGAAATGAACGTTTTAAATATGGAGAAAAAGGAAAGGGGAATTTTAAAGGCAACGGAAAAATGAATTCTACTATCAAGAAATAGGGAGAGAAACATACCTGTAAACATTGTTCAAAAAAAGGCCATTATGAATACCACTTTTTTAAATTGCATCCATAAATGAGAAAAAAAAAATTTAATAGCAAGTGGAAACAAAAGACTACTGCTACAATTCAACAAGATCAAGGATCATATTCAGGGGATGAAACGAAAATCACGGCCATGGGAATGAAAGGTATAGCTTATGATGAAATTACTATTTCTTCTAGTAAGCCTATTGAATCTAAAAATTATAAAGAAATAATTGATATTTCCCATAACAACGTCATTACAAAACATACAAAAGTTGATACATTATTTGATAGTGGATCCCAAGTCAATATTATCTCTGAAGCAATTTTCAAGGAACTTAATTTAGAAACTACACCTCATGCTAAGCCTTATCCTTTGGGCTGGGTATATGATGATAACAAATTACAAGTGACAAGAAAATGTAAACACAAATTCACTACAAATGTAACATAACAACAAATGTACCACTTAATATTTGTAGAATTATGTTGAGTCCATACTTATATGATCGAAAATCCATATTCTATCATCGGGAGAAAAAATATCATATTTTTAAAGATGGATTTAAGTATAATGTTAGATCACATCAAAATAATATGAAATTACCTCTTGTTAGTGTTGTTCATATGAAAAGTATTGTAAATGATAGTAAGAATTATGTGTTATTGATGATTAAAGCTAAAGATATAGTTAAATCTGAAGCTTTCACATGATGCAATTCTAAACTTAAGCATGAATTGGTTTAATTTATTAACATTTACGACAATATGTTAATATAACTTGAAGGGTTACCTCCAAAAGGATGAATCCAACATGAGATTCACTTGTATTAGGATGCACAACTGCCAAATATTTGAATATATAGAATGCCATATTTTCAAAATGCGCAGATTAAGAATAAAATTCAAGAGCTGCATAACAAAGGGGTCATCAGTTCTAGCACATCTCCTTGTGGGTATTTTATTGTTTTGGTTCAAAATAAAGATGGTACATGGTGTGCAGGTGTCGCTTTTTGAGCTCTGAAGAATATCACGGTAAAGAATCACTATCCTCTTCCTCACATTGTTGATTTTCTAGCTCAATTAAAGGATGTCGTTTACTTTAATAAGTGATATTTGAGAAGGGATTATCATCAAATAAGGATTATATAAGATGATATTTGGAAAAAATATTTCAAGAGACAACAAGGTTTGTTTGAATGATTAGTTATGTCATTTGGCACTAGTACATTTGGCGGAAATTCTCACACTTTAGTTCCGACACTTTTATCGTATTTTCGGAAATCAACCCAAATTTTATCAAATTTTAAAATCCCGGCAACAACCGTCGCTATACCGACGTTTAGGGACATCGTCTCTTTTGCGATGTTCATGAATGTTGTCAATCTTGCGACGTTTGGCACAAAACGTCAGAAGAGCGACGTTTCTAGGACATAACGTCAGAAATGCGACGTTGCTAACATATTCATCAGTCTTGCAATGTTTGGCACAAAACGTCGGAAATGCAACGTTGCTAACATTTTCATCGGTCTTGCGATGTTTGGCACAAAACGTTGGAAATGCAACGGTGCTAACATATACGTCGGTCTTGCGATGTTTGGCACAAAACGTCAGAAATGCGACGTTGCTAACATATACGAACCCATGACAATTATAGGTTGTATTAAATTTTATTATTCTCATTATTTAATTTAATTATTATAAGTTGTTAGACATCATTATTATTATTTTTATAATTTAATTTTATAAGTTTAATATTTTATGATTATTGTTATTATTTAATCTTTTATGATTTTTTTTATTAAATTTTATATATATTGTATTATCATTTTCTACACATGACAATTATAGGTTGTATTAAATTTTATTATTTTTATTATTTACTTTTATTATTATAAGTTTTTAGACATCATTATTATTTTTTTTATAATTAAATTTTAAAATAACATCACCATTGTAATGTTTTTCCACCGTATGGTATACTGTCAAATATGATTTTCCACCATAATTAAACCTTGGAACTTTGGGTTAATATATATATATATATATATATATATATATATATATATATATATATATATATATATATATATATATAGATATATATATATATATAATGCAAATTTAATTTAAAATATAATTATAATTTTATATTTAAATATATTTTTTCTCATTAATATATAAATATAATTTTATTTTTACATATAATGTTATAATATAGTTTCAAAATAAACATCACATTAATAATTCAACATTCAAATATATTTTTTAAATAGATTTTTAACTTACTTTCATATATAAATATAAAATATAATGAAAATTTTGAAAAATAAATATCTAAAATTATTATAGAATTCACACTGCATTTCAAATATGTTGACAATTATATTTTAAATATATATTTTTTATATAGTTTTGAAATAAGTTATTAGATTGGTGAATAAAATTAATTACATTTGAATTTTGTCTAATTTCTTTTTTGGTAAATTAATTTCATGAGGTTCACAAATCTCAAGTCAAATTGAAACCAGCCAAACAAAAACTCTAATAATTTCATGGAAATCATCTAAAAATTTATTGAAATATCAAAATTTACAGTAGACCAATATGGGTTTAGTTAGTTTTATGAGGATCATGTTGGAAGTTCTGTTGTTAATTTACATAGAACACCACTTTTTTTGTAGAATATTTTTAGTTTCTATTTTTTTATCTTTATCTTCACGATTCTAATATGTTAAGTTTATTTTTTTATACCACATAGATTTAAATTATATAAATCTATACATTTATAAAGAGTTATAATAGAAGCATAATAGTTCAATAAAATATAAAAGTTAAATAGCTAGGGTGGCGGGAGGGGGAGGGGGAGATATTCTCCTAAATCCTGATGGAATATGAAAAATAAAGTACTTATGGGGGCTAGTCCAAAGAATGAACAATCTCACATAAATGTATGGGCTTCTTCCAGGTCTCCAATTGGCTAATGATGGAGATGTCTCTAAGTTAGTGATCTTGGGGATTCCCTTATCACTATTCAACACCTTCAAAAAGTTTTTCTCCTGAAGAACAACAATTTATCCCTCCTCCTCAGAAAAATCAATAGTACCCTGAAATCATTCTCTCAAAAGGCTTATTACCACATTTTAAGAAGCCAAAACAAGGAGGCAGATACACAAATGAATCAAGCCTTCCTTCTTGAAGGAAACGGGTTAGTATGAGATCAATGACATGTAAGGTTGGAAAGATATTCCATGAATAATTCCACTCAATATAATTGTCGCTCTCTCTTGTTTTTCTAGTTGGATATATGCACCATGAGAATTATTTTTTGAATATTTCCAAAGCCCTCCTTTCTATGCCCCCCTTTCTCCTCCTATATATGCACATATCCGCATGGCACATAACATTTGGCGTCAGGATCTCGTCATTAAGGTTGAGGTGGTGGTTTGTGGGGGTGTTGACCACGCACCCATTTACCCATCACATGTGGAGTCTTATGAATTTGGACAACCCTTAATTCCCACCTTTGCCTTCATACCAAGTTCATTGATGGATACAGGGTGGGCAGAGTTAATGAATTTCGTTGTTGATTCGATCCCTCGGGCATGGGATTTCACTAGTCTAAAGGTCGAATTCATGGTTGGTGTTAATATGATAAGGCAGAAAGTATCAGTTCAAGGGTGTTCCCTTGAGAGTCAATACAACCCTTCTGCTAGTTGGTGGGCTCTCCACACCTTTGTAAACTCCATCGATGCTAAGAATTATTTCAATCTTATGTGTCTCTTGCTTGGTGTTGTGAATGCTAATGTCTTCATCGTCTCATTTAAAGAGAAAACATGGGGAATTCTCTTGTATTTTCTTAGCTCAGTTTCCTCCTATGCAGTAAGAATTTGGGAACATTCCCCCTCTAGGTTGTCAATGGATTTTTGTAAATCTCAAGAAGTCAAGTTGGAATTTTTTCCAGTGGGTGTTGAATTTCTCATCTTCGAATTTCAAGCTTCTTGACCACCCTGTGCACATCCTGCAACCTTTTCCATGGAAATAGGTGTTACTGTGTTGAGGGCACCATCACTGGTGTAGCTTCATGCATCGCAAGTCTTGCACAATTTTCATACGCACAATTTCCCCTGCATAAATACTAACTTCTTTGGTACCCTTTGTTCTATTATGCATTTTTTTCTTAGTTTCACAACTCCCTTCCTTTCTTCCAGCTTGTCCCTTTCCATGTTCCGATAAATTTTGGGTCTCCTCCTTGTGTAGGCAGCTCCCCTAGCTCAAACCTCTCCCCCGCTATTTCCAAAATCTTTTGGCTCCCTATTTGTGGTATAAAATCACACTTTGTATCTAATTTTGTGTTCCAACACTCGATTTATGTCCCTTATGGGGAACAAGTTGCACAAGACAGTACAATTTTATGTCCACATCCCCATTATTTCCATTTAGACCAATATTAATGCATAACTTTTCAATCATAATATAATATTAAAATTCATTATTACTTTTCAAACAATCCTTAACTACCTCTTTTCCACATCAAAATGGCACAGGTAAGAAAAATGTATAAAATAAATTAGGCTCGACATAATAAAAAAAATATGCAAAAACTATAGTTATAGCTTACATAACCTTACCCAGGCCAACATTATATAACTCTACTTCACTAGGATGAAAATTAACTAAGGCTTCATGTATGCATCCACCAAATATCTCACATAAATGTAGTCCATAATACATGTACCTTCAAATGTTCTGTGATCGCTCGGGTGCCCTGTGCACATTTGTGCAGCCCGTTTTCTAGTTTCTCCCTTGTGCCTTTGTTCAGTCATGCACATCCTATCGTGCCGTGTGAGGGCGCCTGCCCAAATGAGTTTGGGTCGGGTAATTTAGTTTGAGGGTAGCCGTATAAAATTTACTAAGTTGTGACTGCAAGGGTTCCTTGTGCACGTTCGTGAGGCTAGTTTTCCATTTTCTCCCTTGTGCCGTCATTTGATCGGGTGCACCGTGTGAGGGAGCCCACCCAAACGCATTGGGGTCGGGTCAGGTCATTTTGTTTGAGTGAGACTGTATCAAATTTGCTAAGTTGTGACCGTACGTGTGCCTTTTTCACGTTTTTGCGGCCCGTTTGTCGTTTTCTCCCTTGTGCCTTCGCTCGGTCGTGCACGTCGTGTCGCTCCGTGTGAGGGCACCCACCTAAATTCATTCGGGTCTATTCGTTTCGTTTGAGGGTACCCGCCAAAACGCATTCAGGTCAGGTCATTTCAGTTGAGGGAACCCGCCCAAATGCGTTTAGGTCAGGTCGTTGTGGTTGAGGGCACCCGTATCAAATTTTCTAAGTTGTGACCACACGGGTGCCCTGTGGACGTTCATGTGTCTCGTTTGCCAGTTGATCCCTTGTACCCTTGTTCGGTCGTACACAGCGTGTCACCCCGTGTGATGGTGCCGACCTAAACGCGTTCGAGTCGAGTTGTTTCATGTGTGGGCAGCCGTATCAAATTTTCTAAGTTGTGACCGTGGGGGTACCTTGTGCACATTCGTGTGGATCGTGTGCCATTTCCCCCCTTCTGCCTTCATTCGGTTGGGAGCCCCGTGTGAGGGCACCCCCCCAAAAGCGTTCGAGTCGGGTCGTTTTGTTTGAGGGCGGTCATATAAAATTTTCTAAGTTGTGACCACACGAGTACCTTGTGCACGTTTGTGTGGCTTGTTTTTCATTTGCTCCCTTGTGCCTTCATTTGTTCAGGCACGCCATGTTGTTTCGTTTGAGGGCGCCCACCCAAACAAGTTCGGTTCGAGTCGTTTTGGTTGAGTGCGCTCGCCCAAACTTCTGTCTAATTCACTATATACTCAGATCATGAATGTGAGAAGCATATTTTCAGATTATATTATTATTTTATCAACAATGTAATGGTTTCTGTGTAGTTATATATTTCTAGTAAAAAACCTCATCTTCAGAAATATTTTCTTGTCATTTTCAAAATTGACTGCTTCATATTTGAGAAAAACATGCAGCTTATCTAATACTTTATTGAAGGTAATAGCTCCATCTTTGGGGCAAGATTCTTTTCAGGTGCTAACTCCACTATGTGTGGGGTTAATTAACCCTATGCCTATAATGTTTACTGTTTACATATCAGATTGTGTGGGGGTAGATAACTCATAGCCATATCACGTAGGCCCCATTCACTTATGAAGGTTCCCCAAACTCTGCACCCAATTTGGTTGATATTGCTCAGCCTGAAAATTTTGAATTTTCATAGATGATTGATTTTCCTCTCACTTGAATGCAAAAGGAAGATGAATTTCATATTTTTCCTCCATAATTTCCACATTATATATCTATTGTAGCTATTCATCTATGCTCATCTGGAATCACCACAAGTTGTACTTTTTTTTTTGCAATGGATTCTTGATGTTGATCTCGACAAGATTTCTCCTCCTCAAAAAACATATGCTGGTTGTAAGCATGGTTGTGGTATGTTGATGTTCAGATGAAAACTACAACTTGTAGCCCTTGATCTACTAGGGTTTACCTTGATATTAACGGTGATGTATTCATACTCCTTCTGAATAACCAATAAAGGGTCAAGGAAATTGACCAATATGTTTTCAAGTTTTATTTTATCCATCTTTTGGGCAAGCTACTTTTCGGCTAACTCCACTACTCTTGATCTCAATTTTTCCAATTTCTTCCTTCTGTCATATGATACCTGAGCCTTTCCCTTTCACTTCCCTTCTAATTCCATAATAGTTTCATAGTGATGCAAACAAACTTATTTTGAAATCCTTCCTAGCAAACAATACTTGTGATCTGGTTGAAGCCTCAACACTTTCAAAGCATCTGGAATGACCATTCTCTTCTTTTGGTCATATGGTGGGGGGACCCCTTCAAAAACCCTTAGCCTAGAAAGTGCTGCAACACCACGCCTGGTTTTGTGTGGAATCATTCCTCTAATTGTCCAGTAGTCAAATCCTCTCTTACTTTATTTTCATTTGCCCATACCTAACCAATGAGAGCACAAGAACACCTGTTTCTATAAAAGCACCTATAAATTCTCTTACTTTATTGTCATTTTCCCATAACTAACCAATGAGAACACAATAACACCTACTTATATAAAATAACCCATAATACTTTTGTGGTTTTCACTAATATCCCTTTACTTAGTGTGTGCACATTAGCCTAGATCCTAAAGTGATTCTCATACAATAATAATCCACTAGGTGTATTTTTTTTTTAAAACTATGCATGGATATATGTCCCATTTATGGCCAAGTTCCACCAAAATGGTTCCCCCTACCTACCTAGTAACTATATTACATTTATTTCATGATAAGACTACCCTACAACCCACCAAATTTCTATCATATCCTTGACGTTAACAACAATTTGTTGTTCAAGATATAGCTAAGTTGGAACAAACTTAGCTCTAGAGCTTAGGATATTTTTCCACCTCTAATGTTTATAAACCAATAGATATAAAATTTCTAAAGCATGTGGGAGCCCTTTAAGTATCATCTTTCCTATATTGACTCTGTATTAAAAATCATGGAAAATGTCCATAGATGAGTTATCCTTACTAAACCAAAAATTTCATTGAAAATAATCATTCATACCATAAAATTACTACTCCCCTTTTAACCATATAAAAATTATTTTTAAGTTACCATAATTCATCTTTAATATCACATAATTAGATTAAAAAATCAACCAAAATCTCTAGTTTATGAAATAAGAATTCAACAATTTTATATAATTAATAATATAAATAAATGTCTTAGATCTAATCTCATTAATAATTATTTATAATAAAAAATACCACTTATTTACCAAAACCCGTTATTAACCCCAAGAAAATTCTCACACATTTTATTTAATGGAATTTGAGTGGC
The DNA here is from genome assembly GCA_034641835.2 of Pinus albicaulis. Taxonomy (NCBI): domain Eukaryota; kingdom Viridiplantae; phylum Streptophyta; class Pinopsida; order Pinales; family Pinaceae; genus Pinus; species Pinus albicaulis. The sequence goes on from CM076571.1 coordinate 590,382,062, forward strand.
CTTAAAAAACAAACGTATTTAATTTCAAGATGTCAAAAATTTTCAAATATCAAAAGTTTTAATTTCCCTCATTCATTTCCCTCTTCAAAATGTCAAAAAGATTCAAATATAAATTTTTTTAATTTCCCTCATTCATTTCCCTCCAGTTGCATGGTTTGTCCAGGGAAGGAGGGAGGATGTGGCCATACTATCGCCGCCTTTTGAGGAAGGATGCAGCCATACTATTGCAGGTTTTGAGGAAGGATGCAGCCATACTGTTGCAGGTTTGGAGGAAGGATGGAGTAAGTAAAGAAATTGGTCTCGAGTGCCTGTTACAGGTCTGCCCTGATACATTTGGTTGAAGTCCGGTGATTTATTTCCTTCTACAGAAAGAATCCACTCCGATACATTGGATCCCGATTGCCTTTGGTCTAATGATCAACAAAAATTATCATAATAGTCTTGTGCCTTGTATACAGACATCAATACCTGCCCCATGGATTCAAAGGCCCTTCATTCAGCCCCATGCAGTGGGATTTGGAGAAGTAAAAGTCAAGGAAAAGTGGTGAACTCTGAAGAACATGCCGTCACATTCCCCGGACAAGGTAATCCATGTATTCATTCAATAGTACCACTGAAATATTTATTGTTGTAATGGATTTCCCTAAATATGCAGTGCTTTTTGTTAAGTTTCTATTTTTATCCAATGATAATGCAATGCCCTTTAGGTTTCTTTGGTTTTGATAATGCAAGCCACCTTCTTCAAGTTTCTTCGATAGCTGATCCTTCCCACTATCCTAGCTGGCCCATAGTCACTCGGCATATTGCCCAGATTCGTTTGATGAAAGGGAATTCCTGCAAAATGTGAATGATCATTTCCTCACTGTTTTTGTACAAGGGGCATCAACCAGGCCCAATCACATACCTTCTTTGAAGCACATCCAAGGTTGAGACCTTTCTTTTGGCACCACATAAAATTTTTTTCCTTGGTTGGGCACTTGTATTTCCAAATCATTTTCCTCCACCACTTTAACTCTGTAGGGACTCGACCTGTAATCATTGTGATGTATCCAAGCTTGGGGACATATTCACCAAAAGGAGAGGAACTCACTAGAAGCTTGTCCTCTCTGTCATTTAATCAAATTTGACGAGCATTCAAAGAATTTACATATGCATTCCATGATTCGCTAAAAGCTACTTCTAACCCCAGCTCCCCAGCAATCATCCATCTGTGTCTCCATTTGGTATTTTTGGTCGGGTTGTCGATGTGTGCAATTCTGAACCTAGTTTTGTGCTTTTGTTCAGTATATCAGTTATAAATCTACTAGGAATTAATTGCCAGGTGCTAGGTTCGGAATTTAACACAAAAAAAACACCCATATACTGGAAAATAACCCTGCAATGCTAGTATCTGTTAATATTCATTCGTTTCCTTTGTGTTGGTCCAAAAATTAGGTGAAAAGATATTTTGTTGCACAATCTTCATAATCAAACTTGATTTCATGTCATCCATACATAACTTGTTGTGCATCAAAATATGGATATCTTCATGTTATAACAATTGGTAATATTGTATTTGAATGCTGGTTCATACTGTTGTCTCTGTCGACAGCACTCAGTGTTTACAAACACCTGTTTTACATTATGTATTTTCCAAAAAAAAGGAAACAGTTAGCCTTAAAGGCATCGTCCCTGTCACATGAAAATTAGGCTTAGGAGCAGTGCCTTCTTTGCTGGATTTAGCACAAAGAATCATCCTTCTATGAGAGTAAATCAAATTAATCCCATGAAAATGTCACCTCTCTACAAGAAAATTAGTCACAAAGAAGCTCACTTACAGTTCACTCTTTTCAAAAAAGAACAACGACATACAACTGATCATTTGTATTCATAACTTGCCAAGGAACTTATCCTTGAGAAGGCCATCAATTAGCATTTTCCACATCCCTTCGTCAGGGTTACCTCCACTTTTCAATCCATTATCGAACAACCTTTCCACTTCTTGCACCTTGCCTTCTTTACAAAGTCTAGGAATCATATAATTGTACAAAGATAGTTGTGGTTCATAACCATTTTCAACCATTCTATCTAAAAGCTCCAGACAGTAGATGTAGTTTCCTTGTTTACATTGCCCATTAATAAGAGCTGTATAAATTTCTTCATTGGGACAAAGGCCTCTCTCTAACATATTTTTTATCAGCTGGTCTGCCTCAAGGAGTCTTCCTGATTTGCATAATCATGCAATTAAGGCACTATAAGTATCTATAGTAGGCTAACAATGCTTCTCCATCATTTTGTCAAGAAGCTTAAATGCAAGAACACTATTTATTTCAAGTGGCATTCCATCTAGGTCATGAATTTCATCCAAGTTATTAGGATCTGAACTACCTACTGCATCCTCATCAGGAATCAAGTGCTTTTTTTGTATCATTTTTTCTTGAACTATACCATTCATAAGCTCACAATAAGTTTGATAATTAGGTTGGCATCCTTCATTTATCATATTACTCAATATATCAAAAGCATGATCCACCCTGCCTGATTTGACGTTGCCATCAATCAATGATGTGTATGTTACTTGGTTAGGCTGTAAGCCTTTCTCCTTCATTTTATGAATGATCATTTCAACCTCTTCCAATTTTCCTTCCCTCCAAAGTCCATAGATTAGTGGAGTGTAAGTGTATACATTTGGAGAATAGCCCCGCTTTACCATTTTGTCTAATACTTTATATGCAAGATCAATGGCACTGATTATACATATTCCATCAACAAGCATGGTATAAGTCACCAGGGAGGGAGCTAACCCTCCCCCCAACATCTTACCAAAGACATTATCTGCCTTAAGCACCCTTTTTTCTTTGCACAGTCCATCAATTAGTGCATTATAAGTGTATAGATTTGGTTCACAACCATTTTCAACGATCTTCTTTAGCAATGCAAGGGAAACATCAATTTTTCCACACTTGTAATACCCATCTACTAAAGCTATGTAAACTACTGTACCAGAAGAAATGCTCTTCTCAAGAAGCTCATTGAACAACTCACAAGCTTGCTATAGCGTTCCTTCTTTACAAACTCCATTGATGAGTATAGTATAAGAAATTAATCAAGATTACAATTTGTTTTATTCATTGAGTCAAAAAGACTTAAGGCAATCTCTATCTGACCCTCTTTACTAAGTCCATCAAATAGAGTATTATATGTCGCACTATTTGGGATCAAACTTCTTTGTAGCATAGTGTTTAAAAGCGACATTTTTTCCCCACCTTTCGTACTTTACATAGTCCATTTATCAGCTCATTATAGGTACGAACATTAGGTTTTTAGCCACTCTTTTCCATTCTATTGAGAATCTCAAAAGCATAATTTATTTTATTTTCTTGATAGTGACCATTAATAAGAACATTGTAAGTGAACGCAGTAGGAACTAAGTCTATTTTCAATATATTGAAGAACAATTCACATGCCTCTTCTAGTCTGCTTTCTTTGCACAACCCACTGATCAATGCTGTGTAGGTATGGATGTTTGGCATGGAACCATTTTTCTTCATTTCATCAAGAATATGAAATGTTTCTTGTGTTCTGACTTCATCACAAAGAGCTGTGACAAGCATTGTGTAGGTATGGACATTCAGGTTGATCCCTTTCTCATTCATTTGATCCATCAAATCAATGGCTTCCTGAAGGAAATGTGGTTAGTATTACATAGGCCCATCCAACAAGTTTAACCTAGATTTTGATAAGGAATATACTCCTAAAGTCTACGCCAAAAGGCTCAAAAGAAAGGGAACAATAGAAGACTCATATCTTGAACCTCAACCATTCCTTCTAATAAAATCTAGAATATACAACATGTATAATTTAGAAATCTCTTTTGGTACTTTTGTTCTTCCTTTTTTGTATGAGTAATTACATTTCTGACCTATTATGCTCATGTCAGTTGGTATCAAACCTCACTTTTAGGGATTTTTGGAGTTCTGCAAAAATGATCATCTGTTATCACCCAAAAAAACCTTTGGAAAGAATGTAATCCAAGAGTCAGTATAACCATTAGGGGGTGTATGCTTAACACATAATCCACCCTGTCAAATTTGAGTGTTAAATCCTGCACTTTTAGAAGAAGTTCAACACTGGACAGAGTTCCATCTGCATATAGCTTCAGGTCGATACCAGAAACACCATATCTAGTCCAATTATGCACAAGAGGACTGAAATGTTAAGCCCTGCAAGTCAAATCAGAGGATTGAACTAATGATTAAAAGAGGAACTTGGAATTTTTGAGCAGTTCTCAACATCACTATATGATGCTAGATTCAAGAAGAAAGCACACAGAATATGGAGGGTTCTTGAGCACTGGTGTTGAGATGAATTTTCATCATACTAAGTGAAAGCTAGGTTCTCTTCTCTTATTTTGACTTCTAATTGAGGAATGCATGCATTTGTCATTGTCTATTTCACATTTTTATCATGATTGGATATATCTGATGCAGTGGTTTACCCCATTATATTTCTCGCAATGATAAAATTATGAGATCCCCTTTTGCCCAACTGTAGGCCTTTTGTAGCATATAATATATATGCATCACAGTAGATTGTGTCAGAATTTTATACCATGATCCTGGAGATTGCACTTTCTCTGATCTCAGAAAAAATTATTTATTTGTCTATTGATAAGTTGTAAACAAGCAACACGTGAAACTTGGATGTGGACAGCATGACTTAAGAAGGTGATGGTTCCCTTTGGAAAGTTCCTCATAAATCAAGGGCATGTCAAATAGTGGTTTTGAGTAAAGAATCAAATTGATGCAGTCTTTAATATATTTTGCAAATATCTGCAACGTGCACATTGTTTCATATCAAATGCAAAAATAACATTGAGCAAGAGATGAATTTTTTACATACAAAGACATTAATTTAATTCCCAAATTACCAATTATTTCAACCGGGTGATGCATGGGTAAATTTAAAAGGAACCAGTACTGATATGTCGGAGAGCACATACTTTGAGGAAACAATTAATGCATTAATCAAAATTATATATATAAATAACGTCACGTTGGAATTTACCCATACATCAGGTTGGAAAATATTTTGATTGATCCTTGATTTCGCACATTAATTTCAATAGTCTTCTTAGCATTGATGGATGTGGGGGATTCCCATGATCTATTTTCATTGATAAGGCACATTTCCCAATTCTCCTCTTGAGTTGGAGCTAAAGGTATTAGGGATTATTTCTCTACTATTATGTGAGATTGTATGTTATAAGTAACGTAGTATCACCTACGAGTTTTGCACACACAAGTGTGGACATGAAAACACAAATAAGAATGAGATCAGAGAGTGGATTTCTTCATTTGTTTATGCAATGTCTCATTACAATGTCTCATTTGTTAGATGTTATTGATCTATATGATATCTAATTTCCGAATATGATCATTATCCCAAACATGCCACCATAATGGTCATTTTACCATGATAGTTCAAGATAAAATGAGCAATGTTTCATACTTTCGTGGTCGCTCTTCTGATTGTTTCATTTTTTTAAAAGTATTTTTAACCTTTCATCGGAAGAGGGACATTTCATAAGTGTCGGATTTCTGGCGGTTTAAACGTCGGAAGAGCGATGGCTCTTTTTTTAAAATATTTTTACACTTTCGTCGAAAGAGCGATGCTTTAAACGTCGAAAGAGCGACGTTGCATTTTTTTAAAATATTTTTAAACATTCATCGGAAAAGCGACATTTCATAAGCATCAGAATATTGACGCTTTAAACAACGGAAGACATAATGTTGAAATTGTGACAGTGGTTTGAAAAATTGATAAACATTAGAAGACCGACGCTTTAAACATCAGAAGAGATAACGTCGGAATTGCTATGTTTTTTTGAAAACCTGATAAGCGTCGGAAGACCGATAGTTCGGTATCGTCGGAAGACTGACATTTTTGGCTCGTCTGAAGACCAACGCTTATAAAACATCAGAATAGCAATGATTTGGATAACGTCAGAAGAGCAACAGAAGTCTGGAAATGTTGGAACAAGTGTCGCTCTTTCGACGCTTTATTGAAGTGTTAGAATTGTCACTCTAAGGCTAACCATGTTTTGTCCGGCCACAAACTGTCACTCTTGCGATGACTATGTGTCGGAATAACGATGAAGTGGCCATCGGAAATTGGGCCAAAATTACTAGTGTTGGCTTTGACATGCACCTGCCACATTCATGAGAGTTTTGAATGATTTCTTGTGACCATTCCTTGATGATATTGTCATAGTGTACTTAGATGATAATTTTATTTTCATTAAGACTTGTGAAGAGCATCTGAAGGATGTGAAACACGTTTTATATGTCTTGAAAAAGGCGAAGTTGTATTTGAAGATGCGTAAATGTGAATTTTGGAAAACCTTTTTAATTTATTTTGTTCATATTGTAGGAGTGGATGATTTGAAGATTAATCCCTCAAAATTTGATGTCATTGTGAATTTTCATAAACCCAGCAATGTAATATAGTTTAGGAGCTTCTTGGGAGAAGCCCAATATTGGAGAAAATTTATTGTTATCTTCTCACTCATTGAAGCAGCTTTACATGCTTCGAAAAGTGTGAAACAGGTCTTTCAGTTTTGGGGGAGTAGCTGAAAGCCTTTGACAGTTTGAAAGAGAAAATCAGTACAACACAAATTCTAACACTTCCATATCTTAAGCAACCATTTTAAATTCAAACCCATGCAAATGAATATGATATGGGATAATTTTTTATGCCGAATGGTAAGCCAATATGATAAAATTTGGAAACCTTTACCAATGGAGTAACCAAATATCAAACTTAGGATAAAGAGTTATATGCTTTGGTAAAAAGTGTGAAAAAATGGACGCATTATTTGATGGGTAAAGAAACGATTATACATACTTACTATCAACCATTTCAATATTTACAATCGCAAAGCAACATACAACAAGTTATACATTTCAGGTGGATAGGATTCCTAAATAAATTTTATTTTGTAATAAGGTATAAGAAAGGTATATACAACAAAGTTGCAGATATGTTATCGAAGCATATTGTTAATTCATATGTTATTCTTAAGCATAACTCAATCATGCATGAAAGTTATATTGAACAATATGCTCAAGATGAATATTTTAAATATGTTTATGCAACTTTGAGTCAAGGAAATCATGTTGAAAAGTTGGATTATCATGTTCATAACAAGTTTTTGTATCATTTTAGGAAGTTATGTGTTCCATGGGGTGAAAGAATTAATGTCATAATGGAACATCACACTTCCCTTATTGCTAGCCACTTTGGTGTAGGCAAACAAATTGCCAAAATTCAGAGGTATTTTTATTGGTCTTGCATGAATGCTATTATTTCAAGATATGTGATGAATGTTCCATGTGGGCTACTAGCAATCCAAGTAATAGGAAATTTAGTTTGTACACTCCACTTCATATTTTGATAAAATTATTTCTATGGATTTTGTTTTGGGACTACCAATTTCTAGTAAAGATCCTCATTATCTATATGTTATTATGGATAGTTTCAACAAAATGTGTGTGTTGATTCCATGTAAGAAACAAGTTACAATTGAAAATACCACAAATATATTCTTCCAAAATGTATAGGTTCACTTTGGGTTACCCACTTCTATTATTTATGATCGAGATTCATGATTTGTTGGGAAGTTCTAGCCAAATTTATGGGAACTCATGGACACAAAGTTGAAGAAGAGAAAAAAATATCATCCACAAACCGATGGCCAGATATAATTAGTGAATAGAACAGTAGTGCATCTCCTTCAAGAATATTTTGGCAAGCATCCTATACTTTGGGATAAACAATCTCATTACATTCAGCATGCCTACAATCATGCCAAGCATTTATCTACACAAGTATCTTCATTTGAAGCTTGTTTGGGTTCTTCTTCAAAGTATTTTTTGTATTTCATATTTGGTAAATATATTGCAGTAGATGGACGTATTGATGTGGACAAAGCCAAGAATTTCATTGAAGAAATTAAGGTAATAGCCTAATTCATCAAAGGGTAGAAGAAAATCTAGAGAAAATAAAATCCAAGTATAAAGCAAGACATGATAAGCATCGGGTTGATCATGATTTTAAATTGGGAGATCAAGTTTGGTTGAACATCAATAAGGAAAGACTCCAAGGTGAATGAAAAAACCTCAAGGCAACTAGATATGGTCATTTAAAAATCTTGGAGAACATTGGTAACAACGTTTTCCAATTATATTTTCCACCTAACATGCAAATTTACTATGTTGCGAATGTGGAAAACTTGAGATTATATGAGGCTCCAATGATTGATGATCAATAAGAGAATGTTGAGATTCCATCTATAGATTATTTTTCTCCTATATATTTAAATGAGTTGCAGGAAGACTCAATTCTTGACTGGAGGATAAGAACTTCACGTAGAAACAATTTGTACTATCTTCGAGAGGAGTTGAATGGTACCAATCTAAGAAAATAAATGTGGGTAGATATCATGAAAGTGAGGGAGAAGTGCCTTCACTTCCTTGTTGATTAAAAATATACATTTGGTTTTGTAAAATCTTCCATTGCGGAGGAATGATGCAAGGGATAAAACAAATGCTCAAAATTAAATTGTTCAAAATCTCCTGAAACTAGAAAAAAATCATAGATATTGTCCTTCTAAATCCAGCAATGCTTGAATCACCTCAATTTTCCATCGTATGAGGAAGTTATTAGGTTCTAAAGTTTTGGGTAAACAATGAAAAACTCAAATTGTAGGGTTGACTAGGGAGTGTACGGATGCCACGTGGTAGTCTTTTCACAGAAGTGGTGCTAACATCAGTAGGGTGAATGAGCAGTATGGAGCTAATCAGAACATGACATGTGGCCCAGTTGTGTAGAGGAAAAATGTGTGTTTTGATTGGTTATAGGTGATTTAGGTCATTCCAATCATGAAGTGACATTTGGAACAATCACAGAGCACCATGTGGAACTCTCGATGAGAAAAAAATATGGTTTATGTGCTGAGTGAGCCTTCGGAGGGTTAGACCCCATGACCTCCATGTTACAAAGTGATTGTTCTACCAATGTGCCATGTTGGTTATTGTTATAAAATGGCCAGCGTATTTTATTTAAATTCAATTGTTGGAGCATTTAGGGGAGGGGTAGGTGGTTGGGCTCACAGGTATTATGGTATTTATATGGCCTACAATAAATGATGGGAGGGTCACGGCATGTGGAACCCTACCCATGTGCCATCCCATGTTTCTGATAACGAATGGAACCACTCGTGAAAGGAGTCGGGGTTACGACATAAGGTTGAGAGAGATAATGCTCGACCCCAGTGGTTAACATGTGAGCGGTGGGGTTAGGACTTGGGGAAACGACACGTATATCCCATGAACATATGGCGTTGAGAAACTAGCGGCATGGAGCTAGGAGGGGGCTCAACCCACATATTTAAAAAATAGTTAACCGTTCGACATTTTGCACCTCACATGATTGGTTTTGTGGGTCAAACGTGCCACTTGTAGTTGCTAAAATTTCACCTTAACAGTCTCCCAAAAACTAATTTCATTGCCAATTTTGCAGGGATGTCGAATTTTTAAAACAATTGCAGAAAAATGGAGAAGGAAGCCTAAGGCCATTTTTCAACATTTGTGTGCCGAATAAGAGCCTACACATGGGTGTTTGAGGGTTATGGACATAATAACGGTGTTATTATTGTAAATTGAGCATTGAATGTTGATGTAATTTTAAATTTGAGCATATAATACCAACATTGGAAGCTGGACCCGAAGTCGTAGCCCAAAAGGGGTGAACTCCATCATCAAATTGATGTGTTGTGATATTTTTTATAGTCCATTTTTCACTGTTTAAATCTCAAAAAATTTACTTAGGTTGTGTGCTTTTGGAATATTGATCCATTTCCCATAAGACATAAACTAGCTTGCTAAAATTTACATGAAACCTTCAAATTTAATTTCAGATCAACTCTACTCTATCATTCTTTGAAATTTTGTCTTTGTTATAGGTTTTGGGTGATGCAAAGTCAAGAATAGAATAAGATCAACGATCTTATGTAGCCCTTCGAGCTTTCTCGTTTTACTTATATTTAGAGAGAATTGAAAGCCAATATTAATGAACTCTCCAAATAATCTCTCTCTTTAGGTAGGTATTTCCTTATTCATAATTTTTTTTAGGATAACATAAATCTAACAAAAAAAAGATATTATTTCTTAGGTATCTCATTTTTAATTAATATTATATATATATATATATATATATATATATATATATATATATCTATATATATATAACTAAAAAAATATAATCAATATATAAAATACACATCTCAAATATTATTACGTATAAGAAAAGTGGAAAAAAATGGCTCTTATTTTTTACGAAGGCTCAATGATGCGTCTCCTGGTAGGGATTGGATAATCATCACCAGCTCACTACAGCTTCATCAATATTTTCAGTCTGGGCATGAGCTACTGTTACCGAGTAGCGCAAAGGTATGGGCTTTTGACATGTAATTTTTTGTTAATTTTAGATAAAAATGTCATGTTATATGCATTATAATAATTTACTTCAATCTTGTGTTATTAGCCCAATATCAATTTTGACATTAGCAATCACATTAAAATTGACAGTAAATGTTGATAGAATATAAACAATAAGAAGAAGACAAGCAAAGACAAGAAGACACAATATTTGGTAGATGCCACGTAAAAACCCAAATGCAAAGAAAACCCTTCGATAAAATATTATTATTATTATTATTCAAAATTTCAAGAGAGAGAGAGAGAACAATATAAAAAATACACTTGCCCAATAGTCTAGTCAAACAACAGTCAACCAGATTCCTTAACCAAAAAGTCAACGCTGGTGAAAGCAACAATAAAACTCCTCTGAATCATCTCAGTCACCCCAGGCAATGTGACCTGCAACATGAGTCCAAATCAACCTAAAATGGATCCAGAAATCTCATTCAAACTTGGTCAATATAAAATTCAATGTTGCGGTTACAGTGTTGCAGTCAATAATAGTCAACATGCTCAAAAATCCTCGATTTTTGTTCCAAAGAATGCAGCGTGGGGGATAGAATTTCCTACCTAAAAAATGTAACAATTGGAGGAGGTTGGTCGATGGTGAACATTGGTCAATGCTCTGCATCCATCCATAAAAAAAATCCAAAATTTTCATTCTTGCCCAATCACTTCGCCACACGTGTGAAGAAAAGAGGTTGCTCCTTGTACGACCCAATGAAGAGATGAGAGAGAAATGTGATGAGTGATTATGTCTAAAATGAGGAATAGGCCTCTCACATTTATATCCTTCATTGAGCGTAGAGACACATCAATTGGGGCTTATGAGCCTACATTAGAATTATGGCCAACCTTGAAAATTTTCACATGTGTGAGAGAATAAATTCAAATTCTGACTTCTTCTCATCCAAAAAGGATGCTCTTTAGATCAATATTGCACTTCTCACAAATAGGAATCTAACAGAAATATCATCTCCATCATACGAGTTTTCCAAAACGGAATTTGGCCCTAGTTTCCAATTTTAACACTCCCTCTCAACTATGGAGAAATCCACCTTCCAATCCATATGTCAACTTGTACCATCCTCTCATCCCTGCATTGTTCTACTTTGCTATGTTGAATTATGAAGAAATAATGAAGAATAATTTGATCGAGAGTAATTCATAAGACCTTGTCACACTTGTTGTGTAACCAGGTCCAAAAATAGAAGAAAAGAGATATCAACGTCTTAGAAATAAGCCACTTCGAGTGGGCAACGTCCAATACATTACATAAATGAAAAAATATTCCATGATCCAATTTACAAAACCTCCTTTCTATATATAGGAGTCCATGGGGCCATAATGTAATCCTAGTGGGCCACAATGTAATCCTAGCCGACCTAACAATAATAATTTAAGGGCACAATAATAATAAAATGGGGGTTACAAAGGTACAATAATAACAATAAGGGGGTTACACTGACAACAATAAGGGACTATACTAGTAATATAGGTACCTAAAATGCCCCTCTCCTTCAAAAAAGTGTTGTCCTCAACACTTGAGTAGCTCTGGGTGCTTCTGTATAAAATTCTCATCCTCCCATGTAGAATCTTCAGTGGGTAAGTTCTTCCACTTGATGAGATACTCTGAAATTGATCGATTCCGTAGTTGTCAAGTTCTTGTTTCCATGACTGCTTCAGGTTCCAATATGATTTTTCCTTCCTCATCAAGTTCTGGCAATATTGTTTGAACTGGAAGATTTTCACCTATAACCTTCTTTAAGCATGAAACATGGAAAACTGGATGTACTCGCGAAGAAGCAGGAAGCTCCAATTTGTATACCATAGTACCAATCTTTTGCAACACCTTGTAAGGACCATAGTACTTTGGCGATAATTTATTATCCTTCTTTGCTTGCTTGAGGGACATTTGTTTGTATGGTTGTAGCCGTAAAAATACCTAATCTCCTACATCAAAACTTCTCTCGCTACGATGTTGATCTGCCTGTTGTTTCATTCGATTTTGTGCCAAATTCAGGTTATCCTTTAAGAGTTGGAGAACTTCTTGCTGATGCTCGATGTGATCTTCCACTGCTTGAACCTTCGAATTTCCCCTTAAATATGATGTGATGGATGGTGGATGATATCCATAAAGTGCCATAAATGGGGTCATTTTTGCTGCAGTATGGAAGGAAGTGTTATACCACCATTCAGCGAGAGGTAACCACTTGACCCATTATGTTTGTTTATCATATACAAAACAACAAAGATATCCTTCCAAACATTTATTTACTATCTCAGTTTGACCATCAGATTGAGGATGATAAGATGAGCTATGAGCTAATTGAGTAACCAAACAAGAAAATAACTCCGTCCAAAAATTTCCAGTAAAAATGGTATCTCTGTCGCTCACAATAACCCTTGGGCTTCCATGTAACTTTTGAATTCTGTCCATAAATGTAGTAGCAACTGTACTTGCTTTAAATGGATGAGATAATGCACAAAAGTGTGCATACTTGGTAAGTCTATCAACTACCACCATGATGACACTCTTTCCTTCGGACTTAGGTAAAACTATGATAAAATCCATTGAAATCTCCTCCCAACATTGACTTGGAATGGATAAAGGTTGTAGAAGTCCCGGGGTCTTAATTGTTTCCACTTTATTTTGTTGGAAAACCAAACATTCCGCCACAAACTTTTGAATATCAGTTTTAAGGCCATCCCAAAAAAATTCTTTCTTCACCCTGTGGTAAGTTTTTAAAAATCCTGAGTGTCCTCCTAAAGGAGAAGTGTGCAATTCCAGAAGAATATTTTGTTTTAGTTGGGAATTCCTACAAATATATAAGCGATCTTTGTACCATAATGAATCATTTTTCCAACTAAATGTATTAGATGTACTAGGATATTGCTGCAACTTTTGAATGAGTGTCCATACATCTTTGTCCTTCTTCCATTCATCTCTTGCTTCAGTTATCCAATATGGTTCGATAATAGAAATGGCACAAAGCAATGCTTCCACCTCTTCATTCTTTCTTGAGAGTGCATCTGCAACAACATTAATCTTTCCTTTTTTGTACATTATTTCAAAGTCATAACCCAACATCTTTGTGACCCATTTTTGCTGCTCTTCTGACGATAGTCTTTGTTCCAAAAAGTGTTTAAGACTATCATGATCAGTTTTTACCTTGAAGTGTCTTCCCATTAGGTAAGTTCGCCATTTCTTTAGTGCATGTAGTATTGCTAACATTTACTTCTCATAAATAGGTTTCTGTAAATACTTTCCTTTGATTGGACGACTTTCAAAAGCAATGGGTCTTCCTTCCCGCATTAAAACAACACCAATTCCATTTCCTGAGGCATCACATTCCACAATAAAGGTTTTTGTGAAGTCTGGCGTAGCTAAGACAGGTGCTAGGCACATTGCCTCTTTAAGATGTTCAAAGGCCTTAGTTGCTTCAGGAGTCCATGAAAATGCATCTTCCTTCAATAATGTTGTTAGAGGTGCTGCTATTCTCCCATAATTCTTAACAAAATTGCGATAATACCCTGTTAACCCGAGAAATCCTCGCAACTGCTTTATGGTTGTGGGGACTTTCCATTCCTTAATGGCTTTAATTTTGTTAGGGTCTACTTTAACACCCTCGTGAGATACAATATGACCCTGATATTCCACCTCTTGTACTCCAAAGAAACATTTGGATTTTTTTTCATATAATTGTTTCTCCTGCAATAGTTTGAGCACCCTTTCAACATGTTCAACATGATCCTTCCAAGACCTGCTGTAGATTAGTATATCATCCAAAAATACTAGCACAAATTTTCTAAGGAAGGGTTTGAAAATGGAATTCATCAACCCTTGAAATGTAGAAGGTGCATTGGTAAGGCCAAAAGGCATGACCAAAAATTCATAATGACCCTCATGACTTTGAAATGTTGTTTTTGGAATATCTTCAGTCTTCATTCTAATTTGATGATATCCTGAACGAAGATCCAACTTGGTAAAATAAATTGCTCCATGTAATTCATCCAATAATTCATCAATCACAGGAATGGGAAATTTATCTTTAATGGTGAGCTTATTGAGCTCCCTATAATCCGGACACATTCGCCATGATGCATCCTTCTTGTGTACCAATACTACAGGAGCAGAGAAAGAACTTTGACTAGGTTGAATTATACCCGCCTCTAACATTTCTGCAATCATACGTTCAATTTCGCTCTTTTGGAAGTAAGGATATCTATAAGGCCAGATGTTTGGAGGAACACTTCCTGGAATCAAATGAATAGCATGATCATGATCACGAATAGGTGGGAGTCCTTTGGGAGTTTCAAACACCTTCGAATGATTGTCCAAGACTTGTTGGAGATCTGCAGAAATAGATGATTTTGATGTTGGAACTTCTAGTGAGCATAATTGTGCAATTACGCCTCGCTGTTCTTTCTTTAGAAGCTTTGTCATGACATTAGATCTTATTATCCTTCCTGGCTTCCCCGCAATACCTCGTAATTTGACTTCCTTTCCTTCTGAAAAAAATTTCAAGAAAAGTTCTTGAAAATTAAAAGCTACCGTCCCCAAAGATTGTAACCATTGTACTCCTAGTACAACATCAGCACCTCCCATAGGAATGGCAAGCATTGGACTAGTCAAGACATATTCCCCCATGGTTAGCTTGATATTATGGCATTTTCCAGAGCAATTTATAGTTCCTCCATTTGCAACCATCACTTGACATTCTGGTGCTGGGTATAGAAAACAATTTAATTCCTTGGCTACCTTACAATGAATAAAATTATGGGTGCTACCTGAATCAATCAACACTATTACCTTTTTCTTCTTGATTTGTCCTTCTATCTTGAGAGTTTGAGGAGTGGTAATTCCTGCCAGTGAATTACATGATATTGTCGGATTCATTTCTTCCTCTTCTAGGGCTGGTTCCTGGTGTATATCCTCTTCTTGTTCATTTTCTTCTTCCTCTTCACAATCTATGTAAAATAATTTCTTCTCAGCACACTTATGACCTTTAGTGTATTTGCTATCACAACTGTAGCAAAGCCCTTTTGCTCTTTTTTCTTCCAATTGTCGTGGTGTCAACCTTGTAGGTTGTGGAAATCTAGGCGTAGCAACACTTCCTTCTTTATAGAATTGAGTGGTAGGCTTCCTTGTCGCCATAATTTTACATTCAACTTTTCTCGCCAACCTGAATGCCTTCTCCAATGAATCAGGTTCCAAAACACGAACTTCATGTTGGATGTTATCCTTTAGAGTACCTAAGAAGAGATCAATCCTGTGTTCCTCTGGAATATTAGTTACCCTTATATTCAATTTTTGGAAGTCCTCAATGTGCCGCCCCACTAAACCCTTTTGTTTGAGATTTATCAATTGGCTAAAGAAGGTGTTGCTCTTCGTATCCTCATAATGTGCTATCATTTCCTCCGTAAAAATTGACCAAGTAACAATTTTTTTACGGGAGCAAAGCCATCGATACCATACAAAAGTATTTTTTTCTAAATGTAAAGTTGCAATGCGTACCTTTTGTGTGTTTTGCATGTTATGGAGATCAAAATATTGCTCCATCTGTAGTATCCATGTTACAAGATCCTTTCCATCAAACTTCCTCATATCCATTTTTGGAATATGGTGGTTCTTCCCACCAACATTAGAGTTTATGAAATCACGATTAACATTTATTTTGTCCTCATCATGAGGTTCTTCTACTATCTTTTCACCATTAGGAAAAATTTCTTGTATCAACTTTGTCAAACCTTCAATGTATGTTTTTAGATCATTCTTCATGTTTTACATCTTAGCTTCCATGCCAGCTTCCATGCCATCCATCTTCACTTCCATACCTTTTTTCAAAACTTCCATTTCATTTTTTGTTGCTCTTTGCGAGAGTGAAATTTGTTGCACTTGCTCTTGTAATTTTGATAGATCATGTTGCAATTCTTCATCTTCATGAGTCATAGTAGAGCCTTATGAAGGCTTAATGGGTGTTGAATTATTTTTACGGGGCATATTTTAGAACCCAATACTGATATCTATTCTAAAATATGCCCTTGGAATCAATTAAAATTGATTATTCAAACAAGACTTATGCAATTCGAAAAAAAAATACACACCTTTTTCTTGCTTTTGAGGAGCTCGATATTGAAATTGGATTATCTCTGTGATTGCAGCACTTCAATATCTAAATTTAGGTACTGATTTAGCCCTCTAAATTATATTTTGAATGCCACAGGTCTGACCTGGTTTGGATTCTCCAAGACAAAGTTGTGTCCAATCTCCCACAATGACCTAATTATGGACTGGTTCAGTAGAGCGAACTTGTACGACTTGCCACATATCACTGTTTCGTCCTTTTTCTCTGAAATCTATAGAAAATAAACTACAGTCTGTTTACTTGTGACCAATTTTTACGACACTCCAATCTGATACCCAGAGAGAGAGTTACTAAAATTTTCCCACGATCACCTCTTTGAGATGCAATTCAGGAGCCTGAAAAAGCACTACCTTCCACAGTTAATATCTCCAAAAATATTGTGAACCAAGCTATGAAATATTTTGACGACTTTCCTCAGGATTTTAGCTTCACACCATATGAATTTCAAATTTTGAAACTTCTTATAAAAAACGTTATAGCGCAAATGCCACGATGACATGTTTAGGAGCCTGAAACAAGACCTAACTTCCACAGATCATATCTCCGAAAATGTTTCGAACCAAGATCTGAAATTTTTAGAAAATCTTCCCCAAGATTTCTACTTCACACCCTAAAAATTTTAGCTTCTGAAACTTCGTAGAAAAAAATTTATAGCGAAAATTCCACGATGACCTGTTTGGAGCAGCGATACCATAGAATCCAAAGCTCTGATACCAAATGTTGTGTAACCAGCTCCAAAAATAGAAGAAAAGAGATATCAACGCCTTAGAAATAAGTCACTTCAAGGGGGCAACCTCCAATACATTACATAAATGAAAAAATCTTCCATGATCCAATTTACAAAACCTCCTTTCTATATATAGGAGTCCATGGGGCCATAATGTAATCCTAGTGGGCCACAATGTAATCCTAGCCGACCTAACAATAATAATTTAAGGGCACAATAATAACAAAATGGGGGTTACAAGGGTACAATAATAATAAGGGGGTTACACTAACAATAATAAGGGACTATACTAGTAATATAGGGACCTAACAACACTCCACTCACCCAAAGTAAATCTAGACGTAACAACCTCAACCAGACTTGAGCCCAGATCAATTTTTTGGACACCTTGCATCTTAGCATAGAGAGTAAAATAGTACATTATGCCTCCAATATGGTATTTATCATCATTTCCAAACTAATTAGCTAGATGAGAGGCACTTCCCATGAGTCCCGGACTACATGGGTAGGATGTATGTTGCAGCATCAACAAGAAAGGGTGAACCTGCTCATAGATCAACCAACAATGGAGTATCACAGGGGAAGGAAAACCATTCACCCTATACAAAACACACCAATAGGGGAAGGCGACCCTCACCCTATGTTTTCTCATAGCACGAAGGAGTAACCCCAAGCCCCCCGAAGCTCCCAGAGTTCAATGTCCAACTCAAGTGGGACCTCATAGTAGGGTATTTCCACACCTCGAAGTCTCTCACTAAAGATTAAGAATTAAACCTTCTATAGAGGCTTATTCAGAGTATCAATGACCTTATCACGAGTCCCAATGTGATGGAGCCTTACGGTGCCTTGTTGTACCATATCCCAGATAAAGTTGTACCTAATATCAATATGATTGGAGCAGTTGTGGTACATGAGATTCTTTGAAAGACTAATCCAAATTTGGTTGTCGCAGTAGATCATGGTGGTATCTAGCACATGCTCAAAAAAATCACTAAAGATCTTCCTCAACCAAATAGCTTCACAACATGCCATGCTTGCCGCATTATGTTCGGCCTTGACGAGGCTCAAAGAAACTAATTTCTAATTCCTTCTCATCCAAGATATCGAAGCAAAACCTAGAGAGAAGCAACATCTAGATGTGCTCTTACGATCCACCATACTTCCAGCCTAGTCAACATAATTATATCCATGGAGCCTCAAATTATTGGAAGTGTATCTCAGTCCATAGTTGGTTTTTCTCTAGAGATATCTCAAAATATTATTGGTAGCAATCTAGTTGTAATAACCCAGAATGGTACTGCTCATCAATGCCTGTTGGGATAACGCACTCTTCAGAAATCTATGCACTGAAATGAGTTTTCAGCTCTTGGATCCCATATATTATTGGATCTAGTATCTATATCCAAAAGGAGAGAAAAAATAAATCAAACTATGTGAGGTAAACAGACCTCCCACCACCTAGTATGGTTGGAAAACACCCAAGGAATGGGGCTGCAGCTATATGCAACAAACTTCTTCAGAAATAACGTATTTTAACTAAATGAGATAAGGGGACCAATATGGAGGCTGAAATATGACATGTACATTAGTAATTTACATTTACAATACAGCCCATACAATCTACAAGAGAAAATAGAAGACTATACAGAAGAAACCCTCAGAAATGAGGTGCTACAACCACAAGAAATGTCAGAGTAAGCTTGACAACATTATTTTCATTGGATGAAGCATTCGTAGGTTACAAATCAGATCTAGACCATATCTATATAAAAAAATATATATCTAACTCAGATCTATATACAAGAAAGGCTCCTTAATACAATCCCCTTGGGGTTTTGAGAAAAGCATGAATAACAATGAGTAGATCTGAGGTGTAAGTTGCAAATTTGCAGTAATATTCAAAAAAATATGAAGCATATGAAGTATAGTAGACCATATTTGAAACCAAACATGGATTAGTTGGCTAATCAATGGATCACCACAATGAGAGGAAGAATTCAATCACGAGATATCTCTCCTCCAAGACGATGCCAAAACTCCCTGCAACTCTGCTCTTGCAAATAACGTAGTACTGGAAGAGGGACTGCAAGTTTGACTCTGAGAATACTTTGGCCTGATGCCAAGATATGGATCTAAAGCTCCAAGGGTCTAGAACACTCTTGTGAAAGGGATAGAATACTTTCCCAGTGAAAAGGGGTGATAGAGATGCATATATGTGAAGATATCTATCCTCCACTTGTTGTAGCTCACAAGGAAAACCTAGTCCTTAATAGGATTAGCACTGTAGGCTCAAGATGAAACTTGGCCAAATGCCAGATAGTGGAGAAGACAAACAAGGCTCGTTCAAGAGATGCTCTAGGAAGAAGGTGGGATTCCCGCTCAATAACACCCAATGCTAAACAACATTATTCTCCGCTAAATAGCCAGAGAATGATATATGTCTCAATGGAAAATATATTCAGAAAATGATAATAATCAACAACCTTCTCATGCTCCTCTCCTCTTCCTTTTATAAGATAAAATTTTCAAACCCTAAACCACTTTAATGATTTATCTCCTTTCACATGTGGAGCCTCCATTTGAAACTGCATTGTGCATCCATGAGGTACATTGCATCTAGACTGTGTTGTAGATTTTTTCATGGTTGACCCAGTCTCATAGCTCAAACCCATTCACACATGAAATTTTTTTCTTTACATGGCCCAGATTTATCTTTTTTCACATTGAGCATTGATTTTATTTAAGATTCACACCTCAATTACAAAAGTTGTTGACTTAGTCAAACTTGACTTTTTCCACATGCAAAAGTCTCTTCTCTCACACGAGGGTTTGAAATCCAACTTCTAAAATGATCCCCTTCCATATCAGGAGGTTTTTTTATGATGATTTAAATGAATTATGGGTCTCCTTCCCCATTTATTCATCTACTAAGTGAAAAAATCAAAATTCAATATTCCCATTAGTTGCATGCTAATGAAGGAATATTGCAGTCCTCCCCTCCCAAATGTTTCTTGTCCTTAAGAAACTACAATGATAGAACTGAAGAGCTACCTCCCAAGCATGGAGACTGAAATGTATTGGGAAAACATCTTTCCCTAAGTGGATCCTCCATCCCCAAGCAATCATCCATACAAAATGAGTCACCTCCCAACATGGCAACTCTAGAAAATTCACCTCCACCTTGAGCTCATGCAATGTAGGTGGGCTGAAAATGTGAACTTGGTAGACATAGGAGCCTACCCCATGCTGTCCTCCTCTCCACTTATGATAAGTGTAGAGCATATGCTGATCTTAGGCTGCAAAACAATTGCCCTCAAGTGGCAAGATGAAGACTAAATCTCCACATATCTCCTCTCCAAAGCTGTGAATCAAGCTGGCCCAAATCATCCCATATGTGATGGATAGGAAATCATCACCATATGGCATCCCATCAATCACATGGCCCACCTCAACAAAAAGAAACAAGTGTTTGGCTGTGGTGGCCATATCTCCTCTCATGCTCCCATTAGAACATGCAATGCAAAAAGTGTGGGAATCCTCTTCCCCAAAGGACACATCCAACTCACGTGTCTCTCTCCCAATCATGCTTCCACTAAAAATAAGATAAATATCAGCATCAAAATGAGGAAAATTCTGAAGGTTTCATGTGGTGCAAGAATGTACCAATAGTTTTCCCAATAGTCATAGCACAGTTTTTCTAACTCCTACTTCAGAAAATTACATGGCAAGTGGTTTCTTGATACATGGCTGATTATGTATGTTATTTCATCTAGTAATGATTAGTAAATGGATGTGTACATCAAATGAACATACATGAAGTAATACAACACTTGCCCATGGCCACATAAGAGATGGCTATCTCCATCATACATTTTGGCCCATTGTTGATCATGGAGCTCAATGAAAAGCTTGCCCTCTTGTGGAGAAATGTACTGCATAGAAATGGTAAGAGTATGTAGATCACTAAATGCAACAACAAGATCCTTACCATGTACTAGAAGTAAGATAATGATAGGATCTATGAACAATTTCTCCATAATGGTATGACATACTCTCATGAAGAGAAATGAATCATGTGTTGCCTAAAGATCCCTCCTCATATACTTGGAAATCCAAGCCAAGAAGAACATATCATAGTAATATATGTCTCCACCCATTAATCCATCTTTCTCACCTCCTCCTTTTCCATCAAGTGCATCAAGAGTGAAATGATCTTGGGGACACTCCATCCATAAGTTCATGCTCCAAAGTGACAACGTTGTTGGCTTATGCATATAGGCTCCTTTCAATACATAGCTCCATTATTTGACATGTTCATTGTCAAAGACATCTTCCATAATGCTTCTACAAACAAGAAGCTCCTTCTAGAGTGGAAGTACTTCGAGATCATCCAAGGCTAAGGAGTAGCCCCTTTGCACCATGATAGTGCCATCTCCTACTCTTGCAACATCATGCAAAGTGTAAGAGAAAATCTACTGTTTCTCTCCCAAGAACATCCAAAGAAACAAAATATTTTGATGCCTCCCTATACCTCCATCATATAAATAATGTGGCGAAAACATGGTGATTCATATGAAGAATGTCATATCAACACAATGTGTCCATACTCCTTGCTACCCAATGATGCAAGCATCCTGCCACACATCTTTACCCCACATACCCTTAGAAAGAGGATGATGGCCAAACTCTTTCAAGAGTAGCCAACGCAGCCAAGCCTCCTGCTGCCTAGTATCATAGATTTACAAGTAACTTTCCAGCTTCTTGCTCATCATCCACATCCATTCATCCATCGGTGGATCATGGACCTCATTCAACAAATACTTGGTATCCTCCCATTGTAGGACACCAACCTTCTCAAATCTTTGAAGAACTTTGCACTTCATGGAATGTTGAAGTGCACCTTCCATGGGATCTCTTGATGAGACCTCCTCCTCATGCATGGCCTTCCAAAACCAGTGGGGTCTTGGATCCACTGCAAGTATAAGTCTCTCTTTGAGCTATGGCATGCTCATTGAGAAAGTTTCATCTAGAAAGGATAAAATGTTTCTCATCTCAAGATGTCTACCCCTTGTCATCTCTTCCTTCATTGCTTCCTAAATGAAGCTGACATCTGATTGCTCCCATGAGGAATGGGTCCTCCTTTCTTCACTACTGCTCTTGGACAGCGTAGTGCAACTCTGCTACTCTAGATTAGCAGTAAGTGATGATTCTGGGTAATGCAAAAACATGCTTCCACAATCCTCTAAAATATTTGCTGAAATAATAGAAAGTGGAAACTCAATCATACATTGATGGGATTTGGAACATCTTGTATGGCTACAAGAGTTCCTTATTCTACCATGTTGGCTCCCTCAACTGTTGATGTTGAAGGCTGCTCCTCCAGGGCTATGATAGTGCTAGTAAAAACCTCCTCAAGAGGTAGTGAGAGCTTATCCTCCTTTGATTTATCTTTATCAAATCTCTTGGTCACCCCTTGAGTGAAATCTGCAAAAGAAGATACTTTTACATGTCTCACATTGTTGAACCACCAATTTCTTGCTTCACCCTCAAGGTGCAGCACTGCAATCTCTACTGCTTCTTTCTCTACCACTAGATGTAGTAGGAATAATGCATTGAGTCTTCTTGCCCAAGCTTTGGCTACAGATGTCCCATCAAAAGTGGACAATAGAAACCTATTTCCCTTGATTTCTCCCTTGCTACAGGGTCTCCTCTCTTCATCCAGTTGAATGAATTGTGGGAGGGCTAGAGTCTCCTTGAAGGCTCTAGGTTGAGACTTGTACTCAACAAGGTACTCAATCATAATTTTATCATCCCAGTGTCTTCCATGCTTCATGTCTTCTCCTCTTTGAGAATAGGAAGTGCATGGCTCTTCCTCTTCTCTGCACTTCTTCTCCTTTATCTGCTTAACCTCCTCAGAGAGGTTCTTCCTGGATCTGAAAATTTATGAGAGAAGACTCATCCTCTCCATAATTCTAATATTTCTCCTTCCGATAGCTGGAACTCACAGGCTGAGTCAAAGATCATGCTTTGGTACCACTGTAATATCCCAAAATGGGACTGCTCAACAATGCCTGCTGGGATAATGCACTCTTCATAAATCTGTGCACTGAAATGAGTTTGCAATTCCCATATCCCTTAGATCTATGGATCTAGTATCTAGATCCAAAATTATAGCAAAAACAAATCAAACTAGGTGATGTAAACAGACCTCCCACCACCTAGTATGGCTGGAAAGCACCCAAGGAATGGGGTTGTAGCTATATGCAACAAACTTCTTCAGAAATAACGCAGTTGAACTAAATGAGACTAGGGGACCAATATGGAGGCTCAAATATTACATGTACATTAGTAATTTATATTTACAATACAACCCATACAATGTACAAGAGAAAATAGAAGACTATACAGAAGAAACCCTCAGAAATGAGGTGCTACAACCACAAGAAATGTCTAAATAAGCTTGACAGCGTTATTTTCATTGGCTGAAGCAAAAATAGCTTAAAAATCAGATCTAGAGAATATCTGTATATAAAAAAATAGATCTAATTCAGATCTTTATACAAGAAAGGCTCCTTAATACAATCCCCTTGGGGTTTTGAGCAAAGCATGAATAACAATGAATAGGTTTGAGGTCTAAGTTGCAGATCTGCAGTAATATTCAGAAAAATTTGAAGCATATGAATTACAGTAGATCAGATCTGAAACCAAACATGGATTAGTTGGTTAATCCATGGACCACCACAGTGATAGGAAGAATCCAATCACCGAAGATCTCTCCTCCAAGGTGATGCCAAAACTCCCTGCAACTATGCTCTTGCAAATTACACAGTACTGGAAGAGGGACTGCAATGTTACCTCTGAGAATGACTTGGCTTGATCCCAAGATATGGATCTGAAGCTCCAAGGGTCTAGAACACTCTTTTCAAAGGGATAGAAGGCTTTCCCATTGAAAAGGGGTGTTAGAGATGAAAATATCTAAAGAGATATATCCTCCACTTGTTGCAGCTCACATGGACAACCTAATCCTCAACAGGATCAGCGCTGTAGGTGCAAGATGAAACTTGGCCAAATGCAAGATAGCGAATAAGACAAACACGACTCCTGCAAGAGCTGCTCTAGGAAGAAGGTGGGATTCCCGCTCAGGAACACCCAATGCTAAACAACATTATTCTCAGCTAAACAACTAGAGAATGATATATTTCTAAACAAAAAATATAGTCAGAAAATGATAATCATCAACAACCTTCTCATGTTTCTCTACTCTTGCTTTTAAAAGATAAAAGCCTTGTCAAACCCTAAACCACTTCAATGAGTTAGCTCCTTTCACATGTGGAGCCTCCATCCAAAACTGCATTGTGCATCCATGAGATACATTGCATCTAGACTGCACTCTATATTTGGTCATGGTTGACCCAGTCTCATAGCTCAAACCCATTCACACATGCAAGTGTTTTGTTTACATGGCCCAGATTTGTCTTTGTTCACATTGAGCATTTATTTTATTTAAGATTCACACCTCAAATACAGAAGCTATTGACTTAGTCAAACTTGACTTTGTCCACATGCAAAAGTCTCCTCTCTCACATGAGGGTGTGAAATACAGCTTATAGAATGATCCCCTTCCATACCGGGAGGGTTTTTTATGATAATTTAAATGAATTACAGGTCTCCTTCCCCATTTATTCATCTACTAAGTGCAAAAATAAAAATTCAATATTCCCATTAGCTGCATGCTAATGTAGGAATATTACACTAGTGTATGTGATGAGGCTCAACCATAAATTTACTCAACATATTCACTGCAAAGAATGTGTCTAGACAAGAGTTAACAAAGAACATCAAGTCCCACATCATTTGACGATACTCGAAAGGTTTTCCCAAATCAGGCCAAGAAGCACTTCCGCATATAGTTTTAAATTTGATTTCCATAAGATTAGTCACGACTTGTGGTCCACCATCACAGATATTTCAAGAAGCTTCAAAATATATTTTCCTTGGAAAGGAAAATATCCATTGGAATTTTCCATACCTCCAAGCCTAGGAAGTAGTGCATCAACACTAGGTCTTTCATCTAAAATTCATAAGACAACTACCTCTTACTTTGATGAATGAGTGGGTCTGCACCTATCAGAAAAATATCGTCCACATAGAGCACAAAAATGAGAGGCTTTTCATTATCAACATTGAAGTAAAGGTTCACATCATCTTCACTTCGTATCAATCCAAAATTCATCAAATATTTATTGATCCTTACATACCAAGCCCTGGGGGCCTGCTTCAACCAAAGAGAGATTTCTTACACCAACATACATGTGTATCTTGATATCGAACTTCGAACCCCATAGGTTTCTCCACATATGCCTCTTCCTTAAGTGATCCATGCAAGAAGGCAATCTTGACATCCATTTGATGTATATTCCATCCTTGTGAGGCAGCAAGGGAAATAATTGAATGGGTGATGGTATATCAAGAAACTGGTGAAAATAACTCATCATAGTCTATACCTTCATTCTTCAAGAATCCTTGGGCAACGAACCTGGCCTTCAACTTTTCAGCACTCCCATCAACTCCATGTTTGATTTTGTAAAGCCATTTTTAGGTGACAGCATACTTCTCCTTTGGTCTAGGGATTGCATTTCAAACATCATTCTTCATGATTTATTCATACTCTTCGCTCATTGGATCCTTCCAAACTTGTTGCTTCACGAATTCTTCAAACATTCTAGCCTAATATTGAATAATGGTTCTCATGGTTACTAAGTACCCTTGGTACCTGTTCGGATTCTTACTTTCATGAAATGCCCCCCTTGGTGAAATATGTCTCTCGGCATATTTGAGAGTATCTCTAAGCCATGAGGGTGTTATTCTTGAAGAAGAGGCCTCACCAGGAGGTGGATCAATGGGATCCTTTAGGCCTTCAACTTTAGGCATCGATTCATCCTTCGTTTCTTCCTAGTTTCATGCATCTTCATCATTTTCTTTCTTTGAGATAGGAATATCTCTAACCTTCCCAAGGGAAGCATCTTCATCAAAGATGAAATTATGAATTATATCCACTTCCCTTTGACGAGGCACATAGATTCCATATTCATTTGAAGGTTCACTATAGCTCACAAATGTTCCCTTGTTTACAAAAGCATCCAAATTGCTTCTCTTTTCTTTCGGAACATGAAAATATACGGGGCTTCCAAAAATTCTAAAATGGAAAACATCAACATTCTTACCATTGAATATTTATTCAAGCGTTTTGGAGTCCAATGCTTGATGTGGGCATCTATTTTGAACATACACAACAATATCGGAAGATTCTCCCCATAGGAGCTGTTAGTTCCCTATAATTTCAGCAAATTGGCAAGACTAAAGTTGCGAAGACAACATTGTGAATCACTTTGGGATTCTAGGATCTAGCCCTCCTGAATCCAGAGAGGGATATCTCTATAAGTGCAAATATTGATTTATCTTTTAGGCTTTTAGGTATGATATTAGGCTAGTTATTAAGAACAAGGGTTTTTGTTTTTTTTGGATGGTTGAGCATGATTTTGAATTGAGTGGAAAGTCCTAAAATGAAATAGTTTTGAAGGGGTGAAGGTGTGAATAATTAGGAGAAGATTCAACTGATAGGATAGATATGAAACAACACTTAATCCATTTGGATATGGAGTCATAAAAGGGTTTAATTGTGAAACAATTTCAAGATTCATCCAAGGGGCAAGTCATCTATATCAAAAGATATTTTTATATTAAATGATGGAATGGAACATTAAAAGTGTTTAGAAGGTGGAAAAAGTCAATAATTTCAACAAGGATTTATCAACTTTCCAAACAAGAAAAGAATTTTAAGCAACTTCTTGAAACCAACCAAAGACAGGGCTAACCTTAAACTTCTTTGGAAAAGCTTGTATTAAAGCTAAATTATCATAAAAACAATCTATTAATCCACATGATTACTTTCAGAAGGGATGAAAACAGATAATAAAACAAAGTGCAGCTTAAAATCAAGCAAGATACATTAAAATCTAAACTTGCTTCAGCATACTCTTAGGGAAACCTTCAAAACAACCTCTCGAGAAAGAAACTAGAAGACAAGGCAAACCATAAACTTTTCCAGTCTAACGCTACTCAGCATATAATGAAAATATCATTCAAGAACTTCCTTTCAAGTTTTTCACATCAAGATAGGGACAAACCAACATTCCTTGATAATGTTTACACTTAACATAAGTCATTCTTAAACACACAATTGGAGGAAAACATAAAGATAAAGCTTATCAATGAGAGTAGGGTAGTTTTGACAGTAAATCCTAGCTCTATATTTGTTGTTCTTTATCAGAGAATAAGTGAACAAAATGTCAAAAATGAAAGGAAAACAATAACAGTAAGAGGTACTTCACCAATGATATAGACCAGGATCCCAAGAATCAGCTTGTATATCGATATCAATCCAGTTACATACTTCACGTCCAATGTTTCATTACAACAATCATATGCTCTTCTCAGCCTAACTTATTTGATCACGAACAGAGCTTCAAGAGCCTCTGAAAACAATTTACATGTAGAAAGTTTTGAGCACAAGTATTACATCAAATTTCAGCAACCAACCCTTTACAATGTGCTCCTCAAGGAGATTTTATAAGGAAATGAGGAGGTGGAAATGTTTCTAGGGTTCAAGTATCATTAATTCCATAATTAATGCAATTCCTAGCCTTAAAACCATGCAAGGCATAAGGAAGGAATACATTCGACCTATAACTCTGTGGCATTAACGTTCGGGCATAAAATTACACGATATGGAGTGTCAGCCATCAGATGAAAGGCAGAGAGATCCAATGGTGGGAATGAGAGCGTGATGGGGTAAGATGCGCAAGAGAAAAAAGGTGGGCAGGGTCAAAGTGGTTTAGATCCTGACCGTTGGATCTCAGGAATGGATGGTCGAGATCTATCAATGGGGGAGGTAGGTCCTTAAGGATTTGGGCTTATCAGGTTGAATACAGACCGTAGGATCTAAATGATTGATGGCTCAGATTTAATCTGGGGATAATGAAAGCAATGTGAGACAAGGGGTTGGGCAGAGATTGGGTGCAATAAGGACCCTGGATCTGCAAAGATCGATGGTGGATCTTCACCGAGAAGTTTAAACTGCCAAGCTTTGTGAAATAACAAAGAAAGGTCGTGTTTGATCTGGATCGTATGATTTATGAAATGGACAGCCCATATTTGATCGCAGGATCACAAATCGGAAGAGGCAAGGGGAAGGCAACAATGGAATGCACTGATGCGATTAACCGCAGGTCGTTAGATCTAGGAGAGATCAACGGTGGGGATTCAATCAGCGGGTGCAATGGTAAGGGCTTTCGATCAGAGTGCAATTAAATCTGAGCTGTCAGTTCTTGTGGATTCGATGGTTCAGATTAAATCGCGAGATCGCAATCGGAGGAGGGAAAGGCAACATACAAAAGGATTTTTGTGATGCGATGGAGTATCAACTGTCAAATCAAAATATGATTGACGGTCTAGATTAAATTGGAGATCGCATTGATGGGAGGCAGTATGAAGAATGATCACGATGCGATGAGCCGATGGTGATTGATCTTGTAGAGATCGACGGCCTAGATTTGTTTTAAAACATATCATCGGGTTTCATAAAAAACGAAGGAAAAGAATGGTTCGGACATGTTTTTTTAGTGTTTTAGCACTCGATTGCGGGGCTCTGGGTTATGTGAAGAAGGCGAAGGGATCAATGATTTAAAAGAAAAGGGCCTATCGCAATCAGAGTTTTCAAAAGTAAAAGGTAATAAGGAAAATAGAAAACCTCGATTGCGATTGCGCGATAGGGGCTTAACTGCCGCTTACAGCTCTAGTTTTATGCGGAAAAAAGGAGCTAGGGCTAAGGCCAAAGGGGCTTAAGGCCTTGGTGAAAAAATATTGTTTTTTAGGATTTTTGAAGGATTTTGAGAGTTCCAATAAGGTTAAAAAAGGAGTTTTAAACCTTATCAAAGGGAATTTATGAAGGAAATGAAGGAAAATGAGGGAAATGGAGGAATTTTATGAAGAAAAAGGGGATGAAAATGGTGTTATTAATTAATGGAAGGAAGGGTAAAATGAAGGGAAAAATGGGTTTTTGAGTAGTCTTTCTCTTTGCAAACAACATATTTTTCAGGATAATGAGGGAAACAGCAGTGAAGATTAACTCAAGGATTAATAATCTTCATAATACTTTAAGAACTAACAATTTGGCCATAAAATTGTTTCTTGAAGGCTTAAAAATGATTTAGCCACCATTTGATATGACAAATTTTTATAGGTGGCTAATAGTGGCTCCACATGGGGATGGCACCTTCTTGAAGGTGTCAAGAACTTCAAACCTATCTTCTCTGGAAGCTGATCAATGCCTCATCCATTGGGCTGCAGCTTTCTTTATTTTGTTGATCTTCTTTTGCTCTGACAATGTTAGCATCCATTAAAAACAATGGAATTCTATCGAAACAAGCTTTTCTACTTACCCAATCCTAATGATCTAAGATTTTTTCTTTTTTCAGAGTGCATTTGGATTGGAAAAATCTCCTTACAAAAAATTTATTGTTTTGAAAACATAAAAACTATTCTATTTCTACCCTTATTTCTCCATGAACTCAGATTAAGAAGTTGAGTTCATAAGCTTCTCTACCTAGCTACTATCTGTCAGGATTGGACTGTCTGACATATTTTATTCTATAAATTCTAAGACAAGAAATTTAAAAGCAGAAAATTCAGGATTGAGCAGTCTAACTTGTTGCTGATCTATGGCATAAAAACAAGCTGCACATAGACTTTTATTTGCAAAAAATTAAGTCAAAATGGTGGAGGCTTAAGATCTGAAAGTTTAAGAACATCCTTCTCTTTTCTTCGGCTCTGTTTTTAGGCTTGTTTGAGTTGTTTTTCTTTTTGCTATCTGGTTCAAGTTTTGATCATATTAGAACCCGTTTTCTTCTATATTTGGCTCAAGATTTGATCTAATTAAAGCCATTCTTTCAAACTGATTAATTCTTCTGATCATGTCATTGTCTTCAGACTGCACTTCTTGGATCAGCTTCATGACTGGCACTCCTAGGCTGGTTGGAAAAATTGCATCTACTCCATAAACAAGCTGGTAGGGTGACATTCCAGCTGATTTCTTAAGTGTTAATCTGTCATCCCATAGTGCATGTAGTATCTTTGTGTGCCAAGTTTTCATATTGTCCTCTAGCAAATTCTTGATTATGTTTACCAAAATTTTGTTTGAGGATTCTGCCAGCCCATTACCTTGAGGGTAATAAGCATTAGAATGGCCCAATGTGATTTGATATCTGTGACAGAATTCAACCATATTTTTGGATCCAAATGCAGCAACATTGTCAGTGATAATCTTCCTAGGATAGCCAAATCTAGAGAGGATATGATTTTCAAGGAATTTTATGATGACAGAGTCATTGGCTTGCCTAGAAGGGATGGCTTCTATCCATTTGGTAAAGTAGTTTGTTGCAGTGAGAATCCATCAATGTTGGGCAGATGAGGGTGGATGGATTTCTCCTATGAAGTCTAGACCCCGCTATTGAAAAGGAGCTTCAACAGTGATTGGATGCAAAGGTAAGGGAAGAAATTTTATTTTCCTTCAAAAAGTTGACATTTATGATAGGCAATAGTCATTTTATGGACATCTTGAAAGAGGGTGGGCCAAAAGTAACCAGCTCTAAGGATTTTGTTGGCAGTTGTCTTCCAATAGAGATGGCCTCCACATTCTCCTTCATGGAATTCATGCTTGATCTTACCTGCATCATTCTTAGGCAAACATTCAATCAATAATCCACTATCATTTTTCCAATATAGAAATTTATCTACAATGCAGTAATTTACGGCTTTCAACTTTAAAAATTTTGCCTTTGTTTTAGACAAACCAGGAGGTGTATTCAAATTGAACAAAACATATAAATATCAGCATAACAAGAGGAATTCATAAAATGGTCTTCAACAATGGGAGTTGACAATTCCTCTTGTTCATCTAATGCATTTATCATCTTTATATCAAGAGCTTCAAAATTAGATTCAACCATTAATCTTGCTAGTCCCTGGGCTTTTATGAGATTAGTGGGCTTGATTTCCAAATCATATTCAAGTATCACAGCTATCCACTTTCCTCTTTTTCCATCTGTATCCTTGGTTATAATATCTTTCACAACTAAATTTGGCACAAATGTAATTATGTGGGAGTGTACAATGTAAACTCTGAAGTTTTTTAAGGCTTTGAGTAAGGCAAATGCTTGTTTTTCCATGATATTGTACTTCAGAGGTGCATCTCTCAATTCCTTACTAAAGAATTCAATTGGTTTCTCTTGTCCCTTTGAGTTTTTCTATAATAGGATAGCAACCACTGTGTGTTTTGATGCAAATGAAAAAAATGAAGAAATCTTTTGTAAAAATAGGACTTCTGAGAACTGGTGTTTTGGTTAATGCTTTTTTTACCAGTTCAAATAATTTCCTTGCTTCTAAGGTCCATTTAACTCCTTCTTCTTTCTTTAACATGTTAGTTATGTTTCTAAGGAGTTTAGCTAAGTTGGGTATAAACCTTCTCAAGAAGTTAATCTTTCCAATGAAAGATTGAAGTTCCTTGATGTTTCTTGGATAGTTGATTTGCAAAATACCATCAATCCTTTTTGGGTCTATCTTTATTCCCTCTTATGATATGATGTGTCCAAGTAGTTTACCTTCTTGGAGACCAAACATTGTTTTCTTGGGATTTAAAGACAACCCATATTTTCTGCATTTCTCAAAGACTTTTCTTAAGTTTTCTAGGTGTTCTTCATCTGTTTTGGAAAAAAAAGTGATATCATCAAGGTAAATAATGATGAAGTAGCCTAATTCTTCCGAGAATGCAATGTCCATGACTCTTTGAAATGTAGCATCAACATTCATTAAACTAAAGGGAATTTTCACATACATCAAAGTTCCCCAAGGTGTAGTAAAGGTTGTCTTTAGTTGATCATCAGGATGTACTAAAATCTTATTGTACCCTGAGAAGCCATCAAGAAAAGAAATTATTTTAGACCCAACTACCTTTTGTAAAATGTGATCCATATTGGATAAAGGGTAGTTTTCCTTTAATGAGGCTTTGTTTAAGTTCCTAAAATCAATGCAAAGCCTTATTTCTCCTGTCTTTTTCCTAACTGACACTAGATTAGACACCCACTTTGAATATCTAATAGGAACAATAATTCCAACTTCATACATTTTCTTGATTTCTTTCTCAATCAAAGGTAATTGAACAGGGTTTATTCTGCGCAGTTTTTGTTTAAATGGCTTTTGGTTTTCCTTGAGGGGTATCTTATGCTGAATTATCTCTGTGTCATAGGACTTTAGATCCTCATAACTCCATAAAAAAAAATCAGAAAATTCCTTAAATAGCTCAATCTATTTCAGTTTGATGTGAGTTGGCAAATTCGTAGACAGTTTGATCATTTTTGGCTTTAGTTCACTGCCTATGTTACACTCTTTAACTTCAGTTTCAATAGGCTCCAGTTTTGGTTTCTTGGCAACATCATTGAAATCAAACAACTCTTCTAAAGGGACCAGACCTTTTGGTAAAATTTGATTGTTAGATTGCAGATTTTCTAAGTCTTATTTTCCTGAATCTGCACTAATTTTTGTGGTATTTTCAAGTTTGTTAGATAGTAGATTTATATCAGCAATATTTGGAGACTTTACTTCTTCATCAAGTAGATTTTCTTCACTAGGACAGTCATCTCCATAATCTAAATCTGAACTTGGTAGTTCAAATTCATTTCTGGATTGTAAGAAGTCTTCTATTTGTTTATCCCCATCAAATACTTGCCAATATTTCTCATTGTCTGGGATAGATGGTCTGAATTTAATTTGGGTAGTGCATTGTTTGGTTTCATAAGGTGTTAAACATGTTCTAGCAGCAAAATCTAAACTATGAGCAAGGATATTTTGATCTCTTGGGACAAAGATAAGTTGGGATTCCTAAAAAGTTCTTACTAGATCCAAGACATCATTTCTATAGGCTCTAATTTTGGGGTTTTTGGCATTATATTCCCCATTCACTTGCCTAACAATCAACTCTGAATCTCCATGAACTTTTATCCTTTTGGCTCCTAATTTCTTCAACAAGTTTAGGCCTAAAAGGAGGGATTCATACTTAGCTATGTTATTTGAAAATTGAAAATTTAATCTGTAGGAATGGCCTTCAGTATGATTATTTTCAGTGTTATGTATCTAAATGCATACACCTACATTGTTCTTAGAGCAAGATCCATCAAAATTCATACTCCAAAGAGGACTAGTTTCGGGTTCAACAGTTTGACTACTATTCTCTTTATTTTGTGCGCTTTCAGCTTGTTCTTGACAGTCAGTATTGTTTTGAAATTGTTCTAGTTCCTCATGTTCTTCCTTAAGTTGAGGATTCTTTTCTTGGTTCTAAAAGTTAACAAGTAATGGATGACTATTGCATAGCTCTAGACCTGTGATTAGTTTACAATGATTTTTTGATTTAGCAAATTGTTTTGACACTTCTGTCTTGCCTCCCTCTTTTTCTATATATTCCACTACATTACAGTGAAGAGTGGCCACTAAATCAGTTAAGTTTTCTTTCTCATTAACTATTTCATGATTGAAGAGAATAAATGAGTCAAGGCCTGTATGTATAGAATAGATAGAAGAGTTTTTTGGTATTTTTTGGCTACTTACCATGTATTTCATATGAGATTCCCTATAAATTCTTCTTGTTTGATTAAAAACAAGGATGGTAGCAAATGTCATATCCATTTGCATTGTTCCTTGTAACTTAGCTCCCCAAGATCTTGATAACAACATACCATTTTTTGGGGGCACATCAGCCACTGCAATATCCATCACAAAACACTTGGCTAGAATTTGTGCTAAGTTTACACAAAGGCCTTTGATCAAACCTAAACATTTCACTCTACTAGAGTCAAAGGAGTATAGATCTTTGTATGGTCTGGTAATTTCAATGCCTAGGCTCTCCATTAGTGATTTAGGCATTAAGTTATGAGAGGCCCCTGAGTCATGCATGGAATTGTGTACAATTTTTTCATGGATCTTCAAACTAACATAAAAAGGAGGAACTGGCCCTTCTTGGTATCTTCCCTCAATGTTAGGAACAAATAAAAGCTCTGGTTGGTCATCATACAGATTGATAGTGTCATTATTTTATGTTATGTTAAAAGCCTTCAAAATTTGTGATCTATATACATTTTGGGTGGCTAATTCAGTAAGAGGAACAGAGATTTCTATCTTGGAAATTTCCTGTTCCAAAATAAAAGGCAGCTGACTTTTTACAATGTTTGTTTCAGCCTTATTAACCACCATTTTATCAGCAAAATCGGCTTGCTGATTTCCTCTATTTACATTGGTCAAAATTGTTTCAGTAGGAGCACTAGCTGAGGTGATAATGCTGCTAAGGTCTGCACTCTATTTTTCATTAATTTGAGTGCCTTTCTCTTTGTCTTTATCAGAATTTACAGCCACTATTTTATCTTTCTGTTTTGCAACTTTGGTTTTGTTTACAGGGTTTTTCTTTGCAGATTTGTCAGAGGTTTTGTTGTTGGAAGTTTCTTGATTCTTTTTACTCCTAAGGTCATACTCTTTTGAAGTTTCTATGATGAAATTTTCCAACTCTTGATAGTAATATTCATCCTCTGCTTTTTTATCATCATAGGGTGTGTAAAGCCCTTGTTTTCTATTGTAATGAACATCAAAAGTATCATTATCTACTCCCAACATGTTTATGTCATCTTCCTTTTTTTGTTCAATTGTTTCATCAACCTCACTTACATAGTTTTGGTGAAAAGGAGGTGTAATCTGTTGATCATCCTCCCTTGGTCTGTTTGGAGGTTGTTTTCTCCTAAAATTCAGGTTTTGATTTTTGTTCCTGTTTTGAGGAGCTGGTTGATTTTGACTAGCTTGTGCTCTCTCAAGTATGCTCATCTTTTTCATCATTTCTTCTATCATTCTCTCAATTTTTGAGCTCGATGTGGAAGGTGCAGAATCTTCCCTAAATGATACTTTCTTTTCATTCCTCATTCTTTCACTTTTCTCCATTAGATTAACTTACACAACTAAGGCTCCTTTCTGCATATCTTCTAAAGTTAGAGGGTCTCTTTCTCTAAGTTGATAAGCCATTTTAGGATCAAATCCTTCAGGGAATTTGTTTAAGGCTGAGTCTCGTGGAGGTTTCAATTCTTGGGGTAAGGCATTATAAACACTATTTAATGTAGTGCAATAAGCTTGAACACTCTCCCCAGTGTTTCTTTTAAGGTTGTTATAATATGAAATTATTTGGAGAGGGTTTTTCTTGACTTCCCACTTGTTTATGACTAACTAATGGAGGGCTTGAAGGTCATTGATACTGTTAGGGGTTAAACCTTTGAACCGTTTTCTTGCTTCTCCCCCTAAACTTTGAGAAAAAAATCTAAGTTTGACATTTTCATCATCAATCTCATTTCTGTCAAAGTAGTCATTCATCTTATCCACATGTAGTGAAGCAGTAGTAGCACCACTGGCATCATACAAATGTATCTTGGACTGATAGTCCCATGGAAGATTGACTAAAGGTAAAGGAAGCACCAAGGGGGCATACCATGTTGCCATGATAGGGGGTTGAGGTGGATTTACAATGGGTGGATTATTAAGAGGGAAAGTGGGCTGAAGTGGAGTGCTTTTGACAATGGGTGTATGGGTAATAGAAGTGGATGGACTAGCAAGAGATTGTTGAGCTAATCTTGGATGAGAGAAACCAAAATTATGAAGGAAATGTAAATCCGGTGGAGTAGTTTCTCTAATACCAGGCTGTTCACCTTTATCTTGGGATGAAGGTGGAGACTTTAAATCTATCTGATCTATATCATCAAGTGACCTAGTTCTAAATGGATTTCTTAAGTCAACTTGTGATTGTTGTAGAGCTGCAAGGTTTTCAGGGACATAATTAGCTCTATGGAATGGTCTGACGATAGTTGAATATTTGGCCTTAGGAGTCTTCCTAAGTATTATTTCAGGGTTATCAACTATCTCAGGAGGGTTTGGATAATGACAAGTCCTAGTATGAATTCTCTTAGAAGCCACTACGGTAGGTTTTTCAGACCCAACTAACAAGAAAATTTTAACCAAATATGACAATCTTTAGGAGGCTAACTGATCCTAATCAAGAAAACTTTAATCCTTAAAGTCTTCTTAACTGAGTTTAAATGATGTTATGATGATAATGAGTTTCCCAATGGAGTCTTAAGGTCTGTTTAGGATTGTGGAGTCACCAGGTGGAATTTTTTTTAGCTTTTGTGAAGGTAAAATGATTTATGGTTCCACCACCATGTTTATTTGAATACCAATCTGGAATATTTTTGGGTTTTCTGACTTTTCCAGTCCTATGGGTTCTAAAAGTGTCCTAAACCGGTTTCAACACTTATCTACAGTGATGAGACAAAGCAATTTTACTCGTATGGCTAAGCTAGCTTATTCCTTCAAGGTTTGAAAAGATCTTATGAGAATCCTAAGGGTTCCTTAGTTTGTCACTGACTCAAATAAGTTCTATCATGATTACCATTTTCTTTGGTAGTGCTTGAAGAGGGCTACTTGTACTCAAGGGGTTTTTTGAGGTCTTAAGGGTGTCTAAGATGAAATTTGTCTCAGAATCCCCAACGGAGTCACCAAAAATGTTAGTTCCCTTTAACTTCAGCAGATTGGAAAGACTAAAGCTGCAGAGAAAACATTGTGAGCCACTTTGGGATTCTAGGATCTAGCCCTCCTGAATCCAAAGAGGGATCTCTCTATAAGTGAAAATATTGATTTATCTTTAAGGCTATTAGGTATGATATTAGGCTAGTTATTAAGAACAAGGGTTTTTGTTTTTTTTGGTTGGTTGAGCATGATTTTTAATTGAGTATAAAGTCCTAAAATGAAAGAGTTTTAAAGGGGTGAAGGTGTGAATAATCAGGAGAAGATTCAACTAATAGGATAGATATAAAACAACACTTAGTCCATTGAGCTATGGAGTTATAAAAGGGTTTAATTGTGCAACAATTTCAAAAGTGGTCCAAGGGGAAATTCATCTATATCAAAATATATTTTTAGATTAAATGATGGAATGGAACATTAAAAGTGTTGAGAAAGTGGAAAAACTCAATATTTTCAACAAGGATTTATCAACTTTCCAAACAAGAAAAGCCTTTTAAGCAACTGTTTGAAACCAACCAAAGATAGGGCTAGCCTTAAAATTCTTTGGACAAGCTTGTATTAAAGCTAACTCATCAGACAAAAAATCCAGTAATCCACATGATTACTCTCAGAAGGGATGAAAACAGATAAGAAAACAAAGTGTAGCTTAAGATCAAGCAAGATACAATAAAATCTAAACCTACTTCAGCATACTCTTAGGGAAACCTTCAAAACAACCTTTGGAGAAAGAAACTAGAAGACAAGGCAAACCATAAACTTTTCCAGTCTAACTCTACTTAGCATAAATTTAAAATATCATTCAAGAACATCCTTTGAAGTTTTTCACATCAAGACAGGGACAAACCAACATTCCTTGATTATTTTTACACTTAAATTAAGTCATTTTTAAACACACAATTGGAGGAAAACATAAATATAAAGCTTATCAGTGAGAGTAGGGTACTTTTGACAGTAAATCCTAGCTCTATATTTCCTGTTCTTTATGAGAGAATAAGTGAACAAAATGGCATACATGAAAGGAAAACAATAATAGTAAGAGGTACTTCACTAATGATATAGACCGGGATCCCAATAATCAGCTTGTATATCAATGTCAATCCAGTTACATATTTCAAGTCCAATGTTTCAGTACAAAAATCATCTTCTCTTCTCAGCCTAACTTATTTGATCACAAACAGAGCTTCAAGAGCCTCTAAAAACTATTTACATGTAGAAAGTTTCGAGCACAAGTATTACATCAAAGTTCAGCAACCAACCCATTACAATGTGCTCCTCAAGGAGATTTTATAAGCAAATGATGAGGTGGAAATGTTTCTAGGGTTCAAGTATCATTAATTCCATAATTAATGCAATTCCTAGCCTTGAAAACCATGCAAGGCATAAGGAAAGAATACATTTGACCTATATCTCTGTTTCAAAACTCTGTTCTACTTTTTGAGGCTTAATGGATGAGAATATTGACTTCGAGGAGCTTTCTTATCTTTGTAATAAGTTCACTAATAGTTTTGAAATAAGTTTCTTTGGTTGAATTAATTGTTTAGTTGTCTTTAGAAAAATATCTTCTTAAAAGGAAATAACTATGCCTTCTATGCTTCCTTCGAGGCTGCAGGTGGCTTTTGGTAGCATGAGAGGATTCAATTAGCCTATGATGTGGCAGTGGAGGTTTCTCAGACTGATAGATATCATTGTTTTTCCCTCAAACACTGTTAATTTTCTTTAATCCTGTGTTTTAGGCTTAATTACACCTAGGTTATGTCTTCTGGTCTTCATACGGTCTTTAACTAAGTGGATTAGGGTTTTGATAGTCAAATTTATGCCGTCGTCCCTCAAAAATGTGTTTAAAACCTTTAAACATTGATTTCTGCTTTGATATTATGCTGTAAAACTGATACTCTTTGTTTGTTTAAGGTTCACTATGTTTTTGTTGCTTTTGTAGGTGCGTAGAGGGTTTTATCATTTTACTAGTGCTCATGGGGCACGATAAAATGATAATTTGAAACCTGTGGATTCTTTGTCTTCACGGACAATGGCCTGCGGGATCATCATCCCTGGCCCTTGAATTCATTTAATAAACTGTGGAAATGCTTTTAAAACCTGCACAAATACACAAAAGTTAAGAAAATCCACGAAAATATAGGTTAAGGCTGCTTTGTAGATCTCGGGTGTGAGATTAAATCATGGTCGTTGGATGAAAACAACTGACGATCCAGATTACTTGATGGGTTTCAATGGGGAGGCAATTAAATGAGTGAAGGTTAGATTAAGTCCGGGCCGTTGATCTAGATTGATCAACAGCTAGGATTAACTGGGGAGTTTATAATGCGGAGGGGGAAAGTTATAGCGGAAAGGAGGAAAACATAGGAGAAAGGGAAAAAATATTTCCGGAAGTGAAAAATGGGGCTAAATGAAGTTTGGCGTCATAGAGAGAATAAGAGTCGTTGATCTAGGATGATCAACGGTCGGGATTCCTTGAATGAAGTGCTTTGGGGGTTGGATGAGTTGGGGGGGAGATTTAATCGGGACCGTCGATCTTCAGAGATCGACAATGGGAAACATTCGATGGGATGGTCAAGAGAATAAACAAAGGAGAAAAGGCTTGGGGCTTTAATGAAATCAGGGCCATCATATTAAAATATCGAATGGTCGAGATTAAAGGTGAAAATGACTTTTGCGGAGGATGCTGGTAAAGAGGAAAACTGAAATGGTTTCTGCACAGTTTTGGAGTGGTTTTAAAATTTCTCAAAAAAAAACACGATATGGGTTTTTGCTTGACACGTGTCTTTTTAATACTGCCCATATCACGTAATTTTTTGGCATTAACATTTGGGTGCCAAATTATGTGATATGGAGTGTGATCTGTCGGATGAAAGGTGGAGAGATCTGACGGTGGGAATGAGAGCGCAATGGGGTAAGATGCGCAGGCAGAAAAGGTGGGAAAGGTCAAAGTGGTTGAGATCCTGACCATTGGATCTTAGGAATGGACGATCGAGATCTATAGATGGGGAAGGTAGGTCCCAAAGGAGTTGGGCCTATCGGGTTGAATACAAACCGTAGGATCTAAATGACTGACGGCTCAGATTTAATCTCGGGGTAATGAAAGTAATGTGAGACAGGGGGTCGAGCGGAGATCGGGTGCAATAAGGACCATTGATCTGAAAAGATCGATAGTGGATCTTCACCGAGGAGTTTAAACTACCGGGCTTTGTGAAATAACAAAGAAAGGTCGGGTTTTGATCTATATCGTAGGATCTATGAAATGGACGGCCCAGATTTGATCGCAGGATCGCAAATCGGTGGAGGTAAGGGGAAGGCAACAATGGAATGCACTGATGTGATTAAGCGCGGGTCATTAGATCTAGGAGATATCAATGGTGGGGATTCAATCGGCGAGTGTGATAGTAAGGGCTTTCGAGTGGAGCGCAATTAAATCTGAGCCGTCGATTCTTGTGGATTCGACGGTTCCGATTAAATCGCGGGATCGCAATCGGAGGAGGGAAAGGGAATGGACAAAAGGATTTTTGCAATGTGATGGAGTGTCAACTATCAGATCAAAGGATGATCGACATTCCAGATTAAATCAGAGATCGCATCGGTAGGAGGAAGTATGAAAAATGGGCGCGATGCGATGAGACGATGGTCGTTGATATTGCAGAGATCGATGGCCCAGATTTGTTTTAAAACATATCGTCAGGTTTCATAAAAAACAAAGGAAAAAAAGTGTTTGGACATGTTTTTAGTGTTTTAGCACCCAATTGCGGGGCTCTGGGTTATGTGAAGAAGGCGAAGGGATCGGGGGTTTGAAAGAAAATGGCCTATTGCAATCGGAGTTTTCAGAAGTAAAAGGTAATAAGGAAAATAGAAAACCTTGATTGCGATTGTGTGATAGGGGCTTAACTGCAGGTTACAGCTCCGGTTTTATGCGGAAAAAAGGAGCTGGGGCTGAGGCCAAAGGGGCTTAAGGCCTTAGTGAAAAAACACTATTTTTTAGGATTTTTGAAGGATTTTGAGAGTTCTGATAAGTTTAAAAAAGGAGTTTTAAACCTTATCAAAGGGAATTTATGAAGGAAAAGAAGGAAAATGAGGGAAATGGAGGAATTTTATGAAGAAAAAGGGGATGAAAATGGTGTTATTAATGAATGGAAGGAGGGGTAAAATGAAGGGAAAAATGGGTTTTTGAGCAGTCTTTCTCTTTGCAAATAGCAGATTTTTCAGGATAATGAGGGAAACACTAGTAAAGATTAACTCAAGGATTAATTATCTTCATCATACTTTAATAACTAACAATTTGGAAATAAAATTGTTTCTTTAAGGCTTAAAAATGATTAAGCCACCATTTGATATGACAAATCTTTATAGGTGGCTAACAGGAGCATTGGTAGGCCATGGTCATGAAGCATGACACTAGTAGCTTCAATGATGGTTCTAGTATTCCTTTCCGCAACACCATTTTGTTCGGGACTAGAAGCAGTAGTGGTCTCCCTCTTAATTCCAACTTCCCTATAATAGTCATTGGACTCATTTGACTCATATTCAGTTCCATTATCAGTCCTTAATATATACTTTGATCTTATTCCATATTTGATTTTCAACCAATTCTTCGAAAGAGA
Source organism: Pinus albicaulis (assembly GCA_034641835.2). NCBI lineage: Eukaryota > Viridiplantae > Streptophyta > Pinopsida > Pinales > Pinaceae > Pinus > Pinus albicaulis. The sequence continues at coordinate 590,423,784 of CM076571.1, forward strand.
AAAGCCATTTGAATACTTCATGATTTTTATTCAAGAAGTATATCTATGTTTTGCAAGAGAAGTCATCCAAAAAAATAAAATATTACAAATATCCTTACAAGGATGTTACGAGAAACATACCAGATAAATCAGAATGAATCAATTGAAGTATGTCAGTAGTATTGTTATTACTTGAGGGGATTGGTCCCCTTGTATGTTTCCCTTCAGCACAAACCTGACAAACACCTTTATGATCAACTTTCAATTCGGGCATACCTGTGGCCATCTTCCTTGCTTCGAGAAGAGATTTATAATGAATGTGAGAAAACCTATGGTGCCATAATTTGGATTGAAGAGTAGTGTTTCATGTCATGCATCCAATGGACTTCCTCTAGCCTGGAAAAGAGTATCAACCTTGAAACCAAGAATCCTTTGCAAACATGTACCTTTCCATCAGTTAATTCCACCATGAATCCTGTGTCTTTCATAGTTCAAATAGACACTAAATTCTTATTCAAGCAGGTACATATAACACATCTTGTAGATGAAGGATTTGACCTTTATTTAATTGAAGAGTAACTGTCCATGTCCCATTCAAGGGATAGGTGGTATTATCTCCAAGTATAACATCCAAATTTGTTTCCTTTTCAATAAAATGTGAGAGGGCTTATTTTTAACCAGTGAAGTGCCTTGAGGTACCACTATCAATCAACCAATTATCCAATGTGTCAAGAATAGGGGCAGTAGAGAGGGCATATATGAGAATAAATTATTTTTTCTTGTTATATACAACATTAGACTCATCATACCTAGGGTTTCTCGATCTCTTGGAAGGTTGACCATTTCCATTTGTGTAGCGGATCCTTTCTCTTTCCATTTTTGTTGAACTTGTTGTTCCTTTGATTTCGATTTCCATTGAAATTTTTGTTTTTTAATCATCCTCTCGTGGTGTATCCCTTTTATTGGGACACTCTCAAGCATAATGGTAAAAATTGTTAGAATTAAAACATCTACCCTTTCTTCCATATTTGGATCTCGATCTTCCTTGACCTCGATTTATTGGACCAGCACTGTTCTTTCTTTTAGCATGAGCAGAGAATGCAGTAGGATCATTCCTATTTGAAGGCATGTATCTATCCATCACCCTTGCATCCTCTTGTGTGGCTCTAGTCAACAATTCATAAAAATCTGAAATTATGTCATTGTTGAAAATAATGGTATTGAATACATACCATGCTCGGGGAAGACCTCAAAGGGAAATAAGAGTGTGCTCCCTGTAAGCAATAACCTCTCCAATAGTATTATTTCGGTAATCCTCATGAAATAGGATTGGATGGATTCTCCTCTATCCATATTTATGTCCTTGAGCTTGCTATGTAGAAGGAGTATTTAATTCGCGTGTTATCATTGAACATGCTAACCAGATTATCATACATCTCTTTAGATGTGTCCAAGTTGGAAATGTAAGCAACCAAATGATTGTGAATATAATCCCTGATGATATTCTTCACTTTGACATCTCCTTACTTTTACTTTATCTTAGTGGCAGCCGATGCATTTGAAGGAGGCTCAACAATCTTTCCTTGCACATAGTCCATAGCATCATGCTCCTCCAAATTCATGTTGAAGGATGTTTTCTATGCATGATAATAAAAATTATCATTGAGCTTGTCATCAAATTTTAAGTAAGAAGAAGAAGTAACTAACCCTTGTCCTTGTCCAACAATATCAATGATTTTTCTTCTCACTCTTTCTTGTGCTTTGTATTCACCTCGGCTCTGATACCATGTTAATTTTAGATAACAATGGTATGTTCTATTCTTTAGAGAAATTTACTTGAATATTTTTTTAGTAGCCCAATATCAATTTCTAGATTAGAAATTTCATTAACATTGACAGTAACCGTTGATAGAACATAAACAATAAGTAGAAAACAAGCCAATACAAGAGGACACAATATTTTTTGGATGCAAGGGAAAAACCCCAATGTGGGGAAAACCCTTTGATTAAATATTCTTATTATTCTTCAAAATTTTGGCAGAGATAGAGATTGCAATATAAATATTACACTTTCCCAATATTTCAATCAAACAATAGTCAACATGATGCCCTAACCAGAAAGTAACACTAGTCAAAACAACAAGAAAACTCCTCCAAATCATCTCGGTCAAACTCGGTCAATGCGGCCTCCAAAAAAATTCCAAATAAGCCCAAAATATATTCAAAAATCATAGTCAAACTTGGTCAAGAAAAACTTCAACGCTACGGTCTAAGTGTTGTCGTCAACATTGGTCAATGTGCTCATAAATCCTTGATTTCTATGCCAAATAATGCAGCCTAGTGAGGTCGAAGTTCCTTCCTAAAAAATAAAAAAATTGGAGTGAGGTTGATCCTTGTTCAACATTGATCAACACTCTCCAATTCAACCCTAAAACATATTCGAAAATTTCATACTTGCCAAATCACTTTGCCACACGTGTGAAGAAGGGAGGTTGCTCCTTGTACAAACCAATGAAGAGAGGAGAGAGAATTGTGACGAGTAATGATGTGAAAAATGAGGAATATGATTATCATATTTATATCCTTTATTGATGGTGGAGACACGTCCATTAGGGCTTATAAGCCTCCATTAGAAATCTGGACAACCTTGACAATTTGCACATGTGTGAGAATAAATTCAAAATATCACTTTTTCTCGTCCAAATAGGATGATATTTAGATCAATATTTCACCTCTAGGAAATAGGAATAAAAAAAATATTTTCGCCATCATATGGCCTGACTAAGGTGGAGTTTGAACGTAGTTTCCAATTTTAGCAATTTTGGAGTGTGGATTGTTTGTCAGGCATCGACGAGGCATATGATGGATGTAGGTCATGAATCGCATGTGTAGATGGATGAAGAAATTGTATATTATTTAGCTGACCCATATGAATCAATTTCGATATATAAAATGTCTCCACCTCAGCCTACACTTATGGAATTATCGACAACAGACAGGTTATCGGTCTCACAAGTTGAGGAGGATAGAGTTTCATTGAAATTGGTTTTTGTGATGCTCTATTTTTCATGAATATTTTAGTATTTATGTAGTTGATCAGACCATGTTAGGGCTTAATATTTCTATGGTTTCTGACGATCAGTTTTTACTATCACACGCTGACCTCCAAATTCTATCGCCATCCTCTCTATAATTTTTGGAGACATGGTTCAACCCTAGTTCATCAATTAACTACAAAAATGACTCCCTCTATCAGGATGGGAACTTGGGATAGAAAACATATTTCTGTAAGCCTGGTCCCTTTAGGTTTAGTTCAACGGAATATGGTGGAAAAAATCATCCCATTAATGCTACAACCCTAATTAAATACCTTCAGATTTCTGCACCTACTATTACCTCAGGGTTTTTTTCCTATATCCCCATCAATTCGTCGAAATGTTTGAAGTAGGAAGCTAGGGTTAGTTCCCCATTGGATTCACATTCACAATATCTGGACGCTCTAAGTGAGGGCACACAAGAGAATTGAAAGAAGAAAACAAAAAGCACCAATGTCAAAATAAGAGGAAGGTTGTTGGTTTTAGGGGAGGGTATCAAGTTGGATGAGCTGATGGACACATGGGACAATGTCTTTTTTGGGAGGATCCATGGTAGATGATAATCAGCATCACATATGAAGAAGTGGTTCACTGCGATATGGAGGAAAATTCTGGAAATATTATCATTTATAGTGACCATTGTTATCACTGGAAAATATGACAAGCAAATACGACATTATTAAATTTTAGGAAAAACTATTTACAGGGCTGAGGCACTTAAATTGCATACCAAGTACTCAAGAAAAATGCACCTTTGCGCACATTTTTCTTTGATATGTGTGCCTTTGCGCGACTTTCCCTTGAAAATATGTGTGGTCCTAAGAGTTGCGGAAGTCACTTTCCTGGATCAGAAGGCACACTCCAGGAAATGATACCACACTTGAGGCTGCCCAAGGAAAACCACTTAAGCCTCCTTGGGACCTCAAGGGAGCACACAAAGGAATCAAGTGGCACACAATGGGATCAACCCTCTATCTTGGGTCACCATCCAATAATGTCACAAGAGAGGGAAGGAGAATTTGAATTCATCTAAAAAAGGCCACGAAGATATGAACAAAGGGAGAGCACATTGTTATGCTGGCCAAAATTTCTTTGAAGCAATCCAACAGCGTGCAATCCAGAGTAGAATTAAAGAGGGGATTCGGTTGTTGGCCATCCAATAACTTCAATCCTTTGTATTAGAGAGAGAGACCTTGCACCAAGCAACTAGAAGGTAAAAACTTCCTTGCATCAGTTCTTAGAACTCAATAGTTTTAAGGGCCCCAGGAAAGCATCTAAACGTAGTATCTTTCTTCCTAACAGTAAGAAATAAGAAGGGACATTGATGCCACCGTCAATATTATTGTTATGTTTGACTCTTTATGATATTTCGTGTATATGTTTAGTTTATTCTTGTTTTCTCTCTACATATGCATACTATATCATGATTTAGTGTGTTTAATATTTTATAGCATGTCCACTAACCTACTAACTCTTTGAAGGAGCAGCATGGCCGCCACTAGGGTTACGGTTCACTCTGTTGTGAATGCCGACAAGGAAATTATAGGTTCTGCCTCTCCTGCTGCTTTCGATATCTCCAGGGATCGAGAGAATGCAGCGGCTGCTGCCATAATAGGATTTCCCACCACTCTTGAGAATATCACAGACACGACTCCCCACAACTTTCAGATTTGGTTCTCTGCTGAAAGACGCTCTGCACCAGTCACCAGTGAGGAGGGAATCATAAAAAGTCTCAAGATACTCTCCACAACATCAAACGCAGCGCTGGCCGCGGCACAAGCGGCTGCCCCCAAACACCAGACTGATGGGATGCAGCATTGGACAGAGAATAATACTCTTCCATGCACAGGCAAAACTACCGAATTCGCCACTATAGAAGGCAGGAAAACTATTTACTTTGTAGATCTGCAATCATGGAGCACTGAGGCACCGAAACCCTTTGAAAATTCCCAGACAAGCCTCACGGATCTAGGAACAAACGATTCTTGCTCGGTACAGGGTCAGCTCTGCACTAGTAGGGTGGGACTCTCGGATTATCACCTCTCTTCTTTCCAGATCTAGATCACGCTTCTATCTGGCAGAACCATGTTGCATTGGGTGCAAGCTACGGATTTAGTGAAAGATCTCTTAAACAATCTCAAACGTATATTGGGGATTCCATCGGAGCTCCAGAGGCTGCTTCATAAAGGTAAACAACTTGAAAACCCTTTTCCCCTCTCTTTTTACAACATTGATAGAGATGCTTCGGTTGTGCTTTACCTGTGACTTAGAGGCGGAGCACCTGGGCAGCCATCCTCCACTCCTGCCTTCTCCTATAAGGATGCGGTTCATGCACAGCCGCCCAAGAAAACTGCTCAATCAGCTGAGGCTCCCAAGCCTTTCCTTATGGAAAAGATGGAGGAAGTCCCCTCTATTGAAATCTCCCATCCATCGTTGGATGAACAATTTCAGATATATGCAGAGACCGCCATCATTTGCAGGTTCAATGGCCTATGGCCTCGAACAGAAGATCTATATCAATGGATCCACGCGAACTGGACAAACAACTGCAAAGTATTCCTTTTTTCAAAGGATTTCTTCATAGTAGCATTTTCTTTCAGCGAAGGTTATCAGAAATCCTTAACAGGAGGCCCATGGTTCTAGGGAGAAGTTGGACTATTTCTCACCCCTTGGTTCCCAGATTTCGACCCCTCTTCAGCAGTTGTCACCAAGCTTCCCATCTGGGTCCGTCTTCCAAACCTACCATCTCATCTCTGGCACTTCTCGGTTTTCCAAGGGATTTGGAATGCTTTGGGCCGCTTCCTGGCTACAGATACCTCTCGATGGGAGAAAGGAATCTATACCTATGGCAGAATCTGCGTGGAAATAGACTTAAGCAAAGGACTGCCTGATCAGATCAACCTCAAAATTGGGGACTTTCACTGGACACAAACCTTGGATTATGAGAACACCGCATTCTAATGCAGACATTGTCATCAGATGGGGCATCTTCAAAACACATGTTCCAGCTTCCCCGTCAAAAAAATAAAACCAATAGCAAACCGAAGTCCAAGAGCTGGAAACCATGCGATCCACCCCCCATGGACGATCTATAGTCCTCCAGCTCAGATGAGGAGGAAATGGAAGAGGAAGGAGAGAAAGATGAGCACCCGAAGGTCACGCCCTCGGCCAGCCCTGAGGATCCATCTACCCCTCTGATCCCACATAAACGTTTTCATGAGTCTTATTCCTCTGATTTAGACAAGGAGACCCATTCTTCAATGCAAAATAATCTACAATTGGTTCCTGCCCAGCCAAGTCACAATGGCTGGGTCAAAGTCAGTAAGAAGAAAGGGAAACAATGTCGTCTGGAAGTCTCTGCCCACTCTGGGTAGCTTCCTTTGTTTCGCTCTCCATTTTATGTTATCCTTGTTCTCTTTCACTCATTCCATGGTTGCTTTTGAGGTCCGAGGTTGATAGTGCTTCATTTTCGGCCCCTTGGTTCTCTTCTTTGCTTTTTGCAAGCTCAAATTGTACTATATGCGTTTTTTCTTAATAGAATTAGTCTTATTTAGAAAAAAAAACCTACTAACTCTTTCGTTTATCTGCCTATGACCAAGGCTTAGATGCAACGACCACTCCTGTTAAGCAATTGTGGATTGGTACACTTGTGCACAAAAACCACAACCACAAGCATAACCAGAGGATTTTTTACTTTTTGGTTCCATAAATTATTACATGCTACTTGGGTCCTCTCAAAATAAGCACATTGAAATGATGTCGATTATGCAGAAGCGATGGTCCCCCCCCTTTCGATCTAGAGAAAGAATAGTTGGGAGCAGGACCAATTGGGGTGAGATTTCCTAGGTTACCTCTTTAATTATGGACTGAAGATGTATTTAGGTGTATTGGGAATGATTTTTTGGTTTTCTTATATGTTGAAAAATACTTTATGGAATTTTTTAAGATGGCATATGCTCACATCTTGGTGCATATCGACACAAGAGAAGGTTTATTCGAAAGCTTAAAGCTGCAATGGCAGGGCAACATTATATTGTAGAAATTGGACTATGAAGGAGTCAGATTCTATTCCATATGTGTCATTAATTCATACATACCTACAAGTGTTTTCCCCTCCTTGCAAAAGAAAATCTGGTTGGTGAACCAACGGTTGGGGAATAAGGGCATGGCACGACCTAAATATATTGAGCCAGATGCCTCAAAATCCTTCAGCCCGCAAGCCAAGAGGATAGACTTTAAACAAAGAAAAGCATCTATCCTACTCTTGTCCTCCACCTCCAATGGTCACTAGTGCTCAGGAAAAAACATCACCCTCTTCTTCAGGTACTATCTCCTCTCTACCTCCTCTTGATCCATATAGAATGCATTCTTTAGATGTATCTTGTCAATATCAGTGCTCTAGGTATATTTTATCTCATTTTGATTTAAATTTAATTCCTTGTGCCATGCATTATGTCCCTTCCTGTTGCCCGACTCCTCCTACCATTCCAATAGTATCTCATACCTCTTTGAATGATGGGGGGAAACCTCATCTGAATCCAATTCCAGCCATAGATATTCCCTATGACATTTCAAAAAATAATATGATGCCATATGGCGAGGGCTTGGCCTGTTGTCCCCTCCAAAAATGACCAAATATTCCCGTGAAAGATAATATTTTATATCCAAAGGAATTCATAAGGCTAGAATGGATTTTGTTGAAGGTAGACAGTTATCACTTGAAAGGGTTCTTAGAGAAAGAGGAAACCCGGAACTGGTTACCCGATGAAGTGGATCTCATTTAACTATAGAGGGTTGGATATCTCCGCCAAGAAACTACCCATTAGGAGAGTATTAGGCTTAGAAAAGCTAGATGTGGTTTTTTTTCAAGACACACTCGGGAATACTTCCCATATTTTCTCACTTCTAGAATTTATTCATCCTGCTTGGAACCTCCACACATTATATGTTCAAGGCAGATCTAGTGGAATTTCTATAGGTATTGATTGTCGATCCATGAAACTTTTAAATGCCTGGGGAGATCTGGTGTATTAATGGGGGATGATTATTTATAATAATTAGGGATGGAAATTCTTATTGTAAATATATATGGCCCCTATCAAATTTGACCATATTTCTAGGAGGATGTCATGAGGTCATTCTTTATGCAAGTGGATAATATCATTATGGGAGGTGATTGAAATTCATCGATAGGTCATGTAGAATCATGGGAAAATCAAGCTTAGGTAGATTCCCTCTCATATTTCTTCATACATATGTTGCAGGATAATAAATTGATCGACATCCTTGTGGCATGCCTTTAACCACCCTAATGAAATTGGAGAATGGGGGACGTCATGCTAGCTAGACACCTTGATTTGTTTCTTATCAAGGAGGCTCTAATGGAAAATTTTGAGAATATTAGGGAATGGGTTGCCTCGGGAAGGATTTATGATCATTTGCCTATCTATCTAGAGATATTTGGCACATATCCAAAACAAAGGGCCCCTTTAAATTTAACTCGACATGGCTTCTAGATGTGTACTATCAATGTATTCATAAAATATAATTGGAAGGTAATATATTTGACCGAAGGTCAATCGGTGTCTGAATTTTTAGCTAAAAATACAAGAAGAAGACGATTGATTGGGTAAAGGAAAAGAAAAAGAAGGATGAAGAAGCTCTCAGGATCATAGAAGAAGCAATTTCCATATTAGAAGAACCAGATGGAGGAGGATTTGTCTCTATTGAAGAAAAATTCCATGTCATTCATCTTGAAGTTGAACAACTTGGGATTTTTAAAGACAAGGAAGGAAGCTGGAGGCTCAAGAGAAGAGCCATCTAGCTTCAATTTGGCGATGATAATTCAAAATTTTTCCAGAAAGTTTAAAAAGGGTGGAAAGCTAGCATTTTTATATGGTCATTGGAGGATGATTAGGGCACATCTATACAATCCTTTAATAGTTTAGCAAATTTTTGTATTTCACATTTTGGGAACTTTTTTAAAGCCCCCAGGAGGCATCTCTTACTGAAATTATTAATTTTTCTGGTCTTTTTCCTAGATTTGTAGATGAGGTAGTTGAGGCATTGAATAAACCAATATCCATGGGGGAACTAGAAGAATTCCTTAAATGTTTTAAGAAAGATAAGAGTCCAAACCCAAATGGTTGGCTTGTGGAATTCTATCTAGAATTCTTTGAATTGATAGGACATGATATTCTTGGGGTTATAGAGTAAATTTGAAACAATGGTAGAATGTACGACGTATTTAATGAAACTGTTATTGCCTTGATCCCCAAATATGACAAGCCTTGTTCACTAAATGATTTCAGTCCCATCTCTCTTTGTAATTGCATATATAAGATAATTGTGAAATCATTGGAAATCACATAAATCCTTTCCGATCCCAGCATATATCACAAGAGAAATTTCATTTTTATAAAATCACCAGATCCATGAATCTATAGGTATTTCATAGGAAGGTTTTCATTCATTAAAAATAAAAAATTTGAAGCGTATGATCTGCAAAATTGACCTATCTAAGGCTTTTGACATAATAAACTCATTGTACCTGTGGATGTTACTGACTGCTATGGGATTTCCCCATGATTTTATAATTTGAATTATGTGTTTTATCTCCTTTGTATCATACAATATTCTCATTAATGTATCGACCTCCAATTACTTTCATGTAGATCAGGATCTTGGAAACGGATGTTCATTATCATCGTAACTCTTCCTCTTGGTCATGAAAGGTATGTGTAGATTGATTACTAAGGAAAAGAACCAAGGGATATTTAATGGAATCGAAATTGCATAAAATTTCATACTATCACACTTACTATTCATGGATGACGTTCTTATATTTATGAATGGGTTGGTAAGTAATTCTACTACTTTTAATTTCTTTCTAAATTTTTTTGCAAGGCAACTCGGGTGGCTACCAACCATGAGAATTCAACCTTGAATACTTTAGGATGTTCTCAGTATGAAATTGGCTATGCTTATCAGGTATTTCCTTTCAGAATCCTGGCATTTGATGAAGGTCTCAAATATTTGGGCTTTAGGCTCAAACCCATACCTATAAAATCGCAAGTTGCACATGGTTGGTGGCCAAGGTTGAAGGAAGAATAAATATTCAGCATCATCATTGGTTATCTCATGTTGGCTGACTTTTTATTATGAAATCAGAATTAGAAATTATTAATGTATATTGGATGTCACTGGACTAGATCCCTAAAGGAATATTATCTAGAATTCAATAGTTATGTTGCAGATTCTACTGGCGTGGGAGAAAGGAAGGTAGAATTTTCGCATGAGTAAGATGGGATAACATTGTTTTGGTTAAGAAGTGGGGTGGATAGGGGATGAATAATCTTGGTTGTTTTTCAAAATAACTTGCAGCAAAATTGGTTTGGAAAATCCTTAATGCAAACAATTTATCGACAGAGGGGGTTATTAGAAAATACATTAGTCCACGAGATATAATAGAATGGATCAAAAAACATAGATGGAATAAAGACGATATTTCAACCATATGGAAATTAATTTTGAACTCTATTGAATACATTCGAGCAGCTCTTTCTTACAAATTTGTGTTGGCCACAAAGGTTTGCATTGGCTTAGATGCATGTTTAGGGAGTGGGAATGCACACATTCTTGCCCCATAGATCATTCTATTTCTGGAGTCATCATATATTAGGACTCAAAATCAAATTACAGATCGAGATAATTCGACTATTTCTCGATAGGAATGGAAATCTGCACTGGATATTAGGATTTCTGCAACATGGAAACAAGAGTAGAAATTTTTTATTAATACATTATGGGAAGCACATATAAGTATTCAAGATATGGATGATTAATTAGCTTGCGTCATTTCCAAATAGGGAAATTACTCTCCTAAAGATGGTTACCATTATATCTTTGTTTATCATGAACCCCAAAACTATGTATGGTGGTGGCGCCTGCTATGGAATTAAAATCCCCATCCTAGGAAAAGCTTCTTATGTGGTGTTATTATGCAACAAATCTCCTAGAACAGACAATTTACAACATCGTTCCTTTCACAGTCCCTCCTAGTGCATCCTTTGCAGAAATGTTGTAGAATATATTAACCATTTATTTCTTCAATATCGCTCTGCAGTTGATCTCTAGAACCAGGTATATCAAACTTTGGCAATCAATATCTGGTGGGCGGGAGACTCGATACATTCTACATGAGAATCCTAATGGAACCAAGATCAAAATATTAAACTTTACAATATTCCTCTATTGGTTTTCTAAAGAATTTTGATAGGAAGGAACAAATTTATTTTTCATGAGAAGGTACCAAATTGGCTCCTATCTATTTCTAACAAATTTTCACTTTACAATTTAATCCCGGATGATGATACTAGGAAACAAAATAGGAATATTGTAGCTGAAACCATTGATAAAATTAATCCCTCGACATACTTCGATGGATCCACTCAGCAGATAGGTTGCGGTGGTGGTGGTGTTTTATATTTAAATGACGATCATTTTTTGAAAATGAGGATGGGATTAGGGAGAAGAACCAATAATTTTTCAAAACTAAACAACCTTCAACATATTATGATTTTTTCCCTTGAGAAAGAAAATTTTCACATACATATCTTTGGCAAATAAAAAAATTTCACTATGTGGCTCAATTTGCAAGTTGAATGTCACATGCACACACTCAGGAACTTATTGGAAGAAACTTTTTATCATTAAAATGATGTTATTGACTATATCTCATGTCATCATATTTACAGGGAAAGGAATAAATTTTCTGATAACCTTTCCAAGGAGGCAATGCAACAATATCCTAGTTACTGGATGATACATGAGCACATTAGGAATGAATTTTATTAGTACTTTCGTATGACCTTTATAGAGAAGCATGCAGAAGGGGAAGCAATTCCCTGACTCCTGCATATCAGTATTGGTGATTTTTAGTGATTTTATGTTCTTTTTGTGCAGATCACAGATATATGTATTTTTTGTTATTGATATTGTCAGAATATCGGTTACAGTTTGTATAGTCCATCATATATTTTTTTCAGTATGTTGCAGGGCCACCAGTACTCGCATATGCTCCTATAGCAACATCTACAACTTGTAATTTTCAACTTTTTACATAATGAAAGCTACGATTTTTCCTTGGGAAATTTTTTTACTACGTATAACAATAAAATCCCTCATAAAACACATAAATCTCAATATAATACAAAATATATATTAATAATATCATTTCATTTACCTTTTACAATTTAGTCTCATTTTATATTTTATATAAGAAAATTGTTTCTAAATATCAAAATTATATATGGGATAGCTATCATCACATTTTATTTTTACTAATCACTTCTTTCTCATGTAATAGATATTTTGAATGAAAATTTTTGTTATATATCTTATTTTGATATTTTTTGGTTTTGAAAATATAAATTTTATTTACCAATTTATGATATTCGCATTATTATTTAAGGAAATATTCATATCACCAGTGTAAATTCATTTTAATTCCAGATGTACCAATTGTTAATAAGGAACACATATATTTAGGTGCAAATCTCTTTTAGAGTGAAAGAGAGTTTGATACCACTAAGCACTTGATAGAGCTAGAGTAATGATGAAGTTAGGCTCATAATAAACATACAACATTGGAAAAACCATGGGTTGTCAAAACACAGAGCCAAAAAAATACCAATAATTAGTTGTAACTCACTTTTATTTTAATTATTAATTTAATTTTAATTTTAATTTTTATGTAATTTGGTCAATTCAAAATGTTTACTTAACAGGAGAGGACATTACAATACCCCTTAAACACTTTTACTTTTCAATAGTATACAGTTTGATGAACAACCTAGTGGTAATGATTCTATTGAAGTATGTATTTAATCCAAAATAGTTTCTCAAAATATGATTTAAGAAGTTATGGTTTGGATGGTATTGAAATTAATGAAGGTAATAGTTTTTATTAAGACAAGGTGCATTTCTCCCATATGGAAGAGATGTTATAATGTTTTGTTATGTTAAAATTTTGACACTTGATACATCCATATTTAATGTGAATCCACATTGGTACATATTGTGTAATGATTTAAATATCTTTATTATTTTGTCAAATATATATAAAAATCTATTGCATATTATTTAAAGTCTTATATATCATTATGATTGTCTCACATGTCTAATTATAATATAGAAAAAGAAATGGAACTTTAAAAACTATAGTAAAAAATAAAATATTTTTAAAATAAAAATAATATAAATTTATTGTGTGGAAAGTCACTCTCCAGCCCAACATGGTAGAGGTGTTGCAATTTTTAACATTTTCACTAGGTCAAAATAAAACAAAATAAAATTGAATTAAAATAAAATGATTTTTCCCATGGTATTCTTCTCAACTGTGGTCTATTTTTCCCATCATATTCTTCTTTAATATGGCCTATCTAAAGGCCAATAATTACACCACCATAGATACATCCTAACTCTACGAAAAGCGTAGAGATCAAATATATTTTCACTCTAAAAGAGGTTTGCACCTCTATATATTTGATCCTTTTGGAGGCTTGGTAGACCTCGAGCTAAAATGGATCTAGAGAAATATATATATATATATATATATTGCTTTGTAAATCATCATCTATATTAAAGAGAAAATAATGTACATAGTGATACAAAATGGTTATGCTGGTTGAGGTTAAACAAGGGAACCCTCTCAACCGGACATAACGAGTGACAAAAACACTACACATTCAACAGACCATAAATCCTTAATACATTTTGCTTTGCCCCAAAGGACTTATAAAGTTGTTGATGCTTCCGATAGACCCTAGTCAACCTACTAGGTAGGAGGCCATCACCAACCTACCAATCAACAACACTGGTCGCAAACAAAAAAAAGAAAATCCAGCAAAACATAAGAAGGTTGATCTCACCCAGGAGGTTAATCCTGTTTACCAACGATCTCTTTCTCTTTGCTAGCAACACCTCTTTCCTTTCCTTCATGCAAGTCGTGACTGAGACCTCTGATCTTGCCAGTAGTCGGATCGATCGTACCTTCAACACTTAGACCAACATTCTCCTCCTTGATAGGATCAGTTCGGGATTTGAACGATGAATCATCATTGTCTTATTTGTCTCATCTGGCAACTTTATGGACACATTTTCCACATACTTCAGATATATCTCTAACAACTGAAGAAAGCCCTCGAGTCTCATCGACTATTCATTAATCACCAAATCCAAAGATTTCATAGTACCTTCCACATTTTCGAGGCAAGACGAATTTCTCGCTAAGTCATCTTTGAAGACTTGGATGGCCTCATGGATGAAGGCCTCCTGCTGATTCATCGACTTGCCCAACAAGGTCTTCATATGCCAAGACATGGTCTAGGTACAAAGGAATTGGGTAGCTCTAGTGGAAAGGGTGCCTCGGTCAATTAGCCAAACGACTTCCTCTTTAATGGTCTTCTCGTCCACACTATCTCTCATGATGCAAACTTCAGCTTCCAGGGTTTCCACTACCTTCTTAACTTTGTTCACAACACAATTGACATAGAACTCTACCACCTCCTAAACATCTATCTCCACTCGAGAGCGACGGCGGGAATGCTTAGCCATACTACTCAACCAACAACTCCTCTCAAACTTACTGTAAACAGGAAAGAGAAAATGGGAGTGGAGAACAGTAACCGAATCCTTCTAAGGTGTGTTTGTGCCTTCAAACTCGAGACCCTTACATTTATTTATATTTTTGAGAAACTCAATCTGGAGGCTAACATGAGTGGCAGCCCACCTGCTACGATCATCCCTGCTACCAAACCATCTAATCATAAGATGGTGGTGATCTTCCATAACCTTGCCCCTGCTATTAGTGTTCTAGTTAATCACCTGCCTCTTCACATGCATCACATAGAAAACGGGACTCTGGTACCTGTGCTTGGGTGTAATTAGCATAGGGTAACGCATCCACCTTATTTCTCTACCCCGTGGGAGGTAGCCTCTCTATAGTCCATCCCACTCATATCCTGGATGGCCACTTGCTCGTACTCATTTCGAAGGCTTTCGATTGTCACATCCTGCCAGCGGACATCAAGATCAACCTCCAGATGGTCCACCGCATGGTTAGTCAACGTGTCCGCGAGGGAATTAGCAGAGTGACGAACCACTTGAAATACAATACCTTTCAAAAGAGCCATGTGGTTAAGGATATGCAATGTCTCTTGCGAGAGATGCTAGTGTTTGGTTACCTTACTCAGCTTAGCTCCATTTTGCAAGCGTTTTGCTGCATTGATCACCAACATTGAATTTCCTTCGACTATGGCATTCTTGCTACTCAGACGAACCAAAATCCCTAGGCCTTGCTCCAAATCTATGAATTTCGCTTCATTATTTGTATCATCTCCCAGTGAGGTGCCATAGATGTGCACAATTTCACCTTTATCATCCCTGATAACCCCTTCATATCCAGCCAAGCCCAGATTTCCCCTCGAGTCACCATCAAATTTTAACTTCCAGTAGCTAGGGAGGGGGAGCTTCTAAGTCTGATGGGTTGAAGGAGACGTAGAACGCAGGTTACACGGACCCGAAACACTCTCCGCACTGAGGCCAAAAATCTCTAGGATACGTTGCTCCACTGCCGAAGGCCGATCTGTCCGACTCCCTTTTAACTTGGGAAGTGTTGTTTCTCTCATGTTTTTCAGGATCTCAATTTTAATTTGATCCATTTGGCGCTCTTCATCCTGGAAGATTCTTCTATTTATTTATTTCCATACTGTTGAGTCAAGGAAACCAGGGCCGAGATACTATAAGAGGTTCGTAGTTTTGTGCTTAGCATACTTAATCCTGTCCCTAGACACTGTGTCTTGGATGGATTCTCTGTTGCGATCAGTTTGGCGAAATATCTCCGCCATCCAATCCCAAAGACTAGCTGCCAACTTACAAGAATTCAGGAGATGGTTCATGGTCTCCTCCTCCATGCCACAAAGGCAGTAGTGCGAAGGGCCTATAAACCCTTTCCTTAACAGAATTTCCCAAGTAAGGATGTTCCTATGCATCATAAGCTATTGGAAAGTTTTGATTTTAGGCCACTAGATGGAGTCCCATACATTGTCATGCCATTGGACCTTTTCCCCTATTTCCTTATTTTCCAAATAATGTCTAGCCTCTCTTAGGTTGAATTCCCCTCCCTCCATTCTTCCCCAGCATAGCTCATCTTCCTCCTGAGAAATACACAACTTTATTTTCTCCAACAAAGGCCGCAGAGAGGTCACTTAGTAGAGGACCCCTTCATCTTTAGGAGGGTCTGCAATCCAGTGGCGCCACTGAGGGTCCAAATGATCTGTGATCCAATAATGATTGAAATTTATTCTTCCCATCCTCTGAAAACTTTGCTGCACTAACTGGTGCTCGAGGTTCCCCATTTTAGGCATTTGCTGCCATGCATCCTCCCAGAAGAGTGCGGTGTGGCCATTCCATATTTCCCAGAAGAAATTATCTTGAATAATATGTCTATTTCCCTAAGCTAAGGTCCAAATAGGGGAGCCAGTGATATCCCCTGTCAACCTGACGAGTTCAGGGGGCCTTCAGTCCTCTGCATATTTAGCTTTCCATAAAACAGCTGAAAGGGTTGTGGATTCCTTAATCCATCTCCACCAAAGCTTGGCCCCACATGCCTTGTTCACAGTTTCAGGGTCCTGAAGGCTGTGGCCTCCCAGGATCTTTGGCTTGCAGACCTTCTCCCAAGCCAGAAGGGCCCATTTCTTTTTGTTAGCCTTGCTAGCCCATAGAAACTTTTGTTGGATTTATCTAATTCTCTGAAGGATACCCTTCGGTGCTTGAAGAATGGAAAGAATGTACTGCAGAATGGCCTGAAGAACCACCTTCATCATGGCCAGGTGACCAACAACGTTAAGAGCATGATTCATCTAGTAGTTTCCTCTCTCTTGTAGAGAAGATAGATTTTTTTCCTAGTGAGCCTTCTGCCAAGGCTTATTCATTAGAGGAACACCCAAGTATTTGGATGGGAGGCTTCTCCTTTGGAAGCCTAGAATGGCCATAAGGTTCCTCTGAATGGAAATGTTAGTATTAAAGAAAAATATCATCGATTGATCATAATTTAATTCGATACCCGATTCCCGACCAAAGAGATCCAGAATGGCTTTGAAACCCCGGGCTTCTTTTACAGTAAGGACCCCATGGAGCATCGTATCATCCACGAATTGTTGGTGAGTAGTACTCGGGCTTGCTTAATGAGGCTAGAGACCTTTTATACCAGCTTTTTCTTTGACATCTTTGATAACATGAATTAAGCCTTCCATAAGGATGACAAAGAGAAAAGGTTATATCAGATCACCTTGCCTGATGCCTCTTGAAGGCATGAAGGGGTTGGTTGGGGCCCCATTAACTACGATTGAGAAACTGGGGCCCCATTAACTAATCTATATTTTCCAAAAACCAAAAGATTCAAGCACTTCCTCCATATAATTCCAGCTCACTTTATCATAAGCTTTTGACAGATCCAACTATATTATCATTCCCACTTTCTTTTGGGACTGCAACTAATGTATCATCTCATGCACTAGAAGCATATTATCCAAGATCTTCCTACCTTCCACAAATCCTTATTTCTCTTTCTAGATGATTAGAGGAAGGATGGTCTTCAGTCTGTTCGCCATAACCTTAGAGACGATTTTATATAGGACATTACATAGGGCTATAGGAAAAAATTTATCTAGAGTGAAAGATTCATCTTCCTTAGGAATCATGGAAATAAATGTAGAATTCATGGATTTAAGGATTGAGGAAGACTTACGGGAATCCTCGACAACGTCCCAAATAGCATATTGAACTGTATCCCAGCAAGATTTGAAAAAATCAATGGTGAATCCATCTGGGCCAGGCGATTCTCCATTTGGCATTTGCTGAACAACTTATTCCACTTCAGCCTTGGAGATGGGGTGTTCCAAATTCCTATTGTGCTCCTCTGTTTAGATCTTTGGAATGAAGGATACCACTTCCCTAATGGCCTCATCCCTGTTAATGGCAGGCTCCTCTGCTATGTGAGTGAAGTGATTAACCAAGAGTTTTTAAATATCCCCATGAGACTCAAAAGAGGTCCCTTGATTGTCCTTTAATTGAATGATCATGTTATTCCTTCTATATTCAATGGCCAACCTATGGAAAAAAATTGTGTTCTTTTCTCCTTCCTTCAGTAATTTAACCCTAGACTTCTGTCTCCAAAGGAATTCCTCCTGCTGACACCTCTCATCCCATTTTTTCATAAGCTCTTGCTCTTTGAGTTTGGTTGCCTGAGTGATACCCTCACTTATAATTTTATTTTGCAGTATTTCCAATTTTCCTTCCAAGGCTAACTTCTCTTTGAAAATATTCCCGAAGACCTCCTGATTCCAGATCTTGATTTTATCTTTGATGTGTCACAACCTTGCTTGAAATCGAAACATTTTAGTACCTCTAATAAAAATGGGCTCCTGCCACCACTGCTTAATCTTAGATTGAAAATCTGGGTGGTCTAACCAAAATATTTCAAACCTAAAAGGGTGATTTCTGGGAGTACCCAATATTGTAGCATCCATAGTAATAGGCCAATGATCTGAGCCACCGCTAGGAAGAATATTAGTCTCCACATAAAATCCTGCAATGATAATGTCTTCCAAAATAAGAAATAGTTCTATTCGAGAGGAAATTTTCCTATCCCCTCCACATTTATTATTCCAGGTATACAACCCGCTCTCCATCGAGCATCCTGGTTTAACTTCAAGTTAAACTGATGAAGTTCTTGAAGGCCTCTACATCCCATTTTAACTTCCTCAGCCCAACTTTTTTCTCTTCTAAGGAGATGATCATGTTGATGTCGCCTCCGTAGATCCTTCTAACTACATTATTCCTACTTTTCAACCGAGAAAGGTTCTCCAACATTCTTAACTTATCCTATAATCTTTAAGGGCCATAAACATTGGTACAGAGGTACATACCTTGTTTGCCTATAATTTTCACTTCAACGGAAACAAAAAATATTGTTTCTTTTGAATTTATTAATTGGAGTGACTGTGGGTTCCATTATGTACCGATCCATCCTTCATTACCTTGGCCTTCCACATCTAAAAAATCAATCCTCCTACCTATATTCCTACACACTTCCTTCATCTTTTGGCTTGAACATTTTGTTTCTTGTAGATAGATCATATCTAGATTTTCCATTTTCACTTTTTTTTTAAGAAGTATTTTTTTTCTAAGGCTATTTGTCGCCCTAGAATTTCAGGATAATATCTTCATTAAAAACTAAAAAGTTAAGAAGAGGAGGTTAAAGCCTCTAGGGCTTTCATCTTACCTGAGTTCAACAACATTCGGCCTAACTCTTGGAGAGCCTCATTATTTGATTTACGACCCCATTTTCACTTTGGTTTTGCCTTTGGTTTGTTCTGTTGCGAACCCTGCACTTTTATTCCTAGACCTTTAGTCTCCCCCTATCCCCTTTTATGACCCTTGCTCACTGCCTCCTCTTGTGCTAGGAATAAGAAATTTATCATGTCAATTTGTTCTTCCAAAATGTGTTCACTCCAAGTTCTTTCCATTGTTCCAGCCTATTTATCAAGTCCATGCCTTCCCTATCTATACTTTCCCTTAGTTCTAGGTCCTCTCTACATGCTTCACTCATTGTCATTTCTGCATCACCTTCTAAATCAAAACCTTGTTCGGCTCCTTCAGCGGTCTCTTCTATGTTTTGGATTTGAGAGCTTAGGGTCTCCTACGAAGTAGCTCCCACTAGATCAAGTTGTGTCTTCGGAGGGTTTGATTCTTCTCCTGTTTTGTCCTGCCCCCCCCAGAACTACAAAGGCATTACTGTTTCGTTTATTGGTTTGCATGGGTTTTGGTTGGTTTTGTCTCTTTGATCTATGTATCCATGTGGGATGGAAGAAACCATCTTTATCTTTAGGCATATTTTCCTTACTTTGTTCTGGTTGCTTGTTCAAAGAAAATTCCCGGAAAAGGTGTCCATGTTCATGGCACTTGCGACATCTAAATGGGATCTATTCATAATCTATAGCTTGAGATAAAACTTCGTCATGGAATCCTATCCATAATCCTTTAGGCACTGCTTCCGACACATTCATTTTAACACAAATTTTAGCAGAGGAGGTATACCTATTTTGCAAGGTCGCTTCCGAAGCTTGAACAAACTTCCCCAGTTTGTTTCCAATCTGTTCTAGCACTGAGGGCCTCCAGTAGTCTCTGGGTAGTGAGAAGATTTGGATCCAGACCGGCATCTGGGTGAAGGTATCCTTTTCTGGAGAAAATTTAGGTTCCCACGGCCTCATATATAACCCTATCGAGGCATAGAAATATGGGCCTCCATCGAAAATACGATCTCTATCTTCGAGGTTTGCAAAAACAACCGTGAAAAACCCCTTACAGCCTAGGTGAATCTCAAGATCACCTTGGGGTTTCCATTGCTTCTTGATCCAAAGGCATAGGGCTTTCTCTGTAGGCCAAAAAACCGTAAATTTATAGATTAGAGGATACATAGTCATATGATCGCGATACTCCTGCATTTTGAAATCTATGATTATGACCCAAGGAATTTTCATTGTTTTTGGTTTGCAGTGTCCTTTTTCCACTAGTTTTTGGCCTCTGGTTCCAGATCCTGATGGATCTGAGCCCTCCATGGTTTTGGCCTAATTCTGAGTTGTCTCCATCTGCTCCAAAGTCATCTTGGGGGGCTCCCCCTTAGGAGAGGGTCAAACATTTCCTCTATTTTCCTTTATTTTAGTTCCTAATGTGGGCCTTTGTCCTGGAGCCTCCTTGGAGACTACTCTTTCCTTCTACTGTTTTCCTGATTCTGACCCTGAAATTTGTATGCCTTCACGGGGGCCCTTACCTCTATCCAAAATCATTTTTTGTAGGAAGGGGCCCCATTGGCCCCTCTTCTTCTCATTTGACTGGCTAGCACTGATCCTTGGTGGAAGAGATCTACAAAATGAGCCCTTCGGGCTGCCAGAGCTTACTATACCACGCAGAAAAATCCAAGACCTGCCCAGGAGCCTCAAACCCATAGACCAGTAATGTTTATATATATATATATATATATATATATATATATATATATATATATATATATATAGAAATACATACATACATATACATATACATATATATTTATTTTAATATCTAATAATTTTAAAATTATAATTATTGAATTTTAAATAAATTTTAAATATTTTTTAATATCGTTAGAAAAATAACAATGTCTCACTTTGACATGCATGAGATGTATTTAAATTAATTAGGACGTAAGATGTTCCCCTTTGAAAACAACTCCCCCAACGGCCATTGTGTACTATTTTTGACCATCAGATCCATTGAAATATGATTGAAAAATGGTCTGGAATCATATTAAAAATAGATAAATATGAAACATTACTAAAAACATAAACAATGATTAATTTTGAAGTAATAATCAATAAAAAAAATAAACTATGATTAATTATTAATTAAGTAATAAAAAATATGAAAATTTTTGAACACTAGGCAGAGCCCCTCCTCCTTATGAATATCCACCTTTGCAGAAGGAGGAGGGGTGGCTGGAACCATTAGTAATTCAACATCATTCAGCAACTACTTTTGTAGTAGCACAAGGCACAGGTGCAAGGATTTGTCATTCACCAGCTTTACCTTGCTTCCGAATAAGCTGATATCTACATCTGAACATGCCTATTATGATGAGGGCCTGGTGGTTTTCAGAATTTTCTTGAAATTTGTGGTTTCTTTCTTCCATCTATCTATTCTGTGCTGTGTTATTTCTTTTCTTTTCAGTGAAGGACTGGCGGTTGTGTCGATAATTTGTTCTCAACCCTAAAAATATGTAGTATGTATTTGGAGGTAACAAATCAAGTCTTAGAAATAGTCTGGAAACTCAAAGAGAATGTTGGGTGAAAGAAGCCAATGAGGTGTGTAAATCAAACTAAAAATATAGTGACTACTACACGGCATGGTTGTAATTTTTCAATCTGCATATTGAAATAGACCCTAACTTTGTAATGTGATTTATTATTTTTTACTCATGTTTTGTTCTTTGGTAATTCCTCTCTTGGCTTTAGGTTTTTTTCATGGTATGGCTATGTTCACTCTACGAAATAGTTTATAGTTCATAGTGCCACTGCTCGAGATATGAAATTTGATTGAAGTGTTGTTTTCATACTTAAGAATCTATTTAGTCGTAATATTTTCCATCTATTTCTGCCATTAGTGAACCAATCTTTGCATCTCCAATTTTTTTAGTTTCCAATTACTCCTATTATGCTCTTGCTCTTTTTTGGCTCGAGGGGTCCTGACCCAGGTTGGGAGGTTAATTTTTGCCAACAAACCCCTAGACTACCGGCCCTTTCGACAGTGACCTGCTTGCGTAGGCCAAAGTCTCACTCGAAGTAGTACGGGAGGGTGTTGTAACCAGGTTTCCACACCTTGAGAGAGAGTAGGTAAGTCAAGTAGATCTGTGTTTCCATCTTATCGAGTTCACACTATAAAAATCTATTAGAAGGCTTATCCACAGTATAACAGAGCTATTCCTATGCACATATCTAATAAATACCTCCGCATCCACGTGCGCAATACCAATTATCAACACAAAAAAATTATAAGTGCAGTAAGTAATAGATCATAGATACATGTACGAGAAACATAGATACTTTCACAGTTCGCAACAATTAAGCAAACACTTTTGCAACTTAATCATATAACCTAGGTCCGCATCAATCATAACCATATAGATCCAGATAGCATCAGATGTCCAACAGTACTTCGCATATATATTAATCCCAAAGTCCACTTAGAATCCCAAAATACCGCCTATGCACACAGCCAGTAGTGTTTACACATAGCAAGACTAAGGATATCTGCACACACAGCCAGTAGGATTCCTTACCCAAACACCCGACAACAGATCTAAAAATTTGTGCTTAGCATCAATCTCAATTCTTTCCTACCTTAAGGCTCAAAAAGGTTCATCTATTTATATCGATTTAGCCTATGCATCCAATGGTCCGAAAACCATGGTTTGCGGAATCTTGGTCTACCCTTGACCCATTTCAATGCATTTGGGGCTTTTGACTCACCCAAAACCCCTGCGTTAGACTAAATAATACCAAAAATATACAAAAATAGACAAAACTCATAGCTTTAGGAGACCCTGTTCCAACAGTCCCCTAACAAAATCTTGTGACTCATCCCGAGTCACTGTATTGGTGGGGTCTCCACCTGTGCCTTCAGTAGTCTGATTACTTCGGCTAATGGGGGCAGCACACCTTCGCTCTGAGTAGTATCATTTTTTGCAATGTCTACCAACTTCTACGAAGTCGGACCTTCTTTCGCAGTGGTGACTCTCTCCAGAGTCTGGTTTAGCTGCTTAACACAAACATCAAAATCTTGTGAGAGGTTGAGGGCCTAGGCAACCCAAGGCTTTAGGCAGTCACCCATAACTTTATTCTTATGACGGAGTTCATCAATATCATTTTGGAGGGCGTGGTTGGTTTGCAATCATGGCAAGCGCCAAGCAAGAACCAAGGTGGGAAATGTGGCCTCTATTTTCTCGAATGCTTATTCCTTCTACTGAAGGTCCTGGTTTATTTCTCGTAGAATTGGATCACGCTGGACCTTGGTCCATAGCCGCACGATTGTTTCTAGTAATTGGGCACCCTGAGCGATCTGCCCTGTAATGATGTTTGTAGCTGCGGTAACCAATGCAGCTCACTGGGCGCATACCTCCGAAGGTGTTTCGGGCTGCAAATTAGCCTGCAAATCTGTGATTTGCTGCTCCATCTGTGTTTTGACCACCCGAAATTTAGTCTTGGAGGCCTTAAATGCTGTGACCAACCCCTTAAGATTTTTTCTATTTTCTTTACTAATATGGAAAAAGGCCTCATAGCCAAAAGGCTTTAAAAAAGAGTAGTTTACCTTTTTACCTGTCCATGCTTTCTCTGGAATACCACCATCCAAGGAACTTGAAGGCCCTCTGTTAATTAGATAAACATCAGTATCTAAAACATCTCCCCAAAACTTTAAAGGAAATCCTACATGCAATCTCATGCACCTTGCATGCTCCATGATTGTTCTGTTCATCCTTTCTGACACCATTTTCTTGTGGTGTTCTTGGAACTGTCTTCTCTCTACGAATTCCATGATCTGAACAGTACCTGTCAAACTCTTTGCGGCAATATTAACCTCCATTGTCTAATCTGAGAAACTTCAACTTCTTTCCTGTCTCAATATCAACAAAATTTTTCCATTTCTTGAAAGTATCAAATACATCAGATTTATTCTCAATACAATAAATCCAAGTTTTTCTAGTTGCATCATCAATAAAAGGAACATAATAACAAGAGCCACCGAGAGATGATACCTGAGTAGGTCCCCATACATATGTATGCACAAGCTCTAATTTTTCTCTCTTTTTTTCTTTCCCAACTCTGAGAAATATGACTCTCTTCTATTTTCGATAAATGCAATTCTCATAGAAATCCAAATCAATATTCTTCAAACCCGGCAAAAAATTCCTTGAGTGAAGAATATTCATCCCCTTCTCACCCATGTGTCCGAGCCTATGATGCCACAATGCTGCATCTTCTCCTTTTGAATTTAAAGCATTAATAGAGTTAAAAATACCACTGCATAAATAGAATATACCAACCTTTTTGCCTTATTCTATTACCATGCCTCCTTTGGTGACCTTCCAAGTTTTATCTCTGAAAGTTATCTCCCAACCTTCACTGCCTAACTACCCTGTTGAAATCAGATTTTTCTTTAGATCTGGAACATGCCTTACCTCCTTTAATACCTATTGGTTTCCATTCTGTTGTTTAACAATAACCTTACCCATTCCAACAATTTTACAAGGTTTATCAACACCCAAATGGACTTGTCAAAAATCTCCTTGAACATAGTTCTGAAAATATTTCTTATCAGGTGTGGCATGGAATGAAGCCCCTGAATCTACCACCTAGGAATTAGTAACATTTTCCAAAGAAAGAATCAAAGAATCTTGTAACACATCACCTATCACATTTTCTTCATGATTTTTTTCTTGTTGTGTGTCTCCTTTTCCCTTCTGAGATCTACAATATTTCTTTAGGTGTCCTTTCTTTCTGCATTTCTAGCACACTATCCTCGATTTGGACTTGGATTTTCCTTTCCTTGATTTATTGCGATATCCTCAGCTCTTTCCTCTTTCCATTCTTCTTCCCCTAGACTCTGCACTCAAAGCATTACCCAATGTCTCACCGAAGCTTTTCCATCGCATTTCCTCGCTAAGGATAGCACCGACAACATCATCAAACTTTAAAGTACTAGATCCAGAGACAAAGTTACTAATGGCCATAACTAAACCATTCCAGCTTTCTGGAAATGAGCAGAAAAGTAAAAGAGCCCTAACTTCATCATCAAATTTTACCCCTACAGAACTTAACTGACTGGCAACTATATTAAAATCATTTAAATGGTCTGCAACAGATCCATCTTCCGACATCTTCATATTAAATAAGCGTTTCATAAGAAATACCTCGTTTGAGGCCGAGGATTTTTCATATAATTTCTCCAATGCCTTAATCAAACCCTCTGTTGATATTTCCTTCGCAATATTGAAGGCTACCAATGCTGCAATGCACAACCATACTATTCTGAGTGCCTTTATATCGAGAATCTCCCTTTTTCCATCTCCCATAGCCGTCAGCTTCTTCTTTTTTTCCGCTCAATGGTAGGTACAAATCTTTCTCATACAGCTAATCTTCCATCTCCATATTCCACAGCGGGAAGCTTTGATCATTAAATTTATCAACCCTAAAATTACCATATTCTGCCATTTCTCCCACTCGAAACAAGAACCGTTCTTTCCCGTGAGTTTATCAGCCAAATAGACCTTCGTCTCTAATACCATTTGTTAGAAAATTATATATTATGGAGTAATGCAACACATAAAATATGTGTAAAAAACAATCACACAAAACACATAAAACTAGAGAGACATAGATATTTGTGGTTCACCAAGTTTGGGCTACGTCCACCCCGAATAGCTAGTCATTCCTTTCTATTATCCAACAAAATGAAGAGACACAACCTACAGCAGATCCGTTGTAATATCCTGAGTTCCCTCTCACAGTCTACCTATCTGTTTCTCGCTCTGAGAATAAACATACAATACATAGCTGCAATACAATACCCTCATACAAGTGAGGGTTTGCCTTCTAGGGAAAAAAACCCTAAACTAAACATAACTTCTACTGTCAGATCATCTACCTAATCAGTGGGCCAGATTGACTAGAAATTACTATACTTTTACAAGGCAATTTTACATTTGTTTTTAGCTTCGGGGGTGCTGCCCCTGAAATTCCCCCACCAGGGGGGGGGTCCATAAAGTCATAGTTGTCCCCCACTGGACCCCTAGGAAACATTTAAATACAGGCATCATTGTCGCCCCATTAAGGTATAGGGGTCCAATGTTGTGATACAAAATAAACAAGATAATCAGGCTCCACACCCAACACTTGGAACTTACCATCAAGTAAATGGTAAAAAATCTCCTGAAATCACCTCATTAAATGTGGGTTGCCTGCTCCTTCCAATGGTAACTTTTTATTTTTACCCGAGTTGACTATTCCAACGGCTATTTTTCGCACCCTTGGCACGCTCAGCACACCCCTACGCTCCCAGTGCACGCCTGTGCTTTTAGCATATCTCGTGCACTCCCAGAGCACCTATTGCATTATGAGTTTATTCCTTCTGAGTTTATCCCTGCACCTATGGCGCACTCCCTAGGGCTTCCCATCATGCAGTTTCCTCCTGCGCGGAGCATGGTACCTGCTGTGCTTACCTTCTTGCGCATGTATTTCCAACTTCATACAACTACTCTAGTCATATAGTCATTTGATCTGATACAGTTTGAACCGACTTCCATTAATATAGTCAAGTAGCATATCGCCGTGCAAGGTAGCTGATTGAATAGTTCCGCTATCCATGATTTCTTTAACTGTATAGTGCCCAAGCCAGTGCTGTCAAAACTTCCCTGGGTGTCTCGCAAATTGGCTATCATATAGAAATACTAAATCATCCTCCGCAAAGGCCTTTTGACGAATATTTCGATCATGCCATGCCTAATCGCGTGCCTTCAAAACCTGCTGATGGAAGTTAGTAATGAAATGGTCTTCCTCTAAAGCCACAAGCTATGCTAGCCTCTCATTCATGATATTAGACTCTGCCATGTTTGTGAAGGCTACGATGCACATGCTAGGAATAATATATTCCATTGGCATAACAACCTCCTTACCATAAACCATCCTAAATGGTGTTTTCGCTGTCAACTTCTTACAGGTGGTTCGGTAAGCCCATAGAAGAGATGGGATGTGCACGTCCCAGTCGCTGCGATCAGTGTTATAGACCTTGGTCAGTGCATGCTCCAAGACCTTATTAAAAGCTTTGACCGCTCTATTTGCCTCAGGATGATACGGAGTGATTTTTGTATGATGGATCCGAAATTTTTCCATCAAGGCCTGTATGGTTTCATTGACAAAGTGCGTACCTCTATTTCTCATTAGGATTTTAGGACACCTAAACCTGGTTAGAATTTGCTCAAAGATGAAGTGCGCAGCGCTATATGTATTGCAGTCCTTCATGGCTTGTGCTTTGACCCACCTAGTTACATAATCAATAGCAGTTATAATGTAACGCGCACCTCTCTTCTTTCCGTGTGGGTTGATAGGTCCTACAAAATCGATGGCCCACTTTTCAAACTCTTGCAGGGCCATTTATGGTTGAAGGGGCATTTCATCCCTATGGGATGACCTTCCTGTGCATTGGCATGTATCAGAGGCCTTACGATAGTCGTGAGAGTCACTATGTAGGGTGGGCAACCATAAGCCAAATCTTAAGATCTTTCGTTCCATTGTGTTCCCTACGTAGTGACCTCCTACTACCACATCGTGGGCTTCTCTCAAGATGGCATGTCGTTCATGTTCCAAAATTTACCTTCACAGCACTTCATCTGCTCCCATCTTATAGAGGTGGCCTGTGATGATGGTAAAATCTACAACACAGGTTACCAACTCTTTATTCTATTGCACCGAATACTCTGCAGGTGCCATGCCTGTAGTCAAGAACTGAATGCTGCCAGCGAAAGGCACATCAACTACCTTAATAGAAAATAGCTACGCATCAGGAAATCCTTCTCCCAGGTTGGTTGGTTCGTTGTCAGTTTCAATTCAGAACAAGTGATTTGGCCTAGCATTCAACTTTCCTAGTTTGACAATGACTTCAAAGTCATATTACTGGAACATCAGAAGCCATCAGCATATTCCCCCACCCCCCCCCCCAACACAGGCTTATTCACCAAGTACTTCAAATCCGAATGATCTGTAAACATTTTGAAGTGTCCTTCTAATAGATAGTGTCGATACTTCTATAATGCATAGACCATCGCCAATCCTTCCCGCTTTGTGGTGGCATAATTGTGTTCCACCCAAGAGAGTTTTTAACTAGAAAATGCAACTGGGTGATCAATGTCTCCATCTATAGGCTGCGTAAGGACCAATCCTAGGGTGATTCAAGAAGCATCAATGTGAACATGAAATACCTTCGCCCAATCTGGAAAAATAAGGATAGGCACTGAGACCATATTTTCCTTGAGTAGCTGAAAGCTCTTTTAACACTTGTCATCCCAAAAAAATGAAACATCCTTCTTAAGAAACTTTTCCTGAGGCGTCGTGATCAGCGCATATCCCTGAATGAACTTTCTGTAGTAGTCCCTATGTCCAAGGATCGAACGTAGCTATTTCTTAGTTGTAGGTACTGCTAGATTTATGATAACTGTGACTTTCACATGATCAACCATCAACCCTTGTTGGAAAACTATATGCCCAAGCAAGATTCCGAAGGGTATGCAAAAGATACACTTCTTGATATTTAGGGAAATTCTGTGCTTCTGACAGGAATCTAACATCATGCATGGGTTTGAAATGTGTACCTTTACTAAGCCAAAGACAATCTAATCATCAAAGTACACCTCCAGAAATTTATGGATGAAATATTTGAACACTGCGACTACTACTTGTGAAAAGATGGCAGGGGCATTTTTTAGTCCGAACGGCATGACCATATACTGAAAGGATCCCCATTCAGTAGCAAACGTAGTTTTGTTGTGATCTTCAGGTTCGATTCTAATTTGATGATATCTTGAGAACCCATTAGTGAACGAGTATGCTTCTTGGCCTCCTACGCTATCCAAGATTTCACCCGAGAATGGAATCAAAAAGGGATCATGTATCCATGCATCATTCAATTTGCGTAAGTCCATATAGATCTGGATTTCCCCCTTCGTCTTCTTCTCCTGAACCACGATCGGACCTACCCAATTTGACTTTTCGACTGGTTCAATGATACCTGCGGTGAGAATTTGATCGATTTCTTCCCTAACCTTTTGCTTAAACTTAGGATTTAGTCGATAAGGGTGCTGCTTCATAGTGTGAGCATTTGGTTTTAGTGTGATGCGCATAACCCTTAAGTCCCTTGTGATCCTCTTAAGTTCCGAAAACTTTGTTGAAAATAAGTCTTGATATTCTGTGAGTAATTTCGCAACCTTGCATATTGTCTCATCATCCCAGTAACACCCAATTTTATCCAGCTTGGGTTTCTCTTCCATGCTAATGTTAACCTCTCGTAGCTTCAGAGGCTTCATGACATCCACAGTGTGTAATGGAGGTCCTACAACTGCGCGCTCTACTTATGATTCTAGGATCGAGACATGGTGCGTATCTTCATCACATTCTTCTATGGTGATATTTCGGTAATTAACAATATCTTGCATCTGTGTTTCCCATTTTGGTATATTCAATGTTGTGTAGGGGCTGGGTTCACCAAATATAAAGGTACCTATACCCTTCATAGCTTCGTCTAGCACCTCCATTCCTCCTGTTAGTCTAAATGTCCCCAAGAATTCATCCCTTAAAGTTTCCCAATGGCAGGTGTGCCAATGTAGCTCCGTATCTAAATACCATGTAGTGGGGATTGGTCCCAAGGCATGAACAAACAAGTGAACCCATTCTTCTATACTACCATTCCACCATTTCTCCATCCAAGTGAAGAAATGTGCAGGTGGATCTCCTAGGCCAAAAAACATCTTGACGCACACATCAATCAGAGGCTCAAATCATAGGAGCATCATATCCCAACATTACTTCAATCCTAGAATGCACCCTTATGCGTGTCCCAATACCTTGGATGTGTTGCACGCATGCGTAGATTAAGGGCCCATAGCCTTCATTCTCTTGGAACCTCCACTTCAAATGCTCGCAAAAACTCTTTTATGCTACCAGAACCATCAAAGTAGGGAAGTTCTCTTACCTCTGAGGATATGCATCGAAAGTCCTTTGTGATTCATAGGCAGTGCAGCGCAGAGACATCATGTAACCAGTTTTTCCAATTTTCCATTTCTTTGTCAGAGTTAGAAAAGCATTCACTATCCTTTTCCCAGGAAATCACACCATTGGCCATAGGATTGATCTAGTCTTTGTCCCTTGCAGTTAAATTATAAATTTGATCCACCTGCTCTTCCACACGTACTGGTTCTGTATATATTTCTCCTTCTGCGGGGTCTAGCGGTACTACCAACCATGTTCCTTCACTTTCAAACACAATGATCCTCTTCTTCAAATTGATAATACTGCCCATATCTATGGCCCAGTCCAATCCTAGGAGCGCAAGATGGGGATATGCATCTTCTACAATATTAATTACTTCTAAGTCAGCTTGAACCTTAACCCCTGTGATATCTACCACGATCTTTGATAATCTCCCCAATGGTATGGTCTTCTGCTAATTAGCCATGAACATCTGGATAGTGGACCATTCCAACTTACGTTCTCCCATTCACTGCCAAATTTTATTAGGTAGTATGTTTGCATCTAAGCCTAGGTCCAGAATAACCTCATCCATCTCATAATCACCAATCTTCGTGGTTAACTCCATATCGCTACCGGTGCATCTCTTATTCTTATATAGTTTGTGCACATCCTTAGTTTCCATGGCCAAGGTTGTTCTTTCGGAGCAGTTGTCTATCAAAGCTTGGAGGTTTTCTATAGCCCTTTGGTTGCACAATAGCTTCATACATGCCTTCAAGAATGGTTTGACCTCATCATCTGCTTTGAGGTTCGAGGGGGCTTGAGGAGCAGATGGCATAGCCTTAGCAAAGTCTTGGCGAGTTACGAAAAAGGTTTCTTTTTCCTTCTATAAGTCCAAAACTTCTTTTTAAATGCCTGCTTTATGAATACGGGGCTCTGCCTCAGCTTTCTCAAAAGCACCTCCAGTGCCCATGCTGTTGTGTGTTATAACATTAACACTTGGTCCTTCATCTTGAGGTTCTTCCTTGACCCTTTGTACATTTTTCGTAGGTGTCTGCTGCTTTTCCTGCATCTTGGCTATCAAAATCATTCAATCTTCGATCACATGATCCAGTTGTCTATAGTATCTGCAGGATTATCTCGCAGGGTTCGTGCAATCTCTTACAAAGTGTCCTGTTTCTCCATAGTTATAGCAAATCAGTTGTCCTCTCCCCCTACCTGCTTCCACCTCAGCCCCCTCCCCTACCCCTAGCTGGGGAGCCACCCATACCTGAGGGGGATCTTGGTGAAGAGGGGTCTGATTTTACCCTATCGAGGTTTCGTATGTCTATCATTAGATCATAGGTCCGACAGTTCTACTCATCGTGTCCTACTGACCTCCAAAACTTGCACCATTTTTTCTTGACTTCTTGGACATATGCGGCAAAGCGAGGAAGTGGTTGGCATCATGTATCCAATCCACTCGAAAACCATCGCACCACAGCACCAACCCACTTGGCCCTGTAGCTTCCGTAGGATGCAACGGCCTAGGTCCCCCAACCTGCATGTAGTCTGCTAGTAGCGGATAGTTATCCTTGGTGTGGCCATTCACCATGCATCATATCCACCACCTGTCAGGGCAAGCCTCTATTCCTCATTCCTTCGATAGATTCTAGATCTCCATATGCATTTCCTCTAACTATCCTTGTATTTTTTGTACTCCTAATTGGGTATCGTCTCTTGGCACAACTTCTAGCTTCATCGTAATATCCAAGGCATTTTCTTCTAATTCAATGGCTTGATGACCCATTGGGACTCACAGGTGGGGCAACAACATAGCAATGAACCATTATGTTTGTTGCCTATCATCATACAAGAATCCTCCTTCACTAATTACCTTCTTTAACCGTTGGGCAGCTTCCCATACAGGCTCGAAGGGTCCCTACTAGAAATATTTCAGATCGTTCACTATCTGAGAGTAGGACTTAGGCTTCTTGATTTATTGTTTCAAGGAATTCTTAATTTCTTCAATGGTCGCATTCGCATGCTGAACTATGTATCCCATATACCAGTCCAAGGCTCTTCCTTCAAATGCAAGGGATAGTTGCACCCTTTTCACAGCGTCAATGGCCACGTTCTACATAGTCCATACTGATCCTGCAACAAATCAGAAACAGTCTATATCTTCATCCCCTATGCCCTTGAAGGTAGGTAGCTTCATGTGTGAGGCCATCTCGTCATCTGGTGGGGTAGGAGGTACTGGTGACTTCTTACCCTTGTGTCGGCTCGATTATGGTGTAGTCAGAGATTCTTTCACAGCCAAATCCCTTATTGGACTATAGACAGATCTATCTCCTTGTTGGATATTT
Organism: Pinus albicaulis; assembly: GCA_034641835.2. Classification (NCBI taxonomy): domain Eukaryota; kingdom Viridiplantae; phylum Streptophyta; class Pinopsida; order Pinales; family Pinaceae; genus Pinus; species Pinus albicaulis. Next base: position 590,456,595 of record CM076571.1, read on the forward strand.
CTTTAGTACTTACCACTATGTTTTGTACCCTCACTTTGATCGGAGCTCATTCACTCTGTATGGCTTCACAAAATGCTCTTTTTTCACAATAAGGGCTTAATCAGTAATGGCAGAATTTTTAGAAACTTACCCCATAAACCCTTGTAGAACCTTCGTTCCACCTTCAAGTACGACACAAATTGATCAATTGCAAATTTTGTCACAAACCCTCCTATCACACTATCCACCTAGTGATCTACCATGCGAGTGATGGTGTTATCAGTCTTTTCTAACTACTACATCAACTATGAGGTCCACTGCATAACCCGTTCGTCCTTCCAACACCTCTAGAAATATACAAGCCTTGCGAGCCACTCCTGAAGCTCAATCACAAATGTCACAAAGAAAATTTTGTAGATGTCTGTGAAAATGTACTTATTCTTCCACTTCTCAGTGGTCAACTTTGCACTACGATTCTCCCTTATTGGAAATTCCTGAATTTTCTTTTCGAACCACTCACCGATCTCTTTATTCTCAGGTCTCCAATGTGTTCTTGGCATTACCCGATCTCTCTATCAAAATGATCCTGGTCCCAGCAACAGAACCATTTGTGGGCTCGAGGGGTCCTTAACCAGGTTTGGAGGTTAAGGTTTGTCAACAAACCCCTATACTACTGGCCCTTTCAGTAGTGACTTGCTTGCGCAGGCCAAATTCTCACCGAAAGTAGTATGAGAGAGTGCTGGAACTAGTTTTCCGCACCATAAGAGAGAGTAGGTAAGTCAAGCAGATTTGTGTTTCCATCTTATCAAGTTCGCACTAAACAGATCTCTTTGCAGGCTTATCCATAGTATAACATAGCTATTCCTATGCACATACGTAATAAATGCCTCCACATCGATGTGCAAAATACCAATTATCAGCACAGAACACTTATAAGTGCAGTAACTAATCGATTATAGATACATATACCAGAAACATAGATACTCTGATAGTTCGTAGCAATTAAACAGACATTTTCACAACTTAATCATATAACCCACGTCCGCATCAATCATAACCATACAAATCCAGATAGCATCAGATATCCAACAGTACTTCGCATATATATTAATACCAAAATCCGCTTACAATCCCAAAATACCGCCTACGCACACAGCCAGCAGGGTCCACACACAGTAGGACTGAGGAACTCTGGGCACACAACCAATAGGAGTCCTTAACCAACCACCCAACAGTAGATCTAATAATTAATGACTAGAATCAATCTCAATTCGTTCCTACCTTAATATTCGAAAAGGTTCATCTATTTATATCAATTTAGCCTACGCATCCAATGGTCCGCAAACAATGGTTTGCAAACTCTTGGTCTACCTTTGACCCATTAGATTGCATTCAGGGTTTTTGACCCACCCCAAAACCCCTGTGTTAGACTAAATAATACAAAAAATATACAAAAGTGGACAAAACTCGCAGCTTTAGGAGACCATGTTCCAACACTCTTGGAAATCATGTTGTTGATAAGGTGGTTTCTTTTTTCAGATTGGAGTAAATTATTATGTTTTTGTTTGGTCTCGATTAGTATTTAGAAAGTATTATGCCTCATCTCCCTAATCATCATCACCTTGATCCTAGATGGGAAAATTATCTGAAGAGTCATTATTTTTAGAGATGGCAACAACATTCAGCTTCCCTCCTTTTATTCTGGATATTTCAATGTAATCCTTAATGTTTCCTACTTTTCCATCAATGGAGTGAGGTTGAGCTTTGAAAAGATTTGAGTATTTACATTGTAATTAACATAGTAGTTATAAATAATATAATTATAATGTCTTACTATCTATCCTTGGATCGACCATGAACATGCTATGTTTTAGTGGGATAAATTTCATCTCCCTGCCTTAACCCTCTAAAGTTTTTTAATAAAGGATATTCTTTTGTTTTAAGCGAGCCTAAAAAGAAACCAACACTTTTGGAGTTGAAATCCATACAACTATCGAATTTATATATCTTTTATATAAGCCCATTTTCCTAATAAACTTGGCCAAAAAATACTACCCAACTTAGTAATATGATTTATTCATGTGCATTCACATTCCATTTTTTGGTACTTCCTATGTTGGCTCTACGTCACTATAGCAGGAGAGCGAGAAATTAATAGAATGATAGTTCGAGTGGGTTAGTCATTAACGTGTTTTCAATTGACTAGGATGTGTTAGGGTCCTATAAGTATAGGATTCATAATTTGGAATTGACTTATGATAGTCTTGTAAAAATATATCATTTCTTTCTTTCTGCAAGTTTTTTTCCCATATTTTGTAAAAAATAAAACGAATAGAAAAGCAAAAAGAGGGTAAAGTCCTAAAAGAAAAATCAAAGGACTAAGAAAAAAATAATATACCCCAAATAAAAAAGCAATAAAACATGAAAGTGTGCAAGTCCAAATTCGACTACGTTTTACTTTATTACTGATGATTATGGCAGAGTGTCAATAAATGCCATAATCCATGATGAGTTGAACCATTCAATCTTGACTTGTCATGTTTCAATTTTATTGTTGTAGATAGTGAATAAAGATTAGTCAGACATTTTAAACCTGACTAATTAGTAGATAGGTAGAGAATAAAGAGGAGCTTATCAGTTTAATCTGAGCCCTCGGATGATATAAGGTAGATTTATAGAGTTTTTATTGCTTTCAAAAGAATAAAATGTTCAAGGTTGCTAGCTCAAATGCACCTGCAAAATGGAAGCAAAAATGTTAGATTAAAAGTTTGGTAGGTAGAAAGAAGTGGGAGAATCATGTAAATACTTTTCACTGGGTAAAATCACTAATTTCCCCTCCCCTATAGTTATTATGCATTCTAGACTTCTAGTCAAAGAGGTTGAGAACATTTCCCTGACTTCTGTTGTGACCGGACTCAAGGCTCAATGACCGTTAAGTTAAAAGTGTTGAATTCCTATATTAATCCCTAAATATCATCATTTACCCTACATTCATCCATTTTCACTTCAAATTCATAATTAAAGACCTTTTACTTAATAAAAAATAAAATCCCCTTTTGATTAATCTCCTTCATTCATAAAAACTTAAAAACCCTCCAAAAATATTATATTCTAGGTCAAAGTGGTCAAATTACAAATGATAAAGCTTTGCTTTTTACATTGTCACTTTACTTAGTCATATGGATATATTTTGGTGTTTTCGTTGTCATTGGTCATATTAACTTCTAATTTATTTATTAAATCCCTATAAACAAACCTTATCCTATTATATAACCCCCTTTATTTAAATATCCCTAAAAAACCCACTATCATAAGTTTTTTTGCCAAAGTTAATTATCCACATGTTTAAATAAAAAACCCAAATTATATCCCCTTTGGCATAAAACCAACTATATACAAATATTCCTGCCCCTTATGGTTAAATACCTTTCAAAAATTCTAAAACTATATAATAAAATAAAAAATAAGAAAAGCACTCTCATACATATCTTGTGTGTTGAAATGTCCAAAAAATATTCCCCATTCCATGTTTATCCTAACTTTTAACCTAAGGTTTTACCAATATGCAACTAATATTTCTATCCTTTAAATGGTTAACCTTTCTCGTGTTTACTCCCTGATATGTAATGTCCTTATGCTATACATAAGCCTGACCAAGGTTAAAACCTATATTACCTCACCTCACACGCGTTTTACCATATATATAAACCTTTGATATATATATATATATATATATATATATATATATCACCACTCATTTTTACCTTTTGGAACTATATACCCCGCATATAAGCATTACCCTTTGATATAAGACTTTGGATATAAATCCATATGATATAAAAGTTTTATTTCATTGCCCAGCACATAAAGCCGCCTAGTCCCACAACTTTCGATCGCAACTTTAAAACTCATCCTGATCATTCGCTTCAACGTGTTAGATCCAATGGTGGATGATCATTTTCGCGTCCACAAACCAATCGATCACTCAATGCCCAAATGAGTACGAAATGGACAATTTTCTCATTACCACCTCCTATGACGTTTCCAAATATGATACGATCATGTTCATTTTGCCCAATACCACTTATTTCCCAAACGCAGCGCAAAACCCACCGATGGTTTTCCGCATTCACAAAAAGAAAAGCCACTCCTGCCCAAGAGCTGACATGCATTTATTACAATTTTCAAAGATTTATAATAAAGATTAAAAAAATTTGTTATACGTTTTATGTGTATTCGGTCGCACCTGTTATCAGAGCTTCGCACTGCATTTTGAGCCTTGAATTCGAATTTAAAACATTATTCGCCGTGGATTCAAGACTGGTAATCACCTACTCGGATCCAACCACCAAACCAAAGTTCAAATTCGACTTACAACAAAATTGTAGAAACCCTTTTCGGCTCTCAAAATACCTGCAAATCAGGTATTTTATCAAAATTTCACCTGCAATTTCACAATTTGATCCGCTAATCGAACCAATTAAGATATAAAGAGTAAAATTTCCCGTCCATTTTGTCTGAAACCTTGAAAAAAGAGGCAAAACCCTCGCAATTTTTTCCCAGAAATTGCCATTTGCAGAAAGCTTCAGTTTAAAGCCAATTTCTCATTTTGAGACCATTGAAAGATAAATTCCATGGTTCAAAAGGTTTTTTTTAACCTACATAATACTTCAAAACCCCCCTTTTTAAGCCCCAGTCATTCAGAAAACATGTATTTTATGTCTTAAACTGGTTGCCTGTGTCCCAAATTCCTAAATTGAGTACTGAATTTCTCATTGCTATCATCTTTTCCTAAAAATGCTTCTCAATTACCCTTAGTTTCAACAAATTAACTATAGAAAACTGTATAATCTTGCTTTAGTTATCCAAAAATGAAAAAAAAAACAAATGACACCGAAAGCTGGAGGATCCAAGCCTATTAAATTTGGAGGATCCAAACCTCCCAAGTCTAAAGCAGTAAAAGCCCCAAAATCTATTCCTGCTATCACTGCAAAGACAACTATGACTGTTAATCCTCTTCAACCTTCAGTTTCCAATGAAGTAGTTATCCCTTTAATTGATTTGAATTACAAAATTGTAGACCCTCTAGTAGAATTCAATCTATTAGAAGTTCACAACTGGTGTCATGAAAAATTCCTAGACAAAGAAGAAATGCCTCTCTGGGATACAAATTTACCCAAGTATATAATCCCATTAATACACCCTAGTCAAGACTTGATAAGATTGTGCCAAAATTATTATGTCCCAGACCAAAGATCAATTTTGAATAATGACAGGGAAATCCTGTTCTCTATCACTGCAGAGTCAATCAATGAAATGTTGCAGTTACATTTTGACCCTAGGGCAGTCCCATTATCCATTGAAGCATTGACTCAATTATAGTTACGGTTAGATTTCCCTAAAAGATTCATGATTTTCAGAACTTCATGCCTAGTCACGTGGATATTCCAAAGTTGAATCTTCCCTATTCCATTTCCAAGTTTCTAGAGGGTTCTAGGCATATAATTTCTATGTTATCCTTCATATTGGGTTATTTCACTGATGAGTTTACTGATGAGTCTATCCTTGGGTTTTTGTCTACCCTATCTCGTGGTCAACCTCCTACTGTGATCTTTGATTTTGCCAGGTTTATTGCTAATTCCATACACCATCAATTGACAAAGTTACCCACTGAAGGGGTATTTAGGTATTCTTCCTATTTATTTCATTTGTTCTTATTATCACAAGCAGACCACTTCCCAATAACATTACAAAAAATTAATGTAGAGGGCCAGCCTCTATTAGTTGTCTTTTGGACATCATTGTTGAGAAAAGAAGTGAATATAGTTACACAGATTTTACAGAGTTTTTCATCAGGACGGCTATGAATTTGCTACATAAATTAGAACAACCTAGAGTAAGTGAAGATATGGAAATGATATTACAACTGTCAGAAAAATTAAAAATGGGATATTGGTACTTGTATGAGAAACACAATAAATTAAGAATTTTTGAAACCAATCTGCTTCCATACAAATTACCTAATTTTTTTACTATCAAATTCTTTGATCTGGAGTATTTGAGACAGGTTTTGAATGTTGATGCTATCCATTTCATGGCTTCTAAGAAGAAGACCCAGTTCAAACTAAAAAATCAAATCGGCCCTTTCATAGTGAATAATAGGGATGCTGAGAAAGAGATAGAGAAAAGATTATCAGAGCTGAAATTTCAAGTGATTTTCCCTTGGAATTACTACCCCCAAGGTCTTTTAAACAATATAAGGGTTAAAAATAAGTCTCCTCCTTTTGTACGTGAGCCAAAGCCTGATATTGAAAAGTTTTCCAATCAGACAGAATGGGAAGAAAATACATTGGTCGATTTAACTGCAAATATACAACAAACAGGAAAAAGGGATACCACACTTGATGTGGTAACTCCTAAATAGCCGGAGACTTCAAACAAAAGGAGCAGAGATGAGGGAGCGTACACAGTGAAAACTACTTCAAATACTAAGTTCAAACTCATCTATAATAAAATGCTCAGAATTGGTTCCATAGGCAAAGAAAAAATTATTGAGGTTGAATATGAACAAGAGGTTAGTAATGATGAGGCCACTACAATAATTAAGGAAGCTTTGACAGAGATTGAAAGAGAACAAGCAACATCCAAAGGAAAGGAGACCCAAATGATTGACAACAGGTGAATATGGAAGCTTCTTCTTCTCAAACAGTAGAAGAAAAAGATTTGGACATCAAGGATAGATATAAGCAGATTAAACAAAGAAATGAGGAAATTAAAGTGAGATTTATTCTCAATTTCTCAAGCAGAAGCCAGGAAATCAAGACAGGTTGCTTTCAGCATTTGATTACTCTTCAAATAAAATGATCATGTCCTATTTACAACCAACTACTTGAACCCCTAAAACAGTGGTTGATTACAAAAATATGGAATTTGAATTAAATACTAAAAAAGTGCATGAATTGGATCAGATAGAATTTCACATACATAGCTCTGCGATGCTATATTCCACTATGGTGACCAAGGCCGTGAGTGTAACAAATTTTCAAAATACTATTATTAACCTGCAAGAGTAGATGAAACTTGACAAAGGCTCTTTATATGCAAAAGATCTAAGGATCAAAGCCTTAGAAGATTTAATTTTACAAATAGGAGTTGACCCATCAATTGTACAAGCTGCTAAAATACTAATAAAGAAGAAAAATGATGATATTTTTTCTTTAAGGAAACAGTTAAAACTTCCTCAAAGTGAGCACCCACAGAGCAAGGAGATACTTCAAGAACAAAAGGAAAAAGATGATATGATGTAGTTGATCATAAAGCTAACTACCCAAATCAAGGATATGGAAAGTCAATTGGATATACTCATGAAAGAAAAATAAACTGTGAAGGAAACTGATACTTCCATTATTCCTATACTCATACCTATTATTACTGTTGTTGTTCTTTCTACACTGGGACAAAATTTAGCACCCAAAGAGCCACTGGCAACTGCAGTGTCAGTGCAATCAACTACTACCTCCCAAACAGAATCCTCAACATCACAGGTGCAGCAGACTAATGATGCAGGGAATATTGTCAAAGCAATGGAAGAAATGACATTGAAAACTAATGAAATTAATTGTTTGCAGAAAAATATTCAGAATATGGAGGTATCCAACAAAACAACATTGACTAATGCCAATAATTATGAACAAAAAGCTAAAAGACATGAAGAGCAAGTCAAAATCCTTCAGAAGGATTTGAGTTTCACTACACAGATTTCTTATATAAGAAATCACCTATGGACCAATATTATTGAGGCTATAAATCTTCAATGGCCATCAATACAGATAATATATGAACAAAGAGACCTCCTTCTAGCAGCTCAAGGTGAAATGCAAAGGACAACAGAAGAATTAGCAGATAAACCAGCACAAGCATTAAAGATAATTACCTTCTTAAACAGTAAGAACATGACTAAGCTAGAATAATTGAAGATACAAGACAGGACAGAGACTATATTGCAAATCAAGAAAGTTTTGACAAATAAAAATCTAATGAACAACTTAAAAGAAAAATGTGATGCCTTGAATTTTTCCATCACCAAGTTTTTAACAAAGTATACTATGCTAATGCAGGCTGGTATTCTAGAACTCCATTTCTTCAATGATAAATTGATGGATCAAAAGGAATATGATAAAAATCTAAGGGACCATGCCAAAGAACAGGTGAATAAGAAACTGCCACAGGGATCTCCAACAGGGAAAGTTGTTCTCCAATACATTCAAGATTTATTCTTCCTTCAGAATGAAATCAAACATTTGTTTTTAATTAAGACAATTTTTTCTAAATACATTGATGCAGATGAGAACTACAGAAAGTCAAAAAGTATGAAGATATCAAGTGCTGAACAGTGGCAACTATTTACAGATTTGTTGTAGCTACAAAGAAGCAAAACAGTGATAGAGAGTGCAGATGAAACAGTCAGTTTGAGAAGGAAACAAATACAATGGTTATTTGATTTTGAACTTTTTACTACTAAGAAGTCTCTTTTTAGGGCAGTTAAGGGTCAAAGTATTAGTTTAAAGAATATCAGAGTAAAAGGCTAGAGTCAAAGTGTATCAGAAAGAAAACAACATCTAGCTGATTTGACTATTGTAATTTCCTTTTTTACAACAATGAAATGATAAATAAACAGTGTGAAAGAGTATCAGAGATGAAGCACAAGGTCAAAGAGTATAAGTGGAAAGAGTATCAGTGAAGTTATCTTCCAAAAGATATTTTCAAAATGCCAGCAAGTATGGATAGATATTCAACAAACAATTTTTTGTTTGATAAGATTAGTTCTATATTTTATAGATAATAGGACAACTTGCTAAAGTTGTTAAGCAGTTGTCCCTCTTAATATGTAAAGATATTTTATATTTCCTACAGTTATTCCTAGATCTGTCTACGATATTTGTAATAAACATTTGTATAAATACTTCAGTCTATGAAGTTTTTAGGGTGGAATGAAATTGCTAAGAAAATTACAAAAATTTTGTTGGTACATTGGAGGCTCACATGTGTTGATTTCAAAGAAGCAGTCTGGAAAATAGCAAATTGGACTTCGAAATTCAGGATTCATGCAATAATTTGAAGAGTAAAGTCCATCTATCTTGTCATTGTTTCCATTCTAAGTTACATACAATTTAATATATGTTGTTCAATATTAATGATTAATTAGGAGTATTACTTCAGGATTAGTGTCAAAACTCCCTGTCTTAACTACTTAATCATTTAAATTTTTTCTACCGATTTCTGGATATAGGAATTCTTCATTGCTCCTAGTCCTGTTTAACCCATGACTCCTTCCTCTTTTTCCAGATCAAAGGATCCTTCATTTCCCTTTATCCCGAAATAAGCCATCTCATCAAAACAATCTATCCAAATCTCTGAGGGTTATCTACCTTGCCCTAAATACATTAGCATCCTTTCGGCCTTGCCATCTAGTTCTGCTTGCTAGAATTTAACTCCAATGCTCAATGGGCTAATAGATCCCTCTTTAATTTTTCTTTAAGTAATCTTATTTTCCACCCAACATTTTATAACCAAAACCAATTGTTCTATCATAACTAGCCTAAAAGATTAAACAAAACAAAGTTAAATCATAAAGAGAGAGCCCTCTCTAAAATTTAGGAAGGTTAGATCCTAAATTTCCAAAGTAGGTTTGTGGTTACCGCTAGTTTTCTTAAACTAAAAATCAGAAGCCCACAATATTTAGAGATTACTAGGGTGATAACATACTGGCAACCATACTGGGGAATATAACCAATCTCCAGTTTTAAATTTAGTCTTAAAGGAAGATCTTTTATTTATCTTTTTACTTTAAGATTATTTTTAAATGGTTGTGGGTATTCATAAAAAATCATTCTAGCTTCTAGGAAAACCTACTATACTAGGTCTAACTCGGATCCTAAGCCTGCAGTTATAGTAGATAACCCAAAAAAGATTGGAAAAAATAAAAAGAAAAAACAAATTGTCAATTTAGAAACTGAAGTACCATTGAGGATAAATAATTCTTTACCTGAAGAGTTAGTAAGCTTAACTGATATAGATTTTGATTTCAATTTTGAACAGTCATCATTTGAAATTAAATTTGAAACTTATTTAAAAGATACTGTAATAGATCCGGTTTTTACCTCTTTCTTGAAAGAAAAATATAATATTATTGTAGCAAAAATAAAATCAGATAAATTTGAAACTCAAATTCAAGTAGAAAGTATTAATGTTACATGGATTAAAGACATTGATGAAGCTATTAAATTAGCACATTTATTATCTAACATTAAGCCTCTAGTTTCTCAGTTGCACACAACAATAATTCCAGCAACAGATTCAACTTTGTATGCTATCACTTCATTTTTAGAAACCACTGCAAGTTCATCCAACAAAAAATTTAGTCCTAAGTTGCCTTTCCAGCCTAGGATATTATTCCCCTCATTCACTCAATCCACTGCATCCACTAGTTTTATAAGCACAACATCTTTATTTCCAATTAATTCCATATATATACCAACCTCTTTTCCAAGCTCATCAAGCACAACTTTCAGCTTGTCAGCTACCATATCCAACACTGCTCCTGTCATTACTGTTATACCTCCTAGTTCAGTAAAACGTCAAGCCATGCCTGCTAGGTATGCTCCTCTTGTATTACCCCAAAACCTCCATGATATGCCCCAAGATTATCAGAAAAATATACCACTATTTGATGGTTGATCACAATATACTACTCAACAACATGTTACAAGAATAACATATTATTGTGAAATCTATGAAATAGATGAATCAAATGTTCAAATGCGGTTATTTTCTCAAAGTCTAACAGGAGAGGTTAAGAAATGGTTTAAAAATTTAGCTGCTAGTAGTATAGCCAATTTAGCTGCATTCCATAGAGCATTCTTAAATAAATGGGAAAATAAAAACAAACCCCTGCAAATTTTATCTGAATTTGATGCTTTAAAGAGAGCTGATAATGAATCTGTTCAAGATTACTTGACTAGGTATAACAGTGTTTATAATGCCATTCCTGTTGATATTAAACCTACAACCTATTCTATGCTTCTTAAATTTCTTGATGGATTTGATCTGGATATGACTTACCAACTAAGAGAAAGGAATGTTGAAACATTAGAACAGATGAAATTAGATGTTGTTGGTGTATAAATTAATATTCTAGCCAAAAAAATCCAGACTTAGGAATGAAAGGAGAGTCATAATCAAAGAAGAAACATCAAATTCAGATGCCAAACTAGATTTCCTTGCTAAAACTTCAGAAAATATGGTTGATAGATTAGAAAATATTTAGAGAAAACCACAATGGGATAACCAACCTCAAATCAGAAATCCCAACTTCAAAAAAAACAATAACCCTGGAAAAGCTAAAGAAGCTGCTCCAGATCAAAACATTAGGCCCCCATTCCAAGAGAACTATGATGAAATTCTCAAAATAATGATGAATATGAGGATGACATCAATATATTAATGGACATAGATGAAGAAAACACTATTTTCCTCACTCAGGAGGATCAAGAACTTTTTGAGCTTCAACAACTCAAAGTAGAATCTAGTGAATCCTTCAATTTTAAACAATTTTATGACTTTTCTATTCATGAAATTCACAGTCAGTATAACCTTAGAAACAAAATAAACAATGAAACTTCTACAAAAAAATATTCTCAAAATCAACTAAAAAGAATGTAGAAACACCAAAAACAAATATTTTGCAAATTCTCCCTAGGGAAAGCAAGAAAAATTCTAATCCTCCTAGTCCCAAAAGATCACCAAGTCTAAAAATTATTGACATCACTAAAGAAATGGCCCAATCTTCCAACAATTACCAAAAGGCCAACACTACTAAAGCCCCTAATTCAGTAAAATCAGCAATTCCTGATCCAAAGAAGAATCCTGCTGATTCTAAATCAGCAAATCCCAAAACTATTAATACCAAAGATTCTTCTGAAAGTTCAAAATCTGAAAAAATTTCCCCTGCCTCTAAATCTATCCCTAAAAAGAGAACTAAAGACAGCAAAAGTCAAGAAACACAAACAGAGAAAAAAATAACAACTCAAGATAAAAGTACATCTGCTGAAATTCATGAAAAACCCACTCAGATAATTGTCTCTAAAGATGAACTAATTTAGATTAGTAAGTCTCAATCATCATTTAATATTCAATCTAAAATAGCTAACTTAAAAATACCAATTCCTTTAACAGAATTGGTAAATAATAACTTATATAAATCAACAATTACTGAAACTTTGAATATGACTGATGGAAAAGATTCTATTAATTTAAATGATGATCAACATGAATTAATTTTTTTCCTTGATGTAAATGGTAAGCATTCAGATGGATCAGTTCCTCCCTTCTATATAAGTCTTACTATTCACGATCAAATTTTACATAATGCAATGTTAGATTTAGGAGCTTCCCACAATTTAATGCCAAAAGCTATCATGGAAACTCTGAATTTAGAAATAACAAGGCCTTATAAAGATTTATTCTCGTTTGATTCAAGCAAGGTTAAGTGCATTGGATTGATAAAAGACTTATGTGTTAATCTGGTTCAATATCCTGGTAAAAGCATGGTTATGGATATTGTAGTAGCTGATATCGCACCAAAATATGGTATGCTTCTTTCTCGCTCATGGGGAGCTAAGTTTCAGGGATCTCTACAATTAGACATGAGCTATGCCACCATAACAGTGTTTGGACAACCTAAGAAACTTTATACAGAAACTTTAATGAAATACATGGTTAGTAATACTAAGAGATCAATAAATTACTGAATTTACTCAACACCAATTGATCTTGACTCTTTCATTTTATGTAACTCTGATAATAACAAAATCCAAACTGAATTAATTGACATAAAGCCTAAACCAAACAATGATAATATTTTTCATAAAGCCCTTTGGCACTTAGACTTTGATGGCTCAGTGAACAAGCCAGGATCGGGAGCTGGAGTGTGGATCACAAACAATGAGACCAGTGATTCAGAAGGACATGCCTTTATACTCAACTTTAAATGCACCAATAACATGGCAGAGTATGAGACACTTATCTTAGACCTCCAAATCATCATAAATTTAGGAGGTAAGAGAATTTTAATTATGGGAGATTCATAATTAATCATTAAACAAATAAATGTTGAATATTCTATTCATAATCCTAGATTAGCCAAATATAGAGATGCAACAATTGACTTGGTTGATGATTTACTAGAATGTAAGTTTTCTACTATTCATAGAAATCAAAATTTGCAAGCACATTGCCTAGAAAATTTTGCTAGCACATGTAATTTACCATTTCGACCAAGACATGGATATACTGTTAAATTTAAATATAGACCCATTGTCACAGACAATGTCAAATACTGGTAGATTTTCTCTGAAGATGAATAGATTTATCATTTTTTGAATAATGAGGATGAATTTCAAAATTGTAAGATAGACACAGATGGTAATTTAGATTTAGATGTTAATTTTGAAATAAATATCATATATGCACATAAACTTACCAAACCCACTGTATTTACTTAATCTGACATAGATAACTTAGAGAAGGTAGATATAGAGGAAATGATTGAAGATGAAATTGAGATGTTAGATTTAAAAGATAATTTATTACCTAAGGGTTTAACTCCTTTGGAGGATTTGTTTGATTCCAATGATGTGCCCAAAAAACCTAAAATGGAACCAGTCAAGTCTCACATTGAAGAATGTAACATTGGGACGGAAACAAAACCAAAAATGATCAAATTGTCAAAATCTTTACCCCCTCAAGAAAAAGAAAAATACATTGAACTTTTAAAGGAATATCAAGATGTGTTTGGATGGAGTTATGAAGTTTTGAAAACATATGACACAAACATAATTCAACATAAGATTCCTATAAAAAATTATCAGAAACCATTTAGACAAAAATTGAGGATCAATCCTATCCTATTACCTTTGATTGAGAAAGAAGTTAAACGCATGTATGATGCTTAAATCATTACACCAATCAGATATTCTGATTGGGTTTCTAACTTGGTACCTACAAGAAAGAAAACTAGTGAAATCAGATTATGTGTAGATTTTAGGAATCTTAATAAAGTGTCTTTAAAAGAAAATTACCCTTTACCCAAAATGGACCATATTTTACAAAGGGTAGTTGGTTCTTCTAGGATTTCTTTGTTAGATGGTTTTTCTGGATATAACCAGATACTTTTCCACAAGAAAGACCAACCCAAAACAACTTTTACCACTCCATGGGGCACTTTCATGTATGTGAAAATGCCTTTTGGTTTGATGAATGTTGGAGCTACCTTTTAGAGGGCTATGGACATAGCCTTTGCTAAGGAAATACATGAATTTTTGGTTATTTATTTAGATGATATTACCATTTTTTATAAGACAAATAATGAACATTTGGATCATCTGAGACAAGCTTTCATTAAGTGTAGGAAATTTGGTATATCATTAAATTCTAAGAAAACTCTTTTTGGAATAGAGGAAGGAAAATTACTTGGAAACATAATTTCAAACGAAGGTATTAGGATAGATCTAGCAAGAATAGAAGCCATACTGAACATTCACCCACCTAGGAACATTAAAGAGTTATAAGCATTTTTAGGTAAAATTAACTTTTTAAGAAGATGTATTTCTAATCTAGTAGAAATCATCAAAGAACTGAATAACATGTTAAAAAAGGGTTATGTTTTAAAATGGATAGTTGAAGCAAAAAATTCATTTTAATCCATTAAACATTATTTAACAAAAACTCCAGTCCTAATTAGTCTAGACTTCAAGAAAGATTTTATAATCTTTTCATTTGCCTCAAAACATACCATAGTTGCAGTTCTACTGTAGAAAAATGACCAAGGTTTTGAACAGCCTATAGCATTTTTCAGTAAAACCCTTAGAGATGCACCTTTGAGATATAACATAATGGAAAAAAGAGCTTTACCCTTGGTTAAAGCCATAAAATATTTCAGGGTGTACATTCTTTACTCCCACATTATTGCCTATGTCCCTAATTCTGTAGTCAAAGATATTTTAACACAGGATGGGCCAGATGGGAGAAGAGGAAAGTGGATTGCCACTGTCCTTGAATATGACACAGAGATTAAACCAACCAAGCTCATAAAAGGAAAAGTTTTAGCCATACTGATGGTTGAATCCAATTGTAATGCTTTGGATATGAATTTTATTGCCCAGATTGATGAACAAGAAGAGATGGCGACTCCATTGATTAGTGAAGCCTATCTAGACTCACCATGGTATTGAGATATTATCTTTGTACTTACAAATTTACAAGCTCCTCTTGGATTAACTATAACTAAAGCTAGAATAATCAAACTTAAAGCAATGAGATATTGTATTCTAGATAACATGCTTTATTGGAAAGAACAAAGTGGGATTTTACTGAACTGTTTACTAAAATCAGAAGCTGACAAAATTCTTGGAGAGTTTCATGCAGATGATTGTGGAGGACACTTATAATAAAAAAGTACAGTAGATAAGATTCTTAGAGCTGGTTTCTACTGGCCTACCTTATTTGTTGATGTGAAAAAATTCATTACTTCATGTCACAAATGTGATATTTTTGAAGGAAAAAGTAAGTTGTTACCTTTACCCCTGAAACCTATTTCTACTGATATGCCTTTTCAACAATGGGGTTTAGACTTCATTAGAGAAATTCACCCTCCATCCTCTAGCCAACATAAATGGATATTGACTGCCACAGATTATTTCACCAAATGGATTGAAGCCATTCCTACTAGAAAATCCACTAATTTAGTCATTATCTCTTTCATAGAAAACAACATTTTATCTAGATTTGGATGCTCACGGAAAATTATTACTGATAATGAAACTACATTTAAATATAAGAAAATTATTGCCTTTTGCCACAAGTATCATATTACCATAGGCCAATCTACTGCTTATTACCCTTAGGGTAATGGCCTAGCTGAATCTTCAAATAAAAGCCTTATGAGTATCATAAAAAAACTACTTGAAGAAAATAGGAAAACTTGGAATAAAAAGTTAGTTTATGCCTTATGGGCAGATAGAATTACTACCAAGAAGTCAATTGGAACATCTCCTTACCAGATTGTATATGGGATGGATGTAGTTTTCCCTTCATCTTTAGGTGTTCCAATCATGAAAATTATCCAACAATCACAGTTAGAACTCAATGATATACAGAGAAGGATAAATCAGACTATTCATCTGCAACAAACTAGGGAAGAAGTCTATGAAAAATCTCAAGTCATTTAAGATAAAATCAAGAAAATCTTTGATAAAATAACTAAAGAGGGTGAATTTTCAATAGGAGATAAAGTGTTAAAATGGGATTCCAAGAGAGAAGAAAAAGGAAAACATGGAAAGTTTTACTTTCTATGGAAATGTCCTTATGTCATTTATGGCTACAGAGGTAACAATGCATTTTTTATCAAAAAATTTGGATGGAAGAGACATTCCAGAAGGACCAGTGAATGGTAGAATGCTTAAAAACTACTATTCTTCTGAGTTAACTAACAGTTAGTCCTAATTTCCTTTTATATCATTGTAAATATCCATTGCAGTTTGTAGATTGGATTAGAAGTTTTATTTCCAAAGTTGAAGCCCGGAGCGCAGGCCCTAATCTTGGAAAAGTAAAATGTCATAAGTATGAGTGTTTGCAGAAAACATAAGACAGTTACAAGATCATCATGGTCAAAATGGAAGGCTACTGATCTTAGAGTTCTTGACATTTCACCATGAAATGCCATCCCCATGTGAAGCCGCTGTTAAAGTCCTATAAGTATAGGATTCATAATTTGGAATTGACTTATGATAGTCTTGTAAAAATATATACTTACCTTTCTTTCTGCAAGTTGTTTTCCCATATTTTGTAAAAAATAAAAAATAATAAAAAAAGAAAAAAGAGGGCAAAGTCCTAAAAGAAAAATCAAAGGACTTAGAAAGAATAATATACCCCAAAGAAAAAATCAATAAAACATGAAAGTGTGCAAGTCCAAATGCCACTACTTTTTACTTTATTACTGATGATTATGGCAGAGTGTCAATAAATGCCATAATCCATGATCAATTCAACTGTTCAATCTTGACTTGTCATGTTTCAATTTTGTTGTTCTAGATAGTGAGTAAAGATTAGTCAGACAGTTTAATCTTGAATAATTAGTAGATAGGTAGAGAATAAAGAGGAGCTCATCAGTTTAATCTGAGCCCTCGGATGATATAACGTAGATTTAGATAGTTTTAATTTCTTTCAAAAGAATAAAATGTTCAAGGTTGCTAGCTCAAATGCACCTGCAAAATGGAAGAAAAAATGTTAGATTAAAATTTAGGTAGGTAGAAAGAAGTGGGAGAATCATGTAAATACTTTTCACCAGGAAAAATCACTAATTTCCCCTCCCCTATAGTTATTCTGCATTCTAGACTTCTAGTCAAAGAGGCTCAGAGTATTTCTCTGACTTATGTTGGGATCGGAGCCAAGGCTTAATGACTTTTAAGTTAAAAATGTTGAATTCCTATATTAATCCCTAAATATCATCATTTACCCTAAATTCATCCATTTGCACTTCAAGTTCATAAGTAAAGACCTTTTACTTAATAAAAAAAAAATCCAGTTTTGATTAATCTCCTTCATTCATAAAAACATAAAAACCCTCCAAAAATATTATATTCTAGGTCAAAGTGGTCAAATTACAAATGATAAAGCTTTTCTTTTTACATTGTCACTTTACTTAGTCATATGGATATATTTTGGTGTTTTGATTGTCCTTGGTCATATTAACTTCTAATTTATTAATTAAATCCCTATAAACAAACCTTATCCTATTATATAACCCCTTTTATTTAAATATTCCCAAAAAACCCACTATTATAAGCCTTTTTTCCAAAGTTGATTATCCAAATGCTTAAATAAAAACCCCAAATTATATCCCCTTTGGCATAAAACTAACTATATACAAATATTCCCTCCCCTTATTGTTAAAGACCTTTCAAAAAGTCTAAAACTATATAATAAAATAAAAAATAAGAAAAATGCTCTCATAGATATCCTGTGTGTTGAAATGTCCAAAAAATATTCCCCATTCCATGTTTATCCTAACTTTTAACCTAAGGTTTTACCAATATGCAACTAAGATTTTGATCCTTTAAATGGTTAACCTTTCCCATGTTTACTCCCCGATATGTAATAGCCTTATGCTATACATAAGCTTGACCAAGGTTAAAACCTATATTATTCCGCCTCACACGCATTTTACCATATATATAAACCTTATATATATATATATATATCACCGCTCATTTTTACCCTTTGGAACTATATACCCCGCATATAAGGATTACCCTTTGATATAAGACTTTTGATATAATTCCATATGATGTAAAAGTTTTATTTCATTGCCCAACACATAAAGCCACCTGGTCCCATAAATTTCGACCGCAACTTTAAAACTCATCCTAATCAGTCGCTTCAACTTGTTAGATCCAACAGTAGATGATAATTTTTGCGTCCACAAACCAATCGATCAGTCAACGCTCAAACGAGTGTGAAATGGGCAGTTTTCTCGTTACCACCTCTTGTGACGTGTCCAAATATGATACGATTGCATTCATTTTTCCCAATACCACTTACTGCCCAAATGCAGCGCAAAACCTACCGATGGTTTTTCGCGTTCGCAAAAAGAAAAACCACTCCTGCTCGATATTTGACGGGCATTCATTACAATTTTCAAATATTTATAATAAAGATTAAGAACCTTTGTTATACGTTTTATGTGTATTCGGTCGCACCCGACTGATTATACATATTCCTACTGTTATCAGAGCTTCCCACTCTGTTTTGAGCCTTGAATTCCTATTTAAAACATTATTCACCATGGATTCAAGACTGGTAATCACCTTCTCAGATCCAAGAACCAAACCAGAGCTCAACTTCAACTTAGAACAAAATTTCTGAAACCCTTTTTGGCTCTAAAAATACCTGCAAATCAGGTATTTTATCAAAATTTCACCTGCAATTTCACAATTTGAACTGCTAATCGAACCAATTAAGATATCAAGAGTAAAATTGCCCATCCATTTTGTCTGAAACCTTGAAAAAAGAGGGTAAACCCTCCCAATTTTCTCCCAGAAATTTCCATTTACAGAAATCTTCAGTTTAAAGCCAATTTCTTAGTCTGAGACCATTGAAATCTAAATTCCACAGTTCAAAAGCTTTTTTTAACCTACATAATACCTCAAAAACCCCTTTTTGAAGCCCCAGTCATTCAGAAAACCTGCGTTTACTGTCTCAAACTAGTTGCCTGTGTCCCAAATTCCTAAACTGAGCACTGAATTTCTCATTGCTATCATCTTTGCCTACAAAGATTGCTCAATTACCCTCTATTTCAACAAATTAACTATAGAAAACTATATAATATTGCTTTAGTTATCCAAAAATGATAAAAAAGCAAATGACACCTAAAGCTAGAGCATCCAAGTGTGTTAAATCTGGAGGATCCAAACCTCCCAAGTCTGAAGCAGTAAAAGCCCCAAAATCTACTCCTGTTATCACTTCAAATACCACTATGACTATTAATCCTCTTCAACCTCTACTGTCCAATCAAGAAGTTATCTCTTTAATTGATTTGGATTACAAAATTGTAGACCCTCTAATAGAATTCATTCTATTAGAAGTTCCCAACTGGTGTCATGAAAAATTCCTAGACAAAGAAGAAATGTCTCTCTGGGATACAAATTTACCCAAATATGTAATCCCATTAATACACCCTAGTTAGGAGTTGATAAGACTGTGCCAAAAGTATTATGTCCTAGACCAAAGATCAATTGTGAATAATGACAGGTAAATCCTTTTTTCTATCACTGCAAAGTCAATCAATGAAATGTTGCAGTTACAGTTTTCCCCTAGGGCAGTCCCATTATCCACTGAAGCATTGACTCAATTATATTTAGCATTAGATTTCCGTAAAATATTCATGATTTTTCAGAGCTTCATGTCTATTCATGTGGATATTCCAAAGCTGAATCCTCCCTATTCCACTTCCAAGTTTCCAGAGGGTTCTAGGCATATAGTTTCTATGTTATCCTTCATATTGGGCTATTTCACTGAGGAGTTTACTAATAAGTCTATCCTTGGGATTTTTTCTACCTTGTCTCCTGGTCAACCTCCTGCTTTGTTCTTTGATTTTTCCAGGTTTATTGTTGATTTCGTACACCATCTATTGACAAAGTTACCCACTAAAGGGGTATTTAGGTATTCTTCTTATATATTTCATTTGTTATTATTCTCACAAGAATATCACTTCCAAATAACATTATAGAAAATGAATGTAGAGGGCCAGCCTCTATCAGTTGTCTTTTGGACATCATTGTTGAGAAAATAAGGAAGTGAATATAGTTACATAGATTTCACAGATTTGTTCATCAGGCCAGCTATGAATTTGCTACATAAATCAGAACAGCCTAGAGTAAGTGAAGAGATGAAAAGGATATTACAATTGTCAGAAGAATGCAAAATGGGAGATTGGTACTTGTATGAGAAACACAATGAATTAAGAATTTTTAGAACCAATCTGCTTCCATACAAATTACCTAAGTTTTTTACTATCAGAGTCTGTGCTCTGGATTATTTAATAGAAGTTTTGAATGTTGATGTTATCCATTTCATGGCTTCTAAAAAGAAGACCCAGTTCAAAGTAAAAAATAAAATAGGCCCTTTCATAGTGAATAATAGGGATGCTGAGAAAGAGATAGAAAAAATATTACCAGAGCTGAATTGAGAAAAGGAAAGGAGACCCAAATGATTAACCAACAGGTGAATATGGAAACTTCTTCTTCTCAAACAGCAGAAGAAATATATTTGGACATCAAGGATAGATATAAGCAGATTAAACAAATAAATGAGGAAATTAAAAGTGAGATTTATTCTCAATTTCTCAAGAAGAAGCCAGGAAATTAGGACAGGTTTCCTTCAGCATTTGATTACTCTTCAAATAAAATGATTATGTCCTATTTACAACCAACTAATTCAACCCCTAAAACAGTGGTTGATTACAAAAAGATGGAATTTGAAGGAGGTATTGAAAAAGTGCATGAATTGGATCAGATAGAATTTCACATACATAGCTCTGAGATGTAATATTCCACTGTGGTGACAAAGGCCATGAGTGTAACAAATTTTCAAAATACTATTATCAACCTGCAAGACCAGATGAAACTTGAAAAAGGCTCTTTATATGAAAAATATTTAAGGATAAAAGCCTTAGAAGATTTAATTTTAAAAATAGGAGTTGACCCATCAAATGTACAAGCTGATCAAGTATTAATAAAGAAGAAAAATGATGATATTGCTGCTTTAAGGAAACAGTTAAAAATTCCTCAAAGTGAGCACCCATAAAGCAAGGAGATACTTCAAGAACAAAAGGAAAAATATGATATGATGTAATTGATCATAAAGCTAACTGCCCAAATCAAGGATATGGAAAGTCAATTGGATATACTGATGAAAGAAAAAGAAACTGTGAAGGAAACTGATACTTTCATTATTCCTACAGTCATACCTATTATTACTATTGTTGTTCCTTCTACACTGGGAGAAAAGTTAGCACCCAAAGAGCCACTGGCAACTGCAGTGTCAGTGCAATCAGCTACTACCTCCCAAACATAATCCTCAACAACACAAGTGTAGCAGACTAATGATGTAGGGCAGATTGTCAAAGCAATGGAAGAAATTACATTGAAAACTAATGAAATTAATAGTTTGAAGAAAACGATTCAGAATATGGAGGTATCCAACAAAGAAGCATTGATTAATGCCAACAATTATGAAAAAAAAGCTAAAATACTTGAAGAGCAAGTCAAAAGCCTTCAGAAGGATTTGAGTTTCACTACACAGATTTCTTATATAATAAATCACCTATGGACCAATATTATTGAGGCTATACATATTCAGTGGCCATCAATATAGATAATATATGAACAAAGAGACCTCCTTCTAGCAGCTCAAGGTGAAATACAAAGGACAACAGAAGAATTAGCAGATAAACCAACACACGCATTAAAGCTAATTACCTTCTTAAAAAATAAGAACAATACTGAGCTAGAATAATTGAAGATACAAGATAGGACAAAGACTATATTGCAAATCAAGAAAGTTTTCACAAAGAGAAATCTAATGAACAACTTAAAAGAAAAATGTAATGCCATGAATTTTTCCATCACCAAGTTTTAAGCAAAGTATATTATCCTAAGATAGGATGGTATTCCAGACACCCATGCCTTCAATGAGAAATTGATGGATCAAAAGGAATATGATAAAAATATAAGAGACCATGCCAAAGAACAGGTGAATAAGCAACTGCCACAGGGATCTCCAACAGGGAAAGTTGTTCTTCAATACATTCAAGATTTATTCTTCCTTCATAATGAAATCAAACATTTGTTTGTAATTAAGACAATTTTTTCTAAATACATTGATGCGGATGAGAACTACAGAAAGTTGAAAAGTATGAAGATACCAACTGTTGAACAGTGGCAGCTATTTACATATTTGTTGTAGCTACAAAGAAGCAAAACAATGATAGAGAGTGCAGATGAAGCGGTCAGTTTAATAAGGAAACAAATAAAATGGTTATTTGATTTTGAACTTTTTACTGCTAAGAAGTCTCTTTTTAGGGCAGTTAAGGGTCAAAGTATTAGTTTAAAGAATATCAGAGTAAAAGGATAGAGTCAAAGTGTATCAGAAAGAAAACAACATCTAGCTGATTTTACTGTTGTAATTTCCTTTTTTACAACAATGAAATGATAAATAAACAGTGTGAAAGAGTATCAGAGATGATGCACGAGGTCAAAGAGTATAAGTGGAAAGAGTATTAGTGAAGTTATCTTCCAAAAGATATTTTCAAAATTCCAGCAAGTATGGACAGATATTCAACAAACAATTTTTTGTTTGATAAGATTAGTTCTATATTTTATAGATAATAGGATAGCTTGCTAAAGTTTTTAAGCAGTTTTCCCTCTTAATATGTAAAGATATTTTATATTTCCTACAGTTATTCCTAGATCTCTCTACGATATTTGTTATAAACATTTGTATAAATACTTCAATCTATGAAGTTTTTAGGGTGGAATAAAATTGCTAAGAACATTATAGAAATTTTGTTGGTACATTGGAGGCTCACATGTGTTTATTTCAAAGAAGAAGTCTGGAAAATAGCCAATTGGACTTCAAAATTCAGGATTCATGCAATAATTTGAAGAGTAAAGTCCATCTATCTTGTCATTGTTTCCATTCTAAGTTACATACAATTTCATATATGTTGTTCAATCTTAATGATTAATTAGGAGTATTACTTCAGGATTAGTGTAAAAAATCCCTGTCTTAACTACTTAATCATTTAAATGTTTTCTGCTGATTTCTGGATTTAGGAATTATTCATTGCTCCTAGTCCTGTTTGACCCCTGACTCCTTCCTCTTTTTCTGGATCAAAGGATCCTTCATTTCCCTTTATCCTGAAATAATCCATCTCATCAAAACAATCTAGACAAATCTCTGAGGGTTATCTACCTTGCCCTGAAGACATTAGCATCCTTTTGGCCTTGCCTTCTGGTTCTTCTTTCTAGACTTTAACTCCATAGCCCAATGGACTAGTAGATCCCTCTTTAATTTGTCTTTAAGTAATCTTATTTTCCACCCAAAATTTCAAAACCAAAACCAAGTGTTCTATCATAACTAGCCTAAAACATTAAACAAAACAAAGTTAAATAATAAAGAGAGAGCCCTCTCTGAAATTTAGGAAGGCTAGATCCTAAATTTCCAAAGTAGGTTTGTGGTTACCCCTAGTTTTCTTAAACTAAAAATAAAAAGCCCACAATATTTAGAAATTAATAGGGTGGGAACAAGATGGAAAACTTGATTTCTATATTTAGAATTAAGAAGAAAGTAAGAAAATGGTTTAAAGTTATTTATCTCCAGGGCTAGCAAAATTGATCACACATGAGAACTTTGGCAAGGCAAGTTTGATCATCAGACAGGTTTCACTGTGGAATTTAGGTGTTGTAACTGTTTCACAAGCATTTACTTCTCTCTCATTTGTTGGTAACTTGGGTTCCTTATTTCTTTCTCTTCTGGTGGGAACATGAGGCACATGTAAATTACAAGTGAAAAAACCACATACAATATGAGGGGTAATAAATCTCATTTAGTAAAACCTCAGATGAGCCCTCTTTTCCTACGTTCAAGCTCAATGTTACTCACTTGGAGTCAAAACACTTCAGGGCTCTTGATCATAGGTTTTGTAGCCTTTGTCCTAAGATGCAGGGGGGCAAGGGATGGATCTTTGACATGAATTAATTGTTTTATGAATCGTGAAGTTTATGCAAGGGAAGGGAATGTAAAGGGTCTGACATGGAATGGGGGTCATTACCACATGGACTCTTCAAGAAATAAAATGAATTTTTTTATATTTGTATAATTTTATTTCTTTATTTTCTTATCTTTTGCAATATCGTGTAATCTTGGCCTTTTGGAACCCACCATCATCACCAGTACCTCCACATGACTGCATTCTTGACTTTAAGGGAAATTATATTGTTAGTACACCTTTCCCTGTAGAAGTAGTTTAAGTAATACTAGCTTGATTTGTGCTTACAATTTTAGATTATGTGGTTTTTCTCCCCAATTAATGTGTTTTTGGTGTACCTGTATAATCATTAGTTCAAGCAACAATAGAAAGACCAGTACCAAGATCTTAGTTTCTTAACCATTCAAGAAGCATTTTAGTGAATGCAAAAGTGACCTATGGAGAAGAGACATGTCTAAAATATTTGAGTATTTAAACTCTATCATTAATTTCTCCAAAATTCCTTTGGGTTCAAATCCCTACAACACTTCCTCTCTTCTTAAGCCCATATACTCTCCCTTAATAGCTTCGAACATCAAAATTTAAATGGTGGAAATAATATGCGCACTCGGACAAATGGGTATATGATAATGAGGTCATGGTAGGTATCTATTATTAAATTTTATAGATATAAGGACTTCTAAAAGTATACGAAATAGCTCTAATGAGAAAATTATCACTACAATTTAGCCCTACCACAACTTGTGATAGATTTACTTTGGGATATCAAGTGACCAATCCACGTCATTCATGATAGATTTACCAAATTTTGTGTTTTAACTACAACTTTTCGTAGGCACTAACTTAAAATTGTAACCTGAATGAATAAGAATCATTTTTTTATCAAAATAATTTCATTTATGTTACCCTTATTTCATCTCTATCTTTTTTCACTTGTTAAAAAAAATTGATTTCCTTAAGCCATAGAGTCTTGATCTATCATAACATTTTTGTTTTGTAAAGTCAATCCATTCTCTGTAATTGATTACCAATCCGTTAATTTTAAAAGAAGCTCTTTGATGGTTTTTAAACATTGAAAATTTGGTATGCAATCTGAATCTATTCTAATGGATGATCCTAAGAATTATGTATGGGTGGTTTTCCATTGCCCTTAGATGGTGTTCTTCCTGCATTGGGGAAGCGGGTTTTATTAAGATATTTCATACTCTTTTTTCTCTCAGTTGTTTTATTTCTTTAACATTTTAATGCTATGTGGTATTCTCTCGAGCTTCTCCTTTTCCTTTGGAATTTGAATTCACCTATATTTTTATAGAGAGTGGACGGTTGCAGCTTGCAAGAAGGAGGATTTTATAATGGTCTTTTATGAATGAACTTGTGTCCCCAATGCATGTGTTCATTTTTTTCAAGTGTGTAAGTGTGATCTCCAATGATATTTTCTAGGTTCTTGAATCTATCCTTCGCAAGGAAGATCTCTTAAAACTTATTTAGCCTAAACAATATATCAGCTTGAGATATTTTTGAATTATTTTTGTGTTACCCTTTTTTCATCGCTATCTTCTCCTGCTTGTAAAAAAATTTAGATTTCCTTAATCCATAGAGTCTTGATCTGTCATAAAATTTTTCCTTGTAAATTCAATCAATGCTCTATAATCTATTACCTCCTGGGAATTCTTTGGATTTTTTAGGCAAAACATTTCAATAGGTGTCCAAATACATAAATAAAAATATTAACATTCTATGAAGTATTTCCCTTTCTACCTGCAATATTAATCCAATTTCACGCAAAATTTTATTTATCGAGAATAATTAAAATCCTTGTTGAAATTATTAGGATAGAGATTTTTGGGCTTCATGCTCACACTATATTTCTATAATGGTTGGGAATGGGAGATTTTTGACAGCCATGTTTCAAACTATTTATCGTTCAAAATTTCAAACCCTCATCATGTGTCTGAATATGGTTTCGCAAAACTCTGAACCTTTAGCGTTCAGTATCTAGACCACTAAGCCTAATTATATAGAGAATAAACATCTAAAATATGTAAGCCTAAGTAATAGTACGACTAAATCCATAAGGTCTAAATCTACAAGCATGAAAACAACTTTATTAATAACACCTAACAAACTTGTTGACATGATGGATAACACCCAAGGGGCTAGAGGATGCACTAGGAGCTATTAGGTTCAAACATATCAGCCAGTTTGACATGCATGCTTAAATTTCGATTCCAACTCAGACATAGAATGGAGCTCACACAAATTTCTTTCCTCATTGAGTGGAATCAAACTCAGAGGGTACTTTAATGAAGAGGAGTCAGGTAAAATTGGTTTCAATCACAAGGCTAGATTAATTTTCTTTTTATTACTCTCTAAAACATTTCTGATCAAGGAAGAACACTGACAAATTCTAATGATCCTAAATATAGTCCTAAAAAAATATAGGTACACAAACATCTACTAAAGAGATTGACTACAAAATATAGACCCGGAAATATGATCTATCCCTATCTTTAAATATTTCATTATAGTACATGATTAGAGGGTAATAAAAAATATCAAATAATATGATCCGAAGGTATACATTTTCATCTCCTACCCTAAAAAAAAGTGAAGAATCTTTAGAAAACCATCTCACTCCGTAGGAAATAACTGATTTGGTATTTTTTTACAAAAAATAAAAGAATATGATATAAGCTAAACTAAATTAATAAAATCCTCCTATTGGCTCATACATCTGCTCTTTATCACTTACAACAATTGAGGATATTTAAATTTAATGGTAATTTAGGTATTCTTCGACAAGGTTTATGCTCTTATGTTATTCTCAATCACAATATCATCCAACAAAAGTATCATTTTGAATTATTAATGCACTCTATTTTAAATTGTTTCAAATATGATTTAACCACACGATTACAAAGGGCCATTTTGCACTGATGTTTCAATTTTGCTATATGCTAAACAAAATTTTAACGCTGTGTTAATATCATATTTCCACTAAAGTAAAGTAATTATTCACTAAATCTTGTATATTTCAGTGTTGTATTGACAATTTTAGGTAGTTGTTACTTACATTGACTCTCTTCCATCTATATTAATTGAAGGTGTTTGGAACATCAACATACTAGAAATGTGTAAAGGTGTTAAGTCATCAAGACCAAGATTTTCTAAAAATTAATCTTGAGCAAGTTAGTAAATAGGAATTTTGTAGGAGACTAGTGAATTTCATGAAAATTCCATCATTGGGATATGTCGTCTAATTTTAGCTTTCCAAGAATCAAGGAAAAATCTCAAGTAATGAAAAACAGAAACCTCTATTAAATTCTCTGGAAATGGGCTATAAGCCTATGCTTATCTTTATCAATGGCATACTTTAGCATTGCTTGTATATTTTCAATGTTCTTTCATATATTAAAATTACACTTTGATAGGAAGCTTTCTAAATATAATAATTCATAATAATTCATAATTATGCACAATAAGCCAAGCTCACTATGCACATGAAAATTCCTTTTTAAGCCAATCTTTGGAATAGAAAGTACCTTCCAATAACTTTCATTGCAAAACCAACATCACTCAGATCAGAAAAATCAAGAAAATATTTCCCCTTCTCCCCTAGTGATGAAATGTATCGCATTTTAAAATGTGAAGCTTTATTCTTGAAAAATTCCAATACCTTAACAAGAATAAAAAATATTCCTTATATATAAAAATGTCATGAATATCATAAACATAAAAAGCTAAAAAGACAACACACAAAAGAAAGCTAGAGTTTCCTGAAAATGATAGATTCATCAATAGGGTTCTTTTGCCTTTAAGGACTTGATCAAAGTCCCCACCTTCTCAAGCCATAATGTGCTATATCACTTTATCTTTTTGATAATGAGTAAATAGCTAGGTGGCCAATCCTCATACTTCCTTCCTTGCCTGAGTGGGATAGGTCCAGAAGAACTGATACTTAGATACGGGCATCGTATCAGTCATACCTCATGAAAATATAGGAGGATATTTCCCTAAAACCTCTTGGGCTTGGGCATATAATATTTCCTAGAAAACAATACTTCTCAAACTAGAAGAGGAAGGATTAGGTTCCTTCCCTTTACTGGTTGGAAAAAGGATTGAGACTCCTATAAATGAACGATACAAAACATGGTTCATGTTGTAGCTCCTAGAGATAGCCTTGAGTTGTATAAAGGCCAGTGCCTAGGACATCCTAAATGCAAGGAGCATATGACTCAACTGAATGTAGTTGGAAATTCTTGGCTCTCATGCAACTATCACTCAGATGAATGGTTTTAATAAGGGTGGAACCATGAACCCAAGGTTAAACAAAAAAAACTAGGAAAACTGCAGAAACTGAGTAAAAACTGTAATAAGTAAATGCATCAGACAACTTTAAAACAGAATGTTGTAAAGGGGGCCGACTTCTAAAATGACTACATAGTTATCAAGTTATATATGAGCGATGACTATGGTAGAAGATAGAGTAAGATATCAACTATAACCAGGCTTATTCAAGGATAAGAATCCATATATACTAGGCTTATTCAGAGATAATAATCCATATATCTGGGCTCGCTAAAAGATAAGAATCGATTGTAGTTAGTATCGGAAGAACGATGGAAGAGATAGAAAATGAAACAAAGTATCATGCCTGAGCCATATTTAAAGCGTTTTAGATGAGTAAATATGAGTATCTGCTATGATAAATTCACATTTAAGCATGGGAGCACTCGCATTCTAGAGCATTTACATACAAGAGATGTAGAGAGATATGAAATGAACATTTATATTAAAAAACGAGAAGAGTTACAAACTATCAATCATCCTGAGCGGAATCCCCAATTCCAACAAAACTTCTTATTACTGAGTCCCTGCGGAATCTTCAAACATCGACTATCAAAGTTCATACAAAATACATACAAAATACTCGAGCTAGTGAGTCCTTTGGAAAATTTGAAACCTTTTGTTAGTGTTTTCTTCCTGTTTTTATAACCTCTGATTCCTATGCGTGAGAAGATATTTCGGGAAAATATCTTCCCCGTGTGCTTGTATGTTGTTTCAGGTCTAAATCAAAAATAGAAATGATGATGAGGTAGAGCTTCCTCTCATCATCTTACAATGAAGGCCTAAAGCCATTTCTAACTAAAATGTAAGCAATTTACTAGATGAAAGTAAAAAATACAAGAGTGAAATATGGATTTCACCTGAAATGATAAAGTGAAAAGGACATAAGGTAAAAGGCCACGTGGGCCCAATCATGAATGATCATTGCTATTTGATGAGGTGGAACCCCTACTGTTGTTGGTAAATACAATACTGTCAGTAGTGGAAGAGCTGGCCTTCTGTGCTAGAGAATGCGGTACTGCTAGTAGTGGAAGAGTTGGTCTTCTACGCTGAAGGGTCTTATAGAATGGCCAATGGTCATGATCCATTGACTGAGGCGTGAAATTGACCGTTATTATCGCTTTTTATTTTCTTTCTTGTGCATGGAGGATCATCAACCTCGGCCTCAAGCCATTGTGATTGGCTATGAGACGACCTATGTACTTAAAACATCATCAAAACCTACACAGATAGAAAACAAGTTAAATAAATCTTGCGATGAGGGGTAGACTGCTTCATAAGGCTTAGGTAAAGGAGAAGGATCAGTGCGAAGGTAGGGAATGCAGCAGAAGCGTTTCCATGGTGAAAACAGAGATTAAATATGATTTGGCACAAAGTTATGCAAAGGGAGGTTTTGTAAAAACTAGAGTGGTTTTCGCGCTGGTGGGGGGCGGTAAGCAGTAATAAGAGAAATGAACGCGATACATTTAGGTGGGCGATGCATGTCCTCAAATAACCGCCCATTTCACTTGGAAATAGCACGATCAGGTTATTTGATGAAATGAATGCAAAGAGGAACGTGGACTATCTGATCATAGCAATCTAGATCAATAGCGGAGGAAGAATGCGATGGACGTACCTGCGCAGTTGGGTGGGACCAGCGATGACGTCAACAATACTATCATGTAGTGGGATGATCAGTTGCAGGGTTATAAAAGCAAGAGTGATGTGAGCCGTTGGATGAAGGAGATCAATGGTCTAGATTAGACTGGGGGAGTGCAATATTGGATGAGTGATCGGGAAATTGGCGAAGGTGTGATGGATCGACGACTGTTGGATCTGCGGAGATCAACGGTGGAGATTATCTCAGAATATCGACATATCAACGGAGAGATACAGAGTGAAAATGGATTACAGTGATGTGTGATGTTTAATGGAGCGAGGACCATTGGATTTGCGGAGATCAACGGTGGAGATTATCTCGGAAGATCGTCATATCGGCGGAGAAATACTGAGTGAAAATGGATTATTGCGATGTGTGATGTGCGATGGAGCGAGGACCGTTAGATCTTCAGAGATCAACGATGGAGAATATCTCGGAAGATCGGCATATTGACGAAGAAATAAAGAGTGAAAATGGATTACTGCGATGTGTTATTTGCAATGGAATGAGGACCGTTGGATCTACGAAGATCAACGGTGGAGATTATCTCCGAAGATCGGCATATTGGCATAAAAGAGTTTGGAAATGAGAACTTTGGATGAAGCAAAGTGAGATGTGCGATGGATAGGTGACGCACGATGGCCTTTGGATCTACAGAGTTCAATGGTTAGGATATCTTCGGTAAATATGAAACTCGGTGGTGAAACAAAAGAGAAAATGAGTGGATTTGGGAACCAGCCAAGTCTGATGGCCAAAGAGGGCTTAAGGAATTTTAGCTGTCGGTCATAGAGCGGGGTCATATGAGACATGGGGGCTAAGGGCTTAAGCCGAAAGGTGCTTAGAGGCCTGATATGTTAGAATGAGTTCTTTTAAAGAAAAAAGGTGGATTTTTAGCCTTTTCAAGGGTTCTGATAGGTGAAAAAGAGGCTTTGACAGTCCATGCAGTCCTTATTGTATTTTCTTTGCCGAATAAATATCCTTATCATTATACATCCTAGCTCGGTGAGGGATGTCGTAACAACATTGGCTGCACTTGGGGATGACCCATTTTTCCTCGAACGCATCGAGAACTCCGCAGACCATATGTTAGCCTTCTTCTTGGGAATACAGTCCCTTGATGCCTTCTCTTCTTTCTTCATGACAACTCAAAATAGCAAGCATCATAATAAAAGCAACTGAATAATGTAAAATATCATACAGCAGACCTTTCGGCCGGAATCAATACTAGAAAAATGGTTTTAAGAATTTCCCATTCACAGGGGCTTCGAGTAGATCACCCTGCAAATTTTCCAGTCTAAAAGTGTTGTTTCCTCCCTCTTCAACAATTTTGAAAGGTCTGAACCATAGAGGATCTAACTTTCCATGCTTTCCTTTCTCATCCCTTCTTATATCCCATCTTAGCACCAGATCTCCAACCTGCATCTCTTTATTTTTAGCATGCTGATCGAATAGTTCTTTAATTTTCTCTTGTACTCATTCAACCTCTGATTTACTCGACTTCAAGTCTCTTCTAGCTCTACTAACTGATTTATTCTTCTGGTAAGAGAATTTGGTTCCTCTTGACAATCCTGCATGAACCTAGCCACAGGTAAGACCAATTGTATCAAGAAAAATACTCCTCTACCATAGACCAATTCATATGGGGATTTTCCTGTTGACCTTTTACTAGTGATTCTGTTTTCCCATAGTGTGAACTTGAGCTATGAATCCCAATTCTTCTAGTTTTCATTTATGGCCTTTTTCAATGCCCTTACCAAAGTTTTGTTTGAGGATTATACCAATCCATTTCCCTGTGGATAGTATGCAGTAGAGTGTCCTAACCCAACATTATACTGTTGGCAAAAACTGATAAACTTGACAGACTTAAAAGCCTGAGCATTATCGGTGACAATCTTAGCAGGGCAGCGAAACCTTGAGATAATGTTATCTTCCAGAAACTTGATCACCACTGTGTCTGTAGAATTCCTTGATGGCACGACCTCTACCCATTTAGTGAATTAATCGGTAGTTGTTAGTATCCACTTGTGTTTCCCACTTGAGGCAGGAGGAATTTTTCCGATGAAATTGATTCCCCACTGTTGGAAAGGTTCTTCTATGTGCACCGGGATCATAGGAAAAGGTGATAACTTCTTCCTTTCAGCAAATTTCTGACATTATTCATGGACCCTTACCCGAGCATAAAAATCTTCAAAATTATGGGCCAGAAAAAGCCTGATTTTAGAATCTTGTGTGCCGTGGCCCTCCAGATGTAGTGGCTAGCACAGATGCCCTCGTGGAATTCTGCCATCGCTTCTTCTACTTCATTTTCTGTGAGACATAAAATTAGTATACCCGATGGGTCCCTCCAGTACAAACGACCATTTTCTATGATGAAATTCTGAGATTTTAGCCTCAACGTTCTATACTTTGTCCTGTCGCAGCTTGGAGGACATCTAAGTGTTAAGAGGTATTCTACAATTTCTTTGTACCATGCACTGAGAAGGTACTTCATATGGGTATTTTGTGTCGCGGTTTCTATCTTGCACTCCTCGTTTGCTCTCCCATGCTCTTCATTGGTGACCATAGAAAAATTTATCCCCAAAGCCTGACAGTTTGATTCGGAAAGGGTCTTGGCTAATCCCTATCCCTTTATTAGCTTAGTGGGGCATATCTGCAACTCATACTCCTGTATCTTGGCTATCCATTTGCCTCTCTTTCCTTCACTATCTCCCCGAATAAAAATGTCTTGTACAGCCACTATGGGTACGAATGCAGTTATAGCTGACTGCAGTACATACATCCGAAAAGCCTTCAGGGATTTGACTAAGGCATAAGCTTGTTTCTCCAGGATGTTATATTTTAGCTCAGTGTCATGAAGCACCTGGCTAAAAAAGGCAATAGTTTTTTCATGACCTTCCTCACTTTTCTACAATAATATAGCTGCGACGGTGTGGAGAGATGCAAATGAAAATATCATGAAGGGTTTTGCATAATCAGGTCTTGCTAATACTGGGAATTCTGTGAAATCATTTTTTATTCTGTTAAAAGCTTCTTGTGACTCAGTATTCCATTTTACTTCATTATCCTTCTTCAGCATCTCAATTATGTATCAGACTATCTCTGCATAGTTCGGTATGAATCTTCTCAAGAATTTGACATGTCTAAGAAAAACTTGGACCTCTTTCTTGTTTCTAGGCAAGGATAAACCATTTATGGCTTCTACCCTTTTCAGGTCAATTTTCACCCCTGCCTTTGTTACAATATGCCCCAACAGTTTACCCTCTTCCAAAGCAAACAAAGATTCTTGGGGGTTTAAAGACAATCCATACCTATGGCACTTGTCAAAGGTTCTACGTGTATGCTCTATATGTTCAATATCATCCTTTGAAAATACTGTGATATCATCCAGGTACATCACCACAAATTTTTTTTGCTCCCCCACAAAAGAAATATCCATGTCCCTTTGAAATGTATCCCCCGCATTGATCAATCCAAACGGCATTCGAGCATACATAAATGTTCCCCAAGGAGTAGTGAATGCGGTTTTATTTTTGTCCTCCGGAAGCACTGCTACTTGATTATACCCAAAAAAGCCATCCATCATAGAAATTAGTGAAGATCCTACCACATTCTGCAATATATGGTCCATCTTGGGTAGCGGATAATTGTCTTTCAGAGATGCTCTATTCAAGTTCCGAAAGTCAACACACAATCTTATTTCCCTGTTCTTCTTTTGGACTGGGACCAAGTTGGCCACCCATTCAGAATAGCTTAATGGCACAATAATCTTAGCCTTCAACAGTTTCTTGATTTCCTTTTCTATGGAAGGAAGGAGTAAAGGATTAATCTGTCTTAATTTCTGTTTGTGTGGCTTAGCATCTCCTTTTAATGGAATCTTGTGCTGGATAATGCTAATATCAAAGGTCTTCAAATCTTGATAGGACCAGGAAAAGACATCTTTATATGTCTGAAATAGTTTCCAATATTTCTCTTTGTATTCTTTGGGTACCTTATTAGACAATTTCACAAGATTAGGATTGGCCTCCGTGCCGAGGTTCAGATCATCTACCTGATTTTCTTCAACAACCTTACTTGGCTGGATTGGGACATCATTCTTATCAAATAATCTCTCTAGGTGGACCAGTCCTCTGGGTATTACATTCCCTTTGAGTTGTAGCACCTTGTGCCCAGCCATGGTATCCTATCATTTATTCTGAGGAAAGTTCTCAGTCTCTTCCTCGCCAAAATCTATGTCCATATTGGAGAATTCCCCAACAGTCTCCATGAATATTTTCACTTGCTCTTCGTCTTCAAACACTTGCCAGTGTTTCACACTGTCAGGGATGGAAGGACGATAATGGACCTCTATCTCATACCTCAGGAGGGGATTCTAAGTTGTCCAAAAAGTGCTTGCGGCCACTGCAAGAGAGTCTGCCATTCTGTTTTGGTCTCTTAGCATGAATTTAATATTAAATGTTGAGAATAAATTCTCTACCAAGTCCCATACCTCATTTATGTAAGCCTTCAGTCATGGGTGCTTAGCTTGACATTGATTTCTTACTTGTCTCACCACCAGTTATGAATCTCCCAAAACCTTCAAGATCTGAATATTCATGTTCATTGCTATTTGAAGACCTAGAAGCAAGGCTACGTATTCAGCCACATTGTTTGTGGCTTCATACTCCAATTTGAAGGATAATGGGACCAGTTGTCCAGTAGGGGAGATAAAGAGAATCCCAGCTCCATTCGCTTCCTTTGAGTTGGCTCCGTCAAAGTGCAATGTCCAAATCCCACCTTCTTCGTTACTTGAAGACTCCTCGGTCTTTACTTGACAGAAATATGGCTCCTGCAAGTAATCTTGGTCTTCCTCAAGCATTAGACAAGAAAACTCACCCTCATTTCTGTACACCATTGAATTTACTTAATTATCAGCTTTAGTGACCATCTTCACAAACCTTGCTTCCCACTATAATCTCCTTTCTTGGCCTCCAAACATAGGGATGGTCACATAGGTTAGGTCTAGCTTTATAGATCCTCCAATTTTTGTACGCCATGATCTAGATAACAACATCCCAAACCGAGCTGGGATGTCAGCCACTACTATGTCCATTACCACACTTTTAGCTGGGATTTGGGCTAGGTTTACCACCAGATCCTTGATCATCCAAAAACATTTGACTCTTTTAGATTAAAAAGAGTAGATATATTTATATGGGTGAGTGATCTGCAACCCCAATTGGTCCATCATTGATAGAGGTAACAGGTTATGGGATGCCCCGGAATATAGCATACAGTTGTGCAACAAAATTACTAAAGAGACATAGAAAGGAGGAGTTGAAGAATATAACTCCTCAAGATGAGGACCAAACATGACCATAGGCCTTTCTTCCTGGAGGTTTAAACTATCTAGGATTGGGGCTATTCCTTGAGGAAGCATGAAAGAAGCCACCTGAGACTGGTAGGCTGGCTGTTTCAGTGGTTTAGTCAAAGGGAGCAGAATTTTTACATTTTCCAGCTCTTTCTGAACACTAAACACAGGAGGAGGTTTTTCTACGAGACTTTCCTTTGGATCTTTACTCTCAGCTGGAGGTTTTTCTTCCTTTGTGATAGGCTTGACTTTTGAAATTGAGTTGGGGACTATATTTGAAGAAGATGGAACATAGACATTAGGATGCAAAGGCTCGGTCACAGGTTTCTTACCTTTATCTCCGATTTTCTAAACAACTGTCTCCTTCTGAGCAATCTCTTCTTCTTGTTCTTATGTCTGAGTTCTATTTCTAGAGGACCTGAGATCATATTTTATATGAAACTGTGCTTGCATGAACTCTACAAATTTTTTACAGTAATCATCGATCTCTCAATCTTTAGTAGCACTTGTTTTTTCTTCTTCTTCTTGCAAGGAAAGCTCAACTCCTTCACCTTCTTGCAAAGAAGACTCAAGTTCATCATCGTCTGAGTAAGCAAGATATTGATCATCTTTCCCATCGGGAATGTCTTCGGTAGGGCCATCCATTTTCCCTTCTAGATACAGTGGGGGTTGTATGTGGTATTGCTGCTCCTTTCGATCTCTTTGTAATATTTGCAAAGGAGGTTTTTTGTATTGGGGTTTATAACCCCTATTCGGAGCAGCTTGAGGTGGCTTGGAGGAGGAATTCTTTGCTTCAAGCTCAAGCTTCACAAGCTTTCTTGAAAGGTTCTTGATTATTTTATTCATCTCCTTGATTTTGTAATCTGCTACCTCTCTATCTTGACTTGAGGTAGACGCTTCTTCTTTCCCTCTCCACCTAGCATCCTTGTCTTACCTCCCTTTTGATTTACCCATAGAAGAAAAGTTGGCTTCCACTTCTAATGCATCAGTCTGGTCTTCATCGAGAGTAGCAGACTTCCTTTCTCTTAAAGATAATCTAAATTATGGCTCAAAGGCTACTACAAACACCACTTTAGCAGGGATCTGGTGAGGCTTCATTTCAGCTGGGAGACTTGTATATAGTTTATTAAACCTCTTGATGAATTTGGACATGTCTTCATTATATCTCTTTCTAAGTGCATTGAATTCTGTAAGACAGTATCTGTGGTCCTTCTTCTCTCCCCATTTCTTGGTGAAGGAATTTTCCATTTCCTCCCAGTTATTAATGGAGCGGTCCCCCAAGGTCTTGAACCATTTTCTGGCCTCTCTATCTAGAGACTGGACAAACAATCTCAACACCACATCCAAATGTCCAACATTGAAATTTTCTGGGAAGGCGCATAAAACTTCTAGGTGCTTCTAAGCTTTAGTATCATTTTCTCCATTGAAACGAGGTAGGTTCTTTAAGTAATCCTGAGGCAGGTCGTTAAAGATCTGAGGCAATGCCACGGGGGCATATTTGTTCAGTAGGAAGCCAGGAATAGCCATCTGAGGTTGTGGAGGTGGCGGGAGAGTCTGATGTGTAATAGGATGTGGTGGAAGAGAAGTATGTATGACAATGGGGATATGCTGAACAATGGCTTGAGGGGTTGATTGAACTACTGAAATATGAGAATTGGAAACCTCTATGACTTCCTTAACTTCTTTGGCTTCGGGAGTGGGATGTAGAATGAAACTTGTGGTATCTACAGATTCAACCTCATATTTTACTTCTATATTTTTAAGGGAGGAGCTATCTAAAGTATAGCCAAGGGTTCTTGCAATAGAATCAGGACCTTGATCTTGAGATAATTGAGAGGAGTATGGAGAGTCTTCCAGGGATAATCTAGGAATATCTGTATAAGCTGATTGTCTTTCTCTCCAACTTCTCTTGTGCAAAATATTCTCTGGATCAGACACTGAAGGTTTTCTCAACTGGCTTGTATCTTAACTCAGGTGTGGCTTTCGGGAAGCTAGGACTGCAAATAGATTTATCCTTTGAATGATAGTGGAGTCACCAATGTGAGGGATCTACAACTCCCAACACTTCTTTCTCACCTATTCTGAAGGGTGGATGAATATTTGTCGAGGCCCAAGGATTTAGTTCTTTAAATTCTTTCCTCGGTAGTGGCGCAAGAAAGATCTTATAGCTCCTAGGGACAGCCTTGAGTTGTATAAATACTAGTGCCTAGGACATCCTAAATGCAAGGAGCATATGACTCAAATAATTGCAGTTGGAAATTTTTGGCTCTCATGCAACTATCACTCAGATGAATGGTTTTAATAAGGGTGGAACCAAGACCCCAAGGTTAAACACAACAAATAGGAAAACTGCGGAAAATGAGTACAAACTACAATAAGTAAATGCATCAGACAACTTTAAAATAGAATGTTGTAAAAGGGGGTGACTTCTAAAATGAATACATAGTTATCAAGTTATATATGAGCGATGAATATGGTAGAAGATAGAGTAAGATATCAACTATAACCGGGCTTATTCAAGGACAAGAATCCATATATACGAGGCTTATTCAGAGATAAGAATCCATATATCTAGGCTCGTTCAAAGATAAGAATCCATTGTAGTTAGTATCATAAGAATGATGGAAGAGATAGAAAATGAAATAAAGTATCATGCCTGAGCCATATTTAAAGTGCTATAGATGTGTAAACATGAGTATCTGCTTTGATAAATTCACATTTAAGCATGGGAACACTCACATTCCAAAGAATTTAGATACAAGAGATGTAGAGAGATACAAAATGAACATTTATATAAAAAAACAAGGAGAAGAGTTACAAACTGTGAATCATCCCGAGCGGAATCCCCAATTCCAACATAACTTCTTATTACTGAGTCCCTATGGGATCTTCAAACATATACTATCAAATTTCATACAAAATACATACAGAATACTCGAGCTAGTGAGTCCTTTGGAAAATCT
Source organism: Pinus albicaulis (assembly GCA_034641835.2). Taxonomy (NCBI): domain Eukaryota; kingdom Viridiplantae; phylum Streptophyta; class Pinopsida; order Pinales; family Pinaceae; genus Pinus; species Pinus albicaulis. The sequence continues at coordinate 590,495,258 of CM076571.1, forward strand.
GGAACCTTTTGTTAGTGTTTTCTTCCTGTTTTTATAACCTCTGATTCCTATCCGCGAGAAGATATTTTGGGAAAATATCTTCCCTGCATGCTTGTATGTTGTTTCAGGTCTAAATAAAAAACATAAATGATGATGAGGTATAAATTCCTCTCATCATCTTACAACGCATGCCTAAAGCCGTTTCTAACTGAAATGTAAACAATTTACTAACTGAAAGTAAAAACTACAGGAGTGAAATAAGGATTTCACTCGAAATGACAAAGTGAAAAGGCCACGCGGGCCCAGTCATGAATGATCATTGTTGTTTGATGAGGTGGAGCCCCTTCTACTTCTGGTGAAGGCAATACCATTAGTAGTGGAAGAGCTCACCTCATGTGCTGGAGAATGTGGTACTGCTAGTAGTGCAAGAGTTGGCCTTCTGCGCTGGAGGGTCTTATAGAATGGCCAATGGTCATGATCCCTAATATCTCTTTTTATTTGCTTTCTTGGGCATGGAGGATCATCATACTCAGCCTCAAGCTGCTGTGATTGGCTATGAGATGGTCTATGTACTTAAAACGCCATGAACACCTGCACAAACAACAAACCAGTTAAATAAATCCTGCGATGAGGGGTAGACTGCCTCAGAAGGCTCGGGTGAAGGAGGATGAGTAGTGCAAAGGCAGGGAATGCAGCGGAAGCATTTCCATGGCAAAAACAGAGTTTAAATCTGATTTGGCACAAATTTATGCAAAGGGAAGTTTTGCAAAAATCGGAGTGGTTTTCGCGCTGGTGGGGGGCGATAAGTGGTAATAAGAGAAATGAACACGATACAGTTAGGTGGGCGACACGTGTCCTCAAAAAACTGCCCATTTCATTTGGAAATAGCACGATCAGGTTATTTGATGAAATGAACGCGAAGAGGAACGCAGACTGTCTCATTATAGCAATCTATATCAACAGAAGAGGAAGAATGTGATGGATGTACCTACGCAATCGGGTGGGACCGGCGATGATGTTAGAAATCCTCTCATGTAGTGGGATGATAAATTGCGGGGTTATAAAAGCAAGAGTGATGTTGGCCATTGGATGAGGGAGATCAACGGTCCATATCAGAGTGGGGGAGTGCAATATTGGATGAGTGATATGGAAATTTGCGAAGGCGCGATGGAGCGAGGTCTATTAAATTTGCGGAGATCAACGGTGGAGATTATCTTGGAAGATCGACATATCAGCGGAGAAATATAGAGTGAAAATGGATTACTGCAATGTGCGATGTGTGATGGAGCAAGGACTGTTGGATCTGTGGAGATCAATGGTGGAGATTATCTCGGAAGATCATCATATCGGCGGAGAAATACAGAGTGAAAATGGATTACTGCGATGTGCGATGTGCGATGGAGCAAGGAACGTTGGATCTAAAGAGATCAATGGTGGAGATTATCATGGAATATTGGCATATTGACAGATAAATACAGAGTGAAAATGGATTACTGCGATGTGCGATGTGCGATGGAGCGAGGAACGTTGGATCTGCGGAGATCAACTGTTGAGATTATCTCAGAAGATTGGCATATTAGTGGAAAAGAGTTTGGGAATGAGAACTTTGGATGAAGCAAAGTGCGATGTGAGATGGATATGTGATGCATGATGGTCGTTGGATCTATGGAGATCAACGATCAAGATCTCTTCGGAAAAGATGAACCTCGACGATGAAAGAAAAGAGAAAATGAGTGGATTTGGGAACCAGCGAAGTCTGATGGCCAAAGAGGGCTTAAGGACTTTTGGCCGTCAGTCATAGAGAGGGGTCATATGAGAAATGGGGGCTAAGGGCTTAAGGTGAAAGGCGCTTAGTGGCCTGATATGTTAGAATGAGCGCTTTTAAAGAAAAAAGGTGGTTTTTTAGCCTTTTCAAGGGATTCGATAGGTGAAAAAGGAGCTTTGATAGTCCATGCAGTCCTTGTTGTATTTGCTTTGCAGAATAAAGCTCCTTATCATTCGACATCCCAGCTCGATGAGGGATGTCGTAACAACAGTTCACACAGAAATGTTTCGTTTGCAAAGAAACACACATTGATATATATGGGGAGGGTTATATACATATAGAAGCACAACTTGATTAGAGATGACATGGAGAGCTTAAAAATGAAATAGAGCAGGTTCAGTCCAATGCGGAGATAAAAAATGGAGAGAGGAGCTAGCCTTTAGGGTAGGTCATGGGGAGGTAATATGAAAGAGAGAAGATAAAGTCCAATTGGGAGACAAGAAACAGAGCCATCAAAAGGCATACAATGGATACCAAACCAACTCTATTTTCTTCTAATGTATCACAGTTAGTTATTAATTCAACTAGTAATTTGATTTTGTAGCTCCAACCTCTTTGAGTCTCAATCAATTGAATGTCATTAAGCCACTATACGGGGCCTATGTGATATTATAATCAAATTTTCCCACTGCATTCAAATAAGGGCTAACAAAATGCTCTTCAAAATCATTATGATTTTCTAGTTCCAATGATAGTTTTTCTCTTATAACTGATATACTTCTCTTCAATAATTGTGGCGTGATCCCCAATTCCCATGTATTTTTTAACAATACTTCTTTATTTCCTAAGTCATCTATAGTGACCTTTCTTATGCTCCTAAGAGTAATGTTTTCCATCTTGGTTTTGTCACTGATCTTAGTTTCTGGTGGCAATGTAGCAAGCTTTAAAGGATACCTGGTTGTTGTAGGACCCACATATAAAGGTTCAACACACAAATCATTTTTGTATTCCTTTATTTTTGCATCCTTTTCTTCAATGTCTCTCCTAATTCTTTTAATAAGAGATGCTTTCTCCTCAAATTTACCCTGTATAACCTTTGTTATTGCTTGATTTAATTTGACAGCATCACTGGCTACCACATCAGATATATCGAAAGTGGCTGAAGGAAATTCCATATATTTCTTGCTACCTATATATTTTTATGACTTAATTACCAAATTAGTATTTTTATTAGCATATTTGAAGTCATGAGGCACAATAAATTCATTATCAACTGAAGGTTAAGGGCTATCTTTAGTTTTCTTTAAGAATTCCTCTCTTCTCTCCATATTAGTATCTAGGTTTATTTCCTTTCCCTCTCCCTGAATAGATGGTACCATAGATATAATATAAAGGGAGTATGAAGGGTTTGGCATGGGGTGGAGGTCATTACAACTTGGACTCTTCAAGAAATTAGATGGCTTTTGTATCTCTTCAACATTTTATTTCTTGCATTTCTTCTCTTTAGTGGTCTTCTCTTCTCTTGTCCTTTTCGAACCACCATCATCACCAATACCTCCATGGGGTTGCATTATTGACTTTAAGGGAAATTTTATTGTTAGTAATAATTTCCTTGTAGAATTATTTGAAGTAGTTCAAGCTTGATTTGTTCCTACATTTGCATATTTTGTGGTTTTTCTCCCCACTTTTTCTGTTTTTTGTGTACTTTTATTATGATTAGTTTTAGAAATAACAGAAATACCAGAACCAAAATATGGGTTTCTTAACCATTCAATAAGTAGTTCACTAAATGGAAAAGTGACCTATGGAAAATATCCAAGCGCTCTAACTTATGTTTTCTCTCGATTAGTATTTAGAAAATACCATGTCTGATCTCCCTCATCATCATCGCCCTGATCCCAGCTGGGCAAAGGATCTCAGGAGTCATTATTTTTAGAGATGGTGTGAACATTCAACTTCCCTCTTTTTATTTCGGATAATTCACTGTAATCCTTAATGTTTCTTAATTTCCCCTCACTTGAGTGAGGCTGAGATTTGAGACTATTTGAGTATTTAAAATTTATCATTAATTTCTCCAAAAGTACTTTGGGATCACATCCCTCCATAGCTTGTGCTTGTCTTAAGCCCATATCATCTCACTTAGTAGCTCCAAACCTCATATGTGCAATGATGGAAATAGTCTTCCCACTCAAACAAATGTGTATAGGATAATGAGGTCATGGTAAGTATCTATTATTCAAGATTATAGCTATAAGGAATTGTAAAACTATATAAAATAGATTTGATGAGACAATTGTCACCACAGTTTATCCCTACTACAACTTGTGATAGCATTACTTTGCCATATCAAGTGACCAAAACCACTTCATTCATGATATATTTAACAAATTGGGTTTAAAAATATTTCAGTCATAAATATGTTTCTGGTATGTGGGATACCATCCAGTAGGTGTCCACGCAAGACTGACATCCAATTCTCCCAATTCGTCCCCTTCATCAGGAAAAAATCAAACCATCTTCTCCAAATAACCAGATAATTCATTCTTCCCATAAAAATTATTTATTAATAAGCCCTCCATCCCTTTCCATGTGATCAAGCATGAGGGTCTTTATTAGCCCACCCCCTCCCATCTCTTTCCTATCAATTTCATAAAGGGGAGGCTAGAGTAATCATTTTCTCATTCATCAATAGAGCTATTATGTTGTTTGGGCATATGAGATAGGTTGGTTAGGAGGCCCATGTAATAATTTTTCTTACAAAAATGAGGCCAGGTAGGCTAAAGGGGCCATCCAGATAAAGTTCATCCAAAAATTAGAGACGGGCGTAGTGGGAATAGTAGTGTCATGGATCATGGTTCACATCATCCATCGTCTCTTTGAAGGTAGGATGCAATTAATGGAGAGAGTTCTTGCGAGCACCTCTTCTAGGTGGGCTTGGTTGCTTATGTCAATTTTATGAAGGGAGATAACCCAGAGATACATAGGAAAACTGGTTAATGTTGGGGTCCATATGGTGAGTTACTTTTTATATTTTTTGTGCTAAAGTATATCTTAAGTGGTTGATAAATCGATTGATTTGGGAGCAGTGAATTATCCCACGGAGGCATCGATACGAGAAAGAGCTATGTCAAAGGCATTTAGATCCAGACATTACTACTAGCTTAGGATTTTCCTAAGTCTTTGTTGCCTACCTGAGAGGGATAAATTGACTACCTGTGACCCACCTCGTAGGAGAGAAATTTACCATGTTGCAACTGGTTCTCATTTTTCATTTCGAAATGCTGCAAACACAGAGGTTAGTATTAAAAAGAGTTATGTACTAAAGAATATTCCTCTTTAGAGGCAGGCTAGGTGCATCATAAACTATAATGAATATCTTGGGAACACATTAACTAATTCAGACAACTTCCAATTTTGTGTTTTTTAATACGTATATGATGTTGGTGGCATAAATGAGAAGAAAATAATAACAAATTTTCCATTTCACATTGAATAGACTAGAGAATCACTAACACCAGGACATGTTTGCTCTAACTCGAATTCATTTAGATGGCTCAACTATTTTTTACATATTTGGGCTTTCACCAAGTCATTCTTGATGAAAAAACACTAATGGCAGCATCCTTCATCCATTCCCTACATTATTTTTTTTAAATTTTTTTTAAGAAGTTTTAAAACGAAAAAAATTCAATAAATTTTCACAATCATTAATATCTAGTGAATTTTAAACATATTTTTTGAGGTTTATGAATTATGCACTTAATATTTACATGGATTTTTTCCATAATATTTATATTTTATCATTTTCAGTAATTTTTTAAATATAATTTATATCTTTCTAAATATCTTTTTTCTAATATTTTATATTTATTTTATTTGAATTACATATTTGACCGATTTTTCATATTTAGATTTATTTATATTGCAAATATAACCTCAATATTTTCATACTAAAATAAGAAAATTCTGAGATGCAACACTCGGAATATCCACAGCCTTCATTTTTAGTTGATGTTTGTCTTGATGATGAGTCTTGATTTAGACTTGCAACATCGACTAAAAGTGAAGACTGTGGATATTCTGAGTGTTGCATCTCAAAATCTACACCACAAAAACCTCCAATCTATCATAAGAAACTTCATTTTTATGTTTACAAGTCTACATAACCACTCAATTACAAACAATATGAACATGCTTTCTACCCCTTAGTTCACAATTTTTCATTTAGTCCTATGGGAATCTTATTAATGGTAAACATTTAACGCGAAATAAACAACATGTAAACAATTGTAAAGCAAAAACCACATTTATGGGTTTTTTTCTCTAAAGTACTTATTATTTTATCTTTGTTTTCATAAAATGGCAACAAAACTTACTAAGAATGTTATTTTATAAATATTCTCTAGATCAACTCATGTTAAACCATTGCTACAAATTGTTGAAATTTACCCTATTAGGTTAATTCAAAGCTTAACTCTACGATATCACACTTCCATCTCCAAAAGCACACATATGAAACACCTTATGATTCCAATAAATTTCAATGACCTCATTGTAACAATCTTGTTTCCAAAGGGGTCTATTATACATGTTAAAAGTTGGACAACTTAAAACATTGCTCCATCAATGTAAGTTTGTTACAAAATTATTATTTAAACTTTACATATTTTCTTCATACCACTTTTGAGTCTAACAATTACTCCTAATACTGTAATTTAATGTGTAGGTATATAAATCTACTAGACTTTGAGATTTTTGTTACATCATATCCCTTAATTAATAATCCAAAAAAATTGATTATCCTGATCATTTCTCAAGAAGAAACTCCATCATCATAGAACCAAGACCCTTAGTCGAGAAGGAACCTCCCCCTTCCTTCTATTCTAACCCCATCCATCATGCCAATCCATATTCCCATGAAAGAAATAAAAACTTACCATTCAAATGGGTGGATAAAAGGCTACGTTCAAAGAAAGACACCTTTTCAACAAATTAAAAATCAATACTAACCTAATAAAGTGTTTAGATTTGACCTCTTCAATACAAAAGGTGGATAAATACACATTAATTTTTTCAACAATGTTGTCAGTTATTTTTTTGATAAAATCCAAGTTGGAAATGTGTACATTGTCTCAAAAGGAAATGTGATAATGGCTGATAAGAAATACAACATTTTAAAAAATGACTCGGAAATTTTTTTAAATTCAAAATCTACCATAGAGCATGTTGCCAATGAAAGAACACACAGCCCAACAATGCATTTCAATATAAAATCAATCAATGATATTAGAACGACAAACAGAAAATTGTTCGTTGATGTTATTGGGATCATTACCGACATTTCCAATCTGTGCACTATACGTAGGAGAGATGGCTCTGAAGTTACTAAACAAATAATAAACCTTTAAGACATGTCTGGATATAGCATGGATGCAATATTTTGGGGAGGAAATTTTTATGTTGTATCAAAAGAAATTTCCTCCTTATGTGTTGCAGGAAATAACCCCATCATTGCAATCAAGTCTGCCCGGGTTGGAGAATTTAATGGAAAAAATGTCGGCTGCACAAAAAGATCCATTATTCTTGTATATCTTGACATTGAAGAGGCCCACACATTGAATTCATGGTTTAAAAAAAAAGGCTCAACTACAACTTCTACATCCTTAACAACAAGATATTCTACTTCTTTTTTCCATCAACCAAAAAAAATAACTATAAGGTATTGATTCCTCATATAAACCTTCATTCTACCAAGTGAAGGCACAATAAAAAAAATATGGATGGAAACTTTTTACTACCTATCTTTCCTGTCTATTGTTGATAGGAAAAAATGCATGGAAAAACATAATCCAAAAAATACAAGCACATGGTATTTCCTAAAATGAAACACTGAATTAATTGAGTATGATTATGGATACTTACTTAATATCGATGTAGACGATCACAATGGTTAGCTAGTTTCAATAGTTTCTTCCAAAGACACGACATCTACAATTCTTGGGATTAATGCAAAGAACTTATATTTGTTATCTTCTGATCCAATTCTAATCAAGGAGATTGTATCCAAAGCACTCTATACAGATCACATCTTCACTCTGTCAGTGAAGACAAAAACATTTAGAGAAATACCATGCTTGAAATATGTTATCATGGAAGAAGAAAGATTGCAATTCACCACATAATCAAACAATATCCTTCAAGAAATCGATAACGTCTTGATGTCATAGATAAATATCGTTACAGATACATTTTCCTCATTGGAAATTTGTATTATTTTAATTTATAAATACAAGTATAGACCATATAATATTCTATGCCTTTTCAACAATTTCTCTTATTCATTATTGAGATATGTTTCCCAACACAACATGCAACTGTGTGTAATTACATTTACCCATTCATTGAGTACATATACTTATTCACATTATTTTAAATTTATTTCTTATAAAAAATCAAGGAACTTGATGAATTATACATGCAATTATCTTCATTTATAGTTGTGAATTACTAAAAATATTCTTTCAAACACATTTTTCTAATCACATATTAACATAAAAATATTTAAGACTTCATTTTTTTTTCTTTTATTCAATAACATGGTTGTCTTCTCTCCAAATAACATTCTTATTTTCCCCTCTCTTGCCTATAGGTGCCTTAACTTGCGCAAATGTCTACTACTTTTAATGATGAATGTGCTCGAAGATACTATGCAGGGAATAAAGAATGAATAAATGCATGACAGTGTGAGCATTATCATGCTAAAAAATGTGTCGCAGATTCCAATAAAAAAACAACATTCATCATCTGAAACATATGATGCATATTCAACATTTTCCATCAAACATCTATATAATTAACACTTCCCACTCTTAAATAAATCCTCTTTTGAAATTTCTAGACCCTTAATCTCTTGAGAAACCCACTCAAAAAAATACATCTATAACTCATTCGCTTCCCCCCCCCCCCTCCAAAAACCCCTCCTCCATTTCGCGTGCTTTCAACAACATTCACACTAATGATGCACATCGTGAATTCCATGCAAATATTTATAAACTTGCACCTAAATGTCCATGCTCCATTTTTCTTGAATCATATCCTAGAATCCATATCCACAAGTCGAACAAAATGTATTTTTGATCCATATGCGTGTCTCAAACAAAAGGTCATCGCTTCTCATTATCAAAAAAAGTGGACCCTAGTCTTCAACCACCCGTCCTGGCTTCTCTTTCACAAATTGAAGAAATGATCAATGCTAGGGTTAACCCTAGCCTCCAAGTAACACATGCACATGGTGGCCAGTATAAATGCACTGGCCACACATTTTCTTTCCATAAGACGTTACAAAAATAATAAGCATGTTTCCAAACGTGTTGAAGAATTGTATTTTCTAATCATTACCCATCATAATAATGACCATTGTTCTTATGATTGCATTGCAAGTAGGCATCGTGTTCTTGCTGGATTAGAATGTAAATTGGAAAATGAACCATACTATAAGAATTCTCACATTGATAACAATGCACTAGCATCGTTATCAACATTCCCCATTGATGTATCCTCCTCCATTCGCCATTCCAATACCACACATCCAGTAGCCCAGCTATCACTCGAAACACCACTTGACCCCACTAAATATTCCATAAACTCATACCCACATAATACATCGTCATTTATTCCCACTATTCCCAACAAATACAAAAATAAAAGAAATATGACAATATTTATATGCCTACAACCACGATTATAATAACATAATTGAATGGCCACCAATTGGCCTATCTGAAATCAATGAATACAACACAAAAGGTCTCCTCTATATGGTTTTCCCCACCCTTTTCCCACAGGATTTGCAATGCCAAATCAACCAAGAATAAAATTAGTGTAGTTACATGAATACAGTCTTCATCTCATACATTACCATGATAACAAACTCTACAAGCACCCACCATTTCACTACTACATATACAATCTCATGATGCACCATCATAGTCAAGAAACGACCTAAATTTTTGTTAAAATAAAACATCACAAATAAATTTCCAATATTGTGGAGCGATAAAAAGGGTCTTTTTAACTCCTAATTACCTTCACATTAATTATCAACCCAGGGACGACTTTTTGTTTCAAGAGTGTACTCAGTCTGAGGTGGCTATTTACTCAAGAGTAATGTGTGTGAAGATGTAGTATAGAAATACAAATGCAGAAATAATAAATGCTTGAAAAGAAATCTAATTACAAATGACATAAATGTAAAGACTACACTACAGAAACCTTGCTAGACATCGATTAGGGACGCAGTAGTAATAACTCTTTCCCCTAGAAATCGATGTGAGATGACCAAATCTGGGGACTTGGAATGATTAGCTCTGCCCTCTACAGTTTAGAGATCTCAAAGCAAGTGAAAACAACTCAAAGGAAATGAAATCTAAAACGCAAACTGGAAAGGAACAACAATATAAAAGTAATGAACAGGAATTGAATAGCAGCGTAAAATAAACAGTGAATTCAATTCATAACCAAGCAAACTAGACTTCTACTCTTTAATCCTGTCGACAGCCACGCAACAATCAACTATCGTAATTCATAAACAAAAGGAACAACAACTGGAATTAGATGCAGAAAAACAACATTTTATAACAATTGAATCATGAATCATGCTTCTTGTAAAGAATGGAATAACAATGACTCTGTATTTGATCCAATTAGCAATAACTCAATAAATAAACGAACTTCACACAACAGAAATAAACCAATAGAAATACAAACAGCAGATCGCTCCACCAGGGCCGGGCCCTCAACCACCGGTGAAGCGTTGCTGTGCTTTACTCCAGCGCTTGAGAAATGAAACAACAGTGAACTCCTTTATTAATCAGGCATTAACAATGTTTACAAACAGCTCACACTCTCTTAACAAGAGCCGATGCACAATTCTGCAAATTACAATAAGCAAAGTCTCTCCATCCCCCATACACAATACATGCTTCTCCTTTTATAATCAGAAGGTGGAGAAATTAAATAGCAAATAGGATCTCTAATAATAATATTGAATTTCTTCCAACCAATTGATCAACAATAAAATATATTTACATCCCTCTTTCAACAACAGCAAGTCGAATTTGGCTTTGTAGCTGAGATTTGGAGGACGGCCGCAACCACAGATCTGAGAAAATCGTGCTCAAAGAACCTTGTGTTTATCTCAGTACAAGCCGAATTTGGGCAAACCGTTCTTCAATAAAGTTAATTGGGTCCGTTCTGAACAAAACCCATGTTCCGGATTTTCCAGATTCGTCTTCATTTGCTCAGAATCTCAACCGCAAAACTGTCACTCCTTATTCCAACGCATTTCTGAGTTGGCACTTTTAATGATCAAATCTTCAATCTGGAAATTATCTTGGAGGCTAAAAATGGTGAATAATGTTATAACCAACTTATTAAAACCATCATTGATAAAATAATTCATAATCATCAATTTATTAAAAATAAAGGAAGATAAATAATATTCATCCATAAGAGCATAAATCATTTATAAAATGGATTTAAATAATAAATTATAATAAATGACATGATGAAGAATAGTAGAAATGGGTGGAATAAGTGTTCAAAAGTGATAATAATAATGGCATATTAACGGCCCAACATACCCCCACACTCAATATGTTGCATGTCCTCATGCAACGAAAACCTGAATATATTGCATGTCCTCATGCAACCCAAAGACAAAAACCCATGTGTTAACCAAGCAATAAAAATATGTTCATCTTAGCTCATGAAATGGATAGAACAAATGAATTCTTCCTTAATTAATGAATATTCACTTTTAGTAATCTTGATGAAGGCATAACAATTTTTATATTGACATTCAACTATATGTATGAAGTTGCAGCAAAATATGATATAAGTAACATCAAACTTCATTAACCATTTTTTCAAAACTACAAACCAGATTTTGTTGAAATGTTGCAAGTAAGTTTATAATATATGAATGCCTTTATGATCCAAAAATCAGATCGTTTTGATGCACGGATCATGAGATATAAACAAAATGGCTGTAGGTGAGAGTGCATGATTTCCGAAATTTTATGAACCAATTTATCTTGAAATTATCCGGGTTTGTATTAATGATACGTCTGTGTTTTCCTAATGAGAAAGAAAATTGAAAACATGCATCAAAAGAGCAATTCCTCACCTCTCCGAAAAATTAGCATGCCCTCATGCGAGGCTAGAAAAAAATTGAGGTGGTTGCTACCAACTGTTGAATTATATGCTTGGTGTATAACAACATGGAATAAGGGAGGTGGTGAGTGTGAATAAGAATAGCAATGGATGATAAAGAAGATGAAGAAGCACATGGTCATAAGAAAGAAATGAAGGAGATCAATACTCCCCCAAACTGAAAGATGAGACATGTCTAAAAAAATGGAAAGTGGTAAAGATGTGGAATGAATGGTGATAAATAATGCTCAATGGATTTTTATGAAATTCTCCTAAATTCATAATGAATCAGAAAATTATGCTATTTTACCTCAGGTGTTACCTCCAAAAAATGTGGAATGACATGTAGGGACTGGCCTTTGTTGAAGCTGATGTAGGCTGAGCGGATACTGAAAGTGATGCAAAAGGTAGAAGCCAGTACACTATGTCTGGTGAATTGCTTCACTGCTTATTGTTTGAGCTTCTTCAGAAGTACACTTAGTCATGTCATGAGACTGTCTATACTTGTTGCTTTTCCTGCATGCCATAATTATTTGGCATACAAATGTTCTCGAATCCAGTGTACATAGATAAGATGCATGCAAAAATTTCAATCAGAAAAACTTATGTATACATGCAATACTAATATTTTGGGAAATCAACAAGTGATGGCAGAGTGCAGTAATCATATCGCATGCAATCCCATAATGCATACATTCCCCCTTCCAATTGGAAAAGGAATTCCATGACCATAAAGCCTATGAAAGGTGTTATGCTGACGGCAAGGCACGGGAATGAACAATATATCAGTAAATGAAGCAGAGTACACATATCAATGATAGGACAACGAGAGTTATGATTATAATGAGAGCAAAGTGTGTAAAGATAGTTATGAATAAGAGATAGGACGCTTTGGATTGATGATAGTTTATGCAAAACGAAAAAGGACAACAATATGCTAAAAAGATGCTTAACTGACAGCATTCTAGCTGAAAATGATGTGATTGATCTGAAAACAATTTCTCATGCGTAACGGTTCAAAACAGGGAAAAGATTAAGGAAATAACTTCTCTGATTAAAAGAAAGAATAAGAAAAGGGTATTATAGTAATAATTGACGATAAGATATAACTTCAATACCATAAGCAGAGCCTCTGCTGCCAGCAGGCGTCCATAGCCTTGGCAGGGTTGCTTTTTAACCCATATGAGCCAGAATCCTCAATTTATAACTAGAGAGTTACATTGTTGTTCTACAGAAGAGATCAGTGTGCTGGCGTGGTAACCAGATAACCACACTTCCATTCACTGGGATGTAGCAAAAGTGATCAGGCCGGCTCGTGATGAGACCTCCTGTTCCAAGGATAATTTGACTATCCAATGGATCATAACCCTGGTGTGGTGGCCATAATGGGAATGTAACTTTCTTACAACCTTATGAACATGGTAGGCTGGCTCGTAATGAGACCCCCTATCCTCCATCTGTGAACAAAATTTTGTTATTATTACACAATTTTATGATAAAAAGAGGGAGGCTCAGTACTCCTTAAGAGCAGGGATGGTGGAAGAAGTTGAACATGTCAATAGAAAAAAATATACCCATAATCTCATTTATTATAGACATAGAAGATTATAATCCAGAAGGGTGGAACCAGCATGGTATTAAGATGATCAATCAATATCATGTTCAACAGAAAACAATGCAGTAAAGTACTATATAAATAATTGTGTCCCTTTTTAAAATAATCTATCATCAAGGAGTTGTCCTGTTAAAGATCATAACGTGAATGATATTAACTCGCTTCAATAGAATCCATAATTCTTGTCCTTATAAAAATAGTGTACTTCATGCCATGAAGGGGAATCAGTAAAATGTGGTTGAGATGAACTAGGAATAGTCCCACAAGAGGAAGAAAAGGTTGCTCTCAAAAATACTCCCAAAGGGTTGCTCTTTTGAAGGAACATCAAAAACACTCAAAAAGTGGTGTTCCGTGTAGGGAACAGCAAAGGAAATGCACACCAAAAAGCAAAAATACACATAAAAAAAATGTGAAAATGCAAATGTGAAAAAAACAAATTCGCTGTTCACAGCATTGATGCTGAGGATGAGTTACACTTTGAATGAAGCAACACCTGAAACACAAAATATAAGAGAAATTAGAAAAAGAAAACAAAAAAAACAGAGTGTAAATAAATAAATTAAGTTACAACAGCTATGATGTTATGTCAAAAAAATGATTTATTCGAAAAATGTTTTGGCAGCAAAAACATGACATGAATCTTCAAATGGAAATCAATTCTTCATTTCTTCTATTACGAATCCGTTGGGTAATGAGTTAGATGAAATTCCTTTGTTTCATAAAATTTCTTTCAAAAATCACTCGTCCATAAATTGACCTTCTTATTTTCCCAAGACCTGCAAAAAACGAGTGTCTACCTGCAAGAAAACATTAAATCATGGAGAAAGAGAGGTGCGCGGGCTCCCCTAATCCAAGAATTATGCAAAAAAACTAACAATTAGTTACTCTGTAGAACAAATCCGTGGAGAAAATAACAAAGTAAAATTTATTTGTTACCTGCGGGAGAGCAGTGGCCAATCATGCTAACCTGCAGTGTTTTAGTCACAACTTCTTTGTTTTTCGTCCAAATTGAGTGATTCCAAAGCCAAATGAGAGCTGATTCAAAGGTTAATCTCCAATAGCAACAGGTTTTAAAAATTCAATGATATGATATGTCAATTTTACTTAGAACAACCTGCATAACAGTGTCATTTTCTCTTACCCCACTTAGAACAACAGTGAATGTTTTAAGCATAGATTCTTTTTTTGATGTCGGATTCGAATGATTGAAATTGGAAATGAAAGTAGATTCATTTATTTATCTCCAATAGAAACATGTTTTGAAGAAAAGAAGAATTGATAGGTGAAATACTGTAAGGAACATCCGGAAAAACAGAGTTTTAAGGGTGCTGATTTACGATAGACAGTCAGTATTTTGATCATAACTTCCCCATACGATATCGAAAATGAGTGATTCCAATTGCATTGGAAACTAGATTCATAAGGGAATCTACCATAGAAACAGGTTTTAAAAATATGGTCATTTAGGCCTCCAAAAACGGACTGTCCCAACTCTGTTCCTGAGCTGCCCGCTAGACATCCGGTCAATGTTTTGGTTCTAACTTTTTCGTTTCAAATCCAAATTGACTGATTCAAATTGGGTTAGAAAGTAGACATCAAGGGCTATCTAGGGTAGAAACAGGTTTTAAAAATATGGTCATTTATGCCTCCAAAAACTGACTGTCCCAACTCTGTTCCTGAGCTGCCCGCTAGACATCTGGTCAATGTTTTGGTTCTAACTTTTTCGTTTCAAATCCAAATTGACTGATTCAAATTGGGTTAGAAATTAGACATCAAGGGATATCTAGGGTAGAAACATGTTTTAAAAATATTCATTTTTGGTCCCTCAAAACATGACTGTCCCGACTGTTTTTCCAGAAAGTTCATCAAGCCCGCAAGCCAAAAAAATGATATTCAAGCATTTTTTCAAATTGGTGATAAAAAATGAATATGAGTGTTTGTAGAGCTATTGTTTCCATTATAAGTCATCTACATACACAAATGAATTAAAAAATTATCACCAATATTGATTTGCATAGCATGTTGCAACAAAAAAACACTAGTTTTACATGGAAAAACAAAATGCATTTATTTATTCCCTTATTTATTTTATTTTCTACACTAACCTATTTTGATTTGAAAAATGAATATTACTACGTATATGAGTACTTCCAGTGGAGCCATTTTCGAAATAAGGCTTCATGTATACACATACCCAAATTTGAAACATACATGTTGATAAAAATTAGGGTATGAGAAGCCAACTTCCCTTGAAAAAATGGTATCAAAAATTGTTGAAGCATAGAGTGATGATGCAAACACGTGATGGAGTGAAACCAATCTTCAATATATCCGTTACTTTCTTGATTTCCCATCATACCATGAATTTCTTGAGCTTTTAAAATGGTTTGTTGGTGCAACCTAGAAGAAACCTCATTTGCTTCCATAGCTTCTACAATTTTTGAATTTGAAACATTCTGAATCTCATTGTAAGTTTTCTCTAATGGCGCATGTGAGATAGAATGGGTGGGAAGGGTGAGTAAATTTGGCAGTTCAACATTGTAAGCATGTTGTACTGGTTTATTGTGGTGAGGGTGTGGAATTAGTTGAGCAGAAAATTGTGTATGGAATGGAGCATTGTGATGATGTGTTTGCTTGGGTTGAGTGGATAAATTTGATATGCAAGCAGGATGTTGTGAAAGAGCTGGTGGAGAATATGGAGAATGTGTTTGTGCTACAAGATGAGGGAGAGTAGTCATGCAATCATAAGGTGAACCATGCCAAACTTGTAGATAAGATTGGTGGTTATATTGAAATTGACATGGCTACCCTAGAACATGAGTATTCCATAATGGATTATGCAAGTAAGAGAATGGAGAAGAAGTGTTTTGAACCATACCTGTTGACCTTGTTGTAGCTTCCTTATCTCTTTGATATGCTACTTCCATCCTAGATAAGGAAGAGTGAGTATCTATGGGCTGCTCCTTTCGGTCATGAGGGAAAAACACTTCATCAAATTCTTCATTTTTATGAACCTGCAAAACGTCCAATTTTGAACTTAGAGAGCTAATAAAATCAACTTTAAAATTTTCAAATAAATCATTGATTTCAGCTCTTATGTCTCCTATTCTTGTAGCAGATTTGGAAAAGAAAGAACAAACATCTCTAGAATTCTTACCAGCCTTGGAGTTTCCTCTTGAATACCTTATGCACAACTCACAAACATCATCATATGATAACTGAAAAACATCACCTTTTCCTATCAGATTTAAGAGTTCTAAAAATTCATCTTTGATTCCTTTAAGAAGGAGTGTTTTTAAGATCTCTTTTTCCAAATGCTTATGCTTTGATTTTTGAAGGTTATAATGAAATCGATCTACATAATCCTCCAAACTTTCATCTTCCCCTTGTATTATACCGAAAATATATTCATTGGATTTGCAATAGTCTTGGTACTTTTTCAAGAATATGTTCTTCATGTCCTCCCATGATTGGATGCAATTCCCACCTAGGCTCATGAACCATCGGAGAGCTGCTCCTTTTAGAGTAAGAGGAAACACTTTCAATCTTTGATCATTAGTACAATAATCATATCCTCTACAAATTATTTCGAACTCAAATAAGAATGTATCTGGATCTTCATTTGCTAAACCATGAAAATTTGGTAAAGATGGGGGAATTATGTGCATTTGTGTCACTCCTCCTAGATCTTTGATAGGAAATTCAAAAGTAGAAACGTGAGCCATTTCTTACCATAATATAAGATGTTCTTCATGTGTTTCTTTGAGGCTCCTTCTTCAAATGTTCCTGTCAATCGGTTAGTAAAATGGGTGGTTCTTACATCACCACTTGAATGAAATCATGTGATTTATTTTTCAAAATTTCTATTTTTTCCCTAGTCACTCACACAAAAATTCAAACATCTATTTCTACCCAACAAAGAAACAACAAATCTGTTAGGAAAGCGGACAGTGGAGCAGGGCTTTTACATGCTCCGCACGTAGGTTCTTACCTTCCATTTTTAAGATCCAACTCTTCCCTAGCAGGCACTCATCAGATTCACATTACTCTTTAGAAATGGCTACACTCTCCCCGGCAACGGCGCCAAAATGTGGAGCGATAAAAAGGGTCTTTTTAACTCCTAATTACCTTCACATTAATTATCAACCCAGGGACGACTTTTTGTTTCAAGAGTGTACTCAGTCTGAGGCGACTATTTACTCAAGAGTAATGTGTGTGAAGATGTAGTATAGAAATACAAATGCAGAAATAATAAATGCTTGAAAAGAAATCTGCTTGAAAAGAAATCTAATTACAAATGACATAAATATAAAGACTACACTACAGCAACCTTGCTAGACATCGATTAGGGACGCAGTAGTAATAACTCTTTCCCCTAGAAATCGATGTGAGATGACCAAATCTGGGGACCTGGAATGATTAGCTCTGCCCTCTACAGTTTAGAGATCTCAAAGCAAGTGAAAACAACTCAAAGGAAATGAAATCTAAAACGCAAACTGGAAAGGAACAACAATCTAAAAGAAATGAACAGGAATTGAATAGCAGCGTAAAATAAACAGTGAATTAAATTCATAACCAAGCAAACTAGACTTCTACTCTTTAATCCTGTCGATAGCCACGCAACAATCAACTATCGTAATTCATAAACAAAAGGAACAACAACTGGAATTAGATACAGAAAAACAACATTTTATAACAATTGAATCATGAATCATGCTTCTTGTAAAGAATGGAATAACAATGACTATGTATTTGATCCAATTAGCAATAACTCAATAAATAAATGAACTTCACACAACAGAAATAAACCAATAGAAATACAAACAGCAGATCGCTCCACGAGGGCCGGGCCCTCAACCACCGGTGAAGCGTTGCTGTGCTTTACTCCAGCGCTTGAGAAATGGAACAACAATGAACTCTTTTATTAATCAGGCATTAATAATTTTTACAAACAGCTCACACTCTCTTAACAAGACCCGATGCACAATTCTGCAAATTACAATAAGAAAAGTCTCTCCATCGCCCCATACACAATACATGCTTCTCCTTTTATAATCAGAAGGTGGAGAAATTAAATAGCAAATAGGATCTCTAATAATAATATTGAATTTCTTCCAACCAATTGATCAACAATAAAATATATTTACATCCCTCTTTCAACAACAGCAAGTCGAATTTGGCTTTGTAGCTGAGATTTGGAGGACGGCCGCAACCACAGATCTGAGAAAATCGTGCTCAAAGAACCTTGTGTTTATCTCAGTACAAGCCGAATTTGGGCAAACCGTTCTTCAATAAAGTTAATTGGGTCCGTTCTGAACAAAACCCATGTTCCGGATTTTCCAGATTCGTCTTCATTTGCTCAGAATCTCAACCGCAAAACTGTCACTCCTTATTCCAGCGCATTTCTGAGTTGGCACTTTTAATGATCAAATCTTCAATCTGGAAATTATCATGGAGGCTAAAAATGGTGAATAATGTTATAATCAACTTATTAAAACTATCATTGATAAAATAATTCATAATCATCAATTTATTAGAAATAAAGGAGAATAAATAACATTCATTCATAGAAGCATAAATCATCATAAAATGGATTTATATAATAAATTATAATAAATGACATGATGAAGAATAGTAGAAATGGGTGGAATAAGTGTTCAAAAGTGATAATAATAATGGCATATTAACGGCCCAACAAATATGTATGCACAATTTGGGCATCTAATTAGAACAAAAGTCCTAGACAAGAAGTTGGCAGAGCAAGTCATGTGATTTGGTTTATCTCTACATGGAAAATATATTTTTGTCACAAATATAAAGAAGAACTAATAGACATGACAACTCATCTCATTTTCTCGACGTTTTTATTCACATTAAGTGGAGTTGATACAAAATGGCATGATCTTCATGCAATCATGCCAAGATTTCTATTTCCTCATGTCCCAAAACAAAAAAAGTGTAGATATGATAAAATTATATCTAACCTCCATTTAACATCTGTAACAAACCTGGAAAAAATATATAATACCACGATAATGGGACACGTATTCCAACCTCAATGGTGGGAAAAACATCCCAACGAGTGTTCATTTCGATTATTATGGATAAAGGAAATTGGAAATGGAAATGGAAAATGTTTTAAAAAGGCATGGGGAATTTATTGGCATTATATTAATGAAAATAATGGAAATTAGGAGAAAATGAAGCTGAAAGGTCACAGGTTGCATGTGAGGAGGAAATTTAAGGAAAATAATGGAAAATGAAGAAAATAGAGGCCTCATTAATAAAAAGGATTCTGAGGATCAGTTGGGAAGATTTTTCTCATGACTTTTGGTCAGTTATATGGTGAATCTCTATTTTATTCTCTCTCTCTCTCTCTCTCTCATACTCTTGAGTAGTTAGAGTATTCTTGGAGCACTCTTGGAGAGTGTTTCATACTTAGATATTTTAGGCAAGAAAGAAAATGAAAAGCAAGAAAACGCAAGAGGACATCGGTATCAATGGCTATAGCTGGATTGATTTATAGGTATTGAGTTTCATGTATGGTTTCATCCTTAGTTTTGGCATGCATGGTGTATGAATGTGGTTTCTTGGTCATGATCTACCATAGGCATGGAGGATTTCCTGGAATAACAGTGGATTTTCCCAGCCTTTCCATCTATTCGATAGCCATGGTATTGGGGGTTCATTTTCATTGTTTGTTTTCTAGTTGGTTCTCATTTTCCCTTTGTTGTGGGTTGGGTTATTAGCTCCTGGAAGACTTGCTTGGAAAAATGCTCTAGAAGCCCAACAATTTGTTTTGGGTTGAGTTAATAGTCCTAGAGGCCTTGGTTGAAAAAATTCTTTGGAAGCCCTAGGTGGGTTGAGTTACTAGTCCTGGCACCCCTCATTGGAAAAATGCTCTGGAAGCCCTGTAAAAATTTGGGTTGAGTTACTGGTCATGTATGCCTTGGTTGGAACAAACACTCTATAGCCTTGGAACAATTTCAGTATAGAATAATTCATGATGGTTATGATGTCCGACCGTGAGGTGGAATCACTCATTCAGGGTTGAGGAGGTTTGCTCTATGGAAGCCATGTATTGGTTTTTCTTGGTGTGTTTAATGAGATCAAACATTCATTCTTGGAATGTGGCACAAGGTTTATTTTTTGAAGTGATATTTGGCACGGGGGTGATTTTCCATTGGAACGTCGAAGTCTAATCTCCGATTGGTTTTTAAATTGACTAATGAGAAGCTCATTCCTTTGGTATTTTATGTATAAATGTATTCATTATTATGTGGATTGTATTTTTTTTGTATCCACTATATTTCTATTGTTATTATGCTAGTTATAAATGTATATTTTAACAATGATAATGCATGCCTCTCCCCATGTTTTTACTTGTAAATGAACGAACAATGTATATATGGTTAAATAGATGGTATTGCAGATAATGATGTAGGGGAACAATGCTTCTTAGTGAATCTCAGATAAGTGTGACACCCATATACTTTGTTTTATAGTTTATACCTATAGCTTTCATGTTTGTGACATGTTCGACGAAATTCATGTCATGGCTAGTAGGGGTCCAATTTATTTCTCTTCGATATTTTTGTAAATGTATATTTGTTTGGTCATTACAATTCTTCTATGAACTTGTCAGGAATTTTTGGGCAGAGAACTAGGTTTTCATCCTGAAAACATGGCTCAAATCCTAGGGAAACTCACATCCAGAGACCCATAGACCTTTTCTTGCATGCTTGCATGCGTCCATAGTCTCATAAGCTAATTGTCTGACTTAGACATAGGGACAAGATGCCTTAATAGTTAAGTTGGATCCTAGGGTTGTTATTGTTGATCTACAATGTCTGTGTGATGTGTTTCCGCTGATTTCACATCCTTAAGGTCACCTAGGAGGTTGAATCTCATCATAGTAGCATATTGTCGCATGTTTACCTTGGTTGGTCAGCTACTTGGATAGATCTGGGAGGAAGGTGTTACAAAGTAGTATTAGAGCATGGTTCAACCCTAAGACTAGATGTGTGGTGTGTGTGTCATACATTCAAGTTGATTTCATATGTGTCCCTTATGCTTAGAGTTCATGTCCTTGATGTGTTTGCATGGTGTTGATCATGGTTGTAGTGATGTCACCATATGAATCTTGATTTTGTTGTTGTCAGATGTGTCCTCATCAGTGTCTGGTTGTATATGTATTTTTTGTGCATACTAGTGTCTATATGTTTTTATGCATGAATTTTTATTATGAATGTTGTTATGAATAGGTTGATTGCATGGAATTAGGTCATAATGATGAAATTGGTATCTTATAATCTTAACATGTTGGCTAAGATAGAGAAGGAGATGAAGATCATTAAAGTGATGTTGCAACAATGCAATTTGGGGTACAATTTAGTTCTCTTACATATTTTTGTAAATTTATCACTGTTTGATCATTACAATTCATCTATGAACTTGTTAGGTCCCTATATTACTAGTATAGTCCCTTATTGTTGTTAGTGTAACTCCCTTATTGTTATTATTGTACCCTTGTAACTCCCATTTTATTATTATTGTGCCCTTAAATTATTATTTTTAGGTTGGCTAGGATTACATTATGGCTCACTAGGATTACATTATGGTCCCATGGACTCCTATATATAGAAAGGAGGTTTTGTAAATTGGATCATCCAAGATTTGTTCATTTTTGTAATGTATTGGAGGTTTCCCCCTTGAAGTGGCTTCTTTCTAAGGCGTTGATATCTCTTTTATTCTATTTTTGGAGCTAGTTACACAACATTTGGTATCAGAGGTTTGGATTCTAGGGTTTCTCTGCCCCAAACAGGTCATCATGGAATTTTCGCTATAATTTTTTTTCTACGAAGTTTCAGAAGCTGAAATTTTTACGGTGCGAAGCAGAAATCCTAAGGAAGACTACCTAAAAATTTCAGAGCTTGGTTCGCAATATTTTTGGAGATATGATCTGTGGAATGTAGGTCTTTTTTAAGGCTCCTAAACAGGTCATCATGGAATTGGCCCTATAACTTTTTTTCTACGAAGGTTCAGAATCTGAAATTCGTATGGTGTGAAACTTAAATCCTGAGGAAATTCGTCAAAAATTTTCAAATCTTGGTTCGCAATATTTTTGGAGATATGATCTGTGGAATGTAGTGCTTTTTCAGGCTCCTGAATTGCATCTCAAAGAGGTGATCGTGGGAAAAGTTCAATAAATCTCTCTCTCTGGGCATCGGATTGGAGTGTCGTAAAAAGTGGTCGCAAGTACATAGACTGTAGTTTCTTCCCTATCAATTTTAGAGACAAAATAGGAAACAGTGATACGTGGCAAGTCGTACAAGTTCGCTCTACTAAACCAGTCCATAATTAGGTCATTGTGAGAGATTGGACACAACTTTGTCTTGTTTAATCCAAATCAGGTCAGACCTGTGGCATTCAAAAGATAATTCAGAGGGCTACATCGGTACCAAAATTCAAATATTTAAGTGTTGCAATTACACAGATAATACAATTTCAATATCGAGCTCCTCAAAAGCAAGAAAAAGGTGTGTATTTTTTTCTGAATTGCATAAGTCTTGTTTAAAGAATAAATTTTAATTGATTCCAAGGGCATATTGTAGAATAGATATCAGTATTGGGTTCTAAAATATTCCCCATAAAAATAATTCAACACCCATTAAGCCTTCAGAAGGCTCTACTATGACTCACGAAGATGAAGAATTGCAACATGATCTATCAAAATTACAAGAGCAAGTGCAACAAATTTCACTCTCGCAAAGAGAAACAAAAAATGAAATGGAAGTTTTGAAGAAAGGTGTGGAAGCAAAGATGGATGGCATGGAAGCTGGCATGGAAGCTAAAATGGAAAACATGAAGAATGATCTAAAAACAGACATCGAAGGTTTGACAAAGTTGATACAAGAAATGTTTCCTAATGGTGAAAAGTTAGTAGAAGAACCTCATGATGAGAAAAAAATAAATGTTAATCATGACTTCATAGACTCTAATGTTGGCGGTAAGAAACACCATATTCCAAAAATGGATATGAGTAAGTTTGATGCAAAGCATCCTGTAACATGGATACTACAAATGGAGCAATACTTTGATCTCCATAATGTGCAAAACACACAAAAGGTAGGCATTGCAACTTTACATTTAGAACAAAACACATTTGTATGGTATCAATGGCTTTGCTCCCGTAAAAAAATTGTCACTTGGTCAATTTTTACGAAGGAAATGATAGCACATTATGAGGATACAAAGAGCAACACCTTCTTTAGCCAATTGATAAATCTCAAACAAAAGGGTTTAGTGGGGCAGCACATTGAGGACTTCCAAAATTGAATATAAGGGTAACTAATATTCCAGAGGAACACAGGATTGATCTCTTCTTAGGTACTCTAAAGGATAACATCCAACATGAAGTTCGTGTTTTGGAACCTGATTCATTGGAGAAGGCATTCAAGTTGGCAAGAAAAGTTGAATGTAAAATTATGGCGACAAGGAAGCCTACCACTCAATTCTATAAAGAAGGAAGTGTTGCTACGCCTAGATTTCCACAACCTACAAAGTTGACACCACAACAATTGGAAGAAAAAAGAGCAAAAGGGCTTTGCTACAGTTGTGATAGAAAATACACTAAAGGTCATAAGTGTGCTGAGAAGAAATTATTTTACATAGATTGTGAAGAGGAAGAATAAAATGAACAAGAAGAGGATATACACCAGAACCAACCCTAGAAGAGGAAGAAATGAATCAGACCATATCGTGTAATGCACTGGCAGGAATTACCACTCCTCAAACTCTCAAGATAGAAGGACAAATCAAGAAGAAAAAGGTAATAGTGTTGATTGATTCAGGTAGCACCCATAATTTTATTCATTGTAAGGTAGCCAAGGAATTAAATTGTTTTCTATACCCAGCACCAGAATGTCAAGTGATGGTTGCAAATGGAGGAACTATAAATTTCTCTGGAAAATTCCATAATATCAAGCTAACCATGGGGGAATATGTATTGACTAGTCTAATGCTTTCCATTCCTATGGGAGGTGCTGATGTTGTACTAGGAGTACAATGGTTACAATCTTTGGGGACGGTAGCTTTTAATTTTCAAGAACTTTTCTTGAAATTTTTTTCAGAAGGAAAGGAAGTCGAATTACGGGGTATTGAAGGGAATTCAGGAAGGATAATAAGCTCTAATGTCATGACAAAGCTTCTAAAGAAAGAACAACGAGGCGTAATTGCACAATTATGCTCACTAGAAGTTCCGACATCAAAATAATCTATTTTTGCAGATCTCCAACAAGTCTTGGACAATCATTCCAAGGTGTTTGAAACTCCCAAAGGACTCCCACCTATTCGTGATCATGATCATGCTATTCATTTGATTCCCGGAAGTGTTCCTCCAAACATCAGGCCTTATAGATATCCTTACTTCCAAAAGAGCGAAATTGAACGTATGATTGCAGAAATGTTAGAGGCGGGTATAATTCAACCTAGTCAAAGTTCTTTCTCTGCTCCTGTAGTATCGGTACACAAGAAGGATGGATCATGGCGAATGTGTCCGGATTATAGGGAGCTCAATAAGCTCACCATTAAAGACAAATTTCCCATTCCTGTGATTGATGAATTATTGGATGAATTACATGGAGAAATTTATTTTACCAAGTTGGATATTCGTTTAGGATGTCATCAAATAAGAATTAAGACTGAAGATATTCCGAAAACATCATTTCGAACTCATGAGGGTCATTATGAATTTTTGGTCATGCCTTTTGGCCTTACCAATGCACCTTCTACATTTCAAGGGTTGATGAATTCCATTTTCAAACCCTTCCTTAGAAAATTTGTGCTAGTATTTTTGATGATATACTAATCTACAACAGGTCTTGGAAGGATCATGTTGAACATGTTGACAGGGTGCTCAAACTATTGCAGGAGAAAAAATTATATGCAAAAAAATCCAAATGTTTCTTTGGAGTACAAGAGGTGGAATATCTGGGTCATATTATATCTCACGAGGGTGTTAAAGTAGACCCTAACAAAATTAAAGCCATTAAGGAATGGAAAGTCCCCATGACCATAAAGAAGTTGCGAGGATTTCTCGGGTTAACAGGGTATTATCGCAAGTTTGTTAAGAATTATGGGAGAATAGCATAACCTCTAACAACATTATTGAAAAAAGATGTATTTTCATGGACTCCTGAAGCAACTAAGGCCTTTGAACGTCTTAAAGAGGCAATGTGCCTAGCACTGGTCTTAGCTACGCCAGACATCACAAAAACCTTTATTGTGGAATGTGATGCCTCAGGAAATGAAATTGGTGCGGTTTTAATGCAGGAAGGAAGACCCATTTCTTTTGAAAGTCGTCCAATCAAAGGAAAGTATTTACATAAACCTATTTATGAGAAGTAAATGTTAGCAATACTGCATGCACTAAAGAAATGGTGAACTTACCTAATGGGAAGACACTTCAAGGTAAAAGCTGATCATGATAGTCTTAAACACTTTTGGGAACAAATACTATCGTCAGAAGAGAAGCAAAAACGGGTCACAAATATGTTGGGTTATGACTTTGAAATAATCTACAAAAAGGGAAAGCTTAACGTTGTTGCATATGCACTCTCAAGAAAGAATGAAGAGGTGGAAGCATTGCTTTCTGCCATTTCTATTATCCAACCAGATTGGATAACTGAAGCAAGATATAAATGGAAGAAGGACAAAGATGTATGGACACTCATTCAAAAGTTGCAGCAAGATCCTAGTACATCTGATACATTTAGTTGGAAAAATGATTCCTTATGGTACAAATATCGCTTATATATTTGTAAGAATTCCCAACTAAAACAAAAGATTCTTCTGGAATTGCACACTTCTCCTTTAGGAGGACACTCAAGATTTTTAAAAACATACCACAGGGTGAAGAAAGAATTTTTTTGGGATGGCCTTAAATCTGATATTCAAAAGTTTGTGGCGGAATGTTTGGTTTGCCAGCAGAATAAAGTGGAAACAATTAAGACCCCAGGACTTGTACAACCTTTATCCATTCCAAGTCAACGTTGGGAGGAGATTTCAATGGATTTTATCACAGGTTTACCTAAGTCCGAAGGAAAGAGTGTCATCATGGTGGTAGTTGATAGACTTACTAAGTATGCACACTTTTGTGCTTTATCTCATCCATTTAAAGCAAGTACAGTTGCTACTACATTTATGGACAGAATTCAAAAGCTACATGGAAGCCCAAGGGTTATTGTGAGCGACAGAGATCCCATTTTTACTGGAAATTTTTGGACGGAGTTATTTTCTTGTTTGAGTACTCAATTAGCTCATAGCTCATCTTATCATCCTCAATCTGATGGTCAAACTGAGATAGTAAATAAATGTTTGGAAGGATATCTTCGTTGTTTTGTATCTGATAAACAAACACAATTGGTCAAGTGGTTACCTCTCGCTGAATGGTGGTATAACACTTCCTTCCATACTGCAGCAAAAATGACCCCATTTATGGCACTTTATGGATATCATCCACCATCCATCACATCATCTTTAAGAGAAAATTCGAAGGTTCAAGCAGTGGAAGATCACATCGAGCATCAAGAAGAAGTTCTCCAACTCTTAAAGGATAACCTGAATTTGTTACAAAATCGAATGAAACAACAGACATATCAACATCGCAGCGAGAGAAGTTTTGATGTAGGAGATTGGGTATTTTTACGGCTACAACCATACAAACAAATGTCCCTCAAGCAAGCTAAGAAGGATAATAAACTATCACCAAAGTACTATGGTCCTTACAAGGTGTTGCAAAATATTGGTACTATGGCATACAAATTGGAGCTTCCTGCTTCTTCGCGAGTACATCCAGTTTTCCATGTTTCATGCTTAAAGAAGGTTATAGGTGAAAATCTTCCAGTTCAAACAATATTGCCAGAACTTAATGAGGAAGGAAAAATCATATTGGAACCTAAAGTGGTCATGGAAACAAGAACTCGACAGCTACGGAATCGATCAATTTCAGAGTATCTCATCAAGTGGAAGAACTTACCCACTGAAGATTCTACATGGGAGGATGAGAATTTTATACAGAAGCACCCATAGCTACTCAAGTGTTGAGGAAAACACTTTTTTGAAGGAGAGGGGCATGTTAGGTCCCTATATAACTAGTATAGTCCCTTATTGTTGTTAGTGTAACCCCCTTATTGTTATTATTGTACCCTTGTAACTCCCATTTTATTATTATTGTTCCCTTAAATTATTATTGTTAGGTCGGCTAGAATTACATTGTGGCCCACTAGGATTACATTATGGCCCCATGGACTCCTATATATAGAAAGGAGGTTTTGTAAATTGGATCATCCAAGATTTGTTCATTTATGTAATGTATTGGAGGTTGCCCCCTCAAAGTGGCTTATTTCTAAGCCGTTGATATCTCTTTTCTTCTATTTTTGGAGCTGGTTACACAACAGAAAGTTTCATGAATTTTTGGGCAGAGCACTGGGTTTTGGTCATGAAAACGTTCTCAGCTAAAAAAATTGAAATGGATCTGACAAGATCTGCAAAATTAGAATGCCAAAAAAAAAGAGAGAACACAAAGAAAATAAAACCACAAAGAACCTTGTTTTATTAAAATAGAGAATAACTGTAGAGGCTACATTGTGGTGGACAATCTGTCATTTTACAAAGTGAGGCTTGTTATTTATAGCCTTTTTTTGAGATAGAATACCTTAGGTGGATACCATGGGCCAATACCATGGGTAGATACCACTTACAATACCATGGGTAAATCCCATGTGTGGATGAATACCATGGGTGGATACATACCATGGGTCACTTACAATACCATGGGCGAGTAAATATCATGGGTGGATGAATACCATGGGTCGATGCCATTTACAATACCATCGGTAAATTCCATGGGTGGATAGATAACATGGGTATACGAATACCATGGGTTGTTGCCATTTTCCATTCGGATCATTCCTCCCTCCCTAAGAAGCAATGGTCCCCATTGCATGAAGTTCCCTCCTAAGAAGCCTTTGTTGAATATAAAGAGCCACTGAAGAGAATATTTTTGTGTAGTTAACCCATAACCGTGATGAACGAAGATCCGAGGATAGAGATACCCTGTAATTCTTGTGACCAACTCTGATATTAACAGTGTGCGGCCTAGAAAATGGACTTCGATGAAGTGTGGGTTTGTGGATGAACCAAAAGCATGAAAATTGAAGATCCAAGGATAGAGATACCTTTTAATGCTTGTGACCAACTCTGTGACTAACAGTGTCCGGCCTAGCAAATGGACTTCGATGAAAAATATTTTGTGCGGTTAACCCATAACCGTAATGCCGATTGTTGATGAAGTAGTAGGTGCCTACATAGCTTGGGGTGGGAGGGCATGTCTCCAAATAACCCAAACCAAATGTTGCTATGATGAAACTGATGAATGTGAAGCAGATGCCTACTAAAGCGGGGTGGGAGGGCATGTCTCAAAAAGGAACCCACTCCAAATGTTGCTCCAGATTTAAAATGAGCATAACTCGATCAATATAACTCAGAATATTTATTATAACCTATTTTTCGAAATAGAATGATCATTATTCATCTTCTCATGTGTTTTAAACCACTATCTAGAGATTCTAGACTCTCAAATTCGCGCTGGAACTGTCTCGTCGTCACAAAATTTCTGAAAAAATAGTTGATTTTAAATCAACGATAACTCCCACATACGGACTCAGATTCGACCGATTTTTTTTTTGAAGTTGGATGATTTTTCAATAGGAGCTCAGATATATATCCATTCTTCTGAAATGTTTTACTAAAAATTATGAAAAATGACAGGAGAGCCACCGTCTATGAATTGTCATCAGAAAAATTGCTTCAACATTGTTGATTTTGAATTAGCGATATCTCCCTCATTCGAACTCCAATTTGGCCGATTTTTTTTTTTTGAATTTGAGTATTTTTTCAAAAGGAATCCAGTTTTGGTCTCTTTTTTTTTTGTAAATTTTGCACCAAAAGTTTCAAATCTGATCTGAAAACTCGCCGCCCAAAAAAATTCATGGATTTTGCTAAAGATTTCTACAAAACATTGAAACTGAAATATGTTTCAAACCCTCATTCCCATGGAGACGTAACCTGAATCTGATACCACTGATCCAGATCTTGGGGGAAGGCCCCTAAGATTTAGAAATTGGAAATAGATCTCACAAGATCTGCAAAATTAGAATTCCAAAAAAAAGAGAGAACACAAAGAAATAAAACCACAAAGAAACTTGTTTTATTAAAACAGAGAATAATTGTAGTGGCTACATTGTGGTGGAAAATCTGTCCCTTTAAAAAGTGAGGTTTTTTATTTATAGCCTTTTTTTGAGATATAATACCATAGGTGGATAGCATGGACCAATACCATGGGTAGATACCACTTACAATACCATGGGTAAATCCCATGTGTGGATGAATACCATGGGTGGATACATACCATAGCTCACTTACAATACCATGGGCGAGTAAATATCATGGGTGGATGAATACCATGGGTTGATGCCATTTACAATACCATGGGTGGACGGATAAAATGGGTAGATGAATACCATGGGTTGATGCCATTTTCCATTCGGATCATTTAGTCCCTGGACATAATCTTGTGGGCTTATGCATGCATCTAGAGACCCATAGACATTAGCTTGGAGGCCTGAATGCGTCCAAAGTCTCAGAGGCTAATTAGTTAAGTGCGACCCAGGGGCAGGATGCCTAAATAGTTGGTTTCGCTCCTCTGGGTGTTATTGTTGATATACAATGTTTATGTGATGTGTTACTGTCGATTCCACTTACTTAAGGCCACCTAGGAGGTTGAATCTCATCATAGTAGCCTCTAGTCACATGTTTACCCTGGTTGGTCAGCTACTTGGGTAGATGTGGGAGGAGGGTGTTACAGAGTGGTATCAAAGCATGTTTCAACCCTTAGAATCGATGGGTGGTGTGTGGGTCATGCATTCAAGTTGGTTGCATATGTGTCCCTTATTCTTGTATTTCATGTGCTTGTTGTGTTTGCATGGTGTTGATCATGGTTGTAGTGATGTCACCATGTGAAGGTTGATGGTGTTGTTGTGGGATGTGTCCTCATGAGTGTATGGTTGTATATGCATTTGTTATGCATGCCATTGTCTATATGTTGTTATGCATGAATTTTCAATGTAAGGTTGTTGTGCATAAGGTCATTGTATGTAATTAGGTCATGATGACGATATTGGTATTTTATGATGTTAATGTGTTGGATAAGATAGAGAAGGAGATGAATACCATTAAAGTGATGTTGCAACATTGGAATTTGGGGTAAGATCAAATCATCATAAATTGTGTATGCTTGGAATGCAAGTATGCTATTCATGTTTGTTGTAAGCATTAGGGTTACTTATATGTTTGTCATTCTATTATTATTATTATGGTTACATATGTGATAAATTCTAGTTGATCAATGTATTCATATGCATTATGTTTATGTGTATGCCTTTCATTCTATTGAATTTATGGTTACATAGATGATATTTGTTAGTCAATTAGTGTGATCATATGTACATGGGTTGTTTAGTCATGTATGGTATTAAATTGATGATTATTTTATATGTTGTTGACATGTATGCTATATGTTAACTTGTGGTTGTTATATGTTAGTTAACCTAATGATTAGGGTTATTGTATTAATATATTGATGTTATATGTATAATGTTAATCTAGACTGAACTATGTTAAAGGTTATGATTACAATACTCATGCAGGATTTGACCTAATTATGATAGTGTGTTATACTAATCTAGACTGACTATGAATATGTGATTGTTATGCATGAATGACAGTTTTTTATGAGTTTATGATGTGAACATGTTAGCTATTTACTATAATGGATATCATGACCTTATTTAGGTTTGATTTGATGTGTTGTGAAGTCATATCGTGCTAATATTAATTGATCGTGCAAAAAATATAGCCTCCCATGAGATTCATTAAGTATGAGTTTGCTTATGTTGTATACTTGGTGCTTGAATGTTTGATTATGTCATTGATTTGGTGTTTGAGTGATTTGGTGTCTATTACGTCATCTAGTTGATTTATTTAACATGGTATGTTTGCAAGTTTTTTGAATGTTTTATTAATTACATAATATGAATATATGTGTTTGTAAGATTAGATGAAGGAATGGCCTTTTTTTGAGAAGGTTGCAGTTGTTGAACCCCATGATTACACTCTCCTTTACATTTTTCTCATCTCGTTTCACCTCTTTTCCATCAGTTCATAAACCCTAAATGTTAAGGTTTGCCTCAAGGATACATACAAATGGTTGACATATTGTATTTTCATGAATTTTTCTATTTTAATCAATTTTTGCAGATTATCCACAGAATGCAGCCTATTCTACAGCTGATTGTGTGTTCCGTAGCTACTCTTGTGGTTCAACATCTTACAGGTGTCAGTTTAAGGATTGGGCCACATGGGTGTTCTCAAAATTCCTCCTACATGGATTTCATCCTATTCTTATAGACTAGATCGACATATGGAGGTGTATAACCCTATGGCCAAAGCTATAAGTCAAAGACTATTTCCTACAGTAATTAGGACACCTGATTTACTTCGTAACAAATCATGAGTCCTAAAAGTCATAGTTTGATTATGATTCAAAGATACACCTCTAGATACTTTTCTTCATAGTTATTTATGAAATTTACCTATAAATAAAGGTTCTAAAGAACCAAGAAGAAGTAAATTTTCTGTAGCACAAGTTCACAATTATAGTGACATACTTTGTTTTCTCAAAATTTGTTTCAATAAAGAAGTTTAGTTCCGAGATGATGGTTTGATTACATTTTAGAAGAGCTAAGGAGTTAACCAACTTGGTAGCAGAGGGCCCCTGCTGCTAAAGGAGGTTTTTAATGCTTTCTAGTTAGATTTCTTCAATTCTGTTTAGTAATTTTTGTTCATGCTAAATTTTCAGTTTTCAATAGTTTAAATGAAAATGTGGAGATTTTCCTTCCGAAACATTTCAAGGAGACAAGACTTCTATATTCGGGATTGGAATAAAGATTGAAGTGCTGATAAACATGGTTGTTTAGTTTATTATATTTCCTTTTCAAATTTAGAATCTATCTGTCAATTATTGTGTCTAATCATTTATGAAAACCATTTTTCCCATATCTTAAATCTTACATTGAATATTTAAATATTTTATATGTGCAATGGTTGAATACATTTCATTTCTTGTCATTTGCTTGCTAAGAACTAAATGGGTAATTGATTTTTCCGAAGCCATGCTAAGAGGCCACGAGCTTCACAATTGGATGAGACTGATAATTTAATTAGTCATTTAGTTAGTTTTAGAATACATTTCATTTCTTGTCATTTTATTGCTAAGAAATAAAGGGTTAATTGATTTTTCTGAAGCCATATCAAGAGGCAACAAGCTTCACAATTGGATGAGACTGATAATTCAATTATTCACTTAGTTGGTTGTAGTTATAAGATCTTATCCCATTGCAACAAAAAAAACTTCTTAAAGATCATTCTAAAAGAAACGAACCTGAATATACTGAGCAAGGATAGTTAAATGATTAGATGTAATGCAATTCTTGAGTTATTTCATTTACAGAGTTGTTGTATTTCTTTAGCTTATACAGATGTAATGGTTTCTTAGAAACATTACCACAAAGAGGTCATTCTCTACATATTAGGTAAATGGAGTAACTAAAACATCTTAGGTTATTTTTAATAAGAATTTTCTACTTTCTGTCTTAGTACTCTAGCAACTAAGGTACAAACAGTTGATTTCATGTCATAGGGTTTTGACCTAATGATATAATTTTGAGACAACCTAAAGTATAATAGTTGACACAATCTCTTGCTTTCATTTTGTCTTCAATCTTAGTCTAGTCATAGATCCATGGATTAGGTTTAATCACTAATGAAGTACATGCTTTACCTTTTTGCTCAAAACTAAGTCCTATAACTATTCAACAAGCTTTCATTTTCTTTTATAGAAAATTAACTTAGTTTCATAACACTTCCTTTTCTTTCTTTTTAATTAGATTCATTTTAAATTTTCCAATAGCCTAGAATAGCACATTAAGGATTAAACGAAAAACCCCCAAAAACAATAAGAAAAACATAAACAACGAAGGGAAAGGTCACTTAGGCACATATAGTGTGCCACACTTCATCAGTTTACTAGCCCTAGTTGATAATTTATGTAAGCAATTTAGAAACACTAAATTGACTAAAAAACAGTAATGTATTATGTGTTGAGACAATTGATATGTACTTGAGTGAAATTCGGTGATATTTTTAGTATTATGACCTTGACTATTAGTTGATTATGCCATGGTAGTTAGTCTTCGTAGAGGTTTGTTTTAGTTAATAGATATGATTTATTGATATTTGGAAAATGTGATTGACACGTGTCAACATTTGCAGGAAAAACATGCTTGTTGTTAGCATGACAAGGTAATATTTTATGTGTTTATATAGCTAACATATGGGTGATATGACAGTACATAGTAGGCATTGATTGCAGCAAGGTAAATGGTAAAAGAAAGGAATTGGATAAGAATTCCTTTGGATATATTTGGAAACCCTATTTCCGAACAATGAGTTCTTTGTATACAAGAATTCTTCTTAACCTTGATTTTGTCTGATATTATACAAGTATTTTCTATAGTTATGAACATGTGTTTGATAGGTATATTAGTTGTTTTTAGTTATGGATGGATTCGTCAAGGAATTAGAGTCCATTGAGAGATGGGATATGTATGTGTTCATATATAAGGTATTGTGCCTGACATAACAAGGTAAGGTAACTGGTATGTTGTTATATTTATTATATGCTGACATATATGTGTTTATGGAATTATGATGCAAGGAATTCCATGGAAAAGGGATTTCCATGAAGTCTTGAAGAAGGCTAAGGTTAAGCTTTCCTTTGGAAGTGTTGGGAAGTTATGGGGATTAAGTCATGGTGTTTGTTTCTAGTCTTATTCTTTTGATATCTTGTGATTTGTTGTTCTTGACTTGCAGTCTTGATTGTGTCTAGTGCATGGTCATGCCACTTTGTTGTAGTGTCATATTTCTTTTGGTTTTCATGGTCTTATTATTGATTTTTTTCTTGTTCTTTCCTTTTATGTTTTGATAGTATTGGGGATTGGTTGGGAAAGAGGAAATTTAATGGAGCTCAGAGAAAGCTCTGTGGTATCCAACAAGTAATGTAAGAAACATATGAAGCTTAATAGATGAGTAAGCACAAAAAAATCTAAGAATATGACAGTCGGTTGGACTCGTTGGGTCCATTGTGGTAAATGGATGATGGCAGGACAAACATAAGAAAAGTAACATGAAAGGTAAACTGAATGGATCTAAGGTGTTAGATTCCTTGGCTATATTGGTAACTATGTTCTCAATGTTTTGCATGTTGTCCACAGATAAAGGAAGTTCTCTTATCCTAGACCTTATGATATCTCATAATTATGTTGTGATCATGATTATGATAATGCCTATATATATACATATGCATTCCATTGTCTAATGAGATAATTATTTTCTTATGTGGATGTTTATATATGCACATATGTATGTATGTATGTGTCATTGACTGACATGGTAATTAGGATTATTTTGCACTAGTGTGTGTGTGTGTGTGTGTGTGTGTGTATATATGTGTGTGTGTGTGTGTAGTTTCCTGACTATGTGGTCAAGGATCATGATGTTCCATGCCAATGTTTATATGTATATTTATGTACATTGTCATTTCTGGCAAGGTCATCATGGATAATGGGTTTTTAATTCTACATTTGTTTATATGTATATATCTATGTATTTGTATGACCAGATTATGATTGTTTTATGCTAAGGATTATATATATGTATGTATGCATGTATATATGTCACTTTATGACAATGTTTTCAAGGATCATTCTTGTGGAGGAATAATTTCTTATGTAGGTGAATGGCATGTTGAAGTTATTGGTATCATGAGGATTCAAGTGGGAAGAGTAACTCTGAAAAATCTACGAGGTCAGTATCATGTGGAAATTAATTGATATTATATGTTTGTAGGATCAACAAGGTGAAAGTAGTCTAATCAGCGAAATGCTAGGATAAGCATGGATAGTGGAAAGAAACTATAAGCAAGGTTGGTTGTGGGGTCAGTGTGTGTTCTATGGATGTGCAGTGCTATTGTTATGTATATGTTGTGCATGTTGCATATTCAGTGATTGTGCCTATGGTGATGCGTATATGTAACATATGTAGTATTGTGTAAATATGATGTTGTATGTTTATTGTATATATGGTGTTGTGTGTGTATTGCATACACAGTAAGGTATAGATAGTGCTATCTACATGTTGGATATGCGATGTTGAGTGCATATGGTGTTTTGTGCATGTTGGATATGCGGTGTTGTGTATGTACCATGTTATTTAGATGTTGTATATGCACTTATATGTACATATGGTGTTGTTTGTGTGTTGTACATATGGTGTTACATATGGTGTTGTGTGCATGTGGTGTTGTTTACATGTTGTGTCATGTAAATGCCATGCATAACGATTTTTGTACATGTAGTATTGTGTACACATTATACATGTGATGTGGTGTACATTTGGAATTTTGCACACATTGTGCAAGTGATTTCGTATATGTTATCACTTAGTAATTTATCACAGTTAAAGAAAGAACTCACCGAGGTAACCAAAAACCTACTTTTAAGCCTTAGGATATAGCCTTCCTAAGGCTTAGAGAGGGCTCTCTCTATAAGATATAACTTTGCTTTTATGTTTGATTATGGGCTAGTTAAATAGGGAAAATTGTTTTTGTTTTTTTTATTTGGTTTGGTGGGAAAATCACTTAATGAGATGGATAGAGATAGATATGTTTTTCCATTGGGAAAATGGAGTCAATGTGTCAAGAAGATAGGTTAGTGTTGGAAATGTTGTCATTGATGGCAAAGGAGATGACAAAGGAGGAACACCTGAAACAACAACAAAGCAGCAGTGAGGTAGCAGAGACAAGCAATGAATTAGTGGGCTCAGAACTACATAGGCTGCATAGGACTGCAGAATAGAGGAGAAGAGAAAATTGATTGAAGATCTAGCAACTAGAAGGTTGTAAGCACTCCATTGTATAATGAAGATTTGTTTCAGCATTAACGTGCATATGTCAAGTTGAGTTCTGTGCGAATTTTGTCTTGAGAATCTGCTTGTATGTTCAGTAATGAGAATGTGTTCCTGATGAATCCTTGTGGCCAATACGAACCTCTATGACTGGGTTATGTGTGGATACACCGTTGAACCCTCAGTGGAACACAAATTGACTATGTGGAATGTAGGAGCCGTGTGAGCTCTGTGTAATTAGATTTATTGTGATTATGCGTGGGATTGGAATAAATTGATGTTACTGAAAGTCATTGATTATGCTTAGCCATACTTGTAGTTACCAGCATGGTAAATTGTAGTGGAAGATTGTGTTGAAAGGCTTCTCCTCTGTCTTTAGAAACCTGTATAGAAGTTTAATTAGATGCTCTGTGCTCTAGAACCAAGGCGATAATATGGTGTAATCACATAAACTCCTGAAGGCTCATAGTTATACACCTCTGTGTAATGGCACAATTCCCACTCTATGCTTCTGTGTAAGTATGGAAGGTCTAATGATGCCATGGTACTGATTAGTCTATGAGTCTCGGTGTTGACTGTATGATAGAACCCTTTTAAATAATAAAGGTGAAACCTTGTACGAGACTGGAACCCTGCGTAGAAGACCAGAACCGTGACCAGGTGAACAGTGAAGGCGGTTTCTGGGTTTCATCGCACTGCTTTTGTGGAGCAAGCGATTTTCCTCATTCATGAGCGATTCCATATAAATCTCGACACGTGGCATGGGGCGAAGTTGAAAAACCGCTTCCACAGCACGCCATCGCGCATTATCGACCGTGCATCTTCACCGTGCGATATCCAACAGATAGTGTGGAGCAAGGCAACGCATTCTCCGCCGTCGAATATGAAGGGTTTTTTAAACGCTGGGGCCCAGTACAACTTGAAACTATTGAATGTTAACTCTCTTGCAAGTTAAACACGTGATTTCTGTAGGATCAGAGGTTGAAATGGTGATGAATTATCCACCATTGGATCATGAATGAAGTCGCAAGGTCATAAACAAGGTATGGCGCACATATTTAACTAAGTCATCGCTTATATTTCTGGGCCCGAAGCCAAAGGTACGTTATAAGCAGTTCAATTGATTTAAAGCTCGAGATATATATTTAAAATTCCCAAGGTCCAAACATTCGAGTGAGCATTATATATTTAAGCGGGGAATGTAATATATTTTGATGTTTTTAAAGGTTTTAAGACCATGACCATATATATGTTGGGCGCTAAACAAAAGCCATAGTATATTAATAATCGAGAATATGCATACATGACGATATATATTTATATATTGTGCTAAAGTCCTAAGATTGGGTTTATTATAAGAGCCTGCAAGAACGAAAGAGCTAGAGACAGCGGCAGAAAAATAGTACAGGGAAAAAGAATGAATTGAAATTGTAATGTGAGTTTCAAACCATTATGTTTAAACTCATATATGAATAGAAAGTGTAGACAGGTAGACCGAGAACAGAGATGGTAATGAAAAAAACATCACCCAGATTCATATGTATTTGAGAATAAAACTTGAAAAGTAGTTATGTAGGTAGCTGATGCACACAAGTACAGTGAACATATAAATAAACATAGAGGTGAACCAAGATATATAGAATAGTCACTCAACAACAACAGAAGAGACAAATCCAGTAAAGCCAAGGTTCAGAAAAGGAGCTGAATGGTATTGAAATGTGTAACTGAAAATGTAAATATTTTTTTTGTTTATATTTTTTGTGATGCAAAGGCAGGTATTCTAAGGAAAAGACAAAATCCCACTGTAGCATGGAAATTTGTACATATTGTTATAATTTGAAAAATGATTTGGATAAAGGAATAAGAAGACAGAAGCCAAAGAGTCATGATTTTTCACTCCAAATTCTTTGTGAAATACAAACAGTCATGTGAGGAACTCTATAAATAATATCAACTGGATATGCATAACAGAAGTTAGAGAGAGTAAATATAGAGAAGGTAGAGTATAGAAGAGTGAGGCAGATAAGATTAAGAAAAGAAGATCAGTAAGAGAAGCTACAGAACAGAGATGATATCTGAGCTAAATCAAAAAACATTCAGTTTGATAAATTGAGGAATTTGGAGCTTCCCTATCAAGTTGCAACTTGATAGCTGTCACTTGTAGCTGACTGAGGTTGGAGCCTCCTGTAGGTTGATGCCTATAGAAAAACAGTGGTGAGAGGGAGTTGGAGCTTTCCTTTGCATCACAACAATAATAAGATGTGGTTTTCTCCCTTTATGGGTTTCCACTTACATCTGTTGTCTCTATGTGTGTTTCTTATGTGTTGATGTAATTCTTTCAATCTGCTTAAATGTTTGCTTCTCTCAACATAAGTATGGTGTCACATTAATTTAATATTGGCTGCAACATTTTAAGACTGTTCACATATTAAGCTGTAAATAAGTTTGGTGAAATTTTTTAAAAGGCTCATGTATGTATTAAACTGATTCACCCCCCCCCCTCTCAGTTTAATTAAAGATTCAACAATTGGTATCAGAGCGAGGTTCCTTTGTACCAGTCTAACAACTAAAGGAGATCCTAGGTTCCCAAGATGGCTAGTAAATAAGGATGCTCAACCAATAAAGCCCCTTTTTTCACTGGTGAAAATTATGCTTTCTGGAAAATCAGAATGAGGACATACATAATGTCTCTAGTAATAGAAGTATGGGCTGTTGTGGAATTAGGATATGCCCCAAAGGAAACTCACACAGAGAAAGAAACAAAACAAGATTTTGTGGCTAATGCAAAAGCCATGAATGCCATCTTGAATGGATTGTGTGAAGCAGAGTTTATTAAAGTAATGCACAAAGACATAGCCAAAGAAATGTGGGATACTCTGGAGAACATCCATGAGGGAGACAAGAAAGTAAAGACTACCAAACTTCAAGTCTATAGAGCCCAGTTTGAGAACTTAAAAATGAATGATGATGAAGACATTGCCAGTTTCTTCCCGAAAGTTGCAGAAATTGTTAACAATATGAAATCTCTAGGAGAAACCATGCTAGAAAGTATAATTGTGCAAAAGATTCTAAGATCTTTTCCATCCAGGTTTAATCCCAAGGTGTCTAAAATAGAAGAAACAGCTGATTGGGAGACCTTGACCATGAACCAGCTACTTGGAAATCTAATAGCTTATGAGGTGACGCTCCCACAGAAGAAGCCAAGCACGAGGGAGGCAGCCTTTAAAATAGAAAAGAAGAAAGAAGAAGAGGGAGACATATGCTCTTTCTCGGATGAAGAAGAGGTGAAATTTGTCAAGAAATTGGATAGAGGCTCAGGTAAATACAAAGGTAAACTTCCTTTCAAGTGCTTTAACTATGGAAGAGTTGGACACTATGCTACTAAGTGTCCTCACTAGAAATTAAGGAATCAGGCTCAAGAGTAAGAGAGAAATACATCAAAGAACTAGCAGAAAGGAAATAAGTTCAGTAGAAAATCCTTCTATGCTCAACAAGAGAGTAGTACATCTGAAGATACAGATGAACTCTCAAGTGAAGATGGAACCTCTAAATTTTTATTGATGGCTATAGAAGAACTTGAAGGTCTCCTGCTAGAAGATGAAGAAGAAGAAGGTGAAGTCGACCTTGAGGGGGAGCTAAGAAGTGCTCTGAAGGAGATTGATAGACTCAAGCTGAAATGCAGAAAACAAAAGGACATTCTCTTCAATTTTGTATGAGAAGAACAGAATTCAGAAGTCCTGATGCAGCTAAAGATAGAGCTTGAAGAAGCCAAGAAGATAGAGGACATGTTACTTAAGCAAATCAAAGAAAAAACTCAGGAACAAGAAAAGTTGGAAGAAGAAGTAGTATGTCTCAGGAATAATTTAGAAAATTCTCAAAGGAAATTGGTTATAAACTCTTCTCAAACAACAAGCTCTAGTAAGTTGAATGAAATTCTGGTTGCTGAAAGATCCCCTATGATAAAAACTGGAATAGGCTATGAAGGAGAATCAAGTAAAGGCAAAGAAAAGGTTAATAGAGAGATTATTTTTGTAAAATAAAAGAAGAATGATGAAGCAGCGCAAACAATTCCTACAAAAGAAGAAACCTGTAATAAGGAAGATAGAGATCATGTTGTGTAACCTGCTCCAAAAGGAGAAGAAAAGAGATATGAACGCCTTACAAATGAGCCACTTCGAGGGGGAAACCTCCAATACATTACATAAATGAAAAATTCTTCGATGATACAATTTACAAAACCTCCTTTCTATATATAGGAGTCCATGGGGCCATAATGTAATCCTAGTGGGCCACAATGTAATCCTAGGCGACCTAACAATAATAATTTAAGGGCACAATAATAACAAAATGGGGGTTACAAGGGTACAATAATAACAATAAGGGGGTTACACTAACAAAAATAAGGGACTATACTAGTAATATAGGAACCTAACATGCCCCTCTCCTTCAAAAAAGTGTTGTCCTCAACGCTTGAGTAGCTATGGGTGCTTCTGTATAAAATTCTCATCCTCCCATGTAGAATCTTCAGTGGGTAAGTTCTTCCACTTGATGAGATGCTCTAAAATTGATCGATTCCGTAGTTGTCGAGTTCTTGTTTCGATGACCGCTTCAGGTTCCAATATGATTTTTCCTTCCTCATCAAGTTCTAGCAATATTTTTTGAACTGGAATATTTTCACCTATAACCTTCTTTAAGCATGAAACATGGAAAACTGGATGTACTCATGAAGAAGAAGGAAGCTCCAATTTGTATGCCATAGTACCAATCTTTTTCAACACCTTGTAAGGACCATAGTAATTTGGCGATAATTTATTATCCTTCTTAGCTTGTTTCAGGGACATTTTTTTTTATGGTTGTAGCCGTAAAAATACCCAATATCCTACATTAAAACTTCTCTCGCTACGATGTTGATCTGCCTGTTGTTTCATTCGATTTTGTGCCAAATTCAGGTTATCCTTTAAGAGTTGGAGAACTTCTTACTGATGCTCGATGTGATCTTCCACATCTTGAACCTTCGAATTTTCCCTTAAATATGATGTGACGGATGGTGGATGATATCCATAAAGTGCCATAAATGGGTTCATTTTTGCTGCAGTATGGAAGGAAGTGTTATACCACCATTCAGCGAGAGGTAACCACTTGACCCATTGTGTTTGTTTATCAGATACAAAGCAACGAAGATATCCTTCCAAACATTTATTACTATCTCCGTTTGACCATCAGATTGAGGATGATAAGATGAGCTATGAGCTAATTGAGTACCCAAACAAGAAAATAACTTCGTCCAAAAATTTCGAGCAAAAATAGGATCTCTGTCGCTCACAATGACCCTTGGGATTCCATGTAGCTTTTGAATTCTATCCATAAATGTAGTAGCAACTGTACTTGTTTTAAATGGATGAGATAATTCACAAAAGTGTGCATACTTGGTAAGTCTATCAACTACCACCATGATGACACTCTTTGCTTTAGACTTAGGTAAACCTGTGATAAAATCCATTGAAATCTCCTCCCAACGTTGAATTGCAATGGATAAAGGTTGTAGAAGTCCCGGGGTCTTAATTGTTTCCACTTTATTCTGCCGGCAAACCAAACATTCCGCCACAAACTTTTGAATATCAGATTTAAGGCCATCCCAAAAAAAATCTTTCTTCACCCTGTGGTAAGTTCTTAAAAATCCTGAGTGTCCTCCTAAAGGAGAAGTGTGCAACTCCAGAAGAATCTTTTGTTTTAGTTGGGAATTCTTACAAAGATATGAGCGATCTTTGTACCATTACGAATCATTTTTCCAACTAAATGTATCAGATGTACTAGGATCTTGCTGCAACTTTTGAATGAGTGTCCATACATCTTTTTCCTTCTTCCATTCATCTCTTGCTTCCGTTATCCAATCTGGTTGGATAATAGAAATGCACAAAGCAATGCTTCCACCTCTTCATTCTTTCTTGAGAGTGCATCTGCAACAAAATTAAGCTTTCCTTTTTTGTAGATTATTTCAAAGTCATATCCTGAAGTGTTAAGAGCTCCCCTATATTAATAGTGTAGTCCCCTATTATGTTAGTCTAACCCCCCTTATTGTTATTAGTAACTGTGAATCCCATAATGTTATTATCAGAGGTTCTGTCATATTATTGTTAGGTCGGCTAGGATTACATTGTGGCCCCACTAGGATTATATTGTGGCCCCATGGACTCCTGTATATAGAAGGAGGTTTTGTTCATTTGTATCATCCAAGAATTGTTCATTTATGTAATGTATTGGAGGTTGCCCCCTCGAAGTGGCTTATTTCTAAGGCGTT
The DNA here is from genome assembly GCA_034641835.2 of Pinus albicaulis. Taxonomy (NCBI): domain Eukaryota; kingdom Viridiplantae; phylum Streptophyta; class Pinopsida; order Pinales; family Pinaceae; genus Pinus; species Pinus albicaulis. The sequence goes on from CM076571.1 coordinate 590,538,269, forward strand.
CATATCTCTTTTCTTCTATTTTTGGAGCTGGTTACACAACATTTGGTACCAGAGCTTGGGATTCTAGGGTTTTCGCAACCCAAATTAGGTTTACCTGACCCTACTATAAATTTTTTCTACTACTTGTAAGCTGAAATTTCTAATGTGCTAAGCTGAAATGCTAAGGAAATAAACGTTTTAAACAAGGTTCGGTAGTCTGAAATTCATATGGTGCGAAGCTGAAATCTTGAGGAAATTCTTCAAAAAATTTCAGAACTTGGTTCGCAATATTTTTGGAGATATGATCTGTGGAAGGTAGTGCTTTTTCAGGCTCCTGAATTTCATCTCAAAGAGGTGATCGTGGGCAAAGTTCAATAACTCTCTCTCTGGGAATTGGATTGGAGTGCCGTAAAAAGTGGTCACAAGTACATAGAATTTAGTTTTTTGGCTATCAATTTCAGAGACAAAGGACGAAACAGTGACACGTGGCAATTCCTACAAGTTCGCTCTACTGAACCACCCGTAATTATGTCATTGTAGGATTGGAGGCTGTCCTAGACTTGGAGAATCCAAATTAGATCAGACCTGTGGCATTTGAAAGAAGCTTCAGAGGGCTACTACAGGGTTGAATTTCAGATATTGAAGATTTTCAATTACAGAGATAATTCAATTTCAATATCGAGCTCCTTAAAGCAAGTAAAAGGTGTGTATTGTTTTTCCCGAGTTGCATAAATCTTGTTTGAAAAATCAGTTTGAAGTGATTCCAAGGGCCTATTGAGCATATATTTTAGTATTGCATTCTGAAATGCCTCCTAAAAAGAATTCAACACCCATTAAGACCTCAGAAATATATACTATGACTACGAAGAGGAAGAACTATGATGACACCAAAACGATGCAATATGAACAAGTTTTTATCTTACGAAGAGAGAAATTGAAGATGAAATGATGGCTTAAAGCAGAAATGGATAATTTGGATGGTTTGAAGGATAAAATAAAATCTACTATGGATGATAAAGTAGTGGAATATCACATCAAGCATCAGCAACAAGTTCTCCAACTCTCAAAGGATAACCTAACTTTGGTGCAAAAACTAATGAAACAACCGGAAGATCAACATCACATCGAAAGAAGTTCTGAAGGAGTCACAGAAACAAGAATGCAACAAGTACAATCAATTTCAGATTATCTCAGCAAGTGGAAGAACTTTCCTGTAGAAGATTCCACATGGGAGGATGAGAATTTTATACAAAAGCATCAAGAAATAATCAAGCATTGAGGACAACACTTGTTTGAAGGAGAGGGGCATGTTAAGCCCCTATATTAATAGGGCAATCCCTTATTATGTTAGTCTAACCCCACTTATTGTTATTGTTGTACCCCTGTAACCCCCATATTGTTATTATTGTTCTCTTACATTATTATTGTTAGGTCGGCTAGGATTACATTGTGGCCCACTAGGATTACATTGTGGCCCCATGGACTCCTATATATAGAAGGAGGTTTTGTTCATTTGTATCATCCAAGAATTGTTCATTTATGTAATGTATTGGAGGTTGCCCCCTCGAAGTGGCTTATTTCTAAGGCATTGATATCTCTTTTCTTCTATTTTTGGAGCTGGTTACACAACATTCCAACATCTTTGTGACCCATTTTTGTCGTTTCTTTTTCCGAAGATAGTTACATTCTCCGAAGATAGTCTTTGCTCCAAAAAGCATTTAAGACTATCATGATTATTTTTACCTGAAGTGTCTCCTACTAGGTACTCTCTTCTCCATTTCTTTAGTGCATGCATTATTGCTAACATTTCTCTTCCCTCACAGGTCATGTAACATTTTGATTGGACGGACTTCTCAAAAGCAATGGGTCTTCCTTCTTGCATTAAAACAAAACCAATTCCATTTCCTGAGGCATCACATTCCACAATAAAGGTTTTTGTGAAGTCTGGCGTAGCTAAGATTGGTGCTAGGCACATTACGTCTTTAAGATGTTCAAAGGCCTTAGTTTTTTCAGGAGTCCATGAAACTACATATTTCTTCAATAATGTCGTTAGAGGTGCTGCTATTCTCCCATAATTCTTAACAAACTTGTGATAATACCCTGTTAACTCGAGGAATCCTCACAAATTCTTTATGGTTGTGGGGAATTTCCATTCCTTAATGGATTTAATTTTGTTAGGATCTACTTTAACACCCTCGTGAGATACAATATGACCCGGATATTCCACCTCTTGTACTCCAAAGAAAAATTTGGATGTGTTTGCATATAATTGTTTCTCGTGCAATAGTTTGAACACCCTCTCAACATGTTCAACATGATCCTTCCAAGACCTTCTAGATTAGTATGCAATCAAAAATATTGAATAAATTTTCTAAGGAAGGGTTTGAAAATGGAATTCATCAACCCCCGAAATGTAGAAGGTGCATTGGTAAGGCCAAAAGGCATGACCAAAAATTCATAATGACCCTCGTGAGTTTGGAACGTTGTTTTCGGAATATCTTCAGTCTTCCTTCTAATTTTATGATATCCTGAACAAAGATCCAACTTGGTAAATAATTTGCTCGATGTAATTCATCCAATAATTCATCAATCATAGGAATGGTAAATTTATATTTAATGGTGAGCTTATTGAGCTCCCTATAATATGGACACATGTGCCATGATCCATCCTTATTGTGTACCAATACTACAGTATCAAAAAAAGAACTTTGACTAGGTTGAATTATACCAACCTCTAACATTTATGCAATCATACGTTCAATTTCGCTCTTTGGAAGTAAGGATATCTATAAGCCCCATGTTTGGAGGAACACTTCCTAGAATAAAATGAATAACATGATCATGATCACGAATAGGTGGGAGTCCTTTGGGAGTTTCAAACACCTTGGAATGATTGTCCAAGACGTTTTGGAGATATGCAAAATAGATGATTTTGATGTTGGAACTTCTAGTGAGCATAATTGTGCAATTACGCCTTGTTTTTATTTCTTTAGAAGCTTTTTCAAGACATTAGAGCTTATTATTTTCCCAGCGTCCATGCAATACCCCGTATTTTGACTTCCTTTCCTTCTCAAAAAAATTCAAGAATAGTTTTTGAAAATTAAAAGCATCATCTCCCAAAGATTGTAACCATCAGACTCCAGACAACATCAAGACTCCCACATGAATGGAAATAATTGACCAGTCAATACATATTCCACCATGGTTAGCTTGATATTATGGCATGTTCCAGAGAAATTTATAGTTCCTCCATTTGCAACCATCACTTGACATTTTGGTGCTAGGTACAGGAAACAATTCAATTCCTTGGCTACCTTACAATGAATAAAATTATGGATACTACCCGAATCAATCAACATTATTACCTTTTTCTTCTTGATATGTCCTTCTATATTAATAGTTTGAGGAGTGGTAATTCCTACCAATGCATTACATGATATTGTCAGACTCATTTCTTTTTCTTCTAGGGTTTCTTCCTGGTGTATATCCTCTTCTTGTTCATTTTCTTCTTTCCTCAATCTATGTGGAAACACTTTCAATACACGATGACCTTTTTTATCGTATTTTAACAATCGTAGCAAAGCCCTTTGAACTGTCTCATATTGATATCATGACTTATGCAATTCTAAAAAAATACACACCTTTTTCTTGCTTTTGAGGAGCTCGATATTAAATTGATTATCTCTCAGATTGTGTATCCAATATTTTAATTTCAGTATCAATGTAGCCCTCTAAATTATCTTTCGAATGCCACAGGTCTGACCTGATTTGGATTCTCCAAGACAAAGTTGTGTCCAATCTCCCACAATGACCTAATTCTGGACTGGTTCAGTAGAGCGAACTTGTACGAATTTCCACGTGTCATTGTTTCATCCTTTGTCTCTTAAATTGATAGCCAAGAAACTAAAGTCCATGTACTTGTGACCAATTTTTACGGCACTCCAATCCGATGCCCAGAGAGAGAGTTATTGAACTTTTCCCACGATCACCTCTTTGAGATGAAATTCAGGAGCCTGAAAAAGAACTACCTTCCACAGATCATATCTCCAAAAATATTGCGAACCAAGCTCTGAAATTTTTTGACGAATTTCCTCAGGATTTCAGCTTCGCACCATATGAATTTCAGATTCTGAACCTTCGTAGAAAACAATTTATAGCGAAAATGCCACGATGACCTGTTTAGGAGCTTGAAAACAGACCTAACTTCCACAGATGATATCTCCGAAAATATTGCGAACCAAGCTCTGAAATTTTTAGACAAGCTTCCTCAGGATTTCGGCTTCGCACCCTAAAAATTTCAGCTTCTGAAACTTCGTAGAAAAAAAATTATAGCGAAAATACCACGATGACCTGTTTGGAGCAGCGAAACCCTAGAATCCAAAGCTCTGATACCAAATGTTGTGTAACCAGCTCCAAAAATAGAAGAAAAGAGATATCAATGCCTTAGAAATAAGCCACTTCGAAGGGGAAACCTCCAATACATTACATAAATGAACAATTCTTGGATGATACAATTTACAAAACCTCCTTTCTATATATAGGAGTCCATGGGGCCATAATGTAATCCTAGTGGGCCACAATGTAATCCTAGCCGACCTAACAATAATAATTTAAGGGCACAATAATAACAAAATGGGGGTTACAAGGGTACAATAATAACAAAATGGGGGTTACAAGGGTACAATAATAACAATAAGGGGGTTACACTAACAAAAATAAGGGACTATACTAGTAATATAGGGACCTAACATATCATAAGAAACCATTAGTACCAAAGAATGTAATAAATACTAAGACCCCTGAGTATGTAAAATTTGGAAACCATCAAAGGAGATTCTTCCCTCCTATGAAGAATGCCTTCTGTTGTGCTTGCCACAAGCTGGGACACATTGCTGCATATAGTCATGCAAGGAGTAATTCAAACCAGCAAAAGATGCAAACATTGAAGAGACTGCCTAAATCAAACAAATGGAAGAGACAACCTTACATAAGGTATGCAATTAGTTTCTATGGTTACTGTTTTTATTGTAAGGAATTTGGCCATAAAATCATTGAGTGTAGAAAGTATGGACAAATATTGATGTTTAACACCTCAAGGAGGTTTATGAATCAAAGAAATTATGTTCATACTCATAATTCTACAAAAATTATGATCAAATGTTGTGTGTGCAATCAAGTTGGACATATACCTTCCAAATGTCCTCTAAGAAGATGTAATTCATCACCTCACAAAAGATACCAATCAAAAGGGTGCCTCCAGTGGATAAAGAAGGTGAATAAATGTGACTTGGCTCTGACTGCTCAAGACCTGAAAAGCCAGTGGTATTTGGATAGTGGCTGCTCAAAACACATGACTGGAGACAGAAGAAATTTTATAACTCTTGATGAAAAGAAATCTGGCAATGTTACTTTTGGCAATGATAAATCAGGTAAGATCAAGGGAAAAGGCTCAATAATCATAGACAATGACAGAGGAAAGGCCCAAGATGTACTATTTGTATATGGGTTGAAAGCAAATTTACTAAGTGTCAGGCAGATGTGTGACAAAGGATGTGAAGTTATTTTTAGAGCACAAGATTGTGAAGTTAGATCAAGCACCACAGGTAAGACTCTGCTCAAAGGAGTTTGAACAGAGAGTAATGTCTACATTGTAAAAGAGGAAGATGAAGCATGTCATCTTAGCAAACTAGAAGAGTCATGGTTATGGCATAAAAGGTTGGGACATCTCAGATTCGATCACATCGTCAGACTAAGCAAGAAAAAAGCTGTCAGAGACATGCCAGAAATAAAGAGGCCTTCTAATACCATATGCAAATCATGTCAATTAGGTAAACAGACTCGCACATTCTTCAAGGCGAAAGATGAGTTATCAACAAGAAGACCTCTACAGCTTGTGCATATGGATCTATGTGGACCTGCAAGAACTAAAACTCCAAGTGGAGAATCCTAGTTCATGCTGATAATAGATGATTTCTCCAAAATTACATGGGTTGCATTCCTCAAGAATAAATCAGAAGCTCTAGAAAAATTTAAGATCTTCAAAGCATTAGCAGAAAATCAAACAAGATGCAAGCTGAAATGCATCAGATCAGACAGAGGAGTTGAATTCATAGATTATGACTTTGGTGACCTATGCAATGAACATGGGATAAAGCAACAATTTACTATTGTAGGAACACCTCAGCAAAATGGAGTAGCAGAGAGACAAAACAGGTCTGTACAGCAAATAGCCAGAGCCATGATGCATGAAAGTAATATTGCTCAGACCTTCTGGGCAGAAGCAGTACACACAACGGTGCATATCCTTAATAAAGCTCATTTAAGTCCAAATAGTGACAAGAATCCCTATGAACTATGGCATGGAAAACCAACTTCAATCAAACATTTTAGAATCTTTGGAAGCAAGTGTTACATAAAGAATAATGATGAAAATATTGGGAAATTTGATGCAAGAGCAGATGAATGGATATTTCTAGGATATGCATCCAAAAGAAAAGGGTACAGGTGCTACAACAAAACTCTTTGAAAAATAGTAGAAAGAATTGATGTGAGATTTGATGAAGAACTTCCAAAAAATACAAGAGATACAGACTGCTGCAGTCCATCAGACAACCATGAAGAAGAGAACCAAGGGGATGAGGAAACAAGCAAGACAACAGAAGATACATAGCTGAGTTCTAAAGCTCCCTCAAGATATACTTAGAAAAACCATCCTAAAGATCAGATCATTGGATACAAGAGAGTAGGGGTCCAAACAAGAAGGTAGCTAACAAAAAAAACTGAAGAGGTATACATAGCCATGTTGTCACAAATAGAGCCAAAGAAATTTGAAGAAGCTAGCAAGGAAAAGTCTTGGGTAAATGCTATGAATGAAGAATTGGACCAAATTGAGAAAAAAAATACTTGGGAATTAGTTCCTAGACCCACTTAGAAAAATGTCATAGGCTCAAAATGGGTATTCAAAAATAAAATGAATGAGCAAGGACAAGTAATCAGGAATAAAGCCAGACTGGTCTGCAAAGGATACTCACAAACCAAAGGACTTGATTACGATGAAACATTTTCCCCTGTAGCCAGAATGGAAGCTATCAGAATGTTCCTAGCATTTGCATGCTACCAAAACTTCAAGGTATATCAAATGGATGTAAAATCTGCATTTCTGAATGGAGATCTAGAAGAAGAAGTCTACATGGAACAACCAGAAGGTTTCTCTTCAACAGACAAAGAAGACTATGTGTGCAGACTGAAGAAGGCCCTTTATGGACTGGAACATGATCCTTGTGCTTTATACTCAATACTGGATAAATATTTCCAAAAACAAGGCTTTAAGAGAGGTGGAGTAGATAGCAATCTATACATAAAAGCCCATGAAAATGAACTCTTGATTGTTGTAGTATATGTTGATGACATTATGTTTGGAAGCAACAGAGAAGAACTAGAAAAAGGGTTTGCTGAGGAGATGAAAACAGAGTTTGAGATGTCTATGATTGGAGAGCTCAGTTTCTACTTAGGACTTCAAATTCAGCAAAAGAACACAGGGACATTCATCTGACAGGAAAAATACTTGAAAGAAATGTTGAAAAAGTTCAAAATGGAGGACTGCAAACCTGTGTCAACTCCCATGATCATGGGATGTAAGATGTGTGTTGATGATGGGTCTGCTGATATAGATAAAAAACTCTATAGATCCATGATAGGAAGTCTGTTGTATTTGAATGCATCAAGACCAGGCATCATGCTAGCAGTAGGACTAGTGGCTAGATATCAAGCAACTCCTAAACAAAACCATCTTCTGGGAGTAGAAATAATATTAAGATATCTACAAGGAACAACACAATATGGACTTTGGTATCCTAAAGGAAAAAGCTTCACTTTGACAGCATACACAGATGTAGATTGGGCTAGCTGTGTAGATGATAGGAAAAGCACTAGTGGGGGTGCTTTCTATTTAGGAGAAAGTCTGGTGGCATGGTTAAGAAAAAAAAAAACCTCTATCTCTCTATCTATAGCCGAAGCAGAATATATAGCAGCAACAACATGTTGTACACAAGTCATGTGGATGAAGCAAACTCTCCAAGACATGAAGGTAAGCATTGATGAACCTATCTTAATCAAATGTGATAATACAAGTACTATAAGTATATCTAAAAATCCTGTGCTTCTCTCAAAAACTAAGCATATTCCAATCAAGTATCATTTTCTCCGAGAAAAAGTGGCTCAGAAGATAGTAAAGCTCAAGTATGTGCCAATAAAATAACAAACAACAGATATATTTACCAAAACTCTTGTTAGATAACCATTTGAATATTTCAGAGATAGACTAGGGGTAGTATCTGTAGATGCTACTCTATGATATAAAGAGAAAGCACAGTTTCAGGGGGAGAACAAAAAATAAAATATCATTCCAGGGGGGGATCAGCCAGCAAGGGAACATGAAACAGGTCCTCAGAATCAAAGGACTATGGAAAGAATACACCTAGCATAAAAGAGTTAAAGGAAAGGCTAAAGGGTCAGAATTTTAGATTTAATCCAAAGTTTGGAGCAGCAGCGTACAAAGTCAGAAGATCTTAGAGAGAGGAAATGCAGAAAGCAAACTAGGAAATGAGTAACCCTTTGCCATTGATGTCAAAGGGGAAGCAAAAGAAAAAAGGGGCTTCTATAAGGCAAACAGAGGAAGAGCTAGCAACAGAAGGAAGGGTCCTAAAAAGAAAACAAAAGAAGTATATTGCCATCAATGCCAAAGGGGGAGACTGTTGGAAATGTTGTCATTGATGGCAAAGGAGATGACAAAGGAGGAACACCTAAAATAGCAACAAAGTAGCACCGAGGTAGCAGAGACAAGCAGTGAATTAGTGGGCTCAGAACTACATAGGCTGCATACGACTGAAAAACAGAGGAGAAGGGCCAATCGATTGAAGACCTGGCCACTAGAAAGTTGTAAGCACTCCACTGTATAACGAAGATTTGTTTCAGCGTTAACGTGCATTTGTCAAGTTGAGTTCTGTGTGAATTTTTTCTTGAGAATATGCTTGTATGTTCAGTAATGAGAATGTGTTCCTGATGAATCCTTGTGACCAATACGAACCTTTGTGACTGGGTTATGTGTGGATATGCCGTTGAACCCTCAGTGGAACACAAATTGACTATGTGGAATGTAGGAGCCGTGTGAGCTCTGTGTAATTATATTTATTGTGATTCGGCGTGGGATTGGAATAAATTTATGTTACTGAAATTTATTGATTATGCTTAGCCATATCTGTAGTTACCAGCATGGTAAATTACGGTGGAAGATTGTGTTGAAAGGCTTCGCCTCTGTATTTAGAAGCCTGTATAGAAGTTTAACTCGATGCTCCATGCTCTAGAACCAAGGCGATAATATGGTGTAATTGCATAAACTCTTGAAGGCTCATAGTTATACACCTATGTGTAATGGCACAATTCCCGCTGTATGCTTCTGTGTAAGTATGGAAGGTGTAACAATGCCATGGTATTGATTAGTCTATGAGTCTCGGTGTTGACTGTATGATAGAACCCTTTTAAATAATAAAGGAGATACCTTGTATGAGACCGAAACCCTACATAAAAGAGCAGAACCATGACCGGGTGAACAGTGAAGGCGGTTTCCGGGTTTCATCGCACCTCTTTTGTGGAGGAAGCATTTTTCCCCATTCGCAAGCGATTCCATATAAATCTCGATACGTGGCATGGGGTGAAGTTGAAAAACCAATTCCACAGCGTGCCATCTTGCATTATCGACCATGCATCTTCACCGTGTGATATCCAGCGGATAGTGTGGAGCAAGGCAACACATTCTCCGCCGTCGGATATGAAGGGCCGTTTAAACGCTGGGGCCAAGTCCAACTCGCAACTATTGAATGTTAACTCTCGTGCAAGTTAAATGAGCAAAGTCCATAGGATTAGAGGTTGAAAGGGTGATGAATTATCCACCATTGGATCATGAGGGAAGTCGCGAGGTGATAAACAAGGTATGGCGCACATATTTAATTGAGCCATCACTTATATTTCTGGGCCTAGAGCCAAAGGTACGTTATAAGTGGTTCAATTGATTTAAAGCTCGAGATATATATTTAAAATTCCCAAGGTCCAAACATTCGAGTAAGCATTATATATTTAAGTTGGGAATGTAATATAGTTTGATGTTTTTAAAGGTTTTAAGACCGTGACCATATACATGTTGGGCGCTAAACAAAAGCCATAGTATATTAAAAATCGGGAATATGCATACATGAATATATATATTTATATACTGTGCTAAAGTCATAAGATTCGGTTTATTATAAGAGCCTGCAAGAACGAAAGAGCTAGAGACAGTGGCAGAAAAATAGTATAGGGAAAAAGAATGAATTGAAATTGTAATGTGAGCTCCAAAACATTATGTTTAAACTCATATATGAATAGAAAGTGTCGATAGGTAGCCCGAGAACAGAGATGGTAATGAACAAAACATCGCCCAGATTCATATGTATTTGAGAATAAAACCTGAAAAGCAGTTATGTAGGTAGCTGATGCACACAAGTATAGTGAAAAGATAAATAAACACAGAGGTGAACCAAGATATATAGAACAGTCACTCAACAATAGCAGAAGAGACAAATCCAGTCAAGCCAAGGTTCAGAAAAGGAGCTGAATGGTATTGAAATTTGTAACTGAAAATGTAAATATATATTTTTTTATATTGTTTGTGATGTAAAGGCAAGTATCCTAAGGAAAAGACAAAATCCCATTGTAGCATGGAAATTTGTACATATTGTTATATTTTTAAAAATGATTTGGATAAAGGAATAAGAAGACGGAAGCCAAAGAGTCATGACTGTTCACTCCAAATTCTTTTTGAAATACAAACAGTCACGTGAGGAACTCTATAAATAATATCAACTGGATATGCATAAGAAAAGTTAGAGAGAGTAAATATAGAGAAGGCAGAGTATAGAAGAGTGAGGTAGAGAATATTAAGAAAATAAGAGCCATAAGAGAAGCTACAGAACACAGTTGATATCTAAGCTAAATCAACAAACATTCAGTTTGATAAATTGAGGAAGTTGGAGCTTCCCTATCAAGTTGCAGCTTGATAGCTATCAGTTGTAGCTCACTGAGGTTGGAGCCTCCTGTAGGTTGGTGCCTACAGAAAAATAGTGGTGAGAGGGAGTTGGAGCTTGCCTTTGCATCACAACAATAATAAGATGTGGTTTTCTCCCTTTATGGGTTTCCACTTACATCTGTTGTCTCTATGTGTGTTTCTTATGTGTTGATGTAATTCTTTCAATCTGCTTAAATGTTTGCTGCTCTCAACATAAGTATGGTGTCACATTAATTTAATATTGGCTGCAACAGATTAAGATTTTTCACATATTAATCTGTAAATAAGTTTGGTGAGAATTTTTAAAAGGCTCATGTATGTATTAAACTGATTCACCCCGCCCCCCTCCCCCCCCGAAGTTTAATTAAAGATTCAATAGTCAGGATCAAGGTCTAAAGTCAAATATTTTCATGGCAAGATAGAAAATTTACTCAAGATATTTGAGGTTGATTTGTGAATTGGATTAATCGGGATAAATATCAATCAAGGATTCTTTTATCTGGATAAGGAGTGAGGAGAACAAAGGTCATTCGAAAGAGGGAGAAATTAAGGGTTCCCTACTCTGGAAATCAGCATAAAACATTAAAATGAAAACCAGTAAATAACATAGTGCTTTTAACAAATTATGATATATCCTTTCCTGATTTTACATTAAGCTTTATAACACATTTATGTATGAATGGAAAACATAAGAATATTTAACAAAAAATAGAAGAAAGTACTTCACTTGAGTAGCCCAACAGATGAATCATGAAACATGATGCTTTATTGATTTGATCCAACCTGCTGACTTGAAACTTAGCACAAAAACCCTTCAGGTATAGAAATATTGACTATAGAAATATTTAGCAACTTATTCCACACTAATACTTCAAATGATGAAGTATTTATACAAATTCTAAACTAAAATATCTTGAAAAAATATCAACATTGGTTTACAAATATATCAAACTGTTTTATTTAAATAGAACTTAATAAAAGGACACTCAAAACTAATGAGTCTATTTTGCACTATTTTTATGGCTTTATGGTGACAAAATAAGAGAAATTGGAATTTCATATGGACTCTTAGTTGATGATGAGGCTTCCAAGTCACTAACTATCTCCTTCCTTTGTGCATTTTGCTCCATAAATTCTGCAAAATTGGGGTCTAGTGATACCTTTGTATGTCTCCATCCGAAATAGATATCTAAAAAGTGAAAGAGGTTTTGTAGATAAATATGATACTGAGATATGCCTCTCTTAGTTTCAAAACATTCAATTCCAGCTTTTCACAATAGGCTCTGCAAAAATATGTGTAAAAAAAAAACATTGCACAGTCCAAACAATAGTCTGTGAAGATGTGGATGTATCTCTCATTCTGTAATACCTGTGCATAAATTGAGATAGGTTTTTCTAGCTTAGAATTTTAGGAACATAAACCTCCTCCATTTTTGCAAAATTAATCTTTTATTGGCCACAATAGTTTATGCAAAACTATGACTTAAATAGGAAATTTCTTCAAAAATGTCTCTTCATACTCCGTTTTCATCTTTTAGCCTTATTGTTCTTTTAATTGTTTTAACTTTTACTTAGGATAAACTTCATTTTTGCTGGTAAAAGTGTTTTCATCTCAGTTTAACCATTACTACCTCCGTGTTCCATTTTACTGTTTTACCTTGACTGTTCTATTTTCTTTTATTTGACTTTCACTCTGACTTTTATCTGGCACACTTTAACTCTGATACTCTTTGACTATTCTGTTTTCACTATCACTATGAATTATTATTTCATTTGTACCATTCATTGTAAAAATTTCATCATTCTTCTCTGCTACTGTATGAAATCTTCTTATTTTTAGGAAAACCATTCGAACTCATTTTCTTGTGAATTCTTGGAGTAAAACAGATCTTTAACTATTATTTAGATTGTTTTATCCAAATTCTCCATTTGCTAATAACCTGCAAAAAGAAAATTTGTTAATGAAATAGAGGTCTTCTAGGAGGGGTAATGGCTTTGATGATGGGAAAATACTGTGGAAAAGGTTTAAATAACAGCGGAGTTCCATTTTGTTGGCAATGGCTTTCAATAACTTAAAATACAGGGTTTTTTGAAACGATTTTTAGCCTTTCGCACAGTTGACAGGTTGTTTTGGTAGTTTATCGCATGACAGGATGGACAGATAAGTGTTTTATCAAATTGCAGGGCGGTTTTTATTGCAACGAGCAGGAATACCACTGGGTGGTATTCGTAAGGTCAAAAGGAGGTAAATGGTATTTGTTGAATCAATGTGATCCAAAAAAACTGCAATGCGTGGAGGAGAGATAAAGCGCTAAAAATACTTTTATCACAAGTTTTGATTTTGTTATCAATCGTGCTATCATATCTGTGATATGAGTTTATCACCGTTGGATCTGGTGAAAAGGAGCAAACTGTTGAGATTAAAGATGAAGCTACTAGGTCAAAAAGGCGTGGGGCTCGGGGTTCTTAATGGTGCTAGAAGGTTATTTATGTATTAAAATTTAACATTTCAATACATAGGCGGGGTGATACTTATATGCGGGTATTAATGTTTTAATGAACAAATGGGGTCGAGTGTATGCAAATAACACTATTGGGGGTAGTGGGACTAGTATTCATCACATGTGTAGAATAGAAATATAGATTATAATAAAAATTTGGGTTGGGAATTTGAAATTAGAAGTAGAATTAATATAATAAGGGCTAAGGGGTATATATGGGAATTAATACATTAAGTTCAATGTTAATATGAAATGTATTTGCGGAATGACCAAACACAGTAAGCATAGTGTAAAACATATGTTTTTTAAGCGAGATTTCATCATTGTGAGGTCCAACGTAACATTTAACACTTGGGAAAAAAATAATTTTTGTCGGATTTTTGGGTATCTTTGTATGAAAGGGGGTTTTACTTTTCCTATGTAAAAAATGTTTTTAAACTTTAGGAAAAGGGATTTTATTAGGGTAAACTAAATGATGAAGGGGAAGGGTTTTTAATGAGGTGAAATCCAATACCTTGGTGCCAGTTAGTCATTAAGCCGTGGGTCCGGTCCCACCAAAAGTTAGAGAAATGCTCTAAGCCTTTATGACTGAAGATTTTAGTGCTAGAGCACATTGTGGGGAGGGAAATTAGTAATATTCCAAATGATGTTTATCCATGCCTTGTGAAACTACTTTCTTCCTACCCATTATTTATTCTACCATTTTTTCCTTTATTTGCATGGGTGCATTTGAGCTTGCAAATCCCGATTCATTTTTCTTATAAAATAGGAAACTATCTAATTCTAACCTTATTTCATCCAAGGGCTCAAATTAAATTGTTGAGCTCCTTATTATTCTCTATTTTAACTATTGATCTGCCAAGTTTAGACTGTTTGGCTAGATATTTATTCTCTATCTAACAACATCAAATTTAAAGTATGAGAGATCAAGTTTAAGCTGTTTGACCCTCATGGATTGTGGCATTTAGGAAAAGCTGCACACAATCTTATTTTCAAAATTAAACTAAATTAGTGGCATTTAAACTTGCAACACTTTCATGATCTATTTTTGATGGGGTTCATATTTAATATTATTTTTTGATCTTTTTTTATTTTTTTCCTTTGATTGTTCCTTTAGGACATACCCTCTTTTCATTTTTTAATTTGGGAATACATTTGTAGAAACCAAAGGTATGTACAATATTTCAAGATTTTAATAGAGCCATTTCAAAATTATGAATCCTATATTTATAGGACCCTAACAGTATACATGTGACGTTGTGCACACGTTGTGTAGGTAGTGTTGTGTATAGGTCATACTGTGTACATGTTGTGCATATGGTACTACTATACATGTGGTTTTGTGTGCATTTCATACATGATGAGCTGCAGGCTTGTAGTACTATGTATGTTCATGCTGTAGTCATGGTATCATGACATGTGTATTTATTGTGTTGTACTTTGTATATGTATATGAAATGTATTATGTTGTGCACCAGGTGTAGGTGTATGTGTGGTATATCATTGTAGGCGTATGTATGTGTTGTATTATACAACAGGTTAGGTGCATCTGTGGTATGCTAGTGTAGGTGTACGCATTGAGTTGTATTGTACGCCGAGTGTAGGTGTATGCATTGAGTTGTATTGTACACCGGGTGTAGGTGTATGTGTCATATGTAAGTGTTGCTATATTTATTTTGTGGTGTTGTACGCCTTGTTTGGATCAATTTTTTATACACTATGTGTATGTGTACATAGTTGAAGAGAAGGAAATAGTGTTTTATGAGTGTGGCAACCGATATGGTGTGTGTCTAAGAGAATAAAGGGATTATTAAGGGACGATGAAGGATAACTATCAATATTTTATTCCAATTTTATCATGCATGTGATCTTCGATTCTGAATTATGACGGTTACATGTGTTTTACGATTATGGTTTATGATGATTGCATGTGATTCATGATTTTGACCTATGATGCTTGTGTTTTGAGAAAAAAAAATGTGATATGTTTATACATGATGATTTGATCAAACCACTAGTTTTTCTTGTTGTGACAGGAAGTAAAAAGAAGTGCAAGTGTACCTTATTGAAGATATATCAATAAGGTATGATGTGAATTTATTTCAATTTATTTTGAATATAATGGAAGTTATGTGCTTAGTACATGAGGTATGGAAATTCCTCATTCAGTGGTTGAAACTGATTGAAAACATTAACAACAACAATAAAAGGAATTGAAATAAGAAATAGTGTGTTGGTAAAGCACTTCAGAAGTAGGGCCATTGTGGGACACTCGTACACAATAGTGTCCACTAATTTCCATGAGCATGCTATGAATGGTATGATGGTTTGGAGGAAATTATATTCCTTAGTTATTTGACCTTCTCATGTGAGGATGTCTTATGGAGGGGTAGACTACTCTGGATGGATGCACCAAAGGAAATTGGAAGTTGTGTGACTACACAGAAGGGGGTGACGGGATTTCCCGAGGGACTATGTAGCAGTGAAGGGAAGGTCAAGATTTGGTTTGTTAATTAGCATTGCTAGATGGAATCATATTCATATTGGGAGTGTGCCCTGGAACAATTAGTTGGTAAGTGTTCACTGAGGGTAAAATAGTGTGAGATTGTAGTGCTAGACATTGGATGGGACTTTGACATTAGCAACGAGTTATGAACTTCCTGAGAAGGAGGTGAATCCTGGTATTAATTTGAGGGTAGAAGAGTTATCCTCTAGATTCCTTTGTTGCTGATGCATGAATCGTATCCTTCGATTTTTTGGTTGAGAAAATGTGTATACGGGTATATGTGTATATTACTATAAATATTGAATCGATATGGATTTATAAACCTCCATAAACAATACGATTATTTTCTAGTTGAAGAAAATGTGGTTTTTATTTTAAATACCATAATGAGTTATGTTATAAAGCTCCAGTAAATGGTATGTTTATCATGTTTTTCCCAATGTTCATTGTAAATACTACAATGATCTATGTTATAAAACTCTATAGGCAGTATGTTTTGTTTTTCTAGTTGTAGGTGTCATTGAACACCGAGGATAGTGTTCCCCGAAGGGGGAGGGTTCTATAATAGTCCTGGTTAAAAATCCATGTAAGAATATATAAGACCACGATGATGGGACATGTATTGCAAGCTTAATTGTGGGAGAAACATCCTAACAGGTGTTCATTTTGGTTTTTATGTCTAAAGGAAATTGGCAAAGGAAATGAATTTTTTTTTGGAAAGGAATGAGGCATTAATTGGAATTTTCTTTATAAAAATAATTGAAATTAGGAGAAAATGATGGTGAAAGGTGAGAGGTTACATGTGAGGAGGAAATTGAAGGAAAATAATGGAA
Source organism: Pinus albicaulis (assembly GCA_034641835.2). Taxonomy (NCBI): domain Eukaryota; kingdom Viridiplantae; phylum Streptophyta; class Pinopsida; order Pinales; family Pinaceae; genus Pinus; species Pinus albicaulis. The sequence goes on from CM076571.1 coordinate 590,555,186, forward strand.
GATTAAGAAAATATAGGCCTCATTAATAAAAGGGATTTTAAGGATCAATTGGGAATATTTTTCTCAAGAATTTTGGTCAGTTATATGGTGGAGCTCTCTTATCTTCTATCTCTCTCTCATACTCTTGAGTACTTGGAGTATTATTGGGGCACTCTTGGAGAGTTTGATATACTTGGATATTGGGGGACAAAAGGCAAAGGAAGAGAAGGAAAGCACACGAGGACATCAGGATCAACATGTACAGGTGGATTTATTTGCAGGTATCGAGTTTCATGTATGATTTAATTTTTAGTTTCAATATGCATGTTGTATGCATGTGATTTCTTGGTTATGATATGTCATTGACATAGAGGATTTATTTGATTTACAATGGATTTTCCTAGCCTTTCCATTGCATGGATAGTCATGGCGTTGTGGGTTTATTTTCATTTTTTTTCTAGTTGGTTCTCATGTTGATCTAGATTTATGCAGGAATGCAACAAAATACATATATAACCATAAATAAAAGCATGCAGCGGAAATAAAACTTCACTTCATTAATATCAAAGAACTGGAATTTGCTTACAGACATAATGGAAATAAACTAGCTAGGGCGCTAGTAGCTTATCTCTAAGAAGCGATGTGGTGGATACAGGCTTCTAAAATAAGTTACAATGAGGCTCAAGGGCCTATTTATTATTTAGAAGCAATAGAAAACCCTAAATGTCCAAAAACCTAACCCTAGGAGATGAAGCGCAAAAACTATGGGCCCCGTTTGGGTAAATTGGTGTTTCAACTTCCCGGGACATAACTTTGGCTTACTATCTTCGTTTGACGCACATGATACATCATTAGAAAGATCTATCCGAGGAATAAAAATATTGCCAAAAATATAAATGTAAGAATGGAATCATACTCGACGTAGGAATGATTCCCAAAAAAATTCGTTTAGGGCCTCAAAACAATTCTGGATGTTCAGGACCCGAAAAACTGCTAAAAATAGTAAGTTGTGCCAAAACTGAAAAAATGAAAGAGACAATGGTGGGGCCCAAAGTGGAATAGGTGAGTGGCCACCAATATCCACCTGGATCATTCCTCCTCCCTTAGGAAGCAATCGTCCCCATTGCATTGAGTTCCTCCATGATATGAGAAAACTTCTGCTGAATTTGGTCCCTAGTGAACCACTTGCCTTGGTGCTGGAGTTGGCCAGCTTTGAAAACCCGATACAGTTGGATCTTCTATTGGCGAGTGTTCTTGATTTTAATGTCCATGATATAATCTGTGGTGGCCTATTCCATGCAGTCTGGGTTTAACTCTTTTGGTGTGAGTTCTTCTCCAATGTCGGAAGTGTCCAGTAGAGGTGGGAGGTAGGGACGAAGGTGGTCTACATTAAATACTAGGTTCAGACCAAGGAATGGTAGAATACTAAGTTCGCAGGAATTGTTCCATACAACCTTGGTGATGGTGTACGGCCCATATCGAAGCAGGCGAAGCTTGTTGTGGGGTCCAGTGAGGCACTCCTTCTGTAAATGTAGCCACACTTTTTCACCCAGATGGAAGTTGTGTGGCACCCGATGTTGATCATGTCATTGCTTGTACTTAGCATTGGCTCTATCCAATATGTCATGAACCTGTTGGTGAATGTGCTGAATGCGCTCGATGAAGCTGTTTGCTTTGTGAGCTTTAGACTAGACATGAGCCAAATCGGCCTGAGTAGCCGCAAATGGCATGGCTACGTCAATGGGACATAGTGGCTGGAATCCCAAGCCCACCTGAAAGGGGTTGTGACCAGTTGAGTTGTACAGAGCTCGGTTATAACTATGTCTTACATAGGGGAGAATCTCATCCCATGTGCGTGGATGCTTTGAATTTTACATGCGCATAATGTGTACAATCATCCTATTGATGATCTTTGTTTGGCCATCAGTTTGGGGATGGAAAGCTATGGACTTGGTGAGCTTGGTCTCCAAAATTGACCAAAGGCTAAAGAAAAATGTGCTAAGGAATGTGATGTCGCAATCTGATATGATAGACTGTGGGATCCCAATATGCACCAACACTCATTCAAAGAAGAGTTTAGTAGTGGCTTTTGTTGTGATATTATTCTTGCAGGCTATCATAATGGCCATCTTCAAGAATCTGCCGACGACCATGAAAAAATAGTCATTTCCATGCTTAGTAGAAGGAAGGCCTGACATGTAATCCATGGATATGGATTCCTAAGGTTGACTAGGGGTAGGTAGTGGAGTATATATCCCTTGCTTCTTGATGGTTGGTTTGGTAATTGCGCAAGCAGTGTAGGATCTGATGTACTTCCCGACATCCTATCGAAGGTTCAGCCAATAGAAATATTTCTATAGTAATACCATTGTTTTCGAGACCCAAAAATTCCCAGCAACTTGATTGTAGTGTGTTTCCCATATCATCTTGAAACACTCGCTTGAAGGAACACAAAGGTGTCCCAGGTGACACAACAGTGCATATTGGAGGTGAAATTTTTGAACTTGCATACCCCCCAAGAGTACCTTGTATGTGTGTCTGAATTATAGATTGCTCTTATAGAGAAGTGGCCAATCGGAAGTCTCATGCCCACAAGAGTTGAGAATGGTGGTTATGGCCACAATCGATGGTCGGCTAAGGCAGTTTGCAACATTATTGGTGCTACCCTTCTTGTACTTGATGTTCAAATGAAATTATTGCAGATATGTGGACCACTTCTGGTGGCGATAATTCTGCAACTTTTCTTGTGTCTATATGAACTGTAGGGGTCGGTGGTCTGTGTGGATGATTGTATCCTTCCCAAAAATGTAATGCTTCCATTGGCGATAAGCTTGCATAATGGAATACATTTCTTTGTCATAACTGGGACACTTTCAAACTGTGTCAGACAATGTCTCACTATGATATGCCATTGGATGCCCCTGTTGAGTAAGAACTACCCCAATAGCATAGTTAGAGGCATCTCCCTCGATCTCAAATGGTTGTTGCACGTTTGGTAATATGAGCACTGGAGCAGAACAGAGGCAATGTTTCAATTCTACGAATGCCTTCTGTTGAGATTCCAACCAAAAGAATTTTTCTTTCGCTCCTCCCTTAGTGGCTTGAATCAAGGGCCAAGTGATATGAGAGAATATCAACACAAACCTGCGGTAGAAATTAGCAAGACCCAGAAAGCTGTGAAGCTTTTTTAGGGTGGTTGGGGCTGGCCAATCCCAAATTACTTGGATCTTGGCTAGATCCACATGCACCCCGCTTTCATCAATGATGTATCCCAGATATTGAACCTGGGTCATGCCAAAAGTGCACTTCTCCAAATTGGCACACAACTTGTGTTGTCGTAGTGTTTTGAGGACTTCTGGAATGTGGTGGAGGTGCTCTTCCCATGTCTGGCTGAAGATCAAAATGTCATCCAAGTACACCACTACAAATGAGTTGGTGAATGGATGCAAGATGTCATCCATCAACCTCTTGAAGGTTGCGGGAGCATTCATCAACCCAAAAGGCATGACGAGCCATTCAAAAAGGCACTCCTTGTCTTTCAAGGCAGTCTTCCACACATCAAAGGATTCGATTGGTACCTGGTGATACCCAGACTTCAAGTCGATCTTGCTGAAATATTTTTCCCCTTTGAGTTCATCCAGAAGGTCATCAATCCATGGGATTGGGTACCTATTCCAGATAGTGATCTTGTTCAGTGCCCGATAGTCAATACAGAGTCTCCAAATCCCATCCTTCCTCTGTACCAACATGATCAGGCTGCCACAGGGCGATGAACTTGACTGGATGTCACCTTTCTGTAGTAGCTTTTGAATATGCCTCTTGATTTCATTATTCTCCATAATAGAGCGCCTATAGATCGGTCCATTAGGTAGTGGCACAACTGGGGTCAGGTCAGTGGAGTGCTTGACCTGACAGTGCAGAGGCACCCCTGTGGGTGAGCTGAAGATGTCCCCACACTCCTCCACAACCTTGTCCATTTGTTGTTTTCATGCAGAGGAGCCATGTCTGGAGGTCGTGGCCACAATTTTCTTCTTGCCCTAGGGGCAGATCATCAGGAAATTTTTTTTCCTATTTTGGGAAATGAGCTTACTACATTTTTTTGCAATAACCAAGGAGATAGTGGGAGGTGGTGGTACCTCTAGTATCCTGTACAAATTATTTCCCAAAGTAACAATGACAGTGCGAGGTCAGGACTCATACACAGCATGTCTCTTCCACAAGTATCATTAGCCTAATAATACATCAGAAACATCAATAGGAGAAATTTCGCACAATACCTCATCTGTGAAGGGCTTGATGCTATAGGGAAGGCAGTATTGCTGGCTGACATGGAGATCTCGTCCTTAGTGAATCCACTCGATGGTGTATGGTTGTGGGTGCATTGTGGTCGGAAAGCCCAACTACTTCACGACATCTGCTAAAATGAGGTTCTTTTGGCTCCCATTGTCGACAATGAACTGTAGCACAGAACCCTTTACCCACATCTGGGAGTGGAAGAGCCGCTCTGCCTCCTCTGGATCTTATGTTTCCTCCTTCTAGATCTTCGCAGTGGCAACAATGGCATTGGGCTCCGCATCAATAATCTGCTTCCCTTTGTCATTCCATTTTCAGGTTCTAATTTAGAGTCGAAGCATGCATCTAATTTAGAAGCCCTCATCTCGACCACCAGTTACTGCTTGGCCCAACACTCACTTGTGTTGTGAGTGGAGCTCTTATGGAACTCACACCACTTTCCCCTGTCCTTCTTTGGCTTCACGGTGTTGTTCTCTGCTTGTGGATTTGGAAGGTTATCTTGGGCCGCCATGCCTTGGATTTTTCCTTTGTTATTCAGTTTGGGGGCACCTATCCCTTGCTTTTGATTCGTAAATCCAAAGTCTCGCTTCTTCTATTTGAATTTATGCTCAATCTTGGCATCATACCGGTATGTCATACCAAGCAAGGAGATGTCGAGGAACTCCATTTTCTCCTGAATGTATCTATGCAGACAACTGCGATACTTTAGCACCAAATGTTTCTCTTAATCTTTGATACCCAACTTTGTGCAAAGCGTATGGAATAGATTCGTCAGCTCATGAACATCCTGATCCCTTTGTTGCCATAACATGGTCCATTATCTGTACTTATCCTCATAGCTCTCCATGGGATAATATTGTTCCTTTATGGAATCTTAGAAATAATTCCAAGTGGGTATGACTGAGAATAGAGAGGGTTTTGTATCGTCCTTTTTCTCATAGTAGGTTTCCCACCAGTCCTTGACATGGGGGGTAGCTTTGAGGAATGCAAAAACAATCTTCTCTCGGTCAGAATCTACAGTCGATTCAACCATCTATCTACGGCATCGGCATCTATTTAACACTCAAATATGGGAATGTCAAATTTTACTTGTAGCTTTAAGGGAGTCGCGCCTCCAAAGTAGCTGCTGGATGCATATGCACTGCTGGTGGGCAGTCGTTGAAGGATATGGGCAAAGTTATCCATCATCACGTTCCCTTGTTTTTCGAGGGCCTCCTCAAGCAATTATAGGATCTCATACTTCCTCATCTTTCTTTTCGTCCCCCATGGTCATCCGTCAGGGTTTGCGAGGTTGATCTTGCAAAGGTTCCACTAGATCGAGCCCTAACTCCTTACACCCCAACCTCGTTGGGAACATGCAAAGAAGGATCGGGAAAAATCAGACCACTTTGTTACCACTGATATGGATTTATGCACAAAAGCAACAGAATACATATATAACCATAAATACAAATATGCAGCGAAAATAGCACTTAATTTCATTAATATCAAAGAACTGAAATTTTCTTACAGACAAAATGAAAATAAACTAGCTAGGGCCCTGGTAGCTTATCTCTGAGAAGAGATGTTGTGGTTACAGGCCTTTTAAATGAGTTACAATGAGGCTTGAGGGCCTATTTATTATTTATAAATAATGGAAAACCCTAAACATCCAAAAACCTAACACTAGGAGATGAAGCGCCAAAACTATGGGCCCCGTTTGGGTAAATTGGTGTTTCAACTTCCCAGCCACGTAACTTTGGGATACTATCTCCATTTGATGCACATGATACATCATTAGAAAGATTTATTTGAGGACTACAACTGTTGCCACAAATATCAATTTCAAAACGAAATCATATTCTCTGTAGGAATGATTCCCAAAAAATGTCGTTTAGGGCCTCAAAACGGCTCTGGAAGTTCAGGACCTGAAAAATTGCTAAAAAAAATAAGTTGTGCCGAAACTAAAAAACTGAAAGAGACAATGGTGGGGCCCCAAGTGGAATAGGCAGGTGGCCACCAATATCCACCTGGATCACATGTTCTCTTAGTTGTGGGTTGAGTTATTATTTCTTGGAGGAATCAGTTGGAAAAGCTCTCTAGAAGCCCGATGGACAATTCCAGGTTGGTTTACTAGTCATTGAAGCCTTGGTTAGACAAATGCTCTAGAAGCCCTAGGTGGGTTGAGTTACTAGTCCTAGAAGCTCTGGTTGGACAAACTCTTTGGAAGCCCAGTAAGAGTTGGGGTCTTGTTACTAGTCTTGGAAGCCGTAGTTGGAACAAACACTCTGGAGTCATGGAACGACTTGGGAAGAAATCCGTTATTTGTGTGATGTCCGACTATGAGGTGGAATCATTGGTTGAGTGTTGAGGCAGTTTGGCCTCTAGAATCCATGGATTAATTTTTATTTATATGTTTCAAGAGATCCCACATTCAGGCTTGGAATATGGCATGAGGGTGATTAGGTGAAGTGAGATTTGGCTCAACCAATCTATGGTCAGATGGAACGTGGAAGTCTCATCTCTTTTTGTTTTTTACATTCATTAATCATAATCTTATTCCTTTGGTATTTGATGTATAAATGTATTGGTTATTATGTGGATTCTATTGTTGTTGTATCCACTGTATTTCTATTATTATTATGTTAGTTATGAATATGTATTTTAGTAGTGATTATGTAAGTCTCTCCCCATGCTTTTACATGTAAATGAATACAAAATTTATCTATGGTCAAATAGATGGTATTGAAGCTAATGATGTAAGGAAGCAATGCTTCTTAGCGAATCTTAGATAACTATGAGACCCCTATGCTTTTTTATATTGTTTATACATGTAGCTTTCATTTTTGTGACATGTTTGAAGAAATGCTTGTCATGGCTAGCAGAGGTCTAGTTTAGTTCTCTTTTATATTTTTGTAAATGTATCGGTGTTTGGTCATTACAATTTATCTATGAACCTATCATGAAGTTTTGGGCAACGCACTAGGTTCTGGGCCTGAAAATGTTGGTCAAATATCGGGGGAGGAAAACACAACACTGAGGAGTTTAGTCAATGGATGCAATCTTGTGGGCTTATGCATGCATCCAGAGACCCATAGATGCTAGCTTGGATGCATGTGCATGCGTCTAGAGTCTCAATAGTTAATTAGCTTAGTCGAACCCAAGGAAATGATTCTGGAAGGATTGGGTTGGCTCTTAGGGGTGTTATTATTGATATAATCTGTCTATGTGGTGTTTCTATTGATTCCACTTCCTTAAGGTCACCTAGGAGGTTGAATCTCCACATAGTATCCTCTTCTCACATGTTTATCTTGGTTGGTCAGTTACTTGGGTAGATGTGGTAGGTGGATGTTATAATGTCATTATATATGCACCACAAATTAACAATATGTCATGAGGTTACCTTAGAGAAACACTTGTAGACAAAAAAATATTCATACAAGTACACACTCTGCCACATTACTTTCATAATTCTCTAAAGATCAAAATTTAGCTAATGAGAAATTGTCTAACAAAAATGCATTCTTCATAGGTATAAATGGAAGCATAGCAGATCCACTCACATCAATGGTTTCCTTTGGATAGAAAAGACACCTAATATGGAAATCCTTAACTGGGATGAAACATAAGTGGTTTATAATTCTAAACAATTATTCGATAAATACATATAATCTTGGAACCCTCACCATTCTACACTTTCAAACCAACCCATTACTCAAGAAAAATTAGAAAACCCGTGCTTATTTTCCACGCCTGATATTTCAGAACCACACCTTTTAATGATTATGTACTACTCATCAATTGCATTGAAGGACACAAAAACTGCACTAAAAACACATGCTTAAGAAATAATCCCCATTCGAATGTCGCTATAAAGCAGCTTGGGAATTACATCAAGAATCATCTTTGTTCATTGACTCAAATGGACAAAAGACATACAACCCTACTTAGAATGATCATCGACTCAATATCCATAACCCTACCATCATATCTATTTTGCGTGCAAATGTTGACTATCAAATAGTTCTCCCAATCCATGTCATTTAGAAATATATCGAAAAATATATATCCAAAGTAGAAAAAAAATGAAAGTTTCCACCACATGCTACGTAGAAGTGCACTCACTTCAGCTAATTTTGACCCAACAACATCCGCATTGCAAAACTTCCTTGTAGAAATTCTTGTTGATCGTGAAATTGGAGCAAATGAAACTTGTCATATGCTCCAAAAATTACCATTGACATTGTGTAGTGGATCCTTTTTTTCTTTAAATGGAAGCCAAAAAAATTATATGTGCCTTCCACAAAAGAACACTACTTCATGTCCATCACCACACTTCATATATACATACATCCAACGCTCATCTTCCTTAGAATACACATCATTTATAGAAATATCAATATCTTGGTCATTTGATCCTCGTCGAAAGACAAACAAATGGAAACTAAGACCTGAAAAAAAAATTGTTCATGTAATACCAAACTACTCCTCAATACCATCCACAATGACATCTTGATACGTTGACTTTTTTCGAGTTGAAATTATGATTTACAAACCATTTTATCATATTGCTCGAGATATAGGATATTCTGCTGAAGAATTCATCAAAAACTGGGAAACCTTTTTTCCTTTATACAAACCTTGGCATCAACACCACACACTATCCGATATTGAAAATATTTCAAAAAATAACTCAACTATGCATGAAACCCATCCTCTAGACACCATGGACCTAGATGAATGGGAATTACTCTCTGAGTTGCATCCTACAAACAAGCTCCTTGTAAACGACCTTGACATGCTTGGCCTTTGTGGCTTTGATGACAACCATAACTGGACTTATACCACTATCCCAATAGATCTACAAGAAATAATCTTAGAAGGATATTTTACCTGCTTTAAGAATGGATATACAAGGCACTACTGGAAATTGCATTAGACAAATGCTCATAAACCTTAGCAGCTCATGACCTTCACCAATCATGCTTCTCACCCCTCCACCTTCGTATAAAGGATATTATGCCCTTAGAAGGAAATGTTCTTGCAACATTCCAAGAATAACTTATGCATATTCCATACATAATAATCGATGAAAAGAGCTTCATTGGGCCAAAAATTCTGAGCCAGATTGGTGAAAATCTTCGACAGACATTTCCACTATGAAGAAACACTCCATTTAGTGGTTGTTCCATTATATTATTTGGTGATCTCCACTAGTTATCGTCTGGAAAAGGTATACCAATATATGCAGGCACAGGCCATGGAAGTGCAGTGTGGAATACATTCAACACACTCATCACATTAAACAAAATATTTCTTCAACAAGGAGACAAAATCCCTTAGGTTACTTTCAGAAACATCCTCTAGAATATTAAAAATGAAACTCCAAAAATTGACGAATATAATATCTTCATGTCATGAACAAACTCTGTCTTCTGAGAAGATAAAATACAGTATTTCCATGATTCCATGTGTCTATTTCAAACCAATGCTCAAACATTGGTCCATAATAATAAAAGGATAAGATATTTAAACAATCATGGCACAAGGTCCATCGCAAAAATGACAACACATATTTAAGCCTTTCCTCAGAAGACGAGCAAGTTGAGAGAATTTTCTTGCTATACAAAGGCCAAAAAGTAATGTTAAATTCCAAACTTTGGGTTTCAACCAGACCTGTTAATCGTCCCCTCGAGAAAATTATATCCATATTTTACAAAGAATCAACTGCACCTCCACAACTTCCAACATTTATTGTCGTAGATTCTCCCAAATACATAGGGCCTCCTTAGGATGAAATAAATCCAACTCACTTTCCTATTCGAGTAATAAAAAGAAATGGATGTACATAAATTCCACTAACGATGGCTTGGGCATTAACTGTACATAAATATTAGGGTATGATATTTCAAAAATCAATAATATACATTGGAAAAATTAAACATCAAGGTCTCACATTCACAAAAATTTAAAGAGTCCCTTATCTACAAGATCTTTGAATTTTCCCCGCATTCCTTTTCGATCATTACATGAAAATGAAAGACAACAAAAATATTTCTTGGAGAAAACATGCAGAAGAAATTATTCATTCAATGTCTCCTCCAGATGGCTTGCTCCATTCCATATGTTAATATCTCCAAAAGGTTTCTCATAATTAATAATTTCAATCTATTTTTATCGCATACATTTTCTATATATTAAAAATAGTCTAATTTACTAATTATTAATACATAGTTGCAGTTATTACATTCTTATTATATTTTTTAACTACTTGCTTCTAACATTATATATGTCCTGAAACGAGACATATGGAGTCATAGATATCACAACTATATAGTTACTAAAACGAAATACAGGTAACAATAATTAAATTACACAATATAAGAAAAAAAAATCTACCAAACATAACGCTTTACCATCTTCAACCATCTTTTAAAATTCTTACTAAAAATAAAATCTACTCATAAATGTATAATCCACATACTTGAACATGATAAAATGCGAAAAATATGAGTGGATTGGCAATCAAGAAATATGCATCTTCAATTATGCATAAATCTTCAATAGTGTTCAATATGCCATCATTCCCCCTGCATTTTCGACTAGAAGTATTCAAATTCTCATGATAAAGGTAAGTTCAATTTCATTCACTCCAATTTCATTATAACACAATTCACATACAAACTAATTATGTTAATTTCTATATTTGAAATAATAATAATTCTTCTATATATTCTGAACAAAATATTGTTTTGCAAATTTCTTATTACTTCTTCAACTTCTCGATGTCTTTGACAAGTTGTTATGCAAATTTAAACATGAAAATATAACCACCATTTTGTTCATGATTTAAAATTATCTTTTTTACCTCTTCCATTGTAATCTACTACTTGTAATTTTCTATTAAAACTTTAAAAATCATCTTCAAAGATCAAAGGCAATGTTTCATAGAAACATTATGCATTCTATAAATTTCATATAATAAATCATTTACCTTTATCTTCTACCTTTCCATGCAATCTTGTTTACTAATTTTATCTTCTATGATCATTTACAAGTCACGGTTCTTCTTCAATTTACACTTACGGAGTTTCCTTGGCAACAAGTAGTGCAATTGCTAGTTACATTGATATATGAAGAAATAGTATAACATTATTGATTAAATGGATTAAAATACATGAAAAAATTTAATCATAATTTATTTTTATTTTTAAATATAATTATTTATTTCACTTTTCATTTATATAATGAAGTTCTTTATTTGTTAAGGCAAACATATAGTTTATGGTATAAATTAGTTTAACAACACGTTGCTCGTAAAAATTAAGTCTATCTCATCTCCTTCCCCTAACTACGCAATCACAAAAATTATATTACAATTTCGACCAAGATATAATTATAAAATAAAAATAAAAATTATTTACACAATTTTAATTAATATTTTTAAATTTATTTAATTTTAATAAAATCTTATATTTATTTATATTAAAAACTATGTATTTCGTTTAAAACCATATTCAATAATATATAAATATAGTTTGATCTTTGAATTATTATCTAACAACTAAATAAACATCATAAATTTCATTAAGAGTATATAGTTATCTTTTTTCTATTCACATTCATTCACTCCACTCATATCAAGTCATATTATATTAATACGCACTAATTTGTAACAAATATATTGCACCAAATAGTGCTCAAAAGTAGCTCGTATCACTTTCGTTGTCTATTTCTCTATGCCAAAGTCCAATTTTCTATTTAAAATAAAATCGTTGTCCATGCTTTTCTCTACCGTTTGAACACACATATCAAATCAATGTGTGGTGAAGCGTTTTATATCTTATTCACGTACTTACAATTTTATCATCCTCAGCAATAGCCGATCACCAGCAGACTGCGAGTAAAGCATTTTGTCTCCCATTTGCATATAAGAAAAACGTGAAGTGTTTAATATTTTATTAGCGTACATGAAACTGCGACTAAAGCATCTTGTCTCCCACTTGCGTATAAGAAAAACGTGAATTGTTTTATATTTTATTAGCGTACATGAAAATAAACGTAGTCGACAAATTTTATCCTCCTTGGCAACACCCCTTCAGTCCAATTAAAGCAAGCAAGGCAAGATCACACATTTTTTCTAGTACGGAAATTGGAAGTCTTTTTCATAGTTATTTTTTTAACCCTAACGTACTCACTGAACGATGAGATATTACAGGTCCCAAATATTTGTCGTACGATAATTTGGAAAGAATGGAATGTCTCTCCCGGAACAAAAGCGATTGCACTGTCATCGATTACCTTAGAATATAAATGCTATGTGGCCGTGATGATGCGGGACATCGCCCCCCGCCTCTCTGGGGGCTATCATTCCCTATATGAACGATTAATTTATAAACTATCACGTACAAATGAGAGTAATTATATGCATTGCAGAAGGATAGATTAGATTGGACAGGCAACCGAGCCTTTATGTGGCTCTATCTCAAACTATCAACAACAATCACAATTAGTTGAAGAGCGAACTGGCTAACAGTAGTGACTACGGAATCTGTATTTTCACTCTTGAGATTTTAGTTACTGATTTGGAAAGTAAGTTTATCAATACCTACAAATTTTGATGTAACAGCAAACCCTTGCATGGTATCCTCGACCCCAAGTTCTCGAGCTACATTATACATTCCAAGGGATAATAGGGATAGAATACTCATCTATGCTCTACATATCATACGATTGTTGCGCCGCCAAAGTGAATAATGTGGAGTGATAAATTTTACAGTAGCTCAACGTACTTTTGCATTGACACCAACTCTGGTCTGCCCTGCGACCTATTGCATACATGGGTGTCCGTCACATCCAGGCTAATGATTTACGCCATAGATACAATTCTGATTTGAGTTTGATACCATACCATAAAAATTCGAAGTAAAAATTTTCAATTAAAAAAAAATCTATACTAAATCATTAATGTACTGTATTTATTTCATTTTTTATTTTGATTTTTAAATATTTTAATAATGGTTTTATCTAGTAGCACAATCTTTTGAGAATGCTTTCCTTAGTAAAGCGGCCTGTATTCAAATTTTACAGGATATATATATATATATATATATATATATATAATATATATATATATATATATAATTCAACACAATTTAATATTAGAAATAAATAAATAAAACACCTCACTTCCCTCCTAAATTTTTCTTTATTTCAAAACTTAAATGAAAGATTAAAGAAAGATCTTGAGACCAAAGCATTGGTATTTTCCAATTCTGCCTAAGTGATGGAAAAGGTTCATTGACTATATTTGTGTCATCTTGCCCCATGGTCGTGAGAAATTAGATTTGTTTTTTCACCATTTTAATTCTCAATCTAAATCCATCAAATTCACTATGGAGTTTGAGGTTGATGGTAGTCTTTCCTTCCTTCATGTTTTCTCTCAATATTAGAAGATGGTTCCATATCCCACCATGTTTTTCGTAAAAAATCTCACGTGAAACAATATCTCCATGCCATTTCTCGCCATTTTCAGGTGCAAAAATTCGGATTCTTTAACATGCTATGCACTCGTGCTTTAATAATTTTTGATGAGAATCACTTGGATGAGGAGATTTCTCGTCTTTTGAAAAACTTTCAAAATAATGGGTATAGCAAGCAATAGGGTTTGAGAACTTCTGAAAGAGCCTATAAGGAATCTAGAATAAAAAATCCTCGTGATGAACAAATTTCCAATGTCAAACTTTCGTTCATCCAAGGGACCACTTATAACATTTCTCTTATCGTTAAAAAAAATAGTTTTTCTTCTATATTCAAGCCCCTTAATACCATTAGAAATTTTCTTAGATTTGTTGAGGACTATATTGACCCCAAAATACATGAAAGGGGTTTACTCTATCCCATGCTCTTGTGGGATTCCTTACATTGGGGAAACTCGTCGCTCCATTACGCAAAAAATTCAAGAGCATGCAACAAACAATAAACACAAACTTACTCGCTCTTCACTTATAGTCGTACATGCTGAGAAATATAAACACCGCGTCTGCTTTGAGAATTTTTATGTTATCGCGACAATTCATGACTCCCATCATAGGAAGTTAGGTGAAGCCATGAAGATTGAGAAACAGTGGTTAATCTCAATAGATACGATGGTTCAAAATTGAGTAGGATCTTGATTCCTACTCTCTCTTCTTTAGCGTTTCCTCCCCTTGGTTTTTTATTTTTTTATTTCTTTTCATTTTAATTAATTAATTTATTTATACTTATAAAATATTAACTTCACATTTTTATAATAAAATAATTTAATATTCAGTTTATTTTTTTCTTTCATTTTTCTTGTTTCTATTTTCTTTACCATTTCCCTGGTTGTCTTTTTTTTAATTAAATTTACTTTTATCTTTTAATATTTTATTTTAGAAGTTATTTATCTGTTTATTTTATTTCTATTCATTTATTTATTTATATTTAATTAATTATTTTTTTCCTTAACTAATTTGTGATCCTTTTAGGGATTTTTTCTTATAATATAATATATTGACCTATTCAAATTGATTGATTAAATATTATTGATATAATTTTGACCTTTTTATTTATTAAATTTCTATAGTATAATATATTGAGATTTTCAAATAAAGGATTATATATATATATATATATATATATATATATATATATATATATATATATTGAACTATCATCTTCTCCAACATTCAATTTTTTTTAATTATAATACTTTATTCGCCTAACAGTTATTTGTGGAACTTGATGAATCTCTCCTATTTAAACCAACCGAGATCCATCTTAATCCTCGTTCCATCAAGCGCAAAGAGGGATTAAATTTCTTGAGGTGAAAACCTCTTTTTTGAGTGAAAAACTTGAGGAAAAGTTTGTACCTCGAGAGATTTGATCCCTCTCAACACTTGATAGATCCATGGATAAGATAGATCGAGGCTGGTTTCAGAGTTGTGCGGTCATATAAAATTTGTTGAACATCTAATTATTTTGATCATTTTAAATATGCTAAATATGTCCACGATTAATTTGGTCAATTTAATTTTTTACTTTGCGTAGTTACCTCAATTTGTTGAGATGAGAGAGACTATTAGTAACTTGAATGATGAAAAATGATGAAATAAAAAATTTAAGTGAAAAGGGACAATGTAACAATGTTGAATGATAGAAAATGTGAATAATAAGAATATAGTCAATGACAAACAATATCTATTGTGATCAATATAAAACAATTTTCTTCTATTGCTCTTATTGTCACACCTATTAGTTATTTTATATTATTGTGTTTGAATGCAAAGTGATTAAAAATATTGAATGATGGATAATGGGAATGATAAGAATGTGACCAATTACAAATATTTTAGAGTTTCATGAAGAATACATTTAGGGTAAGTGAACATTTTATCTAGGATGAAAATTCAAGTATTGTATTTATGGTTGAATTACTGTAATACAAAGGTGAATTCACGTCATGAATTATGTTTATGTTCTTACACTGAGAATGCATGCCTATGTTTTTGCAGTGAAATAGAGATATATATGGAGGGGAGGAGAGAGGGAATAAGAGAGAGGAAAATATAGGGAGGGAGGAAGAGATATAGATATGGAGTGATAAATGTTATGGAGATAGAGAGAGAGAGGGAGTGGAAAAGGGATGGAGAGAGAGATAGATATATAGATATGGAGAGAGTGTGTGAATGTTTGGGGGTGAGATAGAGAGATAGAGAAGGAGAGACAATGGGATATTGAGATATAGATGGAGGGG
Organism: Pinus albicaulis; assembly: GCA_034641835.2. Lineage (NCBI taxonomy): Eukaryota > Viridiplantae > Streptophyta > Pinopsida > Pinales > Pinaceae > Pinus > Pinus albicaulis. The sequence continues at coordinate 590,571,213 of CM076571.1, forward strand.
GCAGAGATGTGCTTACACTGAAATCAATGCACAACATGAATCGAATTACTTTGAAATTAATGTACATCATACATCTAGTTGCATCAATCATAATTCAACATCTACATTGAAATCAATGCATCTAGTGCAAAAAATCAAATAGGATTAGAAATCAACATCTACACTAAAATAATTGCATGTAGTACAAATAATCGAATTAGATTATTAATAAACATCTACACTAAAATCAATGCATCTATTGCAAACAATAAAATAGGACTAGAAATCAATATATACATTGAAATCAATGCATCAAGTGCAAGAAATTAAATAGGTGTAGAAATCAACATGTACATTGAAATCAATGTATCTAGTGTAAGGTATTAAATAGGATTGAAGATCAACAAATAAAATGAAATCAATGGATCTATAGTGCAAGCAATCATATAGGATTAGAAATCAATATCTACAATAAAATAAATGCATCTAGTGCAAACAATAAAATAGGAGTAGAAATCAACAACTACAGTGAAATTACCTCACATCTAGTGTAAGGTAATAAATAGGATTAGAAATCGACATCTACACTAAAATTAATGCATCTAGTTCAAACGATTAACCATGATTAGAAATCAATAACTACACTGAAACAAATGCATCTAGTGCAAGCACACCTTATTTCTTTGAGAACATTTCATTTCAAGAGATTCAATTTTTCTAATTTGTTTGGTCGATTTTTCCACACTAAGTATATAAATTACTTTCTTATGTTCGTCTAGATTCCATCCCTCAATCCAAATTAGCATGTTATTATTCTCATAAGGGTTTCGTGAGTTGTTAGACCTTATCTAGTAATTATATTAATTTTGAAGAAATTCAAGGTGTCTTCCATGTAGAGTGTGTTACTCAACTAAGAATTACTTGCTCGCATCATAATGTGGACTATGGTTTCACATGAGTATTAAAATTTTGTGCAAATTTTTTTCTTGGTAAAGAATCCCTCACATATTTTCATGCTAAACCCTTCACAAGCCTCATAATGCATCAATGGTTCACATCATGATCTTGGTGTTCATATATAAATTCAAAGAATATGAAATCAAGAGGAATTCAAGCAATCCTATGGAATAGAATCACTCAGGTGACATGATTATTTATTTGCAAGTCATTATATGGAACTAGCAATAAAGAAGAAATCCAATAACAAAATAAATTATCACAAAGTTTTTATAATCTCAAATATCCGGTAGTCCTTCCTCTACATGGAAGATGGGAACTAGATCCTACTCATTATGCTAAACTACTTTAGACTCATTCATATTGAATAAAAAAATACATGCTTCCTCATTTCACTTTTGATCTTCACATGATGTTCGTTGTTCAACACAAAATACTTATAAGGTTATTAATTTGAGAGGAGCAACTCTAATTAAGTGAACAGTGGGATTCCTTGTTAAATAATAGATGAAAGTAAACTCCTACTAAACCAAAAGTTATTATGTTGGAGAATTAAAATGACAATAATTTCCATTCATGTGGGTGAAAAAGAGTGCTTATTCACATCTAAGAGGTAATATGAGGAAATTAATCAAGTTTCATTGATTAGAAAACCAATGATCTAGTGCACCACATATATTTCAAGGTTTGATACTTGTAGGAACTATGAAATAATACCCACTGACCCTCGTTTCACTCTGAATATCTTGATATTCATCACCTCACATGTGTATGGGAATAAATATTTTCCAAGGAAATTAGAATATGGCACCTCCATTGGTGGATCAATTTTGCAATTGATGATGCCACTAATAATTCTGGGGGTCACTTGTCACTGGAATTTGCTAAAATCATGCTTTACCATTTGATCCATCTTTCTCAGTAATATTTCATTTTGCAGAGAGAAAAGGAGTGGATGAAGTTTCCATTGTGCTTGCTATTCATTTTTCACAATAAAATATTCCTTTACATAATGTTTCATCCCCCCGCCCCACCTGCTAGCTAATATTCATGGGTGGGGTTGCAAGATGGAAAGTATATAATTCTATTCAATATTACATATTGATCTTGAGACATCCTATTCACAATCCTACGATCCATAATAAAGATGGATACATCCTATTCATAATATGATTAAAACGATTGAGATATGAAGTTTGTTTGAATTTCCACTAAGTGAAGCAAGTGAAATGTTTTATCTATACAATAGAATTTAGTTACTTTCTATGAATGAAATCATAGGACATAGGGATCCATCCAATAATTATATACCACTTGTAGATCAATCAGATAAGTGAAACCCTATTCCACATCGATATTTACACATATTTGTTTTATAAACATTGGTGAGAATTATATAAAATATAGCTTATAAGCAATACATAATATATTTCCTCAAATTCCTCACACTTTTTATTCTATCATACACATTCATGTCATTACATGACCCAAAATTGATGGGGCTAATTCTCTACAGAGGTGCGGAGGTGTGCAACAAGAATTCATTATGCAAAGTGCAGATGTGCAGCTTGAGGAAACGATTGTGGAAATGGATCATTCTCAAATAATGAAAAAATGAAAACCTTGCACAAGGAGGAAGACAGTATGTTTTTTATGATACTATTACCTATTTTCTATACAAAAATATAAATAATATATCAATAATCGTTTTGTTTAAATCCTTCTAATATATAGTTATGACTTGACTCCGTCAAATATATTTTCAATTTTTACTTTTGTTATAAAATTTTTAATTCCTATTTGTATTATTTTACAATAAAATTATTATAGATTTATATATTATAAAAAGAATTCAAACATAAGAAAACAAGTGAATTAACATCGAAAAACAAAAATATTCTTAACTTTCAGTCCAAGAGCTAGATATTATCCTATCTTTTTCCACCCTTATACTTGAGATCCATGTTATGGAAATAATTCTTAGAATTCTTATAATTGAAAATTTTATTTCTACGTAGGAATTTATTAAAAACACTTCAGTATAGATTCAAAAAATAGCAATTACCATACCTATATTATTTTTTTTCAAACAAAGTGTTTACATAGGTGGGTTTCCCATTGACAACTCACGTGCACCTTCAAAATACACCAAAAAAATATAAAAATGTACAAAATTGTAGGCTTTTGGGAAGGATTTATATATTTTTTAGGTTGGTGACCATTACTAATAGATAAATACCCCAAGTATCATCTAGTGGTTTAAAAATGTGTTAGGGTCCCGTGATTTGGCAAATTGGTAGACCAAATGATAGGGTAACATGGAACCAGTCTTTGGATTCCTAAGACCTAGCCTTCCTGGACTCAGAAAGGGATCTCTCTATTGGGTGCAAAGGATGTGTTCTTTTTTCTCTAGGGCTTTGATTTTAGGCTATTTGTTAGGTGTAGGGTTTTTTTGTTTGTTTTGGTTGGGTAAGATGGTCAAGTGGAATAGTTGGAGTGAGATTCTGTCAAAGCCATTGGGCTATGGCGTTAAATGAAATTTAAGGGTGTCTAATTGGTGAAACAGAGTGTGTTTCATGGCCAATTTAGCAAGGTTAATGGATCCTTAAGGTGATGTATGAAGTGTAGTGAACATCAAGTTTGGGAAAAACAAGGAGATCTTAAATACATATAGTTAAAAGTTACAACTCACAAGGTAGGGAAAACCATTAAGCTCAATGAACAATACTTAAATTGATGAACATCCAAAATAAACGTTTCAGTTAAACATAGAAAGCATAAGAGCTTCTAACTTCAGTAAATTCACCTTTAGAATTTTAGAAAACATATAAGATAAAACAAATAACTCAATCTATGAAGAGGTAACTCCTAAACATAATATATCAAGTTATTGGGAACTTTGAAACAAGTTGGTAAGCATGAACAAAGGGCAATATCGAACGAAACCTCTTTTACTTAAGCTAGCAATCAATATTCCACATAAAGGCTTCAAGGTAGGGTTTTGAAAGCTTCAAATAAGCAAGGCATACCATGAATAATACTTGTAAACTATCATACTAACCTTACATGAATAAAAAAAAAAAATTGGTGGACCTAAGGAGCAATCAAGAATTCCTTAAGATGGCCAAAAGAGGAAAACATCAAAGCTATAATAAATAAGAGGACTGAGGTGCCTCAAAGATCATGTCTCAAACTATAATTTTCTAATTTATAACAACCAAGAAGAATGAAACATAATGAGAACAAGAAAACATTAACAAGTTAAGAAGACATTACCATTCACCAAGCTAAGGAATCTTGCAAACAAGCTTCTCCATCATCAAGCCAGAGAAGCCATTCATCTACTTCACAAAAGTAATTTCTTCTCCAAGCTCATAAAACCATGTATATTGCTCTTCAAGCTCATCAAATGCCCACAAAATACATAGGGGCTTCATGCTTTATTTATGGAGCAAAGGAGGACTAAAACCCTACATATGGTAGGTAAAGGTCAAATTTAACCATAAATGTCATTTATGGCCAAGAGACCATGCAAGGCCCAAGGCACATAATATCTTAAGAAATAAATGCCAAAATAACTGTTTGCACTTAATTCTAGAGTAATTTGCATTAAAAAACTCAAAAATATCCATTTGAAATAAATGAGTGTGTTTTGTTGACTTTTGGCCCAAAACACACTAGACAGCGTCTGTGCGTAGCACCACTTTAGCAGAAAATAGGGTCTTTTGTGGTGGAGTTTTGGACCCCTTCCTGATGCCAGATTTGGCTCCATGATGGCTCATTGGAAAGCCTGATGAGTATAATTTCCAAAAATTCTTGAGTTGTACTGATCGGGTGCCATGTACCTGTCCAAAAAATAATTCTCCCAACACTTATCTATGTGCAACACCTGGCCTGAAAATGAGGCAGAAACGTCAAAATTTTGATGTTTTTTGACCTTTTGGGGGTCAAAACTGCTCCAGATGAACTGAAATTTTGTGAGCAGACTGGTGGTGATGTGGGGAATCCAAAAATGTAAATTTGGCAAGCTGAGGATGCACCAAATTTGTGCGTAGCACCTAGGGTCTTGTGCATAGAGGCCTCAAAAATTAAAAAAGACAAAATTTGATCAGAATTCCCTCAAATTTGGTGGACAACTTCTTCAAGGGTTTGGAGAAGCTTGTGGAAAATCTTGATCCATGTCTCTAATTTTTTTTTTGGTCTTTATCTTCTTTGAGTGGTTAAATTTCAATGAAGAGTTGTGATGGTAGTTTTGGTAGGGTTTTCATCATGGTTGTGACCCTTGTTATTGTTGTCACCAGCCTTTTCATTTTTGCCATGGCTTCCATGAGTCACCTCATGCCTCATTGGGTCACTTATTTCTTGATTTTTAGCATCATCATCATCATTGCTTTCCTCACTGTTTTCTATAATGTCACTTCGGCCTTCAAATTGATTATTAACTTCTTCACTTGCCTCATTTTGACTCTGTTCCTCACAAAGGTCTCTTTCTTCATGATCCTCTTGTCTATCTTCACTTCCATCATCATTAGGAGGCTGATTTGTGTCATGACAGTCATGACAGTTGTCATGACTGTCATGACTATCCCTTTTGTTTTTTTCTTCATCACTGATTATCTTATTTATGTCATTTCCTTGGTCACTGCCTTCCTCCTTAAACTTTGTTTCAGTGTCACTATTTCCTTTTCCTCGATCTTCTATTTCCTCATCATCTCCCTCTATTTCTTCATTTTTATCATTTTCATTCATTTTGTCACTGTTTGCACTATGAATATGCTCACTTTCATGCTCATGCACATTTTTCTCTTGGCTATCCTATTCATCTTCTAGTTGACTCTCATCCTCATCATTCCCTTCATTATCCTCTGTGTCTTCTTTATTAAACTCAATATCTTCCCTAGTGTCTTCATTATTTCCACTATCATTATCCTGCTTAGCTTATGCAGGAGCTTGTGGCTAATCTTGAGGAGAAAGGAAAGCTGATTTGGCAATTAAGGGCAAATTCAGCCAAAATCCCCTGTATGCATAGTGCTACCCAACAGGTCATTCCTATCGGGCCTTCCTTCTGCGTAGCGATTGGTCGGGTCGGGCTGTGGGCAGGCTTGTGTGCTACGTCGTATGGTTTGTGGGTGAGTCGAGCTGAACCTCAGCCTATGTGCAACGCCTATGCCAGTGTGTAGCACCTGCCTTCCGGTACGCAGCATAATTTATTTTAACACTGTGACTACCTCCTCTATGGATAGCGCCGATGACCCAGGGTGTAGCACCTCCGTCAATGCGTAGCACCCGAAAATGTTCACCACAGATTCAGAAACCCTAAAAAAATTGCTTTCAATGGCTCTCTTCTTTGCCTTCTTGACACAAATGAGTTGGGGGAGAGGTAGGAAAGGCCTTTATACCTTTTTTTGAAAAATAATTTCATGTCAAAACCCAGTTTTATAATGTTTACTTCTCTTCAACTTTTCACTGTATTTTTGGCCCTTTTGGTCATGTAGGTGGTAGGAATATAAGAAAAAAAGGCTTTTTTCCTTTTCTTGTAGTATCTTGATTTTCTCCTTAAATTTACAAACTCTTCAAACAAGATCAAACTATGCCCTTAACCAAAACGTGTAAACATGAGCCTTTTCTTCGAAAATCAAAGGTCATTTTGACAAAATTTTGATGAAAATATGCATACAGTGACATAAGTGTTCTTTGAAGGTATTTCTTCATCTTTTCCTTTCCATGAACTTCAAAACTTTTGAACAGAAATCCTGTGACCATTGTGGCATTTTCACCTTGGATTTTTGGGTTACATATTCTTTATGCATTTAATTTGCTTGGTGGACAGACTAAAAGGAGAATTTCGTCTCTTCCTCTTACTTCCATTCTGTCATGTTTTTCACTGTGAAGCAGTGTAGACCCTTTTGGCATAAAAACCCTAGCAGCAAGCATCAACAACCCCTTTAGTCTTCATGTGTGCCATCATTGTGAGAGAGATGAGGTTTGTTTGTCCTTACCAGTTTTCCTGTAGGTAACCATCCTTGACAGTTCTGCAGAAGTGTCATTCATGGCTAATCTATCTCTTGTAGAATATACTTTTGATAAGGAGACCCTCATTGGAGGTTTTACTACTCTGCTTTAGACCACTTATATATTTGTTCCTCAGAACACTTTGACAATGATGTATCTCTAGTTGGAGAGGTGAGCAATCTTTTAAACCATTTCGTGTTTCCCCTTAACCACTTCTATTTTTTTAGGTGGCTACAGAAATTTTTCTTTTGATCATTGTGGATTTTGGAGTTGGACACCTCTTTTTATCAAAAGTGAACCTATGCTTATCATAATTATCTCCTTGGGAAATTTTACCTCATGTTTGCCTCCTTTGACTATTTGAAAATGCCTCTAACTGTACTTTTGAGAAGTCAAAACCTTTGCACTGATACTCTTTTTAATCTTTCTTCCTCTGGTGTAGTGAAGTATAGCTTATATCTACCTCCTTTGATCCCTTTAAGACCTATGATTTTACCTTTCGATGACTCGGAATGAGTGCCTCATTGTCATCATTCGACCATTTTTTTCCATCTTCCTGAACTCCTAGGTTTTAGGGCTGTTAGAAAAAGGTATATAGTGTTTTCTTTTAAGTTCTCAAAAAAATCTCAAACTCATTAATTATTTCTAAATAATCTTCAATGTGCACTTGATGGAGTTGAGGTGACCTAAGTTTCCCTTGTAGCCCTAGTACTGATTCCTTGTTTGGCCAAAACAATCACAAACCCTAATTTTCTTCAAACACATGCTCGCTCCTTTCTCTTTGCTGTTGGTGGTATTCTTGTGATGATTTTTCCCATCACCTTACCTCTTTGATAGGTTTATGGCCATTTAATTATTTTGTAGAAATGTGAGCAAGGGGCAACTATCCCTTGCAAACTTTGTGCACTAGGCCAAGGAGGCCTTTCTTGAATGACCCTTTGATCAATTTTGAACAGAGTTACTTGTCCTTATTCTTCTTTGATTATGGATGCAAAAAGAACACTTGGAGAGCAAAGATAAGTGAGCACCAACCTTTTTCGACTTGTGCAAGAGGTTGGGGAAAACTTTGAGGAGAAAAAAACAGAATTTTGGCTACTTTTTGGCAACCTTGGCCAAATTTCCTCTCTGCGCAGCACCACTACGTCTGTGCGTAGCTCCAATTTGTAGAGGACATTTCGAAGCGTTCTCGGCGTCAGAATAAGCTCCATGATAGCTAGTTGGAAATATTTTTTATTCTACTTTCCAAACAGGATTTGTATTTTACCTTTGGTGTCCATTTAGCTATCCAAAAATTGATTCTCCCAACACTGGGGAAAAAGTGTTGAATGATGGTGCAGAAATGCAGAGTGCTGGTGCAGAAAACTTTTGGAGGCCTTTTTTAACTCCAAATTGATCATATGATAGCTTATTGGAAATTTATTCAAGTACAGTTTTATTTTGACTCATAATGCAATCATTTGGACACTCCAACTGTGAGAAAAACGTATTTTCCCAAGGTCACTCTAACAGTGCAGAAATTCTCCTAGGACACCTATGTTTTTTATATTTCTCCAAAACCATGATACTTGCATAAAAAAGGAAGGAGGTTTTTTGGATTGGGCCTACATTACACAAAAACCTCTCTTACATTTTTCAAATTCATCTATGTTTTCTTAGAAACACAATTTGAAGAAAAAATGGCCTTAGGCGTGACACATGGCTTGTCTCTTGGAATGAATTCTTGGAAACTGATGGAGGCATGATGTTTATGATTTGGTATGGAATTATGCTTGCTGACATAATCTATAAAATTAATTCTTTTCTCTTGTTACTCCTTTTCATATCAAACCTTATCTTAGTTGGAAGAGGAAATTAGGGTTTGGTGTAGGGGATTTAGGATTGCCTTGTAGAGGGAAGGGAAGGAAGGGGTGAAGGGTTTTCTAAATTATTGGGGAAATTTAGGGGGATAGGGATAGATGGTAGGGAGTACGGAAAATTTTAATTTGAAGGATTGAGTGAGGGGAAGGGTTCCAAAAGGGAAAAACATAGGCCTAGTCTTAAAAAGTGTCAAATTTTGGCAATAGACTAGGTTTTGTAGAAAAATGATGAATTTGAGGGATAGGAGTGATAGGAAGTGTTTATAAAGGTATATTAAGGATAGGAGGAGGTGTAAGAGCATAAAGACACAAAAAAATTTTATTTTTAACCATGGAGGTCATGAAACCAAGAAAAAATGCCCTTAAAAGCCCTAGATGGACAATGGAGGGGTTAGGCAAAACAAAATAGAGGGTTGAGGCCAAAGGTGACACAAAAAAAGACAAACTGAGTGACATGAGCCCATGATGGGTCTTCTAGGATGGGTGAGCTGAGCATTGACATGATGGGACGACGAAATAGTGAAAAAATTATCTTAAGGATAATGAAGGTAGTGAGATTTCTAGAACTCACAATGTTCATGAACTTTGTTTTTAGAAATCTAGAAACGATACTTAGTCATCTTAAGATAGTAAAAATTATGGATGACTAACAGTGGCTCCACTTGGGGAGGGAAGCTCCTTTTCAGGAGGTGTCCAGAACTTTCAGATCTCTGGCTTAATGGAGACCACTGCCTCATCCACTGGGCATATTTTTACTTATTTTCTCTTGCTGATGCTTGCTGTGAAGTTATGATCTTAATAGATTTGAAAAACATGATCAAATCATCTTCATCTCTACCTAACCAATATATTTGCCTAACATTTATTCTTCCTTAGGTGCATTTGGACTAGCCAACCCTTGACATTTTTTCTTTTGAAAGAAAAACAAACTATCTACTTATACATTATTTCCGCCAAGAGTTCAAATTAGGCTAATGAACTCTCTTATTCTCTACCTAGTCTAATCATTTGTCAATATTAAGCTGCTTGACAAAATTTATTCTCTATTCTACTGACATGAAATTCAAAACATGATCAAACTGGGATTGGGCAATTTGATTTTCCATGGGCTGTCACATTCGGACAAGCTGCACACATGCATTATTTTTGTATAACCAAAAACTAGAAAACATGAGGGCTATGATTCAGAATTTGTAGCCATCCCTATATTTTCTCTGTGGTTTAGATTTGAGCATGGAGAACCAATATCTTCTATTCCAAATCTATTCCTACTGACAAGTCTAGTTTAGATGCTTTGACAAGTTCTCTTTCACTAACCTATCAGCTATAAATTGAAAACATGTTTAGCCATGATTAGGCTGGATGAATGAACAAGAATTTTTTGAACAAGTTGTGGCATTTAGGCCTACACACTTTCAGTAGTACTCTTTTTTGGGTATGGGGCTATACCTCTTTTTTCAAATCTGCCCTCTTTTTTCATCTTTTCTCAGTTTTTGTATTTCCAAAACAATCTATAACTAAAATATGCTCAAAATCTAAGCTTATTTTCATGCCTATCTATCCTAATCTAATTTACACATGATATATACATTCATTTTGGTGAAATCTCTTTTCCAATACAACCTATCAAGCAGATGATTGCATGAGGTATCTTGGTTCAACTCTTTGAGGGTGCTGACAAAAATAGAAAACCACTTCCACCTCACTTGTTTTCGAGCAATAATGCTTAAAATTTTTCTCAAACTTTACAACAAACTGTTCTTGGCAGAACACACTCCTCCTTTATATTTCTCAAGGAAAACTACAAATGGATCTTGGAATAATACCTGATCTAGAGGATTTGAGACATAAGCTTCATTCGGGACTACTCCTTCTTCCACTTGGCTATGCTTGGAATTCTTTTGGGAAAGAAACTTGACCTCTTCCTCATGATCTTCTGAACTGGTAGATTCATCATATATTGCAATGTTATCCTCTAACAAAACTAATGTGCTTTGATAGAGTGAGCTGAGCTCTGTGTGAAAACCACCATGTTGATGAGTAGGAGCATTCTTTGGCAGCAAATCTTCTGGAGAAAGAAGTGCATCAACTTTCTTGTGATCATTAATTTCCATGCCTTCATCTACAATTTGTAATTCAAAGGAACTTGGTGGTTGAAAATATGGAGTTAAGGAGGATTCCATGTTCCAAATGATTTCCTCAACCATTTCAAGAGAAGGCTCCTCATTGAAAACTTGGTCAAGAAGTTCCTCATCCTCCTCAACCTCAACATCAAAGCTGAAAGACTGTTGATTTCCAATTATGTGAAAGTTACTTCTGATGGACTGAAGTGAAGTAGAGCAAAGAGTCAGAGACTCCTCACTTACTTATAAACTTCCAAGGCTTTCCTCAACAGTGTCATAGGTGACCTGTATTGGCTGCTTAATTTTTTCAATCTAATGTTAGCGAACTTCATCCTAGAAATCAATTGTTGATTTCTCTACAAGGTTAGTTTTCATTTGGAGGACATCATCATCAGACTGATCAAACTTTGGAAAATTATCGACATAAGTAACATTACCAACTATACATATTGGACTATCAGATTGTTTCTCTTTGTGTTGAAATATAAATCCATTTTCTGATATGTGATAGCTAGGATTAGGAGGAAAATAAATAGAATTTTTATGTTCATATGAAGGTTTAGATGCTGGTTGCATGCTTATAAGTTGATTTATCTCCCCTTCAATTAAAAAAGGAGGAATTTTTATCTTTTTTTGCATAGAACTACAACAGTGCTCGTTCTCTTGTGAAGGTTGATTCTGAGGCTGGATTTCTTCTTGAGACTTACCTGGAAAAGATGATGAATCATCACTTAGGATTTTAGATAGGTCTTGTGGGTTCTCTTTCATTTCCTGATGTATTTCAACCTCAACCAACTCTTCTAGATTTGTGTGGTAGTTAACTTGAGCATGAAATCCATGAATTTCCTCTGATATATCCTCAGGGTGTGAATTTATTTTTATAATATGAAATGCACCAAAGCATAAAGGTAGAGATCCTAAAGGTGTTGACTCATTCTCTATTTCAGATTGGTTTCAATATGGCTTAAGGGAAAGACCTCTGGATCTGAAAAAGGGTTTGCATCATCTATCTTGCCCTTGATTGATTTTTCAGAGCATGCTCTCTGTTTCTATTTGCAATTTTTTTTTAATTCTCTCTTAATAGTGAAGCACAAGATGTAGGAAGTTATCCAGTACTTACTTGACAACTTTATGCATCTTCTTCCTTGATTGTTGTTCTTGCCTTGTCGTGACTAAGTTTGTTCTTCCCAAGTAAATAGTCCCCATTGTTTGAATGACCAGATCCAACCTCACTCTTGTATTCTTTATCTTTCCTATCCATTATAGGCATCATTTTTGGCTACATTTATGAACATTTTTAGCTTTATTTTTGAATAAATCAGTTTCTCTTGAGCTACTTTGTCCTTCTTTATTGCTTTTAACTTTGCCTATCTTTCCAGTATGTTGTATTCCACAGAAATTTCCATCTTCTGCATTTCTTCCAGGTTTGAAGGATCTCTTTCTCTTATCTGGAATGCCATTTCTGGGTCAAAATCATTTGGGTATTGCAAGAGGTCCCACCCTTGGGGTGGCTTTATCTTAGCAGGTATTGAATTGTATACTTTATCGAACCTGGCTGAAAAGTGTTGTACTATCTCCCCTAGATGTCTTTTCGAATGATTGTATTCCCTTATGATGAGAAAAAAATTTCCCATGAATGCCCACTTATCTAGGAAAACTTGAGTGAATTGATGAAAATAGATAATGCTTGCAGTTGGAAGGTCTTTAAACCAACTCTTAGTTTTTCCATGTAATGATAAGGAAAACATTATAATACACACATCATCTTCTCCTACTTCAAATAGGTCAATTAAATCCTCAAGATTTTGAATATGTTGTTCAACAATGATCTTTGTATTTTCTCCATCAAAATATGGCAAGTTATTTGCAAGTTTTGCAGGGGGGCTGGAGGATAAGAGGCAAAACTAGAGGCTTATATCTTTCTAGGAATTTTGTGGGTATAGATAGTGCAACAAGATAATTATTATTGTTTGAGTTTTTAGCAAGAGTAAGAGAAACAACATGAGGCTCATCTTTCACTAGGTCTTTCACAGGTGAATCTGGGATTTTCATAGGTGTATAAGTCTCCTCATGGTCTGCAATTTGAGACTCAGCTTCTTTAGGCTTGAGATATTTCCAATAATCAATGTGGATCTCATCACTGTGTTCTTGATTAGGTTTAAAGTAGGAAATTATTATAAGAACAATAATTTCTTCAATCCAACCTACGCCTGAGTGCTCTTTCTTTCTAGGATGATTGGTCATGTTTCAGGTTCTTCCTCTGGTGGAGTATTTAGGTATTTCTCTAGTTGTGGAGTCACCAGGTGGATGATTTCATCTCTAATGTCTACCATCAGCATGATTTGGAGTGCTCAATGCATTCCCAGAGAATTCCATGAGAGCTAGTGGGGTCAGCAAGGCTATTGAAGACCGGTGGAGTTGTCAGGTGGATGATGTTTACTATTTTAAGGATGTTCTTTTTTTCCACCATCAATAAATAAATACCAATCTAAGGATGTTTATGAGTTTTAAGAGATATAAGGAATACTTAGTTTGTCACTAACTCAGAAGGTCCCACTGTGATCGCCAGAATGTTAGTGTGGCGATGAGGTGGCAGATTTACTAGATTTTCTAAGTCAAATTGAGGGTTTAAAGAGTTTTAAGAGGTATTTAGGCAACTATATACTTAGAAGGTCCCACCGTGATTTCCAGAATGTTAGGGTCCCGTGATTTGGCATATTGGTAGACCAAATGACAGGGTAACATGGAACCAGTCTTTGGAGTCCTAGGACCTAGCCTTCCTATACTCAGAGAGGGATCTCTCTATTGGGTGCAAAGGATGTGCTATTTTTGCTCTAGGGTTTTGATTTTAGTCTATTTGTTAAGTGTACGGTTTTTCTATTCGTTTTGGCTGGGTAAGATGGTCAAGTGGAATAGGTGGAGTGAGAGTCTATCAAAGCCATTGGGCTATGGAGTCAAATGAAAGTCAAGGGTGTCTAAATGATGAAAGAAAGTGTGTTGCAGGGCCAATTTAGCAAGGTTAATGGATCCTTAAGGCGATGTATGAGGTGTAGTGAACATCAAGTTCAGGAAAAACAAGGAGATATTAAATACATATAGTTAAAAGTTACAACTCATGAGGTAGGGCAAACCATTAAGCTCAATGAACAATACTTAAAATGATAAACATCTAAAATAAACATTCCAGTAAAACATAGAAAGCATAAGAGCTTCTAACTTTAGTAAATTCACCTTCAGAATTTGGGAAAACATATAATATGAAACAAATAACTCAATCTATGAAGAGGGAACTCCTAAATATCATATATCAATCTATTGGGAACTCTGAAACAAGTTGGTAAGAATGGACAAAGGGCAAGATTGAACGAGACCTCTTTGACTTAACCTAGTAATCAATATTCGATAGAAAGGCTTCAAGATAGGGTTTTGAAAGCTTCAATTAAGCACGACATACCATGAATCATACTTGTAAACTAGCATACTAACCATACATGAAACAAAAAAAAAAATTGATGGACTGAAGGAGCAATCAATAATTCCTTAAGATGGCCAAAAGAGGAAAACATTAAAGCTATAACAAACAGGAGGACTGAGGTGCCTCAAAGAGCATGTCTCAACCTATACCTTTCTAATTTATAGAAACCAAGAATAATGAAGCATAATGAGAAAAAGAAAACATTAACATGTTAATAAGACATCACCATGCACCAAGCTAAGGAATCCTACAAACAAGCTTCTCCATCATCAAGCCAAACAAGCCATTCATCTACTTCACAAAACCAATTTATTATCCAAGATCATAAAACCATGTATATTCCTCTTTAAGCTCATCAAATTCCCACAAAATACATATGGAACTCATGCTCTATTTATGGAGAAAAGGAGGACTAAAACCCTAAATATGGTAGGTAAATGCCAAATTTAACCATAAATGTCATTTATGGCCAAGAGACCATGCAAGGCCCAAGGCACATAATATCCTAAGAAATAAATGTCAAAATAACTATTTGAACCTAATTCTAGAGTAATTTTCTTTGAAAAACTCAAAAATATATATTTGCAATAAATGAGTGTGTTTTGTTGACTTTTGGCCCAAAACACACTAGCGCCACTTCAATAGAAAATAGGGTTTTTTGTGGCTGAGTTTTGGATCCCTTCCCGATGCCGGATTTGGCTATGTGATGGATCGTTGGAACAATGAGTCTACTTTCCAAAAATGCTTGAGTTTTCCTGATTGGGTGCCATTTACCTATCCAAAATCCAATCTTCCCAAAACTTCTCTATGCAAAGCACTTAGTCTGAAAATGAGGCAGAAAGGTCAAAATTTTGATGCTTTTTGACCTTTTGGGTGGTGAAAACTGCTCCAAATGATCTGAAATTTTGTGAGCAAACTACTGGTGATGTGGGGAATCCAAAAATTTAAAGTTGGCAAGCAGAAGATGCACCAAATTTGTGTGTAGTGGCTAGGGTGTTGCGCAAAAATGCATCAAAATTTCAAAAAGACAAAATTTGCTCAGAATTTCCTCAAATTTGGTGGACAACTTCTTCAAGGGTTTTGAGAAGCCTATGGAAAATTTTGAGCCATGTCTCTAAGTTTTTCTTGTTCTTTACATTCTTTGAGTGCTTAAATTTCAATGAAGAGGTGTGATGGTAGTTTTGGTAGGGTTTTTATCATGGTTGTGACCCTTGTTATTGTTGTCACCAGCCTTTTCATTTTTGCCATGGCTTCCATGAGTCACCTCATGCCTCATTGGCTGACAACTTTCTTGATTTTTAACATCATCATCATGATTATTTTCCTCATTGTTTTCTATATTGTCACTTGGCCTTCAAATTTATTATTACCTTCTTCACTTGCCTCATTTTGACTTTGTTCCTCACAAAGGTATTTTTCTTCATGCTCCTCTTGGCTATCTTCACTTCCATCATCATTAGGAGGCTGATTTGTGTCATGACAGTTATGACAGCTGTCATGACTGTCATGAATATCCCTTTTGTTGTTTTATTCATCATTGAATATCTTATCAATATCATTTCCTTGGTCACTCCCTTCCTCCTTAAACTCTGTTTCAACCTCATTATTTCCTTGTCCTTGATCTTCTATTTCCTCATCATCTCCCTTTGTTTCTTCATTTTCATCATTTTCCTTCATTTTGTCACTATTTGCACTATGACTATGCTCACTGTCATGCTCATGCACATTTTTCTCTTGGTTGTCCTATTCATCTTCTTGCTGACTATCATCCTCATCATTCCCTTCATTATCCTCTGTTTCAGCTTTATTAAACTCAGTATCTGCCCCACTTTCTTCATTATTTCCACTGCCATTATCTTGCTTAACTTATGCAGGAGCTTGTGGCCAACCTTGAGGAGCAAGAAAAACTAATTTTGGATCTTTTAGACAAATTCAGCCAAATGCCCCTCTGTGCATAGTGCTACCTGACAGGCCGTTCTTGTTGGGCGTTCCTTGTGCATAGCGCTGGGTCGGGTCAGGTTGTGGGCAGGCCTGTGTGCAACGCTAGAGGGTTTGTGGGTGAGTCGGGTTGAACTTGGGCATGTGCATACTGCCTATGCCGGTGCATAGCACCTGCCCTCCGATGCACAATGTAGTGTATTTTAACACTACAGTTTCCTGCTTTGTGCATAGCACTGACGGCCCGTTGTGTAGCACTTCCTTCGATGCGTAGCACCCGAAAAGTTTGAACCACAGTTTCAGAAACCCTAAAAAACTTACTTTCAACTGCTCTCTTCTTTGCCTTCTTGACACAAATGAGTTGGGGGAGAGGAAGGAAAGGCCTTTATACCTTTTTTTCAAAAATAATTTCATGCCAAAACCCACCTTTATAATGTTTATTTCTCTTCACCTTTTCACTATCTTTTTGGCCCTTTTGGTCCTGTAGGTGGCAGGAATATAAGAAAAAATGGTTTTTTTTCCTTTGCTTGTAGCATCTTGATGTCCTCCTTAAATTTACAAACTCTTCAAACAAGATAAAATTGTGCTCTTAACCCACATGTGTAAACATGAGCCTTTTCTTCATAAATCAAAGGTCATTTTGATAACTTTTTGATGAAAATAGGCAGACAGTGACATAAGTGTTCTTTGAAGGTCTTTCTTCATGTTTTCCTTTCCATGAACTTCAAAACTTGTAAATAGCAAGCTTGTGACCATTGTGGCATTTTCACCTTGGAATTTTTAGTCACATATTCTTTATGCATTTAATTTTCTTGGTGGACAGACTGAAAGGAGAATTTTTCCTCTTCCTCTAACTGCCTTTATGTCATGCTTTTCACTGTGAAGCAGTGGAGACCTTTTTGGTGTAAATACCCTAGCAGCAAGCATCAACAACCCCTTTAGTCGTCATGTGTGCCATCATTGTGAGAGAGATGAGGTTTGTTTGTCGTTACCAATTTTCTTGTAGGTAACCATCCTTCACAGTTCTGCAAAAGTGTCATTCATGGCTAATCTATCTCTTGCAGAATATACTTTTGATAAGGAGACCCTCGTTGGAGGTTTTACTTCTTTGCTTTAAACTAGTAATATATTTGTTCCTCAGGCCACTTTGACAATGATGTATCTCTGGTTAGAGAGGTGAGAATTTTTTTAAACCATTTTGTGTTTCCCCTTGGCCACTTCCATTTTTGCAGGTGTCTACACAACTTTTGCTTTTGATCATTGTCCTCTTTGGAGTAGGACACCTCTTTTTATCAACAATGAACCTATGATTGTCATAATTATCTCCTTGGGAAATTTTACCTCATTCTTGCCTCCTTTTACTATTTGAAAATACCTCTGACTGTACTTTTGATAAGTCAAAACCTTTGCACTGATACTCTTTGTAATCTTTCTTCCTTTGGTGTAGTGAAGTATAGCTTATGTCTACCTCCTTTAATCCGTTTAAGATCTCTAATTTTACCTTTTGATGAGGTGGAATTAGTGCCTATTTTTCAAAGCCTAGAGGGTAGCTTGAAACCCTTGACATGCCATCTGTTGTTATGAAGGAGGCCCTTTGTCATCATTTGACCATTTTTTTCATCTTCCTGAACTTCTAGGTTTTAGGGCTATTATAAAATGGTAAATAGTGTTGTCTTCTAAGTTCTCAAAAAATTCTCAAACTCATTAATTATTTCTAAATAATATTCAATGTGCACTTGATGGAGTTGAGGTGACCTCTGCCCTTGTAGCCCTAGTATTGATTCCTTGTTTGGCCAAAACAGTCACAAACCCTGATTTTCTTCAAACACATGCTTGTTGCTTTCTCTTTGTTGTTGGTGGTATTATTGTGATGTTTTTTCCCATCACCTTACCTCTCTTCTAGGTTGATGGCCATTTGATTCTTTTGCAGAAATGTGAGCAAGGGGCAGCTGTCCCTTGCAGACTTTGTGCACTAGGCCAAGGAGGCCTTTCTTGAATGACCCTTTGATCAATTTTGAACAAAGTTACTTGTCCTTATTCTTATTTGATTATGGATACAAAAATAACACTTGGAGGGAAAATAAAAGTGACCACCAACCTTTTTCAACTTGTGCAGGAGCATTGGGCAAAATTTTAGGAGCAAAAATTTGAACTTTGGCCACCTTTTGGCAACCCTTGCCAAATTTCCTCTCCACGTAGTGCCACTCCGTCTGTGCGTAGCGCCAATTTGTAGAGGGCATTTGGAAGCATTCCCTATGTCATAATGAGCCCCGTGATAGCTCATTCAAAATCTTGTTGAGTCTATTTTCCAAACAGTATTTTGGTTTTACCTTTGGTGTCCATTTGCCTGTCCAAAAATGGATTTTCCCAACACTGGTCAAAAAGTGCTAAATGATGGTGCAGAAGTGCAGAATATTGGTGCTGACAACGTTCGGAGGCCTTCCTTAACTCCAAATTGCACTCATAATAGCTCATTCGAAATCCCGTCAACTCTAGTTATCGTTTCACTCATCAAGAAAGTCATTTGGACACTCCAGCTGTGAGAAAACCATTTTTTCCCATGGTCACGCCAGCAGTGTAGAAACTTTCCTCGGACACCTGCATTTTTTATATTTTTCCCAAACCATGACATCTATGTAAAACCTGAAGGAGTTTTTTCTTATTGGGCCTATATTGGACAAAAACCTCTCTCACAATTCTCAAATTCATCTCTTTTTGGTCAAAAACACAATTTGAAGAAAAATTGGCCATAGGCGTGACACATGGCTTGTCTCTTGGAATGAATTTTTGGAAAATGATAGAGACATGATGCTTATGATTTGGTATGGACTTATTCTTGCTGACATGATATATCATATGAATCATTTTCTCTTGTGCCTCCTTTTCATATCAAACCCTAGCTTAGTTGGAAGAGGAAATTAGGGTTTGGTGTAGGGGATTTAGGACTACCTTGTAGAGGGAGGGGAAGGAAGGGGTTAAGGGTTGTAAGAATTCTTGGGGAAATTTTTAGGGATAGGGATAGATGTTAGAGAGTAGGGGAAAGTGGAATTTCAATGATTGAGTGAGAGGAAGGGGTCGAAAAGGGAAAAACACAAGCCTAGTCTTAAAAAGTGTCAAATTGTGGCAATAGACTAGGTTTTGTAGAAAAGTTATAAATTTGAGGGATTGGAGTGATGGGAAGTGTTTATGAAGGTATATTAAGGATAGGAGGAGGTGTAAGAGCATCAATATACAAGCCTTGTTGATGTTTAACCATGGAGGTCATGAAACCAAGAACAATGCCCTTAAAAGCCCCCGATGGACAATGGAGGAGTTAGGGAAAACAAAATAGAGGGCTGAGGCCAAAGGTGACACAAAAAAGACAAAATGAGTGACATGAGCCCATGATGGGTCTTCTAGGATGGGTGAGATGAGCATTGACATGATGGGATGATGAAATAGTGAAAAATTTATCTTAAGGATAATGAAGGTAGTGAGATTTCTAGAACTCACAATGTTCATGAACATTGTTTCTAGAAATCTAGAACCGATACTTAGTCATCTTCAGATAGTGAAAATTATGGATGACTAACAAAATGAAACACATTTATGTTAGATAACTTATGTCAAACTTTGCAAGAAAGTCCTCCAGAGTTTATGGAGACTACCCATTCAATAAACCATTACTCCCTAATTTGTTTCCCTTCCCATATTACATGGAACAAAAAGAATTGTTCTCATTCCATTAAGGTGTTGAGTAGGGATCATGAAGTGCATACCTTCAATGAATGAGGAGAAGGAATCAAATTTTTTCTTATGAGTAGGTGGCTAAAGGTAGGTATCATATTTCATTTATATAATTGTTTATTTGGATCTATCAATGATTCATTTATTTCTCCCAAATCAGTGTTTCTGTTGTATGTCATTATATTTTATTATGAATAGTTTCCACGATACTAATTTTTGTTATAAAATTATATATTACAGAGCAATGAAACACATAAAATATACGGAAAACACAATCACACAAAACACAAAAAACCAGAGATACATAGATATACATGGTTCACCAAGTTTGGGCTACATCCACCCCGAACATCCAGTCCTTCCTTTCAGTTATCCAGCAAAATTAAGAGACACAACCTACAATAGATCCGTTGTAATATCCTATGTTCTCTCTCATAGTCTCCCTATCTATTTCTTGCTCTGAGAATACATATACAATACACAACCACAATACAATACCCTCATACAAAACGAGGGGTTGTCTTCTAGGGTAAAAAACCCTAAATTAAACATAGCTTCTACCATCAAATAATCCGCCTAATGAATGGCCCAGATTGACTATAAATTACAATACTTTTACAAGGCAATTTTACATCTGTTTTTAGCTTCGAGGGCACTTCCCTCAAAACCGCCCGCTAAGGGGGGGGGGGGGCGCGGGGGATCCATAAAGTCGCAGCCTTGCCCCCCTGGACCCTCCAGGAAGTATTTAATTACACGTGGCATTGTCGCCCCGTTAAGAACAGGGTCCAACACTGTGATACAAAATAAAGATGATAATCAAGATCCATACCCAACAATTTTTTAGTTATGATAATTTAAAGTAACTATATTTTTGTTCTTCTATCTATTCTACTTGTCTCTAATTCTCTATTATTAATAGGTTTTAAAGTGGAGTTTTTAGTATAGTTTTAGAGTAATGAATATCCATGCAGGACCTCCTTCAACTATCCTTTCTAAAGGTATTACCCCGATTATAATCTAGATAATTACAAGAATGTAAGTACTCTTGCTATATTAGGTTTGAATGTGTTGTTTATTATTATTTTATTCTAATGAGGTTAAGCCTATTCATGGGATAATATTTTCTTTAAAAAATTTTATTATACTACTTTCACATGTTTTAGTCTAGTACATAGTTATGAATGATGTTTTTGAGTAAGGGGTTATATTTAACTAAAAGTATGATTTATTTTTTTGAGGAAGGGGTAAATCATTTCACCAAAAGAGATCAATGTGGATAATTCATGTACCAAAACTTATTTTTCATCTCCATAAGAAAGAAAACCATGAAATCTCATTAGACTAAATATCTTTTTTTTTTTTTTTTGCGTTTAGCAGAATTGGAAACTCGGTTGGTTTTATACTCACATTACACCTGAAAAAATGAGATAATTAAAGGGATTTTTACTTTAGATCTTATATTTTACATAATACTTTATAGTAGGGCCATAACTATTTGAGCTACCCCCAGGGGTTCACTAAATCAATAGCTTTAACTTCTTGTAAAATAAACTTATAATTGAAGAAATTAATAGCTGCATTTTGTAAATAGAAACATGAACACAAAGTCTATATATTAAGATAATGGTCCCCTAAATTGAAGTATTGATCATCATGAATGCACTTTCAATAAATTGTCTTTCCTACAAATCCAAAATTACCAAATGCTAGCACATGCTCAATGACAATATCGTGAGGCCAATAAATAGGGATTTCATCTTCAAATATGAAAGATCAACGTTTACGATCTATGTGATGTTATAATTAACAAGTGCATTGCATTAGAGGAAACAAACTCCAAGAAATTCTAGTGGTGTTTAGAAACACCATTATAGCTTTATGATGTAGCACTTATCATTATATACCACTAAGATCTTCATATTTTCTTCATATTCACTATATTCATTCAACACTTATGTTCATCATTGCATGAATGTATTCCTTTTTTTTTATCACTAATCATCCATAATTGATTTAGTAAAAGATGGTCACCCAAAATAATAAAAATAAGTCAATACAAGTTCACTATCACTAAAGCATCCAATTAACTTTCAATAAATTGTCTTCAATTTATATTTACACATCCCAACAACCTCTCTTAAAGATAACTTAAATTGCAAAGGTGTTATGTAACCATTACCCACAGGGGCATCACTGAAAAACCAATATTATATCATGTGCATTCATATTGGGGTAAAAAAAATCAAAAAATCAAAAAACATTATATTGCCTCTATAACTAGAGGGGAGGGGGTTTTTTATTTATTATATAAAATATTTATATTTTGAGGTTTTTTTTTTTTTAATTTTTCTCGCCAAGCGGAGTTAGGAAGGTCGTGGGAAGGTGGGAAGGCAAAGACCGCGGAGGAGGAAAATGCGATTTTGAGGAGTTTTGGTTCGACTGGTGCAGGGTTCGGAGCAGAGCAAGGTGGGAAGGCAAAGACTACGGAGGAGGAAAATGCGATTTTGAGGAGTTTTGGTTCCACTAGTGCATGGTTCAGAGCAGATCAAGGTGGGAAGACAAAGAGCACGGAGGAGCACAGGAGGAGAGGAAAATGCGATTTTGAGCTTTGGTTGGAGTTTTGGTTCGAATGGTGTAGGGTTCGGAGCAGAGCAAGGTGGGAAGGCAAAGAGCGCGGAGGAGCACGGGAGGAGAGGTGATTTTGAGTTTTCCTTGGAGTTTTGGTTCGACTGGTCCAGGGTTCCCATCAACCATCAGGAGCAGAGCACATGAGCCATTTCACCATCAATTTCACCATCAGGAGCAGACATATCTATTCTTTTTGCTTGCTCAGATTTAGATATCCCGAGCCCCCCTCGGCTGGGCAGCCATTGCAACAGACTGTCTTCGTAATCCTAACGGGTCGATCCTCCATTTTGTTCATTTTAGCAACTCATCCTACTCCCTCCTCAAGAGCTTCCCATGCACAACAGAGGAAGGAACCAACCCGGGCGCTTTGTGGAGGACCAGGACAATTATCCCTGTGAACCCAATTGATAGCTTACGATTTTACGTTCATGAGCCATTTCACCATCACAGGAAGAAAGCTTCAATCTGGACTTGACGTTGGCCCTAGCTGGGAAATATTGGGCAAAGGAATGGCTTGGACTAGAGGAGAGGGGTTAGGGAGGTAAACACGATTCTGAGTTCTCAGCTGCGATTTCTTTAACTGGTATGTGAGAGTGTTAAGGAAATATCGCACAGAGGAGAGGGTTGGTGTGTGATCCTTCAGCCAAGCTTCATCAGTGATTATTTCTAAGTATCTTACCATTTCTGTGAATAATAGAAAGATTGAAAGTTGTGTGGCGTCCCTGAAAGTACAGAGTATGTGTCTCCTTTACACTTATTTCGATCTCTCTCTGTGTAATTTGAACCTTACACGTTTTACTTTACATTATGATGCCAAATAATTTTTTGCAAACTTTGTCGAGCAACCTAAATTTGTGAGTTCTTTTTACTAGGTTGAATCTAGGTTTTCTAAGCTTAATTTTCATAATTTTGTACTAGCTTGGAACTTTTATGTGAGAATCCATAACATTTGAAGTAACGTTGTGCTAAATATTAGGTTTATTTGGTTCCTCTGCGAGAAATACTTCACTGCGAATTTTTCATGAGGAGGTGGCTAAACTCCATGAAGAGATTCAATCTAAGTCTCCTGTTTCCACAAGCAGAAAAATCCTAGATATAAAGCATATGACGGCTGTTATAAATCGTTTCAGCAAATTTATAAATATCCGTAGAAAAAATGAGAAAAATGAGAAAAATCACCCTAAGCGATAGGGTTGGCTTGGTAGGTTTTCAAGTGGCTCCGTAAATGGCCCCTAGAGTGAAAACCTCCAAAAGGAGGTATGTGGTCCCTAAGTTGGGACCCGTGTAGCAGACCCCCGCGGAGAAGAGGGGTGGAGGGTAGGTGGGTGCTCTACAGAGCAAGGGCGAACTTGAAGGCTCCTACGAGTCATGTCATGATAAGCCCCCTGGAGGCTAGTGAGTAGGCCTTAGGAGCATTCGGTCACATTGAGAAGGTATAAATTAGAAAGACTGCCAGCACAGTGAGAAAAGTTGAAATGCATCCGGTCACATAGAGAAGGTGTATTCGGAAGTTTAGAGCCATTCTTGCAACCAGGCTGTAAGAATTTTAAAGCCATTCTTGACCAGGGCGATTTGCAGAAGCAAATAGTCATTGTTTTTTGTAAATCTAGTTCACCAGCGATTTTGCAGTGTTTGGGAATAGCAGGACTCGAACCTGCGACCAAAGGCTCTACCAACTGAGCTATAAACCCATTTTTATGCTTTTCTAATGATTATTATATTTACCCACTATTTACGCTATATTTCTAGACGTGTGCTTAGGCTTCATGAATGAGAATTTTGATTCAAAGTGGTGAATTAGGGTTTGAACGCATATGTGTTCCACTGGAGAGTCTTCCATTTCTTTTGTAATTTTTGAATGCTCACAAAAACCAGTAAGAAAACAAATTTTGAATCACTGTAGTACTAGTTTTTTTTAATCACTCTAGTATCAGTAACTTGCCAAAATTCAGTCACAAACATTATAAAGTAAGATGGTAAGCATTACTAAAACATTATAGCTATTGGTATGGGTATTGAAGATTTGAGTCCACTTACACAAATCTACAACACAAAGTTTGTTTGAGAGAGTCATGCAGCTTTTCAATCAAACCAGTTCAACTAAAGCAAAGATAGTCATCGGTCTACAGAACAGAGTGATCTTTCTAGGTTACAACTTTTCTAAACAGCAAAATGCATATGAAGATTTTGATATCTAGGAGTCACTGAGTGGTCACCATGGGTCATCACTAACAAACCAATATTATACTGTGAGAGTGATCTATCAAACAAATGATATATTCATCCATGTAAACCAACTACATTCCTAATACATGAAAAGTAGGTAAGCCAATTTAGGAATGTGTGCATAAAGGGTGGCATGTTATCCAAAAATAATTTAGAACCATATGCCTTCTGCCATAATGATGAATTCATATCCAATAAGTGTGCCATGGCACATCTGAACACACCAGCAATAGTCAAGACACTCATCATGCTAAACAAAACCCTTAGCAAACATGTAACTCCTCCAAATCCACATACATTGGATGATGTGACATGTCTCCAAATATGTGAAAATGAATGGATCCATGTGAGAGAAACATCCAAAGATGGAATTTACACTAGGATACCTCAAAAAATAATGCTTAGTGTTTAAGGTAAACATCCTAGCAATCCTCCAAATATGAAAGGAAGATCCTAAAAGGTGGTGGTCCATTAACACATATGCATGAAAGCAATAGTGTATTAGCTCCAAAAAAGACTTCTTCCAAACATGATTTGCTTGGACAAGGCCTCATGTTATGTGAGGGGTAACACTCTCCATAAACTCTCAAACACTATGGATTGACCAAATAAATGTATATATTTTAATCCCTGACTTCTTTCATGATTGGTCTTATCTATGTTCTTCCATTCCACTAAGGGGATACCCTAATTTTTTTTTTGCATGTCCACATATCCATGAGAATGTTTTCTTGATATTTTACAAAAATCCTTCTAGGATAAGCGAAGGAATGCTAGAGTACTACAATTACTACTAATATAGACTTCCAAATGTTAATTTTCCTCTAACTAACAACCATCTATTACATTAATGCTTTGTTTAATCTTTAATATTTTCTAATAACTAGAACCAATCCCTCTTCCCATATCCATTTGGATTTAGAAAGATTCCAAGGCATTTGAATGCTTCCTTGAATTCAATATGAGAGAAAAAATTGTAACTAACTTTCTAGTTTAGTTTCCAAGCATATTGCAATTTCTTGAACTTTAACCTCCACAATCATAACAACACTTTATATCTCTAGAATTTTGTATAGTTTTTGTTGCTTCTCTTAGAGATCCATTACTTAACAAGAGTACATTATCTATGAATAAAAGATGAGATAAGGATGATACCCTTGTAATCTTAGTTTGTTAGTTGGGGTTCTAACTTTTTGTTAGAGTTTTATTGAGAAGTGTTGTAGCTCAAATGTTCCGGGTGGGTTGGGATATCGAGAACCCACTGACAAGGAAACGTGTCTGCACAAACTGAAAAGTCCCCTGGGAAGAAAATGCTAGAATTGAAGGAAAGTCCCATGCAGTGCAACTGTCTTGGACTGTAAAATAACCTTGACCTCAACTTTTGGAGTTGGTTCTATTTTGTATAATTTTTCTGTTGATTTAATTATGTCTGAGGTCACTTTCGACCTGTTGATATTTCACTGTGGGCTTTTCTTTTTGTGTCCACTGGAAGGTTGAAGTAACTAATCTTGATGGGGTATTGAACTGTGGTTCAGAAGTTTTCTGAATCGTAGATTACTTTGTTGAGTTAGATGGCTTGTAAAAAATGAGTATGATCTTTAAATTAAAATTATATCAGTGTTCTGCAATGTATTGATATGTTTCTCTATTGGGTAGACTTACATTAACATCGATGTTAAAAGGAGATCTTGTTTGAGTAATTTTCTAAATTGTACCATACTTTGTTGAGTTAGAGGTTTTTTTTTACATATAATTTTTAAATAAACAACTACTATTAATATATCTATCTATATATATATATAATTTGTTATCTTATAATGTATGTGTAGGTTTTAGGTTGGCCTTTTCATCACGCTATCAAAAATTTACATTTGATATGTCGTTGTGTTAATGGGCTGCCTGATAGATTTGCCTGATGGGAAACCAGACTAGTAGAACAAATTTATAGTCTTCAGATTGCTGATATTTTGCATTACAAGAGCATCTGACATGACAAAGACTGCTGAGGATAGGCACGCGGGCCTTTTCTTACCGATTTCCCTTCCATGATATGCATTGACACAAAAATTGAGTGCTTAAGACCCAAGACTATAGAGTTGACTATAAAAGCCATGCTTTTATGGTTCAACGCTATTAGCTGGTGTTCCCATACTGCTCTATCCCCAACCGCGTTAGAGGGCTTGTTAAAATTGAGTATGATCTTTAAATTAAAATTATAGCAATGTTCTGCAATGTATTTTTCTGTTACTCTATTGGGTAAACCTACATTAACATAGCGGTCAAAAGGGGTATTTCTAAGCAGGCATTTCATCAACAAATTTGAGAATCACATGGCTATGTTCAAAATATATTTATAATTTGAATGCCTCATTACATTGTTTCTCAAACATAAGAATCCTCTGCAGGTCTGCAATCTATGTATCAGGTTCCATATTCTAGATGATCTGAAGGAATGAGAAATGATTAGTGCATTGATTGACTGGATTTTTACGTGCATAAGATGTATGCTGATATTATTTGATTTTATTAGTAGTATCTTTCAAACTGGGCCTTTTTTTAAACGTGGTGTTCGTTCACTGGTGATATTTGCTGAAATATTAAGCAGTGGATTTGGAAATCGTTGTTATCTCTGCCCTATCTAAATGATATGAGTTTCAAAGGGGAAAATATGTTTACAAGAAGGTCTCAAGTCCATGTTTACATCCTAAAACTTGGTGTGCACCAGATGTAAACACTTACAAAAATAAAATAAACCAGGCTATTAAATTCTATCATTTTGGCAAGAGCTGGATTTTGAAATCTCAAGGTGGCCTTATTCTGTTGTAGTGTAAAACACCTAGGACTAGTTTCAAAATATTCTGATATTTTCTTGTTCCTTATTTTTTTTGCATATCCTCCAATGGTAGTAAGTCCAATACAGTGATTTCTACAGGATGGGCTAAGTGTTTTCTCAGCACTCAGCTTTTGGGTATAAGTTATTGTGGTGTTAAAAACTTCCCAAGCTTCAATGGGAATATGAGTGCTCAAACAGTAAGGCATACTGCTTTGCGTTTTCCCTAAGCATCTTCAATTCAAAATAAATATGGGGCCTACCAGTGTCACAAAAAATTCAATATGTATTTGTGACAACTATATATTGCTTGCTAATAAGTTAAAAGACAATACTTCTATCACACAAGCGTGCACTAAGAATGTTCTGTTGGTTTGGTCTGTTAGATTGAAATTATACCAGAATATGACTCGAACTGTTTCTTCAACTCCATTTATTCCCAACCTTTAGATAGTGGTACCACAACTGTATAGATGAAATAATCCACTGGATTCTATCTTCTAAAAATTGAAATAACTACTTATCTATACATTAATGATTAGGTATGTGCATATAACATGTCCATTTCATACATTTTCCTCTTCAATGTGAGATTTTTCATGCAATAAGTTCACATTCATTATGTACCTTTACATGTAGCACAACATAATTCACAGCTCCTCTTTTCGGCGTTCCCTTGCACCCCGGTGCAATTGCTAGTTATTACTTCATAATTTCAAGTTATGTACATAATGACTTGCACACCACAAGATTTGACATTAAATTTTTGATTATTTGCTTAGAGGACACAACATACTAAAGGATAAACATGTAATAGACCTTCTTATATCCAATAATTTGGATCATGTTGGATTAGGTAATGAATATTTTTATATGCAATCATTTGCATTGTGCTATGTTAGGTATTTCATTGTGCTATGTTAGGTATTGATTCAGACGATCAAACTTACTATTATAAATGTGATATAGATAAGAGAGATAATAAATTTTATTAATGTCCAAGAATAAACCACAAAAGTATGCCGGAAGGACTAAAGATAGTATATCCATTGTCAGTACAAAGTGGTTGTGCCAAGTCAATATGGTTCGCAAGAGTAAGGATTATCGAGGAAAATAAAAGCTTATTCAACTTAACAATTTACATCAAGTCACTGCATGCATAAATGAGCACTTAATCTTTGTATCTTGCCTTTATATTTCTTTTATTCTCAATCAGTAAAATACGAAGAATTTCTTTATATATCAAAGAAAAATCATAATTGGGAAACTAAGAGCCAAGACCTAGATGAGCAGAGTCTCAAAGAATTCAAAACTTTAGAATCCATTTCATACCAACGAACAGTAAAATCTATGATGGTTTGGTTTTGACACAGTTTTGACCTCTTTAGGACACAAAAAAATGATGTAAATAAGGCCAAAATTGAGGCAGATTTAGGGCCTAAGATTTCTTATAAGTTTGTCAATGTTTGACTCAATAAATGAACTCTCAAATCTGTTTTAGTACTCTGTTTTATTTCTGGTTTTAGTTCCATTTGAGGAATCCATCGATAGTACATTTTGAATCAAAGTGTTTCATCGCAATAGTAAGAGTTATTCGTGTTTTTTTGAGATTTGAATTGAAAGTGCATACCTTGCTTCCTTGCTCTTTTTTTCATAATAAACCAATATGTTTGTGGAATTTTACTTACTTTTTCATTTATTTATGTGCAAAAACAGATGGACTTGTCTTATAAAATTACTATCGATGAAGAGAAACCTGTCATTGGCATTGTCAGGTGTCGAGAAGGTTGTACATTTGCTGAAATCCATGATGAAATTGTGGATGATGGAATCGTTGAATACCCTTTTCATTTTATCCATGATGGAGTAGCTCTAAATCCAAAGCAAGAGAAGAAATGGAAAGTTTATACAACACTTTTAGGCATCAAGAGGAAACTAGACATATTTGATGTGGAAACAAGGTGTTCAAATGCAATGGAAGCAATACCAATCTTTGAAAACATTGAAGAGAATGTGGAGGAACCTATGCATAAACAACCAAAAGTTGAAAATATGCCTTTGTCAGTGAAAGAAGCCACAATTGTTGATTCTTGTGTATTGGCATCTTGGGAAAAAAAAGTGAAAAGTTTGATGGAAGAGTTTTTCAATGAGAAACTTACTCTCAAAGTATATTTAGAAAAGGGAGAATCTAAAATAAAGATCCATTGTGAAATTTGTGGCATTTATTATGGAACAGGTGATGTATCCTTGGTAGCACGAACAATGCGCAACATCAAAAACCATCATATGAAAACAACGTCCCATCAACAACGCCTTTCAATGCCAAGTGGTAGTGAAATTCCTTCATGTAACAAAGTACAACAAACAACGGTGGTTGGATATTGATTTCATATTGATCAAGCAATCAAACTTCTAGATGATTTCAACAAGACACAAGAGCCTAATTTGTTCAAGGTGGTGGAAGCAACACTTGCAGACTATAAGGACATGAAAAAAGTGAGAGTTGAATGTACACGATGCAATAAATGGTTTTGTTTAGTTCCGAAAAGTGGTAATATTGTCAGTTCTCTAAATGAACACATGAAATCAAAGAAGCACACTACTACTACGACAAATGAGGCTTCACATCAAGAGATTGGGCTGAGGAGTGGCATAGTTGGGAGACCTAAGAAGCCTACCAATGATAAGTCCCAACAAAGTTTGACTAGGTTCTTAGTGCCATCATCACCATCAGTATTACATAGGGGTTCTACAAGTGCAACTCCTACTTCAGGTGTGTTAATTAGTGGTTAATTAATAGTTTAGACTAAACTTGAATATGAATTTGTATATTATTTTATTTATCGTACTTATAATTATTTATTTATTTATTTATTTATTGTGTTGTCATCTTGTTATAGCTCAATTGTCTCCCTTGTTACTACAATGTTGGGGGTATTGGTATCCTTATATTGATAGAAATGGGGAGAGAATGGAAACAAAGGTCCTAATGGATGATCAAAGGGGTGGAAAATTATGGGCCATAGAGAAGCATACCAAGATCATGCTATGTTATGAGGGTATTGAATGTCGTATTGATGGTACATATAGGCATATTTATTGCCAGAGGGGTTCTGAAATAGGGACCCCTTTTGATTCACTAACATGTAGATTTTGTAAGTTGGTTCCAGAATGTAATGACTTCAGGATGCGATTATATCGTGAATCAAGGTGCACCAATAAAAGAAGTGAACGAGATACAGGAAAAGGTAGAAGATTGGACTATTTGACTCAAAATGAATTTAAGAATGCTGTAAGGGTTACAAATGCTAACCATAGATCAACAATGCGAGCTCTTTGGTGGGAGAGGACAAAGGTTTCTACACTCTCTATTAGAATGAGATCTCTAAAGGAAAAGTTGTTTGAATCGACAAAAAGGAAGGATGTCTTTAGGTTTTGTAAGGATGTTTGTGAGGCACATAAGCAAGGAAAATTACAAGGTAAAGATGCAGTTTGGGAATTTTTCAAGGATATATTTCATAACTTGATTCATGAAAAAGCAGGGAGAAGGTATATTACATCCACAAAATCCCTTTATGAGATGATCAAGTTATGGGGAGGTCCTAGATTACATAACTTTATTAGCTTGAATATGGATGGTCCTTCAATATCTACAACTTTAAGGCAAGTTAGAAAGTCATTGACATATATTTTAGGGGAGCACGAACACATTTTTGAAGTAGTTGGAAAAACTTATGCTTCTTATAAATCCAAACATGGTATATATGGAACAATTCCTGTATGACTTGCAGAAGATGAAACAATTGTGAAAAAATATGTTAGGTGGGTAGAAAAAAACGATACACTGGTGGGGTTTTGTGGTTTGAAAGAAGAACATCAATGCCAATCACATTTCTTGGTGACAGTTGGTGAGGGAGATGCAGGCTATGAGATTATAACAATTTTTTTTAAAAACAATGTTATTGGACACTATGCACGTGTTATTATTGCAAACCCTTTACATGAAAAACTTCCTCGTTTGGTTGTGGTTGTTCATCCAACATGCAATAAATTCAATGCAAATTTTGTTTATCAAAAATGGGAAAAGGTAGAATTTATGTGGAAGAAACACGTAGAAAAAAATTTGGGACCTATTGTTGGTCATTCCTCGGATGGGGATAGCAGAAGAAGACAACTTATGTTGAAGGATTATTCTTCAAAATCAGGTCTTCGATATAAAATTCCTTGGGAAGGGTGGAGGCTAACTGGGTTGTACAATGGTTGCAATGTAACAGAATTGCATGACCAAGATTACATCCACAACGGCAAAAAGTTAGTGAATCCTTTGTTTAGCGGTCGACGAGAATTGGTTTTAGGAAATGAGTACATAAGTTTTGGCCATGTCAGAATGGTTTATCACACTTTTAAAGTGGATGATCACAAGCTTAAGTATGAAGATATAGAGAGGATGGATCGACAAAATTGGGGTTCCGCACAACGGATTGCTTCAAGGCATGTTCAGAGGTGTTTGAAAAAGTTGAGAAATACACCAGGTGGAAAGTTAGAGAGGACACTAGCTACAGAGACTTACCTAATGATTGTTGCTGACTACATTGACATCTTTATGTCTCATAGTTTGAGCCTCTGGGAAAGAGTGCGAAATGCTTCACGAGTTCATCATTTATTCGCATTATGGTTATGTTAGGTACAAAAACAATCTCATTCTAATGTCAACATAAATTTCATCAGCATAGAGGCATATCAAGATGTGAGAATGTCTTGTCATTTTGCATTTTTGTTGATGAGATTGCTTCGAGATCAATACTCTAACTTGCCATGTGTTTTGCACTTGAGTGGGTTAGATGTATGTGAGAACTTCTTTAGAAAATTTCGTGGGATGGTTGGAGTGGAGAGGGCTTATGATTTAACTGACTTGCTTCATGTTGTTAGAACCCTTAATAGAGTTGTTGAAGAAGAATCAAATTCCCAAGGGCTTCATTTTAATAAATCCCATAAGAAACAAGAAAACATTTGGAATAAATTGCACCAAGAAACAATACAAAATATTGACATATTGTCGCAATATGATTCAATATCCACAGACGCTAAAATTGTAGAAGCCCTTAAGAATGGATTGAAGGATGCACAAGACATTTTATCAACTCTTGGAATGAAACCAGAAAATTACACTCAATGTTCTTGGTGGGTTAAACCATGGACAAAGGATAAATATTATTCAACATTTCAAATTGTGGATGAAGTAGTTGATGATTCTCCACCGAGATGTTCCAACTCTATATTTCAATCTTCATCTTCATTGGTACACAATGAAAGTGAATTGCAAATAACAGAAAGTGAGTGGAGACACGAGTTGGATAAAATTTTAGATTCCACTGATGAAAATGTAAGCAAAACTATAAAACCAGTGGTGAATCTTGATGGTAAGGATATGTTCAAAGCATGTTTGGTTAGTCAGTTGAATGGAAATCCAACATTGTCCAAAGATAGGTTGACAAAAGTGAGAAGTGGGGTCTACTTTAGGCGAGATGGGAATACTCTACAAAAGGGTGTTTCAATTGGCTTTGGAATTGGATCAAATTGTGGGGTGTTGTTTGAAAACAACTCAATTCCTCCCACTGAACGTACTGCAAGAAAAGGTGTTCCTCAAAGTACAAAACAAGGTGTTTCTTGTGGAATGTGGTACATTGGAAGGGTTCAAAGAATAAGGAAGAAGGATGGTAATAGGGTGTTTGATTACCATAATGACATCGACCTTTTGGATAGATTAGAAGGCATCGAGCTTCAATTATGTTGGTATAGTAGAATAAAGGGGCAGCGCGTGTATAAGTATGATTTGACTGATCATGCTTTTATACAACTTGAATCTGTTATAGCAATCGCAAACTTATCGTACAATGCTAAGAATGATACATACAAATTAGAAGAAAGTGATTACAAAGTTTTTTCAGATTTTGTGAAAAATTTGAACAAGGTTAATTTTCAAAACATTCTACTTTCACT
The DNA here is from genome assembly GCA_034641835.2 of Pinus albicaulis. NCBI lineage: Eukaryota > Viridiplantae > Streptophyta > Pinopsida > Pinales > Pinaceae > Pinus > Pinus albicaulis. The sequence continues at coordinate 590,604,963 of CM076571.1, forward strand.
TTCCTTATGTATTTCCATATGTTGGATTATTTATAAATAGTTTTTGGTTATATTTTTGTTGATTTGTTTGTATGAATCTGATGTTAATTTTGTACTTTTTGGCTTTAGGTATAGTGAATACTTCAAATGGTGAATGTTCGAGATAACTCAACCTTTTTTTGCTACCTACTTTTGGTGTAAGTTTCTTTCACTAGCCATTTATCTTTTTGTAGTTGTGTTTCATTCAAACATTAATTTGGTATTTCTTCCATAAAAACAATATAATTACATACCTATATAACTATATGTACCCCTTACCTCAACACATATATACTTATTGAATATAAGGGCATCCCTTACCTCAACACTTATGTTGGATGCCTTCTACTGTGGTTCTTCTGAAGTTGGTCCATTTAATCATGAAAAGAAAGAAGAATTGGTTCCTTTTTTATGAATATGTTTTGAAGAAACGTATGTGGTTCTTCTCACTAATGTTAATTTTTTCCTTGAATTTTTAGATTAATGGTTCACTTGCTAGAAAGGATATCAAGGATCTAATGGCACGGGGTTCAATCAGGATGGTTTATGTTCACTCAAGTCAACAAATTTACACCAGAGCAATGGCTAACCCATGAAGTGCATTTGATTTTGAATGTTTTTGTGGTAGTTGGATTTCCTATTTTTCAAATTGGACATATAAATCAGAGTTTGTATCTCAAAAAATGTGCCATCGGAGTCTTTTTGCAAGTATTTATATTTTGGCCACCTTGATATCATTTTTATTTTTATTTTTGCAAAAATACATTTATTGTTTTGGAAAAATAGGCCCTTGTAATTTGGCCTATAAAAAAGAAATGTTTTTGTAATAGAGGGGGGTTGGATATTGGATATATCACAGGAGAGCTATTGTACTTGGAGATTTTTTTTTGATAATACAGAGGCAGTTGCAGTAAGAATTTTGGGATTCATGTGGTATGGCTTTATAGCATTGTATCTCCTTCGTGTTTCATTTCATCGAATGTCTTCTCAATTCCATTTCATATCTTATGCTTTCACTGGTTGTTCTAAAGAGTTATAAACAGAATTCATAAATCAATTTATGCTCTTTTTTGTAGGGAAATTATGTTGTGTTACTTTCTTCTTATAGAATGAGTTAATTATCTAAATGCTCATTCTAATTCCATTTCTCATCCTACACTACAATGACAAAGCCTGAAAGCTATCAAAGTATACCTATCTTGCCCCATTATCGCTAATGTAATTTGTTTAGCTAACAACTTTATAACACTATCCTTGCTAGCAACAATAGGTTTGAATTGGTGTCATTATCACTGCAAGGAAAACACCTAAACTTGATATTGATCCAGGATTTTCAGATTGTTGAACACCATTTCCACAACTTTTTATTGAGTTGTTGAGGCTCATAGTTCTATCATAGCTCCATTCTTATTAAGCACCCACAGTCTCACTGTGGTTTGGGAAGTCCTCATTAGTCGCTTACCCTGGTAGGTCCACACAGTCTGGTTACAAAGATGTTGATTGTTGAGCCCATATGTGCAGGATGCCTCACCTCCAGCACAATATATGATTGTGGGACACAATGGCTGATGTTAAGACCTCGTTCAGGTGTGACCATGCTAATCAAGTAAACAATTTTAGTTGATGCCATAGGTGATATTTTGTCCAAACATGTTGGATAAATATCATACGTGAGTTTAATTAAATAGGTCTACCTATTACATGCACAGGTCAGGTGCCACAAAATGATATGCACTTTCTTATGTTTAATGGTCTTTGAAGAATGTATCCATTTCAAACGAGGGAATAAGCCCAGTCAAAATTGTGAACTGCCCAGTCAAAAAAGTGACTATGATGCATTGATGGTATTCAAGGCTTCAGCTGATTCAAACAAAAAACTTCGCTCTTGGAAAACTAGGGAACCATGCACAGGAAAATGGATCGATGTCATCTGTCTAAACAATAGGGTTATTCGGCTTGTGCTGTAGAGCCTTGACCTCACTGGTCTCATAGAATCCTTAACTGATTTAGACAAGTTTATCGTCTTAAGCCTCAAGGGGAATTCATTTGAGGATTGATGTATGTTGCTTAGATGGTGGGATAAGAGTTGTAAAATTAAAGTGGCCAATGCAAAGCTCCCAAGCTTGTTTCCCCCTTTTGTTTAAAGATTGGCCTGTGTTGCTTAGATGCTGAAATATGAGTTGTTGTAAAATTTTAGATACTGTAAAGTTCTTAAGTGGTTAGTGTAGAGCTCCTAAGACATTATGAGATCATGGGTGCTGAAAAGGCATGAAACTATGTTTAAACCCAGAGCCTTGCCAACCCAGAATTGGAAGAAAAAGAACCAAAATTAGTACAGGCAGCTTTACATTTCTTTAAACTTTTTATGTCTGGATAATTTGATTATTAGAGTATCTTCTATTCTGCAATACAGGGGATATGATTATATGTGTGTATTTGCAAGTTTGATTTTTTCTGTATGTTCCTTTCTTCCACACTGGGGATATCAATTTATGTTTGCATTTGGGGATTTGATAATTGGAGTATATTCTAATTTGTCAAGCTGGGGAAGCCAAGCATTCCGTTGGACAGTTTATTTGATAGCATCACGGAGATTGCTGCAGTGCTGGCTCTTACACGGATGGGTGAGGCTGGCTGCAGAGTTGACACTATAGCCAGGCTTGCCCAATGGAGAATAGAAAATTTGGCTTCTTATACTTCCTACAGGAAGTCCGATCCTTTCAAGATAGGGGTGTGGAATTGGTAAGCATCTTTATTCTGGATTTTTTCAACAATCGTATTGATGCTCAACATACAGATGGGGAATGGTTAGTAGAAAAGGTTCTTCAGGTCATAGTTGCTAATAGCTAGTCATGGCGGGGTGAAGGGATGAAAGTACAGAATTGGCTATGACATGGTAGAAAATGACGATAGTAATATGAAAAAAAAATTGTTTTGAAAGACTCATGTTTCAGTATTTGAATTTTCTTTTATTATTCTCTATATTTGTTGTTAGTGGTTTGATTTGTCCTAATTATAGATGTTTTGTGTGTTTTTTAGATGTTCACCCAGTTAAAATTCACCTATGAGCAGGAACTTCACCCAGAAGAGTTTTTTATTCCATATGTGTGGAAGTTAGTTGTATCGCAGAGGTATGGTAGCAGACACATTCTTAGGATTTATAATCTTCTGATCTCCCCTACTGCTGAAGTTTTTCTGTTCAATGAAATAGTGATTTACAATGATTGTTTTCTTCATTAAAAATGAAAATCGTCTCAAAACTAACATGTTTTTTAGTCAGTTCATTATATGTTAGTGGTCACTAATGCAAGGTAAAAGTGGGTAAACCCCTCAACAATTTGTAATTTTCTACAGTCCAAGATTGCACGCAGAAAGATTTCATAGATGATATGTTAAATTGTTTAATACCATGCCTCAGTTTTGTAATTCGTGACTTGTCGAAAGCATCAATTTTCTACATTTATTTACATGGTGATCTGTTTATTGTATTTAGTGGCATGGATTTCAATCTCAACACCATTCACTTATTTCAAGAAAGGTCACCTGTAGAGGTGAGTATTCATTACAACCTTGGCTTCAAGATAGGGGTGTGGAATTTGGCCACTATACTCTTATTTGACCATTATTCGTCAGCCCTACTCTTCTGCTTGATTGCCACTTGATTTGAGATCTACAAAATGAGCGATTCTTGTTTCAGTGTCATGGCTATTGTTTGAAAAAATGTGACATATACATTTTACCGAGGTCTCCTATTTGAAAATATAGGGGCTAGTAACATACTTGGGTCATTGTCTCCCAAATAAGGATACATGTTACCAATGGCCTTGCAGCATTCATGGGATGATGAAAAAAGTGCTAGAACCACATCTTGACTCAACTCTGTGCTAGAACCAGAAATAATAGTCTAGGTTAAAACCTCAGTGAGTGTAGATTCTGTGTAATCTAAAACCTGGGTTATGAATTTCCCTCTAGTCATCAAGTGTATGTATCAACAATTATATCAATATGGTGGTCCCTCTTATACATCTTAATCGTAGAATTTTCCTTCTTGACCTCATTATCCTTAGGCTCTAACTACTTAATCTGTTGTGAGTGATGACTCTATTTGCTTGTGGGAATCTGATTTTGGTATACTCGGTTGTGACAGTGATGGAGTTCGTTTATTTGTACAAAAATTGGTTTCTGGCATCCATATATTGGATATGACTAAAATATCAACCAACTCCGCTCATTGGAAGAGAATATGCCACAGAATTTACATCTAATACATTAACAATTTGACTTCTAATGAAAATGTTATACACCTGCAATGCAAGCATCCTTAACCAGCTATCTTTTCCATTCATGGGATCACATTTCTTATGGAAATGTAAACACCAGCAATGAAAACATCATTAACCATCCATCATTCCCATTCAAAGGATCACATTTCTTATGAAATATATGCATAATGTCACATATAGATCATATTTCTTACGAAATATATACATAATGTCATTGCAACTTGATTTGATCTTGAGATATTTAACCTTGCAGATTTTATGGTTAGAGAATGATGTTCTCCAGTTGCTACAAAATGAGTTAAAATTATAGATAGGACGACTTGAAAGGAAACTAGAATTAAAGCAATTTCATGCCATGTGGTGAGTTAATGTGCACAACACATCATTAATCACTATACATGGGAGCACTCCATTGAACACGAAACCTATATACTTTGTCAACTGCCATATATTGAACTTTTCTTCACTAGTATATATATATATATATATATATAAGAAGATTCAATAGTCGTGCAAATGAACTTAACAAGAATAGGTCAAGAGAACTTAACGAAAATGTATCCTTTATTTGTTGTCAAATGAACCATGCTTGAAAAATTTGTCATTACTATTTAGATGACCTGATTTTTTTTTATCTTCTTTGCAGTTTATTAATAGAGAAGGTAAAGAAACCTACTGCAAGTTTCATTGGAAGCCTACTTGTGGACTCAAGTTTTTGCTTGATGAGAAGGCTGTAATTGTTGGAGGTACCAATCACAATCATGCTACCAAAGATTTATATGATGCCATAGCTTCTGGTAACTATCCTGAATGGAAGCTATGCATTCAAACTATGGATCCTCCAAATGAAGATAGGTTCGACTTTGATCCTCTTGACGATACTAAAATATGGCCAAAGAATCTATTTCCTTTGTAGGTCATTAGGGGAATTTTGAGGTCTAAAATGGGCCTCATAAGAAAAATGTACAACAAAAATAAACTTTATAAAAACAAATAGGATTCAAGATGATGATGTCAACCATGGGGGATGATTTACCATTTTTTAAATAAAAGGGTAAAAATATTAAAAAATAATAAAATAATAAAACTACTTTTTCAACTCGTATTTTCAACTTATCTCCCAAATTTTTTACTCAAATTTCGAGTGGGAATACTCATTGGATGCAAAATTTAATTCCTCATCCAATGAGTACCCATGTTGCATACTTTCGATGAACCCTGCTACATGAAAAATGAGAAATACATAAAAAAACGTGATTACAATCACGTTTTTATGTATTTCTGATTTTACGTGTAGTAGGACCCATCAAAACTATGCAACATGGGTACTCCTTGGATGAGGAATTAAATTTTGCATCCAATTAGTACTCCCGCTCGAAATTTGAGTAAAAACTTTGGGAGATAAGTTGAAAATATGAGCTCAAAAAGTAGTTTTTTCATTTTTCCCTCTAAGATTTGATGATGTCATCAAATCTTATTTGATTCTTTTCACTATTATTTTATAATTTCCTTAGGAGGCCCATTTTAGACCTCAAAATTCCCCTAATGAAAGTACAGATAAAATACTTAAGACTGAAACTATCAGTCATATAATCTGTAATATAAGTTCTTCTTGCTTCACAATTTTCAAGTTCTGGTAGTAATTCAACTTTATATGCTCTTCAGTTTCAAGCTTTTTGCATTGAACCATGGTTGAAAATTGGATCCTTTTCTTGTGCAGCCTGTTGGGAGGATGGTTTTGAATAGAAACATTGATAACTTTTTCAATGAGAATGAACAGTTGGCATTTTTCCCTGGAGTTATTGTGCCCGATATCTACTACACCAATGATAAAATGTTCCAGACTCGAGTTTTCTCATACTCTGACACACAGAGGCATAGGCTTGGGCCAAATTACTTGCTGCTTCCTCTGAACGCACCGAAGTGTTCCCATCATAATAATCATCACGATGGTTTTATGAATTTCATGGACAGAGATGAGGAGGTATGTTACATGCCATTACTTCCCTGCTAGTATCAACAATCTTCTCTCTTTTGTATTTCTCACATGTGGTTTGGTTTGGCATAAAACCTTAGTGCAACTTAAATATCGATTAACTTTTTGTACCCTAATCTAAAGATAAAATTTTCCATCTAGATTCTAAAATCCCCCATATAGAGGATGATTTAAGGCAACTACTAGTACTAAATCCTTATATGAGCAACTACTAGTACACATTTTCTGGAGTGCTAAGATTCAATGGAAATCTCATTTTGTCTATTGCTTTTCTTTTTTTTCCTTTTCAAATGGGCAACTGAGCATAGTTTTATACATAATGGTTGTTGAGAGATTGCATTTTTCTAATGAGTTCCATTTTATGATCATACCACTGGTTGCAGGTGAATTATTTTCCTTTGCATTTTGACCCAATTCGACATTCAGAGACACTCTCTATTCCGAGAAATATTGTCAGTGGTACCAGGTCAAAGGTATGTCAACTAACTTAGGAACAATGCCCCATTCTAAAATTATTGACTCCATCAAGTAATCTCTAAAATATACGGTCGTGCCTTCCTTAGTTAGGCTCTGGTCTTATCTGATCTAGGTAGAAAGTTAGTAAGGGCCAAGGCTCTGGTCTTATCGGAGCTAGGTAGAAAGTTACATCTTAATTTTTTATACACACTCTTGCACAGTATCACTGAGATAGGTAGGAAGTTATACCTTATTTTTTGTACATACTCATGTACAGTGTAGCCCAGATACTGTCTTGCTCTTACATGAGCTAGCTAGGAAGTTACACCTTACCTTCACAATCGCCTTTAGCTCTAAGTTGAGATGTAAAGTGTAGCCCTGATGAACTCTTGGTATTTACATGAACTAGCTAGGACTTTATACCTGATCTTGACAGCCGCCTTTATCTCTAGCTTGGAAATCTTGGGGTACAAGATAATTGCCAAATTTGTTTTTCCATGTTTTGAAACTTGCGTCCTTGTTATTAGACTTCGACGTTACTAGCACTTGATCAAACTCAAAACCCTGATGATTGTAGCATCAAGCAGTATTAATACGCTTGAGACACACAACTCCCCATTAGGTAATCAATCCTTGACTTCATTGCTCTATTGGGATTCGTTTCCCGGAGGACTTTAATAACCTCCAGGTCCTCTGGCTACTACCTTCATCAGGGTTTTATCAATTGCTACTTTAACATACAGTAATGTCTTTGCTAATTTTTCAGGCCTTGCCAGCACTGGTGCTAGTGTTTAGAAAAAGCTACAATAAGGTCTTCTAATCGCAAAAAAGTACACACTCCATACATGAATTTTATGTATAAACCAGAGGAATGTTTTTGCTATGATTCTCAATCCTTGCGAGCACTGTTTTGAAATCACCCAACATTTTTCTTTAATGTTGTAGAGACTTATTACCATGGAAAATTTTAGGGGCTAATATTCGCAGGTGGGCTAATTTTCCATGATTTTTCCAAACAAAAGATTCGCCAATTCCCATTTTTTTATAAAAATGATTTGCCCAAATTTTACAATATAAAATTATTTTACCTTAAATTTGCCAACATTATATAGAAAATATATATAATAACATTATAAATTTGAATAATTTTACATATACATCAATAAACATTTTATACTTTGTATATTAGGGACTAGTGAGATTCGCCAATTTTTTAAACTTTAAAATAATTTTACATCCTTAAAATTTTCCCTGCTTATTATGAAGGAAAATAACTTTAATCAGCCTGGTGAACACTTCCATTCATGGCCTCCTGACAGGTAGGATAACCATTCTTAGCCTTTTTAGAATCAAAGCTCGGAATCTCCACAGTTCTCATTTTTAAGTCTACGTTTCGGGTCTAAAACAAGACCCATCATCAGGACCATTCTTAGCCTATTTTCTAATACTTTTCAGAAGGATTTCTATGTATGGAATTTTTTCAATATCAAAATTTAAATTCATCCAGTTGAATATAATTTTCTTATCCATCCAGCTAAGTCTAATGTTCTTTGCTCTTTTGGAGCAGACAAAAGGTCCTTCTCTGTATGGAAGTTTGTCAATATCGAAATTGAAATTCATCCAGCTGATTATAATGGTTTCTCTGTTCTGGAGCAGACAAGACAGATTCATCAGGCGCTTCATCGATGTGATGTGTGACGTGAAGGTAACTGATGAAATTAGGAGTGTATGGATATATTATTGGTCTCAAGTATGTAGCATGTATTATTTACAGCTTAAGAAAGTTAATTCATTGGTAATTTTGTACAATCTAGTATGTTCACAAAACTGACAATACTGATTTTGGTTCTGTAGTGTGACCAGGACCTCAGCCAGAGACTGGTGAAACATCTTAACATGAAATCATCGATGTAAGAGATAAGTAATTGAGTGGTGATGGAGCTGAGATTTGAAGTATCTCTCAGGTTTTTTTGCTGATATGTGAATTTGAAGAAAAAACATCAAAACACAATATTGTAGCAGTGTCTCTCAACAAGGAGATTATATCTTGATCAATCCTTACTATGGTATGTAGGAATTTAGGTGTAGGCCGAATGAATTTTTTCGTGAAGTTACTAATTCTTCACATTCTTGGCTTGGAGGGCCGTTGTTGGCTATTGTGGCTATAATAAATGGGCTAATGATGCCATGTATGGCAGTCTGCTCTTGGAGATATTTAATGTTGAAAGACATGAAATCCATATGTGGCAGTGAAATATATGCCTTCAATACCGTGGATCTTATTATCAAATAATATTTAGGTGTTAGTTCCTGTTTAACTACATACATTGTCCTATGGAATATGCTCCTTAAAACTTTGTGAGCTCTCTGTATTTGCCAACACTGTGTGCTTATGATTGGCTGGCTAACACAATTTAAGTTGCTTTCTACAGCGAGTGCTGAGTTCTACATTCTACAGCTGAATATGCCAAGCATATCATAAGTCAAACAAGCTTAAAGAAGCCTTCAGATGATGTATTGAATTTGGTGAGAAGAGACTTATTCAGTGAATTCCATAAAACAGTTCCACATATGCCTTCTCCATTTTTTATGAAAGCTCATAGATGGTGAGACTTTGGGTTACATGATTGCAACATCCATCCTCGTCTATTTGATAACTAGTTTAAATGTCAACCTATAAATTTTTGTTTATCCTAGTCATCGTGAACAGACATTTAAGGATGCTTCATAGATGTAGGATAATAAGGATATATTTGACTCAATATTTAAGCCATAAGCTTATCAACTTGAAAGAAATTAATCTGGCTAATCTGATTTCATATTTTGATTGCAGGGGTAGTGCATTACCAACAACATTCAGTGCAAAAGATGACAAATGTCTATGGTTAGATAACAAGCGATTTGTTGTTTGTGGTGATTTTTGTGTTGCTCCAAATGTTGAAGGTGCCATATTGAGTGGCCTTGCTGCAGCTTCAAAACTTTCACAAGTACACAATTCTCTATATCTCCTTAATCACGTCAAAGATTTGCTAAACTTAGGACACGTCCAAACAATAGTTTTCCTTTCTACTGTTATAAAAAACTAAATTTTTTTGAAGAGCGTCATATGAAATTTCAAACAAGATGTAGGTATTATAATGCTGGAACTTGTTGGGTGTTGTCACGTCCAAACTATTTATGTGAATTAGCATTTGATCTCTTGTCATGAGAATTTTTTTTGTTTGTAGCAATGGGTTATTGTAGCAACAACTCCATATTAAAGTCATTATACACCGTCCAGCATCGTCAATATGGTTCTCTTTTTTTCCATCTATACATTTTAAGTAATAGAAGTGTGCCAAAGCCTTTGTTCACTTACCATGAAGAGCTAAAAAATAATGACAATGTATCATTGATCGAGGAAAGAAATAAGTTGTAGTCCCCCTTGCAACTTGTTACATGAAAATGATTCTCTATATGTTATTCTTTTAGTTTTTTCATATTATTTATCTTCCAAATATTATTAGAAAGAACATGTTGCCCCAATAAAATGACATTGGCTAGTGTTATATTTTAAGCACAAGTATAGGATCTAGTTATGATAAAATGCTACACTAATTACTGCAAGTAGAAAGGGAGACAATAGAATAAATTAACATTAAAAAATACTAAGTGACTAGAAAGCCAATTTGAATTCACTTGATTTTTGCTTGACTTGAGTATAATTAAATAGCCTTTTCATAGAGAATTCATGTGCTCTAAGTGTGGTTCCAAGTGCATGCACAACCAACAAAAAACTACCTCTCCATTAATTGTAGTTATCTGGGCCAAAAATTGAGTTGTAGGGTCTCTAATAGAGTCAGGGTCACTAATAGAGTCAAAATATCTACTGAAAAACTCTAAAATATGCTTGCTACATGTCATATGGCATGATTTTTCACCTGTGATATTCATTTCAATGGATATTTTTGGACTATTGCAACAGGGTACATTTTTAAATTTGATGGATTAACATATTGGTGCACACAAGGAGAGAGGAATATCACTAAGATGGATGGTATGCATTCTCAGATGCATGCATACTGAACTGAAGGGTACACCTCCCTAGTTCTATTCTTGGCGGCATGCACAGGAATTTTGGGACATAATGTGCAGGTTTCAAGGAGGAATAGCTTTTTAAAATAAGAAAAAATCATTGCAATGAGGATGAATTCTAGGAGTTTTGATCTCTGTCATTGCAGATTCAGAATCTAAAAGACTTGTAAATGCCTGAAAATCTGGAATGAGTAAAGCTTGGGCACTTGGTCGTCTTCCTCATGTATTTTCCATTGTTGGTGAATTCTTACATCTCTATTTTTCAGCCTAGTCAAGTTAATTTTGTGACATTGTGTGGGCCTTTGTCCCCTGGTTTCACTAAGATTATTATGAATTTTCCTAGTGGTCCTTGACCACAAAGATTGGTAAGGTAAGAAATTCGCTCTGATTAGGTTTAAACAATAAGAGTAGGGTTGTGTCTAGGCATATGTTGTAGGGTTCAAAATAGTGTTACGTAGTGAGATTCATCTAACATATATGCCTCACTGGAATTCTCTATCTCTTATTTGACTTCAAGACCCAATGGAAAACACCTATTGTTGGATCCTTCCCAAATATTATTACTATTTTCCTTGTTTATTTTACTTGTTGGCACAGTTCATTCTCAGTGATTTATTTGTAGATCATAGGTAGGTGATACAGATACCCCCTTTTTTTTGGGAAAAAAAAACCAAAAGTGAGAGGATTTCAAGAGGTGATATTTATTTTTCTATGAAACATGCACCCAAGGCTCATTTTAGGTGTCAAAACATTCCATGAAAATATTTGTGCAGTCAACATCTCCAATGATCTAAGTGTACCACATAAGCATCAAGACAAGGTCTAGAAATTCCCATAAGAAAGCTATCTTGAGTGTAAATATCCATCATGGCACAACCAAGGGTTATTAACATATCATACACCCCACATCAGATGAAGAGCCCCCAAGCATGATTTATACACTTTTTCCTTGCACCTAGAAAATGATAGGCTAGAGTTTTAGATCTTTAACCCACCTTCTCCTTTTATTTTTATGCATTCTTTCTAAAAGAAAAAAACACTTTTTATGGGAAATCCACACTAAATTGCCTTTTAAGGAGGGCATTATCATAACTGGATGGTCACAATACACACCAATATGTGGTGTTGTATTCATGTACTTGTAGTATTCTTGTACTAATAGATACAAAGTATTCTTGTCTTAATAAATTATACCATGGGGCTCTCATTAAAACACTTAAATTAAAAACAACAGAGAACAATGTTTTTTTTTTCATTAAAGAAAAGGGAGGGTCTCATAACTCATCCTCACCTTGCCTTTTCTTCTCCATATAACTCTTCGAAATTGTAACTTTTGTTGTTCCACCTTAATAAGACACTAGTTTGAGTACATGAGGTTGTAGTTGGATTTTTGAACAAGAAGCTTTCAAAGGGAAGAGGGTCTAGACTTGTGATTGAACACCTTATTTGGTGCAAACATATTCATAAATATTGATCAATTGATTTTTCATCATCATATAGATCAATTTATATGTTATTTTATACACATACACATAATCAATCTTCCTAAAAAATGGTTGATCTTTGTATGCCTTAGACCATTAAATGCCACAAATCATAGTAAGATGTGCTTGAGTGTGGATTGAGTAATCACATTGTGGGAATAATAATATGCATCTCTTATGTATATCACAAGAAGAAATGTGAATTGTAGAATTCATGTGAGGTCATAAGAGAGGCATCATGTCATTATGTTAAGGATATAAATATAAAGGGGTGTAAAAAATGTTAATGAAAAAACAGATACCTACAATATATAGTGAAAGCAGGGGTTTTTTAAATTGGGAAAATGCAATGGGTTAGTATTGCTAGGGGGTTAAATAAAGTGATTTTTAGAGGTATTTTCCAATATGTAGTCAAATTAAGGGTATTGTTTAGTATGCCATGAACGCACGTGCTATGCCATAGGTTAATTGAGTGATGCCCCTGTGCCATTACCCCACCAATGTTAACTTCCTAGAACCTAAACATAGATCGAAACTTTTAAATAATCATATCTCAACTACTTCATTAAAAAATATATTTGCTTATTTCTTTTAGTTATTTTAACTATTAATTTTTTGCTATGATATTTATATATTCCTTTTAATTATCAATTCATTTGTTTTTCACTAATTATATGTTTCATTGTAATTCTCTAAATTTAAAATTAAATAATATTTCTAACATCACTTTTTTTATTAATAACTCTTATTTCTATATATATAAAAACTTTTTAGTGATTTTGATTAAATATAAAAATAATAAAAATTGTATAACTTCAAAATATAGTTCATGAATCTCTCAAAACCACTTCAATAAAGAATGTGGTAATACACGTTTATGTAGCATGGGGTAGGTGAAAAGATACTTTGATCAATGAAACTATTTCTTTGGAGATGTGTTGAGCGATGGAAGACGTGCTACTTGGGAGATTGATTATTTGCGAGCGGGCGAGTTCCACTGAATCAATTAGTAGAAGTATGTACGTTAAACCATATGGTGTTGCATTATTAATTTCGGACCTGCTATTACTAAGCAGAATAAAAGTACAAGATAGATATTAGATTAGATGGGGTCGGTTGATTGAGCAAACCTTTATTAATTACAGTCGGAAAATGTAGTACTTTGAAGTTTTTTTATTTATTTATTTTAAGTGGAATGAGAGAATCAGTCTTTTCTAATGTAAGAATGATTGTCCGTAGATATAAATATTTTTTATAAAATATTGATTATAATGTATTTCCAACTACAATTTTTTTACCAAACCACTTTCATTATAATTTTTCAACTTAATTTTTTTATTTTAATAATAATGATTTATTATAACTGTGTAGGTTTATAGTAAAAATAAAATACAGTAAAATGATATCAATATATATATCAAGTTATTGGTCAGTGTTTAACTATCAACTTGGGTGTTGTTTAGCCATTGTTCGAGTAAACAAATTAAAAAGATCAAATTTATTACAACTACGTAGCCTTTATCATAAATAAAATACACATACATAATAATATCCAGGTTTTGTCTTTTGTTTAACAATTATATGAATGCACTTTTATTACTTATCATAATTTTATATTAGGACATGTACTTATAGATCTAAAGCTATGTTGATATTTTTTAATACAAAATTATATATATATATATATATATATATATATATATATATATATTATTTAAAAATCAATTAAATTTATTTATTTATTTTAAATTTAGTTTGATAATTTGTGTCATAGCAAAGATTTACTCAACAACGAATTTTCATTATTGATGAATTTAAATTTCATAAAAATTGAGAAAAAATGTTCAAGTACAAAAGAATCTATGTAACGTGTGGGATCAAGAAAATAAAGAAAAAGTTCATGATAGGTTAAAATACAAATACCTTGACTATCTCATATCCCCTCTACTCCCAACCCTAATGTCTTTCGAAAGTTAAGCGATAACTTCATAAGTGTAAGGTTTGTTATAACTTCATAAGTGTAAGGTTTGTTAATGTTGAAATATTGAACAATATCATTGAAGACAAGCGATGATTTCAATGACTAGCTACAACATAAGAAATTGAAAACATTGACATAATGGTAATTTGTGTTTTTGGTGTATATGAAAAAATTGACTACATCATATTCAATTTTTATACATTAAAGAAAACAATTACATTTAAGATTTAGAAATAATTACAAAGAATATGCATAAATATGCATGCATCATGAAAGATTAAAAGTAATCACATATTTTTTGGTTCATGAGAAAATGCGAACAAAGATGTGGATGGTAAAAATTGATCATAATTTAAATCCCTAAAAAAAGGGAGATCAAAAACTCATTGAGCTAGTCATTAAACAATATACAATGTATATTCAATGTTAGATTGGGCTACAAGGCTTGGTGCAAAGGTAGTTTCCATGAAAAGCATTACTGGTAGTGTTAGTGGAAAATTTATACACTTATAAAAGAAAAAATCATTTCTAGTTTGATTTAACTAGAAGCCCTAATCATGAGAGAACTTGATAAAATAAGACAAAAGTGGACCCAACTAGTATTCGATATACAAGAGGAGTGAAAGCTCAGTCACCATTTATTACTTGTATATGAAAAATTGAGTCAATGTCTAGTCACCACTTATTTATCTCTCAATACTTCATTGTGAAAGTGTGGGTAGTATGGGTAGTATTGAAGGTAATGTTTGGTGCTCTCTTGGCATACTTAAGGCTATGCTTCTACCTGTTTTAGTGAGATGGAAACTTAGTATTATAGATTTCTTCTTCTATTTTTGGTTTACATTATTTGGTGGGAAATAAATATGCATATATTTTAGGATAGGATAGAATGATTTATGTTCAGATTGTGGCTCAACCAATTTTATGGTTAGCCATCGAATATACGTTAGATCTTAAGTAGGATAAGTGGAGAATCCTTGTCATGATTTTTTTTATATGGGGTTACCTAATGACATGATCCTCATTATGGTGTTGGGGTGGTTTAAATCATTCCCAGTCACATTTTTTCTATATTAGATATGCTTTAGGTCTTACATCGAATTTGAAAGTTGAATATGTAGCTTTGTCAACTCTACTCTTTCATTTTTTGAAAATTTGTCTTTCCAAGTTATAAGTTTTGGGTAATGCAAAATCAAAAATAGAAAAACAAAATAATAAGGCACAAATATAAAATATTAAGCTTCATCTTATTCTTGATTAACAAAAAAAAATTATGTAGTCATTAGAGTGATATCTTTTTATTAATATTTAAAAAAAAAAAAATTATCATATTAATAAACTCTAAAAAAAAAGCCCACCTCTTTATATTAAAAATTTCCTCATCCATAAGTGTTTGAAGATTACATAAATTTAACTAAAAAAGGAAAAAAAGAAAAACTATCACTTAAGTATTTTCTATAAGTTTAAAAAACTTCTACTTCAAAATAAAGAATGCAATCTGTTGATTATATGATCACCTTTAATATTTCCACAGATTGCCTTGAGCAACAAAGCATCGCATGCAATTACTCATGGTGGATATTCAAGGAATGGCTAGAGAGAAACAATGCTAAGCTAAGTCACGTGGACTAAAAATTAAACGCATGTCTATAAAGGGGTGGCAAGACGCAAAGGTTCCGAACATGAAAAACAAACAAAGGTATGGTATAGAAGTATAAAGCAAAGAACATCATAACAAATGCCGCCTCTACTTCATACACGAGGTATGAATTTCCGCACGTGCTATTCTGGGGGTGTCACGGAGCGGAGGACGGTGGTAGAGCCATACCCCCGCGGAATTGTGGTGACGTGTCATGAGGGTCGACACGACGTAAGGGCTATATGGGAAGTAAATCACAGGTCTTTAAATCCTCATGCTGTGTATTCACCATTCCACAAAGAATTTGTTTCAAAGACAGAGTTCCTTACACGGCAGAAAGGTAAGCTAAAGTCTTTAGGTCAACTGGTACTGAGGTCCGTACCAGTATTAAATCTGGCACGCGGTGTTCACCTACTTGCAGTTAAACGCCCAATCCCTGTGCGCTGCGTGTTACATTGTCAGTGTCCTTACGACGCTCACCCGACTAGCTTCACCATTCCTCCTTTTCCTAAAAACACTCAGTCCAATATAACAGCCCCCTATCTTTTACTGCACTAAAATTTTAGGCATTCCGTTATGGTATAAACTGAAGTAGGAGCTCAGTGTCAGGTCCACCCAATCACTGTCAGTACCCACCACGTCACTTTCCTGAGTATATTTCCCACTGCACAAGTACTCCGTCCCTCAGAACCCCTCTGGTTTCCTTTTGTTTTTAAAATTTTTTTTCATATCAGTCATGGGAAAAGTCACCCCCAAGAAAACATAACCAGAGACCCCCCAGGTCTGTTAAACCAGAAACCCTCCAGGGTTTGAACCCTTCTTAGACCTGCAAGCCGAAATCTGAGACTTGCAATACCCATTTCCCATCAGCAGTATCAAACCAGAGCCATTCAGAAGACATGTCAAAAATAGGGATAGGTATCGGGTGGTTCTATCTGTTCTGTATCATCAAATCACCCCACCAGTTTATCTAGTTGTCGAGTTTATTTGCTGGCTCATAGATGCCTATGACAAGCGTCAAGGTATGTTTCTCTTGGCTCAAGGGAATAGGATATTTTCTCTCTCTTTGGAAATTATTAGAAAAGACCTACGTTTTCCAACCAGCGCAAGCTACATTAGTTTCAGTGAAATTACCTCGCGTTTATGCTTTGGAGTACATTTTGCAGACCCTGAAAACTGACCAAATTCACTTCCTCCCTGCAAAAAATGGGTTTATCCTTAAACTTCCCATTACCATTGGCCCTTTTGTTGTCAATTCAAGGCACGCCCTCCCTATTGTTGAGATGTAGCTGCAAGACATGGATTTTAGGCAAGGGAAGGTGTGGCCCTATGATTCGAAGGGCATCATCTCTGATAGGAGGAGAAGGAACAAATCAACTCCTTATGTGCATGAAACGAAACCGTTCATATAATGGAGGGCTAATATTGAAACTTGGCCTTTACTTTCATAGATGGAGACAGATTCATCTGCGACAGGAGAAAGGGCAGAGGCAGCTTCAGGAAGAGAAGCTGGCAAAGGTCTAGAAGCGGAAGAAGCAGGTGCATCATAAGCAGGTTCTCCTCATCGTAAAAGGTAGAAAACAGTGACAAGTGAAGCATAAATTATAGGGGAAGAATAGTTGCTCGAACCAGAAGTACCATATGGCAAATCCGATGAGAGCAGGGTAGGGATCAAGGTGTTACAAGATAGTGTTACGTCTTCTGACTACTCAAAAGTCTCACAGGCTATCAAAGATGACACTTCACAGATCGTAACCAAGAGAATCCTGAAAGCTAGAGCCATCAGGGATAAGTACAAGACAGAGTTAGAAGGATTCGTAGAGAAATACCATACCAGGATTTCAGCCTCGATGAACCTGGACAGATAACATCTAGTGATGGCCATGGCCGAGGCCATTTTGGACCCAGATGCAGGTACTACCACTTATAGAGTGCTAGAGTATGTAGTCGACATGTCAAAGGTGCCAAAAATTGATAAATGCAATGTATTTTAGGTTTTTAGCGATATGTTAAAAGATGAAGTAATGCGGCTTGCGATCACTTTGAAAAATTTGGAGAAAAAACATGCCCAGTTGAGGGAGAATTTCAAGAGAGAATAGGTAAATTATCGTGCCCTCTCAAATCAAGTACGTGCTCTACAAGCTTCAATTAAAGGAAAAGAGACTGGTGAAGTTGATCCACAGCGTAACCTCATCGAGGAATTGCAGAAGGAAGTGGCATCCCTGAAACGCAAGATCAGCATACCGACCTCCCATAATGTACAAACAGCCGAATTAGCCCAGGAAAAAAAAGATAAAACAGACTTGGCTAATTCTCTTGCAAAGGAGAAGGAAGAAAAAGGAAAATATAGTAGAAGTGATGGTTGTTCTTCATGGCAGGCTAACAGCATTACAGGCGACTTGGGATACACACCGTTGTGCACCACCGCCAGCCCAACCGGAAACTAGTTCGCTGTCCGAACAGTTAACTATAGTGAGGGCTACAAACGATGTATTGGAGAAGCAGGTCTCTACAACAAGACTAAGAATCGAGGATCTGGAAACTGTCATGGCTACAGATTCCAAGAAGATCGAAGCTATGGGGAAGGAAGTTGAATAGGGGAAAAAGGAGAAAGCTAACCAGCAGAAGACCATCAAGGAGCTCAATAGTTGTCTGAAACGTAATATCACCCTCAGGGATGCCAGACGAATAATATGGTCAGAAATTATCGCGACAATAAAAGGGCATTGCGATTTTCTAAAAGTCATCGAAGAAGTAAAGTCATCCGTGCTTTATCTCAAAAGAAAGATTCATGAGGGAAATATTGATATATCCAGCAGAGCACAGCACGCAAGAGGTTATATCTCTTTCTTGAAAGGGCTGAAGTCTGAAGATGTGGAGAAGCATGGTATAGAAATCAGGTTCAAGGAGGCCATTGAATGTCAGAAAATAATTGATAAGGAGTCTACCAGCACTATAGCTTCAAGAACCTTGGAAAACGTAGCAGCCAATTTGGATCAATTTTAAATGATTTGGGCTGAAATCACAGGGACTGGGCTTCCATCATGCTGGGGTCCTACCCCTACCATGTTATTTCCATTACCAACATATGAGGCACGTCTTCAGGAGGAGATGAACCAGACAGATGTACTGACAGATAAATCTACCCGGCTGAAAGTAGAAACTATAGTTTCAACACTCCGCCAGAAATTCTCCCTCCTGCACCTGGTAAAGCACAAAATTCCCACTGATGCAAACTTCGAGGACCTCACTGAATCTTATATCAAAGTGGAAGGTTTCGCGTCAATGCCAGAACCCACAACATACAGTCAACAAAGGTGCACCAATTATGCCAGCTTGCTGTCTAGTTCATCAGAAAATGTCCCGCCACCTGTCTCGGCGACCGCATCAACCCCATCTTGCCAGTGAATATTTTTAATTCATGATTCAACCCTAGTGGCCTTTACTTTTACTTTACTTTTTTACTTTTAATTTTTGAGTGGAATTCACATTTCAATCCTACAGTTTATTTCCTATTAAAGATTGTTTTTTAATATTTTTGTTTGAAACGGCTGAGAGCCTAACTGTAAATGATGAGATGCCTCCATCCCTCATCATGAGTTTTGGTTATTTTTTATTAGGACCTCCAACTGATTACTATCATGCATGGAAGATATTTTTCCCAAAATATCTTCCTGCTCATGTTTTATTGGGTTCTATATAAGCAGCAACCAAATAGAAGAAAGGGTTCAAGATTTTTAGAAGAACATGCTGTGAAACAATTTTTTATGCATTTTTCTGAACTTTAATATGAATGCAAAGAGCCCATTGGGTTTCAGTGATGAGGAGTTCCATCTTTAATGAGGATTCTGGTCTTGGTGCTTTACAGTCTGTAACTTTCTCCTATGTGTTATAGTTTAGCTGTTCATTTTATTTACATCCATTTATCTTGTATAATGCTCTGGAATGCGAGTAGCCCACTAGTTTTGGTATGAATTTACCCTTGTTGATACTTATGTTAGAACATGTCTGGCACCTTTAATATGGCTCAGGCATGATATGTTGTTTCATTTTCAACTTCAACCGTACTTCTGCTATATTAGCTGCTGTGAGATGTTATCTTTAAAAGGTTATTGTCATGTGTGGATTCTTAATTTCATAAGCCCATTGCATGTTGATATTGGTTTCTGGATAGTCTCTCAATGACAGTTAGTATTCTCTCCATATTTTATGCGCAGTAAACACCCTCTGACTAGTCATCTCTGTAAAGTGTTTTAGAATCCAACCCTTCTTATGGAAATATGCCTTTGAATTGTCCGATACATTTGTATTAGAGTTTCACGCTTTGCCTCTGCAGTACTACTTTCCATGTGTCAAAGTTTTGAAGATCTCGGTCCCATTCAAATTAGACCTTCTTGTTACAAAAGATAGCATGAGAGCTTTTTCTGATAACTTCACATGTTATACCATATGCTCCTTGCTGTATCAGATGTCCTAGGCACTAGTCTTTCACAACTCAAGGCTGTCTCTAGGGTTGAAAACATCTTTTTGGCATAGTTGCTAGGGATACGAAGTTGATAAAAGTTAAATCCCTGGGCCTAGACAAAATATTTCTTTTCTCTTCAGAAAGGTGAGCATGAAGAGTTGAGAGTTGTAGATCCCTCACCTTAGCGACTCCACTGTAATTTATCAAATAATATTACTTGCAGTCCTAGCTCCTCGGAAGCCACACCTGAGGTCAGATATGTCTCAGCCAAAGTCACCCTCTGTGTCTGACCCAAAGAAGATCCTACATAGGAGAAGTTGGAGGGAAAGAAAATCCATCCACACTGAGATTCCTGAATTCTCCTTAGAAGACTTCCCATCCTCCTCTTCTCAAGTAGCCCAAGTGTAAGGTCCCAACTCTACTATGAGAGATACCAATTATTACTCAGATAGTCCACCTCTGGGAAACATCCAAATCAAAGACGAAGCTGAATCGATATATACTACTCATTACACTCTTCATCCCACTCCCGAGGTCGAGGAGGTCAAAGAGGTCACTGAAGTATTTGATATTAATATTTTGTCTTTCCCATTAGCATCCCAAGCTTCTGTTCAATACATTCCTATTGCCATTCACACTTCACATCGACCTCCTCCTCCTCCTCTTACGCATCAAACTATTGCACTACCTCCACCTCCCCCAATGGCCAATGTTCCTGGTTTCTTGTTGAATAAGTATGCCCCTCTAGAATTACCTCAAGTATTGAATGATATGCTATAGTACTATCTAAAGATCTTACCCCGATTTAATGGGGAAAATGAGATTGAAGCTCAAAAGCATCTTGAGGTCTTCTGCTCTTTTGCAGAGAACTTTAATGTGGAACATCTGGATGTAGTCTTAGGACTGTTTGTTCAATCTCTTGATGGCGAAGCCAAAAAATGGTTTAAGACATTGGGAGACCATTCTATCATCACTTGGGAATGAATGGAAGATAGTTTTCATAGAAAATGGGGGGAGAAGAAAGATCATGGACATTGTCTTACTAAGTTTAAAAAACTCAAGAAAAGGCATAATGAAGGAGTGTCAAAGTTCATTAAGAGGTTCAAAAAACTGTATTTGAGTCTTCCTGCTCATATGAAACCTCATCAAACTGTTGCTAAAGTTGTTTTTGTAGCAGCTTTTGATTCAGAATTTGGTTTCTCTCTGAGAGAAAGAAAGCCTACCACCCTGGATGGCTCAAATAGATGCACTAGAGTTGGAGGAAAATTTTGCCTCCACTGGTAAATCAAAGGGAAAACCAGACCAAGATACTAGAAGGAATGGTAGAGAAGAGGTGTCTACTTCTAGCCAGGACAGAGACTCAGCTGATAACAAAATTGAAGAAATGAACAAAATGATTAAGAACCTTTCTAGTAAGCTGGTCAAACTTGAATTGGAGGCCAACAATTCATCCCCCAATAATTTCCAGAATGCTCCAAACAGGGGTTACAATCCTCAGTATAGGAAAGCACCCCTGCAAATGCTGCAAATGGAACGGAAAGAGAAACAATATTAAGTACCTCACCCACTGTATTTGGAAGGACATGTAGATGGTCCTACTGAAGACACTACCTATGAGAAAGAAGATGCATATCTAGCTTTCTCGAATAGTGATGAAGAAGAATGTCCCTTGCAAAGAAGTGATGGAATGGAGATTCCATTACAAGAAGAAGAGAAGGCTAAAGGCGTAGAAGAACCAGAGATTGATGACTATTGTATGCAGTTTGTTGATTTCATGCAATCATAGTTCAATAGAAGATATGACCTCAGATCTTCTAGGAAAAGGACTCGTACTCAAGATTAGGAAGAAGAGCTACCCCAGAAGGAAGCACTTGCTCAGAAGGAGACAACAATGCAAACGGTCACAGACAAAGGTAAGAGGCCTCTAAATGAATCTCTGCAATCTAATGATCAAATTCTGTCCTCTTCAAAAGTAGTCACTCCCTCTAATATTGATTTTGTGTTAAAATAAGTCAAACCCCTGGTCGAAAATAAAGAGTCAAAGGAGGTTGCAACAGAAAATTCCTCTTCTGCCTTTAGTTTAAAAAAGGAGCTTGAGAAGTTAAAAATCCCAGTTCCCTTGACTAAAGTTTCGAAGCAGCCTGCATATCAGTCCTAGGTCACCTCCTTCATGCTTCCTCCAGAAGAAGCACATATCCCAGATAGTCTGAACCTTCAAGAAGAAAGACCCATGGTTGTTTTTGGCCCCAACGTTGAGGAATTATATCCTCCTTTTTACGTGTCTTTAGTGATTCATGACCTGCTATTACATAACTGTATGTTAGATTCAAGAGTTTCCCATAATCTGTTGCCTCTTTCAGTCATGGAACAACTAGGATTACAAATCACCTGTCCATACAAGGATCTCTATTCATTTGATTCCAAAAGAGTTAAATGCCTAGGTATGATCAAGGATTTGGTGGTCAATCTGGCCTAGATCCCAACCAAAAGTGTGGTGATGGACATTGTGGTGGCTGATATCCCAGCTCGCTTTGGCATGTTGCTATCAAGGTCATGGGGGACAAAAATCGGTGGGTCAATCAAGTTGGATTTAACATATGCCACTATCCCGGTTTTTGGTGGCCAGGAGAGGAGGTTGTACAGGTAAACAAGATTTGTCAAGATGGTTACTAAGGCTGACAACTCGGTTAATTCACCAGTCTATAGTAAAGAGGGAGATTTCTCATGTTTGATGCTGGAGGAATACCAAGATTATGCCCAAGAACCATCATTCTGCCAGATTAAGACCGAACAGTCCTCAGAGAATCAGGAAAGAGGGGTCTAGACGCTTCACTTTGATGGAGCAAATTCTAGAGAAGGTAATGGTATTGGAATACTACTAATTTCCCCCACGGGTAAATGGGTTCCGTTATCTTTCAAGTTGGAATATGAAGCTACAAATAATGTGACCGAATATGAAGCACTCCTGTTGGGGTTACAAACAACTAGAAGCATGAATATACAGAGTTTAAAAGTTCTGGGAGATTCGGAACTGGTGGTTAGAAAAGTGAAGAATAAGTGCCAAACCAAACATTCTAGGCTGAGGGCTTATAGGAACGAAGTCTGGGACGTGGTGGAAATTTTTTTCTTGGCATTTAATATTCAATTTATTCCTAGAGAGAAAAATACGATGGTTGATTCCCTTGCAGTGGTTGCTAGTATGTTTCATCCACCTCAGAACCCTCTCTTAAGATATGAAATTGAGGTGTGTTATCGACCATCAATCCCAGATAACATCAAGCATTGGCAGGTGTTTGAGGATGAAGAGCAAGTGAAAATATTTATGGAAAGAATCGGAGAACTCTCAAACATGGAGATAGATGTTTGTGAGGAAGAAGAAGCTGAAGACCTTTCAGAAAAAAAATGGGAGGAAAAGGTCGTTGGTCATAAAGTGTTGCAATTGAAGGGAAACATTATACCTAGGGGGCTGGTGCCTCTAGAAAGATTGTTTGACAAGAACGATGTCCCACTACAACTAAAAAAAGTGGTAGGAGAAAATCAGGTAGAAGACCTTAATATTGGTACTAATGCTGACCCCAAAATTGTGAAGCTGTCCAAGAAGGTCCCAAAAGAATATAAAGATATCTACCATAAATTATTTCAGTCTTACAAAGATGTGTTTGCATGGTCCTATCAAGATCTGAAAACCTTTGACATCAGCATCATGCAACACAAAATCCCTCTGAAACAAGATGCGAAGCCGGACAAGTAGAAGCTTAGACAGATTAACCCTCTACTACTCCCCTCCATAGAGAAAGAGATTAAGAAGTTATTGAAGGTGAAAATAATTGTGCCATTGAGGTACTCTGATTGGGTGGAAAACTTAATCCCTGTCCCGAAAAATAATGGAGAAATAAGGTTGTGTGCTGAATTCCAGAATCTGAATTGAGCATCTTTAAAGGATAATTACCCACTACCTAAGATGGATCATATTCCACAGAAAGTGGTGGGAGCTTCTCAGATGTCAATGATGGATGGTTTCTGTGGTTACAATCAGGTGGCTGTACTTCCTGAAGATTAGAAGAAGACTACCTTCACCACACCATGGGGTACATTTATGTATGCCAGGATGTCTTTCGGGTTGATTAATGCAGGGGCCACTTTCCAAAGGGCCATGGACATTGCCTTTGTTCGAGAGAAAGATAAGTTTGTGGTGGTTTGTCTCGATGATATCACTGTGTTTTCAAAGGATGATGCTAAGCACATTGAATGTTTGCGTATAAATTTTGAGAAATGCAGAAGGTATGGTCTCTCTCTATATTTTGATAAATTATTTGCATTAGAAGAGGGAAAGATTTTTGGACATATTGTAACCAAATATGGAGTAAAAATTGATCCAAAGAGAGTTGAAGTCATAAATGGCATTTCTCTTCGCAGAAATAAAAATGAGGTGCAGGTGTTCCTTGGGCGCATTAACTTTCTGAGAACGTTTATCCCTAACTATGCAGAGATAGTCAGACATATAACATACATGCTTAAGAATAATAGCGAGGTAAAATGGTCCCAGGAATCACGAGAGGCCTTTTCGAGAATAAAAAACGCCTTTGCTAAATCCCCTGTGCTAGCTCGACCAGACTATACCAAACACTTCGTGATTTTCTCATTTGCATCACCGCATATAGTGGCAGGAGTCTTATTGTAGAAAAATGAAGAGGGGTATGAGCAGCCCATCGATTTCTTCAGTCAGGTGCTCCATGATGCAGAATTGAAATATAACATATTAGAAAAGTAGGCTTATGCTCTGGTGAAGTTTCTCAAGGCATTTTGTATGTATGTCCTGTAGTCATACATCACGACATTTTTTCCCACAGCAGCAGTGAAAGACATCCTTATCCAAGGAGATAGCGAAGGAAAAAGAGGGAAATGGATTGCCAAAATACAAGAATATGAGCTGGATATTCGCCCTACCAAACTAATTAAGGGACAATGATTAGCCAAAATCCTATCTGAATCAAACTATCAAGCTCTGGGTATAAATATGTCCATGATAGCTAATGAGGAATCCAAGCAGAAGGAAGAACAGCAGGGAATAGAGATAGCTACTCAGAAGACACATATGAAATATCTCATCAGTTCGTGGTATAAGAAGATCGTGGAGTATCTTCTGACCCTCAATTTCCCTCCTAGCTGTGATAAAGCTAAATAAAGAACACTAAGGTTGAGATCACAGAAATTCGTTGTTGCCAATGGTCGGCTGTAATGGCAAGATCCTTCAGGGATTCTGCTCCTGTGTCTCACAGAGGATGAGGTAGGAAATATAATGGCCGAATTTCATGATGGAATATATGGGGGTCATTATAGTTGGAGGGCCATTGCTCACAAAATCCCAAAGACTGGCTTCTACTAGCCCAAACTCTTTGGAGATGTGTTTGCCCGGATCAGAGCTTGTGAGAAATGCCAAAAATTTGCTGAAAGACAGAAGTTGGCACCTCTACCCATGATTCATGTTCACGTGGATGAACCATTCCAGCAATGGGGAATCGACTTTATCGGTGAAATACATCCTCCGTCGAGTGGTCAGCATAAGTGGATATTAACTGCTACAGATTATTTCAAAAAGTGGGTGGAAGCTATACCTGCGAGAAATGCAATAGATACTGTGGTGATGAAATTCATGGAAGAAAATATTATATCCAGATTTGGGTGCCCTGCCAAGATAGTGACTGACAATGCTCAGGCCTTCAAGTCTGCAAAGTTTGGCAGCTTCTCCCAGCAGTATAACATTTCATTGGGTCACTCCACGGCCTATTACCCACAAGGAAATGGCCTGGAAGAGTCTTCAAATAAAACCCTGGTGAGAGCACTGAAAAATGCTATCAACGAAAATCAGAAAAATTGGAACTCTCAATTGAAATTTTCTTTATGGACCAATAGGATCACCAGCAAGAGATCAACAGGGAAGTCCGCATATTAATTAGTATATGGGAGAGCAGTAGTATTCCCCATATAGTTAGCCCTACCAGTAGCCCGATTCATGCAAGAAAGCCAAGAAGAACCTGATGATGTAACCAGGAGAATTAATCAGCTGGTAGAGTTAGAAGAAACACGAAACCAGGTAAGTCAGAGGCTAACTGAATACCAAGATAAGATGAAGAGTGTTTTTGACTAGCATGCTAAAGACAAGAAGATGCAGGTTGGGGATTTAGTGCTTAGATGGGATATTCGAAGAGCTGATAAGGGGAAACATGGTAAATTTGACCCATTATGGTTCGGCCCTTTCAAGATCGTGGAGCAAGGGGGCAACAACACATTCAAGTTGGAAAATCTACAGGGAGATTTGCTTAACGCCCCTATAAATGGTCAGTTCCTCAAAGCCTACTTTCAGTTCTGATTGAGGCCAAGAGAGCCTAATGTATTATATTGTACATTAGCTTTCCTCTTTCGTCTTTGTTTTAGTGATGTTTTTTGTGAAGAATCATGAAGAGAAAAATAAAAGGTGCTGAAGAGTGGTGTCCGCATGAAAGATTAACAAGTGGTCTGCAAAGTTCTCGACACACCCAAGGATGAACATGCCGCCCCCAGGTGGAGCCAATGTTGATTATATGATCACCTTTAATATTTCCACAAATTTCCTTGAGCAAAAAAGCATCGCATGCAATTACTCGTGGTGAATATTCAAGGAATGGCTAGAGAGAAACAATGCTAAGCTAAGTCACGTGGCCTAAAAATTAAATGCATGTCTATAAAGGGGTGGCAGGATGCAAAGGTTCAGAACATAAAAAAAAAAAAAGGTATGGTATAGAAGTATAAAGCAAAGAACATCATAATAGACTGCGCCTCTACTTCATACACGAGGTATGAATTTCCGCACGTGCTATTCCGGGGGGGTTACGGAGCGGAGGAAGGTGGTAGAGCCATACCCCTGCAGAATTGTGGTGACATGTCACGCGGGTCGACATGACGTAAGGGCTATATGGGATGTAAAGCGCAGGTCTTTAAATCCTCGCGCTGTGTATTTCACCATTCCATAAAGAATTTGTTTCGAAGACAGAGTTCCTTACGCAGCAGAAAGGTAAGGTAAAGTATTTAGGTCAACTGGTACTGAGGCCCGTACTAGTATTAAACACAGCACGCGGTGTTCACCTACTTGCAGTTGAACACCCAATCCCTATGCACAGCGTGCTCCATTGTTAGTGTCCTTACGACGCTCACTCCATTAGCTTCGCCATTCTGCCTTTTCCTAAAAAAATGCAGTCCTATATAACGGTCCCTTGTCTATTACTCCAGTAAAATTTCAGGTATTCGACTACGGTATAAACTGAAGTAGGAGCTCAGTGCCAGGTCCACCGAGTCACTGTCAGTACCCATCACGTCGCTTTCCCGAGTAGATTTCCCACTGCACAGGTACTCCGTCCCTCTGGTTTCCTTTTGTTTTTTAAAAAAAAATTCATATCAGTCATGGGAAAGGTCACCCCCAAGAAAACAGAACCAGAGACCCCCTAGGTCCGTGAAACCAGAAACCCTCTAGGGTTTGAACCCTTCTTAGAGCTCGAAGCCAAAATCTGTGACATGCAATACCCATTTCCCATCAGCAGTATCAAACTAGAGCTTTTTAGAAGACATGTCGAATATAGGGATAGGTGTGAGGTGGTTCTATCTGGTCTGTATCATCAAATCACCCCTCTAGTTTATCTAGTGGTCGAGTTTATTTGCTGGCTCAGAGATGCCTATGATGAGCATCAAGGTATGTTTCTCTTGGCTCAAGGGAACAGGATATTTTCTCTCTCTTCGGACATTATCAGAAAATCCCTGTGTTTTCCCACCAGCGCAAGCTACATCAGTTTCAGTGAAATTACCTTAACCTCTTAGTTTGAAAAATTTCCATGGGAACAGCAAAGCAGTTTCATCTCCTCCATAACCGACGGCCAAACCACATCCCTTCCCTCTGCAGTGCCTTACCCTTTGAGTCTGGTCAAAGAAGAAGTGCAACCTTTTCTTGCTCTCATCACAAGTCTATTAGGTGTATACGGATTGGGGCAAACCTCCAGGGTGTGTGTCGCCTTATTATGGCTAATGTCTCAAACTGGGGTAGTTTTGGACATTCCTGGTTTCCTAGCCTCAACCATTCAAACCCAGTTCCAAGAACTCTCAGAAAATGGTCACTTCTGCTTTTGTTCTATGGTTTTCTACCTCTTCCTTTATCAACATGCTGATAAATTTGAGGGTTTGTGTCTAGACAAGGTATACAAGGTAAATTCTCAGCCCAGGCCAATTTTTGACTGGAGCTTTGCAACCCATTACTTACCAAATGGGGTGGGCTATTCTAAGTTTCTAAACGAGTTCATGCCTATTGCCTACACTACCATTCATGACTCTCCCTCACCTAGGGTTTTTCTTGTGATGAAGAGATGGTTACCGTATAGTCAAGCCCAAAGTACTGGGGATTGGTACCTGCTCGATAACTACACCGAAATTAGAGTGTATGGAGTTGAAGTTCCCCCCTATCGATTCCCTATGTTCCCTGCCCGGTGGGTTTATGCTTTGGACTACATTCGGCAGACCCTGAAATCTGACCAAATTCACTTCCTCCCTACAAAAAAGGGGTTTATCCTTAAACTTCCCATTACCATTGGCCCTTTTGTTGTAAATTCAAGGCACGCCCTCCCTATCGTTGAGAAGCAGCTGCAAGACATGGATTTTAGGCAAAGGAAGGTGTGGCTCTATGATATGAAGGGCATCATCTCTGACAGGAGGAGAAGGAACAAATCAACTCCTTATGTGCATGAAACGAGACCGCTCATAGAATGGAGGGATAATCTTGAAACTTGGCCTTTTCTTTCGCAGATGGAGATAGATTCATCTACAACAGGGGAAAAGGCAGAGGCAGTTTCAGGAAGAGAAGCTGGCAAACGTCTAGAAGCGGAAGAAGCAGGTATGTCAGAAGCAGGTTCTCCCCATCGTAGAAGGAAGAAAACAGTGACAAGTGAAGCAGAAATTATAGGGGAAGAACAATTGCTCGAATCAGAAGTACCATATGGCAAACCCGATGAGAGCAGGGTAGGGGTCAAGGTGTTACAAGATATTGTTACGTCCTCTAACTACTCATAAGTCTCAAAGGCTATCAAAGCTGACACTTCACAGATCGCAACCGGGAGAAGCCTGAAAGCCAAAGCCATCAGGGATAAGTACAGGACAGAGTTAGAAGGATTCATAAAGAAATACCATACCAGGATTTCAGCCTCGATGAACTTGGACATAGAACATCTAGTTATGGCCATGGATGAGGCCATTTTGGACCTGGATGCAGGTACTACCAGTTACAGAGTGCTAGAGTATGCGGTCGACATGTCAAAGGTTCCAACAATTGATAAATGCAACATATTTTAGGTTTTTAGCGATATGTTAAAAGATGAAGAAATGCGGCTTGCGATCACTTTGAAAAAGTTGGAGAAAAAACATGCCCAGGTGAGGGAGAATTTCAAGAGAGAACAAGTAAATTCCTGTGCCCTCTCAAATCAAGCACGTGCTCTCCAAGATTCAATTAAAGGAAAAGAAACAGGCGAAGTCAATCCACAGCGCAACCTCATCGAGGAATTGCAGAAGGAAGTGGCATCCCTGAAACGCAAGATTAGCATACCGGCCTCCCATCATGTACAAACAACCAAATTAGCCCAGGAAGAAAAAGATAAAATATACTTGGTTGATTCTCTTGCAAAGGAGAAGGAATAAAAAGAAAAAGATAGTAAAAGCGATGGTTGTTCTTCAGGGTAGGCTAACGGTATTACAGGCGACTTGGGATACAAACCGTTGTGCACCACTACCAGCCCAACCGGAAACTAGTTCACTATCTGAATAATTAACTATAGTGAGGGCTATAGAAGATGTATTGGAGAAGCAGGTCTCTACAGCGAGACTAAGAATCGAGGAGCCGGAAACTGTCGTGGCCGAAGATTCCAAGAAGATCGAAGCTATGCGGAAGGAAGTCGAACAGGGGAAAAAGGAGAAAGCTGACCAGTAGAAGACCATAAAGGAGCTGAATAGTCGCCTGAAAGGTAATATCACCCTCAGTGATGCCAGATGAATAATATGGTCAGAAATTATCGTGGAAATAAAAGGGCATTGGGATTTTCTAAAAGTCATCGAAGAAGTAAAGTCATCTATGCTTTATCTCAGAAGAAAGAATCAGGAGGGAAATATTGATATATCTAGCAGAGCACAGCACGCAAGAGGTTATATCTCTTTCTTGAAAGGGCTGAAGTCTGAAGATGTGGAGAAGCATGGTATAGAAAGCAGGTTCAAGCAGGTCGTTGAATGTCAGAAAATAATTGATAAGGAGTCTACCCACACTATAGCTTCAAGAACCTTGGAAAACATGGCAGCCAATTTGGATCAGTTTGCAATGATTTGGGCTGAAATCACAGCGGCAAGGCTTCCATCATGCTAGGGTCCTACCCCTACCATGTTATTGCCATTACCAACATATGAGGCACGTCTCAAGGAGGAGATGAACCGGAAAGATGTACTGACAGATAAATCTACCCGGCTGAAAGTAGAAACTATAGTTTCCACACTTCGCCAGGAATTCGCCCTCCTGCACCTGGTAAAGCACAAAATTCCCACTGATGCAAACT
Source organism: Pinus albicaulis (assembly GCA_034641835.2). NCBI lineage: Eukaryota > Viridiplantae > Streptophyta > Pinopsida > Pinales > Pinaceae > Pinus > Pinus albicaulis. Next base: position 590,635,969 of record CM076571.1, read on the forward strand.
TCGAGGACCTCAGTGAAGTTTATATCAAAGTGGAAGGTTTTGCGTCAATGCCAGAACCCTCAGCAGACAGTCAGCAAAGGTGCACCAAGTATGCTCACCTGCTGGCTAGTTCATCAGCAAATGTCCGACCACCTGTCTCGGCGACCGCATCAATCCCATCTCGCCAGTGAATATTGTTAATTCATGATTCAGCCCTAGTGGCGTTTACTTTTACTTTACTTTGTTACTTTTATTTTTCGAGTGGAATTCACATTTCACTCCTGCAGTTTATTTCCTGTTAAAGTCTGTTTTTTAATATTTTTGTTTGAAACAGCTGAGAGACTAAGTGTAAATGATGAGATGCCTCCACCCCTCATCATGATTTTTGGTTATTTTTATTAGGACCTCCAACTAATTACTAGCACGCGAGGAAGATATTTTTCCCAAAATATCTTCCTGCTCATGTTTTATTGGGTTCTATATAAGCAGCAACCAAATAGAAGAAAGGGTTCCATATTTTCAAAAGAACATGCTGTGAAACAATTTTGTATGCATTTTGCTGAACTTTAATGTGAATGCAAAGAGCCCGTTGGGTTTCAGTGATGAGGAGTTCCATATTTAATGAGGATTTTGGTCTTAGTGCTTTACAGTCTGTAACTTTCTCCTACGTGTTATAGTTTAGCTGTTCATTTTATTTACATCCATTTATCTTGTATCATGCTCTAGAATGCGAGTAGCCCACTGGTTTTGGTATGAATTTATCCTTGTTGATACTTATGTTAGAACCTGTCTGGCACTTTAAATATGTCTCAGGAATGATATGTTGTTTCATTTTCAACTTCAGCCGTACTTCTGCTATATTAGCTGCTGTGAGATGTTATCTTTAAAAGGTTATAATCATGTGTGGATTCTTAATTTCATAAGCCCATTGCATGTTGATATTGGTTTCTAGATAGTCTCTCAATGACAGTTAGTATTCTCTCCATATTTCATACGCAGTAAACATGCTCTGATTAGTCATCTCTGTAAAGTGTTTTAGAATCCAACCCTCCTTACAGAAAGCTGCCTTTGAATTGTCTGATACATTTGTATTAGAGTTTCACGCTTTGCCTCTGCAGTACTGATTTCCATCTGTCAAAGTTTTGAAGATCTCGTTCTCATTCAAATTAGACCTTCTTGTTACAAAAGATAGCATGAGAGCTTTTTCTGATAACTTCACCTGTTATACCATATGCTCCTCGTTGTAAAAGATGTCCTAGGCACTGGTCTTTCACAACTCAAGACTGTCTCTAAGATTGACAACACAATCCAAAACAATCTTTATCTCATTTTCAAAATATATATATATATATATATATATATATATATATATATAATTTTTTAATTAAAAAATATTATTAATATATAAAACACACATCTCAAATATTATTACATATAACAACAAAATCCATCATAAAACGCGTAGCTCTCAATACAATTAAAAAAAACGTATATTAATAGTATCATTACATTTTACATTTTACCATTCAATCCCATTTTATATTTTATATAAAAAAAAAGATCTCTAACACTTCAAATTATATATGGGATAACTATCATCACATTTGATTTTTACTAATCACTTTTTCTATTTTATATAAAAAAAAATTGTTTCTAAATATTAAAATTATATAGGGATAACTATCATGATATTTGATTTTTATTAATCACTTTTTTCTCATGTAATATATATTTTGAACGAAAAAATCGTTATATATATATATATATATATAATTCATACCATTTTATTTTATTTTGTTTTTTTATTTCGATTTTTTTTTTTACAAAAGTATAATATTTATATTGTTATTTAAGAATATATTTATATAATTAGCTTAAATTTATTTTAATTATAGATGTGATAAGTATTAAGAGACATTAAATTTATTGAGATGCAAATCTTTTTTAAAGTGAAAAGGAATTTCATCTTTCTAGATATTTGATAAATCTACAGGAAAGATGAAACTAGACTCATAATACACACACCAATGAAAAAACCAAGTTGTAAAAAACTGGAGCCAAAAAACCACCAATAATAAATTGTACCTCAATTTTATTTTAATTATTAATTTTCTTTTTTAATTTAATTTTATTTTCATTTTTTTTTTTAATGTAATTTGACCAATTCAAAATTGTTACATAACAAAACACACATTACAATTACAATACATGTTCAACACATTTACTCTTCAATAGTATACAGTTTGATCAACAAGCTAGTCGTAATTAGTCTATTGAAGAATGTATTTACTCCAAAATAGTTTCTCAAAATATCCTTTAGCAAGTCATGATCTGGATGAGATTGAAATTACTTGAGATACATGTATATTTAAGATGGATGTAGTTTGGTAGATATTATCCAAAGTTTTAAATATCTTTATGTCACATGTATATAAATAATTTAAATAATATTTAAAGTTTTAGTTATCATTATGATTGTCTCACATGTATAATTATAATAAAGAAACAATGACACTTAAAAACCTATAAATAAATTAATTTAAAAATAAAAATAATATAAATTTGTTTTGTGGAAAGTTACTCTTCAATCCAATATGACCGAGATATGTTTTAACTTTTAACATTTTGATTATCTCAAAGAAAAATTAAAATAAAATAAAATGATTTGTCACATGGCACTTTTATTTAATATGGCCTATAGCCTATTTAAATGTCAATTAACCTAGATACATATTAACTCTACCAAGAGTGTAGAGAGATTAAATATCTTTTCACTCTAAAAGAGGTTTTCACCTCTAGATATTTGGTCTCTTTTGGAACTTGATAGATCTAGGAGTTAAAATGAATCTAATATATATATATATATATATATATATATATATATATATATATATATATTATTATTATTATTATTATTTTTAATATAATAAATAAAATCATTATTATTGTATTTTAAATAAATTCAAAATCTTGTTTAATACCGATAACAAAATAATAATGTGTCACTTTGGCATGTATGAGGAGTCTTTAAATTAATTACTTTGATATATGAAGATGATTAAATTCATTAGAATGTACGAAAAAATATAATGATAGTTTTTTATGTTTGAATTTAGGCTTCTCTGATCCATATCTTGATTTCTGACAATCTTTTAGGTGATAGTCAGATAAAAATTCATTTCTCGATGTGTTTCGAACCATCCAGTGTGGTTCATTATCAAGACAATATGGAGAATCAAATCGTGAAATCATGTTAAATACAGAGAGAGTGATGAAGAGACAGATAATTCCAACAATTAGACTAGGATTATTGAGGCGATGTTTAATCTGGGTGAAGACTAGAACGATGGAGGAATCTGTACATATTTTAAGGAATGCCAGATCTAACTTCATCTTAGAAACCTGCAAGCATGACCATTTGAAATGATGAACTTTAATCACAATGGCCCTTTTGTGCAAGGTTGTAATGTTCGAATTTAGGGTTCTATGATCCATATCTTGATTTCTCATAAATGTTTCATTGATAATCACATCGAAATTGATTTGTCAGTGTGTTCTAAACCATGTAGTGTGGTTCATCATCAAGACGAGATGGATAATTAGATCATGTCATCAGGTTTAATAGAGAGAGAGAGAGTGTGATGAAGAGATATATCATTTCAATAGCTAGAATTCATATTATTGAGGTGATGTATAGTCTGGGAAAACATCAAAACGATGGAGGAATATGTACATATTCTAAGGAATGTGATATTTGACTTCATCTAGGAAACTTGCAAGCGTTCCATTTGAAATGATGAAATTTAATCGCAATGGAACTTCCGTGGAGGGTTGTAATGTTCTAGTTTACGATTTTGTGATCCATATATTGATTTCTAATAATTGTTTCAGTGATAATCACATCAAAATTCATTTTTGACGTGTTTCGAACGATCTAGTGTGGTTCATTGTCAAGACAAGCGGGAGAATCAAATTGTGGAATTGGGCTAAATAGAGAGATAATGATGAAGAGACATATAATTCCAACAAATAGAACTGGGATTATTGAAGTGATGTTTAATCTGGGCGAACATTGGAACGATGGAGGAATCTCTACATCTCTACTTCATATTGGAAATCTAAAAGCGTGCTCATTTGAAATGATGAACTTTAATCACAAACATCCTTACATGCAAGAATGTAATTTTCGAATTTAGGCTTATGTGATCCATATCTTGATTTCGGAGAATTTTTTTAGGTGATAATCACATCAAAATTTTGTCGGCATGTTTTGAGCCATCCAGTGTGGTTCATCGTCAGTAAAAGATGGAGAATCAAATCGTGGTATCAGGTTAAATAGAGAGAGAGTGATGAAGAGACATATCATTCAAAAATTTAGAATTGAGATTATTGAGATGATGTTAAATCTGGGTGAACATAAGAATGATGGAGGAATCTCTATATATTTTAAGGAATTCCAGATCTCACTTCCTTTTGGACACCTGCAAGCGTGCCCATTCGAAATGATGAACTTTAATCACAGTGGCCCTTCCATGTAGGGTTGTAATGATTGAATTTAGGCTTATGTGATCCATATCTTGATTTTTAGTTTTTTTGGTAATAACCACATCAAAATTCATTTTTCGACACGTTTCAAACCATCTAGTGTGGTTCATCGACAAGACAAGATGGATATTAGATCGTAACATTGGGTTTAATAGAAAGAGAATTATGAAGAGACAAATCATTCTGACAATTAGAACTAGGATTACTGAGGTGATGCTTAATCTAGGCGAACACCAGAAGGATGGAGGAATCTCTATATTTTTTAAGGAATGTCATATTTGACTTCATCTTGGAAACCTACAAGTGTGCTTGTTTGAAACGATTAACTATAATCGCAATGGCCCTTCCGTGAACAATTTTAATGTTGTAATCTAGGCTTTTGTGATCCATATCTTGATTTCTCATCAAACATTTTGTGATAATCACATCAAAATTAATTTTTTGGCACGTTTCGAACCATCTAGTGTGGTTCATTGTCAGTACAAGGTGAAGAATCAGATCATGGCATCGGGTTAAATAGACAGAGTGATGAAGAGAGAAATTATTCCTAAAGTTATAATTGGGATTATTGAAGCGATGTTCAATGTGGGCGAACACAAGAACAATGGAGGAATCTTTGTATCTTTTAAGGAATGTTAGACTTCATCCTTGAAAGCTTCAAGTGTGATCGTTCGAAATGATGACCTTTAATTGCAATGGCCCTTTCATGCAGGGTTGTAATGTTCGAATTTAGGCTTTTGTGATACATTTGATAATCACATCTATATTTCACTTTTCATCTTTATAATCAAGTTCTTTATTTAGTAAAGAAAATATATTTTTTATGGTATAAATTGGTTTAACAACATGTAGGTAGTGAAACTTAAGTATAGAAGTGGATCTTCTCCTAACTACGTAATTAGAAAAATTTTGTGACAATTTCAATAAATATAATTATTAATTAATTTTTATTTTAATTTTTTAAATTATTTTAAATTAATTATTTTTTAAATTATTTTAATTTTAAGAAAACATTATATTTATCTATGTTAAAAACTATGTATTTTGTTTAAAACAATATTTTATAATATATAAATATAGTTCGATCGTTGAATTATTATCAAACAACTAAATAAGCATCATAATTGTATTAAGAGTATATAGTTATCTCCAGATCGGGGTGCCAAGTGGGCTATGGGAGATGATAGGTGGCACATGGCTGTGCGTACCACACGACGACTTGATGAGGGCACATGGTATTAGGGGGAGGTACTACCGCTCTCACAATATAATGACAAACGAGAATGACAGTGGAGGCCAACTGACCTTGTCGGAGTTGTATGGGAAGCAACACCAATGTGTCAAGGGAGTTATGAAGGCTGGTGAGGGGAAAGGTGGTATCGTATCCCGATAGTTTATGGAGGAAGGAAGAGAAGACAGAGTTGGCGCATGGGAGTAGGTTGGAACCTCATGTTTGCATCCCCTCACCTGGTATGTGCTTTGTCTCTTCACTATGTATGTTGCTATGAATGATGGCGGTTCCATGGTTTTTAGCCTAGTTGCATGTCATGTGTTTTATACCTCATGTATCTTCTGGGAGAAGTTTTATCCTTCGTCTGGGTTTTCCAATTGGGTTTTTAATGATAACTTTTTGGTTCAGGGTTGTGATGTTGTGTGCATGGGCACGGTGGGTTTGCATGTTCCCTCAGGTTGTTTGCTGGTAGATGCTATAAGTTATAGGCTCTTTTCAAATTTTGCATGTCTCATTTTTTGGTTTTCTCGGCCTCATGTGGACTCTGATTGTTTTTATTTCGATTATCCCTACACCATGCATTCTACCCCCGCTCTGTATTGAACACCAGTTTGTCTTCCTAGATGTATGAAATATTGCATGGATTTGAATTACCATCCTGTCAACAACGCTTGATTTAATTGTCTATCTAGAGTAGATATCAAACAATCCTTCTGTAATGTGGGGGGCTTCGACTCTTATTATACTGATACCTTTCCTTCTCTATGGGGTTATGTGAGGTGTCCTGCTGGGGTTGTGGGTTGTCAATTCTGTTTCGAAGGGTAAAATTTTTGTTTCAAGGAGGTTTATCACGATACCTATTATTAGAGGGCTCATTCCTACTTTTAAGGGTTTTATTTCTATTACAAGGGGTCTATGTTCTAATGTGTCGAAGTTCTGGTTCTACTTTGTCGAAGTTCTGGTTCATTCGGTGTTTTATTTTTGGTGGTTCGTTTACCTTTGGGTGCTGAGGAAATTCAATCTTCGTACTCAAAGTCTCTGGCCTCAGACTATTAACATGTGGAAGGAGAATGGAATACTTCTCACCATGCATTTTCACTTACGCTAGAATAAGAAACTTCATATTGCCACCCTTATAAATAGTTCGATGATGAGAAGGAGAAATGATGACATGTTTTGGTCGGCTACTTATGAGGATGTCACTCCTGATAGTTCGGATCTTTTTCACTCTTGTTTCACAAAAACAATTATTGACATTGTGTTGCACTATAAAGGTATCTCTAATTTCTATACAGGTGTTTCTCTAGCACTGGTCATGGACTTGAAACAATACTGTTAGTTAATCCAACGGTCTATACTGCAACCTAGTATGGTTAAACGACAAAAAGTAAAAAAGGAGGCCAAAGACAAAGGGAAACATAAAAAAAGTAATCCTACGGTGGGCCCTAGCAGGAGAGGGAGGAATTTAGGTAAAGAGGTAATGGAAAACCTTTTTGATGCCTACTCCACTGGTATTCGATCGCAAGTTAGAGCACTTATCTTAGGATGGGAGCGGGATTGCAACACTAAGGAGGAAAGGGAAATACAAGAGGAAGCAATGGAATTTTTAAAGGACCTTAGTAACACAAGCAACATACTATCCTTATTCTAGCACTTTGTCAATACACATTGGACACTAAAATATGTACTAGCTAAGACAATTATCAACATCCAGGAAATTGGATGGGACCCAAAAGCTACCTCCATTTTAAATGAGATGATGAGAGACATTCAAGAAATCCGCCTTGCACATCACCATAGCAATGTCCGTTTGGGCCACATAGATCGAAAACTGTAAAGCATGCATTAGGTGGACATGCCCGTTCTAGTGTTAAGGACCCAACACCGATTGAGTCTTTGGATGATTGAGATTCTCTTTTTTCTGTTTTTTTAAGTTATTGTACGTAAGAGATAGTAAACTAGACATATCTGATAATATAAAGTTTAAAATTTTTCAGTATTGATTGTTTTACAACTCCTTAAGGTGGCTAACAAACCTTCTTTCCTTGGAGTAGGTTGAGACTATCAACTCTTCCTTTTTTTATTAATAAAAAATAGAAAAGGTATGCTAAAAAGAGAGTATATAGTTTTTTTAATTGAGAGACATTCACTCCACTCAATTCCAATGTCTCCAATGTGGCTATTATTAAGTCATATTAAATGAATACGCACTAATTTGTACGAAATATATCACCAAGTGGTGCCCAAAAGTAGTTCGAATCACTGTAGTTCTGTCTATTTCTCGTTCCAAAAGTCCAAAATTGTCGTTGACTATTTCTCTCTCCCATTGGCACATGCGAATTAAATGTGCGGTGAAGCTTGTTTTATATTAGATTCACGTACAACGTACGTACGATTTTATCATACTCGGCAATCGCCGATCACCAGCACACTGCGAGTAAAGCATTTTGTCTATTCGCGTACCTGAAAAAATAGACGTACTCAAGAAATTTTATCCTTCTTGGCAACACCCGTCCTGTCCGATTAAAGCATGCAATTCAAGATCACACATTTTGTCGAGTACGGAAATTGGAATCCATTTTCGAGTCTTTTCATAAGTTTTTTTAACCCTAACTTACGGAGTGAATGATGAGATATTACAGGTCCCAAATATTGATCGTACGTTCATTTGGAAAGAATGGAATATATCTCCCACCACTAAAGCGATTACACTCTCATCCATTACCTTAGAATATATATGCGGTGGGGCGGGGATGATGCGGGACATCGCTCCTCGCCTCCCTGGGCCCTATCCTTCCCTACATGAACGATTAATTTATAAACTATCACGTAGAAATGAGAGTAAACATATTCATTGCAGAAGGACCAATTATAGAAATGAGAGTAAACCTATTCATTGCAGTAGGACCAATTAGATTGGACAGGCAACCGGCGCTTTATCTCGCTGTATCTCAAACTATCAACGACGATCAGCTGAAGAGCGGGCTAACCGTAGAGACGCGCTAACCATAGAGAACAGTATTGGCTATCTTAGTGATTTGAAAAATTTACCAATACCTGTAAACTTTTATGCAACCACTTTTTCATGATATAAAAAACCGGACCAAAATTCTATTTCCCAAACTACATTATACACATTCAAAAGATAATAAAGATAGAAGACTCCTCTATACTCTACATATCATCCCATAGTGAAGGAATGTTAAAGTTTACTGTAGCTCAACGTACTTTTGCGTTGACAGCAACTCCTGCAATAGCGTCAAGTCGCAATTCATTGCAGTACAGGTAGCCATTGCCTTTTGGGATTGGTAATCCACGCCATGAAATGCTCGCTGCAATGTTGGCTTGCCCTGCGTCCTATTGCATACATGGGTATATGGCACATCCAGGCCAATGATTTACACCAGAGTTACAATTCGGATCAGATTTGAGTTCGATACCATACCATAAAAATTTTAATGTAAAAGTTTCAATTCCAAAAAAAAATCTATTATAAATGAGTGATATATTCTATTCAATTCATTTTATTTTGTTGATTTTTAAATACTTTAGTAATTGTTAAATCGATAAAAGTTTCTTTAGTAAAGTGGCCTTTATTCGAACTTCACTATTGTTAAATATAAAAAAGATTTTAATAATTATAAATGGTATTAAAAAGTCACAACACAATTTAATATTAAGAATAAACAAACAAAACACCACATTTCTCTTCAAAAAAATTTCTTCATTTCAAAAGTTAAATCCACCATATTTTTTAATTTCAAAAACTTACATAAAATTATTTCATAATAAATACATATTTAAAATATTAATATTCAAAACTTCTTTATTTAAACTCTTATAAAATAGAAATAATAAATACATTTTTAAAAATTAAATTTGATATACCTTTTAATTTCAAAAATTTAGATAAAATATTTTCCTACTAAATATATATTTAAGATATAAATATTCAAAATTTATTTCTATTTATTTAAAATTTAAATATTCGAAATTTATTTAATTGAAATAATAAGTACATTATAAATACATATTTAGAATACAAATATTCAAAATTTATTTAATAAAAATAATAAGTACATTTAAAAAAAGATTAGTGTTCAAAACTTATTTATCTAAATCCTTATACATAAAAATACATTGAAGCAATTTCCCCGATCAAATTTCTTTGTTTTCTGGCCCACTTTTAATGTTTACCCACGTTTAATGTTCATGTTTAAATTCTTGCATTCAGAGTATAACTTTCCATGCATTTAAAGAAAGAGAAGTTCAAAGAATAGAATTTTCCAGGACCATGCGGAAATATATTCTATTCATGTTTGAAGTACATACATAAAAATACATTGAAGCAATTTCCCCGATCAAATTGATTTGTTTGCCGGCCCACTTTTAATATTTACCCACCTTTAATGTTCATGTTTAAATTCTTTTATTCACACTATAACTTTCCATGCATTTAAAGAAAGAGAAGTTCAAAGAATAGAATTTTCCAAGACCATGCGAAAATATATTCTATTCATGTTTCAAGTCCATGCCCAGATGTATTTAACTTTCTGTCATAGTTACTTGTTCTAATTTTTAATCCAGCTATGTATCAATTTCTATAATATATATATATATATATATATATATATATATATATATATATATATATATATAGGTAATTAATATTTAATTGTTTTACAAAATCATCATATATATAAATATAATAAAATATATTAGTTAGTGAACGTTTCAATATGTCTGAGGGAAACCAAATATTTTTTACCATTTATCTATAGAATAACTTGTAAAAAATTCTAATATTATTAATAGTTTTAACAAAATTAAAATATCTACTATCATATTGAAAAACAAAAATTCTATCTCATGGAATAGCTTAATTTATGATTTATTAGTTATGAAGTATTATGTAAAGCATGAGATTCAAATTTCAAATCCTTGTGGGTTAGAGAACCAAAAAGACAAAAATTGGAAGCAATTTTTTTGCGAATTATGAGTGTGATGAATTGACAAGTTCTAGGTCCTCAACACTAAAGCCTAGAAGGGTTGAGGGGAAAAAGGCACAATGGATGTGGCACTTAATATGATCCAACCTAGCATAAATTCTCCTTAGGCACACCCATTGGTTTGTTAAGATACGTTTGTACCTAGCATCAATTCTCTTTAGGCACACCCATTGGTTTCTCAAGATACGTTTTATGTCTTCAAGGCTAGAGAAGATGTTATACCTTTCTTCCATATTTTAAATGGGGAGCCTCCGAAGTAGTGTTTTCATTTTCAAGTATAAAGATAGAGTGCTGATATACTGCTTCCATACCATAGGTAGGAATCCATTGTCCAACTTCTTCCATTATCACAAAATCCGAGAAAGATTTCCTATCTCTAGCTACGAGGATTTTTAGTTGACGAATTTTGTTTATGGTCTCAAGAGGATTGGCTGAATGAAAGGTTTTAAAAGCCTCATGGCCTTGTTGTTGGGCTCGATTTGAGCCATGGGTCTCGTTACCTCCTCCCCCCTCCACGTTGTATTATCATCCTTTGGCATTGCATGGTGACTAACTTATTGGTTCTCCCTATTCCTACAGAGCTCTGGATAGTATCGAAGCTTGTACAACAAAGGTTAAACAAATCCAAGGTTGTCATCAATACAATCATGAGGGGTCACAAGTAGAGTGTTGCCCAATGAATGTACAGGACAATCCACCACCAAGGGGAAAGTCGACTTAGATATATGCACGAGAGATGAAATTTAAAATAAATGCCATCATAACACATGGGTAAGATCTCATTGTTAAAAATATGAAGCAAATCCATTGTTAAAACCAAACCACTCACAATCAATGTCATATGAGAACCAATAACCAAAAAATGTGAAGGCATATAATTTACAAAAATGAGTAAATGGATATAGAGTTACCAAGTTTGTGGCATTCGTTGAATTCCAATGGTAAAGAGCTAGAGAAGAACCCTGCATCACACTTGATGGAGGACCGTCCAAAAAATTATGAATCTCAGAAGGAGAGAGTCTAATTCTATATACAATTTTCCTTGTCCCCATGTTCTATAGTACTAACACTCAACTCTTCCTTGAGGAACCTTCTCACAAAGACCGTATGTTATAGTTCCCCCCCCTAAGCCACTCTGAGGGGTGAAATATAGGTCTTTATCCACGTCTTTCGAAGGAAACAAATTATAACCTCCAAATTCTCATTAATCTCTTGAGAATCAATCGAGGTCACCTTCTTGAAAACCTTGAGTTGTTTACCTCGAGTTTTGTTTCCCCACCGATCTCACTAACCCTAACCCCTCCTTACTACATCACAAATAATGGTGGAAATAGAGAAATTTACTATCATGCTTATGCATGCATAAGGTGGCCACAACACCCCCTCAATTTAATATGATCAGCTCCTCAAGGTGGTGGGAAAACCCCAAAACCCATTCCCCTCCTTTATTAGCAACCCATCGGGGAGTTCTTCTCTCTCATTAGCAACCCCTGTTGAGTGAGATTTATTTTCTTAAAAAATATTATACAAAATATCAATAATCCTTTTGTTTAACTCATTTCGATTTATATTTAAAATTTGAATTTTATAATACATATTTATAGTTTGAGAACTTTTTATTTTATTATAGTTTAATTAATTTTTTGTTTATATTTATTTTTATAATCAAAATTTTGGAAAAAAACTGATGCAGGGGCAGAAGGGGTCCTTTTTAGCCTCGAGGAGCATCTGGAGACAAAATGCGCATTGGGTTTGGGAGTGACCACCAACAACAACGATGAGCTCTTCACCTTGTGGAAAGGCATGGATCTCACTACCATTCTTGGAATAAAGAGAATAAAGATAGTTGAAAAATCCATGTTGATCATAAGAATGCTCTAAAGTGTTCCTTCTATTGAAAATAATACACCCATCGTCAAAAAAATTAAATATCAGTTGGAAAAATTTGAGCAACATTCCTTTTATCATGTTTTATATCAATTGAACAAGGATGTCAATGAAATGGAAAATCATGGGGTTCTCTTGGGAGTTGGGAGATATGGTCTTAATGGGAGAAATGGTGGTCACCTTCCCATCCCTTAATTTAATTTTTCTCAATTCGGTAATTACTCTTAGCATGGCTCCTGAAGTTGGAGGGATGATGCAGAGAAGTTATTTGAGAAGGCTAGACAACTAGAGATTGAATAGAATGCATGGCCCCCTCTAGGATCCCCAAGAAAATACATTGTATAGTTTAACGCTATTACCAAATTGGTGTTTGGAGGATGCGAAGAGCACACTATTTTAGAGAATGTGAAGGATTTCAAACATCAAGGGAGAATTAATGATGAGGAAGAGTTATACTAGAAATTTCTTAAGAAATTGGCTTTCCATATCCCTGCGAGAAAATGTGTATTTAATGGGGCTACAGATCGAGGATCTACATGAGATAATGACACGAGCAGCAAAGTCTGGTGCGATAGAAGAAATGGGTTTATATAAGGAGCTACAACCATTTGTTGTGATGTTTGTAGTTAAAGGTTTGGTTAGGATAGGTGATAGCAATGAGAGTAGGAAGAACACATACATGAATGTGCTAGGAGGTAATGTTAAGAACCCTCCCAAGGAGTACTTGTTGTGTTGGAATAGGGCCATTGGATTCTTATTAAATTTAATTATGTGGAGACTCGACCTCATTGCCAATCTAGTGGAATTACTGGAGAAGGATCGATCAGCCGATTGTGGGAGAATCAATACAAAATTTTAGGCTATGGAGGCATCTTTAGAGCATAAATTAGTCAAGATGGAGAAGAAACTTCTTAGTGCCAACTCTTGGTTACTGAGTGATAGCATATTTCCAAAGGTTAAGGATATTATTGAAGGAAACTCGGAGGAGGTTGTGGCTCAAATAGAATGTGATGGAGGATCCAATGAATCTTGTGCAGGATCGATCAACCATGGAAATCTTGTCAGTAAGGACGAGGGGAAGTCTAATCTTGGATAATATTTACTTATGCTTTGTTTCTATATTTTGATATTAAGAGTATATTTCTAACTTTATGGTAGATTTCAGTTTTTTTATAATAGTATACAAGGCTTATAGGAGAAAGAAAATAGTTTCATGGTTGTCCTGGGATATGGAAATATCTTCTATATTTGAAGCAAGTTTTGTCGACATGATGTAAAACAGTTCTAGTCGTGAAATCCTAATTTTCAATACAAAGTATCCGTTAGATTGGAAAAAAAAAACTGAGAAACATCGCAACTTAAAACTATGCCTAACTTTTAGTTTAGGATCTAGATAGTATCCTAAATTTTGGAACTCTTATAATTAAGATCTATGCTATGGACATAGTTCTTAGAATTTTTATAATTCCAACTTTTATTTCTCCACACGTCTCTTTAAAAGACACTTTACTATTGATTGAATAACTAGCAGTTAGTAATCCTACATTTGTTTTCTTGTTCTAATAAATTATTTACATAGGAAGGTTCCTCATTGACAACTCACATAAACATTCAAGATACACCAAAAAAATATAAATCTAAATAAAATTATAGGTTTTTGGGTGGGATTTATAGGTTTTACAGGTTTGAGAACATTACCAATAGATAACAACCTCAATTTTCTTCTAAATTATGTCAAATTTTGCAAGTAAATCCTTCTGAGATTTTATGGAAACTCCACATTTAATAGCCCTTATTCCCTAATTTATTTCCCTTCCCATATTACAATAAGAAAAATAATTAATCGTAATCCATTGATATGTTGAGTAGGGATCAAACATAGCATAACTTCAATGACCTAGGAGGAGGAATCTAAGTGGTTGTTCTAAGTAGGTGGCTATAGGTAGGTACTGCATTTATTTTATATAATTGTTCATTTCTGTCAACATATAACTCATTTATTTCTCCCAATTTTGTGTTTCTAATGTATTTCATCATATTCAATTATGAAGAGTTGGCATGATACTAATTCTTTAGTTCTAATAAATTACGTAATTAGGATTTGATTCTTTCATCTACTTAACTTGTACCTTGTTCCATTTTTTTTTATAAGTTTGTAAATCAGTTTGGATTATAATTTGAGAGAAAAAATCTCCATGCAAGACCTATTTTAACTATGAGTTCTAAATGTATTTACACCAACTACTAACTATATAGTTACAAGAATGTGAGTGCTCTTTCTATCTTGGGTTTGAATGTGTTGTTTTTTATTATTTTCTCTGTTTGAGATTATCCATATTCAATGGGTAATATTTTCTTAGACAATTTTTGTTATACTTGTTTCACCAATTTTAGTCAAATACATAGTTATGAATTATTTCTTTTAATAAGGGGTTTTATTTAACTAGAAGTATGAATTTCCCGTGGGGTAGATCAACTTGTGATTAAAGTAATGTGAAATCTATGAAAAATGTGAGATCCAGGGTTCAAATACACCTTGTTTTTAACTTGGCTTGCAAAGAGGAGGACAGGTCATAGACCCCCAAAGGTTCCACTAGTAGTTACCTATTAGGTGGTATGTTAGGTTCCTATAGGTAATTAAAAAAACAAACAAGAAGTATGAATGATGTTTTTGAGGAAAGGATTTGATTTAACTATAAGAGCTCAATTTGGATAACACATATATTGAAACTTGTATTGCATATTTTGCAAAAAAATAAATTAAAGCTCGCTAGACTATTAGGTTATTTTTTATATCTAGAGGAATTGACAATTGGGATGGTTTCATACTCATATGACATAAGGTCGATTCAACTGCTACATTTATAACCCCTTGCTGCCTATGTATGCCCCTTATTCATACACAATATAATGAAAGGGATATGGGCCTATGATCTTATGTTTCAGATAATACTTCAAAGCACATCCATCACTAATTGAGCTACCCGGAGGGTTCACTAGATCATCAAATTTGACCTTTTGTAAAATAGTCTTATTCTTGAATAAATTAATGACTACATTTTAGGAAAAGAAACACGAACATCAAAATCATTTCCTAAATTGACATAATCATCATCATGAATGCCTTGACTCTGAATAAGTTGTCCTTCCTACAATTCCAAATTACCAAATCCTAACAAATACTCAATGAAAATATTGCTAGGCCATTGAAGTTTATATTCATATTTAAATATGCAATATTATGGTTTAGGATCCATGGGATGTTACAAATAACAAGTGCTTTGCAATAGAAGAAACAAACTCCAAGCAATTCTAGTGGTTTTTAGAAATACCATTATAGCTTTATGATATCGCGTGTATCATTATACATAACACATATATTCGATTTTGTTCATATTCGCTATATTCTTCCAACACTTACACTCTTACACTTATCACTGCATGGTTGTTTGTTGTTTGTGTGGCTCACCAGTCATGCATAGTTGAATGAGTAGAAAATGATCACCCAAAATAATAACATGTTAGATGTTTTCTTTTTTAATTGTTTTAAATAGTAAGTAAATACTATACAAAAACTGAAAGATGAAAATTTATTTTAAAGCTTAGAAACTAGAATGAATCTTACTATGAAAAATATAAAATGCCTTACAATTTTCTGTTAAAATACTCAAATTTCTAATAATTTTATATAGTATCTATACAATTTTAGAAATTTCTAAAATTAAATAATTTTATACAATAAACTTTTAGAAAATAATTTAAAAAAAAAATAAAAAATAAAAAATTATTTTCTATTAAAAAATAATTAACCCTATAAATACTAACCCATAAAATGTTCCCTAAGAGCATCCAAATAACCTCAATAAAATGCCATCAAATTGTATTTAAATATCCGAACATACTCTCTTAATCGTAACCGAAAATGCAATGATACTATGTAACAACCCCATATTAACGTTAACCTCGTAAAATCAATCACTCTCAGCTACTTTATAAAGGAAAATAATTTCTACTTATTTCTTTAAATAATATGTTTGAATGAAATCCTTTAAATTTAAATAATAGGCATAACTTGTTTTCTTTAATAGTTGTTATTCATAGTTGGCTTCCTTATTAATTATTTTATTCACTTAATTATATTTGTCGAAGGTTGTTATATTGTAATCATTCTGTCAAACTTATGTTTGATTTTTAATTAGTTTGTTTATTTTTTGAACATAATCTATACCAGCCTAGATCTATTTAACTCTGGATCTATCATGTGTCGAGAGGGATCAAATCTCTCGAGGTTCAAACCTATTTTTTGAGTGCAAAACTTGAGGAAATGTTTGCACCTCGAGAGATTTGATCACTCTCGGCACATGATAGATCCAGATTTAGATGGATCTAAGCTGGTTCCAGTCGGAGGCACTGTATCAAATTTTCTAATACGACAAATTAATGTATATTATTGGAACAAAGATTGATCTATGGTGGTTTTGGAATATGGTGTCGCTAAGGAAAATCATCAGGTATGATTAATTTGCCAGTAATATGTGTATATCAAATATTAATATAATAATAACAGTTAAAGATTTCCTCGATTAATATGGTCACTAATTTAAATTTTTCATACCTCTAGTTCAAATGATAATTATTGTTACTAACTATAATGATGAAAAATGTTGAAATATTTTTTTTAAATGCAAAGTGACAATAATAGTGTTGAAAGATAGAAAATGTGAATAATAAGAATGTACTCATGTTACAATCAATCTCAAACTATTTTCTTCTACTATTCTTATTTCCTCCCTTGTTAGTTTTGTTATCTTTTCATATTGATTATATGAAAAAGAAAATTTAAATCGTAAACCATTTAAATCTTTAGCTCGATCTGTTGTAGTAAACATGATACCTTGTCTCTCTTGCTCTCTAATATTAATAGCTTAAATTACTATAACACAAAAATAAATCTGCATTGTTAATAACTTTTTGTGCTTACACTAAAATCAATGCATATTGTTAATCCAATCACTTTAATATTAATGTACCATCATATATCCAATTACATCAAATCATAAGTCAACATATACATTGAAATCAATGCATTTAATGCATGCAATCAAATAAGATTAGAAAATAACTTCTACATTGAAATCAATGCACCTAATGTAATCAATCAAATAAGATTAGAAACCAACATCTACACTGAAATCAATGCGTTTACTCAAAGAAATCAAATAGGATTAGAAATCGCCATTTACATTGAAATCAATGCATTTAGCATAAACAATCAAATAGTATTAGGAATAATCTACCTACACTGTGTTGTAACTCCTAGAGACAGCCTAGAGTTGTTATAGACCAGTGCCTAGGACATCTTATTACTGTGTAGAGAGCAGAGGATTTAATATAACTTTCGACACTTTAACATGACAGAGCTCTCACACAATTCCTTTGGAAACAGAAAATAACACTAGAGTGGGACCAAAACTCTTGATAATTTGATGCATTAAGAGTAATACTGAACTGAAGTAGTGCTACACTCAGAAACTGATGCATCAGACAATTTTAAGACAGCTCAGTATAGCAAGAAGAAGATATCCACTGTCAAAATGATGTTACTAAGAAGAACTTCACAGCATATGACGGGCTTAAATAGTTAAGAATCCATACATGCCGAGAACTCTAGTCAATAACATTTCATAACAGCTAATATAGCAGAGATACGGGTGAGTTGAAAATGAAACAATGCATTACTCCTGAGCCATTTTAAAGTATCAGACAGCTAATGATATAAGTATCAGTGCGATAAATTTATATCAAAGACAAGGGATACTCGCATTCCAGGGCGTAATACTAGAAAAATGAATATAGATGAATGGAACACAACATTGCAACGAGCAAGAGAGGAACACACACTACCATAACACCAAGTCCAGAATCCTTATTAAAATGAAGCTCCTTATCATTGAGACCCGACGGGCTCTTCACATTTGTGTCTGAGTCTTCACATACACACAGAAAAATCCTTACACAATCAATTTTTCTGGAGAATTGGAACCTTTGTTACTTCTTTTCTCTGTATTATATAGGATTCCTTTTACCCTTCAGCGAGAAGATATTTCAGGGGAATATCTTCTTCGCATGACAAAATTTGTTACCGGTCATTATCAAAACAGCAAAATTCCATGATGGGGCAACAGTCCTTCCATCATGCGTAAACAGGCCCTGGGCCAATTTCAAAACGGAACATAGACCAATGTTTGATGTAAAAGTAAAAATGCGAGAGTGGGGGAAAAACAACCCACTCGGAAATTTAAAAAAACATAACAAAATGAAAGTAAGAAGGCCGTTTAGGCCATGCTGTGAGTAAGGTGAAATGTCATGAGTGCTGCTGAGTTGAGGCCGTTGCGGATGCTGGAGGAAGCACGCTGGCAGAGGAAATGGCGTGCTGACTCAGGAACTAAGTCAGTCTCTGTTGACTATCAGTGTTCGGTTCTGGCATAGCTGTGAGCTTCTCCACTCTGGTGAACGCTTCCCCGAGAGTGTGAATGTCTGCATTAGTTGGGAGCCGGTACCTGATCATGTGGAGAAGACTAAACTCTTTCTGGAAGATTGTGACGATAGTAGTGGCCTTGAGCTGAGTTGCTTTTCCCATTTGGATATCAGACCGATCCCTTTCCGTTTCTAGAAGTGCTGTGTATTGATCGGGGAGCATGAGCACGGCTGGGGCGTTTGGTTCCCAACAAGAAGGGAGGCCGGCTGCGATGATCACGTCCCACACCTTGTCGAACTGTTCCACCATGTCAGCCACCTGTTGGAGGACCCTTGAAGCTGCTACTTGGGCTTCTTCCTTATCAATAATTTTCTGACATTCGTTGATTTCCATAAATTGACTGGGAATGCCATGTTTCCCCACGTCATTTGCCCTTAGTGTATAGAGGAAAGATATGTAGTTGCCGGCTTGTCGAGCTCTATTTGACAGATTACCCCATGCCTCCTGCAACCGCCTATTCAGATAAGGGAGGGTGGACTTGAGCTCTCCTATCATTGTTAGGAACTCCCACTGCTCAGTTACTGTTGCGACTATATCTGACCAAATCAAACTTCTGGCCTCGAGCAGGGTGAGATTTCCCTTCACTCGGCTCTTCAGCTCGGTGATGGTTTGTTGTTGCTCAGTCGTGATCCTTTTTCCTTCCTCAACTTCTTTTTGTAGTCCTTCAATTGTTCTGGCCTTTTCAGCCAGGGTACCTTCCAACTCCGCCACCTTTTGCTTGGCAGTTGTTGTTTGCTTCTCCAACACTTCTATCTCAGCCATAGCCGTGGATAGTTGTGCTGTTGCTGAACCAGTTCCGCTTGATGTCTCGGCTACATGGCAACTGTGTGTATCCCACCGGGTCTGTAGCTCAGTGGCTCTGCTCTCCAGCTCTTCAATCCTTTTGGCCATCTTTTCTTTCTCTTCTCTTTCTCTGAAAAGTCTAGCAGACAGCTCATTTTTCTCTTCCTCCATGTGCACCAGTTCATCAGTCTCTACCGGATGTGAAGCCGGTATGCCAGCCTTTTTCTTAGCCGCTGTAACGTCCTTCTGCAACTTGGCTATCAATGCAGCTTGCATTCCCTTCCCTCCTTCATTTGAACTTCTGATCTGTTCGTGAAGCACGCGCACCTGATGTGCGTGGGCACGACAAGCGCTCTGTTCTGCCGCAAGGGAATCCCTCAGGTTGTCGTGTTTTTGTTCTGTCTTCCTTAGGGCAAGGGTGATCTGTGAAAGCTTGTCTTTCATCATATCGCAGATTGTTTGAAACAGGTCAGTCAGGTCTTGTACCGGAACCTTCTTCATATCGACAGCCAATTCAAGCACTTTATAACTCGGAACGTCTGAATTCGGGTCCAGGATAGTCTCGGTCATAGACAGTACCAGGCTTTCAGTGTCTGCGTTGACAGAAGTAGAAAGTCTGGTATGATATTTGTCAACGAAACTCCCTAATTCAGCCCTGTATTTGTCTCGGACAGTTTTATTTATCAGCTCCCTTTCGTTCCTCTTGGCAGGAGGAGGCTCGACGATGGCTTGCGTGACTTCAGTGTAGTCAGAGGAGGCTACATTATCTCTTAGTACCACTATTCCTGCTTTGCCCTTATCAAATTGACCAAATTTCGTAAAGGGCTCCAATATTATCCCTTCCCCGATGACTTCAGCTTCACTGGTGGCCACCTTCTGCCTCTTGGGTGGTGGCGCTGCTCCTGAAGTACCGACATCTTGCTCATCGGTGCCTTTGTTCACTTCTTCTTCCCCTCCTGTAGCAGACGAGTCCGTCTCCATCTGCGAAAACATAGGCCAGACTTCAAGGTTAGCCCTCCATTCCAGAAACGGCCTGGACTCATGAATGTAGGGCGCAGACCTGTTTCTCTTTCTTTTATTTGAAATGATGTCCCGTGGGTCATAAGCCCAGCTCTCACCCAATTTCAGGTCCATGTTCTGCAACATTTTTTCGACAATTGGGAGGGCATATCTAGAGTTTACCACAAAGGGGCCGATTTGGTCAGGAAGCTTTAAGATGTAGCCCTTCTTGGCAGGAACAAAATGGAGCTGGTCGGCTTTGAGGGCTTGCCGGATGTATTCTAAGGCGTAAACTCGTTGGATGGGAAAAGCTGGCAGCTGGTATGGGGCAACTTCGGCTCCATAGACCCGAATTTCAGTATAATCTTCAGACAGGAACCAATCACCGGTGCACTGGTATTTCCCAGCCTGTAACCAGCGTTTCATCTCTGGGAAAACCCTAGGGGAAGGCGCATCGTGAATGATGGTGTAAGCAATAGACATGAAGGTGTTCACGAAGTTGACATAACCCTCTCCTCTGGGCAACTGACGGACAGAGAAATTCCAGTCGAAGACTGGTCTGGGTTGGGAATTCTCAAAATACATCCTATCTAACCCCAAATGATTGAACTTGTCTGCATGCTGGAACAGGAAGAGGTAGAACACCAACGAGCAAAAACGAAACTTTCGGACTTTGGCGAGCTCCCGAAATTGGGTCAGGATGGTCAAGGAAAGGAAACCTGGAATATCCAGTGTAATCCCGTTCTGTGTCATAAGCCACAAAAAGCGAATACTCACTGAAGAGATGTCTTCCGGGCTCCTTACCCCCAGGAGGCCTGCGATGAGGGACAAAACAGGTCGAACTTCTTCGGCAAACAGACTCAACGAAAATGGTTCCGATGGAGGCAAGGCCGTCGCCTGGTCGATGGTTATGGAGGCCATGAAGGCACGGCGGGCTTCTCTTGACAACTTATTGAACTGAGCGAGCAAGGTTTCATCTTTGAAACTGAAGTATGTGTCATTGGAAGGGAAACGGAGGGCCTGTCTGATAACCTCAGGGGAAAGGGAAAAGACTATGTTTCCCTGGGGAGAAACGAAGGCGTCCCGATGTACATCATAGGAGTCCCTGAGCCAGATGATGAAATCGACACAGGAATGGACCTGGGGAGTGATATAGTGATAGAAGCCAGACACGACAACTCAAAAATGGTCGGCATTTTTGCAGTGGCGACCAAACAGCAGGGGCTTGATACTGCGTATGTCAAAAGGATACTTGGGGTCGCAGATACCCGCTTGTAAGTCACATAGGGGTTCAAAACCAGGGGGGTTTCTGGACTCATGGAGCTGGGGGGTTTCAGGTTCGTTCTTCTTGGGTGTTCATCTTCCCATGGCAGACAATCAAGAATTTCGAAAAGAGAGAAAGGAAAAGAGGGAAAACGGAAAATGGAATACCTGAACAAAGGGTGACAATGCTCGGGAAAGCGACGAGGGGAATCGTGACAGTGACTTGGATATACCCGGCGTTCTTCCCCACTCAGTATTTTCCGTAGAAAACGACCTGTGACGATTTACCAGAGAGAAAAACGGGAGACTGTTACCATTGGGGTGAACTGCTTGGGTGAAAAGGCGGATAAGTAAGACGACAGAAGGCAAGTGTCGTAAGGACACTGACACTGAGACACGTGGCGCGTGGGGATTGGGTATGTCAAGGAGTAGGTGAGCGCCTCATGTCGGGTTTAAAACTGGTACGAGTCTTAGTACCAGCTGACCTACTGGACTTACCTTACCTTTTATCCACGTACGCAGTCCAATCTTTACAGCACATAATTTCCCTTCGCCGGACTAACACTTGCCTTTCTTCCCTGCGCGGGCCCATCTTTATTTTGCCACAAGATCACATCCCGCGGCCCACCCTTTCCAATCTTTCCCTACCGTGAGATCTTACCATGCCATGTGTTGCAAGTCCGCGGGGGTAAGGGTCTCGTCCTTCCCCCGCAGCTCGACCCCCTCGGACTTACTCCATACGCTGTCGTACATAACCCGAGGCGCTTTTCAATAATATGGGTTAACATACAATGCCGCGTCCCCTTTACTTTGTATTTGATGTTCGTATATTATTCCGCCTATCACCGCTTAGTGTTGTTTGTTCATTGGTTTGAATATGTATGTGTTCACCACCCTTTCGCTTTTCAGCCCGATTTAACTTAATACTTGCCACTTGATTATAAAACTTTAATATAAGGCCCGTTCCTCCTTTTGGTACTCCCGTGGCTAGTGCACATGCTTGAAATGACAATCTACGAACCTTTGAAATGGCAATCAAATAGTATGCAATCAAATAGTAGGAATCATTTCCTACAACAAAATCAATGCATCTAGTGCAAGTAATCAAATATCATTAGAAATAAATATCTACACTAAAATCGAGGCATCTAGTGCAAATAATCAAATAGGATTAGAAATCATCATCTCCACTTATATCAATCCATCTAGTGCGAGAAATATTCCTCCCTCTCTCCACTCTCCATCCATATCTATATCCCCCTCCATCTATTTTTTTTTGTCTCTCTATCTCACCCCCCTAAACACACGCGCTCTCATACTCCATATATATATATATATATATATATATATATGTATATATATATATATATATATATATATATATATATATATATATATATATATATATATATATATATATATATATATCAATCTCTTTTTCAATCACCCCCTCTCCCCATCTCTCTCTTCTTCCCTCTCTTCACCTTCCATCTATATCTCTATCTTACCCTTCTCTCCCTCTCCCCCATTAATATCTCTATTTCCTCCTTTTTTCCTCTCTTCCTCTCTCTCCATCTTCCTTATCTCTCTCTCTCTCTCTCTCTCTCTAGAAACCAACATCTACACTGAAATCAATGCATTTACTAAAATAAATCAAATAGGATTAGAAATCACCATCTACATTGAAATCAATGCATTTAGTGCAAACAATCAAATAGGATTAGAAATCATCTACATTGAAACCAATTTATCTAGTGCAAGTAATCAAATATAATTATAAATCAACATCTAAATTGAAATAAAAAAATTCAGTGCAAGCAATCAAATTGTATTAGAAATCACCACCTACACTGAAATCAATGCATCTAGTGCAAGTAATCAAATATCATTAGGAATAAATATATACACTAAAATAGATGCATATAGTGCAAATAATCAAATAGGATTATAAATCACCATCTCCACTTATATCAATCCATCTAGTATGAGAAATATTCTTCCCTCTCTCCACCCTCCATCCATATCTATACCCCCCTCCATCTCTTCTTTTATGTCTCTGTATCTCACCCCCCTAAACACACACACTCTCACAATCTATATATATCAATCTCTTTGTCAATCCCCTCCTCTCCCCATCTCTCTCTTCTTCCCTCTCTTCACCTTCCATCTATATCTCTATCTTCCCCCTCTCTCCCTCTCTCTCCATCTTCCTTATCACTTACTCACTCTCTCTCTCTCCACCTTTCTCTCTCTATTTCTTTCTTCTTACCTCTCTCCTCCTCCCCCTCCAAGTCCATCTCTCTTTCCCTCCCTCTCTCCACTCTCTCACATCCTCTCTCTTCCTTCCTCTCTTTCCCTTTCTCTCCCATCTCTCTCTCTTCACCCACCAACTATGTTACTATATCCCTCCCTCTCTCCTTATATCTCCTTCTCCCCCCTTATCTCCATCTCTCCTTATTTGTCTCTTTATCTCAGCCCCAAACATACACGCTCTCTCTCTCTCTCTCCCTTGTCACTCCTTCTCTCTCTCCACTTCTCACTCTCTATATTTCTTATTTCCTACATCTCTCCCCCTCAAACTCCATCTCTCTTATCGATCCCTCTCTCCTCCTCTCTCTCAAGTCCTCTCTCTCTCGTGCTCCCTCTCTCTCTCTCTCTCCCCTAAATCTCTCTCTCTCTTCTCTCTCTCTCTCTCTCTCTCTCTCTCTCTCTCCAATACTCTCCCTTCCCCCATCACTCAGCTCCTCTTTCTCATACTTCCTTTCTCTCCTTTTCTCTCCCACCTCTCTCTCTCTCTTTTCCCTCCAATCCTCTCTCTTCCCCCATATCTCTCTCTCTCTCTAATCCTCTCTTTTCCCCCATCCCTTTCTTTCTCTCTCTATTTCCACCCCTCTCTCTCTCCAACTACATTACTATATCCCTCCCTCTCTCTTTCTCACTTCTTCTCTCCCCCCTTCTTTCCATACATCTTACTTTGTCTCTTTATCTCACCCCTAAACATACACACTCTCTCTCCATCTCTCCCTTATCACTCTCTCTCTATTTCTTCTTAGTTATGTAAACTAATGAACATAAATATTCGTAAATATAAAGCAGATTATGGAGTAAATATGAAAAGAGGTTTTATTTACTTACCATACCTCTAGTTTATTTATATTTTTATTTATTTACCATACCCCTTTTCTTTACTATGGTATTTGGCCCATAGGCTTGTTATATAATTAGATTTTTATTTATAATCATATTTGATATATTGTTATTTATTTACCTTACCTCTTTATGCCTCTTTGATATTTATTTATTTACCATACCTCTTTATATCTATTTTATATTTATTTATTTATTTATCATACTTGTTTATACCTCTTTTATATTTATTTATTTACCCATGGTATTTGGCCCATGGTATCAATATTAATTTGTCCCATGGTATTCGTCCCATAGGCTTAATCTAAATAAAACCTCTTTTTAAAGTTTTTTTAAATATAAAAAGGTTTATGGAATAAATATGAAAAGAATTTTTATTTATTTACCATACATTTAGTTTATGTATTTATTTATTTATTTACCATAGTTCTGGAGTAAGTATAAATTCATTTTACAAATATTTAATTAAAAGAAATATTAAAAGATTTTGGATTTTGATTGTTTGTGTTGAATTAACTCTTTTCCTTTGATTTAGGAAATGGTATTGACTATAGTAAAGAGTAAAGATGTTTAAAATTTTACTTAATTTGGAAATTCAATGTGGTAATTTTTGTTGTTAAAGGTAAATTTATGATCCATTCAAATTCATGTATATAATTTACTATCCATTCAAATTATATAAATAATACATAATTGTATTAGAAATTGATATATGTTCTAGCACAATGCGATTTTTATTTTTATTTTTATTTTTTAATTTAAAACTTAAGCCGACATTTTGTATGAGGACCTGACCCACCTGACATCGGTGTCATATTGGGCTGTACATGCGCCTCTCGGTGCAAAAATTTACTAAGGTTTAAAAAAATTAAATAAAATAAGAAATTAAATTTTGAATTATAGAAATTCAAATTTCTATTTTTTAATTGGTTAATATATATGAAATTACTAGTTTTATGAGGTTTTCAATATAGTGGTAAAAAATAAAATTTATTTTAAAAAATTAAAAATTAAAAATTTATCTCTTTGCTTTCAATTGTCAAAACAGTTAATTAACAATGTACATCTGAAATCTTTATATTTAACAACGATTTGATTATATGCTTTATTTAATAATATATTACGGTACTTCTATCTAATGTTCTTTCTCTTTATGTGAAAGTACATAAATTCAAAACCATGTTATATATATATATATATATTTTAACACATATTTTATTTTTTTTACAGAGTAGTGATTAAGTGTGAATTTTTGGAGTTTCCAGTGGATGTCTGGTTGGAATTCAACGAAGACATTTGTGGCTAAATCTTGATTTCTATAGTTCAAACTGCTTTTTTTACTTCATATATGGATTCAACACCCTAAAAAACCTGTGGGGCACTGTAATTATGAAGATTTCACCTATCAAACTTGTGATTTCAGTGACTCTTTGATGGATTCTTCACAAGTTAAATAAAAAAATTAACAAAGAAAATTTTTCAAAAAGCTACACTAAAAAGAATATTTTCTTTTTCAATCTCTTTCAACATTGATCAATTTTTTCTTTCATACAATATTAATATTTACACCAAAGGTGGTACTCTACAAGGTTGCCCTGAGAAATCATGGTTCATCTCGTCCAATCTCGATGCTCAATGCTTCATTTTCATACTGCTCAAGCAAATAATTTTTTGCCATGTGGCTCATGTCATTAGGTCTAGCTCAGGTTCAGTCTAGTGATACTGTGTCTTACACAACATCAGAAGAACCAACAGATAACATTGCCCCCTCTCTGAGCTTGACCATTACCATCTTTCCCTCGAAGAGATTATATTTTACCCTTAGACTAGATTTGTCTTGAAGAAGAACATGCTCATGCTCTCTTAGGTGAATTATTTAGCATCATTAAACTATAGTTTATTTTTCTATTTAATTCAATGAATGGTTTCTTAAGTTGGAAGATCCAAATAAATCCAGATTCCTTAACTGAAAGGATGTTGTTGCTTTTAGGTTTTTTTATTTAGAGCTCCCAGAGGTATTATCTGCACTAATTCCTAGAGGAATAACTCAACATATAATTACTTCAGGGGTATTACCAAGCTCAAATTATGATGAATATGGATAGTGTGTTATTGAAGTAATTTGTCTACCATTGCTATGGAGAAAATATGATTCCAGAAAAGGGGTTATTGTTGCTCACCTAGATACTAGCCCCGAAGGGGTATTACACTCTCCCTAAATTCACACCGTCCTCAGTGTGTATTCTCTAGTAATTTCTCTTTTATTCCACATTTTACAACTTATTTCTTCGTTCTCATAGCCACTTTGAATTTACAGGATTGTGTTGTATTGCCACCTGAACCAAATCTTTCCTATATATAGGATACAAAGGAATTATACCAGCACGTTTTCTTCCACTGCTACCTGTAAAATTTGTTTCAATCAATTGGGTGAGAGACATCAGAAGCATTCTTCTAAAAATACTAGTTGACAAAACAAATATCATAACTTTAATGCAACCATACAAATACTTTAGTAGCTACGACATAAATGTTGCACGCAATCTAACTATGATTGCTCATTTTCAATTTATTTGAGTTTTAATCATAGGAAGAAATGCTTGTTCTTCCAATACGTTTGTGTTCATGCCGAATACTTTCTTCATGTAGTCTCCCTACACGAGTCATCTTATACACCTTTTTTCAAACAAGGTTAGTATCATCAAATCAACACCAATGGTTCCATTCATTAATTTATTCAAAAGTAACTTTAGTGAATATGTGTAATATCTTACGAAATTCAAAATAGATACTTTCAACTCTTACCTTCGTAGTACTTATATAAAATAATTACTAATTACCAAACTATCTGTATCATTTTATTTTTATCTCGTAAATTGGATGCCTTGGTATCCAATACACATCTATTATGCATATATTTAAATGTACATAACTTTTTGCTACTAGTTCATGGTGGTTGATCTCTTATATTTTCCCATTTATTTTCACAAACTAATGAAGGTATGAGAACATTATCAATATAGATACTTAAGGAGTACCTTGGTATTCGTTATTAGTCCCTTCTAGTAGGCAAGGGACTATAGTAATCGGTTTTTAGTCCTAGTATTAGTTCGCTCGTATTTTTTTAGTCCCAAACTTAAAGTCTTTGTGGGAGTTTGTGAATCCGTCCTTTTAATAGCTAATTAATTGTTTGCACCATCATTTTTGGCCAATGTTTAGTTTTGTGGTCTTATTGGCCTCTTCCCAAGAAAGAGATCCGGACAAGCATTAGAGAACGATTCAACTCCTTATGTTAAGAGGGAATAACAACTAGAAATTATCTTATGGTAGTTCATATTCGACTAATGCTAGCATTAGTTCACTAGAATTTGATGTTTCGTGTGATGTTTGGCCTGATCGACTTTGATTAAATTAAATCCTGGTAACTGCCACTTATCTCATATGTCATTCTCATGCAAGGAGGCTGGTGGTGCAGGATAGTGCAACCACTTGTTTTTATTTGATGCTGTGTACATATCATTACATCTACACGATACCTTCCCTAACTTCTAAACATTTATTCGGGAGTGGCGGGCAGAGTTAATCGATCGAAAGCCATGGGTAGTATCAAAAGGGCATTCATTCATTGCCATCCTGGAGTAGTATTTCTATGCAACGCGGATCGAACACCCAACGTTTCTCAGGCAAGAAAATTTACCCCTCTATTCAGTAGGTATGGTCAATTGACCCATCCTAACATACATTAATGTTGATTTTCTAGTGTATTGATAGTCCAACTACTGTTTCTTTAATTTAATTTTGGTGTTTTCATAGTAAATATAGTAATCCAACTGCAGGGTTATCCGTACGATTCTCCACTATGAGTACTGCAAACTAGATCTCATATCTATGCAAATTTGATTGAGTACACTGCAATCTGAAGCTTAGATTGTGCTTGGAAGTTGAAGTGTTGTATACAACTACCGACTGAATGTGTGAAACTGTTAAAAAGCATTTTAATATATGTTATATAACAATAAGCATAAAAAAAAAATATTAAGACATGTGAGAGGAATAATAGAATTACGTATTTTAAATTTTCCTAGTTCTACATGCTACTCGAGTTTTTATATTGTGAAAGATGAAGATTTGAAGCAACCACTTCATGCAAATTGGAACATCCTAGCGTACATTAATGTTGATTTTCTAGTGTATTGATAGTCCAATTGTTGCTTTTTTAATTTAATTTTGTTGTTTTCAGAGTGAATATGGCAACCCAACTACAGGGTTATCCCTGCGGTTCTCCACTATGAGTACTGCAAACTGGATGTCATATATATGCAAATTTGATTGAGTATGTTGCAATCTGAATCTTAGATTGTGCCTGGAAGTTGAAGTGTTGTATACAACTACCAACTAAATGTGTGAAACTGATAAAAAACATTTAAATCTATGTTATATAACAACAAGAATAAAAAGAAAAAGATTAAGATGTGTGAGAGGCACAATAGAAATACGGATTTTAAATTTTCTTAGTTCTACATGCTACTCGAGTTTTTATATTGTGAAAGAGGAAGACTTGAAGCAACCAATTCATGCGAATTTGAACATTTAGCCTTCATATTTGGTAAGTAAATCAAACCCATTGACTATCCTTACATGGAATGGAGAGGTAAAATCAAATCGGCATAGCTCACTGGGCACATACCCTCTAGGTGACAGAAAATTGGCCCAAAGATTGATGGTGAATGAATTTTTCTCATTTTGAGAGAAATTTGGCGACAATGTTATTATATAGAGTAGAATCAATTATTTTTTTGAACTAAATTTATGTATTTTAAGTAGGTATTTATTTTTACTATAGAGTTAAGCCCTTTTCTATATAATTATTTTTTGGAATGGAATAACCTGATTATGAATAACATGATTAGAATTACCTGGGCACTCATGTAGAACATTTATGGAGAATCATTTGGCCCTTCCAGATGATTTTGCTTTTGATGCACATTGCTAAGATAATTGAGTTGAATAATGCTTTTCTTATTATGGATTCATGGCCCTAGCTCGGGGGTGATTTATGTGCTAAGAGATGAATGAGCACAAAGAGTCGATGGCTGGGTGGAACGTCCACCTATTGCAATCAGCGCTGGCTTTTTTTTCCGTTGGTTTCAATGTCACGGTTGATTTCATCGTCCTTTACTATCCATAGCGGGGAAGGACTTAACGCTCCTCTATTGACATACCACCAAATCGAGACCTTTGGGTAAGGTAAGCTTCCTCTCCATCAAGGAAAGTGAGCTGAAGCTGAAGCTGAACGAACTATGAAAATAAGGGACCTGCCGGTATGGATTAATAGAAAAAGGTATGGACCGGGTCATCACCTGTGTCAAATGCCTTAATTGTTGATATCTCTTGGAGCCAACGAAGTACGTTCACTAGATTTATTAGAACGGAATATGGGACTGTATTTGGATCTTCGGGCGAAGGATTTTTCAAATAGATTATTTTAGCCATGGGCCAAGGGTTGGGTGGTCTATCTCTCTGAAGGGAGGATCAATCTCAATATACATTATCAACGACAAGCATACATCACCAACCTGATAGGAAATATGATGAGCATTCAAGTCAATAAGAATTATACCATTTTCACTTTACACATTACTACATTATTTTCAACCTCCATTATGTGAAGATGATTCAACTCCTTCGTTCCTCTTCAAACTGAATAATTACCTTGGCTTGGAACAAAAAAATTTGTGCATTCAAAAAAATAAATGCAATCAAATTCATAATCGAGTTGCATTTAGGAACAAACAAAGATTGAAAAATCATAAAAGGGAGGTAAAGGTTTCCAAAGGTTGATTCCTTCTGTTGAACTTGTTGGATTGGGTGGGCAGGGTGGATGCGTTATTTTTCTGGCTGTGCCTTATGCATACTGATATTAGGCATAAAGTTAGCTCTAAGCTCCAAGTTGTGCCTTACATGTACTGGTAAGGGGCACACATCAAAAACTACCCCTTAGCAAACTGAAATTATCGCTGGTCATTGGGATGGGTTCCTGTTGAGGCTAGCTTGGTTTCCTTCTTCCGCTACATATATTCTTCAGTATTAGACTGTGACGACACTCAAGACAGGTATTTCAGCTTGTTTAGACCTTCTATATACAACACAAATAATAGGGAACATTCTATCCAGGAAAATATGACATATGTATGGGTAACACCTTATGGGTTGGTTCATTTCAGGTATGGGGGCTTTCCAGTTATTTAGGTCTGCTTTCATTCCTTCTCCCTTGAGCACTTAGAGTCAGAATGCGAGAGCCATTGGTTAGCAATCCGGAGTGAACCAAAAATAGAGGTCATCATCTACGATAAATACGTACCTAGTCAATTAAAGAGTGAGAAGTTTGGGTTACTGCATGCAAAACAAATGGCAAGGTCATGGACCCTCAATGACAACTGGAAAAAATTATGGCTCTCTAGAGTGGGACGTGGTGATTTATATTTAATTCAAGTTAACATCTCTAAATGCATTCAATTTAACAAGTGTTGGACATGGTTCTGTAAGTTAACATCTCTACATGCATTCAATTTAACAAGTGTTGGATTGCTTAGTTAACTATTTTTTTAAA
Source organism: Pinus albicaulis (assembly GCA_034641835.2). Taxonomy (NCBI): domain Eukaryota; kingdom Viridiplantae; phylum Streptophyta; class Pinopsida; order Pinales; family Pinaceae; genus Pinus; species Pinus albicaulis. The sequence continues at coordinate 590,667,960 of CM076571.1, forward strand.
GAAGGAGTAGTGAGTTAAATGCTTATGGCCATGATCACTCTCAAGTGCCCCGAGATCAAAGTGGTAGTGATGGACATCTATGTATTGAGCATCAACTCCTGGAAGCATAAGCTTCCATTGTTTTCTTCCATGGAAGTAAATCCCAACACTTCCATTGTTTTCCTCCACGTGGGTTAGATATACGCCATTTCATTGATCAACCCATACATCAGTTTGATATGAAAACTTTGTTTCATTAATAGTATGTAGGTACGCCTGCTTGATATTTAAAAATTTTTTAGACTTTGAGCAGTTTCAGAGATCCACCAAACATTAGAGATATTACAGGAAGGTGCAACCTAATCTCTCCCTAAAATTAGATTCATGTTTTAACTTTTATTTTGATTTTCAAAGCTATATTTTCCTGATCATGTTTTACAAGTTAATATGTTTATTGGAGAATAAGATACGTTAGCCTGAGAGTTTCGACAATGATTTTGATTCTTTATAAATCTATCATATTGTGTGAATCCTAATTGATGTGTGTATACAAAGAGAAATTTGACCAAACCACTTATCGCTTTTTAGGCACATGGTGATCCTTCAACCATTATAAAATTGGAGACCCATTGAAACTTAAATAATGCATCTATTATGTTGAGATTATTTTGTTTTTACAAATATCTTCCTCAACATGAAATTATATTTCTATATTTCTTCTTTCTCAAGCTGCAATTCTGAATAGTTATGAATCCATACTGCGACTAAGTCTTTATGTTCTTCTTCAGTGCACCTGTAGCTTTCTTGGCTTGCAATAGGGATGGATTTTGATGTTGAAAATTAAGGTAGTGAGTGAGGACTTTCTATGAAGATGGTGACTGAAAACTTTGCTGATTGTATTGAATCTCTATTGGATTTTTTATTTGTGCTTTCAAGAATGTTAATATGAAATTGTGTTTTTTATTATGAAAAATATGTACATAAATATGTTTTTCGTATTAGCGTAGCCAGTTTCAAAGATATACACATTTATTCGATATATAAATTTTCCTTTGTTACTGGATCCATCTATGGAGGATCTAGGAACCATGATTCCTTAGATATGGAAAACTAAAATAAGGTGTACAATGTTTGGAGCCATGGAATCTTAACTTTTCTCTTTAAAATAACCTGTCCCCTCAATCCTAAAACATAAAAATATGACTTTATTCATAAAAATCTACATTTCTGAATTTGTAAGAGTCATTTGGAGTGAAATATATTTAGAGATGTGAGTTATTTGTGTTTCTAGTTCATGTTGTTTTTGATGAAATATAAATATATATACCATTTCGTAAAAATAGCAAGTACCAAAAGGTAACGTTTGGGCCCTCAGGCCTTAATTGTGCCCTTCAAATAGTCCCTCATCCCCATCGTAAAACACACAAATCTGAGCTATTTTATACCAGTTTTCATTTTTCAATTTGTCTGGCGATTTGGAGTGAAATATACTGAGACATGATTAATTTTTACTATATCTATGTGCTTTTATACTATTTTTATTTTATTTTTTTATACATTCATTTTCGCTCTATCTGCAAACTAAGCTTTGAAAACATCAAGATCAGTGTCTTGATCCACATTTGTTTCCATGTAACTTAGAAACTTCCTGATAACTAGTTACAAAATACATATAACAAAACCAAACTACGAGAGTATTCTAATCCTTTGATTATATATTTATTAAAAATTCATTTTATTTTGTGAAGTTTGAGAAGTTTAATATGGGCATTGCACAAATTAAGAACATTTGATGCAAACGTTCTGTGTCATTTGTAGAATAACTCATGTTTGCAGGATATTTTATAGCAGTGAGGTGATGATGTTTATATTTGTCTTGCTAAACAAGGTTTTGGTGACATAGGTTTTAGATCTATTTACCGTCGCTTCCCCATTGGTTGCCCGCTATGTTTTTGTGCTACTCCATACCTACAAAACACTATTTAGAGTAAACATGATAGTTATGTATGTTCTTCTTAGTGAAAAATCTTATGCATTTTACCAAGGAAAGCAGACTTTGAGAAAGAAATAAATATGTTGAGGAAAATTTCTCCGCCTTTTGCATTGTGGCTAAAACAATACCTAGAAATATAAATCCAACTATGCACACTTGTCCATGAACAACCAAAATTCTCCTCGCTGAAGGCATGGACTAGCTGCCTTGTAGCCATATTTGTTTTTATATATCTTAGATATTATTATTTTTATGCTTATATACATACCTTTCCTATGAATATTCCCTTCCATGGTTTAATTATACCATGCATCAAATTATCCTTAAAATATTTCCATTTAATTAGGCTACTATGTTGACTTTATATGCACTAGTAATGCACTTAGTCGCATTGTGCTCATCTAATAATTCATAGTTATTTTTGGTTCATTAATTATTCAATAAATTTTTTTTTCTTTCCATTGTTTTAAGCGTAATTTAACTTATTTATTTCGGTTTAAGAGAAGAATTTCAGCCTTATTCCTACACTATCCTCTAGTGCGTTCATGTTTATTTTGTTTCTTGAGTTACCAATACTACAATTTCTGGTGTTATACTATCTTATTACGCATATATCACACATATTTCCCCATATTTTTTTAACATATCGTATATTTAACCAATTTTATTATTTATGAATGTTGTTATATATGTATATGAAATAAAATAACTTATCATAATCCTGTTCCAGGAAAATTTGATTACAACTTCCAGTTATACTTTAAAAATAAGTTTAAGGCTTGCACAACTATGATTTTAGCTAATCTGTTTTCTTCTTCTTTCATATGTAATTGCAAGGTTATGATTAAGATAACCTTAAAGTGGGTTCAAACATGCCCATTCATAATTGAGTACTGATAATCAACCAATATTTCACTTTTCACCTACTATCAACATATGTATTGTGTACTTCGAATGTGGTTGCTGGTTCGATGTGATGGAACTTTAGTCCCCTGGCGAGTCCCGAGGGCGCTCGCACGTTGTGGCCATATGGCCCCCTGCAGCGCCATAACTCATGCAGTTAATTTGCCAGCTTGCAATGCATTAATTCATTTCACCTTGCCGGTTCACCACCTCGCTCCGTCGGTTCAAATTGATATGGCTTTCATTCTGGAGAATTTGAATGGTCCTTGTGTTTTCTTTAGCTCTCCATCTCCTATTTGTGGTGCATGTCCAGCTGACTATGCAAGGCCGAGTGCATGCACCCAAACTGGGTGTCGCTGCACCATCCTCGGCTGTCTGGAAACTCTTCCAGGTTTCCACTTCACTCATAGCAGTTTTTGTAATCTAAACTCCTGTTTGCATTCTCAGTCTATAGATTTGTTGTGGTCTTCCTCAAACTCTACCTGCGCCTCTTGCCCAAATCAACCCTCGCAACGCACTGTGGCGTTGCCTCGACTTCGGCATCGGATGAGGTGTCAGCGAGGAGCAAGCAGAGGTCACCCTTCCCGCCCTTGCCCTTCTCCTAGTCCAACCTCTGTTTCTTCTCTGGAGGATGACGAATGGGACCTTCGATCGGATTCTAGAAGGCAAAGGGATCACACCTTGCACACTGGAGGCTCTCACTCTGCTCCGCCTGAGCAGTGCCCTCCACCCATCCCTCCTTCGACCACTTCCCCTGTTATTCATGCTCCTGCCAGCCCGACCCTTTGCCAGACCTCTCCGAGAGCGGAATTCCGCTTCAACTGCACCCTATACAAACTTGTCCTCACTGCGTTTGTTACCATTACCGTTTGTGAAAATGCTGCTAGCACCGGCCAGGCTTATTTCCCCTACTCCACCACCACCCTGCCTTGCTCTCAACCCTATCAAGCTAAAAATGATGTGTCTAGTCCTAATGCACCCCTTGGCATTGGGCAATCCAACTTTGAAAAAGATAAAGTGCAAGTGGGCTTCTTCAGCAAAGACAACGCCCCTAATAAGGAAAATGTAGAGGAAGAAGACGAGTATGGATGCAGAATTGTGGAAGAACCGGACTCTCCAATTCTGAATCAATGATTTTGATCTCCTTCATCCCATCATGGTACAGGTTTCCATCTTCGTTGGAAAATTTTGGTTTTTGCTTCTTTCATCAGCTGTACAAGCTGTATGCTTTATTAGTTTTCAGTATTTTGGTAAATTAAAATTTATGCACTGTATATCGTTTTCCCTTTTAAGGGTAGTACAATTTCTCTCTCAAGAACTGGTTTCCCACTCAGGGCAGTTCAGTTGTTTTTGTAAAAGCATGGACATCAAGCCCAGTTCTTAGGCTCACACAACTGAGACTCGCGCAGTTTTGTACTATTATGTTTCATAAATAGAATTAGTTTTATTGAGAAAAAAAAAACATATGTATTTCGTAATTCTATGACATCTTGATCTCCTTCTTCCCTGAACACCACATGTTTATAATTCTAGTTTTGAGGTTTTTTGCTTTTTATCTTTACCACTAATTTATATTTTATTAATTTTTTTTTAATAATCATTTTTATATTCTACTATCACTTTAACAGTAGAACCTTCCACATATGAATATCTTGTCAATTTTCGTTCCAAGGTTGGGTCCAATCACTTATAACTATCTACCTTCATGGTAGCAAATATAATTTCATTTGAATATTATGAGTTGTTCTCATAACTACATTCAAACATCCTTGGTAGCTTAACTCCTACTACTATGGTGAAGAAAATTTCCTATCTATATCTACATATATCGTATAGTTGATTAACGCATGTTATGCCATTCTCTTACATAGTTAATTTGTTTAGAAGAATACTAGGTATTCTTAATTTCCAATTTATTCTTAGTTTATATTACTATGAGAATCTGTAACATGTCATCTTACTAATGATTCAATACATCTGGTAAATTTATTTTTCATTCATCGCATATTTCACCTTCATTTCTCTCTCATAAATGTGTTCAACTGACTTATACTTTTTCCACAACATATTTTACTCATTTGAGTGACTTTCTTCACTCATTAGCATATCTGCCTTATATATTCTAACCATTTAACTTACTCAAGCCTATTGGTATTGATAAATTTGGTATGACACATATGCCTTTTGTTAATTCAGATCATAATCCAGCCAATTTGATAGTTACATATAATTAGTGATATAATTCCTTAGTCTTAGTATCGATAAATAATGCTCTAATAACCTTATTCACATAGGAACTAGATCATATCATCTAATTAATCACATCCTCAATTGATCGAAGAGAATAATGATTATCACATTTAATTTTTATTTTAGAAAATAGAAAATGTACCTCTATAGTTTGGCATATGAATGAATCCATGTTATTTTCATGTTTAGCCTGTAGCTTCATTTTGAGTGAAATCAACTTCACATATTTTCCAATTTATCCTTACAATGTTTTTAAAAATATTCTATATACAAGTTTTGTTCAACTTTTTTAGGTAATTGAATTTATTGCCTATCACATCTCTTGAATCTTAGTTGCATGTTCATCTAATAATATGAGTTGATTGATAATGAATATATTTATACTTTGTGAAATTCTGTACAAGCACTCCATACTTAGTTATATTTGAAATAACCTTATTGGCATAAGGTCGACATAGGCTTCTTTTGTCAGATGAACATAACAGTTTGTAGATCAGTTTGATCTTATAACCATAGAAATTACATCATTACCAACCATTTTCATTCTCAACTTCACTGTTCCTCTAACTTTAGAGCATATCTTTACAACATTACAGCCATAACTAGCTCATCAATGTGATAGAGATCTTATCTGTTCCTTTCTTCAGTCCACAATTTTAAGTTTACCCCAATACATCGATTCTTTAGGAGCTATATAAGCAACATTTAATGAAAACATAAGGTTTCTTCCACTTACCAATTAAAGTAAAATTTGTACATAATAGGTTTCTATTTCTTTCTAAATAAAATAATCATTCTGACACCAAGATTGTTTAATCCATACTCTCTTTGAAGTGTTATTGGAAGTTATCTAGTTAGAATCCTACTGATTCATTGTTATTTTTGTTATTATTATACAACATATACAGATTTGTGAACAGAACTTTACGATCAATATGATCTCATCTAAGGTATCCATGCATAAAATATTATGTATAGTTAATATATTCATTAAATGAATCCAATTCAATACAAAGACATAAAAATAATTTCATAATTTCATATCTTTAACTTCGGGAATACTCAAAGACATACCATGTGCCACCCAACCATCACTCACAAAAATTGTTGTAAAATGTTTTCTTACGGGTTCACGTGCACCTGATCTTGTTGGTGGGTATTTTTCCATCAGTGGACTATTTAGAAGGACAAATTCGTGTAGTAATTTCCATTCTTAGGTTTTTTATGGTAATAGACTGGACCTAGTCATCTAAAGTTTTCATGAAATGTTGTCTAAGAAGGGTACCTTCTATCGACATCATAAAAAAAGTGACGAAAATATTCCAACATTTGTACGAACATTCCATCATTTCCAAGTTATGATAATGTCTATTAGGCCCAAGTCTTGAGCATAATCTCTGATACCACTTGTCATGTACCTAATAATATGATCTAGGTGGATATTGGTGTCCACCTACCTATTCCACTAGTCCCCCACCATTGTTTCTTTTAGCTTTTTAGTTTCCTTAACTGTAGCACAATTTACTATTCTGGCAGTTTTTTTGGTCGTAAACATCGAGAGCCATTTTGAGGCCCTAAACGAATTTTTTTTTTGGAAAATAACCTTTGGAGAAAAGGTAGCTTATATCTCTCTAATGAGGTATCATGTGCATCAAACGAGGCCCATAGTTTCGGCGTTTCATCTCCTAGGGTTAGGTTTTTGGATGTTTATGGTTTTCCATTGTTTCTCAATAATAAATAGGACTCCGAGCCTCATTGTAACATAGTTTAGATGCATGTAGGCACCACATCTAGTCTCCGAGATAAGCTACCATATCCCTAGATATTTTATGTCCATTATGTCCATAATCATACTTTAGTTATTTAATATTAATGAAATGAAGTTTTATTTCTGTTGCATCTCCGTGTTTATTATTATTTTTGTATTTAATTGCACTCTTGCATAAATACCAATCAATGGTATTAAAGAATTCTGCTCTTTCTTGATGCTTCTTTTCATGTCCCCAACGAGGTCAGGATATAAGGAGGTGGGGCTCGATCTGGTTGAAAGTTTGCAATATTAGCCTCGCAAACCCCAATGACTGCCCCTTGGGGAAGAAAATAAAGGTCAGGGAGTAGGAGATAGTACCAAATTATTTCTATAGGAGGCCCTCGAGAAAAAAGGGAGCGCGATGATGGATAAATTTTCCTAGATCATTCCATGACTGCTTATCGATGGTGCATTTGAATCGAGCAACCGCTTAGGAGGTGCCACTCCTTTCAAGGTACAAGTCAACTTCAACATTTTGGTGATTGAAGGCCAGATAGAAGCAGACGTCGTAGATAGATGGTTGAATTTGTTCGAAGGGTATTTTTTGATCCATGATTTCTTCGACTGAGAAAAGATTACTTTTGCATTCCTCAATGTTGCCCCCCATGTCAAATACTGGTGCGAAACATATTGTGAGAAAAATGATGAGGGGCAACCCTGAATATTCTCAGCCACACCCATGTTGAATTCATTTTGAGATGGCATCATCGAAAAAGATTACCCTCTGGGGAACTATGAGGATAATTACATCTAATGGACCATGCTACGGTAGAAAAAGGATCAAGATGTGCACAAGTTGATGAATTTGTTCCATACCCTGCGCACAAAGTTGGGTATTAAATATTTAAAAGAGAAACATTAGGTGCTCAATTATTGTATTTTTTTGGACATATACATTCAAGAGGAAATGGAGTTCCTCAACATTAATTTTCTTAGCACGACATATCACTATGCCGCCAAGATTAAGAAAAAACTTATGTAGAAGAAGTGAGACTTTGGATCCGTGAATTCGAAGCCAGGGAAAGGAAGCCTTGAACCGTAGAACAAGGGAAAAATAAAAAATGAGGTGACTTAGAAAAACACCACAAAGCCAAAGAAGGACATGGGGAAGTGGTGTGAATTTCATAACTTCTCCACTCATAACACAAGTGAGTGTCGGGCCAAACATTCCCTGGTTGCAGAATTGAAGGCAACTGAATCAGATGCATGTTCTCATTCTGAGTCAGAATGAGAAAAGGGGAATGAGAAAGGGAAGCAAATCATTGATGCAGAACTCAGTGCCATCATTTCCACCACCAAGGTCTAGAGGGATTAGCCCCAAGATCCAGAGGAGGGGGAGCACCTCTTCCATTCCCAGATGTGGGTGAAGGGTTCTCCACTAAAATTCATTATTGATAGTGGAAGCCAAGTACAAGCGGCAACCACTAGTAAAAAATAACTAATTAATTACCAAAAAAATGACTAAAAATTGCATATAAACGACCATTTTTCAGACGGTGACTAGAAGTAGCTAACTTACAGTATCTTATAACACGACCAAATTTTAGTCATTTTTAGTTTATTCATTAAATTATTGTCTCAAATTTATCATCTAGGAATATATTTAGTCATAAGTTTGGTCATTAATATAGTCATTGATTTAGTGATTAGTTGTCACAATTAATAACCAAATATACAAAAAAATATATTACTATATGATTACCCAATAAAACCAATTAATGACCAAAGAAATATGACCAAAATTTTGGTCGTGTTATAAAATACTGTATATTAGCTACTAATAGTCATATATATGCAAATTTTAGTCATCGTTTGAAACCAATTAACCACCAGATTAATATGACTAAATTTTGGTCATGTTACAAGATACTGTAAATTAGCTACTTATAGTTGTATATATGTAAAATTTAGTCGTCATTTGTAATAACAAATTTATAATTTGCAGTAGTCATTTATCTATTATTTGTAGTTTCATATTCATACACAAATGACTAATTTAGTACTTTATATTCATTTCATTTAATTTTATTAATAATCATTATAAATGAATAATTTATTCATATATTCATTTTATTTTTGTTCATCATTAATCAATATAAACTACTAATTTAGTAGTTTTAAACTGATTTTATGTGTTAAGTATTAATCAACATAAATTAATTAGTAGGATTTTGCAAAAAATGTCATACAATGTACATGTTCATCTAATATGAAAACACAAAGTTTCATATGTTCATTATTATACTAAATAATATCAAGTGCAAATATAAATAATTTCGACCAAATAAATTATATTATATGAAATGTTAAATTATTACAATATAAGTTTCCAACTTAATTTTGGTTGGACTATAATTTACACATGAAATGATGCCTCATCACTTCAAAGCATTGTCAATGTGTTGCCAAGGCATTGCAGGTGAATTCACCAACTTTTAAGGCTTGACCACCACTCTCTATGTGTGTGTCTTATGCAAGATATTGGCTATAAGGGAATCACTAGAGAAATTCTCTTATCTCTCTCTTTTTTCATGTGTTTCTCCATTGTTATTGCTCTCCTCTTTCTTTAATTCCTACTTATTACAATTAATACTAAGCTCTTTTTCTGAAAAAAAGAAGCTACAATGCAAAGTGTAAGACATGAAAGACAATGAACAATAGAATATAAAATAAAGCTCACTATAAAGAGTTTATATGACATATACCTCAACATCATCAATGTCGAATCCATTTTTCCCCATATAAGCAAGAAGCGCAAACAAGTTTTCTTCAGTTGGGTGATAGTGGCCAAATAACTCGTATAAACAAGAAAATAAAATATCACTATATAAAAGAGTACCTTAATAACTTAGTATTCAACCTTAAGGGAAATATTAGGCACAATCATGTCAACTAAGTTACATGCTAAAAATCTCAAGCTGTAGATAACTTGTGAAAACAAATAATATGAGGTGTAATAATTAATCCTTGTCATTTTATTCAGAAAAAAAATTCATTTTAAAACACATGAACTCGGTCAAGTATATAAAAAACATGTGCTCAAATAACAACATGAAAGTAAACATTTTTGATAGTCATGAAAACATTTTGACACAAAATATCTACAGGGATTTCGATCAATATCGTGTAATACTAATTTCATCTTCAAGATTTGGTTGTTGTTTAAATGGACATGATACTAGGTATTTTTAATTTCATAGTTAAAATAAAAAACAAAACAAAAATAAACGTTCAAAATGAAATCTAACAATAAAGAGAGGATATCATGGAATGGACATTGCAATTATAAAAAAATTGTTTACCTTTCCACCAATGTATTTTTTTGCATTCCTAAGACATTTTATATCCCAAAATAACCACGAGGTGAAAGAATCACAAGATAAAAAACCATAGGAATCCATACGAGAAACATTTCCAAAGTCGATGGCTCAAATGCTTGAAGGATCACTAATAGAAAATGAATCATATCAAAGACATGCTTTTCATTGTCTCCCCATCCTTTTTCCAATCTTATTTCCTGTAACCTGCCCACAACAGAGTCAAGTAAAAATCAAACGAAGGCATTGACATCTATTTTTATCTTTTATATCTATAAAATTTAAATTTGATTTATTTCGAGAACATATTAATTAATATTTAAAGCCCTCGTGGAATATGAGAAGGCACCAATAAATTAGGACAACAGAAAAATTGACCTCAATTAGGTCCTCAAACAATTTATACAATATCAATATTTTTATTGCTATGATACCTTGCGTATAAAAAATAACATACCTGCAAAATAAAAATCCACATATTACTTATGTTCAAACTCTGTGTATGGTGTATTCTTCGGCAGCTTTTTAAGATGTTCCTCCGCCTTTCCAAAATAAAATTGTAGCTTGGTTAAACTTTGTATCCTTTCATTTAGCATCAATTTTTGAAAGGTAAATGGAATACATTATTCTTTCCCGTTTCTCAACATGCTACATATGATAAATTGAAAGTCACATAAAACCAAGACAAAGGCCTTTTCAAACCAAAATAAACAAACAAATAGTGCCTCTAATAAAACTTCATTATAATATCAACATATGAGAAGAGAGTAGACCATTTTTTCAGCTTGAATTTTCATGTTTTTGTTCTGAAAGCTCTCGAGCTTCACGAACTAACAAATGTGAGGGAAGCTGTAAATCTAAAAAAAAATTGTTGACCTTTGTATAATTATTCAAAATGATGTAAATTAGCCACTATTGGTTGATTTTCAATTGTTCCATCTCAAAACATTTTGGACACAAAGGTGTATCACATTGAAGTTCAAGCGAACCAAATCAATAGCCAACATTACATAGATTCATCTCTTGTTCTCTTGGAAAAATGAAAAGATATGATTCATAGTTTCAATCCCCACAACATCATCTCCTGCATTTAATGACTTTAAGGTAATATAAAAACCAAAAAAAAATGTCATCTTCTAATTATAAATACAATTAACCCTAACATTATTTGATGGAATATTTACATGAATGCATATAGAACTTTGGGTTTTTAGGCCTTAAGGGTTAGCCTGATTGGTTGAGTTTTGGTTGTTAAATAACCTTTCCAATGAGAGGTCATAGGGTGAATTATCCTTGACACTCTTGGGGTTATGATTTTCGAATGAGCTGACGATAAGTGATCCATTCAGGTGGATCTACCTGAATAAATTCTGTGGACATAATGCCCACCGATCTCTGGTTTGAACCACATTGAAAAATATCTTGGTTATTATATGATTTTAAGAAGAACCCTACATGACACTTGATGGAGGACCATCCATAAAATTATGAATCTTAGAAGGACAAAGTCTAATTCTATATACAATTTTCCTCGTCCCCATTTTCCATAGTACTAACACTCAATTCTTCCTTGAGAAACCTTCTCACAAAGCCCGTATGTTGTAATCCCCCCTTAAACCACTCTAAGGGGTGAGAGATAGGTCTTTCCCCACGTATTTCGAAGGAAACAAATTACAACCTCCAAATCCTCATTAATCTCTTGAGAATCAATCGAGGTCACCTTCTTAAAAAAATTAAGTTTTTTCCCTCGAGTTTTGTTTCCCCACTGATCTCGCTAACCCTAATTCCTCCTTAGTACATCACAAATAATGGTCGAAAAATAAAAATTGACTATCATTCTTATGCATGCATGGGGTGGCCACCACACCCCCTCCATTTAATATAATCAGCTCCTCAAGGTGGTGGGAAAACTCCAAAACCCATTCCCCTCCTCTATTAGCAACCCATTGGGGAGTTCTTATCTCTCATTAGCAACCCCTGTTGAGGGAGATTTATTTTCTTAAAAAATATTATACAAAGTATCAATAATCCTTTTGTTTATCTCATTTCAATTTATATTTAAAATTTGAATATTCTAATATGTATTTATAGTTTGAGAACTTTTTATTTTATTATAGTTTATTTTTTTTATTTTTATATTTATTTTTATAATAAAAATTTTGGAAAAAAGGTGATGTAGGGGAAGAACGGGTCCTTTTTAGCCCCGAAGAACATCTGGAGACAAAATGTGCATGGGGTTTGGGAGTGATGACCAACAACAATGATGAGCTCTTCGCCTTGTGGAAAGGCATGGATATCGCTATCATTCTTGGAATAAAGAGAATAAACATAGTTGGCGACTCCATATTGATCATAAGAATGCTATAAACTATTCCTTATATTGAAAGTAATATACCCATCTTCAAAAAAATAAATATCAAATGGAAAAAAATTAGCAACATTCCTTATATCATGTTTTATATCAATTAAACAAGGATGTCAATGAAATGGAAAATTGTGGGGTTCTCTTGGGAGTTGGGAGATATGGTCTTAATGAGAGAAATGGTGGTCACCTTACCATCCCTTAATGTAATTTTGGTCGATGTGGTAATTACTCTTAGCGTGGCTCCCGAAGTTAGAGGGATGATGCAGAGAAGTTCTCTAAGAAGGCTAGACAGCTGGAGATTCAATAGGATGCATGGCCCCCTCTAGGATCCCCAAGAAAATACATTGTATGGTTTAATGCTATTACCGAATTAGTGTTTTGAGGATGCAAAGAACACGTTATTTCAGAGAATGTGAAGGATTTCAAACATCAAGGGAGAATTAATGACGAGGAAGAGTTATACTAGAAATTTCCTAAGAAATTGGTTTTTCATATCCCCATGAAAGAATGTGTATTTAATGGGACTAAAAATCAAGGATCTACATGAGATAATGAAATGAGCAGCGAAGTCTGGTGTGATAGAAGAAATGGGTTTATATAAGGAGATACCACCATTTGTTGTGGTGTTTGTAGTTAAAGGATTGGATAGGAGAGGTGATAGCAATGAGAGTAGGAAGAACACATACATGAATGTGCTCAGAAGTAACAGTAAGAACCCTCCCAAGGAGGACCTCTTGTGTTGGAATAGGGCCATTGAATTCTTATTCAAGCTAATTATGTGGAGACTCGACCTCATCACCAATCTAGTGGAATTACTAGAGAAGGATCGATCAACCAATGCTGAGAGAATCAATACGAAATTTCAGGCTATGGAGGCATCTTTGGAGCATAAATTAGTCAAGATGGAGAAGAAACTTCTCACTGACAACTCTTAGTTACTAGGTGATAGCATATTTCCAAAGGTTAAGGATATTATTGTAGGAAACTCAGAGGAGGTTGTGGCTCAAACAGAAAGTGATGGAGGATCTAATCAATCTCATGCAGGACCGAGAAACCATAGAAATATTGTCATTAAGGACGAGGGGACGTCTAATCTCGAATAATATTTACTTATGATTTGTTTCTCTAATTTGATATTAGGAGTATATTTCTGACTTTATGGCAGATTTTAGTTTTTTTATAATAGTATACAAGGATTGTAAGAGAAAGAAAATATTTTCATGGTTATACTAGGATATGGAAGCATCTATTATATTTGAAGCAAGTTTTGTTGACATGATGTAAAACAGTTCTAGTCGTGAAATCTAGATTTTCAATACAAAGTATCTGTTCGGTTTGGAAAAAAAACTGAGAAACACCGCAAGTTAAAACTATGCCTAACTTTTAGTTTAGGAGCTAGATAGTATCCTAAATTTTGGAACTCTTATATTTAAGATCTATGCTATGGACAAAATTCTTAGAATTCTTATAATTCCAACTTTTATTTCTCCCCACGTCTCTTTAAAAGACAGTTTACTATTGATTGAAAAATTAGCAGTTAGTATTCCTACATTTCTTTTCTTGTTCTAATAAATTATTTGCATACTGGAAGGATCTTCATTGACAACTCACATAAACATTCAAAGTACACCAAAAAAATATAAATTTGTATAAAATTTTAGGTTTTTAGGTGATATTTATAGGTTTTACAACTTTGTGAACATTACCAATAGATAACAACCCCAATTTTCTTCTAAATTATTTCAAATTTTTCAAGTAAATCCTTCCGAGATTTTATGGAAACTCCACATTTAATAACCCTTATTCCATAATTTATTTCCCTTTCCATATTACATATAAGAAAGAGAATTAATCTTAATCCATTGATGTGTTGAGTAGGGATCAAACATAACATAACTTTGATGACCTAGGAGGAGGAATCTAAGTGGTTGTTCTAAGTAGGTGGCTAGAGGTAGGTATCACATTTATTTTATATAATTGTTCATTTATGTCAACATATAACTCATTTATTTCTCCCAATTTTGTGTTTCTAATGTATTTCATTATATTCAATTATGAAGAGTTGGCGTGATAGTAATTCTTTAGTTCTAATAAATTAAGTAATTATGATTTGATTCTTTCATCTATTTTACTTGTATCTTGTTCCTTTTTGTTTATAAGTTTGTAAATCAGTTTGGATTATAATTTGAGAGAAAAAATCTCCATGCAACGCATGCTTTAACTATGAGTTCTAAAGGTATTGACACCAACTAGTAACTATATAATTACAAGAATGTGAGTGCTCCTACTATCTTGGGTTTGAATATGTTGTTTTTTATTATTTTCTCTATTTGAGCTTATCCATATTCAATGGATTATATTTTCTTAGAAAATTTTTATTATACTTGTTTCACCAATTTTAGTCTAATACATAGTTATGAATTATTTCTTTTAGTAAGGGGTTTTATTTAACTAGAAGTATGAATGTCCCGTGGGGTAGCTCAATTTGTGATAAAAGTAATGTGAAATTTGTGAAAAATACGAGATTGGGGTTCAAATACCCCTTGTTTGTAACTTGGTTTATGGAGAGGAGGACAGGTCGTAGACCCCCAAAGGTTTCACTAGTAGTTACCTATTAGGTGGTATGTTAGGTTACTATAGGTAATTAAAAAACAAGAAAGAAGTATGAATGATGTTTTTGAGGAAAGGGTTTGATTTAGCTATAAGATCTCAATGTGGACAACACATATATTGAAACTTATATTGCATTTTCTGCAAAAATATGCATTAAATCTCACTAGACTATTAGGCTATTTTTTATATCTAGAGTAATTGACAATTGGGATGGTTTTATACTCATGTGACATAAGGTCGATTCAACTACTATTGCTATAACCCCTTGGTCCCTATGTATGCCCCTTATTCATACACAATATAATGAAAGGGATATGGGCCTATGATCTTATGTTTCAGATAATACTTCAAAGCACATCCATCACTAATTGTGCTACCCCAAGGGTTCACTAGATCATCAAATTTGACCTTTTGTAAAAAAGTCTTATGCTTGAAGAAAGTAATGACTACATTTTAGAAAAAGAAACATGAACATGAAAATCATCCCCTAAATCAACATACTCATCATCATGAATGCCTTGACTCTCAATAAGTTGTCCTTCCTACAATTCCAAATTACTAAATCCTAACAAATACTCAATGAAAATATTGTCAGGTCATCGAAGTTTGTATTCATATTTAAATATGAAATATTAAGGTTTAGGATCCATGGGATGTTACAAATAAGAAGTGCTTTGCAATAGAAGAAACAAACTCCAAGTAATTCTAGTGGTTTTTAGAAATACCATTATAGTTTTATGATGTTGCGTGTATCATTATACATAGCACATATATTCGATTTTTTTCATATTCACTATATCCTTCCAACACTTACGCCCTTACACTCATCACTGCATGGTTGTTTGTTATTTGTGTGGCTCACTAGTCATGCTTAGTTGAATGAGTAGAAAATGATCACCCAAAATAATAACATGTTAGATGTTTTCTTTTTTAATTGTTTTAAATAGTAAGTAAATACTATGCAAAAATTGAAAAAAGAAAATTTATTTTAAAGCTTAGAAACCAGGATGAATCTTCCTTGTCTTTAATATGTAAAATATAAAATACCTTACAATTTTTTTGTTAAAATATTCAAATTTCTAATAATTTTATATAATATCTATACAATTTTGGAAATTTCTAAAATAAAATAATTCTATAATAAAAAACCATTTAAAAAAAAAACAAAAATTGAAAAATTATTTTCTATTACAAAAATAATTAACCCTGTAAATACTAACCCATAAAATGTTCCCTAAGAACATCCAAATAACCTCAATAAAATGCCTTTAAATTATATTTAAATATCCGAACATACTCGCTTAATCGTAACCTAAAATGCAATGATTATATGTAACAACCCCCTCTTAACGTTAACCTCGTAAAATCAATCACTCTCAGCTACTTTATAAAGGAAAATCATTTCTACTTATTTCTTTAAATAATATGTTTGAATGAAATCCTTTAAATTTAAATAATAGGCATAACTTGTTTTCTTTAATAGTTGTTATTCATATTTGGTTTTCTTCTTAGTTATTTTATTCACTTAATTATATTTGTCGAAGGTTGGAAACTTATGTTTGATTTTTAAATAGTTTGTTTATTTTTTAAACATAATATATATAATTTATTAAGGTTTAAAAAAATTAAATAAAATAAAAAATTAAATTTAAAATTGTGGAAATTTAAATTTCTATTTTTTAATTGGTTAACATTTATGAAATTACTAATTTCATGAGGTTTTCAATATAGTGGCAAAAAATAAAATTTATTTTAAAAAATTAAAAATTAAAATTTATCTCTTTCCCTTCAATTGGCAAAACAATTAATTAACAATGTACATCTCAAATCTTGATATTTAAGAAGGATTTGATTATATGATTCATTTAATAATATATTAATGTACTTCTATTTAATGTTGTTTCCTTCTATGTGAAAGTACATAAATTCAAAACCATGTTGTACAAAGAATCTTTGTTTTTATATATATATAAATATATAATCTAATACATAATTTTTGTTTTTTTATGGAGCAGTGATTAAGTGCGATTTTTTGGAGTTTCTAATGGATGTCTGGTTGGAATTTAGCGAAAATATTTGTGGCTAAATCTTGATTTCTATAGTTTAAATTGGTTTTTTTTCTTCATATATGGATTCAACACCCTCAAAAACCTATGGGGCACTCTAATTATAAAGATTTCACCTATCAGACTTGTGATTTCAATGAATCTTTGATGGATTCTAGACAAATTAGATAAAAAAAAATAAGAAAGAAAACTTTTCAAAAATATACACTTAAAGAATATTTTCTTTTTCAAATTTTCTTTCTAAATCTCTTTCAACATTGATCAATTTTTTCTTTTATACCATATTAATATTTACACCGAAGGTGGTACTCTACAAGGTTGGCTTGAGAAATCACTGTTCATCGCATCCAATCCCGATGCTCGATGCTTCATTTTCGTACTCCTCGAGCAAATAATTTTTTTCCATGTGGCTCATGTCGTCAGGTCTAGCTCAGGTTCAGTCTAGCTGATACTATGTTTACACAACATCATAAGAACCAACAGATAACATCGCCCCCTCGCTGAGCTTGAACATTACCACATTTCCCTCGAAGAGATTATATTTTAGACTTAGACTAGATGCATAAATGGTTTTGTTGCTCATCTTGAAGAAGAACATGCTCATGCTCCATTAGGTGAATTATTTAGCATCATTAAACTATAGTTTATTTTTCTATTTAATTCAATGAATGGTTTCTTAAGTTGGAAGATCCAAATAAATCCAGATTCCTTAACTGAATGGATGTTGTTGTTTTTAGGTTTTTTTATTCATAGCTCCCATAGGTATTATCTGCGCTAATTCTTAGAGGAATAACTCAGCATATAATTACTTCAGGGGGATTCCCAAGCTCAAATGAATATGAAGATGGATAGTGTGTTATTGAAGTAATTTGTCTACCATTTCTATGGAGAAAATATGATTCCAGAAAGGGGGTTATTGTTGCTCACCTAGATACTAGCCCCGAAAGGGTATTACACTCTCCCCCTAAATTCACACCGTCCTCAGCGTGTATTCTCTAGTAATTTCTCTTTTATTCCACATTTTACAGTTTATTTCTTCGTTCTCATAGCCACTTTGAATTTACAGGATTGTATTGTATTACCACCTGAACCAAACCTTTCCTATATATAGGATACAAAGGAATTATACCAGCACGTCTTCTTCCAGTGCTACCTATAACATTTGTTTCAATCAATTGGGTGAGAGACATCAAAAGCATTCTTCTAAAAATACTAGTTGATAAAAAAAATATCATAACTTTAATCCAACGATACAACTACTTGAGTAGCTACGACATAAATGTTGCACGCAATCTAATTATGATTCCTCATTTTCAATTTATTTGAGTTTTAATCATAGGAAGAAATGCTTGTTCTTCCAATACATTTGTGTTCATGCCGAATACTTTCATCTTGTAGTCTCCCTTCACTAGTCATCTTATACACCTTTTTTCAAACAAGGTAAGTATCATCAAATCAACACCAAAGGGTCCATTCATTAATTTATTCGAAATTAACGTTAGTGAATATGTGTAATATCTTATGAAATTCAAAGTAGATACTTTCAACTCTTACCTTCATACTACTTACATAAAATAATTACTAATTACCAAGTTGTATGTATCATTTTATTTTTATCTCATAAATTGGATTCCTCAATATCCAATACACATATATTATGCATATTGAAACATACTTAACTTTTTGCTACTAGTTCATGGTGGTCGAACTGTTATATATTCCCATTTATTTTAACAAACCAAAGAAGGTATGAGAACATTACCAATATAGATACTTAGGGAGTACCTTGGTATTCTTTATTAGTCCTTGCCAGTAGGCAAGAGACTATAGTAATTGGTTTTTAGTCCCAGTATTAGTTCGCTCGTATTTTTTTAATCCAAAACCTAAAGTCTTTGTGGGAATTTGTGAATCTTCATTTTTAATAGCCAATCAATTGTTAGCACCATCATTTTTGGCCAATGTTTAGTGCCTCTTCCTGAGGAAGAGAGCCGGACAAACACTGAAGAATGATTCAATTCCTTATGTTAAGAGGGAATAGTAGCTAGAAATTATCTTATGGTAGTTCAGAGTTGACTAATTCTAGCATTATTTCACTATCATTTGATGTTTCGCGTGATTTTTGGCCCAATCAACTTTGATTAAATTAAATTTTGGTGACTATCACCTATCTCATACATCGCTGTCATGCAAGGAGGCTAGTGGTGCAGGATAGTGTAGCCACTTTTTTTTATTTGACGCTGTGCACATATCACTACATCTACGCGATACCTTCCCTAACTTCTAAACATTTCTTCGGGAGTGGCAAGCAGAGCTAATCGATCGAAATCCATGGTTGGTATCAAAAGGGAATTCATTCATTGCCATCGTGCAGTAGTATTGCTATGCAACGTGGATCGAAAACCCAACATTTATCAGGCAAGAAAATTTACCCCTCTATTCAGTAGGTACAGTCAATCAACCCATCCTAGAATACATTAATGTTGATTTTCCAGTGTATTGCTAGTCCAACTGTTGTTTTTTTAATTTAATTTTGTTGTTTTCACAGTAAATATGGTAATCCAACTACATGGTTATCCCTGTGGTTCTCCACTGTGAGTACTGCAAAGTAGATCTCATATATATGCAAATTTGATTGAGTACATTGCAATCTGAATCTTAGATTGTGCCTAGAAGTTGAAGTGTTGTATACAACTACCGATTGAATGTGTGAAACTATTAAAAAGCATTTAAATCTATGTTATGTAACAACAAGCATAAAAAGAAAAATATTAAGATGTGTGAGAGGCACAATAGAAATACATATTTTAAATTTTCCTAGTTCTACATGCTACTCGAGTTTTTATATTGTGAAAGATGAATATTTGAAGCAACCAATTCATGCAAATTGGAACATCCTAGCGTATATTAATGTTGATTTTCCATTGTATTGATAGTACAAATGTTGTATTTTTAATTTAATTTTGTTGTTTTCAGAGTGAATATGGAAACCTAACTGCAGGGTTATCCCTATGGTTATCCACTATGAATACTGCAAACTGGATCTCATATCTATGCAAATTTGATTGAGTATGTTGCAATCCAAATCTTATATTGTGCCTAGAAGTTGAAGTGTTGCATACAACTATCGACCCAATGTGTGAAACCGATAAAAAAAATTTGAATCTATGTTATATAACAACAAACATAAAAATAAAAAGATTAAGACGTGTGAGAGGCACAATAGAAATACGTATTTTAAATTTTCCTAGTTCTACATGCTACTCGAGTTTTTATATTGTGAGATATGAAGATTTGAAGCAACCACTTCATGCAAATTAGAACATTTAGCCTTCCTATTTGGTAAGTAAATCCAACCCATTGACTGTATTTACATGGAATGGAGAGGTAAAATCAAATCGGCATAGCTCACTAGGCACACACCCTCTAGGTGATAAAAACCTGGCCCAAAGATTGAAGGTGAATGCATTTTTCTCATTTTGAGAGAAATTTGGCAACAATGTTATTATATAGAGTTGAATCAGTTATTTTTTCGAACTAAATTTATGTAATTTAAGTAGGTATTTATTTTTACTATAGAGTTAAGCCCTTCTCTATATAATTATTTTATGGAATGGAATAACCTGATTAGACTTACCTAGGCACTCATGTACGGCATTTATGGAGAATCAGTTGGCTCTTCCAGATGATTACGTCTTTGATGCACAAAGCCAAGATAATTGAGTTGAAGAATGCTTTGCTTATTGTGGGTTCATGGCCCCAACTCGGGGGTGACTTCTGTGCTGAGAGATGAATGAGCATAGAGAGTCTATGGGTGGGTAGAACGTCCACTTGATGCAGTCAGTGTTTTTTTTTTTCCACTGGTTTCAATTTCATGGTTGATTTCATCATCCTTTACTATCCATAGCGGGAAAGGGCTTAATGCTCCTCTATTGACAGACCACCAAATCCATACCTTTGGGTAAGATAATTTTCCTCTCCATCCATGATTGCGAGCTGAAGATGAAGACGAACGAACTATGAAAATAAGGGGCCTACCGGTATGGATTAATAGAAAAAATTAGGGGGCGGGTCATCACCTGGGTCAAATGCCTTAATCGTTGATATCTCCTGGAGCCAACGAATTAAGTTCACTAGATTTATTAGAACGGAATATGGGATTATATTTCAATCTCTAGCCAAAGGATTCTGCAAAGAGATTCTGTTAGCCGTGGGCCAAGGGTTGGGTGGTCTATCTCTCTTAAGGGAGGATGAATCTCAATAGGCATTATCATCGACATGCATCGATCAGCAACCTGATAGGAAACATGATGAGCATTCAGGTCAATACGCATTATAGCATTTTCACATTACACATTACTGCATTATTTTCAACCTCCATTATGTCAGGATGATTCAGCTCCTTTATTCCTCTTCAAACAATTTGTGCATTTAGGAACAAACAAAAATTTTAAAAGTTTAAAAGGGAGGTAAAGGTTTCCAAAGGTTGATTCCTTCTCTTGAACTTGTTGGACTGGGCGGGTAGGGTGGATCTGTTATTGTTATGATTGTGCCTTACGTGTAATGGTATTGTGTGTACAGTTAGCTCTAGCCTCCAAGCTATGCCTTACATGTATAGGTAAGGGGTTCACATCAAGAACTACCCCTTAGCAAAGTGAAATTATCGTTGGGCATAGGGATGGGTTCCTGTTCAGGATAGTTTGTTTTCCTTCTTCCGCTACACATATTCTTCAGCATTAGAGTGTGAAAACACTCAAGGAAGGTATTTCAGCTTGTTCAGACCTTCTATATACAGCACAAATAATGGGGAACATTCTATCCAGACAAAGATGACATATGTATGGGTAGCACCTGATGGGCTGGTTCGTTTCAGGTATGGGGGCTTTCCAGTTATTTAGGTCTGCCTTCCTTCCTTCCCCATTGACCACTTAGAGTCAGAACGCCAGAGCCATTAGTTAGAAATCCGCAAGGAACCACAAATAGAGGTCATCATGTGCGATAAATACGTACCTAGTCAATTAAAGAGTGAGAATTTTGGGTTACTGCATGCAAAACAAATGGCAAGGTTGTGGGCCCACAATGACAATTGGAAAAAAATATGGATCTCCAGAGTGGGACGTGGTGATTTATATTTAATTCAATCTAACATCTCTAAATGCATTCAATTTAACAAGTGTTGGACGTGGTTTTGTAAGTTAACATCTCTACATGCATCCAGTTTAACAAGTGTTGGATTGCTTAGTTAACTGTTTTTTTAAAGAAGGATTAGTGAGTTAAATTATTATGGCCATGATCACTCTGAAGTGCCTTGAGATGGAAGTAGTAGTGATGGACATCTCTATATTGGGCATCAACTGCTGGAACCAAAAGCTTCCATTTTTTTCCGCCATGACAGTGAATCCCAATGCTTCCATTTTTTTCCTCCACGTGGGTTAGATATACGCCTTTTCATTGATCAGCCCATACCTCAGTTTGATATGAAAACTTTGTTTCATTAATAGTACACAGGTACATCTACTTGATATTTAAAATTTTTCCAGACTTTGAGCAGTTTCATAGATCCACCCAACATCAGAGATATTGCAGGAAGGTGCAACCTAATCTCTCCCTGAAATTAGATTCATGTTTGAACTTTTATTTTTATTTTCAAATCTATATGTTCCTGATCATGTTTTACAAGTTAATATCCTTATTGGATAATAGGCTATGTTAATCTTAGAGTTCCTACAATGATTTTGATTCTTTATAAGTCTATCATATTGTGTCAATCCTAATCGATGTGTCTATGCAGAGAGAAATTTGACCAAACCACTCATCGCTTTTCAGGCACATGGTGAACCTTCAACCATTGTAAAATTGGATACCCATTGAAACTTAAATAATTCATCTATTATGTTGATACTATTTTGTTTTTACAAATATCTTCCTCAAGATGAAATTATATTTGTATATTTCTTCTTTCTGAAGCTGCAATTTTGAATAGTTATGAATCCATACTTCGACTAAGTCTTTATGTTCTTCATTAGTGCACCTATATCTTTCTTGGCTTGCAATAGGGATAGTATTTGATGCTGAAAATGAAGATAGCGAGTGAAGACATTCTTTGAAGATAGTGACTGAAAAACTTGCTGATTGTATTAAATCTCTGCTGGATTTTTTCTTTGTTCTTTCAAGAATGTTAATATGAACTTGCATTTTTTATTATGAAAAATATGTACATAAATATGTTTTTCGTATTAGCATAGCAAGTTTCAAATATATACACATTTATTCGATATATAAATTTTCCTATGTTATTGGATCCATCTATGGAGGATCTAGGAACCATATTTCCACAGAACTGGAAAACTAAAATAAGCTGTACAATGTTTGGAGCCATGGAATCTTAACTTTTCTCTTTAAAATAACCTGTCCTCTCATTCGTAAAACATAAAATTCTGACTTTATTCATAGCAATCTACATTTCTATATTTCTAAGAGTGATTTGGAGGGAAATATATTTAGAGATGTGAGTTTTCTGTGCTTTTGGTTCATGTTGTTTTTAATGAAATATAAATATATTTACCATTTCATAAAAATAGAAAATACCAAAAGGTAACATTTGGGCCCTGAAGCCTTAATTGTGCCCTTAAAATAGTCACTTGTCCCCATCGTAAAACACACAAATCTGAGGTTTTTTATACCAATTTGCATTTCTGAATTTTTCTGGCAATTTGGAGTGAAATATAGTGAGACATGATTAATTTTTACTATATTGATGTGCTTTTATACTATTTTTATTTTATTTTTTTATACATGTAGTTTCTCTCTATCCACAACCTGAGCTTTGAAAACATCCAGATCGGTGTCTTGATCCACATCTGTTTCCATGTAACTTAGAAACTTGCTGACAACTAGTTACAAAATATAGATCAACAAATCAAACTACGAGAGTATTCTAATATTTTTATTATATATTTATTAAAAATACATTTTATTTTACGAAGTTTGAGAAGTTTAATATGGGAATTACAAAAATTAAGAACATTTGAAGCAGGTGTTCTGTGTCATTTGCAGAATAACTCGTGTTTGCAAGATATTTTATAGCAGTCAGGTGATGATGTTTATATTTGTCTCGCTAAACAAGGTTTTGGTGACATAGGTTTTAGATCTATTTACCGTTGCTTTGCCATTGGTTGCCTGCTATGTTTCTGTGCTTCTTCGTACATGCAAAATACTATTTATAGTAAACATGATAGTTCCGTATGTTCTTCTTAGTGAAAAATCTTATGCATTGTACCAAAGAAACCAAACTTTGAGAAAGAAATAAATATGTTGAGGAAAATTTCTCCGCCTTCTGAATTGTGGCTAAAACAGTACCCAGAAATCGAAATCAAACTATGCACATTTGTCCATGAATAGCCAACATTCTCCTCGTTCAGGGCAGGGACTAGATGCCTTGCAGCCATATTTGTTTTTATATATCTTAAGACATTTTTATTTTTATGTTTATATACCTACCTTTCATATGAATATTCCCTTCCATGGTTTAATGATACCATATATAAAATATCCTTAAAATATTTTCATCCAATTAGGCTACTATGTTGACTTTATATGCACTCATAATGCACTTAGTTGCATTTTGGTCATCTAACAATTCATAGTTATTTTTGGTTCATTATTTCTTCAAAACAAAATTTCATCTTTCCATTGCTTTAAGTGTAATTTCACTTTTTTATTTTGGTTTAAGCGAAGAATTTCAGCCTCATTCCTGCACTATCCTCTAGTGCCTTCATGTTCATTTTGTTTCTTGAGTTACCAATAATATAATTTCTGGTGCTATACTATGTTATTATACTTATATCACGCATATTTCCCCATGTTTTTTTAACATATGATATATTTAACCAATTTTATTGGTTATGAATGTTGTTATATATGTAAATGAAATAAAATAACTTATCATAATCTTGTTCCAGAAAAAAATTATTCCAACTTCAAGTTATACTTTAAAAATAAGTTTAACGCTTGTGGAACTATGATTTTAGCTAATCTGTTTTCTTCTTCTTTCATATGTAATTGCTAGGTTATGATTAAGATAACCTTAAAGTGGGTTCAAACATGCCCATTCATAACTGAATACTGGTAATCAACCAATATTTCACTTTTCACCTGCTATCAACATATGTATTTCGTAATTCTATGACACCTTGATCTCCTTCTTCCGTCAACATCGCACGTTTATAATTCTAGTTTTGAGTCTGTTTCCTTTTTATCTTTACCACTAATTTAGATTTTATTAGTTTTCCTTGTAATAATCATTTTTATATTCTACTATGACTTTAAGAGTAGAACCTTCCACATATGAATATCTTGTCAATTTTCATTCCAAGGTTTGGTTCAATCACTTCTTATAACTATCTACCTTCATGATAGAAAATATCATTTCCTTTGAATCATATCAGTTGTTCTCACAACTACATTCAAACATCCTTGGTAATTGCACTCCTACTACTATGTTGATGAAAATTTCCTATCTATATCTACATAGATTGTATATTTGATTAACGCACGTTATGCTATTCTCTTACATAATTAATTTGTTTAGTAGAATACTGGGTATTCTTAATTTCCAATTTCTTCTTAGTTTATATTACTATGAGAATCTGTAATATGTAATCTTATTAATGATTCAATACATATGGTAGATTTATTTTTCATTCGCCACATATTCCACCTTCATTTCTCTCGCATAAATGTGTTGAACTCACTTATACTTTTTCCACAACACATTTTACTGATTTGAGTGACTTTCTTCACTCATTAGAGTATCTGCCTTATATATTCTGACCATTTAACTTACTCAAGCCTGTTGGTATTAATAAGTTTGGTATGACACATCCACCTTTGGTTAATTCAGATCATAATCCAACCAATTTTATAGTTACATATAATTAGTGACATACTTCCTTAGTCTTTTTATCCAAAAATAATGCTCTAATAACCTTATTCACATAGGAAGTAGATCATATCATCTAATTAATCACATCCTCAATTGATCGAAGAGAATAATTATTATCGCATTTAATTTTTATTTTAGAAAATAGAAAATGTACCTCTATAGTTTGGCATATGAATGAATCCATATTCTTTTCAAGTTTAGCTATAGCTTCCTTTTGAGTGAAATCAAGTTCACATATTTTCCAATATATCCTTATAATATTTTTTAAAATATTCTATATATAAGTTTTCTTCAAATTTTTTAGTTAACCCAATTTATTGCCTATCACATCTCTTAAATCTTAGTTGCATGTTCATCTAATAATATTAGTCGATTGATAATGAATAGATTTATACTTTGTGCAAGTCCTTACAAGCACTCCATACTTAATTATACTTGAAATAACATTATTGGCATAAGGTCGACGCAGGTTTCTTTTTTCAGATGAACAAAATGGTTTGTAGATCAGTTTGATCTTATAACCATATAAATTACATCATTACCCACCATTTTCATTCTCAACTTCATTGTTCCTCTAACTTTAGAGTATCACTTTACAACATTATAGCCATAACTATCTCATTAGTGTGATAGAGATCTTATCTGTTCCTTTCTTCAGTCCATAATTTTAATTTTACCTTAATATATCGATTCTTCTGGAGCCATATAAGCAAAATTTAATAACAACATAAGGGTTCCTTCACTTACCAATTAAAGGAAAAGATGTATATAATAGGTTTCTATTTTTTTCTAAATAAAATAATTATTCTCACACCAACATTGCTTAATCCATACTCTCTTTGAAGTGTTATTGGAAGTTATCTAGTTAGAATCCTACTGATTCATTATTATTTATTATTATTATTATACAACATATATAGATTCGTGAACAAAATTTTACGATCAATATGATCTCATCTAAGGTATCCATGCATAATGTATTATGTACAGTTAATATATTTTTTAAATGAATCTAATTCAATACGAAGACATAAAAATAATTTCATCTACTGATATCTTTAACTTCAGGAATACTCAGTGATAGACCACGTGCCACCCAACCATCACTCATAATTTTTTTTGTAAAATGTTTTCTTACAAGTTGATGTACACCTGATCTTGTTGGGGGGTCTTTTTCCATCATTGGGCTACTTATAAGGCATTGGAGAGGTAAATCCCCTCTGCGGACAGAGGCGATCCCTACTAGCCCAGATCGGGTCTAGCAACAATCAGGTCACACAGTAACACATGTCTCTAGTTACAAAATGACAAAGACATAAGAAATTGCCTACCTCAGGTCCTATGCAGTGGTCATTGAAGAAAGGATGACACTTCCCGTCCTTCGCTTTGGCAGGTCATGATTCTTCCACTCAGCATGTCCAAACATCTACACATACGCGAAGAAGACAACGATACACAACATAAAATCTAGATCTTGTAACCATACATCAGTCAGAGAGGATGCAATTCATTGCATCAAGAAATAGACACACGAATGAAACCATAATCAAAGTCGCTTATCATTAAAATAACAAAGGAAAGATACAACCCAAAGCTCTGACGTTGGATCTTCCTTCGGCGGGGCTGACAGCAGAGCACGTCTCAATAAAGCCTGTCAGAAATGGGACAAAGCTCTCTCTCTTCGGCTTGGCTCTCAAAAGTTGTCTGGCTATAGTCTCCTTGCTACAAGTTTAGCTCTTATATTGCTAAAGGAAAAGGAAATCTTATATAAATGGTGGAAGGGGAGTTGGGATCCCTAAAATTATGGGATTGGCCCTATCTCTAAGGAAGCTTCGATGATAAGTGGAAAACCACCTCCCATACATGGAGATCCGGAGCCAAACCTCCCAGCTCATTTTACTGAATTGTTCAAGAGTTTATTGGAATCAAACTTCCATCATTTATTTTTAAAAAACACTTCTTATTAAGCTTGGCATGAGTGAGACACTGGGATAAAGCTTTAGTTGGCGCGCCCTCTATGGTGGATTTTCCCTATTGGCGCGAGGGCTGAACTCGCTAGTCATGCCAAGGCCAAAAGATCTATTT
The DNA here is from genome assembly GCA_034641835.2 of Pinus albicaulis. NCBI lineage: Eukaryota > Viridiplantae > Streptophyta > Pinopsida > Pinales > Pinaceae > Pinus > Pinus albicaulis. Next base: position 590,696,282 of record CM076571.1, read on the forward strand.
TTAGGTTTTTACAAAGGAAACTTTCTTCAAAGGAATGATTGTCCTTGTCAAGGGGGCTACCATGAAAGTGGTTTTAGGTCATGCCACTGCTCACAGGTCACGGGAAAGGCCCTCCAATATGCGGGATGGGGGATTTTAGGGACAATGAAAAAATGTTGTGTAACAGATGCCCCCTAAAGCATGAGGCCCGAGAGAGAGAGAGGGGTGAAATGCTTTATGAGAACGTGCCCAACTGAAAACACTATTGTCAGAAAACTTGCGTAGACAAATACAATTGATAGCTCAAATACATGATATGTGGTATGGGCACAACCATCCATAATAGAGTATACAATAATCAGGATCCAAGGTATGGACGCAACCATCTAGAAAAGATCAATAAGTAGACTCAGGTATGGTCGCAACCATCCAATCAATGAGTTATGTAACCAATCATGATAATCCAAAAAATCCATAGCTTGGACTCCATCAGACAAAACCCAAGGTCTTGCGCTCCATCTCGACCCAAACATAGTACAAGTTCAAGCATGTGAATAAGTGAGCTAAAGTCGAACATGCAAGAACATCGTCTGATTACCAGCCAATAATGGAAGTCGTTAATAGACGTGAGAGGAACCACCAATAATGAGAATGTTTTTTGGAATTAGTCTTATGTCTTTCATTTTTTTTTGGCTTTTGTTTGATTTATTTGCTCTTCTGGTTTGCCTCCTTTTGGTATAAAACCCCTATTTAGCACCCAGAAGACCTGATCTACTCTATGTTTGCTTTTTTTTCATTTTTTTCCTTAGTAAACTCTGTTAGCCACCTATAATATTTTGTTATACCAAAAGGTGGCTAAAACTTTTTGGAGCCTCCAAGGAACAAATTTTATCACTAAAAATTGTTGGCTCTTGAAGTCTCTTTAAGGCCCCATGCCTCTGTCCCAAATCTTCATTTACTATTCCCATTGTTATACTCAGAAATTCTACTGATTTCATAAAAAATACTGCTGCAAGACCTTCATTTTCCCCCTTGTCAAACCTTTATCTGCTCCCCTTTTCCTCCATAAAATCCCCTTTGTTTTCATGATTTCTTCTGTTTCCCTCATGAAAAAACACTTTTACAAAGTTAAAAGACTCACTCTTTAGCTTTGCCTGCCCCATTTCCATTGAAAAACCGCAGAAAAATGCATAGAAAACCAGCCGCTCTGAAGCGCTCGCCATGAAGATTTACTGTGATCAAAATCCATCGCCTGCGCCGATAAACATGTTTCGTTGTTTAAACAGTTTGATCCATCGCAAATATTTGCGATGCGACTGCTCCAATCGCATTTTTCCCCAGCGCTCATCTCAAATCGCAATATCGCATTTTCTCTCCGTCGCATAAATCTGCCATCACATTTTCCACCTTTTGCGATTTGTGATCGATCCCGTCGGGCCCACCATATGACACCCCCGCCTTTCATTTAAAAACACTTTTTTCCTTTGTAAAGTCGAAAATGATATATTTTGTGGTTCCTGAGGTTTACTAAACCATCACCCGAATTTGCGCTCTGCGGTCGTCTGCTATAGCTCCATGATCCCACGACCCTGCTTCCTCCACACAACCTCGAATGCATTTTAACCTATAAACGTAGGATTTCATAACATTCGTTTGTATTTTGCAGGGTTTAACGTTTTCCGCTATATTCAGAAGGAAATTCGAAAGATGAGGGTGATGACCCTCCCTCTTTTGATTTGTCAAAGGAAATTGGCCACAGGGTGAAAATTCACGTTTTCATCAGTGTTTCATGAGGCATTGATGCCATATAAACCTGCGCAGCCCTGCACACCAGAAAATGCAGTTAAATTGGGCACTGTTAAAGAGTATCAGTGCCGAAGACAAAGTATACCAGAAACAGGACGTTTGAAGACCAAAACACAGATTTCAAGTTAATTAAAAGGTGTTTTTGGAATGACAAAGACATATGTCAAGCTGAGAAAGCCTCCACCGCCATAAAAAGAGGCTAATTGAACCCTCCATAGCTCCAAAAGACACCAGTAGGCTCGCAGAAATTAAAGATCGTCGAACAATAAATTAAAATAAAAGAATCTTATCTCTAATTGTCGGAAAAACCATTCTGGAAGTTGAAGAACAGTCGGGAAGCAGGTCTTTTCAATAATTTGGCCTCGAATGACACAAACAGAGTTATGAAGTACAGTTATAAACGATTATATTCCCACCTTGTGCCTTTCCTGGTTCCCAAAGGCCAGGAATTGCATTAATTGCATAATTGATAATACTTGACCCCTAGGAGATCCTCCCACCTCTTCATTCTTCTATAAATACTGTTATAGAAGATGAGAAAACGTTGGTCTCTAGACATCTGAATGCATGTAATGGTTATTCTGAAGCTACTGATGCCATGTCTTGTAATTGAAAGATACACAAGCTGATATGAGAATTTCAAAGCTGTAGAGACCCACCGGGCTTGGAGATTGTAACTGGTTTGAACATCAATACAAGCTGTTGATTCATGGAATCCTCAATTATGTCAACGGTGATGTGCTCCTTACTATTAATTTTTATTTTTCTTAATGTTTTCACTCTGTTCACTTTCTCTGATAAATAGAAGCAAACATAGAGTTGGGATGTACTCTCCACGGTACCCTACTCTTACTGAAAGCTTTACTTCTATGTTTTCTTCATTTGAATGTTCTCTTTGAAGAGTATATTAATGCAGGTTAGTTTAAAAGCACTTACCTGATCTAGATTACTCTTTAAAATGAGCCTTCCCTGTGTTTTCCTTAGAGTATATTAATGAAGGTTAGTTTAAAAGTACTTCCCTGGTCTAGATTGCTCTTTGTAGGAATTTTCGCCATGTTTCCATATCAAAGATATGCTAAAAGCGAGCTGGATTTAAACACCCTGGTCTTCATGGAGGTTCAAGCTATTTTTAAGTAATTTAGGTTGAAAGTACTTCAATGCGGGCTGGTTGAAACGCCACGATCCAACAATGTTTTTATAGTACATAAGTACATGTTGAAAAGCAAGCTAGTTTAAAAGTACTTACTTGATCTTAGTGTGCACAATTTCTTCCTTTGTTTGGTCTTTACTTATTATCTTGTTTCATTCCATAAATCACTAAAGATCCTTTGATATAAGTAACTTGCCCCATGGATCCTTCTTGAATCTTCTTGTCCAATTCATCCTCCTAAACTCATAGCCCAATGAGTTAAACATCTTTGCTACATCCATTGAATCATTATTCATTGGAACATTTCACCCTTTATTTAAACGCTATTTCATCTTCATCACTGTCTTTGCCCAACCAAAAACAAACAAATCAAACGCGCTCTTCTGTAGCCTAATATCACAATTTCAGCCTTTGAAGATCACATCTTTTAACTCATTTATAGAGAGATCCCTCTCTGGATTCAGGAGGGCCAGATCCTTGAATCCCAAAGTGGTATGATGTTACCTCTGCAGTTGGACTTTTACAATCTTGCTAATTACAGGGTCCTAACATAATGGCGACTCCGCTGGGGAACTTTTTGAGTTCATAGTTGCTTGGCCAACTTTTATAAACTCTTTAGTTTCCATACAACCACAATAACTCAGAAAACCCAAAAATATTTTAGATTGGTATCTAATAAACATGGTAGTGGACCATAAAACCTTTTACCTCTGAAAAGGAGCTAAAAAATTCCACTTGGCGACTCCACAATCCTGAACAAACCTTAAGACTCCACTGGGAAGAACCCTCATCGCTATACTATCCTTCAAACTCAGTCAGAGGACTATAGGATTGAAATTTGTGTAAAACAGATTAGTTAACCTCTCAAAGATTGTCATACCTGGTTGAAATATTCTTGTTATTAGGGTCTAAAAAATACAGCATAGTGGCTCCTAGAAAGATTCACACTAGAGCCGATCCTGACCCAGATCCACCTGGAATAGTTGATGACCCAGAAAGCATCCTTCGGAAGTCTCCTAAGATTAAATTATCAACTGTTTTCAGATCACCCTTGAGAGCTAATTCTGTCCCTGAAAATCTTTCAGCTCTACAACATGTTAGGGGTAAATAATGATGACTGTGAGATTCATTATGATAGAACACAAGGACTATATACACCTCATGTTGACACAAGAGATGATGATGAAAATTATTATCAAGACATGCAAAATGTTGTCATAGAGTCTCAAAAAGAATATGACCTCAAAAGCAAAACATGTCAACAAACCCCCAACTCCAAAACCTCAGACAAATCTTCACAAAACAGCCCTATAACTAAGCCTAAAGTTGTCAAACAGAAGGATAAAACAGTGACTGAGAATTCTGATAAAGGTAAAGAGAAAAGCACTCAAAACAATGAAAAAAAAAGTGCAGACATTAGTAGTACTAACATCTCAGCTAGTACTCCTGTGAAAACCATTTTGTCAAGTGTAAATAGAACAAGTCAGCAAACTGATGTTGCTAAGAAATTGACAGCTAATAAGACTAAAACCAGCACTTTAAAGAGTCAAATTCCTTTCAGCCTAGAGAAAGAAATTTCAAAGATCAAAATCTCTGTTCCTTTGACTGAGTTAGCTACCCAGCATGTATATAGAGCCCAAATTCTGAAGGCTTTAAATATTGAGGACAGTAATGACACAGTCAATTTTAATGATGACCAGCCAGAGCTTATTTTTGGTCCTAAAATTGATGGTAAATTTCAAGAAGGGGTAGTACCCCCTTTCTATGTCAGCCTAAATGTCCATGAAAAAATCTTGCATAATGCTATGCATGACTCTGGAGCCTCACACAACCTTATGCCAAAAGTGATAATGGAAAGGCTAGGGCTAGAAATAACACGACCTTACAAGGACTTATATTCTTTTGACTCTACCAGAGTGAAATGCCTTGGCCTAATCAAAGACTTTTGTGTGAGTTTGACTCAAATCCCAGCCAAGTGCATGGTTATGGATGTTGTAGTGGCTGATGTGCCCCCTAAGTATGGCATGTTGTTATCAAGATCATGGGGTTCCAAGCTGCAAGGTACAATGCAGATGGATGGAACATATGCTTCTATCCCTGTCTTTAGCCAGCTTAGAAGACTATACAGAGAGGCACACTTGAAATTCATGGTCAGTAGCCCAGAGAAGCCTGAAAATTCCCCCATTTACGCTGTCCATATTGATCTAGATTCATTTATCGTTTATAATGACGAACCTTCAAATAAGCCAGAGCTAGAAGACTGTGACTCAGCCGAATGGTTAGAAACCCCAAATCTAGAAATGAATGCAGTTCTAGAGACGGAAGAAAATGAGATAGAAACCTTCTAACAGTGCGTTGAAACAACCCACCTGAATGAACATAGCCAAGATGACAAACAACAAACTGCCCCTCTCCTTCAACTCCATGAAAATCTTGAGGAACAAGATCCAGCACAACATCTTCTAGATCTCAGAATAGAACATAATGATGACACACTTACTAAATCAATCACTTTAACAGGATTGATTGCCGATGGCGAGAAAGAGAAACACAACTCAGAAATGTCAAAACAGTTTGATACATGTCAAGGAATTAGTAAACCAAACAAAGATCTTGAGCCATGGGATATCTGCCCATCGCCCTTAAAACTTGAAAATCAAGACAACAACCTTCAACATAGCAAAAAACCTAAGAACTCGAAACCAATTCAACTAAGTGCTGATTTTCAACAACAATCAGAGATCACGTTAGTTGACGAGGGCACTAACTAGGATGAAACCGAAAACGATCCTCTGTGGACTATGTACTTTGACGGGTCATGCACTAAGAGCACTGCTGGTGCGGGTGTCTGGATTATTAACACTGAAAACAATCACACAGAATTCATTTCCTGCAAATTAAACTTTCAGTGTTCTAACAACATCGCCGAGTATGAAGCTCTTATCTTAGGCTTGCATCTGTTGAAAAGGTTAGGAGCCAGAAGAATCAATGTCCATGGGGATTCAGAGTTAGTGATTAGGCAAGTCAATGGGGAGTATAATGCAAACCATTCCAGACTTAGAGCCTATCGAAACGATGTCATCGACCTTTTGAAAACTTTCGAGGAGTCCAAATTGATTTTTGTCCCAAGAAAATGAAATATTGCCGCACACAATTTAGCCTTTGCCGCTAGGACATGCTTAGCCCCATATGAAACTAAAGACTGCACAACTCAGATGAAATTTAGACCAGCTATGCCTGATAATAAAAAATATTGGCAGGTCTTTGAGGACGACAAACAGATAGAGGATTTCCTGCTTGGCAGGAATGAGTTTGAATCATCTGATTCGGATTCTAAATCCGATGAAGACGACCTAAACAAAAAAAACCCTAAAGAAGAAGAACCATCTCGTCCCGTAGAAATCAACATGTTAACTAACAAACTCGAAACTCATACTAAAGAATACCAGGACACAAAAAATGAAGACATTGAGGTATTGTCAGCAAAGTACAAGAACATACCTAGGGGGCTAGCACCATTAGAAGACATGTTTGATTATAACGACGTAGAAAAGAAACCCACATTGGAATATATAGAGTTTGAGGTCGAAGAATGCAACATAGGCATTGAGGATTAGCCCAAAATAATTAAATTAGCTAGGTCCTTGCCGTTAGACATCAAAAAGAAATACATTGACTTGTTTAAATACTTTGTCGATGTGTTTGCCTGGAGCTATCAAGACTTAAAAGCCTATGATACAGAGATCATCCAGCACAATATTCCTTTGAGAGGAAAACAAAAAACGTTTAAGCAAAAAATGCGTCGAATTAATCCAATACAATTGCCTCTAGTGGAAAAGGAAATCAAGAAAATGTATGAGGCAGGAATCATTGTGCCTGTGAGGTTTTCAGATTGGGTTTCTAATCTTGTAGCTGTGAGGAAAAAGATAGGAGAAATAAGACTCTGCATTGATTTCAGAAACCTTAACAGAGCCTCCCTAAAAGACAATTATCCTCTGCCCAAAATGGAACACATTCTACAGAAGGTAGTTGGTTCAAAGAGGATTTCTCTGTTAGATGGTTTTTCAGGATATAACCAAGTTTTAGTACTCCCAGAAGACCAACTCAAAACAGCTTTCACCACTCCTTGGGGCACTTTCATGTATGTGAAGGTGCCTTTTGGACTAATGAATGCTGGGGCCACTTTCCAAAGGGCCATGGACATTGCATTTTCAGAAGAAATAGGGCACTTCATTGTAATTTACCTTGATGACATAATAGTTTATTCCAAAACCGATGAAGAGCACCTTAAACATCTAAGGAAGGTCTTTGAAAAATGCAGGAGATTTGGGCTATCTTGAAATCCCAAAAAGACAGTATTTGGCCTACAAGAGGGTAAACTCCTTGGCCATATTATATCAGAAAAGGGAATTAAAATAGATCCAAAAAGAGTGGAGGGAATACTACAGATTAGCCACCCAAGGAACATAAAAGAAGTGCAGTCCTTTTGTTAGTATGAATTCTTTGTCGAAGCGTACGAAAAAGAACCACTTTAGCTACGCATAACTAATAGCCCTAACATATTAATAATGAACATAAAAACATCTTGGTCCGATTAGTAGTTAAAGTCTTGCCCAATAAGCAGATCTATAAATGCTGGAAAGATATTAAGCGATGCATCAAAAGTTTTAACTCATGCATCAACAATTGAGGCAAGAGCACGATTTTTGAATGAATTTTTATATTACAGGGCACCTGGGAGGAAACAAGAAGGTGTATCCGGATCTCCTCAATGGGATGGGTTCTTTGTAGTCCTCAGCACTTCAGATCTAAGCTTTCTCTCTCTTGTAAATGTAGAAAACCCAATGTAGAAGGTAGAGCTCAATGGGAGCAACAATGGCAGAAAATGAGACCGAGTGTATAGATCCAGAGTGATCTAGTATGCAACAAAAGTTGAAGAATGAAGGGGAAAACCCTCCTATTTATAACAAAATATTGGGTCATTCTAGATCTTGGTGCATGATTAAAATAATGTTAACCAAATCTAGATCCACCTCTATGGAATGTTTTATTATTATTTGTTGGAGGGAAAGGGTGTTTGACTTGGGTCAAATCCCTTGATTAGTGAAAAATAAATAAATAAATGATTTATTTATCTTTTTAAGGAAGTGGTTGGGATATAATCAAATAAATAATGATTTAGTTGATTAATGGTGGTTGATTTGGTCATATTTAACAAGGAATATTATTTAAATAATTATTCCTAGAAAATAATAAGATAACTATGGGTTTATCTCATCAATTTCTTTGTTTTTGGGTTAAACATGACTGGGAATAATAATTAAATTATGGTTTAATTAATTATTCCTTTTGGGGTTTCCTAATTAACATAGTGAAAGCAGTTTTACTTGGGGTAAAACTGGTCTTACATGGTGTACTTGGGTCCATCTAATGATGAAGAGTTAGATGACCAAAAAATGGTGTAACACCTTTATTGGAAAGATTAACTTCTTGAGGAGGTTCCTTCCCAACTTAGCAGAGCTCCTTAGGAACATGACTAATATGCTCAAAAAGAGTGTAGGAGTAAAATGGACTGAAGAAGCCAAAAAATCCTTCGAATTGGTAAAACATGCACTCACCCGGGCACCAGTCTTGATCAGCCCAGACTTTTCAAAACATTTCCTTATTTTTTCCTTTGCCTTAGAACATACAGTGGCTGCAGTCATATTGCAGAAAAACTCAAAGGAACAGGAACAACCTATTGCTTTTTTCAGCAAGGCTTTAAGAGATGCACCCTTGAAATATAACATAATGGAAAAACAAGCCTATGCTTTGGTAAAGGCCTTAAAGGACTTCAGGGTGTATATTCCTCATTCCCACACCATTGCTTCTGTGCCTAACATAGTGGTAAAAGACATCCTGTCTCAAGACCCAGATGGAAAGAGGGGCAAATGGATTGCTGCAATCCTAGAGTATGATTTGGAGATCAAACCCACAAAACTCATTAAATGTCAGGGCTTAGCTCAATTAATGGCTGAATATAATCTACAATCCCTTGACATTAACATGGTAGATGCCTTGGATGAATAGGACGAATTATCTGCTCCCACTGTGGAAGATCAGTTCCAAAACTCACCTTGGTATGCTGACATCTTGTATGTACTTACAAATCTTAATGCTCCTCCTGATTTATCAAAAAAAAAGGCAAGGTTTTTAAAGTTGAAAGCTAGGAACTATTGCATTTTAAATTAATGTTTGTATTGGAAAACTGTTAATGGTTTACTACTTAAATGTTTGCCTGAAGTGGATGCAGAGAGGATCAAGCATGAATTCCATGAGGGAGAGTGTGGAGGTCATCTCTACTGGAAAACCACGGCCAATAAAATCCTTAGAGCTGGCTATTACTAGCCCACCCTCTTCCAAGATATCCATAAAATGATAGTTGCCTGTCATAAATGCCAAATCTTCGAGGGAAAAAGAAAGCTCCTTCCCTTACCATTACAACCTATCATTGTTGAAGCTCCTTTCCAACAATGGGGCCTAGATTTCATAGGAGAAATCCATCCTACTTCATCTGCCCAACACAAATGGATTCTCACAGCCACTGACTACTTCACAAAATGGATTGAAGCAACCCCTTCTAGGAATGCCACAGATTCTGTCATTATAAAATTCTTTGAATACCATATCTTGTCTATATTCGGATGCCCTAGAAAGATTATTACTGATAATGTTGTTGCTTTTTGTTCTAAAAAAATGATTGACTTTTTCACGGGTATCAGATTACACTTGGTCATTCTACTGCTTATTACCCTCAAGGTAATGGGTTAGCTGAATCATAAAATAAAATTTTGGTGACTATCATCAAGAAGATGCTGGAGGAAAATAAAAAATCATGGCATAAAAAGTTGGTGCATGCTCTGTGGGCAGACAGATTGACCACAAAGAAATCCATTGGAATTTCCCCTTACCAACTTGTTTATGGAGCAGATGTAGTATTTCCTACCAGCCTGGGTGTACCAGTCATAAAATTAGTCCAAGAAATATAGTCAGAAGAAGGCAACATGATAAGGAGGATCAATGAGACAATACATCTCCAGCAGACAAGAGAAGAGGTTTACAGCAGAGCTCAAAAGGTGCAAGAAAATATAAAGAAGTTGTTCGACAAAAGAACAAAGGCTTGTGATTTCAGCATTGGAGATAAGGTACTCAGATGGGACTCTAGAAGAGAGGAGAAGGGAAAACATGGCAAGTTTGATAGTTTGTGGCAAGGTCCTTACATCATTCAGTCCACCATTGGTCCTAATGCCTATTTTTATGCAAGAGCTAGATGGCACAGATCTGTTTGGGGGTCCTGTCAATGGCAGGGTCCTTAAACACTACTACTGCTGAGTCTGATTTTAAAGCTTTCATTTCCATTATAAATATCATTGCTTTATTCAGTTTCACAAAAAAGAAAAAAAAATATACAAAAACAAAGAAAAGAACGAAAAGAGGGCAGATTGTAAAAACAATAAAGGTAGAGCCCCATGCCAAAAAAGAGAAATAATTCTAAAAGTCTGCAAGCTCAAATGCCACTCCTGAAAAACATACTCCTAGTTAGTCAAACAGTTTACTCTTGACTAACTTGTTCTAAATTTACTGCTGATAGGATATTGAATTTGATTTTCCAAACTGTTTAATCTTTGCTTATCAGTAGATAGGTTAGGATAGAAATCAAAGGTTCAAACATGCTCAAAACCTTAACCTAAGCTTCCAAGAAGAATGACTCAAATATGTTTCAAATTCTGAGTCAAAGAAGAATGAAAATTTGGTTCTAATCAACTCAAAATATGAACCAGAGGAAAGGAAAGGATAGCTCAAACAGAATTCAAAATAGAGCTGTAAAAAGATGGAGGAACTGCTTTGAAAGTTCAGATCTTAAAACTTTCATTTTTTGTTTAAATTCATGCAAAATAATATCTATGTGCAGCTCGTTTTTATGCCATAGATCACAGAAAGTCAAACAGCTTAATCTTGACTTGACTATTTTTAAATTTTTGTTGTAGAATTTAGAGAATGAAAGTCTGTTGGACAACTTAATCCGAACAGACAGTAGATTAGGTAGAGAAATATCTGAGCTCAATTGTTTAATCTGAGTTCAAGGAGAAATAAGGAGTAGAATTAGATTATTTTTTATGCATTCAAAAGAATAAAATGTTGTGAAAATAGTTTTCCAATCCAAGTGCACTCTGATGAAGAAAAAATGTTAGATTAGTAGGATTGGGTAGGTAGAAAGTTGTATTTATGAAATCCATTTATCTTTCATGACTGATGATTATTTTTCAGAAGCAGAGCAAGAGAAATTCAAAGGTTGAGGCACCTGGTCAGCACCCCAGAGAAAATAAATGGATCAGGCACAAGTCAGCCTCCCAGAGAAATCAAGTCTGAATTCTTGATGCCTTCAAGAAGGCACCATCCCCCAAGTGGAGCCACTATTAGCCACCTATAATATTTTGTTATACCAAAAGGTGGCTAAAACTTTTTGGAGCCTCCAAGGAACAAATTTTATCACTAAAAAATGTTGGCCCTTGAAGTCTCTTTAAGCCCTCATGCCTCTGTCCCAAATCTTCATTTAATATTCCCATTGTTATACTCAGAAATTCAGTTGATTTCATAAAAAAGACTGCTGCAAGACCTTCATTTTCCCCCTTGTCAAACCTTTATCTGCTCCCCTTTTCCTCCATAAAACCCCCTTTTTTTTCATGATTTCTTCTCTTTCCCTCATTAAAAAACACTTTTACAAATTTAAAAGACTCACTCTTTAGCTTTTCCATAACCCCCATTTCCATTGAAAAACCATGAAAAATGCATAGAAAACCAAGCGCTAAACTCTAGAAGCGCTCATCGCAGATCGCAAATCGCGGAATCGCGGTTTTATCTAAAAACGCTCATCGCAAGTTTCTGCGATGCGATCCATTGCATATCGCAAATCGCATGTTTCGTTGTTTAAACAGTTTGATCCATCGCAAATATTTGCGATGCGATCTGATTGCATCGCAAATATTTGCGATGCGACTGCTCCAATCGCATTTTTCCCCAGCGCTCATCGCAAATCGCAATATCGTATTTTCTCTCCGTCGCATAAATCCGCCTTCGCATTTTCCCCCTTTTGAAATTTGCGATCGATCCCGCCGGGCCCACCATATGATACCCCCGCCTTTCATATAAAAACACCTTTTTCCTTTGTAAAGTCGAAAATGATATATTTTGTGGTTTACAAAGGTTTTACCCATTACATCCCGCTGCTGCATCTCCGCCGTCGATCTGCACCCCCGCTCCATGATCCCACGACCCTGCTTCCTCCACACAACCTCCAATGCAGTTTAACCTATAAACGTAGGATTTCATAACTTTCGTTTGTATTTTGCAGGGTTTAACGTTTTCCACTATATTTAGAAGGAAATTCGAAAGATGAGGGTGACGACCCTCCCTCTTTTGATTTGTCAAACGAAATCGGCCACAGGGTGCAAATTCACGTTTTCATCAGTGTGTCATGAGGCATTGATGCCATATAACCCTGCGCAGCCCTGCACACCAGAAAATGCAGTTAAATTGGGCACTGTTAAAGAGTATCAGTGCCGAAGACAAAGTATACCAGAAACAGGACGTTTGAAGACCAAAACACAGATTTCAAGTTAATTAAAAGGTGTTTTTGGAATGACAAAGACATATGTCAAGCTGAGAAAGCCTCCACCGCCATAAAAAGAGGCTAATTGAACCCTCCATAGCTCCAAAAGACACCAGCAGCCTCACAGAAATGAAAGATCGCCGAACAATTAATGCAAATCAAAGAATCTTATCTCTAATTATACGTGAAAACCGTGCGGATCTTGAAGAAACGTTAAAGCAGTATATTTCATCATTGCTTTCAAGATAGCTTCTACTTGAAGTTATGATACAGTATATGGGTATATTCCCACCTTATGCCTTGCCTGGTTCCCAAAGGCCAGGAATTGCATTAATTGCATAATTGATAATACTTGTCCCCTGGGAAATCCTCCCACCTCTTCATTTTTCTATAAATACTGCTATAGAAGATGAGAAAATGTTGGTCTCTGGACATCTGAATGCATGTAATGGTTATTAAAATATTTGATACTGTCTTGTAGCTAAAAGATACCTGTTGATATGAAAATTTCAAAAGCGCGAAGACCCTTGAGCTGTGATTATGCTTGGATTTAAGTGCAAACACCATTCTTGATTCATGGAATCCTCAATTATGTCAATGGTGATGTGCTCCTTACTGTTAATTGTTATTTTTCTTAATGTTTTCACTCTGTTCACTTTCTTTGATAAAGAGCAGCAAACATAGAGTTAGGATGTACTCTCCACAGTACCCTACTCTTACTGAAAGCTTTACTTCTATGTTTTCTTCATTTGAATGTTCTCTTTGAAGAGTATATTAATGCAGGTTAGTTTAAAAGCACTTCCCTGATCTAGATTTCTCTTTAAAACGAGCCTTCCCTGTGTTTTCCTTAGAGTATATTAATGTAGGTTATTTTAAAAGTACTTCCCTGATCTAGATTGCTCTTTGTGATTATCATCTGTGTTTCCTTATCAAATATGCTGAAAGCAGGCTAGTTTAAAAGCACTTACCTGATCTTAAGCAGTTCGAGCTATTTTTTAAATGTTTATGATTGAAATTACTTCAATGTAGGCTAGTTTAAAAGCACTTACCTAATCAACAGAAATACTTTTATGTTTCCCCTTAAGTACATGTTGAAAGCAAGCTAGTTTAAAAGTACTTACTTGATCTTAGACTGTGCTTTGTTCTTCCTTTTGTTTGGTCTTTCACTTCCTATCTGTTTCATTCCATAAAATCACTTTAAAAAGATCCTTTGATATAAGTAACTTGCCCCATGGATCCTTCTTGAATCTTGTTGTCCAATTAAATCCTTCTATGACTCCATAGCCCAATGGGTTAAAACTGTCTTTGCCCTTTTCTGTCAACTGAATCATTCCTTCATTGCAGACATTTTCACCCTTTATTTAGAACTTCCTTTCATCTTCATCATGTCTTTTCCCAACCAAAAAAAAACAAATCAAACCCATGCTCTTCATAACTAGCCTAATATCACAATTTCAGCCTTTGAAGATCACATCTTTTAACTCATTTATAGAGAGATCCCTCTCTGGATTCACGAGGGCTAGATCCTTGAATCCCAAAGTGGTATGATGTTACCTCTGCAGTTGGAATTTGCCAATCTTGCTAATTACAGGGTCCTAACAAACTCAATTGGCGTGGTTTATAGCCTAACAATCATGCCAACTGGTGCGTGTTGCTAGTTAGGTCCCCACGCCAAGGCTTTTTTGGAGCAAGATACAGCCAAACAGTCGCGCCAACCCTGTGTGGTGTTAGGGTTTGCTTGTTTTTAAGCCCTCTGAGTCTGATTTTTGGTTCTGGTGTCATCTTTTTGACTGTCTAAGTGCCTTGAAGTCTTTTTTGACTATGTTTGACCCTTATCCTATAGTTTTTTGCCCTCTACCATCAGTTTTGCATTCTAGCCCTAGGGCTTCTAGGTGCTATAGTGTGCTGAGCCTCCCATGGGAGTTTTTGGTTCTCGCTTTTCCAGTCAAATTCATTTTCGCTTCTTTGCATTCGTTTGGTTGGTTTCCGTTGTATCATTGCGTTATTTGAGTGATTTCCCTCTTTTTCATTCAAGTTTCACTTTGTCTCATTTTGAGCCTAGATTAGACGGTTTGTATGAGTCTTTTTGGATTCCTCTTCGATTTGAGGGATTTCTCCATTAGTTTGAGTTCTGATTGTGTGTGTTTGTATTGAGTGAACTTGCTTGTTTCTACTCTTTCGCTATCATTTCGCAGATTGGTTTCTTCATTAGTTTTTCATTTCGTTTGGTGCATTTGCTCTAAAACATTGAAAAATACAAAAACAAATCTCTTTGCTTTTGATTAGTTTAGTGAAAATTGAAATATTTTCTGCATTATTAGTGTTATAGAACTCTAAGGGAAAATTTTTTAGTTTCATTAGCATGCATTAGAGACAGTAGTGGATGTTTTGTGATCATTTTGTTATTGTTTGAAAAGCTCTCAGCCTTCCTGTAGTTAGCTCTTCATCGAACAAAGTGATACAATGTGGCATGTAGTGTGCATTTAGAGGATTTTTGAGATACAACATTTGATAGGGCCTGAAATTGAAACATAATTGAAGATCAACTCTAAAATTTATTCAATTTACCTTAAGGCAACATTGAAACGACAAAAATATCTTGAGTCCTAGGCTAGTGCATGTACGTGATACGTTAAACCTAGTAACTGTGTTTCATGCAGCTTTAAACGTTTTTAAATACGATTGTGTGCTCACATGCCATACGACATTTTCAGGAGACCCACTAGGTTTCTGTCTTTTATCCATAGGCAAGGTACTGTAGTATACTGTTGATACCAGCCACTGACATTAAAGTGCCTCCCGTCGTCGAGTCCTTGATTGATTGTCTTTCATTCTTAACAGGGGTGTATAGCGATTCACGGATATACGGTACCCCATCTTCCTAGATACGAGTAGTCCTTCGATCTTCTGACTCATTAAATTTGAAAAATCAGCATTTGTTCTTTCACGCTTGTTTCCAAATTGAAAGAGATGGAGTCATATTTTACTCGTTTCTAGACTCTTAAAACATGAAACAGTAAAATTTCCAGTTTCAATGAGGTAAAATTAATCACCTACGATCACACACCGATTTAGAGATTGTTTTTCGGCTGGTTGATTGTTTTCCTTGGTTTTTGCCTGTGTGTCTTTGCTTTGATCTCTTCCTATTTTCATTACCTACATAGTGGCAGAACCCTTAGTTTCGTCTACTAGTAGTCCTTACACAGACGATTGATCAGAGGTCTCTCAGTCCTCTGCTGAACCTCAGCAGCCTATTGTATCCGAGTTTCCCGACGGGGGACCGGTTCTATCTGAGCTTCCATTTGGTGGACCAGTTGAATTAAATTGGCCCTTATCCAACACTTGGTTTGGATTTGGAGTAGGGGAATACTTTCCTCCTTTTGCATTGGGATCGCCTTTCTTGGCTGCCATTATACCTCATAGTCCTTGCCATCTTTTAGAAGATCTAGCGGTAGGGTTAGATATGGACTCATCCAGTCCTTCTCCTAGTGAGGAAATTCCTACCTCTGGTGAAGATTACTAGCTTTTTCAAGAAAACATCCTTGAGTCTTCTGTCATGTGTTCACCTGGTCCTTCGCTTCCAGTGGGATATAGGTCCTTCAGTCAGGTCATGGCCGTTGTGGCCTCTATGGGAATATCGACTCCATCCACGAGGCAGGTTATGCCTTCGTTAGGGATGTCGCCATCGACACCTCTCACGTCATCTCCTTATGTCACATTAGTACCTGTTAGGCCCACTATCTGCGTAGTTGCATCTATGCCCACTGTCACTACTCAGTCCACCAGGAACTTGTCACTTCCTGAAGACATTTACATATCTTCTGCTATTCCGGAGAATATCTCTCCTGAGGAGTATCCGTTGTCCTTACAACCATCAGACTCCGAGGTTGGTCAGCCCTCTTAAGATCCAAACCGTCCTTAATTTTCCCATTATGGACCGAATGGTACCCTGATTTACGTATTGCCATATCAATATGATGAGCAGGGTAACCCTCTTCATTTTCTTGCTCCTGAGGCTTATCATTATGTTCACTGTTTTCTATCTAACCAGGTGTTGAGTCCCGAATTTACATCTTTTCCATACACTTTTCCATACCTTTTTCACTCACCTAAACCTCCCAAATTGTCAATATCATGTGCAAAAGGGTATCTAACATGGTTTTTAATTATGTTTTTGTGTTTTCTATTTGATCTAGATTTTTTTCATTCAGCTGCGGAATCTTGCCACTTTCCGCAGCTGCTGCAACTTTCCGCAGCTATTTTGTGGAACTCTATGCTACAGGTGTCTACAAGGGAAACGAGCCACATGGGCAAGCTAGGAATGACGTGGACATGGTTCGTGTCCTATTGGTTCAAGCAAACTCGTCCAAAGAAGCCGCGGTCAAAGGCGTCCACATGGAAGTCAACTATGGAGTTTCATGTCGGCCGGACTCTGTTTCGTGGCACATAAACATCCATACGACCGTTTCTAAGCTTGCGGAGGTTAAATCGACATCTGTGCAGAGCTCTGGAGTCGAATTCAAGCATCCACCTTCCGTAGATCCACTTTCCAACACGGCCATACTCCTATATCCGTGGACGAAGTGGTCTACGTGCTCTCTGTCATCATGAACTTTAGGAGACAGTTACAGTTTATTGTTATATATAGAGCGTTTGCATACGCACATAAAGTTAGTTGTTGGTTGTTAGTTGATGTTCGTGAATATACTCTGTTATCTGTTAGTTTGCTTTGTAGTGATTACACTGCCCTTGAGCCGTAACACTACCATTCTGTAATGAACTGCTTTTTAATGTGAGAAGACTCTGTTTTTCAACTTAATTCGTGTTTGAGGATCGTTACCAAGGCTGTGTAGAGGGCCCCTGCTCAGCTAAGGTTTTGTGTATTATTGTACATTTCTCATTTCATTTCTTTTAAAAGTCATTGTATCATAATCCATCCATATGTTCATACTTTGTAGTTGTTTCATTTCTGTTTATACATTTCCATAATTTCCATTTCATTTCTGTCTTTCATGTTTTATAATCATCGATCGGGCTTTCTTGATTGGTGTGTTTTAGATAGTATAAATGTAAATATTTTATAGATTTTTGACTAATAATGACAGAATCTAACATTGTTCTCATTGCCATTTGCTTTCAGCTTTTTATTAACTTGCCTCATTATAAGATTTCCTAGCTTTTGCTTATCTCATCTAAGTAGTTAAATTTAAAGTATATTGTCGCCATAGCATCTCTGCTGTTCAAAGCCACAACCATACCATGGTGAGGGACTAGATATGTTTGCAGTTTAGTATTAGTTTCTTCAGAATTTATTATTAAGTCGCCATGCCTTCAGCTGTTCTCCAGTTGTCATGCTGATCATGGTGAGGGACTGCATTATGAAATGTGTAGTTTAGTATTAGTTTCTTTTCTGCAAATTTAGATATATTAAATCATGTACGACATCTTCAGTTGCCTCCGAAAGCCACAGCTGGACTGATGGTGAGGGATTGAATCATGAGTGTATGGTTTAGTATTAGTTTACTTTCTGCAAATTAAATATCAGTTACACAAGTTGTTTATGATTACTTCCGAAAATCATAGCCGGTCTAATGATGAAGGGTCAGAAAATGAATTGATGTAATCTGATTTAGATTTATTTTGTTGCAATTTTGAATTTCCTTAAGCATAGTTTCTTTTGTGTTTAGTTGGCAGCAAGAATAGTTTGGTTTTCATGTTGCAAGAATAGTTTGGTTTTCATGCTCACTAGTTTACTGTTTTGATTCATTAGATTAGTAGCACCTTTTCATTTCAACAGTACATTTTCATTTTTCTTTCAAGTTTTGTCATTGTAAATTTCAATTTGCTTTTTAAAGTTTCAAGTTGGTAAATCATTATAGAGGATATCACTTCCTTGAACAAACATAACCAAACTTGTTTTCATCTTAGAAATTTCATTTCACCTTAGAAAAACCAAAAACGACAAAAAGTTAAGAAATAGGTTATCTTGCACATATAGTGCGCCGCACTTCATCAGCTTACGATTCCCGGATTGACAAATTAAATGCAGCAATTTAGGACACACTAAATTGACCAAACATTTTGGCGCCGTTGCCGGGGAAGTGTAACTAGGTAGCCAATTTCTTCAAAAAAAAAACATAAAATTATAAAAGAAGGGAAAACTTGATAACTTCTTGAAGTATTCTCTCCTCTTGCACCTAGTGTGTTATCTGGAGGATCAGAAAAGAGAGTTATTGGTTTAGTAATTTCTTAAGTATGCTCTCTTCTTGCACTTAGTGTGATCTGGAAGATCAGAAAGAGAATTATTAGCCCAACTTTTAAAAATAAAAATAAAAAAATGACATGCATAGAGCAAGAGATTCTAGGGGAAGGTTTATAGCTAAAGCCAAGAGTTCGATTTTCATAACTCCATCTTCTTCAAGGCATAGACCAAATTCACCACCATCTGCCCCTAGCCTTAAGATTCTTGGAAGTCAAGGAACAACTGAATTAGAGGATTCTCCTATACCACCTTCTAAAACCCACTTAGAAAACAAAGAGACTTTCTCTCATCCTTCCTTGGTAGAAGAACTAGAGGACTATAAGGACCCTAAAGAAACTATCATGGCAGAGGAAGTAATAAATAGAGGTGGAGGTAGAAGAGGAGGAGATAATGGAGATAACAATGGTGAAGGAAATGATGGTAGAAATAGGGACAATTTGCTTGGATTCCCTATAGTTGATGAAGAAACTCATGCAACAATGAAAAATATCTCACCATCTGTTCTCCCTAACTTTTATGGATTGCGAAGTGAGGATCCTGAAACATTTCTGTTTGAGTTTGAATTAGTGTGCCGAACTTATGACTATATGGAAGATTCTCAAAAACTCAAACTGTTTCCTTCAACATTGAAGGGATCTGCTTTGAAATGGTTCATGGGATTAGCCACTCAATCTATTAGGACTTGGAATGATATGAAACAAACATTTTTGGACAGATACTTGGACTATTGTACGCCCACCAATCACAAGGATGAGGTATTTAAAATGATGCAAAAAGAAGATGAAAATTTGGAAGACTTAATTGAAATATTTCAATACAACTTGAAAAGAGCAAAGATGAGCAACTTAGATAATGAAACCTTGAAAGCCCTCCTATTAAAAGCCATTAGATATGAATGGATAGACATTTTAAACATGATGGGGAAAGGAGAAATTTCTCAACTTCCATTTCGTGATATAACAGAACTATGTATCCATCTCTCAAGGGGAAAATCTAAAACAAGAAAAGGGCCTAGGGATTCTTCTCTTATTAGGGCTAACAAATCTGCAACTGGATCAGTAAGTAGGGCAGAGATTGGTAATATGCTTGATGAGTTCAAAACTGATATCTTAGGGAGCCTTAGTGAACAACTAGACACCCTTAAAATCCAAAACAAGCAGAAAGCAGAAACAGATGCCTTAGCCATCTTTTGTCCGAAATGTAGAAAGAAACATGCTCTAAGGGAATGTCCCTTGGATGCAAAAGTTGTAGAAACATGTATGATTTGCTCAGAAAATCATGAGATCAAGGATTGTCCTTCAATTCCTGGACTCAAAGCTATTTTTCAAGAAGATCCAAATTCAGTAGAATCTCTCTGTTTTGTCGCAAGGAGACCTTGGCAGGGACAAAAATCTCAAGGGTTTAATAACCCTATGAATCTTCAAACCCCACCAAATTGGAATCCTTGGAAACAACCTTGGCCCCAACATCAGAATTCATATCAGCCATGGGTACAGGGGATGCAAAATCCTTATGGGAGATTTGCTCAATTTTATCAATATCCTCCATCTTTTCAAAATCAACAAGCTTCACAATTTCCAAGCCCAAATCCACAACTTTCATTGCCATTTTCACAACAACAACCTTCTCAACAAAATACAAATCCTCAACTCATGCTCCCATACCAACAGAAGACAAATCAACTTCCAGCTCAGCCATTGCCAAATCCTAGTAATAAGAATCCTCAAACTACTTATATGGTAGAAGGACAACAATTTCCTACCTATATGATTGTTCCTCTCAACGATGTACAACTCGGATCTGGTAGAGTTTTAGAAAAACCTTCTATAGACATTCAAGAGCAAGATACCTCTGAAGAGGACTCTCTTCAAGTCAATAAGGGTTTTGAGGAAGAATCTCTTCAAAATTCAAAAATTCAAAAAGAAAAAGAAAAGCTAACCTCCACAACTCCTATAGTTGAGCAACCTGTATCTTCATCTACACCTCCTTTTCCGGAAAGACTACAAATTGATAAGGGGGTGGAAAAACAAATCTTGTTGCCTAACTATGACTTTCCAGATGAATTGAAGAATGTTTGTATCAAGATTCCATTGCTACAAGCCATTCGAGAAATTCCTATTCTAGCAAAAACCATAAAGGAGTTGAGTTTTAAAAGACCAGGAAGAAAGCTAAAGGACACAAGAAGAATCCACCTGGTAGGAAAAATTGCAGACATTATGATGGGAAAAATTGCCATGCAGAAATATGTAGATCCAGGAAGTCCAATTGTCAAGACACATATAAATGGGATAGAAATTCCAAACACATTGATTGACTTAGGGGTTGCTATCAACATTATGAGTAGACAGACTATGGAACAGTTAAAACTTCCTAACCTTCTTTTTACACCTACTTTACTGCAACTTGCAGATCGATCGATTATTAAACCAGATGGTGTATTAGAAGATATTTCAGTCTCCTTAGATTCTTGGGAATATCCAGTAGACTTTATGATTTTGACTCCCAAAAGTAATCTAGGAGGACATCCACTTATTTTAGGAAGACCTTGGCTAGCCACAGCTGATGCTTTTATTAGTTGTAGATCTGGAGACATGTACATTTCAAATGGTAATTCGACAAAGAAATTCAATTTGTATCCTCTAGCAAGAGCAATCACAGAAATAGGAGACAATGAATGGGTCGATGATGAGAACACTATACAACCTGTCTTTACCATTTCTGAAATTAGTGAGGATAGTCAAATTCTGGACACATTAGAAAATTTTGAGATATCTTCAGAATATGACCCCACACAATTTCAGTTGGAATCTGACATAGAATATTTATCATCAAGACAAATGTCTCTTTACTCTATGGAAGAGTTTGGTAATTCTGTTTTTGAGATTTTTCCAGAAAAGACATTGAATATCAATAAACATCTGGAGAAGTCACAACAAGAAGAACTAACCAGAATCTTGCAAAAACATTCTATTGCATTTGCATGGGAGTATACTGACATGAAGGGTATTGATCCTAAGACTTGCATCCATCATATCTATATTGAGGAAAACAGTAGACCAATCAGACAACCTCAAAGAAGGATGAATCCAAATCTTAGGGAGATAGTGAAGGAAGATCTCCAAAAACTTCTCAATGTAAACTTCATTTATCCAATTTCAGATAGCCGATGGGTTTCTCCTTTGGTTATAGTACCTAAAAAGAATGGTAAATGGAGGGTATGCATTGATTACAGGAAATTGAACAAAGCAACTTTGAAGGATCACTTTCCTTTGCCTTTTATTGATCAGGTATTAGATACATTAGCAGGTAAAAAGTACTTTTCATTTTTGGATGGTTTTAGTGGCTATAATCAAATTCAGGTAGCACCTGAAGATCAAGATAAGACCACATTTACTTGTCCATGAGGAACTTTTGCCTATCGAGTGCTTCATTTTGGGTTATGTAATGCACCTGCAACATTCCAAAGAGCAGTACTAGGAATTTTTTCTGATCTAATCCATGATTGTGTAGAGGTTTATATGGATGATTTTACGGTTTATGGTAATTCATTTGAAGAGGCATTAGAAAATTTGGAAAAAGTTCTTATAAGATGTAAAGAAACAAACCTTTCATTAAGCCATGAAAAATGCTTTATGATGTTTACTGAAGGGATTGTTTTAGGACATCATATTTCAGGAAATGGGATTAAGGTTGATAGATCAAAAGTTGAAGTCATCTCCAAGTTGCCTATTCCAAATTGTCAAAGAGATGTTAGAAGTTTTCTAGGATTTACTGGTTACTATAGAAGATTTAGAGAAAACTTCACTAAAATAGCATCTCCACTCTTCAAGTTGCTTACAAAAGACTGTGAATTTAAATGGGATCCTGATTGTCAATCAGCTTTTGAAACTTTGAAAACAAGAATATATGAAGCACCTATCTTGAGAGGACCAAATTGGAAACTTCCTTTCCATATTTCTACAGATGCTTCAGATACAGCTCTTGGAGCTGTGTTGGGTCAAAAAGATTTAATTCCTTATGCCATTTATTACACCATTAAAAATTTGACTCCCACAGAGTTGAACTATACTGTGACTGAAAAAGAGTTTTTAGCTGTTGTTCATGCAATTAATAAGTTTAGACATTACATAACAGGCTATGAAACTTTTATTCATACTGACCATTCTGCAAGTAGATATTTAATGAACAAACCTGTTACTAATGGCAGAGTGACAAGATGGCTTTTACTTTTGCAAGAATTCAATATTACTGTGTTGGATAGACCAGGAAAACAGAATACAGTAGCTGATTTCTTGTCTGGGATTCAGAATACTAAAGAAGATTCTCCTGTAGAAGATAAGTTTCCTGATGAATATTTGTTTGCAGTAACTATTAAGACCCCTTGGTATGCAGATATTGCTATCTATTTGGTTACAGGGAAACTACCTTCACATTTATTTCCAAGAGAAAAACGAAAAATTATTCAGGAGAGTTCAAGATATTCATGGATTTCTAACGAATTGTTTAAAACGGGGCCAGATCTTGTGATCAGAAGATGTGTCAGGGAAGATGAAATGCCTGATATTCTTAAGGCATGTCATGATGAACCATGCGGCGGACACTTTGCAGACAAAAGGACGGCCTATAAAATCCTCTCTTTAGGATATTATTGGCCTTCCCTCTTCAAAGATACAAAACAATATGTCAAAAGGTGTGACAGCTGCCAAAGAGTAGGGAAACCTACCCTTTCAAATGAAATGCCATTGCAAACACAGGTACTCATTGAACCCTTTGAAAAATGGGCTTTCGATTTCATTGGACCTATTAATCCACCATCTAAGCAAAAGAAGTATATATTGGTTTGCACTGATTATGTTACTAAATGGGTAGAAGCTAAAGCATTAGTATCTGCTACTGAAAATTCAGTTGTTCATTTTCTTTATGAAGATATTTTTACTCGCTTTGGTGTTCCAAGAGAAATTGTGACAGATCAGGGGAGCCAATTCACATCCAATTTGGTGGAAAAGTTGATGGAAGAATACAAAATCAAGCACAGAAGATCTACTCCTTACCATCCACAAGCAAATGGTCAAGTGGAGTCCACAAACAAGGTTCTTGAAAGTATCATCACCAAAACTGTTCATCTACATAGAAGAGATTGGGCAGAAAGGCTTCCAGAAGCCTTGTGGGCCTACAGAACTACATGGAGGAATACAACAGGACATTCTCCCTATGAACTTGTTTATGGGAAAGAAGTCTTGCTCCCAATTGAGTTCCAAGTCAAGACCTTCAAGATAGCAGTTCAGTTGGGGATGGACTTATCAGAAGCCCAAAAGCATAGAATGGAGCAGTTGAATGAGCTAGATGAGATCAGACAAGAAGCAATTCTAAGAACTGATCTAGTTCAATATCAAAGAACTAAGTGGCATGACAAATATATCAAAGAGAAGAAGTTTCAAGAAGGAGATTAGGCATTGTTATTTGACTCCAAGTTTAAAGATTTTCAAGGGAAATTTCAGACTCATTGGCTTGGGCCATATGAGATTGACAAGATCTTTAGCAATGGAGCTATAAGAATCAAGACCATTGATGAGTTTCAAACTCCTCTTATTGTGAATGGCCATAGATTGAAAGTTTATCATAAGCCACTCTCTAAAGAGGATTTTGTCAAGTTGTTTCAAGAAAGTTCTGCAATCAGGCTGGTACAGAAGAATTCTTCTTCTCCACCAGCCTAGCTTTTGTTTTTCAAGTTTAAAAAAAAAAAAAAAAAAAAAATGGTATAAGCCTGAAAACCAATCATTGATTGGCAGTCTTATACAGAAATATGGGGTGAAAATCAGGGACACCTGACACTCTATATTTTCTAAAAAAAAAGCTGTCTTTCATTTCATTTCATTTCACCACCCACTCCATTTCATTCCACTTCATTTCATTTCATTTTATTTCATTTCACTTTATTCCACTTCATTTCATCCATTCCATCAATAAAAATATTTTTTATGACCATTTCCACCTGGTCATCTGTCATTTGTTCATTTCTATTCAACCAAGTAATAGCTGTGTCAGTTTCCGCAGCTGACATCTGTTTCCGCAGCTGACTCCAGTTTCCGCAGCCAGAAGCAGATTCCGCAGCTACTACTCTTCTTTCAAAGAGAATGTACAGTTAGTTGTTATTTCTATAATTATGAAATAAAATGCAGGAGAGAGGATCAATGGAACATTCAAGACACTAATGAAGATCAATCAGTTGAAGACCAAGGGCAAAAGCAAGGATTCCAAAGGTATGAATAAAGTTTATTTCAAATAGTATTGAAAAACACATTTTTATATAATTTTAAACTATGAGCTCTACCAATAACGCGCAATGATTATATTGACAGTCCCGTAACCTTCCACGATCTCCATGTTATCCTCTTGCATTTATTCACAAACGGTTTCATCATTGAAATTCCGATTCTCACTCATGTTCAAATATCCCACCGTAGATAATGAGACGTATTTGAGTTGAAAAAGGACTCTTACAAGCCACATAACTTCATAATCATTGATTGAAACGTGTTCATATTTATTACACAGCCACCAAAATTCAAAACGCGGCCGAATGCATTATACTTTGTTAACCTCTTTGTCGTGTCTCTGTCGTGTTTACAAAACCCCACTCTACTCATTTTCACTCCCTGTTTCACTCCATTTCGTTCCTTTTTGCTCACTCTCACTCCCGTATATCTACCCACAGTCTTACTCCATTCCGTTTATGGTGCTCATTTCCATTCTATGATACATTCCCACAGTCATTGTGCTCGATCCTGTGTATTCCATCATTCCATTTCCACTTAAACCCTCACAGAGGCAAACTTGTGAAGCAGAGAGAAGTGAAATGGGAAAATTATTAAGGGCAGAGCCAGAAGGACCGAAGTTTATAGAGGGATATCCACAAGCAAAAGAGATGTTGAGGAAAGCTAAATGGCTACGTTTTATTCAGAAATTCAGGGGTTACCACAGAGAAGTTACAAAAGCGTTTGCAAGATCATTTGATGGCTCGGAAGCAGAAGTGGGAGACCTCAAGTTTTTGGTCAATGAAGCATCAATAGCAACAGCCACAGAGCTTCTTCGGGAAGGAGAACGCTGGTTCAAAAATAAAAGTATCAGTGATGAGGCATGGAGAACAATCCTCCGAAATCAAGGTATGGATATCACTGTTTTCAAAAGAGGAATCCCTGTGCATGCAATTAAAGAAGAATGGGCCACTTTACTACTAATTGTTCAGAAATTTATTACATATGAAGGCCGTTTTGGGTGTATGTACATGTACCATACTAGGCTATTGATGAATTTTCTTGAAAACCAAACTCTCAATCTTCCTTATTTTCTATTCAATAGCTTAAAGAAAATGGCTGTGACTGTTCAAAAACACTTGGGAGATGTAGAGCCTCATCTTTATCACCACGGCCTTATAAAAATTCTGATTGAAAAGGAGCTTAAGGAAAGAAAAGATACATGGGAACAATTCCTAGTTAGAAACTTCTTTGAAGAACCTCAGGAAATTCCTGAAGGTAGTTCAATTAGAAGGAGTAGAAGAAAGAGAATGAATGTTGAAACCCAAATTGCTCCTACTCAGGAAATTCCCGTAGCTAGCATAGCAAAAAGAAGTAGAAGGAAAAGAACAATAGATGAAATCCAAAATACTTCTACTACTACTATGAAAAAAACTGATAGGGAAGAGAGATTGGTAAAAAGGAAGAAGAAGGAAATTAAAGCTAAGAAGCCAATAATACCAAAAGGGAAAAAAATTATTGAGGTTGTCCATAAAACTCCTTCTTCTGAAGAAGAAGATCACCAAATACTATCTGAAAGATTAGTTTATCTTCAAAAAAAGTCATCTATATCCAAGAAGGCAGAGACAGGAAAACAAGAACAAAAGGGTAGTGTACCACAGCATGTGAGGAGAAGCAACAGGCTTAAGGGAAAATTGAGAAAAACACAAATTAAGGGTCCTCATTTCATTGATTTGGGTGAGGAGACATCTGAACAGTCTCCAACTGACCATAGTCCATTTCAGTCAGTTAGTGAACCTGATTCCTTTCACTCCCAATCAGACAATGAGCATACTCTATCTTATTCTCAGCAAAATATTGATGTAAGCCCTCCTCGGCCAGATTTTGAACATAATTCTCCTTTGCAGCATTTTGGGGACAGCCCGATGAAAATGACACTGGAAGTAGATCCCAAGCAGCAGGAGGTATATGACTATATAGAATCCTTGGAAAAGGCAGCCACAGGTCCAAGTACCTCTTCCATTCAGCCTCATACATTGCAGGATGATTTAGTTCAGTCATTAAAATAGGAAATTTTTGAGCTGGAGCTTTTAAATCGGCACATCAAAAATGAAAATGAAACACTGAAAGAACAAGGAAAACTGGACAAGATCATCCATGATAATACTATGTTACATTTGGGAATTTGGCAAAATAAGAATAAGAAATTAAAAAGGAAATGCCAAAAATTGAGCAGAGCACTTGTGAATATCAAATTTAGGTGCTTAATGAAGAAACCTAGAATGATGGCAGTACCAAAGAAGAAGAGAAGGGGGTTGGATGTGCTGGCTGAAGTATCAAGGCACATGAACTGAACAAAGAGTATCAAAATTTTGGTTGCATGAGGACATGCAACACCTTCACAGTGGGGGTATGTTGAGTCCCGAATTTGCATCTTTTCCATATACTTTTCCATACCTTTTTCACTCACCTAAACCTCCAAAATTGTCAATATCATGTGCAAAAGGGTATCTAACATGGTTTTTAATTATGTTTTTGTGTTTTCTATTTGATCTAGATTTTGTTCATTCAGCTGCGGAATCTTGCCACTTTCTGCAGCTGCTGCAACTTTCCGCAGCTATTTTGTGGAACTCTATGCTACAGGTGTCTACAAGGGAAACGAGCCACATGGGCAGGTCAGGAATGACGTGGACATGGTTCGTGTCCTATTGGTTCAAGCAAACTCGTCCAAAGAAGCCGCGGTCAAAGGCGTCCACATGGAAGTCAACTATGGAGTTTCATGTCGGCCGGACTCTGTTTCGTGGCACATAAACATCCATACGGCCGTTTCTAATCTTGCGGAGGTTAAATCGACATCTGTGCAGAGCTCTGGAGTTGAATTCAAGCATCCACCTTCCGTAGATTCACTTTCCAACACGGCCATACTCCTATATCCGTGGGCATAGTGGTCTACGTGCTCTCTGTCATCATGAACTTTAGGAGACAGTTACAGTTTATTGTTATATATAGAGCGTTTGCATACGCACATAAAGTTAGTTGTTGGTTGTTAGTTGATGTTCGTGAATATACTCTGTTATCTGTTAGTTTGCTTTGTAGTGATTACACTGCCCTTGAGCCGTAACACTACCATTCTGTAATGAACTGCTTTTTAATGTGAGAAGACTCTGTTTTTCAACTTAATTCGTGTTTGAGGATCGTTACCAAGGCTGTGTAGAGGGCCCCTGCTCAGCTAAGGTTTTGTGTATTAGTGTACATTTCTCATTTCATTTATTTTAAAAGTCATTGTATCATAATCCATCCATATGTTCATACTTTGTAGTTGTTTCATTTCTGTTTATACATTTCCATAATTTCCATTTCATTTCTGTCTTTCATGTTTTTATGATTGTTAATCACTGATCAGTTTTCTTGATTGCAGGTTTTAGATAGACAGCCCGGGCATTTTTATAGCTTTTTGACTAATGACATGAATCTAACATTGTTCTGCTGCTAGTTTGCTTTTCATAGCTTTTGTTTAACTTCAGTCTTGCTTTGTACATTTCAGTTTTTCTTATCTGATTCAGTAGTTAAATTTAGATATATTAAGCTGCTCATATCATCTTCAGTTGCCTCCGAAAGCCACAGCTGGACTGATGGTGAGGGACTGCATTATGAAATGTGTAGTTTATTATTAGTTTCTTTTCTACAAATTTAGATATATTAAGCTGCTCATAGCGTCTTCAGTTGCCTCCGAAAGCCACAGCTGGACTGATGGTGAGGGACTGCATTATGAAATGTGTAGTTTAGTATTAGTTTCTTTTCTGCAAATTTAGATATATTAAATCATGCATGACATCTTTGGTTGCCTCCGAAAGCCACAGCTGGACTGATGGCGAGGGATTGAATCATGAGTGTATGGTTTAGTATTAGTTTACTTTCTGCAAATTAAATATCGGTTACACAAGTTGTTTATGATTACTTCCGAAAGTCATAGCTGGTCTAATGATGAAGGGTCAGAAAATGAATTGATGTAATCTGATTTAGATTTATTTTGTTGCAATTTTGAATTTCCTTAAGCATATTTTCTTTTGTGTTTAGTTGGCAGCAAGAATAGTTTGGTTTTCATGTTCACTAGTTTACTGTTTTGATTCATTAGATTAGCAGCATCTTTTCATTTCAGCAGTACACTTTTACTTTCTTTCAAGTCTTGTCATTGTAATTTTCAATTTTCTTTTAAAGTTTCAAGTTGGTAAATCATTATAGGGGATATCACTTCCTTGAACAAATATAACCAAACTTGCTTTTCATTTTAGAATTTCTATTTCACCTTAAAAAAACCAAAAACGACAAAAGTTAAGAAATAGGTTATCTTGCACATATAGTGCGCCGCACTTCATCAGCTTACGATTCCCGGATTGACAAATTAAATGCAGCAATTTAGGACACACTAAATTGACCAAACACCAGGCTGGGTAATATTCTAACCCGCAGGGACAATCCTTCCAGGGTCAACCTTTGGGCCAGCCTGGTTATCTGTATGACCCGCAAGGACAACCTTTACAGGGGCAACCTTCGGGCCAGGAAGGGTTGTTGTACAGTCTGCAAGGGCAGTCCTACAACCCTTAAGGTAAACCTCTACAGCCTCACTCTGTGGTCTAACCAGGACAACCTTAAGGACCCACAACCCAACCGGGGTATCAAATCGGACCATTGTACGGTCCTGGGGGGGGAATCCATCCCTCTCAACCTTTGGTGCAACCTCAGCAACCTCAGTTTCCCATTGGTCCGAATGTAGCACAGCCAGGGCCATCCTATGGTCCTGTCACAGGCCAACCTGTTTATCAGGCACAACCTGCCCCTCTCCCACCATCAGGCCAACCTGCTCAGTCAAGGCAGCCTGGTGTCCTTTATCAACCAGGTCAACCTGTTCAACCAGGACAACCTATTCACCTAGGCCAACCTGTTCAACCACGACAGCCTGCATAGCCAGGTCAACCTGTTCAACCAGGATAGCGTGCACACCCAGTTAGCCTTGCTCAACAACTGATTTATTCTATGCCACAACCGAATCCGCCTATGCGCCCAACTTATCAAGCTCAGCAAGGCCCCACTTACCAGCAACTCGCTCGACCCCAAGGCGACTATTATCTTCAAGGTCAGTCTCAACTGGTTTATAACCTTCCCCAAGGTTCTGCTTATTACCTTCAAGAATCGGGCTATACCTATACTCCACAGTCGAATCCATACACTACTCAAACAGGGCCTATGTATAATCAGGGTCAGTGCCCTGGTTATCAACCCCCATACACTGGTTATTAGCAATCGTATCAATCCAATTATATGGCTTATACCCCGTATGGTCAGAATCCTCTAGGACAGAACCAATGGGGGGAAAATTATTCTCAACCAGGGTGGAATACAAGTACAGGTCCTTATCGGGAATCTGGCATGCCGTTTCATCCTTAGTTACCTTTCGTTTCCACATTGGAATTGTCGGATGTATCTAAATTGACCAATGATCCGATTCTTCATAATCCATATTGGCCTCTGGTTCCAGCCAAGGTGCCTAGTGACTATCCCAAATTTGAAGATAAAGCTGGAGAAAACCCCCAAGCACATGTCATGACCTACCATCTATGGTGTTCCTCAAACTCTTGGGTGGATGATTCAATTCGTCTACATATTTTTCAGCGCACTCTTACTGATGCTGATGCTAAGTGGTACATAGAACTACCTCGCGGTATTTTTCAAGACTTTAGTACTCTAGTTATGGCTTTCCTAACACATTTTCAGTTACTGGTTCGTTATGAAGCTGGGACGCATCTCTTGACATCTCGAAAGCAGGATAAAGCCACTCATATATCTGATCATATTCATGAGTGGCGACGTCACCGTCGTCTGATCAAGTTTGATATTCCTGATCACCTTCTAACTCACTGGTTCACTACCTCCTTTTTTAACAAAATCGCTTAGGATATTTCTATGGGGGCATGTGTAACCAAGGAACAAGCCATCACTCGTGCCTAGTACCTCGATTTGGTGTACTCTTAGTCTGGCACGTTATATGATATCTTCATTGATGCCTCGTGGCCAGGGACCTCTAAAGCTCCAGCTACCTCATCAATGGATGGTGTTATTGGTTTCGTTTCTCAGACTTCTCGGAAGTCCTCTAATGGGAAGCAGAAGGTGAATTCTTCCAATAATTCTACTCCTCCCGCCACTCCGGATTCTAGTAAGACTGCAGAGATCAATGCCATTTAGGCCAATCTTGTGGAGAAGACTTCCAAAGGGAAGAAGAAGGGCAAAGGAAAATCCAAATATGATGCCTTGAAACTAGAATCCTCTAAACCTCGTGTCGATGATGGTTCCTAACGGAAAATGAATTACCCCTACCTGATCTGTGACGGAGACCACTACAAAAAATATTGTCCCCAACGATCCAAGGTTATTCAAATTCTAAAAGGCTCAAAGGGGACTCCAGTAGTTCTCGAAAAACCATTTCCATCTCAGCAGACCCAGATGGTTGAACAACCTTCACCATCTACACCATTTGGGTCCCAAGTTTTCATGATGAATGGTGTTGCACCTGTTTGGATTTCCACTCGTTCGAAGGATTACACTGGATCACACCAGGCAGCTGGGAAGGAAGTCGTTGATGGCTCGCCTCCCCCACCTGTCTCCGGTCCTTTAGAAATTGAGAAGCCCAGTGCTGAACCCGTTGTAAGGCCACCTTCCAAAGGTGTTCTTTGAAAATATTACTATAATAAAAACACCCTTGCTGCTCAGCATTATAGCATTGTTGACGATTTGGCATAGGCGCCTTCTGTAATGTCTGTGTTGGAAATGCTTCAAAGTTGCCCATCGCAACAAAAATTTCTATTATCCGCAATCGACGGAATTGGTCCTGCAGATTCTAATCTTCTCACATTCGATCTAGAAAATTTTGTCCCCCGACTTCCACATCAAATTTGTCTTGTTATACAAGTCGGTATCAACGGCCTCAAAATTCACAGAGCCGTTGTGGACGAAGGTGCCTCTACTTGTGTTATGTCATCTGCCTGCTGGAAGGCCATTGGCTCTCCAGCTCTTACTTCATCTCCTAATGCCCTTGAGGAATTTTATGGTAGGGAATCAAAGCCCTTGGGTGTGCTCGTGAGTTTACCAATAACATTACAGGGTAAGACAGTCAATGTTGAAGTAGAAGTGGTTGATGCGAAACTCAACTACAATCTTATTTTTGGTCACAGTTGGACCCACACCATGCTATGCGTTCCGTCCACCCTCTTCTGGCTTCTGAAGTTTCCACATGAGGGCAAGATTATCACTGTCGATCAATTGTATTTCTTTACCTCATCCTCTGAGAATAACGTGCCATACGTGGATCAAATTCCTAATCCCCCTAATAGTGTAGGACCTAGTCTTTTCAAGGACCCCGTTCTCATGGTTATTTTTCCCATGTTGACACCGAACACCATTCAAGTCAACATGATCTCTAGGTCAGATGACCCATGGATCATCCCTTCTCCTGAACAAGTGACCTCTTTTGGAGAATCGATGCCTTTGACTCCAGTTGAGATAAATTATTGTGAGATCGTTGCTGCATCAAATCCTCCTCCTACTGAAAATTCTCCTTTGAGCATGGCTCTAGATGTTTATTCTAAATCCCCTTGGCTCGACGATGCAGATTTGCCCAATCCTTTGAGAGAAGTATTCCCGTCTGATGAAGCTATCGTTGAAACGATGTCTCTTGAAGATCTGCCGTGGAGCAATGGACATCATCGTTCCTCGTTCATGCCCGCCCTAGGGGCAATGTCTAATTGTCTAGAGCACTTTGCATCTTAGGTTCCCTCTCCGCCCCTCCAAACGCCAATATTGACTCATGAGGTTCTTTCGAAAGGAAATCTGAGTAACATCACCCAAACAATGCCTATTGACATCTCCATTAAACCAGGGGTCATCGAGAACATTCATGTGGGAGTTACTTGTTCTCTCGAAGAGATTCAAGTATACGTGAACCTTTTTCGCGAATTCTGAGATGTTTTCACATGGTCCTATGAAGAGATGCCTGGGATCGACCCGAGTGTAGTCGTGCATGAAATTCCCACCTATCCAGGTGTGAAGCCCATGCATCAGCGTCTGCACCCAGTGCATCCTCGAAAATCCGCAGCTATAAAAGAAGAAGTTGAGAAACTTCTTCACGCGGGCTTCATATATATAATCCCCCTCATAGAATGGGTTTCTGATATTGTCCCTGTAGATAAGAAGTAGGGCACTATTTGGGTCTATGTTGACTACCGAGACATCAATCGGGCTTGTCCTAAGGACAACTATCCCACTCCATTTATAGATCAGATCATCGATGAATGCGCGGGGAGTGAGATCTATTCCCTTATGGATGGCTTCTCGGGTTACAATCAAATTAATATTTTACCCACTGATCAACATAAGACCGCCTTTATCTGTCCGTGGGGCACCTTCACCTAGAAGAAGCTCCCGTTCGGCTTGAAAAACGTTGGGGCTACCTTCCAGCGTGCTATGTCCTACGCTTTCCATGACATGCGTCACACTGTTCAACCATATGTCGATGACCTCCTGACTCATTCAGCTCGACACGAAGACCATCCTGAACACCTCTGCCAGATTTTTCTCCGTTGCAGACATTACAATATTAGGCTTATTCATCATAAGTGCGTCTTCTGTGTTGATTCTGGTCATTTTTTGGGATTCATTATCTCTAAAGACGAAAGTCACCTTGACCCTCTCAAGGTCGAGGCTATCGTTAATCTCCCATCCCCATCCTCATTGCATCAACTTCAGAGTCTTCAGGGGAAAGAGAATTTCTTACGTCGCTTTATCCCAAACTATGCATAAGTGGCCAAAGGGTTTACGCGACTTCTAAAGCAAGATGTTCCCTTCCGTTGGGATGAGATTGCACAAAAATACTTTGATAAACTTAAAACATTTCTTGTCAATGCTCCATTAATATGTCCTGCCAACTATCATCGTGACTTTGCCCTCTATTTGGCTGCCACATTCAGCACAATAGCCATGGTTCTGGTATAGCATGATGATGACAGAAATGAACACGTGGTTTATTATCTGTCTTGGAATCTTCTCGACACTGAAACATGACATGCTCATGTCGAGAAGTTGGCGCTAGCTGCGGTCCAGGCCATTCAACGGTTTCACCATTACATCCTATTGCGCAAGGTAACCGTGATTTCTGATTGCAACCCCATGACTTAAATTTTGTCTTGACAATTGCTAGGGAGCAAGTGCTCCAAATGGATTGTCATCCTTCAGAAGTTTGATTTTGAGTTCACCACTATCAAATCAATGAAGTCACTGGTTTTTGCTGATCTTATCTGCTCTCTCACTACAGACTCTGTTCCATTCCAATCAGAGGATCATATCTCAGATGAAACGCTCTTTCTAATCAGGACTCATGATCCATGGTATGGTGAAATCATCGTATACCTTCAGACATCCACATTTCGGTCCGAGTTGACGAAGGATGCTCGACATCATGTTTAGCATCAATCTCAACCATATCACATTGTCGGAGATACCTTGTATCGTGTCAGAGTTGATTCTGTGCTCCACCAATGTTTGACCTTGGAAGAGGCTGAGAAAGTCCTGAATGACTATCACAGTGGCGCCTGTGGTGGTCATATCTCTGGTTATGCTACCACCCAGAAGATTCTGTGTGTGGGTTACTTCTGGCCGTCTATATTCAAAGACTTTATTGTTGCAGAAAGAAAATTCCATGCGTGCCAGATCTTTCAAAGCAAGATGCGTGTGCCACCCCTACCTTTACATCTTGTCATTACCGTAGGCGATTTTTCCAAATGGGGCATTGATTTTATGACATGTAACCCTCACTCAGCCAGGGGGCATGCTTATATAATCGTGGTCGTGGAATACTTCACCAAGTGGGCCAAGGCGATGCCTACATTAGCTGCCAACAGTAAGACAGCTGCTCAATTCATTTTCAACCTTGTAATTACACATTTAAGAGTTCCTCAAGCCATTCTCACTGATCATGGCACTCATTTTCGGGACTACATGATGGAAGAGCTGACATCAAAGTTGGGCTTGTGTCATGACAATTCAATGCCATACTACCCGTAGGCGAATGGCCAGGTTGAGGCTATGAACAAAGTACTTGTCACGATGCTTCAACAAACAATTGGTATTCACAAATCTAACTAGCATCTCCAATTGTTCTCAGCTCTTTGGGCCTACCGAACGTTAGTAAAGAGTGCGACCAGATTCACACCTTTCCAGTTGGTGTATGGTATGGAAGTGACTCTTCCGGTTGAATGGGAGATCCCTTCACTGAAGTTGGCTGTGGAATTACTTCCTGACACTTCCCCAGAGGAAGAACATCTCCTATATCTCAGACGACTGGATGAAACCCGCCGCTTGGCTGCTTTTGTTATCGAGGCACAGAAAAAGCAGGTTAAATCTCATTTCAATCAAACGGTTTCTCCATGTTCTTTCATCGAAGGGGACTTCGTCCTATTATATGATCAAGCACATGATAAACTTGGAGCGGGAAAATTCCAGACCATGTGGCATGGGCCCTATATTTTTAAACGCGTATTGAAAAATGGGGCCTATGATATAATCGATTATGAAGGTATTCCTTTGGCATAGCCTAGAAACGGGTTGTACCTGAAGAAGTACTACACTTGAATTATTCTTGTGTGGTGTGTGTACATAAGTGAGTGATTTGATTTTTGTGCATGTGTGGTGTGGTGTGCTTTGTAAGCATCTTTCTACTGATTGGGTCTTCCTGATTGTGTAGATGTCTATTACTCCTTTTGTTGGTTTCGAAGATGTTGCCTCCCATAGTACCAGGAATCTGTCCTCGACAGCCTGGGTAATCTACAATCGTGTTGGTGAGTTAGTCAATTTACAAGGTGTTTTTCTAGGGCCTAGTACAAATAATGTTGTGGAATATAGTGTCATTTTGGAATTATTGAACGAGGCTGTTAACCTCAGTATTCCTGCATTACTTGTATATCTGGACTCACATCTTGTAGTGTTACAACTCAATGGTCATTATTCAGTTAAGAACCCATCCATTTTAAGACTGTATCTACGTATTCCTTTACTGGAAAGAAATTTGATTACATTACATATCAACATATGCAACTTATAAAAACATTATCATATGTGAAAAATATCCATCTAGAAATATATATATATATATATATATGTCGAATGTTTGCAGTTTTTGTGCATCACATAAAATCCAAAAAAAAACATATGTGTCTGTTTTAGTAATATCCGGAGACAACATGTCTCTCAAAAATATGCAAATGAAGAGCCTAGGTGACTAATCAGCATGGTGCTTATGGTAGAATGTCACTGCCTGCACCAATCACCTCAGTAAACAATGAAGGCAACTAGGCACCCCTATGTGTCTGGGTATATGTTGATATGTAATGTAATCAAAATTTATTTCTAGTAAACAAATACGTAGATAAAGTCTTAAAATGGATGGGTTCCTAACTGAATAATGACCATTGAGTTGTAACACTACAAGCTGTGAATCCAGATATACAAGTAATGCATGAATACAGAGGTTAACGGCTTCGTTCAATAATTTTGAAATGGAACTATATTCCGGAACATTATTTGTAGTAGGACCTAGACAAACACCTTGTAAATTGACTAACTCATCAGCAGGATTGTAGATTACCTAGTCTGCCGAGGACAGATTCCTATTATTGCGGGAGGCACCATCCACGAAACTGACAAAATGAGTAATACACATCTACACAATCAGGAAGACTAATCAACAGAAAGACGCTTACAAAGCACATCACACCACACATGAACAAAAATGAAATCACTCACTTATGTACACACACCACACAAGAATAATTCAAGTGTAGTACTTCTTCAGGTACAACGCATTTCTAGGTTGCGCCAAAGGAATACCTTCGTAATCGGTTAGCTCATAGGCCCCATTTTTCAATATGCGTTAAACGATATAGGGCCCATGCCACATGGGTTGGAATTTGCCCGCTCCAAGTTTATCATTGCTTGATCATATAAGAGGACGAGGTCCCCTTCAATGAAAGAACGTGGAGAAACCGTTTGATCAAAATGAGCTTTAACCCGCTTTTTCTGTGCCTCGATAACCAAAGCAGCCAAGCGGTGGGTTTCGTCCAGTCGTTCCAAATATAGGAGACGTTCTTCCTCTGGGGAAGTCTCGGGCAGTAATTCCATAGCTAACTTCAGCAAAGGGATCTCACATTCAACCAGAAGAGTCGCTTCCAGACCATGCACCAACTGGAAAGGTGTGAATCGGGTCGCGCTCTTTACTGACCTTTGATACGCCAAAAGAGCTGAGAACAATTGGAGATTCCAGTTGGATTTGTGAATATCAATTGTTTGTTGAAGCATCATGAAAAGTACTTTGTTCACTGCCTCAACCTGGCCATTTTCCTAGGGGTAGTATGGGGTTGAGATGTCATGACGCAAGCCCAACTTTGATGTCAGCTCTTCCATCATGTAGTCCCGAAAATGAGTGCCATGATCGGTGAAAATGGCTTGAGAAACTCTAAAATGTGTAATTACATGGTTGAAAATGAATTGAGCGGCTATCTTACTGTCGGTATCTAGTGTAGGCATCGCCTCGGCCAACTTGGTGAAGTAGTCTATGGCAACGACTATATAAGCATGCCCCCCGGCCGAGTGAGGGTTACATGTCATAAAATCAATGCCCCATTTGGCAAAAGGGCCTACGGTAATGACAGGATGTAACGGTAGTGGTGGCTCACATATCTTGTGTTGAAATATCTGGCACGCATGAAATTTTCTTACTGCAACAATACAATCTTTGAATATAGACTGCCAAAAGTAACCCGCACACCGAATCTTCTAGGCAGTAGCATAACCGGACATATGATCACCACAGGCACCACAATGATAGTCATTCAGAACTTTCTCAGCCTTTTCCAAGGTCAAACATCGACGGAGCACACAATAGACTCTGACACGAAATAATGTATCTCCGACAATGCAATATGGTTGAGATTGATGCCGAACGTGACGTCGAGCATCCTTCATCAAATCAGACTGGAAAGTGGATGTCTGAAGGTACACAATGATGTCACTGTACCATGCATCGTGAGTGCTGATTAGAAAGAGAATTTCATCCGGGATATGATCCTCAGATTGGGATGGAACAGAGTCTGTAGGGAGAGAGCAGATAATATTAGAAAAAACTAGTGACTTCGTTGATTTGGCAGTGGTGAAATCCAAATCAAACTCCTGAAGGATGAAAATCCATTTGGAGTACTTTCCCCCCAGCAATTATGGAGACAAGATGTAAGTCATGGGGTTACAGTTGGAAATCACGGTGACCTTGCGCAACAGGATGTAATGGCGAAACCGCTGAACGGCCTAGACCGCGGAAAGTGACAACTTCTCAACGTGGGCATAGCGCGTTTCAATGTCAAGAATATTCCGAGATAGATAATAAACTACATGTTCATTTCTGTCATCGTCATCCTGTACCAAAACCATGGCTATCGTGCTGAATGTGGTAGCCAAATAGAGGGTAAAGTCACGATGATAGTTGGGAGGATGTATTAACAGAGCAATGAAGAGAAATTTTTTAAGTTTATCGAAGGATTACTGAGGATTCTCATTCCAATGGAAGGGAACATCCTATTTTAGAAGTCGTGTAAACCCTTTGGCCACTTCTGCATAGTTGGGGATAAAGCGACGTAAGAAATTCGCTTTCCCTTGAAGGCTTTGAAGTTGATACAACAAGGATGGGGATGGGAGATTAACAATAACCTCGACCCTGAGGGGGTCGAGGAAAATTCTGTCTTTAGAGACAATGAATCCTAAAATACGACCATAATCAACGCAGAAGACGCAGTAGTGAGGATTAAGGCTGATATTGTAACGTCTGCAACAGAGAAAAATCTGGCAGAGGTGTTCAGGATGGTCTTTGCGCCGAGCTGAATGAGCCGGGAGGTCATCCAGATACAGCTGAACAGTGTGACATATGTCATGGAAAGTGTAGGACATAGCACACTGGAATGTAGCCCCAGTGTTTTTCAAGCCGAACGGGAGCTTCTTATAGGCGAAGGTGCCCCATGGACTGATAAGGGTGGTATTATGTTGATCAGCGGGTAAAATATTAATTTGATTGTAACCCGAGAAGTCGTCCATAAGGGAATAGATCTCACTCCCCGTGCAGTCATCGATGATATTATCTATCAAGGGAGTGGGATAGTTGTCCTTAGGACAAGCCCGATTGATGTCTCGGTGGTAACCATAAACCCAAATTGTGCCCTGCTTCTTATCTACAGGGACAACATTGGAAACCCATTCTGTGAGGGGGATTGGATATATGAAGCCCGCGTTAAGAAGTTTCTCAACTTCTGCTTTTATAGTTGTGTCTTTTCGAGGATGCACTAGGCATAAGCGTTGATGCACAGGCTTCATACCTAGATAGGTGGGAATTTCATGCACAACTATACTGGGATCGATCCTAGGCATCTCTTCATATTACCATGTGAAAAAATATTGAAATTCGCGAAAAAGGCTCGTGTATACTTGAATCTCTTCGGAAGACCAAGTAACTCCCACGTGAATGTTCTCGACGACCCTCGGTTTAATGAAGATGTCGATAGGCATTGTTTGAGTGATGTTACTCATATTTCCTTTCAAAAGAACCTCATGAGTCAATATTGATGTTTGGAGAGGCGGAGAGGGAACCTGAGTTGCGAAGCACTCTAGACAATTACACATTGCCCCCAAACTGGGCATGAACGAGGAACGATGATTCCCATCGCTCCACGGAAGATCTTCGAGAGACATCGTTTCAATGATAGCTTCGTCAGATGGGAAGAATTCTCTTAAAGGATCGGGCGAATCTGCATCGCTGAGCCAAGGGGATTGAGAATATACATCTAGAGCCATGCTCAAAGCAACATTTTGAGGAGGAGGAGGATCTGATGTTGTAACAATCTCACAATAATTGATTTCAACTGGAGTCAGAGGCATTGATTCTCCAAAGAGGTCACGTGTTCAGGAGAAGGGATGATCCATGGGTCATCTGACCTAGAGATCATGTTGACTTGAATGGTGTTCGGTGGTGGCGCGGGAAAAATATCCATGAGAATAGGGTCCTTGAAAAGACCAGGTCCTACACTGTCAGGGGGATTGGGAATTTGATCCATGTATGGCACGTTGTCCTCGGAGGATGAGGTGAAGAAATACAACTGATCGACAATAATAATCTTGCCCTCATTAGGAAACTTCAGAAGCCGAAAGAGGGTGGATGGAACGCATAGCATTGTGTGTGTCCAGCTGCGACCAAGAAGAAGATTGTAGTTGAGTTTTGCATCAACCACTTCTACTTTAACATTGACTATCTTACCCTCTAATGCGATCGGTAAACTCGCGAGAACACCCAAGGGTTTTGATTCCCTACCATAAAATTCCTCAAGGGCATTAGGAGATTAAGTAACAGCTGGAGAGCCAATGGCCTTCCAGCAAATAGATGACATAACATAGGTAGAGGCACCTTCGTCCACAACAGCTCTGTGAATGTTAAGGCCATTGATACCGACTTGTATAACAAGAGAAATTTGATGGGGAAGTCTGGGAACAAAATTTTCTAGATCAAAGGTGAGAAGATTAGAATTGGCAGGATAACAGAGATTTCCATTGCAATGGGAAAATTTGAAGAACTTCCAAAGTAGGAATTGCGGAAGGCGCCTGTGCCAAATCCTCAATCATGTTGTAATGATGAGTAGCACGGGCGTTAGGATTATAGGAAGATTTTCGAAGAACACCTTTGGAAGGTGGCCTTATAATGGGTTTAGCACTGGGCTTCTCAATTT
The DNA here is from genome assembly GCA_034641835.2 of Pinus albicaulis. Taxonomy (NCBI): domain Eukaryota; kingdom Viridiplantae; phylum Streptophyta; class Pinopsida; order Pinales; family Pinaceae; genus Pinus; species Pinus albicaulis. The sequence continues at coordinate 590,737,242 of CM076571.1, forward strand.
ATAAAGGACTAGAGACAGGTGGGGGAGACGGGCCATCAATGACTTCCTTCCCAGCTGCCTGGTGTGATCCAGCATAATCCTTCAAATGATTGGCAATCAAAATAGGTGTAGCACCATTCATCATGAAAAGTTGTGACCCAAATGGTGTAGATGGTGAAGGCTGCTCAACCATCTGGGTCTGATAAGATGGAAATGGTTCTTTGAGAACTACCGGAGTCCCCTTAGAGCCTTTTAGAAGTTGAATAACCTCAAATCGTCAGGGAAAATCTTTGGTGTAGTGGTCTCCATCACAGATTAGGCAGGGGTACTTTGCTTTCCATTGGGAACCATCATTGACACGAGGTTTAGAAGATTCTAGTTTCGGGGCATCGGATTTGTATTTTCCTTTGCCCTTATTCTTCCGTTTGGAAGTATTTTTTGCAGGATTTTGACATTGACCTCCGCAGTCTTACCAGAATTCAGAGTGGTGGGAGGAGCAGAATTATTGGAAGAATTCGACTTCCGAATCCCATTAGTGGACTTCCGAGAATTTTGAGAAACAGAACCAATAACACCGTCCACTGATGGGGTAGCTGATGCTTTAGAGGTCCCTGGCCGTGAGGCATCAGTTAATATATCATATAACGTGCCAGACTGAGAGTACACCAAATCGAGGTACTGGGCAGGAGCGATGGCTTGTTCCTCAGTTACACATGCCCCGATAGCAATATCTCGAGTGATTTTGTTAACAAAGGAGGTAGTGAACCAGTGAGTTAGAAGCTGATCAGGAATATCAAACTTGATCAGACGATGATGACGTCGCCACTCATGAATATGATCAGATATATGAGTAGATTTATCCTACTTTAGAGATGTTAGGAGATGCGTCCTGGCTTCATAATGAACTAGTAACTATAAATGTGTCAGGAAATCCATAGCTAGAGTATTAAAGTCTTGAAAAATACCGTGGGGTAGTTATATGTACCACTTAGCAGAAGTACCGGTAAGCGTGAGCTGAAAAAGATGTTGGCGAATCTAATCATCCACCCAAGAGTTCGAGGAACACCACAGATGGTAGGTCATGACATGTGCTTGGGGGTCTTCTCCAACTTTACCTTCAAATTTGGGACAATCACCAGGCACCTTCGTCAAAACCGAAGGCCAATATGGATTATGAAGAATCGGATCATTGGTCAATTTAGATACATCCGGAAATTCCAACATGTCAAGGAAAGGTAACTGAGGATTAAATAGCATGCCAGGTCCCTGATAAGGACCTGTACCTATACTCCACCCTGGTTGAGCATAATTTTGCGCCCATTGGTTCTGTCTTGGAGGATTCTGACCATAGGGGGTATAAGCCGTATAATTGGGTTGATACAGTTGCTGATAACTAGTGTATGGGGGTTGATAACTAGGGTACTGACCTTGATTATACTTGGGCCTCGTTTGAGCAGTGTATGGATTTGACTGTGGAGTATAGGTATAGCCCGGCTGTTGAAGGTAATAACCAGAACCTTGGGGTGCTTTTTAAATAGCTCGAGACTGACCTTGAAGATAATAGCCACCTTGGGGTCGAGTGGGTTGCTGGTAAGTGGGGACCTGCTGAGCGTGATAAGTTGGGCACACAGGCGGATTCAGCTGTGACATAAAATAAATTGGCTATTGAGCAGGGTTAACTAGGTGTGCAGGCTTTCCTGGTTGAACCAGTTGACCTGGCTGTGCGGGTTGCCCTGGTTGAACAGGTTGGCCTGGCTGAACAAGTTGTCCTCATTGAACAGGCTGAACCAGCTGATGAAGCTGCCCCGACTAAGCAGGTTGGCCTGATGGCGGGAGAGGGCTAGGTTGTGCCTGATAACCAGGTTGGCTTGTGACAGGACCATAGGATGGCCTTAGCTGTGCAACATTCAGACCAATGGGAAACTGAGGTTACTGAGGTTACACCAAAGGTTGAGAGGGATTGATTTTCTCCCCAGGACCGTACAACAGTTTGGGTTGATACCCTAGTTGGCCTGTGGGTCCTTGAGGTTGCCCTAGTTGGACCACAGAGTGAGGCTGTAGAGGTTGATCTTAAGGGTTGTAGGATTGGCCTTGTTGACCATACAACAACCCTTGCTGGCTCGAAGGTTGCCCCTGTAAGGGTTGTCCTTGTGGGTTGTACAGATAACCAGGCTGGCCCAAGGTTGACCCTGGAAGGGTGGTCCCTATGGGTTAGAAGACCACCCACCTTGGGCAAATAAAAAACTGTGAACATACTGATAAGCCTCAGGAGCAAGAAAAAGAAGAGGGTTACCCTGCTCATCATATCGATATGGAGATACGTAAATCGGGGTACCATTTGGTTCATAATGGGGAAAGTAAGGACGGTTGGGATCTTGAGAGGACTGACCAACCTCAGAGTTTGACGGCTGTAGAGGCAACTGATACTCTCCAGGAGAGATATTCTCTGAAACAGCAGAAGCTATGTAAATGTCTTCAGGAAATTACGAGGTCCTAGTGGACTGAGCAATGACAGTGAGCATAGACGTAGCTACGTAGACAGTGGGCCTAATAGGTACTGATGTGACATTAGGAGATGACATGAGAGGTGTCTATGGCAAAATCCCTAACGAAGGAATAACCAGCCTTGTGGATGGAGTCGATATTCCCATAGAGGCCACAATAGCCATGACCTGACTTAAGGTACTATATCCCACTGGAAGTGAAGGACTAGGTGAAGACATGATAGAAGACTCGGGGATGTTTTCTGGAAAAATCTGGTAATCTTCACCAGATGTAGGAATTTCCTCACTAGGAGAAGGACTGGGTGAGTCGATATCTGACCCTAACACTAAATCTTCTAAAAGACGACGAGGACTAGGAGGTATAATGGAAGCCAAGAAAGGTGATCCCGATGTAAGAGGAGGGAAGTATTCCCCTACTCCAAATCCAAACCAAGCATTGGATAAAGGCCAATTGAATTCAACTGGTCCACCAAAGGGAAGCTCAGATAGAACTAGTCCCCCGTCGGGAAACTCAGATACAATAGGCTACTGAGGTTTAGCAGAGGACTGAGAGACCTCTGATGAATCGTCTGTGTAAGACTACCAGTAGACGAAACTGAGGGTTCCTCCATTGTGACAATAAGGAAAAGAGGAAGAGATAAAAACAAAGACACATGGGAAAAAACCAAGGCAAACAATCAACCAGCCGAAAAAAAATCTCTAAAAGGGCTTGTGATCGTAGGTGATTAATTTTACCACATTGAAATTGGAAAATTTTACTGTTTCATGTTTTAAGAGTCTATAAACGAGTAAAATATGACTCTATCTCTTTCAATTTGGAAACAAGCATGAAAGGACAAGCTCTTGATGATATTTTCAAATTTAATGAGTCAGAAAAGATCAAAATGACTACTCTAGTAATCTAAGCAGATGGGTGTACCAGATATCCGTGAACTTCCATATACACCTTAGTTAAAAAAAATGAGAGAGAAATCAACCAAGGACTTGATGTACGTGCAGGTAATCTCCTCGAATGATGTGTCTGGTGTATCACGGGTATAAGGCAGCAGACTTGGCTTCCTATGGATAAAGGATAGCAACCTAGTGGTGTCTCCATTTATATATGCGGTGGTACGGGGAGCACAAGTCTATACTAGTGCTGTCTGAAGCCAGATGGCGAACGACAACTACTAGGTTTAACGACACCGGAACATGTCACTAGCCTAGACATCTAGATATTTCATTAATGTTTCAATGTTGCCTTAAGATAAATTGAATAAAGTTTAGAGTTGATCTTCAATTATGTTTCAATTTCAGGCCTTATTGAATGTTGTATTTCAAAAATCCTCTAAATGCACACTACATGACAAAATATATCAATTTGTTCATTGAAGAGCTAACTACGGGAAGGTTGAGAGCTTTTCAAACAATAAGAAAATGACTAGAAAACATCCACTACTGTCTCGAATGCACAGTAATGAAACTAAAAACTTTTCTTTTAAAGTTATATAACACTAATAATGCAGAAAAGCTTTCAATTTTCACTAACTAATAAAAATCAAAGCAATTTATTTTTGTATTTTTCAATTTTTTAGAGCAAATGCACCAAATGAAATGAAAAACTAATGAATAAACCAATTGGAGAAATGATAGGGAAAGAGTAGAAACAAGAAAGTTCGCTCAATACAAACACACACAATCAGAACTCAAACTGATGGAGAAATCCCAAAAGACTCATACAAACCCTGTAGTGTAGGCTCGAAATGAGACAAAGAAAAACTTGAATGAAAAAGAGAGCAATCACTAAACTAACACAATTATACAATGGAAACCAACCAAACGAATGCAAAGAAGCAAAAAGGAAGTTGACTGGAAAAGCGAGAACCAAAAACTCCCATGGGAGGCTCAACACACTATAGCACCTACAAGCCCTAGGGATAAAATGAAAAACTGATGGTAGAGTGAAAAAAACCGAAGGATAAGGGTCAAACACAGTCAAAAAATACTTCAAGGCACTCAGACAATCGGAAAGATGACACTGGAACCAAAAATCAAACTCAAAGGGCTAAAAAACAAGCAAACCCTAACACCACACAGGGTTGGCGCGACTGTTTGGCTGTATCTTGTGCCAAAACAGTATTGGTGCGGGGGCCTAACTAGAAACAAGTGCCAATTGGCATGAATTTCAAGCTATAAACCGTGCCAATCAAGTTTACTAAGGAGAGAAATGAAAAGAGAGAAAACAGAGAGTAGATCAGGTCTTCTAGGGGCTGAACAATGGTTTTACACCAAAAGGAGGCAAACCAGAAGAGAAAATCAATCAAACAAAATCCAAAAACAACCGAAAGAGACAAGACTAACTCCAACTAACTCCCCAACATAGTCGCCAGTTTGTTGGAGAGGTAAATCCTCTCTGCAGACAAAGGCGATCCCTACTAGCCCAGATCGGGTCTAGCAACAATCAGGTCATGCAGTGGTGCAGGTCTCTAGTCACAAAACGACAAAGACATAATGAATTTCCTACCTCAGATCCTACGCAATGGTCGTTGAAGAAAGGATGACACTCCTCGTTCTTTGCTTTGGCAAATGACGATTCCTCTACTCAACACATCCAAACACTTGCACATACGCGAAGAAGACAACGATACACGACGTAAAATCTAGATCTTGTAACCATACATCAGTCAGAGAGGATGTAATTCATTGCATCAAGAAATAGACACACGAATGAAACCATAATCAAAGTTGCTTATCATTAAAATAACAAAGGAAAGATACAACCCAAAGCTCTGACACTAGATCTTCCTTTGGCGGGGCTGACAGCGGAGCATATCTCAATGAAGCCTATCGAAACCGAGACAAAGCTCTCTCTCTTCGGCTTGGCTCTCAAAAGATGTCTTTCTATAGTCTCCTTGCTATAAGTTCATCTCTTAGCTTGCTAAAGGAAAAGGCAAGCTTATATAGATGGTGGAAGGGGGGTTGGGATCCCTACAATTATGGGATTGGCGCTATCTCTAAGGAAGCTTCCATGATAGGTGGAAAACCACCTCCCATAAATGGAGATCCGGAGCCAAACCTCCCAACTCATTTTAGTGACTCGTTCAGGAGTTTTTTGGAATCAAAATTCCGCCATTTATTTTTAAAATACACTCCTTATTAAGCTTGGCACGAGTGAGACACTGGGATAGAGTGCCATTTGGTGCACCCTCTGTGGTGGATTTTCCCCATTTGCGCAAGGGCTGAACTGGATAGTCATGTCAAGGCCAAAAGATATGTTTTTAGGGTTTTACAAAGGAAAATTTCTTCATAGGAATGATTGTCCTTGTCAAGGGGGATGCCATGAAAGTGGTTTCAAGTCATGTCACTGCTCACAGGTCATGAGAAAGTCCCTCCAATATGCAGGACAGGGGATTGCAGGGACAGTGACAAAATGCTGTGTAACAGAAGGATAAATTCGTGCAGTACTTCTTACGGTGGTTATGGTACCAGACTGAACCTAGTCATCTAAATTTTTCATGAAATGTTGTCTAAGAAGGGTGCCTTATATCGACATCATCAAACAAGTGACGAAAATATTCCAACAGTTGTACAAACATTCCATCATTTCAAAGTTACGATAATTTCCATTAGGCCTGAGGGTTGAGCATAATCTCTCATACCACTTGTCATGTGCCTCATAATCTGATCTAGGTGGATAATGGTGTCCACCCGCATATTCCACTTAGTCCCCCACCATTGATTCTTTTAGTTTTTTAGTTTCCTTAATTGTAGCACAATTTACTATTATGGAAGTTTTTTGGGTCCTAAAATTTGGGAGCCATATTGAGGCCCTAAACGACATTTTTTTTTGGAAAATCACCTTTGGAAAAAGGTAGTATATATCTCTCTAATGAGGTATCATGTGCGTCAAACGATGCCCATAATTTCGGTGTTTCATGTCCTAGGGTTAGGCGTTTGGATGTTTATGGTTTTCCCCTATTTCTCAATAATAAATAGGCCTCTGAGCCTCATTGTAACATAGTTTAGAAGCATGTAGGCACCACATAGAATCTCAAAGATAAGATACCATCTCCCCAGATATTTTATGTCCATTATATCCATAAGCATACTTTAGTTATTTAATATTAATGAAATGAAGTTTTATTTCGGTTGCATCTCCGTGTTTATTATTATTTTTCTATTTTATTGTGCTCTTGCATAAATACAGATCAATGGTATTAAAGAATTATGCTCTTTCTTGATTCTTCTTTACATGTCCACAACGAGGTCGGGATACAAGGAGGTAGGGCTCGATCTGGTTGAACCTTTGAAATATCAGCCTCGCAAACCCCAATCACCGCCCATGAGGAAAGAAAATAAAGGTGAGGGAGTAGAAGATACTATCAAAATATTTCTATAGAAGGCCCTCGAGAAACAAGGGAAGGCGATGATGGAAAATTTTTTCTAGATCATTCCACGACTACTTATCGACGGTGCATGTGCATCTAGTAACCACTCAGGAGGTGCCACTCCTTTCAAGGTACAATTCAACTTTGACATTCTGGTGTTTGAAGGCCAGATAGATGCAGATGTCATAGATAGATGGTTGAATTTTCTCGAAGGGTATTTTTCGATCCATGGTTTCTTCGAATGAGAAAATATTACTTTTGCATTCCTCAATGTTGTGCCCCATGTCAAATACTGGTGGGAAACCTATTGTGAGAAAAAAGATGAGAGGGAAACCTGAATATTCTCGGCCACACCCACGTTGAATTCATTCTGACATGGCATCATGGAAAAAGATTACCCTATGGGGAACTATGAGGATAAGTACATCTAATGGACCATGCTATGGTAGAAAAGGGATTAAGATGTGCACGAGCTGATGAATTTGTTCCATAACCTTTGGAAAACGTTGGGTATTAAAGATTAAGAGAAACATTAGGTGCTCCAGTACCATAGTTTTTGGACATATACATTCAAGAGGAAATGGAGTTCCTTGGCATTAAGTTGCTTAGCACGACATATCACTATGTCACCAAGATTAAGAAGAAACTTATGTAGAATAAGTGAGACTTTGGATCCGTGAATTCGAATTCAGGGAAAGGTAGCCCTGGACCATAGAACAAGGGGAAAATCTAAAGTGAGGTGACTAAAAAAAATACCACAAAGCCAAATAAGGACACGGGGAAGTGGTGTCAATTTCATTGCTCCACTCACAACACAAGTGAGTGTTAGGCCAAACATTTGCTGGTTGCCGAATTCAAGGTATATGAATCAGATGCCTGCTCTCATTTTGAGTCAGAATGAGACAAAGGAAATGAGAAAGGGAAGAAAATAATTCATGCAGAACTTAGTGCCATCGTTTCCAACACCAAAGTCTAGAGGTATTAGCCCGGGGATCCAGAGGAGGGGGAGCACCTCCTCCATTCCCAGATGTGGGTGAAGGGTTCTCCACCGCAATTCATTTTTGATAGCAGAAGACAAGTACAAGCAGGGGCCACTAGTACAAAATGACTAATTAATTACCAAAAAAAATGACTAAAAATTGCATATAAACGACCATTTTTCAGACGGTGACTAGAAGTAGCTAATTTACAGTATCTTATAACCTGACCAACATTTAGTTGTTTTTAGTTTAGTCATTAAATTATTATCTCAATTTTATCATCTGGGAATATATTTAGTCATAAATTTTATCATTAATTTAGTCATTGATTTAGTGATTAAATGTCACAATTAATAACCAAATATACAACAAAATATATTACTCTATGATTACCTAAGAAAACCAATTAATGACCAAAGAAATATGACCAAAATGTTGGTCGTGTTATAAAATACTATATATTAGCTACTAATAGTCATATATATGCAAATTTTAGTCATCGTTTGAAAAGAATCAATGACCAGATAAATATGACTAAATTTTGGTCGTGTTATAAGATACTGTAAATTAGCTACTAATAGTCGTCTATATGTAAAATTTAGTCATCATTTGTAACAAAAAATTTATAATTTGCAGTAGTCATTTATCTATTTTTTGTAGTTTCATATTCATTATATAAACGACCAATTTAGTACTTTATATTCATTTTATTTACTTTTATTAATAATCATTATAAATGAATAATTTATTCATATATTCATTTTATTTGTGCTCATCATTAATCAATATAAATACCAATTTAGTAGTTTTAGATTGATTTTATGTGTTCAGTATTAATCAACATAAATCAATTAGTATGATTTTGCAAAATGGGTCATACAATGTGCATGTTCATCTAATATGAAAACACAAAGTTTCATAGGTTGATTATAATACTAAAGAATATCAAGTGAAAATATAAATAATTTCAACCACATAAATTATATTATATGAAATGTTAAAGTATTACAATATAAGTTTCCAACATAATTTTGGTTGGACTATAATTTACACATGAAATGATGTCTCATCACTTCAAAACATTATCAATGTGTTGCCAAGGCATTGCAAGTGAATTCACCAACTTTGAAGGCCTGACTATCACTCTATATGTGTGTGGCTTATGTAGGATATTGGCTATAAGGGCATCACTAGACCAATTCTCTTATCTCTCTCTTTTTTCATGTGTTTCTCCATTGTTATTGCTCTCCTCTTTCTTTAATTCCTGCTTATTACCATTAATACTGAGCTGTTTTTTTGAAAACAAAAGAAGATACAATGAAAAGTGTAAGCCATGAAAGACAATGAACAATAGAATATAAAATAAAGCTGACTATAAAGAGTTTATATGACATATACCTCAACATCATCAATGTCAAATCCATTTTTCCCCATACAAGCAATAAAATCGAACAATTTTTCTTCAGTTGGGCGATAGTGGCCATCATAATGTGGCCAAATAACCTGTATAAACAAGAAAATAAAATATCACTATATAAAAGAATACCTTAATAACTTAGTATTCAACCTTAAGGGAAATACTAGGCATAATCATGTCAACTAAGTTACATGCTAAAAAGCTCAAGCTGTAGATAACTTGTGAAAACAAATAATATGAGGTGTAATATTTAATCCTTGTCATTTTATTTAAAAAAACATTTCATTTTATAGCGCATGAACTCAGTCAAGTATATAAACAACATGTTCTCAAATAACAACATGAAAGTAAACATTTTTGATAATCATGAAAATATTTTAACACAAAATAGCTACAGGGATTCCAATCAATATCGTGTAATACTAATTTCATCTTCAAGCTTTGGTTGTTGTTTAAATGGACATGATACCAAGTATTTTTAATTTCATAGTTAAAATACAAAACAAAACAAAAATAAATGTTCAAAATGAAATCAAACAATAAATAGAGGATTTCATGGAATGGACATTGCAATTATAAAAAAATCATTTACCTGTCCAGCAATGTATTTTTTGGCATTCCTAAGACATTTTATATCCCAAAATAACCATGAGGTGAAAGAATCACAACATTAAAAACCATAGGAATCCATACGAGAAACATTTCCAAAGTCGATGGGTCAACTTCTTGAAGGATCACTAACAACAAATGAATCATATCAAAGACATGCTTTGCATTGTCTCCCCATCCTTTTTCCAATCCTATTTCTTGTAACATGCCCACAACAGAGTGAAGTAACAATCAAACGAAGGCACTGACATCTATTTTTATCTTTTATATCTACAAAATCTAAATTTGATTTATTTTAGGAACATATTGATTAATATTTAAAGCCCTCATGGAATATGAGAAGGCTAGGACAACAGAAAAATTGACCTCAATTAGGTCCTCAAACAATTTATACAATATCAATATTTTTAATGCTATGATACCTTGTATATATAAAAAAACAAATCTGCAAAAGAAAGATCCATATATTACTTATGTTTAAACTCTGTATATGGTGTATTCTTAGGCAGCTTTTTAAGATGTTCCTCCACCTTTCCAAAATAAAATTGTAGCTTGGTTATACTTTGTATCCTTTCATTTAGCATCAATTTCTGAAAGGTAAATGGCATACATTATTCTTTCCCATTTCTAAACATGCTACATATGATAAATTGAAAATCACATAAAACCAAGTCAAAAGCCTTTTCTAACCAAAATAAACAAACAAATAGTTCCTCTAATAAAACTTCGTCCTAATATCAACAGATCAAAAGAGAGTAGACCATTTTTTTAGCTTGACTTTTCATGCTTTTGTTCTGAAAGCTCTTGAGCTTCAGGAACTAACAAATGTGAGGGCAGCTTTAAATCTAAAAAAAAATTGTTGACTTTTGTATAATTCTTCAAAATGATGTAAATTAGCCATTATTGGTCGATTTTCAATTGTTCCATCTCAAAAATTTTGGACCCAAAGGTGTATCCCACTAAAGTTCAAGCGAACCAAATCAATAGCCAACATTACATAGGTTCATCTCTTATTCTCTTGGAAAAATGAAAAGCTAGGATTCATAGTTTGAATCCTCACAACATCATCTCCTGCATTTAATGACTTTAAGGTAACATAAAAGCCAAAAAATATGTCAGCTTTTAATCATAAATACAATTAACCCCAACATTATTTGATGGAATATTTACATGAATGCATATAGAAATTTAGGTTTTTAGGCCCTAAGGGTTAGGCTGATTGGTTGAGTTCTGGTCATTAAAGAACCTTGCCAATGAAAGGTCACAGGGTGAATTATCCTTGACACTATTAGGGTTAGGATTTTATAATGAGCTGACGAGAAGTGATCCCTTCAGGTGGATCTGCCTGAATAAATTTCGTGGACATAATGGCCATCGATCTTTGGTTTGAGCCACATTGAAAAATATGTTGGTTATTATACAATTTTAAGAAGATTTTAGAGGATAAGTCTTGGATTGGATAATTCTTGAAAAGAATTAAGATTTTGGACTCTATCTTGGAATCAAGAGTGTACATGAGCTTGTTTACAATCCTTTGAAGCACTCAACTTATACTCAGTTTGTAGAAAATCATTCTCCACCATGAAAAAATAAAACCATTGATAGATGGATTCTATAATGATATTGTAATCAATTAATCCAAATGATTTCAATTATTAAATTATATATGTTCTACATTATGAATAACAAGTGTTGTTAGATAATTTTTCATTTTTGGGGTGTCTCAAGGAGGATATTAGAAGTTTGGGGGATCTTAATTTAACCTTGATCATATCATAGGTTTGGGGATGTGGTTGAAAAAAAAAAATAGCTAATTATTTAAAGCATAAAATATAAGAGGAAAGGTATAGAAGATGTGGATCCTATCAACTTTGTTGCGACATGGAATAACACCATAACTAGTGACTAGAGACTAGAAAATTTATTAGCTTCAGAGATTCTTCTAAATTACTCACATAGAATAAGGTCATGGGTTGAGTTAGTAGGAGCTCAAAGCCCAGAAACTGCACAATTCTGGGATAACTGGTGTTTCCATTTCCCTCAAGTAACTCCCTCTCTACCAAATAGTCTAGAGAGCATGGCTATCACATAGGCTAGACCACTACCATACTTCTCCAATTTTAAAAACAAGATTTTAAATGTGCAAATCCTTTCAAATTTAACCTTATATCACTGGAATAGGAAGAGTGCCAGTGTTGGTTGATAGAAAGTGTGTTGGATATGATGACAAGCCTAAATATAAATCTAGTTTCCAATCAATGGCATCTCTGAAGTAGCTAAAAATGTAAGTTGTTTCTTATATTGTATTTAAATAAATAATGAAAAAAAATAAACCATTAAAAATAAATAAATAAAGCAGTTGATATTCATGAGAAGAATGTTCAAGTTTGAAAGGATCCTTAAGGAGGAACACAAAAATGTTTTAGGAGTTGAGAAACAGAGAGAGGGGAATGTTGGACTGAAGAAGAGATAAATGGAGGATGAAAATACCAAGTTTTTTCACCATTATGCACATTGCAAACCATAGGAAAATAATAAAATACAACATCGAAAATGAAAAATGTAGAAAGTAGATCATAAACGAAACTTTTGGAGTTATAAATGTCTTACTTCCAAGAAATATACAATGAAATATATAGGTCAAATATTGCTTAAACCCTACAAATGAAAATGTACTTTCATAGCCTTGCATCTAAGGAAGCTGGAAAATAATGATGAAGAATTCTTAGAGGATTGGAAAGAAATATTAACATGTTTTAACAAAGATAAGAGTATCGGTTCAAATGGTCAGACAATAGGGCTTTTTATAGGTTTTTATGAACTGTTGGAATAAGATTGGGTGATAGAAGAGGTCAAAAATTCTATAAAGGTTTTAGGATATTTTTAACTCAATATTCCCCAAACATCATAAAAAACATAATTTAGGAAAACTATGAGATTGAAAGGAATGCAATAAAAAAACATTAGTTAGGAAATTTATGAGTTTGCAACAAGCATCGAAGTAAATGTCCAGAAATATTCAATTTTCTTTGATGGTTTGGATGAGGTTATAGATTATATTTGGTTAATATTTTTTTCTATCAAATTATTTACTTTCCAGAGAGGTTAAAATACCTCGGAGTTTTTCTGTATAGGGAAGCCTGATGGGTATGGAATTGGAATTGGTTGTTAAAAAATAATAGAAGACAGAATAACCAATTAGTGTAACGACCAGTTGTCCCAAGGTTGACCTTAGACAACGTTGATTTGGTTGTTATCTTATTTTTTCCGCATTCCATGGAATTTATTGCAAAATGAGTCCTTGAGGAAATTGAGAAACTATGTTTAAATACCTATGGTCAAGGAGGAAGGAAATTGAAGGCCTTCCTTTCGTAAAGGTTGGTATATTATAGAAAATCCAAAGGAGGAGTGTCTTTTGGATTTAAAATACATCCATTTGTTTAGTACAACATTTGAAGCTAAAAGTGTGTCGAATGTCATATTTAAAGAAGTCTTATGGAGTAAAATTATAGAACAAAAATGTACGAAGCTAGGCTCTATGTTCCAATAAACTAGAGGTCAACTAAGAAGCATAAAAAAAATTTCAATATATTAGATAGAATTCATTAAGGGTTTTGATGTGAAAACTAAACACTGGCTTGGATGGTTAGCAATGGTGAACCACCCCCTCTCCACCATGGCTAAGAGGCAAAAACCCCAAAATGTATGGATCCATGCTCTAACCATAGACAAACCGCAAACATGAAAAATAAAATCACACTTACCTTGAATAAGCACAATTATTGGACCTATAGGAAACATGATGTCCGTTTATGGATCCATAGGAAAAACCACAATTTCAACATGGTTCCAAATGGCACACACACGGTTACACATGGAGGATTTGTTTTTAATTTTTGCTAACTTTTGGTTTCAGTGGGGACTAGAGTGACTTAAGGGTGAGTTTATGGAAAGGGAGGATGAGGTTAAAGGCATATTCCCGCTCTTGTTTCCTTATTCTTACATATTTGGATTGATCTTGGAGAAGAGAGGAGATAACAAGATTTTGAGATAAGATTTGTGAGAGGTTGGAGGAGAGACAAATGAGAGCTTAGTGGAGTGAAGGAGGAGGAGCTTAGAGTAGTGAAGAAGGGCTTCCATCTACCTCAGTCTCTAAACTTCTCAAGAGCTAAGAGGTAAGTGAAAAACCCAATTAAGTCCCTCATTTTATTAGCATCCTTTCTTGTACCTTTTTCTCCTCCTCTCAATTTCTTTCCCATTCTTTCTTCATGTTAATTTTATTGTAGGTTGTCCATCTAAAATGGTGTTATTTTGGCCCTATAATTCCATTTTTGGGTTTCACAATGTTGGTGGGGGGTAGGTATATAAGGGAAACAATGGAAGAAGAGGATAGTGTTCACACTCATACTCACCCAATGAATGATAATGAGGAAGGTTTTGAAGGGGAAGGGGGTGAAGAGGGCATTGAAATTCAAGGGAGAAACATTGTAATGAGACCCTTGTGTAAATTTGTGACAAAAATCAAGGGGGAGGGGGAAGTTGTGGAACCTTAAATTTTATATGCCCTCATCATTTTCATGAATGAAAAATTATATCAGTTCATATACCCATGTGAGGAAGCATCATTCTGGAGTAATGGAAGCGATGAAAATAAGGGTGCCATAGGGATCTCAATTTGGCCTAAGGTGTTAATGGAACAAAGGTAAAAATACATAAAAATATAGTAGGTTGCATGAAACTGAAAAATTAAGAAATAAAAACTTTAATATGATGCAACCTCAACATTTAGTGGCCACACCTTGTATCCTTTTGGTACTTCTAGAAGCTCTAAATTTAGAATAATAGTAGAAAATATCCTGAGTATTGGTGGGATGGATGAAGTGGATGAAAAATTGGTCTTATTTCTTTATGCTTGTGATATAACACTCAAAATGATTTTATCTCATTACTTAGATGATTTGGAAGGATACAAATGCCCCAACTATGAGAGTTAAAACTTTTTTATTAGAAAAAAAATGTAGATTCATATAGATTTGACATGGTTTGAAAATGAGTAGGTGAATTATGGGGTATCCATTATATCATATAGTTAGACAAATGTTAGAAACCAACATTTGAAAATTTTTCTTGGTGCTTCTACTGGGGGTGCAATGTCTCTTGCAAGTCATGACTCCTCTTTCATCACTGCATCTACAAATTTAGTGGTAGGTACTTATCTAGAAATTGAGAGCACCAAATAAGACTACAATATTATCTACCTAGCTCTTAAAAATAAGTCCCTAACACGGGAATAACTAAAACTCAGAAATATGAATGAACATAGGCTATGTTTGTTATGTAAAAAGGAAGATGAAATCATTTTTCAGTTAATGATAAATTGTACATATAAACACCAAATCTGAAAAGACATTGAACAAAATTCATGTAGTTTTAATGTGTGAAATGGTGGTTTCGTGGAGTGCTAAAGGCATCAATTCAATAAGAAGAGTTAAAGTAATTTAGGGAATTTCCATGTTTGTTTCAATAAGTATTTTCACTTCCAAATAATTCGAAAACACTTGAGGCTAGGTTCATCCGTTCTTCTCAATTTTTTTCTCAGTTTAAGTCATTGTTGATTCATTGTAAATCATTATCAAGAATGGAGTGCCTCGTCAATTGAGGGATTTGATTAATTGATCAATCACAAATTTGGGGTTTTCCTGATGGAGCCAGGTAGGGTCATAGGAATTTTAGTGGTGTTGGTAATGACCTCCATATTTAAAATATGCACAAAGTCAATTTGGAAGTGAGGCTATGAGTTGGATCTAATAATTACAAGAAATGTATGGCCTAAGAAATCGTCTTAAATTGTGCTTTGTACATATTTATAATGGTTCCTCACTAGCGATAATTTGGATGTCAGGGAAACTGCAAGTTTAGGATATTTATCTTAGGGATTTAGCTTACCAGATAAAAAATGGCAGCATCCTCCTCTGACACCATTTATTTTAGGCATACTTACAGGAAATTGAATTTGGAAGAAAATACTATGTTCAAGGAAGCACAATCTCTCGCAGAAGGCGTTATGACTGGATGAATGTAGGGATGAAATTTTTGTCTCTATATTTACCAACATCTGAAGAGTTTTATTAGACTGTAAGAAATATTGAAACATGTAATATTGAGTTCTTTTGGTGGGTGATATAGAAAATATATACTGATCTCTAAGAATTTTTTTGAGTGCAGCTTTTGGTTTTTCTCAATGATGTGTATTGTACTTGAAAAATCTGCAAGTGGTGATAAGAAATAACCAAAGCAAGAACAAAAAAAAAAGAGTGAATCATGAGATGATTGGATATGCACCTATATTCTCTACTATTTCTAATTTATTCAAAATATAACATCAATTTTGATACCTTCATCAGATTTTTACCATTAACAATGTCTATTTATGAAGAAATGAGATCCTCTTCTGAAATAAGTAAGTTGAAATATCCAAACTACAATTATATGATACCAACTGTAGAATCCAAGTTCACCTCTTCATATCCATGCTTTGGTGCTTCTATGTGTATGTGGAAAATGTATATGTTGGTACAACCTGCATTCAAAATGGAATTAGTGGAAACTTAAACCCCTGCATTCATAAAGAGACTATTACAACCCATAAACTCCAATTAAGAAAGTGTACTCCACCTGGGAAAGTTACATAAGGTACTATAGATTAATATCAACATTTTTTTAAAAGAGGTTCCATTAAAATTAAGAAGAAATGCAATGGGTCTGAAATATTAGGCACCATAAGCAACCCACTTTCACAAGTAGGACACGGCTTCGAGGAAAAACAATTAATGATGAGCACTTTAGCTAAGTTTTCGCAAGAAACTTAAAAATCACCTGGCCATGAATTCTTATTCATTCATGTGCGAGAATTGAAGATTCGACTGTATGGGAAAAAAAAAGAGATCTATGAAGGCGTATTCACTTTTTAAAAATATATAAAATTCTGCATTTTTTTCTACTGAAAAAAAAAAGAATAAAAAATTAAAAATAAAATAAAAAAACAATAACAAAAGATGAAGTTTGTAGTAGTTAAAACCAACAAGTATTAAAGTGTTGTTGAGATAATTTTCCAGTAAATGTCAAAGTAAACTTGAATAAAAAAATATAATTATGACAAATTGAACTAATTCAACATAATAAATATTATGGATCAGCTTGTGCTCGTATGGAAAAGGAACGAGTAATCTTGCACATGTCACTTCATTGCAGAACCATTAATGGAAATGGTTATGGGATCTCCCTTGGAGGATGCTCATCACCTTACTCAATTTTATGAACAAATACGACAAGTAGCAGAGGAAAAAAAGGTGATTGAAAGCTACAGAAACTGCTGGTAGTCCAGACAATACAATGAATGTGCAAGTACCTAAAACAAAGTTATAAGAATATTAGCTAAATCTGGCAGTTTTGGGAAAGGAATATGTAGTTCCAATGGTAGCTTTGGAAGAACAAAAATAAAGGTTGACTCTTCAACGTCTTATTTTCATGGTTGAAGCACAACACACATACCATCAAAGAGTAATGAAAGTTCTCAGTGAGGTTCATGGAGAGCTGGCTTCTGACCGACAACATATTGAATCTGCACATTTTGTGGTTGAGAGTGTAAACTTCTTGAGAAATCACCTGAGAAATTTTGGAGCCAACGCATTTCAAACTACTGACTGTAGTTCCTCATGACGATGATGAACTACAATCAGTAGTTCGAAATGCATCGGTTCCAAAATTTCTCATGTGATTTCTCGGAAGATTTATTTTAACATTTTGTAGTTGTCGATAATCCCATTCCACCTCTAACATATGTGTAGTCAAATATGACTGATATTCATGCATCTCAACATTCATCCTTTTATAAAGTTGTTGAGAATGTCCCACACTTTCTAGGATAGCTAATATAGGCATTTCAATTTCATGTTGAACCTGATGTGGAGCTTAATATGGAAGTTGGTGATTATATTGTTGTTCGTCAGGTCTCCCTTATAGATCAGGATCATGGTGAATACAAGGGAAAGGTTGGTTGGTTTCATCAATTTTTGTGGAGATATGTGAG
The DNA here is from genome assembly GCA_034641835.2 of Pinus albicaulis. Classification (NCBI taxonomy): domain Eukaryota; kingdom Viridiplantae; phylum Streptophyta; class Pinopsida; order Pinales; family Pinaceae; genus Pinus; species Pinus albicaulis. Next base: position 590,755,187 of record CM076571.1, read on the forward strand.
TGTGCTCTACCGAGCAAGATCATTTGTTTAATGGTTGGTTGTATTTTAAGTAATAGACAGTATGTGGTGGATACTTTATGGTGATATTATTTTCCTGTTGCAATCGTGTTTATCTCCTAGAGGTAGGGATAAGGGTGAATGTAACAGAAAGGATGGTTTGTTTCCATCAAGTTTTGTGGAGAGATGTGAGATTGTTCTAGCTAGCAAGATCTGATTTTTGTGATGGTGATTAGGTTTTGAAGGATATGTCAATATTTAGATTGTCACATGAATCCATTGATTCATTAATATAATTTTGAAATTTCTTTGAGGATATATGTTAGATTTTCTTATTGAAATAGAACCATTTACCCTCTTCTTTGAGACACCTCTCCTCCTCCTTCTAACAGAGATTTTCTACTGTCATCAAAGAACTACAGAAAAAAATGATCCTAAATAAATAATTATTGTCTGCATTACTATAAATCATTCATAAGTGCATTGGATTCAAACCTTGACAATTCATATGCATAAAAAATGGAAAAATAGAAATTTTAGGGACAAAACAATACATATAAGAGCAATTATTCTGATTACTAACTTCTTGCATTACAGGGGTTCCATGGAATGAGGGTTCACAATGGTAAGTATACATTTATTGTTGGTCCTCTCCACCACTATTAAAATCAAATAGAGGTCCTCCTTGGAATCTTCTTCGTCATTGTGATTCCTCGAGATTTGAACCCTCATCCTCGTGGGCACACTCATGATGCCCATGCTCCATAAAATCTTATTCACTTTCACATCAAGCCTTACATCGGTGGTTCCCATAGCCTTCACGGAAAATTCCCTGATCTCCTTAACGACCTTTGGAGCCATTTTTCTTAAAAGTGAAACCATGAATGAGATTGTGAATATTGATTATGTACTCCCTGGTCATGACCTCGACCTTGGTGCTCTTGCCCTTCTCCACCATCATGCCACCTGCTAGCATTTTCTTCCTCTAATCCACTTCGAGTCTTCTCTCATCTCCTCTACTAAACCCTAAAATCTACAGAGAAGCTAATAAAAATAAACCTTTGGCTTAATAATTTGATTTAAAATGATTGTTGGTCCTCTGTAATATTTATGATCATTTTTTCCTGCTCCCCAAATCCCTTACACCTACTTGGTCCTCGAGGAATACTGGCTCAATAGAGAAAATGTGGAACAAATATGTATATATTTTTGGCAAAAATTGGATAAATTTTATAAAGGTAGTGGGAAATGTTCTGGAGGTAAGGATTTGGTCACAAATCCTTGGATTGATGTGCCCCCATGCTAGATAAAGCATCACAAGAACATGAGGCTTTTCGTACTCTAATTCTCTTAAGGATCCCATCTTACTACTCCTAAGAAATGAATAGTTGCAAACAACTATTCCTTCATGCGCTTGGCTTGATGGTGACCACAATATGAAATTGAAAAACCCAAAAATTCCCAGCAGAAGTTTTGGAAGATTCTTCATAGGTGAAATCATTGTGAAGGCTGTGAAGGGGTACAAGGATCCATTTTTCATTGGTGGAGGTACCCATTTTTTTTATTGTTGCAGACAACTTTAGTTTTGGGATATTGTCAACCTTCTCAATTAATCTACCCTTTCTTTTCCCTCTCTGATTGAAAAATCAAACACAACTCTATTTAATACTGGTGGATGAGAAACCGAATAACATGAAAAGTGAGGGATTTGGCCTAAGCTCTTGAGATTTTTGCATCATAAAACCCAATAATATGTGCCCTCCAAGTGGAAGGGCCATTGTGAGGTTTTTAAATACCTTAACCCCTCAATCAATAACGTGAAACTCTTTGGCCCTTTGTTCTTCTAAAAAGGATACGTCCTATAAATGAAGGGGTTGAATATAAATCCTAGCGGGACTCAGTTGGGCACGGGACTCACACCACCTCCATAGAGGGAGGAAAAGTAGTGTTTGGCACCAATATTACGGGTTATGCTAAAGGAATGGCCACTAATATGGCACTCGGAGAATGAGTGGTGGTGTACAGGGTTGAACATTCAATAACTTGGCCTCATGACTTGAGACTATTAGGGATGCCTTCTAATAAATGAAGAACAACATTCAATCCAAGATCATTAAATAAAAAAAAAACAATGAATAAATTTAAAAATTCTACGTAGATTTTTCTACAATATTTTTTAATTTTCTAGTGCTTTGAAAGATTCAGTACTTGCAGATTATTTTTGCACAAACTCAATGGTATCGTCCCTTGTCCAATTTCAAAGACGACGTGGAAATCTTGAAGCATTGGCCATGTCTCTAATTTGATCGTGCACCCTTATTTTATTTTCATAATCAACCTTTACAAAAAATTTGTCTTCTATATTTCAAAAACCACACATCACATTATCCCATATTCTCACAGCCATATTTGTGCCTTGTCCAATGAAAAAATAGGAAATATCTAAAAATATCAGCTTTTCCTCCCTATCGAGAGAGACATAACTGATTTGATGTTTTTGTTTTATCTCATTGGCAAGTATGCGTCCAAGTTTATTCCATTGGTATTGTGAGTAAAACGTGTCCCTTCTATCAAGAAGTGCCTCAATCACGTTTAAAGATAAAGGTAATCCAACACATGCTTTTATGAACTTCTTTAACAAATATTCAAAAGCAAGGCACAAATGTGGAGATTTGAAGGAATGCAAGAAAAAAAACTCAAGAGAATGTTGGGTAGAAAGACCAATTAGGTTATATATTGACTACTCTTCGACTCCTCAGCTTACGAGATCATCTTTGTTGCGATATGTAATGAGTATTAAGTTATTGAATTTATTAAAACCAGCCTAGATCCATCTAACTTTGGATCTATCATGCGCCGAGAGGGATCAAATCTCTCGAGGTGCAAACCTATTTTTTTAGTAAAAAACTTGAAGAAAGGTTTGCACCTCGAGAGATTTGATCCCTCTCGGCGCATGATAGATCCAGATTTAGATGGATCTAGGCTGGTTCCAATCGGAGGCATCAACATCACATTTTTCAGATTATTAAATTTTTTGTATATTTTTGAGATGTAAGATGGATCTAGGCTACTTTCAGTCGTGTGCTGCCAAGGAAAATATATCAAAGATATGATTAATTTTATCAGTAATATGTAAATATATCAAATATTAATATAATCATTTTAAATATGGTAAATATTTCTGAGGTTAACTTGGTCATTTTAATTTTAAATTTTCTTAGTTACCTCAGTTCGTTGAGATGATAATTATTGTTAACAACTATAATGATGAAAAATGATGAAATATTTTTTTTAAATGCAAAGTGACAATAATAGTGTTGAAAGATATAAAATGTGAATAATAAGAACACACTCATGTTACAATCAATCACAAACTATTTTCTTCTACTATTCTTATTTCCTCCCTTGTTATTTTTGTTATCTTTTCATATCGATTATATGAAAAAGAAAATTTAAATCGTAAACCATTTAAATCTTTAGCTTGATCTGTTGTAGTAAACATGATACCTTGTCTCTCTTGCTCTCTAATATTAATAGCTTAAATTACTATAACACAAAAATCAATTTGCATTGTTAATAAATTTTTGTGCTTACACTAAAATCGATGCATATTGTTAATCCAATCACTTTAATATTAATGTACCGTCATATATCAAATTACATCAATTCATAAATCAACATATACATTGAAATCAATGCATTTAATGCAATCAATCAAATAATATTAGAAAATAAATTCCACATTGAAATCAATGCACCTAATGTAATCAATCAAATAATATTAGAAACCAACATCTACATTGAAATCAATGCATTTACTCAAAGAAATCAAATAGGATTAGAAATTGCCATTTACACTAAAATCAATGCATTTAGCGCAAACAATCAAATAGTATTACGAATAATCTACATTGAAATCAATTGATCTAGTGCAAGAAATCAAATATAATTATAAATCGACATCTAAATTGAAATCAACACATCTAGTGCAAGAAATCAAATAGTATTAGGAATCATTACCTACCCTGAAATCAATGCATCTAGTGCAAGTAATAATATATCATTAGAAATAAATATCTACACTAAAATCGATGCATCTAGTGCAAATAATCAAATAGAATTATAAATCACCATCTCCACTTAAATCAATCCATCTAGTGCAAGAAATATTCTTCCCTCTCTCCACCCTCCATCCATATCTATATCCCCATCCATCTCTTCTTCTTTTTTGTATGTATCTCACCCCCCTAAACACAGATGCTCTCGCACTCCATATAGATCATTCTCTTTGTTGATCACCCTCTCTCCCCATCTCTCTCTTCTTCCCTCTCTTCCCCTTCTCTCCCTCTCCCCCGCTAATATCTCTCTTTCCTCCTTTTTCGTCTCTCTCTCTCTCTCCATCTTCCTTATCACTCACTCTCTCTCTCTCTAGGAACCAACATCTACACTGAAATCAATGCATTTACTCAAAGAAATCAAATAGGATTAGAAATCGCCATCTACACTAAATTCAATGCATTTAGTGAAAACAATCATCTACATTGAAATTAAGTCATCTAGTGCAAGTAATAAAATATAATTATAAATCGACATCTAAATTGAAATCAACACATTCAGTGCAAGCAATCAAATTGTATTAGAAATCACCACCTACACTGAAATCAGTGCATCTAGTGCAAGTAATCAAATATCATTAGAAATAAATATCTACACTAAAATTGATTCATCCAGTGCAAATAATCAAATAGGATTAGAAATCACCATCTCCACTTATATCAATCCATCTAGTGCGAGAAATATTCCTCCCTCTCTCCACCCTCCATCCATATCTATATCCCCCTCCATCTATTCTTTTTTTTCTCTGTATCTCACCCCCCTAAACACACGCGCTCTCATACTCCATATATATATCAATATATTTTTCAATCACCCCCTCTCCCCATCTCTCTCTTCTTCCCTCTCATCACCTTCCATCTATATCTCTATCTTCCCCTTCTCTCACTCTCCCCCATTAATATATCTATTTCCTCCTTTTGTCCTCTCTTCCTCTCTCTCCGTCATCCTTATCACTCTCTCTCTCTCTCTCTCTCTAGAAACCAACATCTACACTGAAATCAATGCATTTACTCAAATAAATCAAATAGGATTAGAAATCGCCATCTACACTGAAATCAATGCATTTAGTGCAAACAATCAAATAGGATTAGAAATCATCTATATTGAAACCAATTCATCTAGTGCAAGTAATCAAATATAATTATAAATCGACATCTAAATTTAAATCAACAAATTCAGTGCAAGCAATCAAATTGTATTAGAAATCACCAATTTTACATCAATATAATGCATCTGTAGTGCAAGTGGTCAACATTGGTTGTAGCAATATTCATGATTAGCAACCACGTATGATAGAAATAACTCAAAGAGATTATATATCTCATTCATTCCATTTAGTATCAATCCATCTAGTGGAGAAATATTCTTCCTCTTCCTACTTCTCCATCCACATCTATATCCCCCCTCTGTCTTTCTCTTTTTATGTCTTTGTATCTTCAAATTTCCTTGAACAATATCCATCCATATATCAGTCTCTTGTCAATCCTCCTCTCCCTCCTCTCCCCATCTCTCTCTTCTTCCCTCTCTTCACCTTCCATCTATATCTCTATCTTCCCCCTCTCTCCCTCTCTCTCCATCTTCCTTATCAATCACTCACTCTCTCTCTCTCCACCTTTCTCTCTCTATTTATTTCTTCTTACCTCTCTCCTCCTTCCCCTCCAAGTCCATATCTCTTTCCCTCCCTCTCTCCACTCTCTCACATCCTCTCTCTTCCTTCCTCTCTTTCCCTTTCTCTCCCATCTCTCTCTCTTCACCCACCAACTATGTTGCTATATCCCTCCCTCTCTCCTTATATCTCCTTCTCCCCCCTTATCTCCATCTCTCCTTATTTGTCTCTTTATCTCAACCCCAAACATACACGCTCTCTCTCTGTCTCTCCCTTGTCACTCCTTCTCTCTCTCCACTTCTCACTCTCTACATTTCTTATTTTCTACATCTCTCCCTCAAACTCCATCTCTCTTATCGTGGTCTCTCTCCTCCCCCGTGTCCTCTCTATCCCCTCTCTCTCTCTCTCCCCAAATCTCTTCTCTCTTCCCTGATATCTCTCTCCAATACCTCTCTTCCTCCATCACTCTCCCTCCCCCCTCTCTCTCATCCTTTCTCTCTCTCCCTTTCTCTCCCCACCTCTCTCTCTTTTTCCTCCAATCCCCTCCATATCTCTCTCTCTCTCTCTCTCTCTCCCCCCATCCCTTTCTTTCTCTCTCTCTTTCCACCCCTCTCTCTCTCCAACTACATTACTATATCCCTCCCTCTCTCCTTCTCACTTCTTCTCTCCCCCCTTCTTTCTATACATCTTACTTTGTCTATTTATCTCACCCCTAAACATACACACTCTCTCTCCATCTCTCCCTTATCACTCTCTCTCTCTCTATTTCTTCTTAGTTATGTAAACTAATGAACATAAATATTCATAAATATAAAGAAGATTATGGAGTAAATATGAAAAGAGGTTTTATTTACTTACCATACCTCGAGTTTATTTATATTTTTATTTATTTACCATACCCCTTTTCTTTACTATGGTATTTGGCCCATAGGCTTATTATATAATTAGATTTTTATTTATAATCCTATTTGATATAATGCTATTTATTTACCTTACCTCTTTATGCCTCTTTTATATTTATTTATTTAACATACCGCTTTATATCTATTTTATATTTATTTATTTATTTATCATACTTGTTTATACCGCTTTTATATTTATTTATTTACCCATGGTATTTGTCCCATGGTATCAATATTAATTTGTCCCATGGTATTCGTCCCATAGGCTTCATCTAAATAAAACCTCTTTTTAAAGTTTTTTTAAATATAAAAATGTTTATGGAATAAATATAAAAAGAATTTTTATTTATTTACCATACATTTAGTTTATATATATTTTTTATTTATTTACCATAGCTCTCGAGTAAGTATAAATTCATTTCAGAAATATTTAATTAAAATAAATATTAAAAGATTTTAGATTTTGATTGTTTGTGTTGAATTAACTCGTTTTCTTTCATTTAGGAAATGGTATTGACTTTAGTAAAGAGTAAAGATGTTTAATATTTTACTTAATTTGGAAATTCAATGTGGTAATTTTTTTTGTTAAAGGTAAATTTATGATCCATTCAAATTCACGTATATAATTTACTAACCATTCAAATTATATAAATAATGCATAATTGTATTAGAAATTGATATATGTTCTAGCACAATGCGATTTTTTATTTTTATTTTTATTTTTAATTTAAAACTTAAGCCGAAATTTTGTATGAGGACGTGACCCACTTGACATTGGAGTCATATTGGGAAACCAAATAGCATGAAAAGTGAGGGATTTGGCCTAAGCTCTTGAGATTTTTGCATCATAAAACCCCACAATTTGTGCCCTCCAGGTGAAAGGGCCATTGTGAGGTTTGTAAATACCTTAACCCCTCAACCAATAACGTGAAACTTGTCAGCCCTTTGTTCTTATAAAAAGGATATGTCCTATAAATGAAGGGGTCGAATATAAATCCTAGCAGGACTCAGTTGGGCACGGGACTCACACCACCTCCATAGAGGGAGGAAAAGTAGTGTTTAGCACCAATATTATGGGTTATGCTAAGGGAATGGCCGCTAATATGGCACTCGAAGAATGAGTGGTGGTGTATAGGGTTGAACATTCAATACCTTGGCCTCAGAACTTGAGACTATTAGGGATGCCTTCTAATAAATGAAGAACAACATTCAATCCAAGATCATTAAATAAGAAAAAAATAATCAATAAATTTAAAAATTCTACGTAGATTTTTCTGCAATATTTTTTAATTTTCTAGTGCTTTTAAAGATTCAGTACTTGCGGATGATTGCTGCACCAACTCATTGGTATTGTCCCTTGTCCAATTTCAAAGACGACTTGGAAATCCTGAAGCATTGGCCATGTCTCTAATTTGGTCGTGAACCCTTATTTTATTTTCATAATCGACCTTTACAAAAAATTTGTCTTCTATATTTCAAAAACCACACAGCCCATTATCCCATATTCTCAGAGCCATATTTGAGCCTTGTCCAATGAAAAAACAGAAAATAGCTAAAAATATCAGCTTTTCCTCCCTATCGAGAGAGACATAACTGATTTGAAGTTTTTGTTTTATCTCATTGGCAAGTATGCGTCCAAGTTTATTCCATTGGAATTGTGAGTAAAATGTGTCCCTTCCACTAAGAAGTGCCTCAATCACCTTTAAAGATAAAGGTAATCCAACACATGATTTTATGAACTTCTTTACCAAATATTCAAATATAATTATAAATCGACATATAAATTGAAATCAACACATTCAGTGCAAGCAATCAAATTGTATTAGAAATCACCACCTACACTGAAATCAATGCATCTAGTGCAAGTAATCAAATATCATTAGAAATAAATATCTACACTAAAATCGATGCATCCATTGCAAATAATCAAATAGGATTAGAAATCACCATCTCCACTTATATCAATCCATCTAGTGCGAGAATTATTCCTCCCTCTCTCCACCCTTCATCCATATCTATATCCCCCTCCATCTATTCTTTTTTGTCTCTCTATCTCACCCTCCTAAACACACGCGCTCTCATACTCCATATATATATCAATATCTTTTTCAATCACCCCCTCTCCCCATCTCTCTCTTCTTCCCTCTCTTCACCTTCCATCTATATATCTATCTTCCCCTTCTCTCCATCTCCCCCATTATTATCTCTATTTCCTTCTTTTGTCCTCTCTTCCTCTCTCTCCATCTTCCTTATCACTCTCTCTCTCTCTCTCTAGAAACCAACATCTACACTGAAATCAATGCATTTACTCAAATAAATCAAATAGGATTAGAAATCCCCATCTACATTGAAATAAATGCATTTAGTGCAAACAATCAAATAGGATTAGAAATCATCTACATTGAAACCAATTCATCTAGTGCAAGTAATCAAATATAATTATAAATCAACATCTAAATTGAAATCAACAAATTCAGTGCAAGCAATCAAATTGTATTAGAAATCACCACCTACACTGAAATCAATGCATCTAGTGAAAGTAATCAAATATCATTAGAAATAAATATCTACACTAAAATCGATGCATATAGTGCAAATAATCAAATAGGATTATAAATCACCATCTCCATTTATATCAATCCATCTAGTGTGAGAAATATTCTTCCCTCTCTCCACCCTCCATCCATATCTATATGCCCCTCCATCTCTTCTTTTCTGTCTCTCTATCTCACCCCCATAAACACACACACTCTCGTAATCCATATATATCAATCTCTTTGTCAATCCCCTCCTCTCCCCATCTCTCTCTTCTTCCCTCTCTTCACCTTCCATCTATATCTCTATCTTCCCCCTCTCTCCCTCTCTCTCCATCTTCCTTATCACTCACTCACTCTCTCTCTCCACCTTTCTCTCTCTATTTCTTTCTTCTTACCTCTCTCCCCCTCCCCCTCCAAGTCCATCTCTCTTTCCCTCCCTCTCTCCACTCTCTCACATCCTCTCTCTTCCTTCCTCTCTTTCCCTTTCTCTCCCATCTATCTCTCCCTCTCTCTCTCTCTCTCTCTTCACCCACTAACTATGTTACTATATCCCTCCCTCTCTCCTTATATCTCCTTCTCCCCCCTTATCTCCATCTCTCCTTATTTGTCTCTTTATCTCAGCCCCAAACATACATGCTCTCTCTCTGTCTCTCCCTTGTCACTCCTTCTCTCTCTCCACTTCTCACTCTCTATATTTCTTATTTCCTACATCTCCCCCCCTCCAACTCCATCTCTCTTATCGATCCCTCTCTCCTCCTCTCTCTCAATTCCTCTCTCTCGTCCTTCCTCTCTCTCTCTCTCTTCCCTGATTTCTCTCTCTCTCTCTCTCTCCAATACTCTCTCTTCCCCCATCACTCTCCTCCTCTCTATCATCCTTCCTCTCTCTCCCTTTCTCTCCCACCTCTCTCTCTCTCTTTTCCCTCCAATCCTCTCTCTTCCCCGATATCTCTCTCTCTCTTTCTCGAATCCTCTCTCTTCCCCCATCCCTTTATTTCTCTCTCTCTTTCCACCCCTCTCTCTCTCCAACTACATTACTATATCCCTCCCTTTCTCCTTCTCACTTCTTCTCTCCCCCCTCTTTCCATACATCTTACTTTGTCTCTTTATCTCACCCCTAAACATACACACTCTCTCTCCATCTCTCCCTTATCACTCTCTCTCTCTATTTCTTCTTAGTTATGTAAACTAATGAACATAAATATTCGTAAATATAAAGCAAATTATGGAGTAAATATGAAAAGAGGTTTTATTTACTTACCATACCCCTAGTTTATTTATATTTTTATTTATTTACCATACCCCTTTTCTTTACTATGGTATTTGGCCCATAGGCTTGTTATATAATTAGATTTTTATTTATAATCCTATTTGATATATTGTTATTTATTTACCTTACCTCTTTATGCCTCTTTTATATTTATTTATTTAACATACCTCTTTATATCTATTTTATATTTATTTATTTATTTATCATACTTGTTTATACCTCTTTTATATTTATTTATTTACCCATGGTATTTGGCCCATGGTATCAATATTAATTTGTCCCATAGTATTCATCCCATAGGCTTCATCTAAATAAAACCTCTTTTTAAAGTTTTTTAAAATATAAAAAGGTTTATGGAATAAATATAAAAATAATTTTTATTTATTTTCCATACATCTAGTTTATATATATTTTTATTTATTTACCATAGCTCTAGAGTAAGTATAAATTCATTTTACAAATATTTAATTAAAAGAAATATTAAAAGATTTTGGATTTTGATTGTTTGTGTTGAATTAACTCTTTTCTTTTGATTTAGAAAATGGTATTGACTTTAGTAAAGAGTAAAGATGTTTAAAATTTTACTTAATTTGGAAATTCAATGTAGTAATTTTTTTTGTTAAAGGTAAATTTATGATCCATTCAAATTCATGTATATAATTTACTATCCATTCAAATTATATAAATAATACATAATTGTATTAGAAATTGATATATGTTCTAGCACAAGGCGATTTTTTATTTTTATTTTTATTTTTAATTTAAAACTTAAGCCGACATTTTGTATGAGGACGTGACCCACCTGACATCGGAGTCATATTGGGTTGTAGATGCGCCTCTTGGCGCAATGAAAAATTTAAATTAAAAATTATAGAAAACTCCAAAACTTCACATAAAAGGAATACAATACAACACATCTCTTTCTTTTTTTATATTTATTTTCCTATAATATGGAAGAACTTTGAACGAGGAACAAATTCTGAATTAAAGTTGTCAAAGTGTTGTTAAATTAAATATAGATGTTAAATTAAATATAAAAAACTTACTTGAATTGTGCCCTACTTTCAAATATTTGCTTAACATGGGCTAATGCTCAGTGTTGTTGAAGAAGGTCAAACCCCATGATAAATATTCTAACTTACTCAACTAAATTATTGGGACGAGAGGCTCATTCTACAGCCCAGTATGACCTTGATGAGCAAGTATGTCACGTTCTCCAAAAATAATAAAAATAATTTGCACCAATGTCGGCCGAAACATTAACTTCAATCTTAAATCATATATAACTTGATTATTTATATTATATATAACTTTTTAACCTTTTTAATAGGCTAATATTAATTATTAAAATATAACTATTTATTATCTCTACAACCCTATACGGGGTAGATCTCACGTAAAATAATAAACATGTAAAAGTAAATGTAATGTTTAAAATTTAGCATTTTTTATGGTCCTATTTAAAAATAAGCATAATTATTATTATTATGTATAAAAATAATATAAATTTAAAATATAAAGAGGTTTAGGTATGATAAATAAATAAACCAGAGGTATGGTAAATAAATAAAACCTTTTTTTATACTTACTCCAAAGGTATGGTAAATAAACAAAAATTCTTTTTATATTTACTCCATAAACCTCTTTATATTTACAAAAACGCAAAAAAGATTTTTTATTTAGGCAAATCCTATAGGCCAAATACCATGGGAAGAATTATTATTAATACCATGGGCTAAATACCATATTTATAAAAGAGCTATGGTAAATAGATAAATCAATATAAAATAGGTATACAGATGCATGATAGATATATAAAAACATATCAAATATCATTATAAATCAACATTTAATTATATACCAAACATATGGACCACTAAATAAAAGAGGTATGGTAAATCAATAGAACCTCTTTTTATATTTACTCCATAAACCTCTTTATATTTACAACACTCAAACAAGAGGTTTTATTTAGGTGAAGCTTATGGGCCAAATACTATGGGCCAGATTATTATTAATGCCATGCCAAAAAAACATTATTAGCCCTAATATTAATATTAAAATATTATTATTATTATTAAATCTAGTATTCATATTATTATTATTATTATTATTATATTTAGTATTGTGGATTAATAAAATATTAAATTTTCTATATTATACTATACATTAATATATCATGATCTATATTAACTCTAGATATATATGAGAGGGAAGAACAAAGACATAGTGTGATAGAGGTGGAGAGATAGGGAGAGTAAGAAGGGAGAGATTGGGATAAACTGAAGGAGATGGAAGAGGAGGAATGAAGAGAGAGAGAGAGGTAGATGAGTGAGAGAGGTAGAAAAGGGTAAGAGAGGAAGAGGGAGACACAAATATGGAGGGGGCAGAGATGAGGAGAGAGGGAGGGAGATAATGAGAGGATTGTAGGGTAGAGGGAGAGAGAGAGATAGAGAGGGAGAGGAGGAGAGAGGAAGGGATATAGAGATGGATTTGGAGGGGGATAGAGGGAGGGAAGAAGAAAGACATAGAGATTGAGAGTTGGATAGAGAGAGGGAGTGACAAGGGAGATATGAAGAGAGATTTTTTACATTTAGGGGTGAGATAAAGAGAAAAAGAAGGAGAGAGGGAGAGAAGGGGAGAAAAGGAGAGAGAAGGATAAAGTTATGGATATAGAAACATAGTTTGAGAGAGAGAGAGAGAGAGAGAGAGAGAGAGAGAGAAAGGACTTGAGATAAAGGAAGAGATTGATGGGGGAAGAGAGAGGATTGGAAGGAAAAGAGAGATAAGGAGAGCGAGAGAGATGGGGGAAGAGAGAGGGAGGTAGGAGAGGAAGGGAAAGGGAGGAAGGGAAAGGGAGGAAGGAAGAGAGAAAGGAGGAGAGAGGGAGGGATAGAGATAAGGAGTTGCGGGGTGAGATACAGATAGATGGAGAAATACAAAGAGAGTGAGAAGTGGAGAGAGAGAGAGAGAGGGAGTTACAAGGGAGAAATAGAGAGAGAGAGTGTATGTATGGGGGTGAGATAAAGAGAAAAATAAGGAGAGATGGAAGGAATGGGAGGAGAAGGAGAGAGGGATGGATATAGTCATAGAGCTGGAGGGTGAATAGAGGGAGACAGAGGAAGACAGAGAAAGAGATAGGTGTCAGAGGGGAAGGAAGAGAGGGAGGATGTAAGAGAGTGGAGAGAGGGAGGGAAAGAGAGATGGAATTGGAGGGGGAAGAGAGGCAAGATGATTTATTGCACTAGGTGCAATTATCTAAGTGTGGATGGTGATTTCTAATCCTATATTATTTCTTGCACTGTATGCATTGATTTGTGTAGATGTTGAGAGAGAGAGAGAGAGAGAGAGAGAGAGAGAGAGAGAGAGAGAGAGTGATGGGGGAAGAAAGAGGAGTGGATGGAAAAGAGATAGAGAGAGGAAAATATAGAGGAAGTTAGGAGAGAAATGGAGAGAGAGGAAGACAGTGATGGGGGAAGAGAGAAAATTGGAGGGGAAAGAAAGAGAAAGAGAGAGAGAGAGGAAGGACAAGAGAGAGGAGGAGATATGGAGGAAGATAGAAGGAGAGATGGAGGGGTAAAGAGATGGAGTTGGAGGAGGAGAGAGGCAGGGAATAATAAATACATAGAGAGTGATAACTGGAGAGAGAGATGAAGTGACAAGGGAGAGATGGGTAGAGAGTGTGTATGTTTTGGGTTGAGATAAAGATACAAAGAAGGGGAGATGGAGAGAAGGGAGGAGAGAAGGAGAGAGGGAGGGATATATTAACAGATTTGTAGGGTGAAGAGAGAGAGAGAAATGGAAAGAGAGGAAGGAAGAGGGAGAATGTGAAAGAGTCGAGAGAGGAAGGGAAAGAGAGATGCAGTTTGAGGGGGGAGAGAGGGAATAAGATTTATTTCACTAGATGAATTGATTTCAGGGTAGATGGTGACTTCTAAACCATTTTGATTGTTTTCACTTGATGCATTGATTTTAGTGTAGATATTGATTTTTTAATTATATTTAATTTATTGTACCAGATGAATTGATTTCAATGTAGATGATTTCTAATCCTATATGATTGCTCACATTAAATGCATTGATTTCAACGTAGATGGTGATTTATTATGCTATTTGATTGCTTGCACTAAACGAATTAATTTCCGGGTAGATGTTGATTTCTAATTATATTTGATTGTTTGCACTAGATGCATTGATTTCAATGTAGATGATTTCTAATCCTACTTTATTTCTTGCACTAAATGCATTGATTCAGTGTAGATGATGATTTCTAATCCTATTTAATTGCTTGCAATAGATGCATTGATTTTAGTGTAGATGTTCACTTCAAGGAAAAGACCCTCTAGTGGATGTTTTTGAGGAACCCCACAAAAAAATACCCCATACATCCATTTCTAGCGGAAGTTACTAGAAGAGGTCGGTGGGCAGAGGGTTTTGCAGATGTTTTCCACTCGATGCGTTTATCATTAAACGTCGCCTCAGTGCTATGGAATCACGAAAGCATCGGTGTGCACAAAAATATTGGCACACCGGACAATGCGCACTCTGTACACACCCGCCCGGTGCGTCGTATTGTTCTATACCACCAGTGTGTTACAACTCTTTCGTTCCGGTGCATTATAAAACACCACGCCAAAACCGAAACCACCCAGTGTGGTAGAAAGAAACCGCACCGGTGCATCATAAAAAAAGTCACCAAAACACAAACTGACCGATGCGTTCATGAGAAAGAGAACCGGTGCACCTATAAACCATGTGCATTGGTAAAGGGTTAAATAATAAAAAAAATTACTGCAAAAAACTCGGATTTTTCATTTTTCCAGTGCTCCTAATCTCTCAATTATCGGTGTTCTCTACCATATAATTCACTAGTGCACACAAAACATTGGCACACCAGATAGCATGTGCAATATACACACCAGCCCGGGGCATCCTATTACGGTAATGCACTGGTGCTTTACTACTCTTCCACGCCAGTGCATCATAAAACACTGTGCCAAAAAAGCAACATGCCGGTGCGTTGTTATCTAAGAGCATCGGTGCACCTATAAAAATCACGCACCGGAATAGCATCAAATAAAAAAAATTAAGGCCAAAATATTGGTGCTTTACAACTATTCCACACTAGTGCTTTACAAATAGTCTACCCCGGTGCATCATCAAAACATCACGCCAAAACTGAAACATCCTGGTGTGGTGTTAGGGAACCACCCTGGTGCATCATAAACAACGTGCCAAATATGACACCGCCCGGTGTGGTTGTATGTAAGCGTACTGGTGCATCCATAAAACCTTATGCAGTGGGACACGTTTAAATAAAAATTAAATTACGGCTAAAAAAATGCATTTTTCACTTTCCTCAGTGCTCCAGGGCTCTCAAGCACCAGTGCCATTTCCCCTTGTCTGAGCTTCCCTGACATAGGTGCTCTCATTGCACCCATTGCATGCACTATTGCTCTGCATTGGCCACCAATCTCAAGCTTTCATTTTGAAAAACGGTGGGAAAATTTTCTTTTGCAAATATTATAGCCAATATGCCTCCTCGACAGCGAAATGTGCAGGTATTTTTCTAGCTTTTCCATAATTAAGCCTTTTAGTGGATTAGAATTTGAAATAACCATTAAAAAAGAAAAAAAAAATTGTTGTATCATGCGCCTGAGCCATTCGGCTCACACCAGGTAGCGGTGCTGCCTATAAAATTTATAGGCTACACCACCACTGGCACTAACGGTATCCACACCATATATGGGGTGGTGCCAAAAGGCACCCCGTATAATTTTAAATTAAAAAAAAAAAAATGCAGTGCACTCATTTAGCTAGCTGCACCATTGACCATGGGAATCACAGTGCAGTCCATTAACAGAATTATCCGCCCTGGTGTATGTCATCACACCACATTCGGCATTCTGAGAGGGTCAACAATGTGGTTGGGTAAATGACCACACCATCAACTATGTAATTGTCATGAAGTCGGTGTGCTAACACGACTATACGCTCCAGGGCGTATATTTCAGTTAGCACACTACTATTCTGACCTTAGATATAGTCAACGGTGCTTGAAAAAAAGACAGTTGCAACGAGTTCGGTGCATTGTATTTCATTAGGGGCACTGCCATAGGTGCGCTACAAACTTAAGCCACACCAGAACTAGTGTGTGACTATTTTGGTGCCGCACCGACTAGTCTGTTTTTTTTTTCAAAATAAAATAAAATATATATATATATATATATATATATATATATATATATATATATATATATATGTATGTATGTATGTATGTATATTCCTAAATACATGTTTTTTCTAATAAAAAAATTATTTAATATGTCAATGCTTCAGAGAGAAGAGGAGGAATAACAACAACAATAGGTTGAACAATATGGCATGATTCACCAATGGGAGGACTGAGAGAGAGAGAGAGATGTATACCCTTTCCCTATTGCAACAGGTACCCAGGGTGTCCTTAGGCAGGTAGGCCTCCTAAATTTCTATGAGGAGGCTACTTCCCTAAAGGCCCATAGTGTGTTTTTGAGATATCTTATCCGCAGGTGGAATGCACACCGACAGGCTTTCTAGGTTGGTCCTGACCAGTGGATATTTATTTTATTATAGGAATATCGAGGAGAGGACTAGATCTTCCCTCATTCCCATACGTTCTAGCTGGTTGTGGAGCAGGGAGTCAGTTATTTTACTCTCAGAGATACATTGGAGCACATGTACTGTCTCCTTCAGAGTTTCAGGTACCTGGAGTTCAGTTACGTATAGGTGGATTTGGTAGATAGGACGTGCAGTTCCTCTCACTTATCATTTCGACCATTTCACACAACACCAGTGACGAGCAACACATTAGTTGCTCGCTTTTATATTATGTTGATTCTTTAGTACAACAGCCACGACTTGTCAGGTGGTCTGCCATTTTTTTGCGACAGTTTTATACAGGCTTAGATAGATGTCGTGTTCATGTACAAGGGAGAGTCAACTTTCCTTTTAACTCATAGCTATTTTGTTTATTTTTTGAGAGGTTTCCAGAGATGATACCTAGTTTTATTCGACAACCTCGTAGGCCAATGTTCAAGGCCCGGATGCACATGTGGGGGCAGATCATGCCCAAGAGGAGAGACACTATGTTTCCAACCAGGATATCACATGATGCACTGGACTTACTAGCCAGTGTTCATGGGCTGCATCCCTTCATTATGGTCCCATGTCCTTATACTAGATTAGATTAGCCAGGGTGTCCCAACATCCTCTTCATAGATGATGAGCTACCATATAATAGAGGTAATATTACTATTTTATTTATATTTATTCTAACATGTTCTTTAACTTTTTTTTATTAAATTGCGTAATGAAATTGTCTAATTATTGTTGTGTACTTGTATATATTTTGTAGGCATTGGATCTTTTGATGGCGAGGAGATGTTGGATCCACCACATGATCCAGGTGTTGATCCTGATGAGGATCAGGACATGGCTGAGGATGAGGATGATCATGATCAGGATGAGGCCAGTGCAGCACAGATATATGGTCCTGATGGTGCACCGGTACCACCTTTTGCTAGGCACGGTCGACTTGAGACTAGATATAGGATGGAGTTGGGCAACCAACTGAGTGCATTGATTTTTGAGGTGGGCATCAAGCCCTCTCATTACAGAGACATACAGACCAATGATAGGCTATTACAGATGTGGAGAGGCACGTCATGTGACATGTACATCCTGATGCAGCATATTGTAGGAGCTATGATAGCTTTTACGCGACTAAGGAGGATTTTTCGTAGCTATAGGCATAGTCAAGCCATGGCACGTGATGTACAGTCCATGAGCAACAACTCATCATCTCATGATCGTTCACCTTGCGCCGCGCCTAATGAGCATGAGGCTCCACTAGTAGCATATAGTAGTCATCATGGAGATGAGGCTGAACCATCGGCCACATCCAGTCAGTAGCCTACAACATCCATCAGTACTGGTCATGATCATTAGCGGGCTAGACCATCAATCGTCGAGGCTGCACTATTGATTGAGCAGACCTCCACTACTACTAGTTATATTGATGTTGTACTACCACTAGTGCCTGATGCATCCATCAGTACTAGTGATCATGATCATAAGCAGGCTCGACCATCGACCGTCGAGGCTGCACCCTTTACTAATCAGGCCTCCACTTCTACTGCTATTGATGTTGTTATACTACCACCAGCTGATCCATGACAGTTATATTACAGTTGTATATTTTTAACTATATATATATATATATATATATATATATATATATATATATATAGATATATTTATATATGGTCCATGTATTTTATGTTCATGTTGTAGTTGTACTTAATTTACATGTTGGTGATCATCATGATGTGGCGCATATTGTTGGGTCATGTTAGATATGTTCATTTAACGTTTAACTTGCAGATACATGTGTATATGTGATAGCATAAGTTATTTGACATGAGATGTATATTTGATCTTTTTGTTGTGATGATGTTAATATGTAATGTTAATTTGATATTTGAATGTGTTTTTTAGTCGAATATGATGTTTGTACAATGGTTATGATCATGATCATGATGATGTTTATTAATTAATTTAATATTAAATGACCATGATATTTATTAAATATTATGTCGTCATTGTAATCGAAATTTAAATTTTAATTGTATGTAAAATTGTAAAATTGTATTTGTATTTGTACTAATTGTAATTTTAACTATAATTGTATGTAAAATATTTAATGTAAAATTTTAATTATAATTGTAATATTTAATTTATTGTGAAATGATTGTAATTTTATATATGAAAAATTGGAAAATTGTAATTGTAATTCTACTTGTATGTAAAATTCTAAAATTGTAATTGTATTTACAATTGTGGTTTTAATTGAATTGTATGTAAAACATTTGTAAAATTGTAATTGTAATTGTAAATGTAATTGTATGTAAAATTAAAATTGTAATTGTAATTCTAATCGTAATTCATGTATGTGAAATTAATGTAAAATTGTAATTGTAATTCTAATTCTAATTGCAATTGTAGTTGTATATAAAATATTTGTAAATTTTTAATTCCATTAATGTGAAAATTTTAATTATATTAATGTGAAATGATTTTATTAAAATATTTAAATTTGTAAATTTGCAAATAATTGCAAAATAACAAAACTAGAATAATACGAATTTTTGTAACATAATAAAGTTTAGAAAATAATGAAAATAAATTCATGTACTTTAGAATTATCATTAATTTACTATGATCTTACATAAAAAAAATAAAAAAATATACTTTATACAGTGCAGTGCGCTTATAATCATAATACGCACCAGTGCGTCATATTACTCAGACGCACTGGTGCTTCGCAACTCTTCCCCACCAGTCACGAATAAACACAAATAAAAAAAAAGAAACTCTATTTTCTTTAATCGAAAAAAAATGGTGGTTTGAAAAATGGGCAGAAAAATATTTTCAAAAATCTAATTCCATAAAATAATTCTTTAAATACTAAACACTTTTCATTATTTCACTATTTTTGTTAAAATATTCAGCCAGATATTTGCAGGAGACGAACCTGGAGCAAGAGAGGACAAGGGAAATGTGAAGCAGCGAAATAAGTTCCAACAAAAGTATTCAGACAATCAGAAACCAAACCTCTGGTGATTCAAACCCTGTATCGTAGAATTTCAAACCATCTCATGATGAAATTTGATTATTTTTTTTACCTTTTTCTACAGTTTGTTTACTTTTTCTTCAGTTTTATCCATTTTTACCCTAAACCCTTCAATTTTTTATTTTTTTCCCTTTTCTTCTCCTCGTTTCTATGATTCCAGAAATAGGGGTTTTCATTTTAGATTGACGTCCAACCCACCGGACGACTTTCATAGTCAGATCCTGATCCATTCGGTCATTGCGTGAATTTTTGGAAAAAATGGATTTTTCTTTATCGGTGCGCCCTACGTACCCTACCATACTGGTGCACTATATTATATAATGCACCGCACAAGTAACGTGTAATAAAAAAATTGAAAACATTTTTTCTAAATCTGTGCACCATATCTAAAATAGGGTACCGATGCTCCATTTAATGAAGATAGCACCATACGGTGTATTAAATTGTTTTTGTGGTGTGTTTATAATAGCGCACGCATTGTACGGTCTATTACATTGCTTTTGTGGTGCGTTTATAATACCCAATGCACCGTATGGTTGATTATACTGTTTTGCAGTGAATTTTTAGTATCCCCACACACCGGCTGTCGTGCATACCTCATGAAAGGCGCACCGATGTCTTCAAATTATTTTCTACCTGAAAAGTTGAGAATTTATTTATAAATATATTAATGAATGATATGGTACATGTTTCAGACTGATAAAGAAATGACTCACAAGAGATCAAGTAACAAAAATATTGATAACAGATCAAGAAAAGAAAAAAAGGCAAGTTCTTTGTAAATTCTTTATAAAAAATATTATTTTTGAACTATATGTAAGTTTAAATAATATGTATTGTTTATTGTGCATCATGCAGAGCCAGAAAATATCAAAGATCAATATGATTATTTCTGATCTAGGACCAGAAGAGTGTAAAATTTTAATGGAGAAATTGCAAAAGGATGAATCAGGTGAATAAAAAAAATACTATCGATCGAATATGAGTTTCTTTTTTTAATTATCATTAATAATATACTTAAAATTATTAGATAAAATGTGTCAAATAGTCTACTAATTCGCATTTGTTTAATGTTCTACAGGGACCAACACCCCAGAAAAGGAATGTTGTTCTAAGAAAAGAAGAAAAATACAACATGCAAATGAAAATGAATTGCTACTTAGCTCATCTGGAGTGGTGCTAGAAGTTAACGAAAGGGGGGAAAATTTTTACAAAAGTTTGAGGGATCTAGTGGAAAAAATATATAGATGTTCCTTCCAATTACAATACAAAAATCAATCTAATTATTCCAAGAACCAAACTTTATCTAAACTATAGGAAGAGTTTCCAGAGAATCGGTCAATGAGATATGCCAGAATTTTAATAGCAAAAACGTACAACAAAAAAAAAGGAATGAAAAATTAATATTCCTTTAAATGTTTGTCTAGAATTATTTATAAATATCAATTTTGTTATATTTACTTTTCATATATCAATATAAAAATTAAATATTTTATTTGTCATGTTACATTTTCAGGAAGAATATGAAAATATGAAAAGATGAATGAGCTAATATCATAAATATGCTAGTAGCAATGAACAGAAAGGTGTACAAAGAGATGGTCAAAGAAATAGACAAAATTGCATCGCAGGAGGAGCCATCTCAACAACAATGTGGTTCAAATGTAATATGTAATCATTGAATTTTTCGATCATTAGGTACAATAAATAAAAAAATTAGCATTAAATATTAATTTTCAAGAATTTTCTTGCATAAAAGAAAATAAAATGGAACCCATTCAGCACATAAAATAGGATGACAAGGAAGAAAAGGGTTGATCTCTAAGTTTGTGAGTAATTGTTACTTCCCTCTAACAACATAACTAGATTTCATTTTTGTATTTTTTAAGTTGTTTTAAAAAAATCATCATTGAACGTCTTCAAACATGTGCTAACATACAAAGAAGAACCATCAGACAACTTGATTGAAATTGGATTAAATATCGGTTGTGAGTATATGTTGGCATATCATAATTTAATTGTGGAATTTTTAAGCATCTATCGATCTTGTTTTACTTAACTTCATCTATAATTAATAGAACAAAAAAATCTTTTATATTAAATATATGATTTGTTATGGGGTATGAAACTTGCAGGAAACAAAGTATGGAACTGCGCCAACAAATGAAATTTTGAAAGATGGCATGGTACATGGTTTTGAAAGAATGTGTATAGTTTATGAGTCAATTGTTTCTATGGTACGTAATTTTTTTTTTCGATTTACATTGATGTATATTATTTAATATTGCAATTTTCATTATTCTCACTAATGTATATACACTCATTTTAGTTTATTTTTATGTTTGTATATGGAAGTAGCTCTAGCAGTGACAGTAGTTCAAGCGAAGAATGATGATCACTATGTTTGGATATCAAAGCAAGGCATTTTATTTTTTGAAATATGTCTGTGAAATCAAACATTTTATTTAATGTAATGGACATAATGCCCAAATTGAAAGACAAAGGGATATGAATAAATTTCCCATTTTGTATGATAAAGATTGTCTTAGTCATATATATATATATATATATATATATATATAATATGTTTTAATTTATTCTACTTCATTCTCCATTGTCGCTATTACGTTCTCCATTGTCATTCTCAAATGCACTAATAAAAATTTAATTCATATGAATATTGTCATAAGATGTATATGTTTCGACTTTTGATGAATAATTAATTTTAAAAAATTACAATAATTGGACGGTCACAGGTCGATGTTTCTAAAAAAAAAAATGAAAACCATTGCGTGTTAGTAGCTGTTGACCGGTACGTTTATGTGTCTATACGCACTGGTGCCATTGTACGATCTATGGGCACTGCACAAATACCAATACCAGTTATAAATATCGATGTGTTTGTGTGATACTTCTTACCGGGGTATTTATGTATCTATAAGCACCAGTGCATTTTAAGGATCAATGGGCATCGTTGGAATACCGTTACCAATTATAAATCTGGGTGCCTTTCTATGATACGATGCACCAATGCATCATAAAGGTATATGCACCGGTGCGTTGATACAACCTATATGCACCGCACAAATCCCAAGACTAATTAGAACGTCCCCATGCATTGTACGACCAACACTACACCCGATGGAGTTTTACACCTAAACGTCCTGGTGCATTCGTTCGACTGAGACAACCCTAGGGTGTTGTCTTGATGTACGCACTGGTGCGTTAAATCCAGAGTAGCGCACTGATGAAAAAACATCCGTAATAACCTCCGGCCACCCATTTTTTTTTAGTTGTGTTTAATTTCCATTAAAGGCTCCGCCAAAACCTCCGTAACCATAAACGGATGTTGTAGAAAATGTTTTTTTGAAAATTTTGGCCAATTTTATAACAATAAAATCCTCCTTTATGACCTCTTCTAGAGGTTCTTTTCCTTGTAGTGGTTGGTTTCTAATCTTATTTTCTTACTTGCACTATATGCATTGATTTGAGTGTAGATGTTGATTTCTAGTACTATTTGATTACATGCATTAGATGCGTTGATTTTAGTGCAGATGCTGTTTTCTAATCTTATTTGACTCTTTGCATTAGACGCATGTATTTCAGTGTAGACATTGATTTCTGATTTGATGTAATTAGATGTACACTGATGGTACATTAATTTTAAAGTGATTGGATTAACATTGTGCATCGATTTTAGTGTAAGAACACAAAATTATTGACAATGTGAATTGATCTTTGTGTTATAGTAATTCAGCCTATTAATATTGAAGAGAAAGAGAGATAATGTATTATGTTTAGTAAAATAGTTCAAGCTAAATGTTTAAATGGTTTATGATCTGAACTATCCTTTTCATATAATCGATATCAAAATATGACAAAACTAGCAAGGGTGACAATAAGAATAGTAGAATAAAATAATATAATATTGATCACAATGAAGAGTATTTGTAATTGATTCTTATTATTCACATTTTCTATCATGCACCACTATTACATTGTCACTTTGCATTCAAAATTTTATTTCATCATTTTTCATCATTAAATTTATTAACAATATTTATCATCTCAACAAATTGAGGTTATTAAGAAAATTTTAAAATGAAAATGACCAGATAAGTATTAGACATTTTTAGCATATATAAAATCATTATATTTATATTATATGTATTTACATATTATTGTTAAAATTAATCATATGTTTGATAGATTTTCTTTGGCCGCACATGACTGAAACCCCCCTATATCTATCTTAACTCCTACTCTATCATGCACCAAGAGGGATCAAATCTCTTGAGGTGCAAACCTTTCCTCAAGTTTTGCACTAAAAAAATAGGTTTTCATCTCGAGAGATTTGATCCCTCTCGGCGATTGATAGATTCAGAGTTAAGATGGATCTAGGCTGGTATATAATCAATTATTCCATTACTTTTGACGTGTGATGAAATTGCAAAGCTGGCCTTGTGTGCCAGTCTTCAAATCTAGATGCATGAGTGGTGTATAAAACTATTGGATCTGGAAAAAGTGAACAAAACATGTTCAACATTATTTTGAGTACAACGATCGTGGTGGGGAGGCAACCGTCGGGTAGGGTTTCGAATATTATGTTACGTAAATAATTGGTCTCGCTGCACACCATCGAATGAAAATGGTTTATACTTCCACCACATTCTACGAGGTGCTTTAGAACAAATTCGGTACTGAAAAAAGTGACATAGACGACTCAACTCGAACAAATCTTGGCCAAGTTCATGAAAGGCTTTATGTGACCCTATAATGGAAATGGAAATAATAGCTCATGCGGGTGCTTCTCATCAACAGAAACTGACTGCGATTCCATGAAGGGAGCGACGAGGAGGTTGGATTTTTCAGTGAGCATAGACACACAATTATTCTCACAGGAGATACCTAGGCATTTTGCAACAATTAGTATATATAGGGCATGGTAACACATGAGAAAATGAGGATGGGTTGCCTCAACCAATTTATAGTTGCAAGGGAGTTGCATCCCAATAATTAAATTAATGAAGAAGGGGGGAATTTTCGATGCTCAATCACGGGGATGGGGCTCGAGGGTTAGGGTGAAAGTAAACAAACTTGACCCTACTTCCCTTACATACTTCCATTCACTGACGACTTAAGAATCCAACCTCTCCACTTTCTGAGGGATGTGGGGAACCAAAGAAGTATTTTTTCAAGCTTCATCTATCTTCTTTAGAAAACTGCTTCTTAGCTCCTCGAACCCATATTTCAATTTCTCTACCTCATGGTTGAGTGTATTATTCAAATCTCCAAGCGCTGTCAGTAGGTCTTGAATTTAGTATCAAGTTTTCCAAGTCAACCTTGCAAGTCCTTTTTGAGGTTCCCAATCCAGATGAGAAAATATACCCTTGAATAATTGAGATCCTTCACAATCTCTGGCTCCCCAGCAATTGATGGAAAATTCTGAGTTCACTCTTCTATCGACTTAGAGATGGTTGCGGCAGGGGATCAGTTGACCAGTTCTACATCTGCCGATAAGATATGATTATAGGAAAATATTACAAAAACTTTGAACTCTGTCGCCTGCTCGATTGAGGCATCCTTCCTGAAAAGAATTTACCCAAATCATCCGCACCTCCAATGAGTATCCAGAAAATAATAATGGAGTAGCCTAGCCACGAAAAGGCGTGGTAGTCTTTTATTTTTACTCTTAAAAAGAAAAATGGTCTCTTTGTTGGCTCCCTATGATTTGCAAGATTGGAAAGAACAAATCTACAGGGAACCAAACCAAACCACTTTGGAGTCCAAGGACCTAGCCTTCCGAGACTCGGAGAGGGCTCTCTCTATATTTGTGTTTGTAAATGATTTATCTTTATGCTTATGTTTTCTGATTTTAGGCTAGTTATGAAGTTCTATGATTGTTTGTTTTGTTTGATTGACTATTTTTTTGAGTAATTGATTGAGTGTTTCACTTGAATAGATAGACTATGAGAAGCATTAATCCATTGGGCTATGGATTCATAAGAGGTTTTAATTGTACACCAACTCTAGAAGGGTTTTCATAGGGAAAGATAACTATATCAAGTGGATATTTTTAGATTTGATGAAATATGAAATGAAAAAAAGTTGTGAATTCAGTAAAACTAAAGGGAAATCAAGAATCCTTTAACTATACTTCAACAAGAAAATCATTTTAAGATAATTTTTTAAGAGGAACTAAAGAGCAGGGCAATCCATAGATTCCTTTAGCTAATCTCTACTGATTAAACCTTAAGACAACAATCCAGAAATCCTAGAGAGCAGGACACTCGTCAATTCTCTAGCTATTACTTTCAGACAAAGAAAACATTCAATATACCGGCCAGTGAAAGTAAAGAGCAAGACACCCCTAAATTATTTAATCAAACTTCAAACAAGGCTTTTAAAGAAACTGTTTAAAAAAAAAAAAGAGCAGGGAGAACCATAAATTCCTTCAGCTAGACTCTACTAAGTAAACATCAAGGCAACAAGCTAGATGGAACTAAAGAGCAAGAAACCCCTGAATCCTTTAATCGTACTTGCAAAATAAAAAATTAAGATGAAAGAATCAAACGTAGTTAAGGTGCCAATGAAACATATCTTAATATAAAATTTATGTTCTTTTATCAGAGAAATGATGGAAAATATGGAAAAAAAAGGGAAACATTGAAAGAGGATAAATTTACCATTAACATAGCTCAAGAATCTTGTGAACATGCTTGTATCTTTGATGTCCAAAAGAGTTACAATAATCTAGTCCAACAATCTTTGCAGCTCAGAGTTTGATCAAAATCCAACCTAGCAGCTCATCAACTAGTCCTGTAATCAACCAACCAATAAAAATAATGAAAAATACATGGAGTATTTTAAAATATAAATCTTCCAGAACGACAAGTGATAGTTCAAAATGCGTCAGTTCCTAAATTTCTTATGTGATTTCCTGGAAGATTTATATTTTAAAATGTTATGGATCACAGAATCTTGCACTCTCAACATGGAGTATTTATCTGCAGATGGGGAGGTGATCCTATTATACGGTTTCAAGATATTGTTATTATAGAGTAAATTTCATCTTGACCTTTGAGACCATGCAAATCCTAGGGAAAAATATCAGTGACTGACTCACTGTAATAATAAATTTCAATTTACTGTTGAGCTAACTTTCGAATGCTTTTGACTTTTTGGCTCTAATATTAACTCTTTTAATAACTTTTGAGTAGCTGAGAAATATCTCATGATTGGAATATTAAATTATGTAGCTTCCTTTGGCAGAAATAGGCTGTAGGTGGCCAAAAGAGGTTTGAAAGAAGTAATTGTTGTTTTGCCTTGTCATTTGGATATGTATTCTTTGTTGATTTACTTATGATTTTCCTTTAACCTCTGATTTGGTCTTTAACTTGGATTTGTCTCTTCCTTAACTCTACTTTCTCTATTTAATTCTTTTAATCTGATTTTTGTATTCACTCTATCTTCTAATCTTGTTTTTCATCTTTAACCTCTAATTTAAACCTTTAATCTTTGACTGCCACAGTGAATCTTTTAACTGCCACTGTTCCTTAATAGTGCTTTCATCTTCCCTTTATCTTTGTGTAGCCACTACGAAACTCTCTTCCTTTCCTTGATTACTCTGCACTCTGTCTCGTGAGTACCTTGTTGTTCTTTGGATTAATTGTGCGCACCTGGTCCTTTTGATAAATAAAGCTCTGAATTGTCACTCAGGAATCATATTTTAAAACAATTTTCAAACTTAGAAATGCACACCAGGAATTTTCTTATACCTCGGCCACTTGCACAATAAAAACAAATCATTAATTAAAAACCTGAGTCATGGATAGAGTTCGAATAAGGAGGCTTTTTGTCTTATGCGCTTAATTGAGGCTTTTCGGGTCTTTGGAGTGTTTGTAGAGGCGTAAATGAAAGATGGGGGCTTATCGTAGATACAAATGACTTAATGCATTTAAAATGGGGTAAGAAGTTTTAGTTTAGGTAGGGAGGTGGTAAGAGGTTTATCGCATGGGTTATGGGTGGTAAATGGTATTTGGCGGAGGGTGTGTGGTCCCACAAAAGGAGCGACGCATGGCAGGCAGGACATGCGGTAATGCCACCTATTTCACAAGGTTGAAGGTTTGTTAACCCTCATGTATGTGGGGGTGATATAGAGGTTTGGGTTTGTCGGATCAGGGATGGGAGATCCAACAGTGGTCGAGTTTAAATGAGTCGACAACTTGGATAAGATGTGGGACCCGGGAGTATAATGGAGCGGGGGTTAAAAATAAAAGCAGGGCCCAGGGTATAGTTAGAGTAGAGGCGTTTAACGTATTGGGGGGCCAGGATTGTATGGGATTAGGAAAAAAGGATTTAAGAAGGTGGGGGTTAGACAATAGAAGGGGTCGAGTATTTAATAATAAATAGAGTTTATTAAAAAGAGAGTGAGCCCCGAATGATATAAATTTTATTTTAAAACAATGTAAAAATGGGTTTTCACATTTTTTTAATGGAAGAAGGGAAATGAATGAAAGGGGGAGGGCTATTAGAAAATGGAGTGGGATTTTAGGTAGGGGAAAGGGGAAAAATCAGGAATCTAGTTTCAAACATGAAATTTAAGAGCATGAGGGTATTTGAGAGAGGCAGTGAAAATAGGTTAAATGGAAAATAATGAATGCAATGAGATTTCTGAAAATAAAATGATAATCAAGGAATTCTTATTTTCTACAGACTATGGAAAATTCATATTCATCTACTGATACTGTGAATAAAGGAGACTAACAATGTCTCTAACTGTGGAGGGAAACTCCTTTTTTAATGAGGTTTCAAGAATCTCAAATCTCAGATCTCTTGATTCTGTAGATCAGTGCCTTATCCACTTTAGCTGATTTTTCATTTTGTAATGTTGATCTGTTGCAACTTTTGTAACTGTGATATTTCAAAATTGACAACCATGCTTCCTTCAAACAAATTCCGCCTACCCATCAACTAATCTAACATTTTTTCTTCAAATTGGAGGTCCATTTAGACTTGCAAACCTTGAAATTATTTTTCTTTTGAAAAGAAAACTATCTATTTCTACTCTTATAGCTTCCAAAGGCTAAGATTAGACTGATGAGCTCTTTTATTCTCTACCTAATCTACTTATCTGTCAAGACTATAAAATTTGATAGATTTTTATTCACTAGCTATCAACATGAAATTTAAAGCATGACTAAATCAAGATTAAGCAGTTTGATTGTCATGAATTGTGGCATTTTGGACAAGCTGCACACTATATTTATTTTGCAAAAAGTAAACTAAAACATGAGGGCTTTGGTTTTGGATGTTTAATTTATCACTCATCCCTTTCTTTTCTCTTTGATTCAGATTTAGACTTTGGAACCAATCTCTGTTCCTATCTACTCATAAGCCAAGTTTAAACAATTTTGAAACATCTTCATTTTCTAATTTACCAGCAAAAATTCAAAATTTGTCCAACCATGATTAGGTTGTATGATTAAACAAGAATTTATTTTCAAAAGTTGTGGCATTTTGACTTGCACACTTTCATAATACTTATTTTTTGGTATGAGGCTTACCTTTTTCTTTTATCTTCCCTTTTTTCTTCTTTTCCTTCTTTCTTTTGTATCATTTTTTCTAAGATTTTTGTTTCAGAAATGTTATATACAATGAAGAAAAATTTAAACTAAGCTTCTCAACTGAAATAATGCTTAAGCATCCTTCCATTGACAGGACCTCCAAACAATTATGTTCCATCCATTTCTTGTAGGAAAAATGCATTATCGGCTCTTGCAAAATGGATGATGTATGCACCTTTCCATAGATTGTAAAATTTTCCATGCTTGCCTTTGTCCTCTCTCCTTGAATCCCATTTCAGCACTTTGTCTCCAATGTTGAAATCATTTCCCTATTCCTTTTGTCAAAAAAATTCTTGATGTTCTCTTCTACTAGTTGCGTTCTATTGTATACTCCTTCTCTGGTTTGCTGTAGCTAAATGGTTTGGCTCATTCTCCTTTACATGTCATTCTCTTCAGATTGAACCTCTTGAATGAGCTTCATTACTCGCACTCCCATGCTTGTTTAGAAGACTGCATATGTTCCATATACTAGCTGATAGGGAGACATATCAATTGATTTCTTACTTGTTAGTCTGTCTGCCCATAATTCATGAACCAATTTACTGTGCCATGACTTCTTCTTTTCCTCCAACAAATTTTTGATGATGTTCACAAAAATCTTGTTTGAAGATTCAACCAACCCATTACCTTGACGGTAATAAGATGTAGAATGCCCCAAAGTGATGTGATATTTGTGGGAAAAATGCACCATTTTATTGGATTTAAAGGCAACCTCATTGCGAGTAATGATTTTTCTAGGACAGCCATACGAGGAGAAAATATTGTTCTCAAGGAAACTAATAATTAACTAGTCTCTGATAGTCCTGGAGGGAATGGCTTCTATCCACTTCGTAAAATAATTGGTTGCAGTGAGGATCCATTTATTTTGGGCAGAGGGGATAGGATGTATTTCTTCAATAAAATATAGGCCCCATTGTTGAAAAGGAGCTTCAACAGAAATTGGTTGTAAAAGCAATGGTAGAAGTTTTCTTTTGCCCTCAAATATTTGGCATTTATAATAGGAAATTACCATTTTGTGGATGTCTTGGAAGAGGATGGGCCAATATAAAATGGCCCTAAGGATTTTATTAACTTTTTTTTTCCAATAGTGGTGGCCTCCACATTCTCCTTCATGAAATTCATGCTTGTTTCTATCTACATCTTATTCAGGAAAACATTTAAGAAATACACCACCAACATTTTTCCAATATAAAACTTTGTCTAGAATGAAAAAATTTGTAGCCTTTCACTTCAATAATATGGAATTTATTTTGGACAAACCAGGAGTAAAATTTAGATTAAAAAGCACATATAAGATATCAACATACCAAGATGAGTTCAAAAATGCTTCCTAAATAGGTGAAGTCGTCATATCCTCTTGTTCATCCAGTGCGTGAATTATATTTATGTCGAGTGTTTGAAATTTTTTTTCAGCCATGAGTTTAGCGAGTCCTTGTCCTTTGATTATCTTGGTGGGCTTTATTTCTATATCATAATCTAAGATGACAACAATCCACTTACCTCTTTTAATGTAAGGATCTTGTGTCAAGATGCCTTTAACCACTATGTGAGGCATAAATGAAATGATGTGTGAATGTAGAATGCACAATATGAAATATTTTAGTGCTTTGACTAAGGAAAAAGCTTGTTTTTCCAGGATATTATATTTCAGATGTGCATCCCTTAATTCTTGGTTGAAGAAATTTATGGTCTGCTCTTGTCCCATTATTTTCTTTTGTAGTAATACAGCAACAACTGTGTGTTCTGGCGCAAAGGAGAAAATGAAGAAATCCTTGGTGAAATCAGGGCTGATCAGAACTGGTGTTTGTGTAAGTTCTTGTTTGACCAAGTAAAAATATTTATTTCCTTCTATAGTCCATTTGACTCCTATTTCTCTTTTCAGCATGCTAGTAATGTTTCTTAGGACTTCTGCAAGGTTTGGTATGAACCTTATTAAGAAATTTATATTTCTAATGAAAGATTGGAGCTCTTTAATGTTTCTTGGGTGTCTGATTTGCAATATTCCCTCAATCCTCTTTGGGTCAATATTGATCCCTTCTTCAGATATGATGTGGCCTAAAAACTTCCCTTCTTGAAGGCCAAACAAGGTTTTCTTGGGATTTAAAGACAGACCATATTTTCTGCACTTTTCAAAGACCTTTCTTAGGTGAGCTAGGTGTTAGTCATCGGTTTTGGAGTAGAATGTGATGCCATCAAGGTATATCACAATAAAGTAACCTATTTCTTCAGAAAGATCAATGTCCATAGCTCTTTGAAAAGTGGCTCTAGCATTCATTAGCCCAAAAGGCATTTTAGCATACATGAAGGTGCCTCAAGGTGTAATGAAAGTTGTTTTGTGTTGATCATCTCAGTGTACCAACACTTGATTGTACCCTGAAAATCCATCAAGTAAAGATATTATTTTGGAGCCTACTACCCTTTGCAGTATGTGATCTATTTTTGGTAAAGGGTAGTTGTCTTTTAGGGAGGATTTGTTTAAATTTATGAAGTCTATGCATATCCTAATTTCTATTGTTTTATTACTCACTAATACAATATTTGAAACCCATTATGTGTATCTGATAGGCACTATTATTCTAGTATCATACATTTTCCTTATTTCTTTCTCAACCAGTGGCAATTGGATAGGGTTTATTCTGCGCAATTTATGTTTAAATGGTTTCTAGTTTTCTTTGAGAGGAATCTTGTGTTGAATGATCTCAGTATCATAGGCCTTCAAGTCTTCATAGCCCCAAGAAAATACATCACTGAATTCTTTCAATATCTCAATATATTTCTATTTTATAAGAGTTGGCAGTGTTTTTGACAGTTTTATCATTTTGGGTTCTTTTTCACTGCCTATATTGCATTCTTCTACATTTACTTTGGTGGATTTCATCTTTGGATTTTTAGAAACATCATTGAAATAAAAAATTTCCTCTAGAGGGACAATTCCTTTTGGCAAGGTATTATCTTTGAACTACAACACTTCAAAGTCTTCTTTTTCTAAATCTACACACAGCTCTGTCTCATGTGGGTCATCTTTTGCTAGCATATTTATAGCAGCATCATCAGGGGGCTCTTATTTGTATGTTTGTTCCTCAACATAGCATTCCTCTTCATGATCCGAGTTTGATTTTGGCATTTCAAACTTATTTATGGACTGCAGGAAGTATTCAATCTATTTGTCACCTTCAAAAACTTGCCAATATTTTATGTTATCAGGGATAGTTGGTCTATATTTGATGTGTACTATGTATTTTTTGCTATCATAAGGTTTTTATATGGCTTCAAATGCTAGTCCATTCACAAAAATATTTTGATTTCTGGGGATAAAGCAAGATCATATTCTTTGAACATTTTAAGGTGGTCAAGGGCATTATTCCTATATGCTCTTAATCTAGGATGTTTAGTTGAATATTTTCACTTGATCTACCTATTGACTAGCTCAGAATCCCCATGGACAACTATACTTTTGGCTCCTAATCTCTTGATTAATTGTAGCCCTAGAAAGAGTCCCTCATATTCTACTATATTATTGGTGCATTGAAAGTTCGGCCAATATGAATGACCATCTACATGTTTTTTCTCCGTGTTGTGTACTCAAACACATACTCAAGATCCAGTTTTACCACAAGAGCCATCAAAGCTCATGCTCCATAGAGGTTCAGTCTTAGGTTTGCCATTATTTTCAACATTATGTTGTTCATCTTCTATTTTTTATGACTATTCTTCTTCTTCCTCTTCTTTTTCCACTAATTTTTCATTCTTTGTTACTTGTTCATTAATTCTTTGATCATTGTAAAGGATAAATGAATCAAGGTCTGTGTGGACAAAATAGAGATGGAAATTATTAGGCTTTTCTTGACTACTGACCATGTATTTCATAGGATTTTCCCTCTACAGTCTTCTCGGTTGACTAAAGACATGTATGTTAGCATAGGTCATGTAAATTTGGAGGGTGCCTTGAAGTTTAGCTCCTCATGAGAGTGAAAGGAGCATATCATATTTAGGGGGTATGTCAGCCACTATAATATCCATTGCTAGGCTCTTGGATGGTATTTGTGCCAGATTAATAGAGAACTATTTTATAAGGCCTAGAAATTTAATTCTACTGGAGTCAAAGGAGTACAAGTCTTTGTATGGTCTAGTTATCTTGAGGCCTAACCTTTCCATAGATACCTTTTGCATGAGGTTATGAGAAGTTCCTGAATCTAACGTGGCATTGTGGAGGCTTTTATCATGGATGTTCAAACTGACATACAATGGAGGGACACCTCCCTCTTGGAAATTACCTTCTACTTCCGGTCCAAACAAAAGTTCGGGTTTGTCATATTTTAAATTTACACAGTCAACATTTTCTCCTATGTTTAAATATTTCACAACTTGGGATATATAGACATCTTAGCCAACTAATTCAGTAAGAGGCATGTAAATTTTTATCTTGGCAATCTGATTCTCTATACTAAAGGGTGTCTGTGTTTTTTGTAGATTTAACTCAGTTTTATCAGACACTGTTTTTACAACAATTTCAGTTTGTTTTTTTTCATTAGGGAACTCAGTTAAAATAGCTTTGTTACGCCTACTTGTTTATGTACTAGTGTTTCTTTGGTCACCACTATGTTGGATGTTTTTATTTTCATTTTTATCAGAACGTTTAACCATTGTGTTTGATGTTTTTGCAGTCATTTTAGGATCATTTTCAGGGGTCTTCCTAGCATATATTTATGGGTTCTTTCTCTTCGGAGTGACTTGGATTTCATTGCTCCTAAGGTCATACTGCCTATGTACTTCAATAATAGCATTTTTGAAGCATTTTTTATAGTCTTCGAATTTTAGGCTTTCTTCTTCATTTGGAGAAAAAATTCCATGTTCTTCCTCAGTGAGGAAAAAAATATCCTCATTATTAACTCCCATTAGATTTATTTGAGTATGTTCTAGTTCTTCAATTATCCCCTCATCCTCATCAACATATTTTTCTTGGAAAGGAGGCCTAATTTGTTGATCAAGTTCCCTTTGTTCTCTTTGTCTTATTTGAGGGGTATTTGTTCTAAAGTGTTGGTTTTGGTTTTGGTTTTGATTTCTATTTGGAGGAGCTGCTTGGTTTTCTCTGGGGTAAGCTATCTCATTCATGTTTATTCTCTCCATCATCCTTTCCATGGTTCTAACAAGGTGATCAATATTAGTATCAGATGATGAAGGTGCAACCTCTTCCCTATATGTGATTCTCTTCTCATTTTTCATTCTTGCCCTCTTAGAAATCAGATTTTCCTCTACACTTACTGCACCTCTCTGCATGTCTTCTAATATAAGAGGGTCTCTTTCTCTTAGTTGGTAAGCCATATCTGGATCAAAAAAATCTGGAAATTTCATTAAGGCTAGACCTTGTGGACGTTTTATGTGGGGAGGGAGGGCATTGTATACACTATTGAAGCTAGTGGAGTAGTCTCGGACACCTTCTCTACATTTATTTTAATGTTTTCATACTCTGATAATATTTGGAGAGCATTTTTCTTGACTTTCCATTTGTTAAAGAATAGTTGGTGAAAATTAGGTAGGTTGTGTATACTATTAGGGGTTAAGCCTTTAAACCACTTTCTTACCTCTCCCCACTACAAGAAAAAAGCACATTGGTGAGGGGCGAAAATGGTCACCATAAGCTCATTGGTGAAGGTCAAAAGAGCCTTCATCACCAAAAACTGAACGTCACCAAAGGTGGCGTCGCCAAAAGTATAGGTGTTGTGGTGAAATTCAAGGTCCGTCACCAATAATGATTTATAGTGAAGAATAGTGACCGTCACCTTTCATATGAGCAATGGTGACGGACAATAGCTTCTGTCACCAAAAAACTGAACGTCACCAAAGGTGGCGTCACCGAAAGTATAGGTGTTGTGGTGATATTCAAGGTCCGTCACCAATAATGATTTATAGTGACGGATAGTGACCGTTACCATTTTAGATGAGCAATGGTAACGGACAATAGCTTCCGTCACCAAAAAATTGAACGTCACAAAAGGTGGCGTCGCCAAAAGTATGTGTTATGATGACATTCAAGGTCTGTCACGAATATTGATTATAATAACGGATAGTGACCATCACCATTTCATATGAACAAAAACGATTTTTTGTGATGGACCTTTCTTGGCCGTCACTATTGGTGCATATATATAGCGTTGTTCATTGACTGTCACCATAAATGCATTGGTGACATCAAGGTCCGTCACGAATAATGACTATAATGACAAACAGTGACCCTCACCATTTCATATAAACAAGAACGATTTATGGTGACGAACCTTTAATGGTCGTCACTATTGATGCGAATATATGCATATTTTCGTGAGGGTCGAAAAATGTCACTATAAGCTCATTGGTGATTGTCAAAAGAGCGTCCGTCACCAAAAATTGATCTTCTTCATTCCCTATATATGAATATCAGGGCACGATGGAATCGAACCACCAACCTCCTGCTTGTAAAGCAGGTGCTCTTCCATTGAGCTAGCACCCTTTAAAGAATTAGACTTTAAACTAGCAATTGCCCCTAAAAGTGCAAAGATACACCAAAGGAATAGAAAATCTAGGAAGATCAAAAGTTGCTAGAAATAATATGTTCAATATACATAATAAAAAGACAACAAGAATAACTTTTGAATAATCTAACAAAGCATGTACTACATAGGAGAATAACTGGAAAGCACAACTAGAAATTTGAATCACAACATAACAATATAAAAAAACATGCAACAGGAAAAGAACAACTCCACAATTTGAGAAATATGAACAATCCCTGGGCATGTTCTTATATATTGATATAGATAACAAAATAGAAATCTAGATTTATGAAATTGAAGTATCGCACAAGAATGTCTTGAACAAAAGTGAATATCTAAAACAATATTTTTTTCATTTGGATTTACCTTGCAGACCTCGGGAAAAAATTTCCACAGAAACAGGCACTAAACATAACAACATGGACCTCAAGAGCAATTGTGCAGGGGACAAAATATGAAGGTAAAGCACTAGAGAAGTATTAAAAGAAAATTATGAAAAGCGTATCTAGAAATGACTGAGAACCCTCTGAAGTAAACCACACATTTATCATCATGACTAGTACACTTGCAAAAAAAGATCAGAATAAATTATGAACTATTCCACCAAAAAATAGTGAATTTTTCCACTAAAATACATTTCAAATTAATCACTAGCATGAAGCTAACTTCTCTGCAAAAATATAAATGTTTCAAGACAATGTATAATAGCTTGCATGGCAATCGTGTTGATAAAACCTTCCAAGGAATAAGACCACAACAGTCAACAAGAGTGCCATCATACTTAATACTATCAAAGAGTGGTCAATAGCAAAACTGACCAAGGTTAACATTTTGAAGGAAAATTAAGAAAAGTCACATGATCTTGTGAAATAAGATTTTTATCACTACCATTAACTATAATGCAACAATTTTGCACAAACAAAGCATCCTTGTCTAAAGTGAAGTAGTAAGTCATGATTAAGACTAATTGTGGGCTTAGAATTGTTTTTCCATTTTTTTTTGAATTGTTAGAATTATCGTACTTAGTAGCAGAGGCATTCCCACCATGGATTGGGAAGTCCACAACAACCACTTTTGTAACTAGGATTGTTGACTGTAATCATTTTAACCTTATCGTTCCTTTTGCTCAGCCATTGAAATATGTGTTGAGAACTCTTTGCTTAAGACATCCCTCATTAGAACAGGCAGACCATTAGTGATAATAACAATATTCTCGTAACATTTCCACTATCATTACAATTTCTTTTGGGCTAAAACCTAGACTTATGTGTATCTTTGTCATGCCTTGTAAACAAATGAAGATGACAAGGGGAAGGATCAGAAGAAAAGGGATTAGAAAACATCCAATGAGAGGAGCTTAAATCATTGTCAATGATGCTCCATATTTAGGGATCGCTTCTGTAACTTGTTTTCAATATTCAAGGCAAGCCAAAAAGCCTTGCTCCAATGAACTGAGTGCATGCAAAGTCCATCTTGTGTTGAATATGAAATAAGAGACACTTGATAAAATTGAAACATTAATCCCCGGCGATTAATTTTCCAATATACTAATGAACAATCAATACCATCAACTGTCAGAGAGGCAGCCACCGCTAAGTAGCTCCTTCCTAATAAGTACAATACAAGAGAAATGAAGGCAATTTTGAATGGGTTACCAAATTCTGTGAAGGGCAATTTTGAAAAATGTTCGTCAGCAAAAGTCATATGGAATAAACTTCATGATATTCACTCAAAAATAACGTTGACAATGATCTCTAGTCAAAACGATGATGGAAAACAAGAAAGAAGTCCAAAATCCATCAATGAAGTTGAAGATAAGAGAGATGAAAATAAGGCTAAAGAAGACATAGAAGATGAAGAGAAAAAAGAAGACTTTGAAGAAGATCTCCTAAATAAACTTATGGCTTCCATGGAAGAGATTAACAGGTTGAAAAAGGAAAATGGGGAACTTAAGAAGAGAGCGCTAGTTGGTGACCAAAACAAGACAAGGAAGGAAGTTGACCTTGTCAAGCTTCAAGTTCAAGAAAGAGATGAAGAGCTCACTAAAGTTAAGGAGAAATTTCATCAAAACAAAAGAAAGCATCATGAAGAAGTCATATCTATGACAAATCAATTGCATAAGGCAAAAAAAAAGGAAGAAACTTTGTCAAGCCACCTTGAACAAAGACTTAAGAGCTTGAACAATCTTGAAGCAGAGATTGGTCAATATAAGGAAGAGGTCTCGTCTCTTAGATCTCAACTAGAAGAAGCAAGGAAACAAGCACAAGGAGCTGAGAAGGTGATGGAAAATTTTGCATTCATAGAAGGACAAGTTGATGAAGCAGAAAATGAGAGAAACACCATGATATGCCAACTAGAAGAAAAGGATGAAGAAATCTTCAAACTAAAATCAGACATCAATCTTTTCAAGGTTGAAACATGTGAAGCTACAAGAATAAAAGAATAAATGGAGATCAGTCTAGCAAAGAAGAATGAATAAGTCTTCATAATGAAATCAAATATCATCTCCCTTAAAAATGAAGCACACGAAGCAACAAGGATGATGGAAGAAATGAAGAAGCAACTAGTTATGAAAGATGAATATTGTGAAAAGTTGAAAGGAGAAATTGTCTCTCTTAAAAAGGAAGTTGACTTGTTGAATAAGAACTTGAAAAGCTCTCAAACCCTAGATGACATTTTAATTCATAAAAGGTCCCCCCTTGATAAATCAGGGCTTGGCTATGCAAATGAATCCTCCAGCAAGGATGATAATGCTTCAAAAAACAAGGATGTGAGGAAGCCAGGAAGAAATGATACTCCCAGTTCCAGCAAAAGTAAGAGTCGAGATGACATTAAAATAAACCCTACTCCAAGGAGACTTATAGATGGAAACAAGAATACAAAAGGCAATGAATAACATCAAAGAATTCCAAAATAACAAGACTTCAGAAGTACTTCAAGGAACTCTTCATTTCCCAGGTACAAAATTATATTTCTTGGATGTTGTTATTCTTGTAAAAACTTTGGGCACATGGAAAAATACTGTAGGGCATATCACAAAGACAAATATAATGGTCCCTATCAATCTCCTATAAGCAATTTTGCAAGAAGTCATGATTTCTTATTCATGAACAAGATAGAGTGCTTCAATTTCCATAGCATTGGACATATGGCACGTGATTGTAACTTGACTTGGATTCCTAAACAAGCTAAAACCATGACAAACAAGCCAAAGAAGAAAGTTACACAAGTATGGAGAAGGAAACAAGTTGAATCCAGAAGTCTCTTGAACACTACAACGAACAACTCATGTTGTTGACTTGATGAATTCATCCTTGATATTCCAAGTGTTTGAAGATGATACTATGCCAAAAAGGAGACCATGCATACTACTAGGGGGGGCTGGTGACTCAATACTATTCTTGCAGAAACAATTTGTGAAGAGTCTTATGAAATCTTTGATGGATCACAAATGGACAATATATAAAGATCATCTCCATTAAAGAAACATGATTTGTTATGCACCCAATCTACCATTGTTGAATATGTCTTCCACTTGATCACAAGGATGCAATCTTTCTTGTCGAAGGAAAAAAGAAGAGCTAGCGGAGGTTTTGTAGACAGGGGGAGTCAATTGACTATTTACGTGAATATATGCAAAGGCTTAGGGGGAGCAAGTTAATTGAAGAAAACCATGACAATGAGAGCAACGTATCTACCTATCAATAATTATTATTGATGAAGAAAATATGATAAAAGAAGCAGCTTGATTGTGGGAGCACTTGGGCAACCCTTTTTCCATTGATGTCAAAAGGGGAGATAATGTTGAAGGGCAAGAATATTGCCATCAATGACAAAGGGGGATATTGTTGGTCTATGGTTGTCATTATTGTCAATAGAATGATGTCCTTGTTGAAGATAATGAAAACCCTAAATCTATACTAATACTTGTGTTGTTGCACAAACCATAAATCCTAAACACATAAAACCTTAAAAGCCCTATCTTATAAAATCCTAAATTCTAAACCTTCCTCTAAAATCCCTAAAACCCTAACCATACATTTACACTACCATACATTACCTTATGCTACCATACATTTACACTACCAAACATTATCTTGTGCTATGATACACACTACCATACATATTTAATAAACATAATCCTTGGTTCCAAATATGTTTTGAAACAACATAAAAATTCCTTACTAACAACAATGAACTAACTTTGATTAATGGCAGACAAACATGGAATACATATTCCCTATGACCATACATGGAGACATAACGCTGGTAGCATAGTTTAATACTATCACTCATGTGATACAACACTTGCATGGCAGACAAGGTCTTATATGATCCATGTAGATAGATGTAATGCATACATCACATGGCAGACAAATATTGTTTTTAAATAATATACTAAAGATATGTCGGCTACTAAAAATATGACTGTCGGCTCCCAAACATATGTATATATATAAATGATGCGTTGAAGTCAATATGGAAACAACAACCTCGGTGGTCTCCACATACCCCTATACTCGTTAAACAACATCAGAAAAATACGTACGCAGAGGATAAATAAGCAAGGAACACAACTCGGGAAAAAGAAAGGTGGTGGAAGTTCGGTTTTTGAAACAAAGATGTCTGACAGTCTCAAACCAGGGAAACATGCAATCTCTTTATTAAATAAACGTTTCAGCAGAATGAAAATCTTCTAACTTGTTTAAAGAACATACTCATAATAATGTTGTTGTAATTTGAAAACTATATTTGGACGTGTAGATTATGTTCAGTGATAAGAGATTTCTGTTGTGGGTTTATCCATTTAAGATTCATTCAAAAATTGTCTTCGCATTAATCATTGGTCTCGACATTGTGCCATACCCTTGCAATGCGATGTATATATGTGACATCGATCATCTGCAGCGTATGCATATATGATATTGAGGCATAAGCTCACATTTGGAGTAATACGGCCTCTTCCTTGGACGTGTGGTGGCATAATTCACACTTGTATGGAGCTCGAATCCTCTTGAAGTGCATAACTCAGATCCAAAAATAATAAAAAGAGCTCAAACCTATTGGACAATAAGCTCAGAGTACAACAATCTCATGGAGGCTCATAGAAACGTGAATTGGCCACTTGTTTGCTGACTTGTGGTTACACTTCCCTCAGATCTGCAAGCTTGGGTGTGTCCTTGTGGAAGCATGAACCTATAGTTCTATTTGGTTATTCCTTCAAACAATGATAAAACGTGACAAGCCTTGAACTATTCAAATAGTCCGCAAGATAAAAGGATCACTGGGAGGTTGGAGAAAAATGGGGGGAGAGAACACTTCATCAGAACAGGGATCGTCATTCTGGGGGGTGAGGAAGGAAATCTGGAAGTAGAGGTTTTCATATTTGAACAAGTATAATCATATCCTTGGTAGGGACAAACCTCTGCCCAAGTGGACCAATGTGGATGTGGAGGAGTTCTTCCAATCGAATCCCGTCTATGGCCCTCAGCTGAAGCTCACACGAGTATGTTAATTGTTGAGTGAATATGTCCAAGTGTAATAGATATATAAAAATACAATATAATTAAATTGTTTATTTGATTACAATATCTAGGCAACAACAAGACTCATTAATGCCTAACTTTAACATAAGCATTCATGAGCAAGAAAAGGTGATTGAGTAAGAAGTTCAATACAATGCATGATGGAATTTTGTTAAAATTGGCAACCAAGGTCGGCCTCCCTTGTAAGTTGGCTCAAGAAGCTCAAAAGTCATGTCCTTTTGACTCCACCGAATAATATATAAAGGGGTGGTTTCTCCCTCATTCGACACATTGAAGGGCTCATCTTCTCCTCTGAAATAGGACGATATATAAGGCTGGACACAGGTGGCAGGGTCGAGGTTATTATCAAACCAATCTCTATTTAGGGCTCGGTTTTAAAGCAATTTGAATTATGTACCACCTATGGGATCCAAGAATCGTATACATTTGTGGGTGACCGATCTTATGTTGCCCTTCTGATAAAGAATTCAAATTGATTGAAAGCCCTCCTAGAGCCTTGTTGGGTGCCTCATAGTGAAGTTACAAAAGGAGTTGAGTCTCTCTCAAACTCATGGCATTTTTATCTTTCAAAGGCATGCCTTAATGCTTATGCATCCAAGAAAAGAAGCCGAGGTTCCTACTTTAGGCATATCCTTGATCAAGTCAAACAAAGGTACAAAAGTAGTCATTTTGTTTTAAAATATGCTTTGCAGACTCATGTAGTACCATAGCATCTCAGTTCTAAGAATATATATATGGTTTAAAAGAGCCGACCTGTGGAGATACCTAAAATGATTATCACCCTTAGAGTCATAATCCCAGTATGATGTGACTCAATTTATTCATTATCTCAGCAGTAACATTTTTTTTTTGGCCGGTTGATCCAAGTATCTGGAGCTTATTCCTCATGGCCAATTCTAGAATCTAAGGTTGGTCGATAATGTCCCGATTAAATACAAATGCTCTAAGTCATATCTGTGGACACATTGTTTCTCATTTCTGCAATATTACCTTGATGCAATTTTACCAGCTCTCCAGGTCTGTGACATAATGCATGGAGGATGGAAGGTCTGTCTGGGTGGCGTATCTCTCTTTTGGGTGCAAATTTTGTGTTGGATAAGAACCACAGTTGGAGGATAGGAAGTCTATGCAAGGCAACGTATCTTTAGTTGATTTTTCTGTGCATTTTTGTGAGGTTTATCTCTGCTATAGACCACAATAAGGAAGCCACTACAACAGCCTGTTGTTAAGTTGTTTGGAGGGTTTGAAAGCATGGTCAAACACTCCTCTGCTTTCATGAGTTTGGGGTTGTTTATCTTGCCACTCATTCAGGATTGTCGAAGGGGAGGGATTCCTGAGGAGGAGCCTAAAATCTCTATATCAGAGATTAGATTATGTTACATCACTGTAATGGAAAAGAAAGTTTAATCAAGCAGCCCTAACCAGTGACCCAGATTGCCAACATCAGTCCTTGAAGCTATCTGTGTTCATACCCTAACCAGTATTCATAATAGCAGTTTCATTGAGCCTAAGAGCTTAGAGGTCAGATCTTCTATTTGGCAAGTCAGTATTGACTTTAAATCATTGTACTCTCTCTGTCTGTTGAAAATTAGATTATGAATAATAAGAACTGATCAAGGGTTTTTGTCATCTTGGGGTTTTTCCCTGGCTTGAGCCATATTCATGTTTCCTCTTGTCTTGGCTTATCCTCTGAATTATTTTTTTATGTTCTTTTATCAGTTACAGTCATCATGATTTTAATTGATGTGGTTGCTATGGATTGATAATTGGGCTAGATATAAAAATTGATGTGACTGTCCTATGCTATGAACATGTTAAGCTAAATTTAACATGGTATTAGAGCTAGGCTGAGGACAAGCCCAAGAAAGAGGGAAAGAAATCACTAGAAATGTTGTCAAATCTTCATGGCCTCTTTCGCCCTCAAACGATCAGATAGTATGAAATTATGATATAAATCTGGTGCATCACAGTGACCAGCCCACATTTTTGTGGATAAAGAGCGAAATTCCTTTTTGAAGATCATAGAAGACCTGGTTCAAATATCATTATTAGAAGAGTCCAGTTCTGGGCACATAATATGAGGTCTGAGATTTCCAATCCACTGATCCACCTCAGAATTCGGTGAACTTTAATGGCTAATCAAACTCTTGACAAAGTCAACAAAGGGACCCATCATTTAAGGAGTTTTTCAAGCAATTTGAATTACGTACCACCTATGGGATCCAAGCATCGTATACATCTGTGGGTGACCAATCTTATGTTGCCCTTCTGATAAAGAATTCAAATTGATTGAAAGCCCTCCTAAGGCCTTGTTGGGTGCCTCATAGTGAAGTTACAAAAGGAGTTTAGTCCCTCTCAAACTCATGGAATTTGTATCTTTCAAAGGCACGCCTTAATGCTTCTGCATCCAAGAAAAGAAGCCGAGGTTCCTCCTTCAGGCATATCCTTGA
Source organism: Pinus albicaulis (assembly GCA_034641835.2). Classification (NCBI taxonomy): domain Eukaryota; kingdom Viridiplantae; phylum Streptophyta; class Pinopsida; order Pinales; family Pinaceae; genus Pinus; species Pinus albicaulis. The sequence goes on from CM076571.1 coordinate 590,799,434, forward strand.
TCAGGTCAAACAAAGGTACAAAAGCAGTCATATTGTTTTAAAATATGCTTTGCAGACTTATGTATTTGCAGACTCATGTAGTACCATAGCATCTTAGTTCTGAGAACATATATATGGTTTAAAAGAGCCCACCTGTGGAGATACCTAAAATGATTATCACTCTTAGAGTCATAATCCTAGTATGATGTGACTCAATTTTTGGACAATTTTATTTATTCATTATCTCAGCAGTAAAGTTTTTTTTTGGCTGGTTTATCCGAGTATCTGGAGCTTATTCCTCATGGCCAATTCTAGAATCTAAGGTTGGTCGATAATGTCCTGATTAAATACAAATTCTCATAGTCATATCTGTGGACATATTGTTTCTCATTTCTGCAATATTACCTTGATGCAATTTTACCAGCTCTCCAGGTCTGTGACATAATGCATGGAGGATGGAAGGTCTGTCTGGGCAGCTTATCTCTGTTTTGGGTGCAGATTTTGTGTTGGATAAGAGCCACAGTTGGAGGACAGGAAGTCTGTTCAAGGCAACGTATCTTTAGTTGATTTTTCTGTGCGTTTTTTTGAGGTTTATCTCTGCTATAGACCGCAGGAAGAAAGCCACTACAGCAGTCTGTTTTTAAGTTGTTTAGAGGGTTGGAAAGCATGGTCAAACCCTCCTCTGATTTCATGAGTTTGGGGTTGTTTATCTTGCCACTTATTCAAGATTGTTGAAGGGAACGGATTGTTGACGAGGAGCCTCAAAGCTCTATATCAGAGATTAGATTGTGGTACATCACTGTAATGGAAAAGAAAGTTGAATCAAGCATCCCTAACCAGTGACCCAGATTGCTGACATCAGTCCTTGAAGCTATATGTGTTCATACCCTAACCAGTATTCATAATAGAAGTTTCATTGAGCCTAAGAGCTTAGAGGTCAGATCTTCTATTTGGCAAGTCAGTATTGACTTTAAATCATTGTAATCTCTCTCTCTCTCTCTGTTGAACATTGGATTATGAATAATAAGAACTGATCAAGGGTTTTGGCTATCTTGGGGTTTTTCCCTGGCTTGAGCCATATTCATGTGTTCTCTTGTCTTGGCTTATCCTCTGCATCATTTTATTATGTTCTTTTATCAGTTACAGTCATCATGATTTTAATTGATTTGGTTGCTATGGATTGATAATTGGGCTATATATAAAAATTGATGTGACTGTCCTATGCTATGAACATGTTAAGCCAAATTTAACATGGTATTAGAGCTAGGCTGAGGACAAGCCCGAGAAAGAGGGAAAGCAATCACTAGAAATGTTGTCAAATATTCATGGCCTCTTTCGCCCTCAAAGGATCAGATAGTATGAAATTATGATATAAATTTGGTGCATCACAGTGATCAGCCCACAATTTTGTGGATAAAGAGCGAAATTCATTTTTGAAGATCATACAAGACCTAGTTCAAATATCATGATTAGAAGAGTCTAGTTCTGGGCACATAATATGAGGTCTGAGATTTCCAATCCATTTATCCACCTCAGAATTCGGTGAACTTGAATGGCTAATCAAACTCTTGACAAAGTAAAAAAAGGGACCCATCATTTAAGGAGTTTTTCAAGAAATTTGAATTACGTACCACCTATGGGATCCAAGCATCGTATACATCTGTGGGTGACCAATATTATGTTGCCCTTCTGATAAAGAATTCAAATTAATTGAAAGACCTCCTATGGCCTTGGTGGGTGCCTCATAGTGAAGTTACAAAAGGAGTTGAGTCCCTCTCAAACTCATGGCATTTGTATCTTTCAAAGGCATGCCTTAATTCTTATGCATCCAAGAAAAGAAGCCGAGGTTCCTACTTCAGGCATATCCTTGATCAAGTCAAAAAAAGGTACAAAAGCTGTCATTTTGTTTTAAAATATGCTTTGCAGACTTATGTATTTGCAGAGTCATGTAGTACCATAGCATCTCAGCTCTAAGAATATATATATGGTTTAAAAGAGCCGACCTGTGGAGATACCTAAAATGATTATCACTCTTAGAGTCATAATCCCAGTATGATGTGACTCAATTTTTGGAAACTTGTATTTATTCATTCTCTCAGCAGTAAAGTTTTTTTTTTGGCTGGTTGATCCAATGATCTGGAGCTTATTCCTCATGGCCAATTCTAGAATCTAAGTTTGGTCGATAATGTCTTGATTAAATACAAATGCTCTAAGTCATATCTGTTGACATATTGTTTCTCATTTTTGCAATATTTCCTTGATGCAATTTTACCAGCTCTCCTCTATTGGATTGTTCATAAGAGGCTTTTACAAGGACCAGTCCATGAGTTTAAAGATTGACTGAATGCGAATGATGGCTTAATAGCATCTAAGTCAATTTTGTACATTCTGTCATCCACATAAGGGTGTTTAAAGATTCAACTTCAACTTAGGCAGAGGTATCAAAATGAAGTCATAAAACCTGAAGCAATGTTAAAGAAACATCCTCGATTTTCTAGTTACTTCAGATGATGTATAATGTTTGAATGAGGTAAGGATGGCTTCAGAATTACAGTCTGACATACAATCAATATTTATATGACAGTCCGGAAATCATGGCGCTTTGGCAAGTCCCTGATATATGGTAAATCTAAGTTGATCTCAGCCATCTATCTCTCTGCTCTTTTCAAAATCAATCAAAGAAGGAGGCAGTCTAGAAGACCCAGGATTAATTATTATTACAAGCGAAAGAATCTGATTCCATAATCAATCCTTCTGACATAACATTTCTGAACTTTATATAGGTCTATATATTATCTTCACATGGTCCTATTGGATAACTTTGCATATTATCTTGGCATAGTTCAGATGGTACAATTTTTTTATTTCAATTTGACTATGGACTGCATAAATTCATCTCTCCCTCTATTTGGATAGGGATCCTGACCTCTGATTTCAGTACATCTATGAACCTCAGTCTCTGTTATATATATGGCCAGGAACATTGCTCTTATGACTTGGCATAATTATGATATTCTGCTGCGCTTGATATCACAGTGGCTGTAGTATCTCAGTGGTAGCTTATTGGCATCACAGTTGGATACCATACCAGTGGTATGGTTGATCTTTGGCTTATTTATCTTTGCTTACAATAACATGGTTGACCTCTCATTTATGTAAGATGGCTTCACAGTTGTGTGTATGAAAGATCAGTTACTTCATTGACACAACAAATGCATGCTTGGCATCAATCTGTATTGCATCATTAATTTCAATCAACACATCAAGCATGAAAGGTCATCAATAACAGAATCATTAACAATGGATCTTGTTCACAAACGAAGTTGTGAACAAGATGTGTAAGTTCCAGACAGTTTGATAGGACATAAAAGAATATCCTTATACTGGTACGGGGGCAGGGGCTTAGGATTAGGGCACTCATTCCCCAAATTGCCTAAGGGGCTGTGTCTTCTAATTTTTCTCCTAGCACCTGAAGAGAACATAGTATTCTGAGTGAATTTGTCCTTTTGAGATTCTAGTGGCAACTTTTTAGAGATGAGATGAAAATCAAGGAGTATTTTCAAGATAATTTCCTCCATGTGACGCCTTTGTTGAGTTTGTTAAATAAGTAGTTCCCAAGAAGGGTTAAAATTACAGAAGGTTTTGTGCTTGTTGATAGCTAGTTGGATACGGAAAATCAGATTCGATTGAAAGGGAATGTTTATGCTTGATAATATTATAGCTATAAGGGAACGGATTGTTGAGGAGGAGCCTCAAAGCTCTATATCAGAGATTAGATTGTGGTACATCACTGTAATGGAAAAGAATGTTGAATCAAGCAGCCCTAACCAGTGACCCAGATTGCCGACATCAGTCCTTGAAGCTATCTGTGTTCATACCCTAACCAATATTCATAATAGTAGTTTCATTGAGCCTAAGAGCTTAGAGGTCAGATCTTCTATTTGGCAAGTCAGTATTGACTTTAAATCATTGTACTCTCTCTGTTGAGCATTAGATTATGAATAATAAGAATTGATCAAGGGTTTTTGCAGTCTTGGGGTTTTTCCCTGGCTTGAGCCATATTCATGTGTCCTCTTGTCTTGGCTTATCCTCTGCATTATTTTCTTATGTTCTTTTATCAGTTATAGTCATCATGATTTTAATTGATGTGGTTGCTATGGATTGATAATTGGGCTATATATAAAAATTGATGTGACTGTCCTATGCTATGAACATGTTAAGCTAAACTTAACATGGTATTAGAGCTAGGCTGAGGACAAGCCCAAGAAAGAGGGAAAGAAATCACTAGAAATGTTGTCAAATCTTCATGGCCTCTTTCTCCCTCAAAGGATCAGATAGTATGAAATTATGATATAAATTTGGTGCATCACAGTGACCAGCCCACAGTTTTTTCGATAAAGAGCGAAATTCCTTTTTGAAGATCATACAAGACCTGGTTCAAATATCATGATTAGAAGAGTCCATCTCTGGGCACATAATATGAGGTCTGAGATTTCCAATCCACTGATCCACCTCAGAATTTAGTGAACTTGAATGGCTAATCAAAATTTTGACAAAGTCAACAAAGGGACCCATCATTTAAGGAGTTTTTCAAGAAATTTGAATTATGTACCACCTATGGGATCCAAGCATCATATACATCTGTGGGTGACCGATATTATGTTTCCCTTCTGATAAATAATTCAAATTGATTGAAAGACCTCCTATGGCCTTGTTGGGTGCCTCATAGTGAAGTTACAAAAGGAGTTGAGTCCCTCTCAAACTCATGGCATTTGTATCTTTCAAAGGCATGACTTAATTCTTATGCATCCAAGAAAAGAAGTCGAGGTTCCTACTTCAGGCATATCCTTGATCAAGTCAAAAAAAGGTACAAAAGCAGTCATTTTGTTTTAAAATATGCTTTGCAGACTTATATATTTGCAGACTCTTGTAGTACCATAGCATCTCAGTTCTAAGAATATATATATGGTTTAAAAGAGCCGACCTGTGGAGATACCTAAAATGATTATCACTCTTAGAGTCATAATCCCAGTATGATGTAACTTAATTTTTGGACACTTGTATTTATTCATTATCTCAGCAGTAAAGTTTTTTTTTTTTGGCTGGTTGATCCAAGTATCTGGAGCTTATTCCTCATGGCCAATTCTAGAATCTAAGTTTGGTCAATAATGTCCTGATTAAATACAAATTCTCTAAGTCATATCTGTTGACATATTGTTTCTCATTTCTACAATATTACCTTGATGCAATTTTACCAGCTCTCCTCTATTGGATTGTTCATAAGAGGCTTTTACAAGGACTATTCCATGAGTTTAAAGATTGACTAAATGCGAATGATGACTTAATAGCATCTAAGTCAATTTTTTACATTCCGTCATGCACATAAGGGTGTTTAAAGATTCAACTTCAACTTAGGCAGAGGTATCAAAATGAAGTCATAAAACCTGAAGCAATGTTAAAGAAACATCCTCGCTTTTCTAGTTACTTCAGATGATGTATAATGTTTGAATGAGGTAAGGATGGCTTCAGACTTACAGTCCAACATAAAATCAGTATTGATATGACAGTCCAGAAATCATGGCGCTTTGGCAAGTCCCTGATATATGGTAAATCTAAGTTGATCTCAGCCATCTATCTCTCTGCTCTTTTCAAAATCAATCAAAGAAAGAGGCAGTCTAGAAGACCCAGGATTAATGATTATTACAAGCGAAAGCATTTGATTCCATAATCAATCCTTCTGACATAATATTTCTGACCTTTATATAGGTCTGTATATTATCTTCACATGGCTCTTTTGGATAACATTGCATATTATCTTGGCATAGTTCAGATGGTACAGTTTTTTTATTTCGGTTTGACTATGGACTGCATAAATTCATCTCTCCCTTTGTTTGGATAGGGATCCTGACCTCTGATTTCAGTACATATATGAACCTTAGTCTCTGTTCTATATATGGCCAGGAACATTGCTCTTATGACTTGGCATAATTATGATATTCTGCTGTGCTTGATATCACAGTGGTTGTAGTATCTCAGTGGTAGCTTATTGGCATCACAGTGGTATACCATACCAGTGGTATGGTTGATCTTTGGCTTATTTATCTTTTCTTACAATAACATGGTTGAACTCTCATTTATGTAACATGGCTTCACAGTTGTGTGTATGAAAGACCAAATACTTCATTGACACAACAAATTCATGCTTGGCATCAATCTGTATTGCATCATTACTTTCAATCAACACATCAAGCATGAAAGGTCATCGGTAACAGAATCATTAAAAATGGATCTTGTTCACAAACGAAGTTGTGAACAAGATGTGTAAGTTCCAGAAAGTCTGATAGGACATAAAAGAATATCCTTGTACTGGTACGGGGGCAGGGGCTTAGGATTAGAGCACTCATTCCCCAAATTTCCTAAGGGGCTGTGTCTTCTAAATTTTTCTCCTAGCACCTGAAGAGAACATAGAATTCTGAGTGGATTTGTCCTTTGGATATTCTAGTGGAAAATTTTTAGAGATGAGATGAAAATCAAGGAGTATTTTCAAGATAATTTCCTCAATGTGACGCTTTTGTTGAGTTTTTTAAAGAAGTAGTTCCCAAGAAGGGTTAAAATTACAGAAGATTTTGTCCTTGTTGACAGCTAGTTGGATACGAAAAATCAGATTCGATTGAAAGGGCATGTTTATGCTTGATAATATTATAGCTATAAGGTGGTTTTTAATGGGGTTAGGGGATTGGTAAAAAAAATTCTGTGTCAAAATTGATTTTGAGAAACCTTAATCCTTGATTTTGAAAAGAAATAAAAAATAAAATCACCTTAAAAAGTGTTGATTTGAAACAGGTTACATTGTAACCTGTCGTCTAACTCGTCTAACTGGTGGTTTGGCTCTCCAGAAGATCACCACATAGTCTACTGTGTTAGTAAATCCAGAAACCCAAAATCCAAAAATGGAATTTATCGGTTATGATATATACACTAGAAATAACAATGATTTCAGCAAAGGCATTACGAGTTTGGACAAACTACAAGTTTGGACAAATGTAAAGAAGAAAAATCGTCATCAACATTTTAACTAATGGTAATAAGAATTCAAGCTCGTAATCCAGTATGTTGTTTTTGTTTTTTCGGTTATGTAATTAATTTGTGCTAATTTATGCATATCAAAGTTTTTGGAATTTAGTTTATGTAGCCTAGTTCTTATGCACTGTTCAACAATGAATCTATTGACTGTAGAGGAAATCCTTGTATAAAAGAAGATTCCCTTAAACGGACAAAAGTCTACTCCTTGAAATTATGAAACCAAACCAGATACTAATAAATACATAGGAAATGGGCAGAGATAAAGAAGTTGCTTCAAAAATATTAAACATGTTGTTAGTGCTAGAAACTTACACAGATCAATACCCTTTCTGCTGTAGATGGAAGCAGAAATTACTGCACACGCAGAGAGAGACGAAATTGTTTCCATGTTGACTGGTAGCTTTCCCTCGTGCCTGATAGAATAAGACCCACAACAAAGCCCTAATCACTAAGCCAGCGGGAGATGTGTTTTGGGCGGGAGATGTGTTATTTTAATTTGATGTTTAAAATTTAAATGAAAAATGAATACTCCATTCTTCTATTTTTCCAAACATTATTTTTAATATTATGCTCTCCAAAAATTATTTTTACTATCATAACTATTGTTGTTTTGATGTATGGTGAGGGTAGTTCTTGATTTTTTTGTAATGTTAACAAAGTTTCAAAAATCAATTCAATTTCATTCTAATAAATTTATTTTAAAAACATTTATGATGAACCACATAGAAAGGTATCGACTTTAAAAAATATGCGATTTATCTAGAAGAGTTTTTAAATAAATAAATAAATAAATTAATTAATTATTAAAATAAAATTGAGACAAAATAGCAAATTTAAGAGATGTTTTTGCCACCCATGGTTTTTATCATGGTATTCCACCGTGCCAACAAGGGGGAACTAATCTAATCATAGGTCCCAACTAGACCTGCTCTCATTTGGAATGGCTAATCCCACAGGTTTTAAGGATTGTTATAAGGGTTAGGGGAATAATGAGTTAGTGGTTAAGGGATTAAGGATTAGGGGCTTACGGGTTAGGGGAATAAGGGCTTAGGAGTTAGAGGTTTAGGGTTTAGGGGTTAGGGGAATAATGAGTTAGTGGTAAAGGTGTTAGGGATTGGGGGCTTAGGGGTTAAGGGATTAGGGATTGGGAGCTTAGGGGTTAGGGGATTTAGGCGCATTTAGGGGTTAAGGGAATAATGAGTTATTGGTTAAGGGATTATGGATTCAAGTTGGGGGAAATGAGTTAGTGGTTAAACCGTTAGGGATTTGGGGGTTAGCGGATTTAAGTCCATTTAGGGGTTAGGGGAATAATGAGTTAGTGGTTAAGGGATTAGGGATTGGGGGCTTAGGGGTTAGGTGATTTAGGCACAGTTAGGGTTAGGTGAATAATGATTTAGTGGTTAAGGGATTAGGGATTAGGGGCTTAGGGGTTAGGGGATTTAGCAATTAAGGATTTGAGGGGTTAGGGGTGAGGGGTTAATGGGTTATGGGTTAAGCATTAACGGTTTAGGTGTTTAGGGGTTAAGGGGTTAGGGGTTTAGGTGTTAGTGGTTTAGCGGTTTAAGGGTACAACAAAGATAATGATTATAGGGTACAACAACACTATAAGCTTTATATGTTGATTGATATTGACACTGATAGGGTAAGCTTCAATAGTGAAGTTGTTTTTGATGAGGAGGTTGGACCTTTCCAAACTTATCCTAAGTTTTGAATTACTTAGAAGTTGGAAGGGGTTGAGGATTCAGGTGTCAAGCTTCAGGTAGCTGCACTTGAAGGGGGGTGGAAGATTTTGAGCATGATGAGCCTCCTAGACTAGTAATTTATGATCTAGATATAGGTGGTCCAGGTCATGGTGACAATACTGACTTCCGAACATTCTATAAAGATCCACAGAGTTTGCAGAGCTTGTCAGGAAAGGAAGCTACATTGAATACCATTTTATGAAGGACGAGCTTGGAGAGCATAAAGGGTCCTTCAATTGGTACTTTCAGACATATGTGGACCAATGAACATGACATCAACCACTGGTGCTAGGTACTTCCTTCCGTTTTTTGATTATTTTAGTAGAAAATGTGGGTATGTTTTCTATAGTTAAAATATGATGTGTTTAATGAATTTCAAAAGTTCAAAGCATTAATGAAGTAGAAGGTCACATAGAACCATGGTTTGGAAGAAAGTCCAAGTAAGTCATCTTAAAGTTTTGGTTCTACTTCCTACACTTGGATTCTAGCTAAGAAGATAACCAAATTAGATCCAAAGAGAAAAGCTAATGATTATATGGTACAACAACAGTATAAGGTTTATAGGTTGATTGATATTGACACTGATAGGGTAAGCTTCAATAGTGAAGTTGTTGTTGATGAGGAGGTTGGACCCTTCCAAACTTCTCCTAAGTTTTGAATTACCTGTAAGCCAAGTGCCAATGTGTGTCAGGGAGTGTTATGCATGTTATGAAGTGGCAGGTCATGTCGAAAAGTGCTAAGTTGAGAGTGCCAATGCATGTTGAGGAGTGTTAAGGAGTACTAGGAAAACACAAAGGAAGCAATGGATGACTCCTATCTATGAAAAAATATGAACTAATCCTCTTATCATACTTCTAACAATCAATGGATGACTCAACTAGGGTCACAAATCAGCCACTAACAGTCCATTTAATAATTTTTCATAGGTTTCTTCAAATCTTTGTCTAAAACTCTATGGAAATTACACCAAAATCAACTCCTCTGCATGTTAATCCATTCTTCATATGACACATTTCTTCTGCATGCTCAATCTTCTGCTCAGGTTCCACCCTCCTTTGGATATGTTGTCTCCACACATACTAAATCTGCAAACCATTATCCAGATCTGCGGTCTTTATTGTAGAAATAAACCTCACTCTAAGGGTCACAACCTATCTTCTTCTACACAAATTTGTCATAGTATTAAGGGCATACCTTATGAATTAAACATGCTAGGAAACTATCCTAACTAGGGCATTATACTTATGTACTTCTAATTGTTGTAGAACAAACCCTATTCACACATAGAAAAAACACAACTTTGCCTCCATAAGAGACTCGACCTAGCTCATATGGTTCCATAGATTCTGGGCATTTCTTCGAATGAATCTTGACATGAACTTCAGATCTCAATGTCAACCCTCAAACTAGGGTTAACTCAATCAATATTACGCCTGTGTCTACTTCTGTTATGGCTCTAAATTACAGTGCAAGCCCCCCTCCATTTATGTTGGTCTTTATCATAGACCTTGCAGCCTACTAACCACCACAAGGCAATATGGTATCAACCCTCTCTTCTATTTCATGTAGAAAATCTAACCAACGGGATTCAATTTGATCTTGTAATGTACTAGAACAAGATATTGAATCCTTCCTACAATTTGTGGAAACAAAACACGATCGCAAAATCACATATAAGTAAGAGAAACAAGTTATCAAATGCACAACACAAGATGTATCTAGGGAAGCAACTGCTCAAAACCCTCTATCTCTATTTTGTATTAAGTCAAGGAATCATGAAACAATACAATGCTTAATCTCTCTTGAGATTCTCTAGCACTCTGCCAATTGTCTCCTATTGATCTAGGCAAAATCGGTCTAATACTTAGCCAATTATCAGCCTTCCTTCAGCCTTCCTTGCTCACGCAATTCAGATGGAATTATCTCCATATTAATTAGGAAAATCAACCTTCCTTGACTACGCAATCCATCATGGCATCCCAATGACTTTATAATTGCACATGGAAAATTTTCTATAAATACAACTGATAGTTATGTTCCTTTGAACTTTGTTACAATAAGGATGAAGGGTATTTTTATTACTTAAAAATAAGTTAAAACCCTAAACAACCAAAACCCTAACTCGAGGAGATGTAACACCAAGATTTTATGGGCCCCATTGGGGTTAGTTGGGTAGCCAACTTCCCGGGGTCGTAACTTGGTCATATTATCTTCGTTTGACGCACATGATACCTCGTTAGAAATATCTCTCCAAGGACTACAATTTCTAATGCGATTTCTATGAATTTTTTAAACCTTTCATGCCAAAAAAATGTCGTTTGGGGCCTCAAAATGGCTCCAGAAGTTTAGGACCCGAAAAACTGACAAATATAGTAAATTGTTCTATAATTAAGGAAAATGAAAAACTGAAAGAGACAATGGCGAGGGCCCGAGTGGAATAGGTGGGTGGCCACCAATATCCACCTCGATCACCTTAAATCTAATTTCTTGAGCTAACTCAATCATCATGAGTTAGTTAACTGACACAAGTTGTTATGAGACGAAATTACAATTTATTTTCCAATTTATTTAAGGGAAAAATAAATCAGACGCCTCACATTCTTCACTCCTGGTACATCAAAATTCCTCACCAGTGTGGGTGCATTTTTTTTGTCCTTTCTAGTTGCCAATTTCACTGTTTCTTGTTGCAAATTTCAACACTCCCTCTCAACAAGAAAGGAATTCAATCTATCCCCATCTGGTACCTTTTGAATGTTCTACATGCTACACTTCTCTAGTGTTGTTTGCACCTGCAAATCATGAAAGTAAATATCCTATGAACAACTGAATCAGTATAATGCATTGGTCATCAGAGTCTTCTGACTACTGCTAGCTACTTCACTTGTCTAGTACTGGATTCTCTACGCTGCTGCTGACATTTGCATATGTTCCCTTTGAACTGTTGCTAACTCTAATTTGTGCTTCAGTATTTGACATTTGTCACTGTGATTTCTGCCTTGCTGACATCTGACTACATCAATCTAACTGATCCTTCCTACTACTATTGTACTGTGGGCTCCTCGTAGCCAGGTTCGATCCATGAGACACGCTATCTCAATGGACCTTGCCCAAATTTCCTATCTTGGGATTATGTCTACACATCACCCCACCATACACCTCGAGGTATGGCTGCTCCCTCTTCCTATGTGGCTCGAAATTTTCCCCTCATGGAGGTCTCTGCTTGAGTGGATGCTTCGACTCAGTCTCCTCGCTGCTTCTCATGAGGATGCATGTTGAGAGGTAATTTATGCTCCCTCTAAACCACCAAGTCTCTAACTTCTGCCTTTCTCCTAAAAGCTTTGCATGCATCTGGTACCTCAAGTACATATAGGTTCTTAACTCACGCATAGTGTAATTTTCCCGATGTTACAAAAAGTTTCTAAAAAAGAGATGATTTTAAATTGATGATATCTCCCTCATCCGAGCTCCGATTCAACCGATATATATATATTTTTTTTGGGTATATTTTCGCAAGGAATCCAAATATTATATTTGTTTTTGAAAATTTTACACCAAAATATTCAGATATTCTCTCCAAACTCACTGCCCAAAAAATTCCCGCTCTGATACCATGTAGAAAATCTAACCAACGAGATTCAATTTGATCTTGTAATATACTAAAACAAGATATTGAATCCTTCCTACAATTTGCGGAAACAAAACATGATCATACAATAACATATATGTAAGAGAAATAAATTATCAATCGCACAACAACATGATGTATTTGGGGAAAGAAAATGCTCAAAACCCCTCTATCTCTATTGTGTATTAAGTCAAGGATTCATGAAACAATACATTAATGCTTAATCTCTCATGAGATTCTCCAGCACTCTGTCAATTGTCTCCCGTTGATCTAGGAAAACTTAGTCTAGTACTTAGCCAATTCTCATCCTTACTTCAGCCTGCCTTGCTCATGCAATTCCTAGGGAATTAAATCCTTACTAATTAGGAAAATCGGTCTTCCTTCATTGCGCAATCCATCATGGCATCCCAATGAATTTATAATTTCACATGGGAAATTTTCTCTGAATACAACTGATATTTATGTTCCCTTTAACCTCTGTCTCAGCTGGGTATTCCTCGAAACTGACATGCATGCAACTATTAATAACGAATTTTTAGTTATATGATTGATCACTCATTGTGAATTAAATCTAATTTAATTCACTGGACCTCTCACTAGCTCATCACTCAGTTAGAACTAGTTAAGATAATTCTAACTCATTTAATTAAGTTAATTAAACTTGCACCCCACTAATGCATCAACTTCAACTGGACCCCAAAAATATTATAATCACTCTAGATGCCTCATCTTAGACCCTCAAGTACTTGAATTTCTTGAACTAAATTGGTCATCATGACATAATTAACTGACACAAGTTTTTATGAGATGAAATGACAATTTATTTAAGGGAAAAAAAAATTAGACACCCCACGTTCCTCACTCCTAGCGCATCAAAATTCCTCACCAGTATGGGTGCATTTTATTTTTGTCCTTTCTGGTTTCCAATCTCACTATTTATTTTTGCAGATTTCAACATTTCAGAATCTGATGCGGCCTTCACACAAAGACACCATTGAAATCACATGCCCAGATTCTCATGAGAAACCTCTCTTAAGCTCGATCTGCTAGAAGAGAACCAACAATATGCCATCCTACTTCCTAGCACAAACCGATCATTAAGGTATGCAACATTATTTTGAATCCTCACATGATGATCTTGCTCTTGGAGGATGATCATGACCTCCCTTTAGCAACCCTTACTTGGCCTTCGTACTTGACCTACCTTAGGACTAGATCTCTCTTCATGCCCTTGATGTGCCAGATAGTGGGAATACATGTCAAACATGCTAAGATGTGCCAAGTGATAAGGCATACCAAGATGTGCAAGGGTGTGTCAATGCGTGTCAGGGGCTGTCAAGACAAAAAAAGGGAGAAAAAAGTTAAACTACAAGGAAATGAACACATAAGAGGGTTAATAAGTCATCAATTTACCTTTTCCAAGAGGGGCATGCTAGGCATACCAACACTAGGGGGCAATAGGTGCCAAGTGCAAAGTCTTAGTGCATTCTATGTGCCAAGTATTCCTTTGTTGCTTCTTATCTACTTTCCAACAATTGATCATCACAAATATATTTAATATTAAACCATGCCAAATCACACCAAGGCATCTCAACGTATTCTAATCATGCTAAGACTTTCCAAGCGCCAACACATGCCAAGCACCAATATGTGTCAGGGACTAGTGTTATGCATGTTATGAAGTGGAAGGGAATCTTGAAGAGTGCTAAGGTGTGCTAGAGAGTGATAATGCTTGTTGATGAGTGTTAAGGATTACTAGGAAAAAACATTAAGGAAGCGCTAGGTAAAATTTCATGGAAGTTAATGAATATGAGGAACTTGTGCCAGAGACTAGTGTTAATGAGTGTTAGTTGTCATGCCAAGGAGGGAGTGACAAGGTATGCTAAGCATTGGTACGACATGCTAGGGAATATCAACGCATGCCAAGAATTCCCAAAGTGTGCTTGGGAGTTCCAGGGTGTGCTAATTATATCATGTGAAAATTAATAGTGCCAAGATATGTCAATACATGCTAGGTGCTAAGGATGTGGCATAGGGTGCCAGGGTATGTTAATATGTGTTAAGGAAACAAAAGGAAGAACCAATAAGAGGGTTAATAAGTCAAGACTTTATCTTTTTGAAAAGGGGCATGATAGGCACACTAACGATAGGTCCCAATACCTGCCAAGTGGCATTGTGTTCCAAGTGCTAATGTATGTCAATGCATTCAACCAAGGTGTTCCAGGGCATGCTAGGGACTATATGCAGCATGCCAACACATGCTAGGAGAGTTCCATGTTGTGCTAGCGCATTCCACCATGTGCTTGGGCGTGGGTGTCATCACAAGATGTTCTAGGTACAATGATGTTCCAAGACATGTGGGGTGCTAAGAAATGTTAGTGTGTGCCAAAGCATGAATTTAAGGTGTGCCTAGATTGTTGAGGATTGTTAGGTCTTTCTCATTAATAGAATTTTCAAAGCTTTATTATGTATTAAATAATATATTTCCTACACACAATAGTGGAACTTTATCTAAAGGGAATTTGCTAGATAAGAAACTTAATATATATGAATCATGTGTTGACTCATAGGAAATCTCTATTCGACTAGTCATTACTTGAGGTAAATGATACACACTAATTACTTATAAAAAAATTGATTGACCCTAACCACTATGGCCTTGGACATATTATAAAAAATACTCCACAACAATGGTATTAAATCGTTATCTTTTTCCAAAAAAGATATTAACAGGCACATAGTGTCATCAAAAACTCATTGGAATGATCGATGATGATGGGCATTTTTTGACCGTCACCAAAAGTAACAAAAAGAGCATTGATGAGGGTCATTAAAAGTTCTTCACTAGAAGTGTCACCAAAGAGAGAATTAGTGATGGGCCTTTAATGACCCTCACCAAAAGTGTCATTGAAAATGTCTTTGGTGACGGACCATAAAGGACCATCACTATATACACTTACAGTGACAGTATTTTAATGATCAATGATGACGGACATTTTTTGACCGTCACCAAAAGTAACAAAAAGAGCATTGGTGAGGGTCGTTAAAATTTCATCACTAGAAGTGTCACCAAAGAGAGAATTAGTGATGGGCCTTTAACGAACCTCACCAAAAGTGTCATTGAAAATGTCTTCGATGACGGACCATAAAGGACCATCACTATATACACTTACAGTGACAGTTTTTTAAGGATCGTCACCATATGTGACATTGGTGATGGATGTTAAAGTTCCGTCACAAGCATGACCCTCACCAATGTGCTTTTTTCTTGTAGTGCCCCCTAAGCTTTGAGCAAACATTTTTAGTTTAACAGTTTCATCATCTATTTATTTCCTATCAAAATATTCATTCATTCTATCCACATGCAATTGAGGAGTTGTAGAACTACTTGCATCATATAAAGGAATCTTGGATTGATAGTCCTGTGGTAGAACAACTAATGGCAATGGTAGAAATAATGGGGCATACCATGTTTCCATGGCTGGTAGTTGAGGAAACAAAGGAGGGTTAATAAGAGGAGGGTTTACAAAAGGAGGTGGAGGGTCAAATGGAGGAAGGTGAATAGTGGGGGACAAAGTTAGTACAATATGATTCTGCTGTAATATGTATGGGTCTAAAATTATCTAGGTTATCCAATTCTGAGATCTAGTCCTAGACAAGCTTTGTTTGTTGGGAAACCAGCTGCAAAAATAGAAGAAAAGAGATATCAACGCCTTAGAAATAAGCCACTTTGAGGGGGAAACCTCCATTACATTACATGAATGAACAATTCTTGGATGATGCAAATTAAGAAACCTCCTTTCTATATATAGGAGTCCATAGGGCCATAATGTAATCCTAGTTGACCTAACAATAATAATTTAAGGGCACAATAATAACAATATGGGGTTTACAAGGGTACAATAATAACAATACTTGGGTTACACTAACAAAAATAAGGGACTATACTAGTAATATAGGGACCTAACATGCCCCTTTCCTTCAAAAAAGTGTTGTCCTCAATGCTTGAGTAGCTCTAGGTGCTTCTGTATAAAATTACCACCCTCCCTTATAGAATATTCAGTGGATAAGTTCTTCCATTTGATGAGATACTCTGAAATTAATCGATTCCGTAGCCGTCGAGTTCTTGTTTCTGTGACCACTTCAGGTTCCAATATGATTTTTCCTTCCTCATCGATTTTTGGCAATATTGTTTGAACTGGAAGATTTTGACCTATAACCTTCTTTAAGCATGAAACATGGAAAAATAGATGCAATCGTGAAGAAGCGGGAAGCTCCAATTAGTATGCGATAGTACCAATATTTTCCAACACCTTGTAAGGACAATAATACTTTGGTGATAATTTATTATCCTTCATAGCTTGCTTGAGGGACATTTGTTTGTATCATTGTAGTTGTGAAAATACCCAGTCTCCTACATACAAACTTCTCTCACTACGACGTTGATCTACATGTTGTTTCATTCGATTTTGTGCCAAATTCAGGTTATCCTTTAAGAGTTGGAGAACTTCTTGTTGATGCTCGATGTGATCTTCCCTACTTGAACCTTCGAATTTTCTCTTAAAGATGATGTGATGGATGGTGGATGATATCCATAAAGTTCCATAAATGGGGTCATTTTTACTGTAGTATGGAAGGAAGTGTTAAACCACCATTCAGCGAGAGGTCACCACTTCACCCATTGTGTTTGTTTATCAAATACAAAACACCGAAGATATCCTTCCAAAAATTTATTTGCTATCTCAATTTTACCATTGGATTGAGGATGATAAGATGAGCTATGAGCTAATTGAGTACCCAAACAACAAAATAACTTCATCCAAACATTTCCAGTAAAAATGGGATCTCTGTCGCTCACAATAACCCTTGGGTTTCCATGTAGCTTTTGAATTGTGTCCATAAATGTAGTAGCAATTGTATTTGCTTTAAATGAATGAGATAATGCACAAAAATGTGGTAAGTCTATCAACTACCACCATGATGACACTCTTTGCTTCAGACTTAGTTAAACCTGTGATAAAATCCATTGAAATATCCTCCCAACGTTGACTTGGAATGGATAAAGGTTGTAGAAGACCCGGGGTCTTAATTGTTTCAACTTTATTCTGCTAGAAAACCAAACATTCTGCCACAATATTTTGAATATTAGATTTAAGGCCATCCCAAAAAAAAAAATTCTTCACCCTATCGTAAGTTTTTAAAAATCCTGAGTGTCCTCCTATAGGAGAAGTGTGCAATTCCAAAAGAATATGTTTTTTTAGTTGGGAATTCTTACAAATATATAAGCGATCTTTGTACCATAAGGAATCATTTTTCCAACTAAATGTATCAGATGTACTAGGATCTTGCTGCAACTTTTGAATGAGTGTTCACACTTCTTCATCCTTCTTCCATTCATCTCTTGCTTCGGTTATCCAATCTGGTTGGATAATAGAAATGGAAAAAAGCAATCCTTCCACCTCTTCATTCTTTCTTGAGAATAAATCTGCAACAACATTCAACTTCCCTTTTTTGTAGATTATTTCAAATTCATAACCCAACATCTTTGTGACCCATTTTTTCTGCTCTTTTGAAGATAGTATTTCTTCCAAAAAGTGTTTAAGACTATCATGATCAGTTTCTACCTTGAAGTGTCTTCCCATTAAGTAAGTTTGCCATTTATTTAGTGCATGCAGTATTGCTAACATTTACTTCTCATAAATAGGTTTTCGTAAATACTTTCCTTAGATTGGATGACTTTCAAAAGCAATGGGTCTTCCTTTTGGCATTAAAACAACACCAATTTGATTTCCTGAGGCATCACATTCCACAATAAAGGTTTTTGTGAAGTTTGGCGTAGCTAAGATTGGTGCTAGGGACATTGCCTCTTCAAGATATTCAAGGGCCTTAGTTGCTTCAGGAGTCCATGAAAATTCATCTTTAATCTTTCTTCAATAATGTTGTTAGAGGTGCTATTATTCTCCCATAATTCTTAACAAACTTTTGATAGTAATACCCTATTAACACGAGAAATCCTGGCAACTTCTTTATGGTTGTGGGGACTTTCCATTCCTTAATGGTTTTAATTTTGTTAGGGTCTACCTTAACACCCTCGTGAGATACAATATGACCCAGATATTCCACCTCTTGTACTCCAAAGAAAAAAATTGATGTTTTTTCATATAATTGTTTCTCCTACAGTAGTTTGAGCACCCTGTCAACATGTTGAACATGATCCTTCCAAGACCTATTGTAGATTAGTATATCATCAAAAAATACTAGCACAAATTTTCTATGGAAGGGTTTGAAAATGGAATTCATCAACCCTTGAAATGTAGAAGGTGCATTGGTAAGCCCAAAAGGCATGACCAAAAATTCGTAATGACCCTCATGAGTTCCAAATGTTGTTTTCAGAATATCTTCAGTCTTCATTATAATTTGATGATATCCTGAAGAAGATCCAACTTGGTAAAATAAATTGCTCCATGTAATTCATCTAATAATTCATCAATCATAGGAATGGGAAGTTTATCTTTAATGGTGAGCTTATTGAGCTCCCTATAATCCAAACACATGCACCATGATCCATCCTTCTTGTGTACCAATACTATAGGAGCAGAGAAAGAGCTTTGACTAGGTTGAATTATAGCCGCCCCTAACATTTCTGCAATCATACGTTCAATTTCGCTCTTTTGGACATAAGGATATCTATAAGGCCTGATGCTTCCTTGTAATACCCCATAATTCGACTTCCTTTCCTTCTGAAAAAAATTTCAAGAAATTTTCTTGAAAATTTAAAGCTACCATCCCCAAAGATTGTAACCATTGTACTCCTAGTACAACATCAGCACCTTCCATATGAATGGAAAGCATTGGACTATTCAATACATATTCTCCCATGGTTAGCTTGATATTATGGAATTTTCCAGAGAAATTTATAGTTCCTCCATTTGCAATCATCACTTGACATTCTGGTGCTAGGTATAGCAAAGAATTCAATTCCTTGGCTACCTTGAAATCAATAAAATTATGGGTGCTACCTGAATCAATCAACACTATTACCTTTTTCTTCTTGATATGTCCTTCTATCTTGAGAGTTTTAAGAGTGTTAATTCCTGCCAATGCATTACACGATATGGTCAGACTCATTTCTTCCTCTTCTAGAGCTGGTTCCTGGTGTATATCCTCTTCTTTTGAAGATTCTTGTTCATTTTCTTCTTCCTCTTCACAATCTATGTAAAACAATTTCTTCTGAGCACACTTATGACCTTTAGTGTATTTTCTATCACAACTATAGCAAAGCCCTTTTGCTCTTTTTTCATCCAATTTTTGTGGTGTCAAACTTGTGGGTTGTGGAAATCTAGGAGTAGCAGCACTTCCATCTTTATAGAAGTGAGTGGTTGGCCTCCTTGTTGCCATAATTTTACATTCAATTTTTCTTGCCAACTTGAATGTCTTCTCCAATTAATCAGGTTCTAAAACGCGAACTTCATGTTGGATGTTATCCTTTAAAGTACCTATGAAGAGATCAATCATGTGTTCTTCTAGAATATCAGTTACCCTTATATTCAATTTTTGGAAGTCCTCAATGTGCTCCCCCACAAAACACTTTTGTTTGAGATTTATCAATTGGCTAAAGAAAGTGTTGCTCTTTGTATCCTCATAATGTGCTATCATTTCCTCTGTAAAAATTGACCAGGTGACAATTTTTTTATGGGAGCAAAGCCATCGATACCATACAAATGTATTTTTTTCTAAATGTGAAGTTGCAATGCGTACCTTTTATGTGTTTTTCACATTACTGAGATAAAAAATAGTGCTCCATCTATAGTATCCATGTTACAGGATCCTTTCCATCAAAATTCATCATATCCATTTTTGGAATATGGTGGTTCTTCCCTCCAACATTAGAGTTTATCAAATCACGATTAACATTTATTTTGTTCTCATCATGAGTTTGCTTTACTATTTATTCACCATTAGGAAACATTTCTTGTACCAACTTTGTCAAACCTTCCATGTATGATTTTAGATCATTCTTCATGTTTTCCATCTTAGTTTCCATGTCATCAATCTTAGATTCCACGCCATCCATATTAGCTCCCATGACATTCTACAAACCATCCATCTTAGATTCCATGCTTTTTTTCAAACCATCCATCTTAGTTTCCACATCTTTCTTCAAAACTTCCATGTCATTTTTGTTGCTCTTTGCGAGGGAAAAAATTGTTGCACTTTCTCTTGTAATTTTGATATGTCATGTTGCCATTATTAATCTTCATGAGTCATAGTAGAGCCTTCTAAAGGCTTAATGGGTGTTGAATTATTTTTAGGGGCCATTTGAGACTCTAATACTAGTATCTATTCTACAATATGCCCTTGGAATCAATTCAAGTTGATTCTTCAAAGAAGACTTATGCAATTCGGAAAAAAAAATACACACCTTTTACTTGCTTTTGAGGAGCTCGATATTGAAATTGACTAATCTCTATACTTGCATATCCTCAATACCTTAAATTTGACCCTGCAGTAGTCCTCAAAAGCTTCCTACAAATTCCATGGGTCTGACTTGATTTGGATTCTTCAAGGTAAAGTTATGTCCAATTTTCCACAATGACCTAATTATGGACTGGTTCAGTAGAGAGAAGTTATACGACTTGCCACGTGTCACTATTTGCTCCTTTGGCTCTAACATTTATAGACAGGAAACTACAGTCCGTGTGATTCTAGTTTCTTTTTACATAATTCCAATTCGATGCTCAGAGAGAGAGTTATGAATATTTTCCCACGATCACCTCTTTGAGATGAAATTCAGGAGCGTGAAAAAGGCCTAACTTCTACAAATCATATCTCCTAAAATATTGTGAACCAAGCTCTGATATTTTGCGACGATGTTGCTCCTGATTTTAGCTTCTTTCTCTTAAAATTTCAACTTCTGATCCTTCATAGAAAAAATGTTATAGCGAGAATTTTTCGATGACCTTTTTAAGTGAAATTCAGGAGCATGCAAAAATCCCTAACTTCCATAGATCATATCTCTGAAAATATTGCGAACCAAGCTCTGAAATTTTGTGAAGATGTTCCTTAGGCGTTCAGCTTCACACTCTAAAAATTCCAGCTTCTGCACCTTCGTATAAACAATGTTATAGTGAAAATTCCACGATAACCTGTTTGGAGCAAGGAAACCCTAGAATCGAAAGCTCTGATACCAAATTTTGTGAAACTAGCTCCAAAAATACAAGAAAATTGACATCAACGCCTTAGAAATAAGCCAATTTGAGGGGGAAACCTCCAATACATTACATGAATGAAAAATTCTTGGATGATACAAATTAAAAAACCTCCTTTCTATATATAGGAGTCCATGGGGCTAAAATGTAATCCTAGCCAACCTAACAATAACAATTTAAGGGCACAATAATAATAATATGGGGGTTAAAGGGGTATAATAATAACAATAAGGGGGTTACACTAACAAAAATAAGGGACTATACTAGTAATATAGGTACCTAACATTGTTTTAGGGGTGAGTCAGATAGGATATTATGTAAGTCATTAAGGTTTTGAGGTATGGAACTTTCTTTGTGAATTTGTGTTCTGACAGTTGAATTTTTAAATCCAGGAGATTTCCTTAGGATGTGCTCTGGATTTTCAACTATTTCAAGAGGGCTTTGGTCGGGATGGGATCTGGTACAGATTCTTCTAGAAGCCAAAATCTGGACCCAAGTTTCAGAGAGGTTAAAATTTTACAATTGTTTGAAAAACAAACATATCTGTCAAAGAAATACTTAATCCGCAAAGTATTTTTCACTGGGTTATGTTTGAGGTTTGATAATATCAATATTTCTCAATAATTTTCCAGTTGAGTCTATAGAACACTAGTGGAGTCAGCAGGCCTACTGAAAACCAGTGGAGTCACCAGGTGGATATTCTTAACTCTCTTAAGGCTGTTTGTTGTCCACCATCAACAACCAGATACCATTCTTGGCTAACACTTGATTCATCTAAATTTGAAGGGGTTTTCTGAGTTCTTTAGGAGGTGTTAATATTTATAATAACTCAGGATCTCCCCAATATCGTTGCCATTATGTTGGCTCCCCATGATTTGCAAGATTGGCAAGAAAAACTCTGCAGTGAACGACATCAAACCACTTTGGAGTCCCAGGACCTAGCCTTCCTAGACTCAGAGAGGGCTCTCTCTATATTTGTGTTTGTAAATGATTTATCTTTATGCTTCTGTTTTCTGATTTTAGGCTAGTTATGAAGTTTTAGGACTATTTTTTTTTATTTCATTGATTGATTGTTTGACTAATTGATTGAGTGTTTCATTTGATTATATAGATTGTGAGAAGCATTAATCCATCAGGGGAGACATAAGAGGTTTTAATTTTACATCAACTTTGCAAGGGTTTTCATAGGGAAATCTAACTATATCAAGTGTATCTTTTTAGATTAGATGAAATATGAAATGATAGCAAGTTATGAATTCAGTAAAAATAAAAGGAAATAAAGAATCCTTTAATTATACTTCAACAATAAAATCCTTTTAAGATAACTATTTAAGATGAACTAAAGAGCAGGGCAAACCATAGATTCCTTTAGATAGTCTCTACTGAGTAAACCTTAAGACTACAATCCAGCAATCCTAGAGAGCAAGACACCCCTGAATTCTCTAGTTATTACTTTCAGACAAAGAAAACATTTAACATAACAGTCAGTGAAACTAAAGAGCAGGACACCCCTGAATTCTTTAGTCAAACTTCAAAGAAGGCCTTTAAAGCAACAATTTAATAAAAAACAAAGAGTAGGGAAAACCATAAATTCCTTTAGCTAGACTCTACAAATTAAACTTCAAGGGAACAAGCTAGGTGGAACTAAAGAGCAGGACATCCATAAATTCTTTAATCATACCTTTCAGAAGAAAAAATTACGATGAAAGAAGAAGACAAAATTAAGGTGCCAATACAACATATCTTAATCTAAAATTTCTATTCGTTTATCACAAAAATGATGGAAAATATGGAAAACAAAAGGGAAACATTGTGAAAGATGGATAAATTCACCATTAACAATGCTCAATAATCCTATGGACGTGCTTGTACTACTAATGTCCAAAACAGTTGCAATACTCCAGTGCAACAATCATTGGAGCTCAGAGGGTGAGATCATGCCCCGCATTTATGGTGCCCCCAAGATCCATAAGACTGGTGCTCCTTTCAAACCCATTGTCAATACCATCGGAGCTCTATCATATGAATTAGCCAAATTTGTGGCTGACGCCCTCGCCCCTCTGGTCGGAAAAACTAGTTCATTCATTAAAGACTCCAACCATTACGTTGATTTCATTAAAAAAGCTAATTTGGATCCCGAAGATAGAATTGTAAGCTTTGATATTGTACATCTCTTTACTAAAGTCCCTCTGGATGAAGCTGTTCAAGTAGTAAAAGAAGTCGTAGACCCCCAGACTGCAAGGCTTGCTGAAATTTGTCTGCGCTCCACCTTCTTCACTTTCCAAGGGGAAATATTTGAACAAAAATTTGGTTTTTCTATGAGATCTCCGTTGTCCACCATAGTGGCCAACCTCTTCATGGGAAAATTTGAAAAGAAAGCTCTTGACTCTTACCCATTGAAACCTAAATTTTGGATTAGGTTCTTGGATTACACCAATGTCAATTGGCCACATGGAAATGAAGAATTAAAAAGCTTCCTAGACCACCTTAATGGAATTTACAAATATATAAAATTTACAATGGAAGGTTAGGTAGATAATCATATCCCTTTCCTTGACATTCTCCTCTCGATAAATGAAGACAGAACCCTTGGGCACAAATTGTTCAGAAAGAAATATCATACTAACAATTACCTACATGTTGATTCACACAACTACCCTGTCCAGAAGATGGGGGTTTTGTTGACTCTTTTTACAAGAGCTTTTAGAATATCAGATGATACTCATATTGAGGAATAAATACAACATCTAAGAAGATCGTTCATGAACGTGGGATACAGTAATAGATACATCAATGGGGCTATTCAAAGAGAAAGATCTGGAAGTAATAGAATTTCAACTTACTATTCCGCAACAACAAAAGAATACCTCCCCTATATCTAAGGGGTCACGGACATTATGGCCAAAGTTCTAGCCAATAAATACATTAGAGAATCCTTCAAACCTATAATGACCATTAGAAAAAGGATGAAATTTGTCAAATATGACCCCAAGAACCTCTAGCAAAAAGGGGTTTACAAAATTAATTGTTTGTGTGGAGATTTCTTTATTTATGAAACAGATAGGACCTTCAAAATAAGGTTTAAAGAACATGGGGTGGACATCATATTAGGAAGAACCAAAACATCGGCTTTGGCAGAACACTCTAATAAGACACATCACCACATATGCCTTGAAGATGTAGTGGTCATTACCAATGAGAAGCATCATTTTAAGCGTAAAGTGCGTGAAGCCATGTAAATCATTAAGCACCCTCACAGCCTCAATAGATATGGAGGCTTAGAGATTAGCAAGAATTGGATTCACGTTCTTTCCCACAAATAAACTTACCCTCCCTGATGTTGTTTGTCGGCACCTTTTCCATCTTCCCACTTGTCATTGTCCTTTCTCATTTGTCTGTCGTATCACTCTCATATAATCCTCCCCACACACCATACCCCTACCTTCTACCCTTTATTCATTTCTCCCCAAAATCATCTCCTGTCACCTTTCCTCCCACTAAATTGTTGGCTTTCTTATCCTCTTTTAATATTTAAAACTCTCCTTATCCTGCCTTATGCCCCCTTTTTATTTTTCTTTATTTCCAATATTATATAAATTTGTATATAGGCTACACTGCACAATAATTAAACCCCTCTAATACTATTAATATTAAACCCCTCTAATAATAAATAAACCCCTCTAATACTATTCATAAATAAACCCCTCTATTGTTATTATTATTATTAAACTCCATATTATCTCATTATTTAGGAACATTTATATTTGCTCGTTATAATATAGGGCATCCTTTTACTTACCCTCTTAAATATATTTATTATAATATCAGACATCCCTTTACTTAACCTCTTAAATATATTTATTAAAATAAACCCTAATAGTATCGCTTAGTTTTAGTAACAATCATCTTAATTATTAACACCCCTTTTTTGGTATTAATAAAAATAAAAAAATTGAATACAATTAATTTTAGTAAGATAATAATAAATAAACCTTATAATCATTAATTTAAAATTTTATATTCACCCATTATAATATATGTTATAACCACCTAAATGTTTCCTCATGATTTAGTATTAACAAACAAAACTAATTTTTATATATGAATAACTCAATAAACAATAATAATTAAAAAAAAACTAAATGTGTCATTACTAAATTAAAAATGAAATAAATAAAAAATTAAAATAAAATAGACAAAATTTTCTAAAAAACTAAGATAGCTAATTAATTTATAAATATTTAAGAGTTGGCCAGCCCTTTCATTCTCCTTCTTTCCACTATTTATTGACCCTGATTTTCTCTCTTCTTAGTAGGTTGTCCTGAAGATGAGTCTTGATTTGGACACGAAACGTAGACTAAAAATGACGACTGTGGATATTCTGAGTTTTATATCTGAAAAACTACACCACAGAAACCTCCAATCGAACATGTAATTTTCCATTTTCATACTCTATAAAAGTTATACAATTTTCTATACACTGTTTGTTAATGAACTAAGTAGGGAAATGCTTATATTCTTATGGTAGATTTTATGATTTTTTCACTATCGTCTGGAATATTTCATAGGTTTTTTTTTCAATAGAAGATCATATAATTCTAGGTTTATATTCCTCACCATGCATGAAACATTCTTTCTTCAGGGGTACTATATATTTATCTCAATTTATAATGAACGAAAAGGATAGATTCATATTTGCAATTACCTATTCAATTTCCAAGTAGTTTTTATGCTAAAAAATCTCTCGAAAATAATTGCTACCCTTTCTTATATTATAACTAAAACATGAAACATGTAGTATGCAAAGAATCAATTACCTATTAAATAAGTGCTTGTAGAATTTCCAAAACCATAGTTCCCTTA
Source organism: Pinus albicaulis (assembly GCA_034641835.2). Lineage (NCBI taxonomy): Eukaryota > Viridiplantae > Streptophyta > Pinopsida > Pinales > Pinaceae > Pinus > Pinus albicaulis. Next base: position 590,825,935 of record CM076571.1, read on the forward strand.
ATGCCTTAGAGGCTTACCAAATTATTTCCACAACTTCTCCATGATGATCAAAAAGACTTCATAGAGAAAAATATTCAAAGGGATCAAAGCATCTCACATTTGAAATAAAAGGTATATGAAATCCATAATCTAGCATACAACATATAATTGAATCAATAATATATTATAAACCATGTGAGTGATCAATGAATCTCACAACCAACATCAAAATAGATGTGATTAGGCAAGAAAAATTACTTTGTATTAAACTCAAAGGGAAAACAAGCTTACAAGCTGGTCTCCTTGATGTCACAATCCTATTCCAATGGTATCCTTTCCTTCCCTTGATAACAAGCTCTTCAGACCCAAACTAGCAGCATGTGTTTAGAAATCTCAGTCTATGATTCCTTTAGTCCTATGCTCAATTTATAAGAAGGATTTGGAGGTTTCTAGTTCCTTCTCTCAAGAAATATCATGCTTAAGAGAAGGATATTAGTTCCAGGTGCCAAGGGATTAGGAGGAGGTATGTAGTGGTTCTAGGTTTCTAATTTGGGTATGATTCTTCAACCAAAGCTTCTAGAGCTTGCTTTTTTAGTTTTACATACGTGAACAAAAATGGACAATTTATAGTTGAAGAAGCTGCACATATATGTGCAGTTTACAGTGGAAGAAGCTGCACATGCCCTAATTTTGTTCAAGAAAACTACCAATATGCTCAAAAAGGTTTTCTAAGTAGTGTAATAAAAAATTCCTTTTATCCCTAGTATTTTTTTAGTTCATTATTCATAGGGGATTCACTTGAGACACTTCATTGAATGGCGAAAGATGTGAATAGACAATCATGGTGACAAAATTTAGTGTAGCAATAGTAAAATAAATGACTTATACTTACTTTTGTCTCTCAAATTATGGAAGTATGGTGTGGATATGTATTTTGCATGCATGGAGGAAAATTAAAACATTTTTATTAGCTTTCATAAGATTTGATTTATTTATAGCTATACGCTTGTATATATATACTACAATTTTTTAATTGTAGTCTTCCATGAAGATTTATACCTGGTAGTACTTTGATAATTACATTGTTTCTATAACTAGATCCTACAATTTCCAAAAGTAGTTTTGTTTTGGTTCACATACAGTACAAATCAGTTGTTACAGCCATTCTGGGAAATGTATAAAATACTATATCTCTATATACAATATAGTTGAAACTTATGCATGGTATCACTATGTGTAGTCTTGACTTATCTCTTTGTATTAAAAATTAGATTAATGCCACATAATTCATTGATTTTGGTTTAATATTTTAGTAATATTTTACTGCAACATTTTTGTTCATGAACTTGAATGCAACCACTAGAGCGTTTTTACTTTTCTAATCATTTAACTTGTCTTATCATAAGCGTACAAGTGCCCTGTCTAATTACATTCGTAACATTTGTAGAAGTCCCATGAATACATTCAGATATAAACACTAAAACAAAAATCAAACACATATTTTCTCCTTATTCGTCCCGACTGTGCACGTTCTCCAATCTATCACACTTGTTATTAGACCTTTACTCTTAAAATGTCAATTCTATCTAGGCTAATACTTATATACTTATAATCTCTACACAAATAAATATCAAGCTATTGTGATTTAACATATTATACTTTGATCAACTCCAATTACGATACAAAAATATAAGGTACACATGACAACTTATCAATCAAATAACTGGAAAATAGTGATCTAGCGCAATTCTAACAAACTTCATATAACAGGTTCGACATACACGTAACCAAATCAATCACACACTACTACCTAATAAATATAAAATGGAATATTGTAACCATGCATAGATCTCACCATAAAGTTATAATTGTGTTCCAAGTAATGAAAATAATGAGTCAGATACTACCATAAGTAAAATCTCTACCTGACATTTTTCGCTGAAAATGTAATTAGGAAACACTTACAGAAATATTCACAATTATTGGGAAAAGTATGACAATTTCATAATAATATAATCAAAAAGGAATTAAGTATAACCATTTTGACCTGAATAACCACAAAAAAATGTACCTAATGAGACCACTCACCACTCATCCATGAACTGCAGCTCGAGTTCCCCACGAGCTTAGAGATCTTGCCCAGCAACCAACAACCCCTTATTTATGCTTTCCCTTGGTATTAAACATCTTTTTCATGATAAGGTTTCCATTGGAAATGTCCCACTTTTGAGGAGATTTTTATCCATTTGCCTAGGATTTTCCATAAAATCACGCCTTTATCTCATGCAACGCTTTTATATTTTCCCCATAAGAGCTTTCCTTTCTCTCCTGCAACACTTTTATGCTTTTCCGGGCTTATCATATTTTTACAAATAAGAAACTTAATGTATCTTTCTCCCCCATCCACTAAGCTTATCTATAATTTCATTGTAGAATTATTATCATGAATCCTTATCCAATCTCATTTATTCATGAAATTATTTCTTTCATTTTTGGAAATAATCCCATATCTATGTGTCTCATTCACAAGCACTTAAATTCCATTTGATCTGTTTGGTAATAAACTATTTACTAACATTTGTATTCCCAATCCTAGATTTTCTGCTATAACACCGTCTAAACATTTCCAAACATGGTAGCAATGAAAGGCTATTACACTCTTGTTATTCAAGCTACACAGCTAAATGTAATTGGTGGGGAAGACGTATTTGACTACGTCAATTTTGTAGTGTGGGTTTCCAAGATAACTATATTACTTATATTAGCCCTACATTAAAAAGTATTCTAGTCAACAAAGATCCTTACATGAAACATCCTAATTTTCCATACAAATGTGTCCATTCATGTCCCCTTTTGCTTAAATGTTTCCTGAAATAACTAAATTTTAGCGAAGAAAACTCCATTGATGACAACCTTTCCTCATAGGGACAAAAAAATATTACTCCAGACATCCTCAATGTCATAATTCACTCCCAAAACCTTTGTGTTTAAATGGTGATAATTCATTGTGTGATGCTGCATTTTTTCAAAAATGAAATTTCTGAACTATTTCTCCAATGAAACCTAATATTAGAGCTCAAGAGTTGAACAAACTAGCAACATATTCAATGGAATCAGCATCGATTGGCCTTTCATTTGATCATAGGCATGTACCTTTCAATGTAGTTTTTAGCACATCTATTTCATGCATACATGTTGCTAGTGTATATCCTCATTGGAGACTTAAGGATATTAAGTATTCGATTATGACTAAAAGTGTATATGTTTATCCATTTATTCTCATGCACATACATACACGTTAAAAAAGAATCGATTTCTTAATCATGCAGTTATAGATTTCAACATGGTTATGTTGTTCCTTAGAAATCCATATTTTTAAAATAATTATATTTATTAGAGATCCACATTTTCACCATAGCTATGCATTAGACACCAACAATTTTCTCAACGTGAAAAATTTTAGGGGCTAATATTCGTAGGTGGGCTAATTTTCCATGATTTTTCCAAAAGAAGATTCACCAATTTCCATTTTTTATAAAAATGATTCACCCAAACTTTACAATATAAAATTATTTTACCTTAAAAATCATCAACATCATATAAAGAGTATACATAAAATCTTTATAAATTTGAAAAATTTTACAAATACATAAATAAATGTTATATAGTTTTCATATTAGGGACTAGTTAGAATCACCAATGTTTTTAAAATTCAAGATAGTTTTCCATCCTTAAAATTTTCCTTGATTCTCACCATCACGAAACAATTAATTGGCTTAAGAAGTCATATAACATAATAGAAAAATATAGATAGATAGATATATAGATATTCTATGATAAATTACTCTTCTGTTGATTTCATTTTAGATTTGTTTTATTGTGTAAATCATAGCTGAGAGAATGGACAACACTAATAAGAAAATTAGGAATGCATCATCCGAAAGGGAAGTCCCTTTCAACTATGGTGCACGCCATTTCAATCTGAATGTAGTAGGAAAGCCTAGCTTGGTCTATGATCTATAAATCAAATACTTCTAGAGATTATTTTGCAGCTTGAATTATAACTCAACATAGATCAAGGCCATGATAGGGAAGGCATTTTAGTCTTCGATGGTCCAAATCAATGTATGTGGCCTAAACTATCCTACAATTATGATAAGGAAATTGCAAGGGTATGTGACTATAAAAAGAAAGGTGAGAACTATGGTAAGCGGCCTTTTCCAATGCATTTACGGCTCCATATTTTGTTGCATTATTATTATTGATATAGTTTTTAGTTATATTGAAACAATTTGGTTTTTTGTAATTCCAAATTAATGGAGATCCAACTTCCTTCTGGGGCTCACATCAACATCAATAGTGAAATTTTCCTCTGAGGTTTCGATTTCACCCAACTGATGAGGAGCTGGTTTCTCATTTATTGAACAACACGGCATTTTACATGCCTCTGCATGTAATGATTGTTGCAAAATTTTACCTTTACAAGTGTAACAACCCTAGTTAAAATTCGATATAATAAAAGTTAAAAAAGGAAAAATTATAACCACGTTTATGGGAAATTTATACCAAGCTGAATGTTGGGAAAACAACATCCAAGTGTGGTTGTTCGTTTGATTTATTATGGCTAAGTAAATTAGAAAAGAGCATGGAAAAGGATTTGGAAAGTAAAACTAACTATTTTGGCAATTTATTTATGAAAATAATGGAAATTAGGAAAAAAATAAGGTGAAAGGTCATAGCTTACATGTGAGGAGGAAAATGAAGGAAAGTGATGGAAAATGAAGAAGATAGAGGCCTCATTGATAAAAAGGATCAATTCATGCATTTGTTGGTTAACCTTTTGTCAGTTTAATTTTGGAGCTCTCTTTCTATTTGATCTCTCTCACGCTCTTGGACACTTAGAGCTTTCTTGGAGCACTTCAACAATGGATCGAGAAAGCTAATGAAGGCGAGAGGAAGCAAAGGCCAATAAAGGAATATTAGGATTAAGTGGATACAACGGGATGATTTGCAGGTTTTGAGTGTCATGTATTATTTCCTTGCTAAACTTACCATGAATGGTTAAGAATGTGCTTTCTTGGTGTTCTTGTTTTCATTGGAATGGGTTTTTCCATGTCTAATAGTGTTCTTCATCCTACCCTTGACATTTCTCGATAACCATGGTGTGATGGGGTTCTCATGTTCTAGTTGAGCTCGATTGATGGATGGATTCAAAACTAGTTGAGGTGATACCTAAAAGAAACAAAACATGGCCTAATGATCCCTGTGTCAAAATTTGGATTGTGGTAAGGCCTTGGCCTAGCGACCCCTAAACCGGACTATGGGTTGCAGTAAAGCCAGATATTTTTGTGTTACCTTTGTGTACCTAAGAATCCTGGACCAGTGAATGGAAACATATACAATAAAGCCTAGAGGTGGGTACCCTCGATTATGCCTAGGAATCCTTGGTTGGTGAGTGGCAAGATATATTGTAAAACCTGAACGGTGGAGTCTCGATTAGGCCTATGAATCTCGAATGGTGAATGGTAGGATATATGGTAAATCCTAGAGACTAGGATATAGTAAATTCCTCACAGTGTAGGTGGAGAGATATGTTGGAATCTATGCTTGTTTTGGGGCCTAATGATACTATGTGGATTGCAGTAAAGCTTGGTTCTATTAATGAAGGGGAGGTGGTTTAGCGTCAAGAAGACCTAGTTGATTTCGGTTATGAGTCCCACATTCATGCTTGGAATATGGCACGAGAGTGACTAGATAAAATAAAGATTTGGTTTAGCCAATATATGGTCGGGTGATACATGGAGGTCGTAAACCTTTTTGGTTTATTCATTCATTAGTAAGAGTTTCTTCTCCTAGATATTTCATGTGAAAATGTACTCGTACATATTTTAAATTTATTCTTGTTGTATCCTTGTTATTTTTGTCGCTTATATGATGGTTATGCATATGTTTTATGATAGTGATGATGTATGGCTCGCATCATGTTTGATTTGTAAATGAATGAGAAGTGAATATATGACCTAATATATGATAATGCAGCTAATATGATAAGGCATTAATGCTTCTTTGCGATTGTCAGATAAGGATGAGACCCCTATGCTCAGATATGTTCTTATGACCTATCGAACAGATATTTGTGACATGTTTGAAAAAAATCCTATCATGGATAGTAGGGGTCTACACAAGTCATTGATCAAATGTTTGCATCATCTAGGTGGCTTTAGACATGCTTAGAGTTTAGTAGTGGCAATGAAAAAACTCAAAATTATAAGTTCTCATATTTCCTCCAAACTTCAACCAGATCGTAGAGCTCGTTGTTTTGATTCTGATGACGCAAACAACACTCAAATACAAGTTCGTATGATCAAGATATTCAAGATAAAATTTTGGGTAAGATTAGGCCAAGTGGTAGTCACTAACGAGGTAGAAATTTGTCAGAACCTCAGTGCACAGAATCCAGGCACTAAAATGGGAGAAATTGTTGCCTACTTAATTTTTCTTCTAACCCTTGAAACTGGGTCAAAAAAATGTCTAGTTTGTTTACTAAAAAAAAAAAATATTAAAATCAGGTGGCAAGCTGCCACCTCCGACACCTCGACATCGTTATATGTTAAAAAATAAAACAACGTATTAAAAATTAGGTGGCAGGTGGTCAAACCATGCCACCCCTAAAACTTATATTTATATTGTATGGGTTGGGACCCGACTGACTGGGGACCTGTTAGGGTCCTATAAAAATAGGGATTATAATTTTGAATTGGATATGTTACGTCTTATAATATTGTACATAGCTTTGCATTTCTGCAAATCTTTTCCATATTAAAAAATGAAAAGAGGGTCTGTCGTAATAGAATAATCAAAGGACAAAAATAAATAAAGATATAAAAAAGATATAAAATATGAACCCCATAAAGAGAAAAAAAAAAAAATTTGAAAGTGTTGCACATTAAAATTCCACTACTCTTAGTTTAATTTACATTTGAGAATAAATTATGTGCAGCTTGTTCAAAATGCCACAATTCATGATGATCATGCAAAATAATCTTGATCATTCATGCCTTTAAATTTGATGTTATGATAGTTAGTGAATAAAGATCTGACCAAACCATTTAATCTTGCAGATCGGTAGTTAGGTAGAGAATAAAAATGAGCTCATAAGTTTAGTTTGAGCCATTGGAATATATAAGGTTAGAAATAAGTTAGTTTGCTTATCAAAAGAAAATAAAAGGGTCAGCAAGCTCAAATTCACCCAATAAAGGAAAGAGAAAATGTTAGGATAAGTAAAAGGGTAGGTAGAATACTTTTCAAAAGTTATAGAAGCATCATTTTGTTTATCTCTTATCAAAAAGATCTTACTAAGCCTTTTGTTTTGTGTGGAGCCTGATTATCTTGTTTACTTTGTATCATAGCATTGGACCACTATACCTTAAAAGGGGTGGAAACACCACCCGTAATTAATCGCTACCATGGGGGCTCCAGGGGGCGGCAGCAACGCTTTTCGGAGCCCCCCCTTGGTGGGGGGTTTCGGGGGCAGTGCCCCTGAAGCTAAAAACAGATGTAAATTTTCCTTGTAAAAGTATAGTAATTTCTAGTCAATCTGGGCCATTCATAGGTGGATGATCTGACGGTAGAAGTTATGTTTAGTTTAGGGTTTTTTTTCCCTAGAAGGCAGCCCCCTTGTATATATGAGGGTATTGTATTGCGGCTGTGCATTATGTGTGTATTCTCAGAGCGAGAAACAGATAGGGATACTATGAGAGAGAAAAAAGGATATTACAGTGGATCTGCTGTAGGTGTTGTCTCTTGAATTTTTGCTGGATAATAGAAAGGAAGGACTGGCTGTTCGGGGTGGACGTAGCCCAAACTAGGTGAACCACGTATATATATGTCTCTCTGGTTTTATGTGTTTTGTGTTCTTGTATTTTTCGCATATTTTATGCGTTGCATTTCTCCATAATATATAATTTTCTAACAACTAGTATCAGAGCCGAAGGTTTATTTGGCTGATAAACTTGCAGGAAAGAAGGGTTCCTGGTTCAAGTGGGAGCAATGGCAGAAGATGGTAAATTTAGGGTCAAGAAATTTAACGGCCAAAACTTCCCATTGTGGAAGATGCAGATGGAAGATTATCTGTATCAGAAATATCTGTACCTACCATTGAGCGGAAAAACAAAGAATCCGGTGGCCATGACAGGCACGGAATGGAACATTATCGATAGAAAGGCACTCAGAACAGTACGGTTGTGCCTTGTGGCGTCAGTCGCCTTCAATATTTCGAAGGAAACAACAACAAAGGGTTTGATGCATATGTTGGCGAAACTATATGAAAAACCCTCAGCCTCAAATAAGGTATTTCTTATGAAACGATTATTTCATATGAAGATGTCGGAAGGTGGATCTGTTGCAGACCATTTAAATGATTTTAATACAGTTACCAGTCAGTTAAGTTCTGTAGGGGTAAACTTTGATGATGAAGTTAGGGCTCTTTTATTTCTGTGCTCATTGCCAGAAAGTTGGAATGGTTTAGCTATGGCCATTAGTAACTCTGTCTCTGGATCTAGTACTTTAAAGTTTGATGATGTTGTCGGTGCTATCCTTAGCGAGGAAATGCGATGGAAAAGCTCTGGTGAGACACCAGGTAATGCTTTGAGTGTAGAGTCTAGGGGAAGAAGAATGGAAAGAGGAAAGAGCTCAGGTTATCACAATAAATCATGGAAAGGCAGTTCCAAGTATAGATCAGGGATACTGTGCTAGAAATGCGGAAAGAGAGAACACCTAAAGAAAGATTTTAGATCTTGGACAGGAAAAGAAGGAGATGCACATCAAGAAAACAATCATGAAGCAAATGTGACAGGTGATTTGTTACAAGATGCTTTGATTATTTCTTTTGAAAATGTTACTAATTCTTGGGTTGTAGATTCAGGGGCTTCATTCCATGCCACACCTGATAAGAAATATTTTCATGACTATGTTCAAGAAGATTTTGGACAAGTTTGTTTGGGTGATGATAAACCCTGTAAAATTGTTGGAATGGGTAAATTAATTGTAAAACAACAGAATGGAAACCAGTGGCTACTAAAGGAGGTAAGGAATGTTTGAGATCTAAAGAAAAATCTGATTTCAACAGTGCAGTTAGGCAATGAAGGCTGTGTGACAACTTTCACAGATAAAACTTGGAAGGTCACTAAAGGAGTGCTGGTAATAGAAAAAGGTGAAAAGGTTGGTACATTGTATTTATGCAATGGTATTTATAACTCTGTTAATGCTTTAACTTCCAAAGGAGAAGATGCAAGATTATGGCATCATAGGCTCGGACACATGACTGAGAAGGGAATGAAGATTCTTCACTCAAGAAATTTGTTGCCAGGTTTGAAGAATGTTGATTTGGATTTCTGTGAAAATTGCATTTATGGAAAACAAAAGAGAGTCAGATTTCTCAGAGTTGGAAAAGAAAATAAGAGTGAAAAATTGGAGCTTGTGCATACATATGTATGGGGACCTGCGTAGGTATCATCTCTCGGTGGCTCTCGCTATTATGTTATGTTTATTGATGATGTAACTAGAAAAACTTGGATTTATTGTACTCAGAATAAATCTGATGTATTTGATACTTTCAAGAAATAGAAATATTTGGTTGAGATTGAGAAAGGAAATAATTTGAAGTGTCTCAGATCAGAAAATGGAGGTGAATATTGCAACAAAGAGTTTGATAGGTATTGTTCAAAGCATGGAATTCGTAGAGAGAAGATAGTTCCAAGAACACCACAAGAATATGGTGTGTCAGAAAGGATGAACAGAACAATCATGGAGCGTGCAAGGTGCATGAGATTGCATGCAGGATTTCCTTTACAATTTTGGGTAGATGTTGTAGATACTGTTGTTTATCTAATAAACAGAGGGCCTTCAAGCTCCTTGGATGGTGGTATTCCAGAGGAAGCATGGATAGGTAAAACGGTAGACTACTCCTTTTTAAAGCCTTTTGGTTGTGAGGCCTTTGTCCATATTAATAAAGAAAATAGAACAAAGCTTGAGGAAAAATCAAATAAATGTACCTTTATTGGATATGGTGTTAATGATTTTGGTTATCAGCTATATTATTATGAAAATAACAAAATCATTAGGAGTAGAGATGTAATATTCAATGAAAAGGTCTTGTATAAGAATCAGTTGCAGGAAAAGAAACAGGAAAAGGAAAGCAAAGAATACACAGTTCTTGATGAGATAACTGAAAAAGTAAAGGTGCCTGAAAATAATAATAATCAACAACTACAGCAGCAGCAACCACCACAACAACAATAGGCACCTCAAACACCTGAAAGTGGTGTTAGAAGATCTACTTGGATAAGTAGACCCCCTGAACGATACTCTCCTTCATTATATTATTTATTGTTGACTAATTCTGGTGAACTCGAATGTTATGAAGAAGCAATGCAGGTTGAAAGAGGGAAGAAGTGGGAGCTAGCCATGGATGAAGAGATGGACTCCTTAATGCATAACCAGACTTGGGACTTAGTCAGGTTGCCTACAGATAAAACTACATTGCAGAATAAATGGGTTTACAGGCTGAAGGAAGAAGATGGAGGAAAATAGAGGTACAAAGCTAGACTTGTGGTGAAGGGGTTTGCATAGAATAAAGGTATTGATTTTGATGAAATATTTTCTCCTGTTGTTAAAATGACTTCAATCAGAACTATTTCAAGTCTTGTAGTAGCAGAAGATTTACATCTTGAACAATTAGATGTAAAGACAACATTTCTCCATGGAGATCTGGAGGAAGAGATCTATATGGAGCAACTAGAAGGATATGAGGTCAAAGGGAAAGATAAATTAGTGTGCAGGCTAAAGAAGAGCTTGTATGGCTTAAAACAGGCTCCATGGTAGTGGTATCTAAAATTTGACAAGTTTATGTCTGAACAAGGTTATACTAGATGTCACTATGATCATTGTGTTTATCTAAAAAGGCAAAATGATGGTAGCTATATTATATTTTTATTGTATCTAGATGACATGCTTGTTGCAGGGTCTAACATGCAGGAAATAAATGTGCTCAAAAGAAAATTGGCAAATTCGTTTGCAATGAAGGATTTGGGAGCTACAAAAAAAATCATTGGTATGAGGATAGCTAGAGACAGGAAAAATCGCAAATTAACACTGTCTCAGAATGAGTACATAGAAAAGGTGTTGAAAAGATTTAATATGCAGAATTCAAAATTAGTTAGTACACCTTTTGCTAGCCATTTCAAACCTAGTAAGGGGATGTGCCCCAAGACCCAAGAAGACATGGATTACATGTCTAAAGTTCCATATGCATCAGCAGTTGGAAGCTTAATGTATGCAATGGTCTGCACAAGGCCTAATATTGCACATGCAGTGGGAGTTGTAAGCAGGTACATGAATAATCCAAGAAAAAAACATTGGATGGCAGTAAAATGGATTCTCAGATATTTGAGAGGTACCACAAATCAAGCATTATGCTTTGGTGGTTCAAACATTGCTCTACAGGCATATGTTGATGCAAATATGGTTGGTGAAAAAGATAACTGGAGGAGCACTTCAGGATATGTAATTATTTTAGGTGGAACAGTTGTCAGTTGTGTTTAAAAAATCCAAAGTGTTGTTGTACTTTCAACAATAGAAGCAAAGTATGTTGTTGCTACAGAGGCTAGTAAAGAAATAATTTGGTTACAAAGGTTTATGGATGAATTGGGTAAGAAGCATGATATGGGCATGTTATATAGTGATAGCCAAAGTGCCATTCATCTTGCAAAGAACTCAGCATTTCATTCTAGGACTAAACACATACATCTCAAGTACCATTTCATACGCTCAGTATTGGAAGATGGAGAGTTGAAGCTGGAAAAGATACACAATAGCCAAAATCCTACAGATATGCTAACAAAAGTTGTAACCAGGGAGAAACTGAGAATGTCCTCATTTTCAATTGGTCTTCAAGGATGACGATGAAGATGAGGAACATTCACGTCCAAAGAGGAGTCATTGTCTAGCAAATGAAGCAGCAGTGGAGTTGCTACAATCAGTCTCCAAGTGGGAGATTGTTAGGTGTGGAGCCTGATTATCTTGTTTACTTTGTATCACATCATTGGATCCATGTACCTTAAAAGGGGCGGAAACACCACTCGTAATTAATCATTGTCGTGGGGGGTCCAGGGGGGACGACAACACTTTTTGGAGCCCCCCCTGGTGGGGGGTTTCAGGGGCAGCGCCCCCAAAGCTAAAAACAGATGTAAAATTGCATTGTAAAACTATAGTAATTTCTAGTCAAACTGGGTTGTTCATAGGCGGATGATTTGACGATAGAAGTTATTTTTAGTTTACGGTTTTTTTCCCTAGAAGGAAACCCCCTTATATATATGAGGGTATTTTATTGCGGCTATGAATTATGTGTGTATTATCAGAGAGAGAAACAGATAGGGAGACTGTGAGAGAGAACAAAGGATATTACAGCAGATCTGCTGTAGGTTTTGTCTCTTCAATTTTTGCTGGATAATAGAAAGGAAGGACTGGCTGTTCGGGGTGGACATAGCCCAAACTGGGTGAACCATGTATATCTGTGTATCTTTGGTTTTATGTGTTTTGTGTGCTCGTATTTTTCGCATATTTTATGTGTTCCATTGCTCCATAATATATAATTTTCTAACACCTTTCACCTTTGAAAATCCCCTTTCCCTTACTAAAATCCCTTCCCTCTTCATTTTTCCCTTATCCTAAACCATTCCCCTTTCTAAAATCTCTTTCCCCTTTCAAAATTTTTTTTCTAACCCCTTCCCCTTGACTAAACCTTATGTTTTCATAAAAATATAAAAACCCACTTTTCAATAATTTAAAGAAGAAAAATAAAAAATTGGACTCCAAACTCTAAACTCTGCGATACAGGTTGGGTAACACATTTCCTCGCACTTCGTACTTCACAATTTTTAGATTTTATTCCCTCACGCTCATAGAAAAACCTTAAGATCTGTGATTTTTTATGTGGGTCAGGTCCCACCTCTCCCCAAACTTCACACTTCATAGGTTTTAGAGTTTGCCTCCATTGCCTAGTGTTAAAGTTTTTGATCTGTGGGCTGTGAGTAGTCCCACCTTATCTGCCACGTCATTAACTTCTCCTACCACCTGATCATCACTGAGTAGATCTAATGGCCTACAACATCTTTTGCACTCCTCGACGTTCGAAGTTTAAAACCAAAAGGGGGGTGCAAAATAAGTGTTTTTCTCCACCCACTCCCCTGCAACACAGTGCCTCCATGTTTTATCGCACCCTGTCCTACCAAAACCACAAAATACTCCCGCATCACACGATAAACCACCAAACCACTTCCAAACCATGCGATAAATTGTCAAGCTCAAAAAATAATAAAACCCAGCTATTCCGTTATTTCCTTACATCCATGGACTTGTGGAAAACACTGAAAGCCCGCTCGCCTCCCTCTAAACCTTTGTTCTCATTACATTTTTCTTATTTTCTTGTGCAGGTGATTAATGGAACTAGGAAATGGAGAAGCAGTTTGATACTAGTTCCATCCTGCTTACTCCAAACCCACAGGATAAGAATTCGAAAAGGTTTAGAGAGGAAGGCTTTTCTCCAGGTAGTATCTACACCAGCATAAGCAATACCAACAACCCATCCTACTCATGAGGCCAGCAGATTAATCAAAACCAATGGGAGATATGTTAAGAGTTCTTAGCCAATGAAAAAATGCTTCAAACTTTAGAAAAACTGTTTTACCTCTAGAATGAGGTAAATCACATTGTGGTAAATAAGTTTATATTTGCCATCTATTCAGAGGTAGATGAGATTTTCCACGAGATAATAAAATTCAAAATCCCATATGAAGAAACAAGAGAGAATTAATGTGATTTAGTATGAATGGTGAAAGAAGAGATAGATGAAAGAAAAAGACAGATGAAAGAAGCAAAACCGTAACAATAATCAAAGAATCGGGTCAGATATGAGTTAGTTGAAAGGTGTCACTATATTTTTTCATAAAGATATTTTATTTTCCTAGAATAAATCCTAGTCAGTTGACAGAATAATTTTTTTAAATTTTTGTATAAATACTTCATAATTCAAAATATCAAGGGTGGATTTCTGAATATTTCCGTAGCTGACTGATCCATTGCCTGACAATTATTGTACCAACTTCCAGTTGACAGACATAACAAGTTATAAAGAAACTTCTTTACAAGATTCAGGTGTTGAGTGATCTCAGTGAAGTATAAATTTCAATTGTTCATTTTCTCTTTATAAGTATTCCATAAACTTATATGTGTTCTAAATTTGAATGTTATAACATGAGTTTTACTACAGAATTTTCTTAAACATTACACTCTTCTTTTAACTGTTATACGTTTCTATGTTTCCTTATGATATCTAGCTTAGAGAATTCTTAATTTCCATCTGATCTCGATTAAAGTTTTTCACACTTCTTCATTATCTTGTTAAAGGAATTCTTAATTGCTCCTTGATCCCGATTGAAAAATCACTTCATCATTTAGCCTTGAGATCTAATATTTCTCACATATCCTGCCCTGTAACACTTTCTTTATAATTTGATTTTGTTCTGTTTTAAAAGTATATTGACTCCATAGCCCAATGGAAAATTGAAAAGAACCTGTTCATATAAATCATTAATTCCACCAACCAATCAAAATCAATTTAAATTAGGAATACATAACTAGCCTAAAATCTATTAAAAAATAAAAAAATAAATCATATAGAGAAAGCCCTCTCTGATTTTAGGAAGGCTAGATCCTAAGCTCCAAAATTGGTTTGTAGTTACCTATGATATTTATTTTTAACGCTTAGAACAACATTTTGAGACTTCAAAGTGATAACAAGACCCCTCCCATGGTCCCCAACAATTGTAACCGCTACTGCATTAACACAATGGGGATGACAGGGATCAAACCCGCTCGACCAATCTGGCTGGCTCGCCCCATGGGAGACCCCATGCCATAACCACAACACACTAAAACGAAACTATAACCACCAGCTCCAATTTCATTCACTCTACCAAAATTAAAACAAAAAATCTGACATGGTTTTGACGCCAGCGGAACAGTCAATATGGCGGAGGCTCGCAGGCTTCACCCTAGGACCTTTTCCTGCCCATATGGCCACTCCACCAATAAGCCAACGTACCACCTTTGGAAACTCTGCCACTTTTTTTTTATAAAAAGCCCAACATTCCTCTGATTCGCTAAGGAAGGAAGGAGTGTTGACTCGAGGCCGAGCGAAACCAAAAGCAGACAAAATTTCAAGAGGTCATATTCCAAGGGAATATTCCACAAAATATTCCCATGTAGAATGTTGGGGAATCTAATTTTTCACAACGACTCAATGTTGCCTAATTTATAGTCATTTTTCTTAGAATTTTGCAAGGAACATAATGGTGAAGTTATATTTACATCTGGGCAGTGAAGTTTTACTCAAACAGTGAGGAGGAATATTTGGGGGAATCTTTTAGATTCCCGAGGGTTCATATTTTGAGAAAATCAGAATGGGGTCAAATTTATAGTGATTTTTCACAATTTTTCACTAGAAATTCAATTCTGTAATTCATTTCT
Organism: Pinus albicaulis; assembly: GCA_034641835.2. Lineage (NCBI taxonomy): Eukaryota > Viridiplantae > Streptophyta > Pinopsida > Pinales > Pinaceae > Pinus > Pinus albicaulis. The sequence goes on from CM076571.1 coordinate 590,841,499, forward strand.
ACAGCAAAGGTGTGCATTTTCAGGCCATCCTCAGAAGTGGAGGTATAAAGTGCCCTTTTGTAAATGCATGTAATTAAATTTTTGTGGAAGATTAATGAAAGTGACCACCCCACTTTGAGTAGAGCCCAAAGACGTAGCCCCAAATGGGTGAACTCTGTTACCAATTTGTTGTGGTTTTCTTCTCATGGTTGCCTTTTATCTCCACTTGTTTCATGTGATATGCTTCCGTGGTTACATGCTCTTTTATATGCAATTTTGTATGCATATTTGAAGTAAAAATATCTTGATCAAGTTTGGTATCAGAGCAAGAATTCTATTGATGATAATTTAAGGTGTATGATAACTAGGGGAGATCTCCAAACAGGTGAAGGAAAACTTAAATCCTTTGATCCAAAAGTGTGGCATTACAAAGAAAGAAAATGGCAGACGAAGAAGCTTGATTGGAGGAAGAGTGAGATTATCGCAAAATATTCTTCACTAGGGTAGAGAAAGTTGACAATTTTTTTGAAGAATATGAGAAGATGATAAAGCCTGAGAAGAAGCAACCATATGTTCACGCCTCAATAAATCATGAAGTTGGAGGAAAGGAGCCTCCTAAACCTCCCTCTCCATCATCTAAAGAAAGGTATTTTTCATCCTCTTCTCATCATTCTAGAGGTATAATAACTCATAAAAATCATTTTTTCAAGCTAGATGTCAAAATTTATTTACCTGTGTTTAGTGGAGAATATAATGCCGAAAAACTAGATAATTAGACAATACAGGTTGATGTATATTTCCGTAAACAAATAGTAAAAGAATATGAAACCAAGATCCAATTATAAATTCTTAGATTGAGTGGAAATGCTCTTGTCTAGCGGAAATACAAGCTCAATAAAGGTGGTAATATTATTCATAAACATCTTTCAACTTGGTCGAAATTAATTTCGGCTTTAAGTGGACAATTTTACCCATTAGTTTATACACAAAAATGATGGACTGGCAATGTTTGAAACAAATTAAAGGTCAAAATTCTCATAATTTTAAAGAGGAATTTAGGAAACAAACACTAGCATTGAATGTCCCATAGTACCACTAGACACACTTGAGATGTCAATGAAATATATTGACTCCTTGCATAGTTATTTGTGTCATTCATCATTATTATTTGAGCATAAAAATCTTGATGAGGATAGTGTGAAATATGTGCATCTTGAAAGAAGGGGGGAGCATGATCAAGATGACTTCCCAAAGTGGACAAAAAAATCTCAGAGAAGAGAATTAAATCCATCCTTTACTCATTATGAGAAATAAGGGCATTATTAGGATAATTTTTGTAAATTTAATCTATAGTTGAGGCCTAATAGGAATGACAACAAAGTGAAGCAAGACCTAGAATATTAATCTAAGGATAATGAAAATATAACAACTGCAGGATTTGTAGGTGTTGGACCAACTGACCTGGGATAAAACTCAAGTGATGAGATGAATATTGCAATGCTTGGGATTGCAAAACATGGACCTATTGTTGTGTAACCAGCTCCAAAAATAGAAGAAAAGAGATATCAACGCCTCAGAAATAAGCCACTTCGAGGGGAAAACCTCGAATACATTACATAAATGAACAAATCTTGGATGATACAAATGAACAAAACCTCCTTCTATATATAGGATTCCATGGGGCCACAATATAATCCTAGTGGGGCCACAATGTAATCCTAGCCGACCTAACAATATTAATGTAAGGGCACAATAATAACAATATGGAGGTTACAGGGGTACAATAATAACAATAAGGGGGGCTACACTAACATAATAAGGGGCTATACTATTAATATAGGGACTTAACATGCCCCTCTCCTTCAAACAAGTGTTGTCCTCAACGCTTGATTATTTCTTGATGCTTCTGTATAAAATTCTCATCCTCCCATGTGAAATATTTTAGAGGAAAGTTCTTCCACTTGCTGAGATACTCTGAAATTGATCGTACTTGTTGAGTTCTTGTTTCTATGACTGCTTCATAACTTCTTTCCATGTGACGTTGATCTTCCTGTTGTTTCATTAGATTCTGCACCAAATTTGGGTTATCCTTTGAGAGTTGGAGAACTTGTTGTTGATGCTCAATGTGATATTCCATTAATTTATCATCCATATTTGCTATTATTTGATCCTTCAAACCATCCAACTTAGCCTCCATTTCTGATTTTAAACCATCTATTTCATCTTCAATTTCTCTTCGTAAGATTGAAACTTGTTGCACTTGGTATCGTAATTTTGATATCTCATACTGCAACTCTTCCTCTTCATGCATCATAGTATAGCTTTTTGAGGGATTAATGGGTATGGAATTATTTTTTTGAGGAAATATAGAACCCAATACTAATGAAAATTCTAAAATATGCCCTTGGAATCAATTCAAATTGATTCTTCAAACAAGACTTATGCAATTCAGAAAAATACACACCTTTTTCTTGCTTTTGAGGAGCTCGATATTGAAATTGGATTATCTCTGCGATTGTAGCACTTCAATATTTTAATTTAGGTAACAATGTAGCCCTCTGAATTATCTTTCGAATGCCACAGTTCTGACCTGATTTGGATTCTCAAAGACAAAGTTGTGTCCAATCTCCCACAATGCCTAATTCTAGACTAGTTCAGTAGAACGAACTTGTACAACTTGCCACGTGTCACTGTTTCATCCTTTGTCTCTGAAATTGATAGAGAAGAAAATAAATTCTGTGCACTTGTGACCACTTTTTACGGCCCCACTAAACCATTTTGACATATAAACTGAGGTAAAAAGTGATTCTTCAATTTTTGTTCCTTTATGATAATGATTTCGCTTCTTTTGAGGAACATATTAAAGGATTTGTATCAAAATTATTGAAGAATAAAAGGTATCAATGTAAGGGACTCAACATTAATGTCCAAAGACTTTTGAATCCCATGAAAGTGGAGGATTTGACTCGTTATTCAGGGCTACAATATGTTACAAAAGAGGTTGGGAATGTTCCAAGACAACACGTGACCAACCAATGAGAGATGATGAGAACATTTCATCACATTCTAGTGATAGTGAGGATTCCTCATACACTTATGAGAGGCACACCAGGAATAATAATTCCAATATGATATCAAAATTTTATAACATGAAGAATCATTATAGTTAGTACGACGAGGATGGACATGAGAGAGTTGCATGTTAGACACTCCCTGCTCGGAAAGCAGTATTAAATAAACCTGTTGGTGAAGATATTAAAAAAATGAATCCAACACATACCTCGTGGTATACTTTCTTGAGTAAGATATGGTTTTACTAGACAATAGTTTGTCATAGCTACATTTTGTAAATCATGCATTGTGAATAATTGTAAAAGTGATGATATGTTTTCCATCACTTGTTAAAGTAATGATTATGTTGTTGGATTTTTTATTGATAGTTGGGGTATTTATTTCTATTATGATTTAAACTTGACCAAAGCTTTTTTGTTATAAACTCTTCGAAAGTATGGGGTTTTTTGAGTCGTGTATATTTGTATGTGATTACAAAAAATGTACCAGAATTGCATGAAATTTAGATGTGAAAGTTTGCCTTGACAAGGACATAGGTACTATGCAAGAAGTGTGCACGCTTGTGGAGGACCAAAATATCCTCAGTGGGGAGGAATGATCCAGATGGCTTGAGACACACTCACTATTCAACAATGGCTACGAAAGAGCTCAAAAGTAAAATTTTTGGGATTTACCCCAAACTAGGACCAGATCATAGTGCTCGTCGTCCTCATTACAATGGTGTGAGTGACACCTAAATATGAGTTTTTATGCTCAAGATATTCATGGTCAAAGTTTCTGTAAAACTAGGCCAAGTGGCAGTCACTAACGAGGCAACAATTTGGCAGAATCTCAACACACAAAATCCGGCCATAAGAATGGGAGAAATTGTTGCATACTTAATTTGTCGAGTAACCCTTAAAATCCAATCGAAAAAAAATGACTAGTTTTTTTATTAAAATAATATATATATATATATATATATATATATATATATATATATATATATATATATATATATTAAAATAGACTGCGACCTGTGCCACCCCTGGCATCGTTATATGTTAAAAAAATAAATGTACTAAAAATGTGGTAGCAGGAGGTCAAACTGGGCAACCCCACCCTATATATATATATATATATATATATTGTATGGGTCGGGGCCCGACTAACTGGGGACCTCGCCCATGGTCCATGACAATTGTAACTGCCACCGCATTAATACAACTAGGCTAGTGGTGATCACACATGCCCGATGAGTGGCCCCACACCATAATCACAATGTGCTAATACAAAACAATAACCACCAACTCAAATTTCATTTTCTTCGCCAACGTTAAAACACAAAAAACTTCTACGGTTATGATGCCAATCGACTGACTAGTACAAGGGATGCCTATGAGATTGACCCCGGGACCTACACTCGCCCATATATCCATTCCACCAATATTCGAAAGGGCCACCTTTATAAACTATGCCACATTTTATTATTAAAAACCCAACATTTTTCTCATTCGCCAACATAGGAAGGAGTGTCGAGCCAAGGTTGAGCGGAACATGTATAAGGAACAAATTTTGTAAGGGTATATTCCAAGGGAATATTCCCCAAAATATTCCATAAAATATTCCCTTGAATAATCTTGGAGGAATATAAAATATTCCATATAGGGTGATTTTTTACAGGGACAAAATGTTCCCAACTTTATAGTCATTTTTCTCATAATTTGACAAGGAAGGAAGTGGTGAAGACAAATTTTTTATTTGAGATGTGTAATTTAAGTAAACCAACAATAAGGAACCTTTGAGGGAATGTTTGTGGTTCCCAAGGGTCCATATTTTGACCAAGTCAAAACAGGGTCAAATTTATAGTCATTTATCATGATTTTGCGCTAGGAATTCAATGATGCAGTCTATTTCTCTAGAAAACGTGTGAATTTTTAGGCCATCCCCGAAAGTGGAGGTATGAGGTGCCCTTTTGTGCATGCATATAATTTTATTTTTTCTTAAGATTATTTAACTATGCCTCCCCAATTTAAGCAAAGCTCGAAGACTTAGCCCACACCGAGTGAACTATGTTACCAATCTTTTTTGTTTTGCTTCTAATTATTTCCTTTAATCTATACGTATTTCATGTGATATGCTTTCATGGTTAGATTATATTTTATATGTAATTTTTATGAAAATTTGAATTAAAAATATCTATATCATTGCATTAGTACCTTTGTATCAATGCTATTTATCATTCCTAAGGTTTTCATGAAGTTTTGGGTATTAGTCTGAGTCCTGCCCCTGAAAATGTGCCACAGAATTTGGGGTCGTGGGTATAGAACTAGTTGAAAAAGTCCATAGTAGTTGGATTTTCCTTTTTGTGGGAGAGGATGGAGGCCTAATGTCACATGCATAACTTCTCAAGGGAGCGACTAGGGATTTAATTAATTGAAAATATAAGTTGCCTCAAGGGTTGGTCATCTAGAGAGGTTGGTTTGCTTGTGGAGGTTTTGTAGCAAGTGAAAAAGGTTAGTTTGGTTTTGTTTTGTCAATTACACTTTATTAATTGTACATTGGGAGTTGAATCACATCATATTATCCTTTCTTGAGATCTTTACCTCGATGGAGCAGTTAGCTTGGGTAAATGTGGGAGGAGGTTGTTACATAGTGGTATCAGAGCATGGTTGTGCTCTTCTTGGCTAATATATGGTACCACAAAGTGGTATTAGATCATGGTTCACCCCTTGTACTAGATGGGCAGTGTGTTATTCATGAATTAATGTCAGTTGCATATGCATTCCTTATACTTATGGTCTATGTGCTTGTTGCATATGCATAATGGTGCTCACGGTTGTAGTGGTGTTGCCATGTGAAAGTTGATGGTGTTGTTGTGGAATGTGTCGTCATGAGTGTATGATTGGTTATGCATTTTTTATGCATTTTAGTGTTTTCATTTTGTTAGTTTCATTCTTGTCATAATTCCATAAGTGATCAAAATTACTCTTTTGCATTTGCATCTTAGGTGTCCCATTCTGAGGAAATTTTCATCATTCTATTAGGTCATGGATTCATTGATGGTAGTGGTATTTCATCAGTTTTTCCTCATGTGAAACTTGTTGATTCCCCTCTCTAGCCAATGTAACCAATCAAGCAGAATGCCTCCTTGATTGATTCACCTGATGAGATCCTCTGGACAACAATAGATACTTACATCTGGGCATCCAAAAACATAGTTGACCATGATCTCCCTCTGTATGGTCTTCGATCATGATTTACTTTGTAATTCAGGTTAGTAGGTCATAGGGTTGGTCTCATGAGGTTCTAGGGTCTCGTCATGATCAAATTAATGAGTCAGGTGTCAGCAAGGTCGTAAGGAGGACAGATCAACTCAAAGGCCCAAAATCTAGGAAGATCAAAGAAATGTTTTCATATTGATGTGATTTCACCTCAAAACCATGTTTTGAGGTGAAAACATGATACTTTTCCTTTATTGTCATATTTTATGTAATTTCATGTTATCATATGTAATAACTCACACTTCAGAAGTTGTTATCTCCACAAAGTCACCACCCTGCCCTTCAGATAAGTTTTCCACAGAATTTTCAGTATAAAATCATGTTCTAAGTATGTACATTAGAAAGATCTCAGAAAGAGATTTCCAACAGTCTATTATACTCTTAAAACTGACTCCTGGATTGAAATTTATGCCTAAGTGAAAGAAGGTCCCCTATAGCCTAACTCAACCCCTTTTCCCATTTCTTCCTTACACTTTATTTCATTAAAGTTTAATGTTTTCCTTTATAAACCCCCTTTCTCCCCTATCCAATGGTATAAATTGGATTGCAAAAATCTATTAAAACATATGATTTCGATGCGATTGAATAACTCCCTCCAATCCAATCATTTCGATGTAATCACCCCCGACTACAAAAACTCCAATGCGATTAATTCCCAAATCGCAATCGAGGCTCACAATGCCTTTTGTCTCCGCTCTACTCTCCTCTCGATCTTTCGAATGTGATTACATTCCCGAGGGTCCCACCAGAATCCCTTGCAATTGTTCCAAACAAAAACGAGGTTTTCCTTTGTAAAAAAGTGGAAATCAATGTTAAAACATTTCTTAAGTGTTTTAATCGCATCGAAAATTTCGCAATTGTTTCCAACTTTCATTTCCGCCCCTTTGAATTTTGTTGATGCAATTGACCCTGCCTGATTACATCCCAACCTTTGATCCCCTTAAAGATCCCACGGCCCATATATGATCGCACCATCGCAATCGGGACTTTTAATCGATCCCCTCCGATTGACCCTTCTCGATTATTCCGATTGCGATTAATTCCGCTCCCCCAATTGCGTTTACACCGTATATCCGCCCATTTGTTCGGATGGCCCATAGCCAATCGCTCCATCACAATCGGTGAAATACCTTTGCACAATACACTTTGCCCTGCTCCCCTCCCAATTTCTGATTGCAATTGACCATTGGGTCCCACCATATAATCTTCCACCCATTCAAAATAAAAGAGCCTTTCCCTTTGTGAATCTAAAAATTCATTTTATTTATTTTTATAAAGGACTTCCCCCCCCATCGCTTATTCCCAATTGCATCAGTGAAATCCTATTGTGTAAATACACCTGCCCCAAGCCCTGATTGTGATTGCGATTGTTCTCCTGGGTCCCACCTAAAGTCCTTCCCCATTTTTTAACATAAAATTATTTTTCTCCTTTGCAAAAGCGCCGAAACATTTTTTATTTGTTTTTACCCCATTACCCGTTTGTCTTATCATTTACCCCTATTACATTTATTCCAACTGCATCGAATTCTTTTTTATGCCTCGTTCTAATACACCTTCCCCTTTCCTCTGATCCCTAATTGTGATTGCCCTTATGCACTAATCACATCGCAAGTTTTCCATTGTGTGTCACACCTCCTCTGATCTTATGATTTCGATTACGATTCGGGCCCACATCCATTTCCCTTCGCTCATTTTATCCAAAAAGGGGTCTTTTCTTCATTAAAGGCATAAAATTCAGTTTTGATGTTTTCAAAAGGGATTTCTCGGCATATATGAGATTTTCAATAAAGAAAAGCAATAGTTAAAGGGCTGAGAGATAATTATTAAACAAAGACTTCTACGGCAGAAGTAAAATAGGGGACTATTCTTTAGATGTCCTATTTTCATTTATCAAGTGTAACAATGAATCTCAAAGATGGTCAAAATATATTGTTTCTCCTCTTTTTCAGGGGAAAATTGTTGGTTCTCTTTCCTACGTTTGGATTTCAGTTCTGAGCTGGTAAAACAAATCCTCTTTCTGTAGATCTACTTCCCTCATATTTCTGTCTATTTAATGTAATTTTAAGTGAGTAAGTAGGGGAATAGTGTGGAAATAGTTTGAGGACGCTCTGCGCTCCATTGTAATAGTTTGACAGGGAATTAATAAGAAATGTAGCTCTGATTCGTGGGATACATGTGGTATGAAATTTAGCATTTTCTCTCTCCTTTGTTTTCATCTATAAATGTGTTATGTTCACCATTCATTCATAAACATCTATGTTTGAATGCTTTCAAGATAGATAGGTAGAATCTGTTTATAATGCCTTGACTTGGAAAATCATTCAATATTTTGTGTTTTCTTCCATTTGAAAAGGATCCATTTCTTATGCTCTTTTTAGCTCCTCACCAGTCTTACCATCCCATCATTATTTAAACTTGATTGTTGAAATTCCTGCCTACCTTGCCCCATGAAACCCCTTTATCTCTGATTTAATTCCCCAGATTCAAACTACCCCATCTTTTCCATACAACCCTGAATTTTATAACAAACATTTCCCATATCATTATACCTAGGCTAATATTAGTTTGCAATATTATTTCATTTAATATATTTTCATGGAGAGAGCCCTCTCCTGACCTTGTAGGGCTAGCTACAAGGCTGAGCATCGTTTAAGTGTTACCCTGATTTGCCTTCCTTCAGCCTAAGGTTCAGATCAGGTGCTAACACATTTTATCAAGCATGCATTGATATGATTGTACTTATTAGGCATGAGGTCGTGATGTGTGGTTTATATGGTCATGTATTGGTGACAAGACTATGGTTGGGATGATATCTATATGTTATAATTATGTTTATACATGTATTGCACTATTATGATTGACCTTGTAGATGAGATATTCTCCCCGAATTATACTGAGGTATGAATTTTTGTTTATGATTTGGTTTAATTGACATAGTATGCCTTGCAAGAAAGAGATGAAGATGAATAAAAAGATGGTAGGCTATAGTTCACAAGAGACTCCATATGAATAAAATGATCAACATGGTGGTGGGTACTCTTCTAAGTTTTCAGACTCATTGAGATGTTTTAAGGAAGAAATAAGAATTTGTAAAGCAAACAATGAGCTAATCATGTAGGCATAGGAAAAACAAGTAGTATTCAATGTGGAAATCCTTTAGAGTTTGTCAGCCTTGCAAAGACAAGAACCACTTCAATAAGCCATGGGTAGGAGAATAAGACTAATGCGGCATATGGTAGTAGGTATCATGGTGGTCACAGGTTAGATAAATATGCCATGATTTTGGATACTCCGAATAGGAGGAATGATGGACACATGTATTATTCTAGTTATGGTTTTGACAAACACTATCATCATCAATGTAATGATCCTTACAGGAGGAGTGACCGGGGATATTTTTTGGATGAGTTTAAGAAAGAAAAGCCACCTACTTTTGATGGATATTTGAAGAATACAGAGGATGGATATGCTTGGTTACTTTGAATGAATAATTTCTTTGAGTTACATTATTACACAAAGAATACCAAATCTAGAATATCTATCTTCAGTCTCAAAGGGAAAGTAGACATCTGGTGTGAATATGTAAAATGGGTCAGAGACATCAGATATAATACTTTTGCTGTAACATATTCAAGAGACTCTTCACGAAAAAATACTTTTTAGAAAGTTCCCACAATATCAAAGCTAATGAATTATATGAGCTTAGAATGGTATAAATGATGGATAAGGAGTATGTGACCAAGTTCCTGAAACTATTGAGGTATGTACCCTATCTTAACAATGAAAAGGCTAAAGTTTAGAGATTTTTCAGTGGGTTTCCATTAGATTTTAAAGAGTGGATTGAGTATGATGAGCCTTGGTCTCTTGAGGGAGTTGTTTGGAAATTGAAGCGTTGTTATGAGCAGTCACACCTCCTCCCTGTGACTGCTCATAAAAACTCCGTTGTTATGAGCAGTCACACCTCCATGTTTTATGGTTTCAGGGGCAGCGCCCCCGAAGCTAAAAATAGATGTAAAATTGCCTTGTAAAACTATAGTAATTTCTAGTCAATCTGGGTTGTTCATAGGCGGATGATTTCACGGTAGAAGTTATTTTTAGTTTAGGGTTTTTTTCCCTAGAAGGAAACCCCCTTATATATATGAGGGTATTGTATTGCAGCTGTGCATTATGTGTGTATTCTCAGAGTGAGAAACAGATAGGGAGACTGCGAGAGAGAACAGAGGATATTATAGCAAATCTGCTGTAGGTTTTGTCTCTTCAATTTTTGCTGGATAATAGAAAGGAAAGACTGGTCGTTCGGGGTGGACATAGCCCAAACTGGGTGAACCACGTATATCTGTGTCTCTCTGGCTTTATGTGTTTTGTGTGCTCGTATTTTTCGCATATTTTATGTCTTGCATTGCTCCATAATATATAATTTTCTAACAACTTTCACCTTTGAAAATCCCCTTTCCCTTACTAAAATCCCTTCCCTCTTCATTTTTCCCTTATCCTAAACCATTCCCCTTTCTAAAATCTCTTTCCCCTTTCAAAAACATTTTTCTAACCCCTTCCCCTTGACTAAACCTTACGTTTTCATAAAAATATAAAAACCCACTTTTCAATAATTTAAAGCACAAAAATAAAAAAGTGGACTCCAAACTCTAAACTCTGCGATACAGGTTGGGTAACACATTTCCTCGTACTTCGTACTTCACAATTTTTAGATTTTATTCCCTCACGCTCATAGAAAAACCTTAAGATCTGTGATTTGTGATGTGGGTCAGGTCCCACCTCTCCCCAAACTTCACACTTCATAGGTTTTAGAGTTTGCCTCCATTGCCTCGTGTTAAAGTTTTTAATCTATGGGCTATGAGCAGTCCCACCTTATCTGCCACGTCATTTACTTCTCCTACCACCTGATCATCACTGAGTAGATCTAATGGCCTACAACATCTTTTTCACTCCTCGACGTTCGAATTTTAAAACCCAAGGGGGGGTGCAAAATAAGTGTTTTTCTCCACCCGCTCCCCTGCAACACAGTCCCTCCATGTTTTATCGCACCCTATCCTACCAAAACCAAAAACTACTCCCGCATCACACAATAAACCACCAAACCACTTCCAAACCATGCGATAAATTATCAAGCTCAAAAAATAATAAAACCCAGCTATTCCGTTATTTCCTTACATCCGCAGACTTGCGGAAAACACTGAAAAGCCTGCTCGCCTCCCTGTAAACCTTTGTTTTCATTAAAGTTTTTTTATTTTCTTGTGCAGGTCATTAATGGAACTAGGAAATGGAGAAGCAGTTTGATACTAGTTCCATCCTGCTTACTCCAAACCCAAAGGATAAGAATTTGAAAAGGTTTAGAGAAGAAGGCTTTTCTCCAGGTAGTATCTACACCAACATAAGCAATACCAACAACCCATCCCACTCATGAGGCCAGCAGATTAATCAAAACTAATGTGAGATATGTCCAGAGTTCTGAGCCAATGAAAAAATGCTTCAAACTTTAGAAAAATTGTTTTACCTCTAGAATGAGGTAAATCACATTGTTGTAAATAAGTTTATATTTGCCAGATATTTAGAGGTAGATGAGATTTTCCATGAGATAATGAAATTCAAAATCCCAAATGAAGAAACACGAGAGAATTAATGTGATTTAGTATGAATGGTGAAAGAACAGATAGATGAAAGAAAATGACAGATGAAAGAAGCAAACCAGTAACAACAATCAAAGAATCGGGCCAGATATGAGTTAGTTGAAAGGTGTCACTATATTTTTTCATAAAGATATTTTATTTTCCTAAAATAAATCCTAGTCAGCTGACAAAATATTTTTTGTAAATTTTTGTATAAATACTTCATAATTCAAAATATCAAGGGTGGATTTCTGAATATTTCCGTAGCTGACTGATCCATTGCCTGACGATTATTGTAACAACTTCCAGTTGACAGACATAACAAGTTATAAAGAAACTTCTTTACAAGATTCAAGTGTTGAGCGATATCAGTGAAGTATAAATTTCAATTGTTCATTTTCTCTTTATAAGTATTCCATAAACTTATATGTGTTCTAAATTTGAATGTTATAACATGAGTTTTACTGTAGAATTTGCTTAAACATTACACTCTTCTTTTAAATGTTATACATTTCTATGTTTCCTTATGATATCTGGTTTAGAGAATTCTTAATTTCCCTCTGATTCGATTAGCGTTTTTCACACTTCTTCATTATCTTGTTAAAGGAATTCTTAATTGCTCCTTGATCCCGATTGAAAAATCACTTCATCATTTAGCCTTAAGATCTAATATTTCTCACCTATCCCGCCCTGTAACACTTTCTTTATAACTTGATTTTGTTCTGTTTTCAAAGTATATTGACTCCATAGCCCAATGGAAAATTGAAAAGAACCTGTTCATCTAAATGATTAATTCCACCAACCAATCAAAATCAATTTAAATTAGGAATACATAACTAGCCTAAAATCTATTAAAAAATAAAAAAATAAATCATATAGAGAAAGCCCTCTCTGAGTTTAGGAAGGCTAGATCCTAAGCTCCAAAATTGGTTTGTAGTTACCTATGATATTTATTTTTAACGCTTAGAACAACATTTTGAGACTTCAGAGTGATAACAAGACCCCTCCCATGGTCCCCAACAATTGTAACCGCTACTGCATTAACAAAATGGGGATGGAAGGGATCAAACCCGCTTGGCCAATCTGGCTGGCTCACCCCACGGGAGACCCCACGCCATAACCACAACACACCAAAATGAAACCATAACCACCAGCTCCAATTTCATTCACTCTACCAAAATTAAAACAAAAAATCTTCCATGGTTTTGACGCCAGCCGAACAGTCAATATGGGGGAGGCTTGCAGGCTTCACCCTAGGACCTTTGCCTGCCCATATGGCCACTCCACCAGTAAGCCAACCTACCACCTTTGGAAACTCTGCCACTTTTTTTTATAAAAAGCCCAACATTCCTCTGATTCACTAAGGAAGGAAGGAGTGTTGACCAGAGGCCGAGCGAAACCAAAAGAAGACAAAATTTCAAGAGGTCATATTCCACAAAATATTCCCATGTAGAATGTTGGGGAATCTAATTTTTCAAAATGACTCAATGTTGCCAAATTTATAGTCATTTTTCGTAGAAGTTTGCAAGGAACATAGTGGTGAAGTTATATTTTACATCTGGGCAGTGAAGTTTTACTCAAACAGTGAGGAGGAATATTTGGGGGAATCTTTTAGATTCCCGAGGGTTCATATTTTGACCAAATCAGAATGGGGTCAAATTTATAGTGATTTTTCACGATTGTGAACTAGAAATTCAATTCTGCAAAGGTGTGCATTTTTAGGCCATCCTCAGAAGTGGAGGTATAAAGTGCCCTTTTGTAAATGCATGTAATTAAATTTTTGTGGAAGATTAATGAAAGTGACCACCCCACTTTGAGCAGAGCCCAAAGACGTAGCCGCCAATGGGTGAACTCTGTTACCAATTTGCTGTGGTTTTCTTCTCATGGTTTCCTTTTATCTCCAATTGTTTCATGTGATATGCTTCCGTGGTTACATGCTCTTTTATATGCCATTTTGTATGCATATTTGAACTAAAAATATCTTGATCAAGTTTGGTATCAGAGCAAGTATTCTATTGATGATAATTTAAGGTGTATGATAACTGGGGGAGATCTCCAAACAGGTGAAGGAAAACTTAAATCCTTTGATCCAAAAGTGTGGCATCACAAAGAAATAAAATAGCAGACAAACAAGCTCGATTGGAGGAAGAGTGAGATTATCGCAAAATATTCTTCACTACGGTAGAGAAAGTTAACAATTTTTTTAAAGAATATGAGAAGATGATAAAGCCTGAGAAGAAGCAACCATATGTTCACGCCTTGATAAATCATGAAGTAGGAGGAAAGGAGCCTCCTAAACCTCCCTCTCCATCATCTAAAGAAAGGTATTTTTCATCCTCTTCTCATCATTCCAGAGGTATAATAACTCATAAAAATCATCTTTTCAAGCTAGATGTCAAATTTTATTTACCTGTGTTTTGTGGAGGATATAATGCCGAAAAAATAGATAATTGGACAATACAGGTTGATGTATATTTCCGTAAACAAATAATAAAATAAGATGAAACCAAGATCCAATTATAAATTCTTAGATTGAGTGGAACTGCTCTTGTCTAGTGGAAATACAAGCTCAATAAAGGTGGTAAGAATATTCATAAACATCTTTCAACTTGGTCGAAGTTAATTTCGGCTTTAAGTGGACAATTTTACCCATTAGTTTATACACAAAAATGATGGACTGGCAATGTTTGAAACAAAGTAAAGGTCAAAATTCTCATAATTTTAAAGAGGAATTTACGAAAGAAGCACTAGCATTGAATGTCCCTTAGTACCACTAGACACACTTGAGATGTCAATGAAATATATTGGCTCCTTTTGACATCTAAACTAAGGTAAAAAGTGATTCTTCAATTTTTGTTCCTTTATGATAATGATTTCGCTTCTTTTGAGGAACATATTAGAGGATTTGTATCAAAATTATTGAAGAATAAAAGGTATCAATGTAAGGGACTCAACATGAATGTCCAAAGAGTTTTGAATCCCATGAAAGTGGAGGATTTGACTTGTTATTCAGGGCTACAATATGTCAGAAAAGAGTTTGGGAATGTTCCAAGACAACACGTGACCAACCAATGACAGATGATGAGAACATTTCATCACATTCTAGTGATAGTGAGGATTCCACATACACTTATGAGAGGCACACCAGGAATAATAATTCCAATATGATATCAAAATTTTATAACATGAAGAATCATTATAGTTAGTACAACGAGGATGGACATGAGAGAGTTGCATGTTAGACACTCCCTGCTCGGAAAGCAGTATTAAATAAACCTGTTGGTGAAGATATTAAAAAAATGAATCCAACACATACCTCGTGGTCTACTTTCTTGAGTAAGATATGGTTTTACTAGACAATAGTTTTTCATAGCTACATTTTGTAAATCATGCATTGTGAATAATTGTAAAAGTGATGATATGTTTTCCATCACTTTTTAAAGCAATGATTATGTTGTTGGATTTTTTATTGATAGTTGGGGTATTTATTTCTATTATGATTTAAACTTGACCAAAGAGTTTTTGTTATAAACTCTTCGAAAGTATGGGGTTTTTTGAGTCGTGTGTATTTGTATGTGATTACAAAAAATGTACCAGAATTGCATGAAATGTAGATGTGAAAGTTTGCCTTGACAAGGACATAGGTACTATGCAAGAAGTGTGTATGCTTGCGGAGGACCAAAATATCCTCAGTGGGGAGGAATGATCCAGATGGCTCGAGAAACACTCGCTATTCAACAATGGCTACGGAAGAGCTCAAAAGTAAAAGTTTTGGGATTTACCCCAAACTAGGACCAGATCATAGTGCTCGTCGTCCTCATTACAATGGTGTGAGTGACACTTAAATCTGAGTTTTTATGCTCAAGATATTCATGGTCAAAGTTTCAGTCAAACTAGGCCAACTGGTAGTCACTAACGAGGCAACAATTTGGCAGAATCTCAACACACAAAATCTAGCCATAAGAATGGGACAAATCATTGCATACTTAATTTGTCGAGTAACCCTTAAAATCCAGTCGAAAAAAAATGACTAGTTTTTTTATTAAAATAATATATATATATATATATATATATATATATATATATATATATATATATATATATATATATATATATATATATTAAAATGGGCTTGCAAGTTACCACCCCCGCCACCCCTGGCATCGTTATATGTTAAAAAAATAAATGTACTAAAAATGTGGTAGCAGGAGGTCAAACTGTGCAACCCCACCATATATATATATATATATATTGTATGGGTCGGGGCCCGACTAACTGGGGACCTCGCCCATGGTCCATGAAAATTGTAACTGCCACCGCATTAATAAAACTAGGCTAGTGGTGATCAAACATGCCCGATGAGTGGCCCCACACCATAATCACAATGTGCTAATACAAAACCATAACCACCAACTCAAATTTCATTTTCTTCGCCAATGTTAAAACACAAAAAACTGCTACGGTTATGATGCCAATCGACTGAATAGTACAAGGGATGCCTATGATATTGACCCCGAGACCTACACTCGCCCATATATCCATTCCACCAATATTCCAAAGGGCCACCTTTAGAAACTATGCCACATTTTATTATTAAAAACCCGACATTTCTCTCATTCGCCAACATAGGAAGGAGTGTCGAGCCAAGGTTGAGCGGAAAATGTATAAGGAACAAATTTTGTGAGGGTATATTCCAAGGGAATATTCCCAAAAATATTCCATAAAATATTCCCTTGAATAATCTTGGAGGAATCTAAAATATTCGATATAGGGTGATCTTTTACAGGGACAAAATGTTCCCAACTTTATAGTCATTTTTCTCATAATTTGACAACGAAGGAAGTGGTGAAGTCAAATTTTTTATTTGAGATGTGTAATTTAAGTAAACCAACGATAAGAAACCTTTGAGGGAATGTTTGTGATTCCCAAGGGTCCATATTTTGACCAAGTCAAAACTGGGTCAACTTTATAGTCATTTATCATGATTTTGCACTAGGAATTCAATGATGCAGTCTATTTCTCTAGCAAAGGTGTGAATTTTTAGGACATCCCCGAAAGTGGAGGTATGAGGTGCCCTTTTTTGCATGCATATAATTTTATTTTTTCTGAAGATTATTTAATGAGGCCTCCCCAATTTAAGCAAATCTCGAAGACTTAGCCCACACCGAGTGAACTATGTTACCAATCTTTTTTGTTTTGCTTCTCATTATCTCCTTTAGTCTGTACGTATTTCATGTGATATGCTTTCATGGTTAGATTATCTTTTATATGTAATTTTTATGAAAATTTGAATTAAAAATATCTTTATCATTGCATTAGTACCTTTTTATCAATGCTATTTATCATTCCTAAGGTTTTCATGAAGTTTTGGGTATTAGTCTGAGTCCTGCCCCTGAAAGTGTGCCACAGAATTTGGGGTCGCGGGTATAGAACTAGTTGAAAAAGTCCATAGTAGTTGGATTTTCCTTTTTGTGGGAGAGGCTAGAGGCCTCATTTCACATGCATAACTTCTCAAGGGAGCGACTAGGGATTTAATTAATTGAAAATATAAGTTGCCTCAAGGGTTGGTCACCTAGAAAGGTTGGTTTTCTTGTGGAGGTTTTGTAGCAAGTGCAAAAGGTTAGCTTGGTTTTGCTTTGTCAATTCCACTTTCTTAATTGTACATTGGGAGTTGAATCACATCATATTATCCTTTCATGAGATCTTTACCTTGATGGAGCAGTTATCTTGGGTAAATGTGGGAGGAGGTTGTTACATAGTGGTATCAGAGCATGGTTGTGCTCTTCTTGGGTAATATATGGTACCACAAAGTGGTATTAGAGCATGGTTCACCCCTTGTACTAGATAGGCAGTGTGTTAGTCATGCATTAATGTCAGTTGCATATGCATTCCTTATACTTATGGTCTATGTGCTTGTTGCATATGCATAATGGTGCTCACGGTTGTAGTGGTGTTGCCATGTGAAAGTTGATGGTGTTGTTGTGGAATGTGTCATCATGAGTGTATGATTGGTTATGCATTTTTTATGCATTTCAGTGTTTTCATTTTGTTAGTGTCAGTCTTGTCATAATTCCATAAGTGATCAAAATTACTCTTTTGCATTTGCATCTTAGGTGTCCCATTCTGAGGAAATTATCATCATTTTGTTAGGTCATGGATTCATTGATGGTAGTGGTATTTCATCAATTTTTCCTCATGTGAAACTTGCTGATTCCCCTCTCTAGCCAATGTAACCAATCAAGCAGAATGCCTCCTTGATTGATTCACCTGATGAGATCCTCTGGACAACAATAGATACTTACATCTGGGCATCCAAAAACATAGTTGACCATGATCTCCCTCTCTATGGTCTTTGATCATGATTTACTTTGTAATTCAGGTTATTAGGTCATAGGGTTGGTCTCATGATGTTCTAGGGTCTCGTCATGATCAAATTAATGAGTCAGGTGTCAGCAAGGTCGTAAGGATGACAGATCAACTCAAAGGCACAACATCTACGAAGATCAAAGAAATGTTTTCATCTTGATGTAATTTTCACCTCAAAACCATGTTTTGAGGTGAAAACATGATACTTTTCCTTTATTTTCATCTTTTATGTAATTTCATGTTATCATATGTAATAACTCACACTTCAGAAGCTGTTATCTCCACAAAGTCACCACCCTGCCCTTCAGAGAAGTTTTCCACAACATTTTCAGTATAAAATCATGTTCTAAGTATGTCCATCAGAAAGAGCTCGGAAAGCGATTTCCAACAGTATATTATACTCTTAAAACTGACTCGTGGTCCGAAATTTATGCCTAAGTGAAAGAAGGTCCCCTATAGCCTAACTCAACCCCTTTTCCCATTTCTTCCTTACACTTTATTTCATTAAAGTTTAATGTTTTCCTTTATAAACCCCATTTTTCCCCAATCCAATGGTATAAATTGGATTGAAAAAATCTTTTAAAACATAAAACTTCGATGTGATTGAATAATTCCCTCCGATCCAATCATTCCGATGTAATCACCCCCGACTACAAAAACTCCAATGCAATTAATTGCCAAATCGCAATTGAGGCTCCCAATGCCTTTTGTCTCCACTCTACTCCCCTCTCGATCTTTCGATTGCGATTACACTCCCGGGGGTCCCACCAGAATCCCTTGCACTTGTTCCAAACAAAAACGAACTTTTCCTTTGTAAAAAAGTGGAAATCAATGTTAAAACATTTCTTAAGTGTTTTAATCGCATCGGAAATTTCGCAATTGTTCCCAACTTTCATTTCTGCCCCTTTGAATTTTGTCGATGCGATTGACCCTGCCTGATTACATCCCAACCGTTGATCCCCTTAAAGATCCCATAGCCCATATACGATCGCACCATCGCAATCGGGACTTTCAATCGATCCCCTCCGATTGACTCTTCCCGATTATTTTGATTGCGATAAATTCTGCTCCCCCAATTGCATTTACACCATCGATCCCCCCATTTGTTCGGATGGCCCACAGCCAATCGCTCCATCACAATCGGCGAAATCCATTTGCACAATACACTTTGCCGTGCTCCCCTCCCAATTTCTGATTGCAATTGACCTTTGGGTCCCACCATATAATCCTCCACCCATTCAAAATAAAAGAGCCTTTCCCTTTGTGAATCTAAAAATTCATTTTATTTCTTTTTATAAAGGACTTCCCCCCCCCCATCGCTTATTCCCAATTTCATCAGTGAAATCCTATTGTGTAAATAGACCTACCCCAAGCCCCGATTGTGATTGCGATTGTTCTCTTGGGTCCCACCTAAAGGTCTTCCCCATTTTTTAACGTAAAATTATTTTTCTCCTTTGCAAAAGCACCGAAACATTTTTTATTTGTTTTTACCCCATTACCCCTTTGTCTTATCCTTTACCCCTATTACATTTATTCCAATTGCATCGAAGTTTTTTTTATGCCTCATTCTAATACACCTTCCCCTTTCCTCAGATCCTTGATTGCGATTTCCCTTATGCACTAATCACATCGCAAGTTTTCCATTGTGTGTCACACCTCCTCCAATATTCTGATTGCGATTACGATTCGGTCCCACATCCATTTCCCTTCGCTCATTTTATCCAAAAAGGGGTCTTTTCTTCATTAAAGGCATAAAATTCAGTTTTGATGTTTTCAAAAGGGATTTCTCGGCATATATGAGATTTTCAATAAAGAAAAGCAACAATTAAAGGGCCGAGAGATAATTATTAAACAAAGACTTCTACGGCAGCAGTAAAATAGGGGTCTATTCTTCAGATGTCCTATTTTTGTTTATCCAGTGTAACAATGGATCTCAAAGATGGTCAAAATATATTGTTTCTCCTCTTTTTCAGGGGCAGATTGTTGGTTCTCTTTCCTATGTTTGGATTTCAGTTCTGAGCTGGTAAAACAACTCCTCTTTCTGTGGATCTACTTCCCTCATATTTCTTTCTATTTAATGTAATTTTAAGTGAGTAAGTAGGGGAATAGTGTGGAAATAGTTTGAGGATGCTCTACGCTCCATTGTAATAGTTTGACAGGGAATTAATAAGAAATGCAGCTCTGATTCGTGGGATCCATGTGGTATGAAATTTAGCATTTTTTCTCTCCTTTGTTTTCATCTATAAATGTGTTATGTTCACCATTCATTCATAAACATCTCTGTTTGAATTCTTTCAAGATAGATAGGTAGAATCCATTTTTAATGCTTTGACTTGGGAAATCATTCAATATTTTGTGTTTTCTTTTGTTTGAAAAGGATCCATTTCTTATGCTCTTTTTAGCTCCTCACCAGTCTTACCATCCCATAATTATTTAAACTTGATTGTTGAAATTCCTGCCTACCTTGCCCCACGAAATACCCTTTATCTCTGATTTAATTCCCCAGATTCAAAATACCCCATCTTTTCCATACAACCCTGAATTTTATAAGAAACATTTCCCATATCATTATACCTAGCCTAATATTAGTTTGGAATATTATTTCATTGAATATATTTTCACGGAGAGAGCCCTCTCATGACCTTGTAGGGCTAGCTACAAGGCTGAGCATGGTTTAAGTGTTACCCTGATTTTCCTTCCTTCAGCCTAAGGTTAAGATCAGGTGCTAACACATTTTATCAAGAATGCATTGATATCATTGTACTTATTAGGCATGAGGTCACGATGTGTGGTTTATATGGTCATGTATTGGTGACAAGACTATGGTTGGGATGATATATATATGTTATAATTATGTTTATACATGTATTGCACTATTATGATTGACCTTGTAGATGAGATATCCTCCCCGAATTATACTGAGGTATGAGTTTTTGTTTATGATTTGGTTTAATTGACATAGTATGCCTTGCAAGAAAGAGATGAAGATGAATAAAAAGATGGTAGGCTATAGTTCACAAGAGACTCCATATGGATAAAATGATCAACATGGTGGTGGGTACTCTTCTAAGTTTTCAGACTCATTGAGATTTTTTAAGGAAGAAATAAGAATTTGTAAAGCAAACAATGAGCTAATCATGTAGGCATAGGAAAAACAAGCAATATTCAATGTCGCAATCCTTTAGAGTTTGTCAACATTGCAAAGACAAGAACCACTTGAATAAGCCATGGGTAGGAGAATAAGACTAATGCGGCATATGGTAGTAGGTATCATGGTGGTCACAGGTTAGATAAATATGACATTCTTTTGGATACTCCGAATAGGAGGAATGATGGACACATGTACTATTCTAGTTCTGGTTTTGACAAACACTATCATCATCAATGTTATCATCCTTACAGGAGGAGTGACCGGGGATTTTTTTGGATGAGTTTAAGAAAGAAAAGCCACCTACTTTTGATGGAGATTTGAAGAATATGGAGGATGGATATGCTTGGTCACTTTGAATGAAGCATTTCTTTGAGTTACATGATTACACAAAGAATATCAAATCTAGAATATCTATCTTCAGTCTCAAAGGGAAAGTAGACATCTGGTGTGAATATGTAAAATGGATCTGAGACATCAGATATAATACTTTTGCTGTAATATATTCAAGAGACTCTTCACGAAAAAATACTTATTAGAAAGTTCCCACAATATCAAAGCTAATGAATTATATGAGCTTAGAATGGTATAAATGATGGATAAGGAGTATATGACCAAGTTCCTGAAACTATTGAGGTATGTACCCTATCTTAACGATGAAAAGGCTAAAGTTTAGATATTTTTCAGTGGGTTTCCATTAGATTTTAAATAGTGGATTGAGTATGATGAGCCTTGGTCTCTTGAGGGAGTTTTTCAGAAATTGAAGCGTTGTTATGAGCAGTCAAAGCGTAAGAATGAATCTTATCAAGGATGGAAAGTGAAAGATAAAGGTAAAGGTAAATGGTATCCAAAAACAACAAGACCTCAGAATGCATAAGAGAAAGATAATATTTCATCATGCAAGAAGTTCGACATAATAGAGGTGATGGTAGAAAATGATGGTTGGACTATTGGACATGTGGTAAGGAACATCTTAATAGAGATATTCCACAGAATTAGGGTGGTAGGCCTCACTAGTGAAAAAGAGCCACATACTGTTGGGTATACTGGGAAAAGCATTCCTTGTGTCTATGAAGCACTAGATAACAGGCAGTGGATCAACAGGATACTATCATTGAGATGGACGATCAAGTTGCCTCTATTTTTATTGACCCTTGATGTAATTATAGTTATGTTAAACTTGATTTGGAGGAGAAGTGTGGTTTGAATAAATCAGTGCATGAAAAATCTTGGTTAATGAAGTTATCCACAGTTACAAGGAAGAAAGTTCATCATTCAGTAACAACTTGTTCTTTTCAATGTTGTGAAACCAGCTCCAAAAAGAGAAGAAAAGAGAGATCAATGCCTTATAAATAAGCCACTTCGAGGAGGCAACCTCCAATACATTACATGATTAATGAAAAATTGTTGGATGATACAAATGACAAAACCTCCTTTCTATATATAGGAGTCCAAGGGGCCACAATGTAATCCTAGGCGACCTAACAATAATAAATTAAGGGCACAATAATAACAATATGGGGGTTACAGGGGTACAACAATAACAATAAGGGGGTTACACTAACAACAATAAGGGACTATACTAGTATATAAGGACCTAACATGCTCCTCTTATTCAAAAAGGTGTTGTCCTCAACGCTTGAGTAGCTCTAGGTGCTTTTGTATAAAATTCTCATCCACCCATGTAGAATCTTTCGTGGGTAAGTTCTTCCATTTGATGAGATACTCTGAAATTGATCGATTTCTTATTTGTCGAGTTCTTGTTTCCGTGATTGTTTCAGGTTCGAATATGGCTTTTCCTTCCTCATCAAGTTCTGGCAATATTGTTTGAACTGGAAGTTTGTCCCCTATAACGTTTTTTAAGCATGAAATAAGGAAAACTGGATGCATTCATCCAGAAGCTGGAAGCTCCAATTTGTATTCCATAGTACCAATATTTTGCAAAACCTTCTAAGGACCATAGTACTTTGGTGATAATTTATTATCCTTCTTAGCTTGCTTGAGGTACATTTGTTTCTATGGTTGTAGCCGTAAAAATACCTAGTATCCCACATCAAAACTTCTCTCACTGCGATGTTAATCTGCCTGTTGTTTCATTCGATTTTGTGCCAAATTTAGGTTATCATTTAAGAGTTGGAGAAATTATTTTTGATGCTCGATGTGATCTTCCACTGCTTCAACCCTGGCATTTTCCCTTAAAGAAGATGTGATGGATGGTGGACGATATCCATAAAGTGCCATAAATGGGGTTATTTTTTCTGCAGTATAGAAGGAGGTGTTATACCACCATTCAGCCAGAGGTAACCACTTGACCCATTGTGCTTGCTTATCAGATAAAAAAAAATGAGGATATCCTTCCAAACATTTATTCACTGTCTCTATTTGACCATCATATTGAGGATGATAAGATGAGCTATGAGCTAGTTGAGTACCCAAAGAAGAAAATAATTCCGTCCAAAAATTTCTTGTAAAAATGGGATCTCTATCACTTATAATAATCTTCGGGTTTCCATGTAGCTTTTGAATCATTTCCATAATTGTAGTAGCAACTGTACTTCCTTTAAATGGATGAGATAATGCACAAAGGTGTGCATACTTGGTAAGTCTATCAACTACCACCATGATGACACTCCTTCCTTTGGAATTAGGTAAACCTGTGATAAAATCCATTGAAATATCCTCCCAACATTGATTTGGAATGGGAAAAGGTTGTAGAAGACCTGGGGTCTTAATTGTCTCCACTTTATTTTGCTGGAAAATCAAACATTCTACCACAAAATTTTGAATATCAGATTTATGGCCATCCCAAAAAAATTATTTCTTCACCCTATGGTAAGCTTTTATAAATCCTGAGTGTCCTCCTAAATGAGAAGTGTGAAATTCCAAAAGAATATTTTATTTTAGTTGGGAATTCTTGGAAATATATAAGTGATATTTGTACCATAAGGAATCATTTTCCCAACTAAATATATTAGATGTAAAAGGATATTGCTGCAACTTTTGAATGAGAGTCCACACTTTTTCGTTCTTCTTCCATTCATCCCCTGCTTTGGTTATCCAATCTGGTTGGATAATTGAAATGGCACAAAGCAATGCTTCCACCTCTTCATCCTTTCTTGAGAGTGCATCTGCAAAAATATCTAGCTTCCCTTTTTTGTAGACGATTTCAAATTCATATCCCGACATATTTGTGACCCATTTTTTCTGCTCTTTTGAAGACAGTCTTTGTTCCAAAAAGTGTTTAAGACTATCATGATCAATTTTTAACTTGAAGTGTCTTCCCATTAGGTAAGGTCTCCATTTCTTTAGTGCATGTAGTATTGCCAACATTTCCTTCTCATAAATAGCCTTTTGTAAATAATTTCCTTTGATTGAACGACTTTCAAAAGCAATGGATCTTCCTTCTTGCATTAAAACAACACCAATTCCATTTCTTGAGGCATCACATTCCACAATGAAGGTTTTTGTGAAGTCTAGCGTAGCTAAGACTAGTGCTAGGCACATTGCCTCTTTACGATGTTCAAAAGCCTTAGTTGCTTTAGGAGTCCACGAAAATGCATCTTTCTTCTATAATGTTGTTAGAGGTGCTGCTATTCTTCCATAATTCTTAACAAACTTGCGATAATACCCTGTTAACCTGATAAATATGCACAATTGATTTATGGTTGCGGGGACTTTTCATTCGTTAATGGCTTTAATTTTTTTAGGGTCTACCTTAACACCCTCGTGAGATATAATATGACCCAAATATTCCACCTCCTGTACTCCAAAGAAACATCTGGATGTTTTTCCATATAATTGTTTCTCCTCCAATAGTTTGAGCACCCTGTCAATATGGAGAACATGATCCTTCCAAGACCTATTGTAGATTAGTATATCATCAAAAAATACTAGCAAAATTTTTCTAAATAATTGATGGAAAATGGAATTCATCAACCCTTGTGATCCGAATGGAAAATGGCATCAACCCATGGTATTCATCTATCCATGTTATCCATCCACCCATGGAATTTTCCCATGGTATTGTAAATGGCATCAACCCATGGTATTCATCCACCCATGATATTTATTCGCCCATAGTATTGTACGTGACCCATGGTATGTATCCACACATGGGATTTATCCATGGTATTGTAACTGGTATCTACCCATGGTATTGGCCTATGGTATATAAACATGGTATTGTAACTCAAAAAAGGCTATAAATAACAAGCCTCAGTTTGTAAAGGGACATATTTTCCACCACAATGTAGCTTCTACAATTATTCTCTGTTTTAATAAAACAAGTTTCTTGATGGTTTTGTTTTCTGTGTTCTCTTTTTTTTTTTTTTTTGGCATTCTAATTTTGCAGATCTTGTCAGATCTATTTCAACTTTTTAGATCTTGGGGGCCTCCCCCCCAAGATCCGGATCAGTGGTATCAGATTCAGGTTACGCCTCCATGGGAATGAGAGTTTGAAACATATTTCAGTTTCAATGTTTTGCAACAATCTGCAGCAAAATCCATGAATTTTTTTGGGCGACGAGGTTTTAGATCAGATCTGAAACTTTTGGTAAAATATTTACAAAAAAAAATACCATATATGGATTTCTTGTGAAAAAATACTCAAATTCAAAAAAAAAAAAATTGGCCAAATTGGAGTTCAGATGAGGGAGATATCGCTGATTCAAAATCAGCAATGTTGAAGCAATTTTTCTGACGAAAATTCATGGACGGCGGCTCAGTTGTCATTTTTTGAAATTTTTAGTGAAAAATCTCAGAAGAATGGATATAGATCTGAGCTCTAGTTGAAAAATTACCCAAGTTCAAAAAAAAAATCGGTCGAATCGGAGTCCGGATGTGGGAGTTATCATTGATTTAAAATCAACTATTTTTTTCAGAAATTTTGTGATGGTGAGACAGTTCTAGCGCAAATCTGAGATTCTAGAGTCTCCAGATAGTGGTTTCAAACAAATGAGAAGATGCATAATGATCATTTCATTTCCAAAAATAGTTTATAATAAATATTCTGAGTTATATTGACTGAGTTATGCTCATTTTAAATCTGGAGCAACATTCAGAGCGGGTTCCCTTTGGAGACGTGCCCTCCCACCCAACTTTAGTAGGCACCTGCTTCACATTCATCAGTTTCAACATAGACGCATTCAGCTTGGGTTATTTGGAGACATTCACTCCCACCCCCAGCTATGTAGGCACCTGCTACTTCATCAACAATCATCATCACAGTTATGGGTCAACCGCACAAAATCATTTTCATCGATGTCCATTTGCTAGGACACACACTGTTAGTCACACAGTTGGTCACAAGAATTACAGGGTATATCTATCCTTGGATCTTCATTTTTCATGGTTTTGTTTCATCCACAAACCCACACTTCATCGAAGTCCATTTGCTAGGCTGCACACTGTCAATATCACAGCTGGTCGCAAGCATTACAGGGTATCTCTATCCTTGGATATTCATTCATCACGGTTATGGGTTAACTACACAAAACCCTTCTCTTGAGTGGCTCTTCATATTCAAAAAAGGATTCTCGGGAGGGAAATTCATGCAATGGGGACCATTGCTTCTTAAGGAGGGAGGAATGATCTGAATGGAAAATGGCATCAACCCATGGTATTCATCTACCCATGTAATCCATCCACCATGGAATTTACCCATGGTATTGTAAATGGCATCAACCCATGGTATTCATCCACCAATGATATTTATTCGCCCATAGTATTGTAAGTGACCCATGGTATGTATCCACCCATGGTATTCATCCACACATGGGATTTACCCATGGTATTGTAAGTGGTTTCTACCCATGGTATTGGCCTATGGTATCTACACATGGTATTATAACTCAAAAAAGGCTATAAATAACAAGCCTCAGTTTGTAAAAGGACAAATTGTCCACCATAATGTAGCTTCTATAGTTATTCTCATTTTTAATAAAACAAGTTTCTTTGTGGTTTTATTTTCTTTGTGTTTTTTTTTTTTCTTTGGCATTCTAATTTTGCAAATGTTTTCAGATCTATTTCATCTTTAGACCTTGGGGTCACTTAAGATCCTGATCACCTTGGAATGTAGAAGGTGCATTGCAAGGCTAAAAGTATTAGACCAAAATTCAATGGCCGATTCTTTAGTTTGTTTTTTCTGCATATTTACCTATTCTAATTTGATGACATTCTAACAAAGATCCAACCTAAAATAAATTTCTCCACAATTCATCCGTAATTCATCAATCGTAGGAATGGGAAATTTCCATTCATATGAGCTATTGAGCCCCCATAATCCCACACATGCCATGATCCATCTTTCAGCACCAATATCATTAGAGCATAGACATGATTTTGACCAAAGTGAATTATGCGTTTCTAATATCAAATTCATACGTTCAATTTCGCTCTTTTGGAAGTAAGGATATCTCTAAGGCCTGATGTTTGGAGGAACACTTCCTGGAATCAAATGAATAGCATGATCATGATCACGAATAGGTGGGAGTCCTTTGGGAGTTTCAAACACCTTGGAATGACTGTCCAAGACTTGTTGGAGATCTGCAGAAATAGATGATTTTGATGTTGGAACTTCTAGTGAGCATAATTGTGCAATTACGCCTCGCTGTTCTTTCTTTAGAAGCTTTGTCATTACATTAGAGCTTATTATCCTTCCTGGCTTCCCCGCAATACCCCGTAATTCGACTTCCTTTCCTTCTGAAAAAAATTTCAAGAAAAGTTCTTGAAAATTAAAAGCTACCGTCCCCAAAGATTGTAACCATTGTACTCCTAGTACAACATCAGCACCTCCCATAGGAATGGAAAGTATTGGACTATTCAATACATATTCCCCCATGGTTAGCTTGATATTATGGCATTTTCCAGAGAAATTTATAGTTCCTCCATTTGCAACCATCACTTGACATTCTGGTGTTAGGTATAGGAAACAATTCAATTCCTTGGCTACCTTACAATGAATAAAATTATGGGTACTACCCGAATCAATCAACACTATTACCTTTTTCTTCTTGATATGTCCTTCTATATTTAGAGTTTGAGGAGTGGTAATTTTTTCCAATGCATTACATGATATGGTCAGAATCATTTCTTCTTCTTCTAGGGTTTCTTCATGGTGTATATCCTCTACTTTTGAAGTTTCTTCTTCATTTTCTTCTTCCTCTTCACAACCTATGTAAAATAATTTCTTCTCAGTGCACTTATGACCTTTAGTGTATTTTCTATCACAATTTTAGCAAAGCCCTTTTGCTCTTTTTTCTTCCAATTTTCATGGTGTCAACCTTGTAGGTTGTGGAAGTATAGGAGTAGAAACACTTCCATCTTTATAGATGTGAGTGGTAGGCTTCCTTGTCACCATAATTTTACATTCAATTTTTCTTGCCAACCTGAATGCCTTCTCCAATGAATTAGGTTCCCAAACGCGAACTTCATGTTGTATGTTATCCTTTAAAGTCCCTATGAAGACATCAATCCTGTGTTCCTCTGTAATATCAGTTACCCTTATATTCAATTTTTGTAAGTCTTCAATGTGCTCTGCCATTGGTCCCTTTTGTTTGAGTTTTATTAATTGGCTAAAGAAGTTGTTGCTCTTTGTATCCTCATAATGTGCTATCATTTCCTCCGTAAAAATTGACCAAGTGAATTTTTTTTTACGGGAGCAAAGCCATTGATACCATACAAATTTATTTTATTCTAAATGTAAAGTTGCAATGCGTACATTTTGTATGTTTTGCACATTATTGAGACCAAAATATTGCTCCATCTGTAGTATCCATGTTACGGGATCCTTGCCACCAAACTTCCTCATATCCATCTTTGGAATATGGTGGTTCTTCAATCCAACATTAGGGTTTATGAAATAAATATTAACATGTTTTTTATTCTCATCTTGAGTTTCCTATAATATATTTTCTCCATTAGGAAACATTTCTTGTATCAACTTTTCCAAATCATTCTTCATGTTTTCAATGTTGTCTTTCATTTTTTCATCGATCTTAGCTTCCTTGTCATCCATCTTAGCTTCCATGCCACCCACTTTAGCTTCCATGCCCACTTCCATGCCCTCAATCTTAGCTTCCAAAACATTCATCTTGGATTCTACGCCTTTCTTCAAACCATCCATATTAGTTTCCAAACCTTTCTTCAAAACGTCCATTTCATTTTCTGTTGCTCTTTGCGATAGCGAAATTTGGTGCACTTGCTCTTGTAATTTTGATATCTCATGTTGTGTTTCTTCATCTTCATGAGTCATAGTAGAGCCCTATGAAGGATTAATTGGTGTTGAATTCTTTTTAGGTGGAATTTTAGGACCCAATACTGATATATGTTCTTCAATATGCCCTTGTAAAAAATTCAAACTATTTTTTTCAAACGAGACTTATGTAATTCGAAAAAAATACACCTTTTTCTTACTTCTAAGGAGCACGATATTGAAAATAAATTATCTCTATGATTTCAGATCTTAAATATCTGAAATTTGGCCTTGCGGTAGCCCTCTGAATCCTTTTTCAAATTCCATAGGGCTGACCTGATTTGGATTCTTCAAGGCAAAGTAATGTCCAATCTCCCACAAAGACCTAATTATGGACTAGTTCAATAGAGAAAACTTGTACGACCTGCCACGTGTCACTGTTTTCTCCTTTGGCTCTAACATTGATAGAAAGGAAACTAAAGTCCATGTAATTCTAGCCACCTTTTATATAATTCCAATCCAATACTCTGAGAGAGAGTTATGATTATTTTCCCACAATCACCTCTTTGAGAAGAAATTTGGGAGCCCGAAAAATACCTAACTTCCACAGATCATATCTCCGAAATTAATGTGAACCAAGCTCTGAAACTTTTTGAAGATGTTCCTCAGGATTTAGGTTTGACACTCTAAAAACTTTAGCTTCTATACCTTCGTAGAAAAAAAATTTATAGTGAAAATTCCATGATTACCTGTTTGGTGCAGCGAAACCCTAGAATCCAAAGCTCTGATACCAAATGTTGTGAAACCAACTCGAAAAAGAGAAGAGAGGAGATATAAACACCTTATAAATAAGCCACTTAAAGGGGGAAACCTCCAATACATTACATGAATGAACAATTGTTGGATGATACAAATGAAAAAACCTCCTTTCTATATATAGGAGTCCATGGGGCTACAATGTAATCCTAGTGGGGCCACAATGTAATCCTAGGCGACCTATCAATAATAATTTAAGGGCACAATAATAACAATATGGGGGTTACAAGGGTACAATAATAACAACAATGGGGTTACACTAACAACAATAAGGGACTATACTAGTAGTATAAGGACCTAACATTCAATGGAATGGTATGCCTACATGAGCATACTTGAATGTATTGTCATTAGGATGATATAGTATGTTTTTGGGTATGGAATGGTTGTATATCCATAGGACCAAAGTGAATTTTTATGATAAAGCCATAAAGAGTGCTTGTATAAAGATGGGGAACAAAGAGTATTATAGGGTAAGAAGGCAACATCAGCCAGAATGGCTACAACTATGCATGCAAAGCCCAGTCACAAAAAATGGTGTGCGTTACTTGGTGTACACATTTCTAGCGGGTAAGGAGGATGAGGATGAAGAGATATTGACCAGGTACCCAATTTTATAGTAGTTTGAGGATGTCTTTCAAATATATATTTCATTTTTTCCACCTCACAGGGAAGTATACTTTTATATTTATTTGGTCCCAGGGGCAGCACTAGCATCAAAGAAAATGTACATAATGATCACTCTAGAGTTAGGAGAGTTAAATCTGTGGTTGAAGTAAATGCTTGAAATGGGATAAATTAGGCTTAGTGTATCACCTTATGGTGCACCAATATTGTTTTTGAATAAGAAGGATGGTACACTCAAGTTATGAATTGATTGTAGGAAGTTGAAAAAAATGATCATCAAGAACATGCATCTATTGTCGACGATTGATGAATTTTTTGAATAGTTGTAGGGGGCAACAGTTTTCTTGAAGATTAATGTGATATCAGGATACCACCAGGTACGCATCAAATAACACGACATTTACAAGAATTTTTTCCATGCTAGGTACAAGCATTATGAGTTTTTTATTGTTCCATTTGGTTTGACTAATGCTCTAGCTAATTTTATGTGCTTGATGAATAGTGTGTTGCGTCCTTATCTGGACAAGTTTGTTATTGTATTCATTGATGACATCTTGATATATTATAAGAATGAGGAAGAACATGTGAATCACTTAGCAATAGTATTGAGGTTGCTGAGAGAGAATTAGTTGTAATTTATGCTCAGTAAATACAGTTTCTTTTAGAAAGAAGTACATTACATTGGACATGTTGTTTCCAATGATGACATAGAAGTGGAACCAAAAAATATAAGGGCTATCATGGAGTGGGAAGCTCCGTGAAATGTGGATGAGGTTAGATCATTCATGGTACTAGAAAGTCACTATAGGATATAAATCAAGGACTTCTCTCCTATTGCATATCCTATTACGTCACTGCAGAGAAAAGGTAAGAAATTTGAATGGACCAAGGAATGTGCAATGAGTTTTGAACAATTGAGGATTTGTTTTCAAATTCTATATTGTTAAATATTGAAGATCTTGACAAGGAGTTTTTGGTATGTAAAATTTCTTGCAAGAGAGGACTTGGTGAAGTCCTTATGCAAGAAGGACAGTTAGTATCCTATGGATCACGAAAACTAAATGAGAACGAAAAAAATTATTTGACCCATGATCTCAACTTGTTAATGATCATCCATGCATTAAATATGTGGAGGAACTAGCTTCTTAGCAGGAGGTTTGTATTTATGATTGATCATAGTGGGTTGAGATACTTGTTTGATCATTTGAATTTGAATCCGAGGAAAGATAGATGGTTGGCCACAATTAGTGAATTTCACTTTCAGATCAAGTACATCAAGGGTAAAGAGAACAATTTTGTAGATTCTCTTAGTAGGAATTTATGGGTGAACCATATATAAATTCAGAGTTCTTATGGGATAGACTTACATTAACGTATATTACAGGCCAAACATCACGATAACAGTGACATGGATCTTAGGCACATGTTACAACATAGTACAAGTACAGAGACATGTATAGGTATATGTAGATGTACTAGTAGTTGTACAGGTACATGTAGTGGTAATGGTATAGGTGCATAAGATGTGGAATATCATCTCTTAGCAGGTGGCTTGATTAGATTGAGGGACAAGATATATGTGTGAGATAGTAGTGAGCGTAAGAAGACTATCTCGAGAGAATTTCATGAAAAAAGTATTCATGTCATCCAGGATACCAGAATACATTGACAACAATAAATAAGTTTTAAAATTGGCTGAATCTGAAGAAGGATGTGGAAGAGTTTGTAGCTATATGTTTGGAATTCCAAGAGGTAAAGGCAGACTGTAAAAATCCAGGTGAATTGTTACAACTGATTATAATTCCATAGCAAAAATGGGAGGTCATTTCTATTGATTTCATTACAGTTTTGTCGAGGAAATCCAGACAACATGGTTCCCTCATGGTTGTAGTGCACACATTGACTAAGGTAGCTTATTTCATTCCAGTGAAGAATGTGTATTCATCTAGTTATGTAGCATAGGTATTAATGAGAGATGTGGTTAGATTGCATTGTGTTCTGAAGAAGATTGTGTCAGATAGGGATTTTAAGTTCACTTCTAGGTTTTGGAAGGTCCTGTTTACAGGATTGGGTGGCCTTCAACACAGACTATCATCTAGAGAAAGATGGAAAGACAAAGAGGTTCAACAAGATATTGGAGGGCAAGTTGAAAATGTATGTGATGCATCAACATAGGAGACGGGAGGAGTACCTTCTG
The DNA here is from genome assembly GCA_034641835.2 of Pinus albicaulis. NCBI lineage: Eukaryota > Viridiplantae > Streptophyta > Pinopsida > Pinales > Pinaceae > Pinus > Pinus albicaulis. Next base: position 590,874,782 of record CM076571.1, read on the forward strand.
TTGGTTGAGTTCACTTACAAAAATGGTTACCATGAGTCATTGAGGGTGAGTTTTTTTGAGGCATTGAATGGGTGGATTTTTCCCACTAGTTGGAGTGATCCAATGGACACAGTATTGATTGGATCAGACCTATTGGAAGAAATTGAACAAGAAATGTAGGTAATAAAGAAGAATCTAAAGGCAACACTACATAGGAAGAAAATATATGCAGATCAAAACAAGTTTTTAAGGAGTTTTTGGTTGGGGAACATGTGTACTTTATCATTAAGCATAAGAAGATCTCCTTTCATGTTGGGTCATGTGCCAAGTTAGCACCTTGGTTTTTTGGACCTTTCACTATTCTTGAAAGGATTGGAGAAATAGCCTATCGACTTGTGCTACCTTCAACAGTGAAAATCCATGATGTTTTCCATGTTTCATTACTTAATAATTATGTTAAAGATGAAATTTAGGCCCGATGAAGCTACATGGGGGATGACAGATCAAATGTCGGCTATGTATCCTTCTCTATTCACTAGTTTAGTGAATGTCCTTGATATTGTTTTTGGGTATATGTTTTGGTATTATGTAAATATGTATATGGATATAAATACCACCATGACTTGGGTTATAAAGCTCCCATAAGTTGTACGAGTGTCATTTCATTATGGATTTCATGTTATTATGGTGTCATGTCGGTTTGCTTCTCAGTTGTTTGGTCATTGTAAATACTGCAACAAAATAATTTATTAAGATCCATGGGAAGTATGTGCTTTCATTAGTCTTGCTGGTTGTAGGTGTGATTGAACACCGAGGGTGGTGTTTCCCCAAAGGGGAGGGTTATATAATATCCCTCATGAAAATTCCATGTAATAAATGTTAATAAAGGAAAAATAATAACCACGATTATTGGACACTTTTTCCAAAATGAATGTTTTGAAACAACATCCTAGTGCAAGTGTTCATTTGGTTTATTATGGCTAAGAAAATTTGAAAAGGAAATGAAAAAGTGTTTGGAAAGGAAAAATGGATTTTTTTGGAAATTTATTTATGAAAAAAATGGAAATGAGGAGATACTGAAGGTGAAGGGTCATAAATTGAATCTGAGGAGGAAAATGAAGGAAGCCAATGGAAAATGAAGAAAATAGAAGCCTCATTGATAAAAAGTCTTATGGGGATTAGTTCATGGTTTTTGAAAGTTAGCCTTTTTTCAGTTCAATTTTTGAGCTCTCTCTCCCTTGGACACATATATTTTCATTAGATCACTTTAGCATTAGATCAATAAAGGAAAAGAAGGAAATAGGAAGCAAAGATCAAGCAAGGAAGAGCAAGATCGAGCGGTTACAACGTGATTATTTGCATGTATCAATTTTCATTTATTGTTTCCTTTCTATTTTTAGAATGCATGGGTATGAATGTGTTGTCTTGGTTCCCTTGTTTTCATTGACATGGTTTTATCCATGTGTGGCAGTGTTCTTCCGCCTAGACTTTCCATTTCTGGGTAGCCATGGTGTGATGGAGTTCTCGTGTTTTTTTTTAGATGGATTCCAAGATGGATTTGAAACTTAGTGAGGTGGTCCATGAGAGAAATAAAACATGGCCTAGTGATCCTTGACTCAGAATATGTATTGCGGTAAAGCCTTGGCCTAGTCACCCCTGAACGAGACAATGGGTTGTCGTAATTTTTTTTTTTTGTGTTACCACAGTGGGCCTAGGAATCGTCCACTGGTGAATGGTAGGATATATGGTAAAGCATAGAGGTGGGTGCCCTTGATCAACCATAAGAATAATTATCTAGTGAACGACAAGAAATATGGTAAATCTTGGAGGGTGGAGTCTCGATTAGGTCTAGGAATCCCGACTTGTGAATTTTGGGATATAAAGTAAAGCCTAGAGACTAGGAGAGATGAAAATTCCTCGCTGTGTATGTGGAGAAATCCAGTGGCATCCATGCTTTTTTTGGGGCCTAGTGATATGGTGTGGATTGTGGTAAAGCCTGATTATATTGATGAGGGTGAGGTGGTTTAGCCCCAGAAGTCCATGGTTGATTTATGGGTATGAGTCCAAAATTCTCGCTTCGAATATGGCCTTGGTTTTGTTCAGCCAATCTATGGTTATGTGGTATGTTGAACTCGAAAACTTGGTTTGAAGTGCATTCATTAACAATATTTTCTTATCCTTTGTATTTGATGTGCCAATATACTGGTATATATGTGGCATTTATGGCTATTACATCCATGTTATTTCTGTTTTTTATATGATGGTTATGAGAATGTTTTATGGCAGTGATGATGTATGTCTCTCCTCGTGTTTGATTTGTAAATGAATGAGAATTTAATATATTACCTAATAAATGATAATGCAACTAATTTGATAAGGCATCAATGCTTCTTAGCAATTCTCATATAAGTATGAGACACCTAAGTGGAGATCTATTGTTATGACCTGTTGAACTCATATTTGTGACATGTTTAACAAAATTCCTGTGATGGAAAGTAGGAGTCTAGTTAAGTCATTAATCAAATGTTTCCATTAGTATGTTTGTATCAGTATTATTTATCATTCCTCAGGTTTTCATGGATTTCTGGGAAGTAGCCTGAGTCTTGGCTCCGAAAGAGTGGCACAAAGTTGAGGGTCGCTCGCAGTGAACTAGCTGAAAATGTCCAAAATCACTAGCTTTCCCTTTTTTTGCATGTGACTAGAGGCCTAAATTTGCATGCATAGCTTGTCAAGGGAGCAACCATTGTTTTAATTAATTTCAAATTTAGGTTGCCTCATGGGTTTGTCACCTAAAAAGGTTAGTGCGCTCCTAGATTTTCTGTAGCATGTTTGGAAGGACAGTTTAGTTTTGTTTTTTTGGTTACACTTCCTTAATTGCACATGAGGAGTTGAATCACATAATAGTAGCATGTCTTCACATGTTTACCCCGATGTATTGGTTATGTTGGTTAAATGTGGAGGAGGGCGTTACAACAATTTTGATCTCTGGGAGCTACCCGATCAATACCAAATGCCTCCTTGCTGAATATTGGTGTTTCGTAATTATTTTGAATGGATCCTTGTATTCTTAGAAATCATCCCAACAGAATAATTTACAGTATATAGAAAGCATGTCTATAAGGTGAATTGTTCTTAAGATTATGAATTATTTTGTACAAAATTTTATGATCTTTCTTCATAGATCCTGCACAACTTCCATAGAGCTATCCTATTCCATAAGAAGTATCTCAATATTGAAGATTGTTCAACTGAACTTGTTTTTGTATGGATCCTCAAATTTGTATTTTGAAGTTGGAGTTTTTGTTTATTTGAACTACGTGAAAGTAAATAAACTTTTGGATGGAAAGAATGGTACCTTTTTCAGCCCAAGGGATAGGAATACCCCAACTGAGCTAGTCCCAATAGAGCTGCAACATCTATGTACTGGAAAGCTTCTTGGAATGGGCAATCCTATATTAACATTGACATCAACAGGTACATATAAGGTGGGAGCAAATAAGACTTTGGTTTTATATGGAGGAAGACCACCTAAAGGGATAAAAGCCTATTTGATCATGCATGAATATCATATTTTCTACAGTGGAGATAGGTCTAGTAGTTTTCCTTAGAAGAAGGGTTCGTTGAGATAATTATATATGTTAGTTGAATTATGGTATGTGGCCTCTACCATATTTTTGATATCCTCTAATTTTTTTTTTTTCCTTAGAAAATTTGATGGAAGTATAGTTCATATAGTGGTGAATAATGGTCCATATGAACACTTTTTCTTTCACCATTATTTAGTTTTAATTTTTTATGAATAGCAATTGATTCATTCGCCTAAAATCACCATTGTTGATTTTGATGATATTTTTGTTCTCCATCTTGATGATTATGTGTTGTGTCAAATTTACAAGAAAAATTGTTACTCTTATAGAGTAAAATGAGGAGGAAAAGACGAATCACCAAGTGAAAATGAAGTGATGGCTTCTTTTCCTTATATTGATCAATAAAAGATAATACAACTTCCCAAACTTGGCTCATTTAGTGGGTTATTAGAAAGTTATGGTTGTTTCATATAAGGTATTTTGAAGGGTAAAGACATGAATTACAATGGAAATAACATGATATTACATCAATTTCAATCCTCCAACCTTTATTGCAACAATTTTATAACTAATAATGAAAACAATAGTGATTTACCATATGCAATTCTACCCAAAAAACAAGCATTAATAATAGTGGAGAATTTAAAAAAAAAACAATTCTCTAAAGAGGACCCTCTTCTTAACATATAGGGACAATGAAACCCATACTAAAAAGAGATTCAACATTAATCCAAAACAGTTGTAGCTACAACGCCAACAATATTGTTTCATCCTTGCTTAATTCAATGAATCCCAATCAAAATTTCCATCTTGAGAACATCTTAGGCACACTAAACGACAATCAACAATATTTAATACTAACCTACATACAAAGCATGCATTAGAGCTCCTAAGAAGTTGCTCATCACAAAGTTTTGGAATTATTTAAAAAGACTAATATTGGTATATGTGAAATTGTTTTGGATGCTAACTCAAATAGATTGTTCTTCATGAAACTAATATGTATACTAGTTTCTATGGTATACATGAATATTGACATCATTTGTGCATGGAATGAACAATAGCAACTTGTTAAAGTATATTATGTGTATTACAGTGGATATATACAAGTAGTGTACTTGGTGCAAAGAAAATTCCTATGTCTTCAGTGCTTTATTTATCATAACATGGTAACATTTTACTATGTTATATTAATGTTTATAGAGGAGTAGCCAAGTTTCTCATATCAATGCCTTGATATAGATCAAAAGGCTTATTCTTTTGATTTTTTCATAAGAGAAAAATATTGGATGACAATTTTCCTATATTTAATGAATAGTTTGCAGTTAAAATATCAATAAAAAACATGGAATTCATAGCTATAACATACATAAGATCAAAATATGATCCAGGAGTATCTCATATTTTAAATTTATGTATTTATTTAATTAGGAAAAACTAGAAAGCTCTAGATTTTATGAATAATTCTTGAATATGTTAGATATTAGGTAGTTGGGATGGATTCCTAAAATTAAGAGGATTACTCTCAACATCCTCAAAATATCTAGGAATAAGTTTCTCTTTGAGGAATTTGCGGGTTTTCTTCCTCAATATTAAATAGCCATGTAATTCATTTATGAAGCCAATTTTGGTGTGTGATTTTATATAATAAAATTTATGGTATTATCCTGTTTTATTCTTTGCACCAAATTTTTGTATAAGAGCGAGATTTGTGAGTCTAATTTAATTGATCACTTTGTAAAGGGCCTGACATGATTGAGGCCTATGATGAAGGAATGTGTGAATGAGCCTGTGACTAAATTGTATTGTATGAATGTGTGTAGAAACTTGTTGAGGGGACATGTGCTACAAAAAGTGTACTTGAAGGTAAACTGTGAGAGTAAGATCTGCATGTGGATGATAGAGTAAGTGGAGTGAGAAACATGTGGTGCAATAAAATGTGTTGAAATAGCCTACATATTTCATTGCAATTTTATTTGAAACTAAGACGTTTGATTTTGATGACACAAACATAATATTATCAATCTAATGAAAAGTGGAATTGGGAAACATGAATCATCTCTTCCTTCAGCTAGAACAATGTAAAGGAACCCAAAAAGAAGAAAAATGTTGAAGAAAAATTATCCTGAGGAGTGATAGAATATTGAAGAGGAGCATTGGAGCTGCTTATGATGATTGAAATTATGGAAATGTGAATCCTATGCAACAAAAGTTGAGGAGAAAAATAGGTGAATTGAGCCTGAAATTGTCTATTTGAGAAGGAGAAGAATAAATTTTGAGTGTCAATAGTTTAAAAAAAATTTATGATATGTAGCGATGAAGCATGTGACATTTTTCTCTGCGAGGAGATGATGTGTAATGAACCTCATGTACGTAAAGGCTTAGAAGAAGAATTAATGTAAGGGGAATAAACCTTTAAAATAAGCCAATATATATATATATATATATATATTGGTAAGCTTAGTAGGTCCTTGCTATTTTCTATTTATATAAAAAATAGGCATAGTAGATAAAAAATTAAGACTCCACCTGCCCAAAGGAAACCAACTTTGTTGGCCATTTAAGTGCATTGCATGCCATCCAAAACCTGTATTTATTGAGATTCCTACAAAGAGGTTTTAGGTAACTAATATCAGATTTTACTAATACTAACATTTACATAATGCAAAAAGAAAGCTATCCGCTATCAAAACCCCAAAAAAAATGAATCTAGCTGCTCTAATCATCATCTAAGTCCACTGGGGTACGATCTTTAATAATTGAACCTGGCATGTCAACTTGTTGCATGGCCTTAATGTCCTTCTCCATTCTTCCAAGATGAGCATACTGATGTAGTTGACGTAGGTTGATTTCCTGGATGCTTCTGTTAATTTCTGCCAGGGTGGAGACTTCCTTGGGATTCCCTCCCACTTCCTAAACTGAAGTAATGGGCTTAACCGGAAGGCATTTTACTAACCAGTAGGTTATGATTGAGTGATGAAATAGAGAGATTCTCCCTCGAGTATGCGCCGGGTCTATAAGCACATGTTTTAGTTTTTCCTCTACCATGTGATCGTCTTCTTCTATTTTGGTTCTAGATTTCGTCTCCCATTCATGAATAAGAGATTTTATGAAACATGGTGTTTCCTTTGAGTAGACCTGAAACAAGGACTCCATGAGCTCTCTGCTAGATTTCCTGCCTCTCTTGGCTTTCGGGCTTGATATTTTTTCCTTGCCTTTTTCCATATTTACCTTTATGCCTCTGTTTTTTTCACCATATTTGGATGTCGGGCTGAGAGGAAAATGATAACTAGAGCAACAACACGATAGAAAATAAAAAAACAATTAATGAACAGAACATACAATTGATAATGGTTGAGGCAGGCAACTGAGGGATAGCAGTCATGAGTCCCATGACACCTAAATAGAATATATACATTCCACCCACCCCCCTTATCATTTTTACCTAAATTTATACCTACCTCAATCCATAGCAGAGGCAAATTAATAAGCAAATTTAACCATGGGGCATAGAAAAACACCCAGTTTCCAACTTTTCTGAAAACCCTATTACTCTAGGCATGCCATAAATCTAAACACCATAAGTCTAAAAAACTCCATAAATATAAAAACCATAAGTCTAAGCCACTATCTACCCTAAACAACAATAGAGGATGAGAAGCAAACCCATAACCAGAGAGCATGACATACTGGACTATACCCCCCCTGCATGTTAACATCATTAACCTGGATGCAAGAAATTTCCCAATCCAACCTGAAGTAACGATGACTGACATTATTCTCATGGATTCTACTACCCTGAAGGAGATCTAGTAGAGGAATTACATCCATTAACTTATCTACCCAAGAATAATTATGGCCTTGCTGGTTCAAACCCATAAAATTTCTACTATTACATACTTTATAGACAATACAGACATTAGAGACATTAGAAATACAATTGTAAATATAATCCAGAAAAACTAAGATTTTCGCTTGCATGCTGCGGAACTCCGACACTCTCTTCATCCGAACAACAAGGAGAAATTCGGATACATACCAATACACCAGCATGGACCACTGGCGATGTCTATGGTTGCTTCTGGATTGCATGTAGTAGGAACCAGCTTCTTCATAGCAGAGACAAATTATGGCAAGGATTTGCATGCCAAGCATCATTAGCTGTCCCAAAACATTCCGCCGACGTTTATCCCAACTAAACTCTGACACCCCAACTGGCCCTTCCAGCAACTTCTCATGTGAATTAATTGTCGTCATGATGTTCTAACTTGGGAAACATCCCCTCCATTACTTCGTCGGCATGATCTGCCTCCCCATGCATACGGTGGCCACGTTGCGGTCCTACCTACCCATGCTGCATTCCACCTTTGCCACCCTATCCTCTTCCTATTGTAGTCCTTTCCATTTGGTACCCCGATCGGGGGTGGTGGTTGTGGTCATAACCAATTTTGTCACCATACTATTGCACAATGCACCAGAGCTCCCCCATTTTTGGTTCCAAATGCTACATCCATGGTTTATCGAGGTACTGATCTCCATTGTTGCAGGCCCAATTTGCAATAAAATCAACTGCTTTGTTGCCTTCTCTCCTAACATGGTGGGGGAGAATATAATGGACTGTTCCCATTAATTGCTTGATTTCCTGCACTAATCTTAATGTTCTCCAAATTTTACTTATATGCTCCCAACTGCCCCCCTATTGAAGCTTTCTTAGAATTTCAATGGCCATGGCAGACTCTCCCTCAATCTCTATTCTATTGTACTATTTTCGGCGCGCAATTTCAAGACCTGTTTTCACTACTATGAGTTATGCTTCCTTGTTGGTTGCATATCCAAGATCTATGGTGAAGATCCTTAGGATTTTCCCTATGCAATCTCCAAATATGCCTCTAACCCTTGCTTGTCCTAGGTTCCCTTTAGAGGCCCCATCATAATTGAGTTTAATGAATCCTAGTTGTGGCCGTGTAAATTTATGTCTAATTGCATACCTAGAAGCTCTTTGTTTCCAGGAGGAAGGTGCTAGGATTTATTCCTTTAGGTTTAACTGCTGGAGGATTGTAGCTTCAATGCCCTGGACTATCCAGTCCTCATGTGTCCATTTTTCTGCTAGGATGGTTTCTCTTATACCTTTTAGGCTAAGTTACCATATTTCTAGTAGTTTCATCTTTTTATTTCAGAAGATTCTTCTATTCCTCTCTTTCCATAGGGTCCATATTAAAAATCCCACCGCTAAGGTCCAAGCTCTATTTACTACTGGACTTTGGTATCCACCCTTTGTCTAATTTTAAACTATTTGTCGCAAACTATTATTATTTCTATCTGATTGATGGAACATGCTATTGAGATTACTCCACATTTGATCTGTTGCTGGGTAATTATTAAGCAGATGTTTAAGGGTTTCCTCCTGTTCATCACACATCCAACACCATGACGGCATATGCATACCATGTCTCTGTAGCTGATCCTAGGTAAGGGTTTGTCCATGCCCTACAATCCATAAGAAGTATTTAATTTTTGGCTAGTGCTTAAGGTACCAATTTTTTTTCCAGATTTTATTCTTCAGCATGCAAAAATTATTAGATTGTATTCGATACACTTGTTTTATTGTAAAAATTCCTTTAGAATTATACCCCCACCTTAGTATATCGTTCCCTTTATGAATGGGTATCTTTCTCGTTCGAAGTTATTTTCAAAATTGCCCCATTTCTGCATATCTGGAGATGCCTGCCATTGCTATTTTTGTTTCCATCTCCTCTAGAAATGATCGTTCTCGTCTTCCTAGTAGTTTCTCACTTCCTCAAAGAGGCATCATCAAGAGCAAATTTCAGAGGATGAAGGCCATATCAAAGAGGTAGAGGTCGATCCCTTTTGTTAATATGTTATACATATAAAAAAAAATTGGCCATAAATATATTGAATGTACCGAAATAATTTCTAGTCAAGGTAGCACACATATAGCACAAACTTATATAAAAAGTGTACAATCCACTACACATGAAAATGCACTTGAAACTCATGAATATTTGATGATGAAAATAGCATCATGAAATTCTCCTAAAGAATAAAAGGAACCTACAGAAAGGAAAACATTGTTCAAAACTATGTGTAAATTAGGAGGTAAATTTTTTAAAGTCATTATTGATAGTGGGAGTACTAATAATCTATTATCCACATAAATGGTAGAAACATTGAATTTAAAGAAAACTACACATCCTACTCCTTACAAAGTTTCATTGATGGAAAAGGGACATCAGATATTAGTTAGTGAGCAATGTGAAGTGGAGTTTGAAATAAGATACTATAAGGATAAAGTTCTTTGTGATGCTATGCCTATGGATGTCTATCATATTTTTCTTGGAAGGCAGGGAAATATGACAGGAAAGAAATATATGATGGAAGGAGAAAAAAATATACCCTTAAAAAGGATGGAGAAAAGCATGTACATTTTCCTTTGAAGAATGAAGTTGCACCAGAGGAAGACCAATCCAAGGTAATGTTACTTACTGGAAAAGAGTTGCTTCAGGAAATCAAGCATGAGAATAAATTTTTCTTTGATTGGTAAGCCAAAAGTAGTCCTCAAAAGAAGAAATTTGAATGATCTTCCAGAAGAAATAAAAAATATGTTGAATGAAATTATTGATATTGTAATTCATTATTGATAGTGGAACTACAATAGGAGATGTTCTAAGTCCATAAGGAAAACCAATTTCTCACTATTGTAAAAAACTTAATGAAGCCAAGAAAAAATACTCTTCTTATGATAAATAATTTTATGTCATCATAAGAAATTTAAATAAATGGATACATTATATTATGCCAAAATAATTCATCCTCTACACAGATAATCATGCTTTACAATATATCAGCAATCAGACAATTGAGTCAATGACATGTTAAATGGATTGAATTCTTACAAAATTTTACATTTGTCATTAAGCGTAAAAGTGGGAAATCAAATAAAGTAGAAGATGCATTAAGCAGGATCAATTTAATTTTGCAATAATTCCAAGTGAATGTCTTAGGATTTGATGAGTTGAAAGATATGTATAAACCTGATCTAGATTTCAAAGAAGCTTATGAAGCTTCTCAAGATCCTATAAGTAAAGATATAACTCCATGGTTATATTTCAAAATACAAGAAGAACCTATGTTGAAAGGAAGATAGTTAGGCATTCGAAGATGTTCGATGAGGGAAAATTTCTTGAAAGAAAAACATAATGGAGCTTTAACAAGTTATTTTGGGCAAGATAAAACTCTAACACAATTACAAGCATTTTATTATTGGCCTTGCATGCACAAAGATGTAATAAGATTTATTGAAATATGTAGGATATGTCAATATGAAAATGGAAGAAGTAATAACTGTAGAGTATATCAACCTTTACCAATACGAAATCGAACATGGGACTCTATAGGCATGGATTTTCCACTAGGATTTCCCAAAACACAAAAAGTAAGTGACTCAATATTTGTTGTTGTTGACAAATTATGAGAAATAACACACTTTATACCTTGAAAAAAGACAAATAATACAACTAGCATAAAAAATTTGTTCTTCAAACAAATAGTTGGATTCAATATGGGTTAAAATGTGAAGTTGGGTTACACTTTTTGCCCTTTTTTGAGAAAAAGTATCATTTTTTTCTGTTCTTCAACATTCTGCAAGAAAAAATAATTTTTCTATTTAGAATTTCATTTTGCGATAAAAATAAAAGTTGTCGGAAATTTTATTAGCTTTCTATTACTTATTTTTTGGAATTTTTTTTATTACACATTTCATATGTCAACTTAACATTTCTTTGAGTGTGTGTTCTTTAACGATGAAAGGATTCATAAAAATTCATGTTCAAACACATTGGTGTATTCTTTGAAATATTTTTTTTTTTGAGAAATAAAATGTGCTACAACAATATAGAAAGAGCCTACCTCGGTTTCCTTATATTTAAAAAACCAGATGATGCATATCATAATTACTAGAATTTTTTGAACTAATCCAATATGAAAAAAAATGCATATTTTGAATATGTTTCGTCTCCCACAAAGCTTCTCAACATTTAACTTATAAACTAAAAATTTAAAAATGACCCATTATAGATGACAGACCATTGTAATGCACAATAATTTATTCAACATTTTTTACAGTGTATTTTGGAAGATACAAAATATTGATTTCAGTGAATCATATTGTCCTTTAGAAATTGTTTTCACCCATTTTATTACAAAATTAATTAAAATTAATATTTGTATTTCCTGAGAGTAGATTGAATTCAGAAAATGCTTGTTTTGGTTCTGAAAGTTTATTCATAAATTTTCATGGAGTTTAATCAGTCCAATTTTGAAAAATTGTTTTCAGAGCCGAGCTACTCCATAGTTCCAGAAATGCTAGTCCAACCAAACTTTTAAAAAAGTTTGGACGAATTGTTTTTTGTTCGGATGGCGTGTCAATTCTAACAACACAAAATTTTGGCCGAATTGTTAACCAAAATACAGCCGAACTTTTATTAAAACTTTACGTCAGCTGGAAAATCAATGTAAATCCTCCAAAAAATATTTCGTGGCCATATAAATAGGCATAAATGGATTCATCATTTTCACAAAATTTCGTACATTTCTTCACTTGGGCTGATTTTGGAAAGGACTTTTTTTGGGCTTAATTTTCAAAGGACTCTTTTTGGCTTAATATTCAAAGGACATTTTTTGGAGGTATGCGATACATTTTTTGGATGCATTTTGGGCTTAATTTTCCAAGGACATTTTTTTGGAGGTATTTTGTTTTTAGAGGTTTTGGGCTTAATTTTCAAAGAACATTTTTTTGGAGGTATTTTGTTTTTAGAGGTTTTTGGGCTTAATTTTGAAAGGACATTTTTTGGACGTACTTTGTTTTTAGAGGTTTTTGGGCTTAATTTTCAAAGGACATTTTTTTGGAGGTATTTTGGTTTTAGAGGTTTTTAAGCTTAATTTTCAAAAGACATTTTTTTGACTTTTTTTAGGCTTAATTTACAAAGCACTATTTTTAGGCTCAATATTCAAAGGACATTTTTTGGAGGTATTTTATACAGTGATATTTTTTTAGAGGCTTTTTGGGTTTAATTTTCAAAGGACATGGTTTGGAGGTATTTTTCTTTTAGAGACACTTTTTTAGAGGTTTTTGGACTTAATTTTCAAAGGAGATATTTTGGAGGTATTTTTTAAAGTGATATTTTTTAAGGGGTTGGGCTTAATTTTCAATGGACAATTTTTGGAGCTATTTTTTGAAGTGACATTTTTTTAGAGTACGTGTTTTGGGTTGAAGTAAATCTTTTATAATGATTTTTTAAAATGATTTTTTGTCTAACTTTTTAAATGAATTTTTTTTGCAGGACTTGGAAGGAAATAGTTTGAGCTTCATTTCATTTTTAGAAGACATTTTTTTCTCAAATTTTTAAAAGTAAGTGTTTTGGATTGAAGTGTGTCTTTTGTGCAAAAATTTTAAAATGATTTTTTTAAAAATTCAATCTTTTGTAATGCTTTTTTTAATTGAGCTTTTGTCTAAATTTTTGAAGGAAAATTTTTGAGCTTCATACTCAATTATCATTGGAAATCGAAGGAACTACAAGAGAAAATATTATCAAACAAGAGACCCTAAGGAACGTAAAGAAAAAGGGAGAGAATATCACAAAAAAGAGAGAATAACGCTCAAATATTGAAAGGGAAAATCAACCTCAACTAGAAGTTGAAGTACGAATGTAGATGTAAATATTATAAATTTGATAATAAAAATTTTCCTAGTGTAAATTGTGAAACTTAATTTTTATTTGATGAACTAATTTGAAAAATATTTTGCAATGTAAACAAAGAGAGATATTCCTCAAAACATTGATAATGAGATACAAAATTTTGAAAGAAAAAGTGAAAGAGATATTGAACCAATGATTGAAGGTGGTGAAAATGTTGAAAGAAATTCATGGAAAGAAATTGAATCACCAGCTATATATATATATATATATATATATGTTGAACACATGTATATTATTGAAATTATACATATTTATTAATTTAGTTTTGTATTGAATATGTAAACTTATTATGTACATTTAATCCAATGATGAGATGTTAGAAAATATTGACACTCACACATATGGAGATTAAAAATATGACCATGTTATACGATATCATTTTAATTGCATTATTGACTTGTTCTTGAAAAATGAAATGATGGCAGTTCAAGCCCAATTTTTGAAAGGTCTGTTAAAATCAAGGAAATTAAAAGAAGCTATGACTTTATTAGGTATTCAAAAATCAACAAAAGATCACATTACGATGGAAAATATGATAAAAAATATAAATAGTGCTCTAAATTCAATTAGTATATCTAGAAAGAAAAATGTTTCTGATGCACGTAGAGTAATACATATGGCAGTGGTTTCATCATGTACTAAAGAGAATCACTTGGTAAAATCTATGGCTCAAGCATTAGGAACCTCATGAAAAACTTTGCACAAACATCAGAAATTTTGGTTGCAAATAGATGTAAATGATGAACTCGCTTGTTCGATAGCTATTTCTAGGCAACCATAAAAAGATAGACTTTGATAAAAAAAATTAAAAAATAATATATGAATATTGGATGAAAAATTCATGTATTTCACCAAAAGAAAGAGACGTGGCGCGAAGAAGAATAACTCGAAATCATTACGAAGAACATCAAAAACATTTCTTGGAAAACACTCAAATAGATTTTTTCAAGAATTTCAAAGAAGGGAATCATGAAATTGATGTCTCAATCAATGCTTTTGTCCAAAAAAAAACCATGGTATGTAAAATTTATCACCGTACACAACACTTGTTGTTTCCATTATCATGTGGAATTTCAGTTATATTATGTAACATTCCTTAATTTCGGTAAAACATTTTGGAAAGATTCACCTCCTCCTTACACTATCCATGATTTCATATCTTAAATTCTATGTGGAAGAGAAAGCCATGAATTATTTTCCAAAAAGAAATGTGTTGGTCATAAAAAATGCGATGATTGTGGAAATTTAACTAAATTTCAAAAACAATATCATAATGATATAAATGATCAATCATTGTCCAACATGAAAGTGAAATGGAAGAGATATGAATATATCCATAAATCGATTCAAGGTTCAAGTAGTACTACAACTGCTGAAAGAATTGATTTACAAGAAGAATAAATTTTTGTGATAGATTTTTTGAGAAATTTTGAGGCATAAATTTATAAATACACGAAGCATTCCTATAGAGATTGATGGAAGTTTTTGCAATTCAAAAAATACCAGGAATTTTTTCCACCAGAGACCATTTTTTCAATAGTTGATTTTGCAAAAAACTACACATTTGTTCCACAAAAAGAAATTTGGAGTGAATACTATCATTCTGAGAAATTCTCCATGCGCGTCCATATTATATATAGACATGTTGAATTATTTTTTGATCATATATAAAGCACCAGTGAAAATCTGCATGTTATTAAAGAATATCACTTTTATATCAGTGACGATCATACACATGATACATATTTTGTACAACACTGTTTTGAAAATATTTATGACTTCTTGATAATTCTTGGAATAAAATTTAATGATCATTGGATATGGTTAGATGGATGCGTAGGTCAATTCAAATATTCACGATCATTCCTTTGGTTTTGTTTCCTTCATATGAAAACCCACATTAAACATTGCTTGAAATTATTTTACACTGGTCATGGAAAAGGGAAAAATGACGGTGCAAGGGCATGCATAAAATGAGCACTTCGAAGATATCAAATGGGCGACTCTTCAAACCGACTTGTCTCATTTGGAAAATTTGTTCAATGGTGCATCATTGCACTAAGCCATGAGACTAACGAATCAAGGGAAGTATGAAGGTATATTCAATTTAATTTTTGTTGGATTTATAATTTTAAATAGTACATTTATCACAATAACTATATCTTTGATGGTATTTTGATATCATATTTATATTCTTATTTGAATTTTCCATATAGGTTTTTTTGGAATATTAGGGTCCAAGATATATATAAATTGATTGGAGATTACGCTGAAATAATAAAAGGGACTCGAAAATTGCATTCAATTAAAACAAAGTTATCCACAAATGTGTTTGCATTGGATTAAAGAAAATATTATTGTTTTTGTCATGTTTGCATAGAAAACACATAATCCAATGATATTTGTGAAAAAAAATGTATGTAAAATATTGGAAACATACAAAACAAAATACAAAGGGGAAAATGTCTTTTCCAAGATTTGAATAAATGAAAACAGAGGAGACTACAATATCATCTGATGGTGATCGAGTTTCCAATATTGTTAGAGAATGTAACATTTCAATTTCTTTCAAATGATAGAGATCTAGAAAAAGATAATAAAATCAAGTACATGTGTTAATTTTTCATGTTAATTATGATCTAAATTTAAATACATAAGTTTGTTTTATTGTGCACGATATGTTTTTGTTGTAATTTCACCTACTATGTACAATGAAAATGTGAAGTATTATTTGATGCGTTGCACTAAATGAAAGATGAAATTATTAGAAAACTATGATGATCACGGGTTTACATATGACATAGCGTCTATTATACTGAAAGATTATTTTTTCAGACAAAATAATCAAAGTGGGGATTTTGTTTACTTTCAAGACTATGAACCTGATGTCATAAGTTGTCAATATAGTAACTTGGTGTGTGCAGCACGCATAAAGTTGATAGAAGTTCAATCAAAGAAAAATTGAAAATTAAGAAATGGAAAATTTCAAAAGTCGATCATGAATGGATCATTGAAGATGGAATTCCATTGGAATTGTTTTGATTGAAATGCTTAATAATTTCTTCTCTTTGGATTCATCTTTTAGAAGTTCCATAACTCAACTAAAAAATGAACTGCCTTTTTATGTTATATGTACAAGTGTTTGCACATGTACATTGTTTTGGTACAGGAACATGAGTAATTTATACACGTGTACACACACATATGTCTATATTATCTGGTCTAAATGATTTCATACATTATTTGTTACAATTTGTCATAATGTCATTATTGCAAAATGTACATATCTTTGTATCTAGCATAGTTGGTATAATGAAAATTTGAAGTTGCATGATTTTGTTTTAGACATGTTTCTATTAAAAGTAAATGATAATATTAATTCTTGAATGTGAAATTTGTGGTATGCGTTTTGTAATTTCCAGTTTACTATCAACTAAAAGTAGATTTTCTATGTGCATTAATGAAAAATGTTGTGTATTGGATATGTACATTCTAGAATGCAATTTTAAAATTTTATGATTGTTTGACACGTCTAGGAACACCTAGAACCTGATGATTGTTTATATATATATATACATTGACATGTATTGTACTTCAATCATTTTAACATATATTCAAAAATTGACTTCAATCACTTTAACATATATTCAAAAATGTACTTCAATCATTTTTATGTACATATATTCATGTGAACATTTTTTTATTTGTAACTTGGGCTAAACTATATTAAAGCATGGAAAAAATTATAGAGGAAATGGGCAAAGATGGAAAGTAGTTCTTTGCCTATCCCTACCTTGGTAGTGGTAAAAATAAACCAAGTTTGGGGCTGCCTCAAAGGAGGAAAGAAACCCCTTAAGAGTGTCATCCAGTATTGTAATACAAAATATTCAGTGCCCCATATCAAAAAAATATAGCTAAAGTATATCCTCAGGTGAGAATCATGGAGTTCATTCATATTCGTTCATCGCTTTCTACTCTTCCTCTATCAGGCACCTGTATTCTCTAATAATGGCTTCCTCCTCAATTGTGGGCATTTGAGGAGGCTTCGGAGGGGTCACATGGATAATGGGAACGACTGGGTACCCTACATCGTAATTTGTGGTCTAGACACCGTCCGAATCCATAACCAAAACTCCTATCTCCTCCAACATGGGCTGATAACGTGGAAGGAGGTTGGTTTTCCTGGGTAAAGGCTACACAAATTGTGGAATAGTGGATTTCATGCCTGTTCTACCCTTGGGCTTCTCTAGATGAAAAACTGTCTCCCCATGAATGTTATCAAATTCTTAAGGAGCCAACACCTCATGGATATCAGATGCAGAGCCCTCTGTGTATTCCAATATTTGGTCATTTCCACAGTGAGAGTGGCCTAAAAATGCACCTCTGTAGCTGCCTCTGATGGTTTTTTGTCGCTGGCATGGGGCCATGGTATGGATTTTGACCTGTGAATTTTATGATTGTTTTTAGATTTTAAAACACTGATATGTATTGTACTTAAATATCACCTAAATAATAGATGTACATCCTAAAGCTATATAACATTCACACACTTGTTCAAATGCATAACATACATACCAATGTATGTATGCCTTAAATGTAATTTTAAATTTCTGTCTAGATTCATTTTATATTTAACAGATAAAATGACAACTTGAGTTTTAAGAAAAAAAATATTATATCACACATGTGAACACATACCAGATGTAGTTCATGTATCCAAAATATACACATTTATGTGTAAATTCTAATTTCAAATTTTGATCTGGATTCATTTTATATTTAACAAATTTAATGGCACCTTCATTTTATATTTAACAAATATAGTGACAACTTGAGTTTTAGAAACAAAACATTATATCAAAACATGTGATCACATGCCAAATGTACTTCAACTATCTAAAATATACACATGTATACATGGTTTGTAATTCGAAATTTCCATATGGAGAGATTAATTTCATATTTTTAACAAGTTTATAAAATGACAAATTTTTAAAAACAGAACATTAGATCACAATCACATGCCAAATGTAGTTCAACCATCCAAAATATACACATTTTGAAAATTTAATTTGAAATTTCCATCTAGAGATTCATTTTATATTTAACAAATAAAATGACAACTTGAATTTTAAAAACAAAAAATTATATCACAACATGTGATTACATGCCAAATGTAGTTCAAATATCCAAAATAAACACATGTATGTAAATGGTTTGTGATTTGAAATTTCCATCTAGAGAGATTCATTTTATGTTTAACATATTTATAAAATGACAAATTTTTAAAAACAAAACATTATATCACAATCACATGCCAAATGTAGTTCAACAATCCAAAATATAGACATTGTGAACATGTAGTTTGAAATTTTCATCTAGAGATTCATTTTATATTTAACAAATAAAATGAAAATTTGAGTTTTAAAAACAAAACATTATATCACAACATGAGATCACATGCCAAATGTAATGAACTATCCAATTTAAAAATAAAACATTATATCACAACATGAGATCACATGCCAAATGTAGTTGAACTATCCAAAATATACACGTGTTTTGTAATTTGAAATTTCCATCTAGATTTAAATTTTATATTTAACAAATAAAATGCCAACTTGAGTTGTAAAAGCAAAACATTATATCACAACATGAGATCACATGCGAAATGCAGTTCAACTATCCAATATATACACACAATTACATGTGTTTTGTAATTTGAAAACTCCATCTAGATTCATTTTATATTTAAAAAATGAAATGACAACTTGAGTTTTAAAAACAAAACATTATATATCACAACATGTGATCACATGCCAAATGTAACTATCCAAAATTTAAAATCATTATTGATAAAAGTAAATGTAGTTTAAAAGTATATTGAAACAATAAATTATGTTAAAAATTTGTATCTCACATGATCAATAAAAGTAAATATATATATCTAGTTCAATGTATAGTGAACTACAAGTATCAAGTAATATATAAAAGAAAATATGACTCCATAGATTTAAGATTATATATTAAAAAGTAAATTTAAGACTAGATCTGTCAAATATAATGATGCACACATGTGCCTCATCCATCAAATACAGATGGATGCAGTGTCTCTGCCAACAAAGTCCCGATCCTCTTGCTATCTTGTGAAGCATGGGGAACCTTTACACAACGTGTTCAAACATTAAAATTTAATGTTTTAAAATTGAATGACGATATAGAAATTCATGTAAAAAAAAAATGAAAAAAAAAAATCATGCAATACCTCATCTGGTTCCTTCTCCATTGTGTTTTGTTGCTCGTCAATGAAAAATTCCTCCACAGGAAATCTTCCATAGTAAACTGTACAATATACATGTACAAGTATGTATATATATGAATTAAAAATTTTCAAATGAAAATGCATATATAAACTAATTTTCAAGGAAATATTAACACAGAGCGCGACGGAGCCCTTGCCGAAGATAGCAAGATGAACCCTAGCCTGTATTTTTCTGCTCTCCTGGTCGCTGATGCGGTCGAGCCGCCGAAAGCTTTTGGTTATCTCTGCTTACAGGGGATTGTGGACTTACCAAACTCACATTCGGTAATCGCCAGGCCTCCATTCGCCGCTCACTCCCTCGATCTAGCACGAAGGGCGATTGCAATCTGCGCCCGGAATGAGGCTCTTTCCCTTCGGCTTCACCATGACTGTTTTCACCTTAGCCGAGAGAAGACATTGATCGATAATAGGGATATGTTGATCTTTTATGCAGCCGATAATGTTTCAGCGGGTCCTGGTCATGCTCCTGCTCAACTACCCCGTGCAGTCCTTCCTTGCTATCGCGCGGAGGCTCTCGCTGGGGCTGTTTTAGGGGTTTTTTTTTGGATGCAGGAGATAGGCCTGAAGGGAGCACACAATGGAGTCCAAATCTAGTCACCTGATCCATGCCTCTTTGGGGATGTCTTCAGCGTGGAGAGTCTGGCTAATACGAGCCCTGCAGCAAAAATTTCAACCGCAGCCTTGAATGGGGTTATGGCCGCTATCCCCCGAGGCTTCATATTTGGGCTCCGGAGTTGGTCAACAGGAATTTCCCACCCTCACGGCCTTTCTCTGCAGAGGTTTGGAGTTGCATGCAAAAGCAGATACGGCCTTCGCTGCCGCGCAAATCCTGCCTCTAAAAAGAACCCTGCCTCATTTCAGATCCAACTCCGGCTGCTCTCTGGCAAAACTATTTTGCTTTGGGTTTCTTCTTCAGATCTGATACAGAATCTTAAGATTAATCTGGAACGATATATGGGGATTCCCTCGATACACCAGAGACTTCTTTTCCAAGGTAAACATCTTGAGGATCTTCTTCCCCTCTCTTCTTACAACATTAACAGAAATGATTCTATTGTGCTTACCCTTCGTTTGAGAGGTGGTGTTGTTGGATAGTCTTCTTCAGCCCCTACATTCTCCTATAAAGAGGCTGTACATTCTCGGAACCCCAAACCCCCTACAGCCCCCAAACCCCAACCTTTTCTGGTTGACAAGTTGGATGAAGTACCTTTTGTTGAGATCTCTCTTCCAGCTCTCACAAAATATCTTCAAAAATATGCAGATAGAGCCATCATTTGCAGATTTAATGGACTTTGGCCGTGAACCAAGGATATCTTTGATTGGATATACGATAACTAGACTAGAAAATGGTAGGTTAGCTGTTGCTCACGAGGATTCTTCATAGTATTGTTCGATCATTCAAAGCATTATGAACAGGACTTACAGAAAGGTCCTTGGTTTTTTGGAAATGCTGGGCTCTTCTTAACCCCATGGTTCCCAGATTTCGACCCTACAACAGCTACCATCACCAGGACTCCTGTTTGGGTCAGGCTTCCCAACTTTCCTGTCCATCTATGGCAGCTGGCATTGTTCAGACGCATGGGCGATAGCTTGGGATGCTTTCTCATAGTAGATTATGAAAGGGCACTTCAGGGCCTCTACACATATGCCAGAATGTGCGTGGAGGTTGACATCAGCAAAGGCTTGCCCGATCATATCATCATCAAGGTCGGGGATTTTGTTTGGACTCAGTTCTTAGACTACGAGAACACTGCATTCTGTTTCCGCCACTGTAACCAAACAGGGCATCTGCAGAACTCATGCCCCACTCTCGCAGAAAAAAATACTAAAGGAAACTATACAAAGTCCAAATCCAAAAAATGGACTCCCTGTACCTCGCCGCCTGCTGCAGATTCTACTTCCTCGAGCTCTGATGATGATGTGAGTGACGCAGAATCAGATCTTGCTCCTCAGACTCAGAAATTGTCCACTGATGCTCCCGAGCATCCCCCTGATACTACAGTCACTCAGAAGCGTAGTCATGAGTCCGCCTCCTCTGATTCAGATAAGGAGGCCCCTATTTTGGAGAACTCCAGTCTTCAAATTGTCCAAACACATACTCACCAGGATGGTTGGGTCAAAGTCAAAAAAAATAAAGGGAAGAAACTTCGTGTGGAAAACTCTACCAATTTTGGGTAGGAGTCGGTTCCTTCCTGCTTTCTAGTCGCTTATTGCTGCTCCTTGCTTGTCTCATTTCTCTCTCCGGGGACCGAAGTTGATATTTTATCATTCCCGGTTGGCTGTGTTTTTGTTTCTCTTGAATGTACTTTCCTATGTACCATATTTTCACTTAATAGAATTAGTCCAATTCAGAAAAAAAAATTAAAAAAAAATAAAAAAAATAAAAAAAATAAAAAAAAAATAATAATAATAATAATAATTTCAACAATATTAAAAAAATAGTTAGACAACCTGTTCAAATGGTTCAAATGGTGTGGATGTTCCTATCTCCATTATACACTCCATTTCTAGAGTCCATGGACAAGGGAAATCATGTCTAAGAACCTAAAATTCAAAAAAATTAAAATTTTAAAATAACTCAAGATCTAGATCTCAATTTATAATAAAACTTTTGAACTTCAATTTATAAATTATAACTTAAACATATTTAAGAGAAAAATTGAATACTTGTGATGGTGGATTTGGCACATCTCCTATGGGTGGTTCTGAGAGAAAATCTCCATAAACCTAAAATTCAAAAAATTTAAAACTGAAAAATAACTCAAGATCTAAATGTCATTTTTTAATGGAACTTTTGAGCCGAAATATATAACTTAAAAAAATGTTTAAAAGTGAAAAAAATTTCATACTTGTGATGGTGGATTTGGCACATATCCCAAGGAAGAAGAAGATACCTCCATCCCAAAAACATCGGACAGAATCAGAATCTGTTAACAGTTGATTATATATACATGTACATGTGTGCACAATTATTTATTTTAAAAGTATGTGATCATGTTTTGATATATATAATAACATATAAAAAATATTTGTGCGTCATCATGTTCACTTAAAAAATGCTAACATGGGCCAAAATATCATCTTGATGGTGAGAACCATCTTTATTGTGTGATTGATGGTGAGACCCATCTTGATTGTGTGAACCAAAGGCTCCAACTCTGATATTAACAACTTCATTCATCAAGCGTGAGAATTGCAAATGGTGTTGACATATAATGATACATTTTTGTTAGATTAATGTATACAAATAAATTTATGTATATATGTATTTATCACAAATTGTACATGTGTTAAAATAATCACCCTAACCATTAACACACACTGATCCCATGCCCTCTTCCTCATGAGCAATTAAGTCTTGGAAACCATTGCGAAAATTATTTTCATATGTTCTGAGATGTTCAACACTCATGTTGTCTATCTCTTAATCTACAGGATACACAAAATTAACACACGCATTCTCTTTCGTTCTTATTCGATTCGAACAAATATCAAGTTCACCCAGTCCACTCTGAATATTGTCAATTATGGCATCCATTGCTTCTCAACTAATTTGAGAAGTTGCATCCATCTCTGACCGCAAATTTTCGATATGAATAGGTCAACTAACCAATGTTGGATTAGGGTGAGGAAACTCAACATCATGCTTAGTGCCCCTAAGGTCACACAATCAACCTTTCCTAGGAAAAATAAAATCATAGGGAAGGTCATTATAATTAGTTTTCATTTCAAAAAAGAATTCTGCATAAAATAATTTTGTAAGATAAAGCAGAATCTCGTTGTTCCATGGGAGTCTTACATATGAAACAAGGTGCCTATCATACAAATTTCCATCTATATTAGGGTGTTTTAAATATTGCACCTTTGGCATCTTTCTTTTGAGCCCTTCTTTGAAATTAAACATAGACTTGGCCATTTCTGTTGTAAATCTTTTTTTAACAACCTCCCATTTATCAGGACCCATCACCTTTTCCTTTATTTTTCTCATCACTTCTACATAAGTATCAATGGTTGTCCCGAGCCTTAGGTAGACATCTACTAGTTCACCTGAAGAGTGTGTAACTATTTCCAAGCTTTCTCGACTCTCATTAGGGAGTTTCAAAGACACAAGATCTTTCTTCAATTTTGAATGAAGATGTTGACACCTTTGTAAGGTGTATTGCCTCATGTTTGAGTCCCAAGCTATATCGGAAATGTGAGACAGATAAGTCATGGTTTGTATACAACCTTATTCTTTAATAATGCATTCTATCCTACGTCTTTTTTGAGCAACATTTGGAGTAACATTTTCACCCTCTGCATCAATATATAAAATTTTGTATATTAAAAAAACATAAACAATTTTTTACAAATTGAATGAAAATCATATTGAGATTGATGGCCACCTCGATATGTTTGGCTAGCACCTTACCCACCATGAGATTGTTGAGAACCAGAACGACCACCGATTGGTTGTGAACCAATATGACCATCCATTGACTGACCTCTGGGGGAATGCATATCATCACTCTCATGAAATTGGCCACCATCCATTGATGTTCCTCTAGGGGAATGTGTATGACCACAAACCTTACATGACGAGAGGGAAGCTTCATCAAAAAGATATGAATTTATAATCAATTCAAAAATACATTCATGCATATAAATAGATGTAAATATGATTGATTAAATTGTGTGAGCCATACCATGATTGCGTGAACCATGGCCATGATCCATTGATGCAGTAGATAATCTTCTCCTCCTAACTCCTAAAAAATAAAAAATGAAATTTATTAAAAGCTAATTTAGCTCGTGCAAAATTGATAAAAAATGAATTCTGTGTTGTTAAAAATCGTTAATCTATTAATTAAATGAAATTTCTCTCTAGGTGAGAACTTGGAGAGTTTACACACACTCAAACAAGCACTAACTATTGAGTCATATGAGCCTTAATTATATAGGCTTTCACACTAACTGGATGGTTTCAACCACTCCCTGGATATTAGGATATGAGACCTAAGATTAGAATCTCGATCCTATCCTCATTACAACAACCTTCTAAGTCTAGGTTTCTCCATTACTTCCAACACTCCCCCTTAATGGAGAAATGGTACTGAATAATGACATATGCCTGCTAGTCTAGTCTCAGCTAGGCTTACAATAAAAAACATGAAAAACTTTGTAACAAAGGTTTTCATTTTGGTATTTTAGATTGTGAGTCCATATTCTTTCATTCTGAGTTGAGGCTTCATCTTCACTTTCCTTGTTGTGAGGTATTGATGTATTTTCACCTCATTTCTTCCCTAGTGATGGAAATATTGACTTCTTATCTTCACCCTTCTCAACATTATGATAGGCTTAATAGGAGAATGTTTTCTCTCACTATTTCCAGTTTCACGCATGTGAACTTCCACAAAGTTGTCTTCAACATTTATGGATGAAACTTTTGTGTTGATTTCATAAAGACATGGTGTTTCAATCCATGCTTCATGAAACTTTAATTCCTCTTCAATCTTTGTTGTTTCTTCCTTGTTGTTGTTAACATCTGCACACACAGAAATATTCATGAGATTATCGCATTTTAAATTCTCTCCATCTATGTCTTCTTCTGCCAAGTATTCTCAATCAGCTTCATGTGCCTCATCCAATTGATAATCAACACTTTTCTCCTCCTTACATCCTTCCAGAGGATCAAATCGTTACTCTTCAATATCATGATCTTGCACAACAAATTGTGCCTCTTGTTTCTCATGGTCATCAACAGAACCACATTGTTTTTCTGAAAATTTTTCAGACCTAGAAATACTACTCATGCTAATGCCTCCAAATGTCCACATTAGAAAATCATCATCATCATCATCATCACAATAAAAAATATCTAAAAATATAGACATGTTGTTAAAAGTCCAACTTATCTGGTTTTGTCTTGCTTCCAGATTTCGACTCCACTCGGTCGTCTAATGAGCTCCAACAAACTCGTTACCATGCAGGCAGGAAACCTCCCTTTGGTAGGTCTTTAACAATAGAACCTTGTAGATTGTGGCTTCTATGCCACGCAGGTCTCAGTGCCCTCAACTCTTGCGACGAGAAATAAAGGACCTCTCAATAGGTTGGCAATGCTATCAATGTATAATTCTTATGAATGTAATTAGCAAGTTCTCATATGACACATATTTCTGGAAAAATAATAATAATAATAATAATAATAATATTTTTAATAAATTCCTTCCACCCAACCAAAATACAGAATTGGGCCTCCTCCGCATATAATTCTGCAAGAACAACCAAATGTTGCAAGTAGATGGGATCCTTATTGTGGCGTTGGGTACTTGGAAAAGAACGCCCTTAAACTTCGCCTTCACAATGCCATTATCTGCACCACTCCATGCACAGTTCGGGTCACAAATCTAGCAACAACATTTCAGAAGGTCGACAATCTCGTTGTAGCTCTAAATTTTTAGCTCCACCCAATTGGCGACAATGGGTGAGACAAATCATAGTTGTATTGTTTCATTTATCATGCAGGGGTGAGACAGATCCAAGACTAGTTGGTGTTTAAAATCCACATCAATTTAAAATCATACATTGAGCATAGATGCAGAGAAATAAATCACCGTGAAGCCTCTATCGATTTCTATAAGAGACGTCTGCCCATTGATGCTCATTTTGGCGAACCCTATTAAGCCACTTGTGGGAAGCTTAAATAGAAAGTATTCATTCCCATGTTAATTGAGTTGTGTATCTATTCACTTGAAGCTGATGTTATTTACATTACAGTTTTGAAATCTATGTGAACCAATGTACGAAAATGAACTATCGAAGCTGCATCGATACAACACCTACACGTTCCGCCAACAACCATACATAGCAGGCTCCATCAAGGTTGAAATCCGATCTACACCATCCTCATAGAAAATTATGATCTGGAGCCTCAGCTGTGAGGGATCCAATACCGCCTTCACAACCTAGCCTCACAGCAACTACCACCGATCGGCCTTCACCGCAGCTACCACTGATTGGTCATGCAAATGGTTGACGACCTCCTCTGCGACGAGCTACCTCTGCCACAACTTGTCTCAGCCTCGTTTGCAATGAAGAACGACAAACGTGGCAACATAAATTCCTACTTAGAGATCAATGACGCAACGATCCTCCATGGATCTTTAAGTCTTCAAATTCTACACACAGTGCAGGTTGTCTCATTTTTTACCTAATTCTCCGATACCATGTTAAAAAATGTTAATCTATTAACTAATTGAAATGGCTCTCCAGGTGAGAACCTGGAGAGTGTACACACACTCAAACAAGCACTAACTATTGAGCCAAATGAGCCTTAATTATATAGCCTTTCACACTAATAGGATGGTTTCAACCACTCCCTCGATATTAGGATATGAGATCTAAGATTAGAATCTCAATCCTTCCAGATCTAGGTTTCTCTAGTACTTCCAACACATGTGTATACATGTATGTACATGGGGATAAAATTATCTAGACAGTCAATCAAAAAATTAATTCCACATGTATGTAAATGTATGTATGGAGATAAGATTATATAATCAAATTTCATTTAAAAAAATGCACATTTAATATAAATACTATGAACATCCATCGACCCATGATCCCCCTCTCTCGATGAGTCATGGGATTCTGTTGATCTATGCCTTTTATCCTCCATGATATATATGGATATGTACATCGGAAATTTACAATTAATTTTAAATTACTATTTAAAATAATTTCGAAAGATTTCAAAAAATTAATGTAATTTAGTACACAAATTATGTAAAACACAACTTTCAAAGAAAAAATTGATATGTGAAACTCAATTTAAACAAAAAATGGTTGAAGTCCTCAGATTTTAATTTTATAAAAATTTGAAGTTCACCAAGTTTCGCTTACATGGTGGGAGTGCACTTGGTATATAATTGAAAAAAATACATGGTCATTAAAAATGAAGCATTTATAAGTAAGAAACACACATATATCAAAGATATGTTACACTGTCCATCAATAAATTTTTGAAGGAGAGCATATGAACACTAATTCATCTTTGAGAGATGAACGTTGAATTGGAATTGCCCCATATAATACTAATTCATCTACTAATTGCACAGGGGATTCACTCAATAAACCTCTAACGTATCATGTGTGATGATAGAATATTAAATAATAACCTTAATTTAAGCACATATTGGAAAATACCCCTAAAAATCACATTATTTAACCCCCTATCAATATAAACCCAATACACATTTCGAATTTAAAAAGCCCCTACTTTCATTATATATTATAGGTATCCATTTTTTATACCCCTTTATATTTTTTCATTAACTTTGAGCTCTTTTTTTTACGTGCCAATATGAAAACCCTTTATCCCCTATATATCCCCCAATATAATAACTCATTTTTTCCTCATTATATATCCCCCAATATGAACCCACGTGCTATGGTATTGCTCCCGCAGTGAAGCCCTCGTGACTAATTCATCTTTGATAGATGAATCTTGAATTAATTCATTTTTGAAAGATGAATCTTGAATTGGAATTTCCCAACACAATAGATCACTAGACATATTATTAACATTTGCACAATGTCTTATACTAGAAAATTGAAATTGCCTAACAATATTATTTTCTTTTACATGTAGTTTTTTTAGCCTCTCCTTCTTCACTTAGTACATGCCTTTCATCTGGTTGTAGACAAGTTCAAAATTGGTGAAAACTATAATTCCATTTGATCCACACTCCCTAGTTGTTCCCAAGCCTCCTATCAATGTAATATAATATGCCTTATTGGTTGTTGTTCTTCCCGGTATATTCATTTTCCTTTAGAGGACCTTGTTAGTTGCAATATTGCAAAGCACATATATAATCATTGCTTTCCCTAGATTGGGATAGCAAGAAACATTTATGCATAATTTCCATGTTTCAACAATATTTAGTGGGTTTTTTTATCCCTGAAAAAAATAAATTCAATAAAATATATTAAATTATAATTTATTGTCAATGCATGGGAGATATGACATGTACATGGTTCGCCTTAAATTTTATGGGAGAAATGCAATAAAAATGACAGAAAAATGACTTAGAAATTGCATGCCTTAAAGTTTGCCTATAAACTAATGACATAGAAATGACATGCCTTAAATTTTGCCTTAAATTCTATGGGAGAAATGACACATGTATCGGAGAAATGACATGTATGTACATTGTTTTCCTTAAATTTTATTGGAGAAATGACCTAAAAATGACATGTACATGGTTCCAAAAACACTAGAAAATGGCTTAAAGTTTATGGGAGAAATGGAATGTACGTAAATGGATATTACAATGAAGATCTTTGATTTAGATCTATTCCAGAGATTGACTATAGGGGCATTTACTGGATATTTCACCTTTGGGAAAGGATGAGATACAGAGGTTGTCTGTCCGTTTACAGACTCTGCCTTTGGAACCTGTAGAAGTTAAACACAAATCCTATGTAAGTTCAGTCACTTTAGGTTCGCACTAAGGTTTTAAGGCCTTAAATTTTGCCTCGGGTTTATGGGATAAATCCTTGATTTTGTGGGAGAAATGACATGTGCATGCTTTGTCTTAATGTTTATGGGAGAAATCACATCTAGAAATGAAATGCATTAAATTTTACCTTGCCTAGAGTTTAAGGGAGAAATGACATGTACATTCTTTGCTTTAAATTTTGCCTTATATTTTATGGGAGAAATGAAATAGAAATGATAGTGAAATGACAAAGAAATGTCATGCCTTAAGGTTTTCCTTAAAGTTTATGGGAGAAGTGACACATGTATGGAAGAAATGACACATGTTCATGTATTGTCTTCAAAGTTTCCTTAAAGTTTATGGGAGAAATGACACATGTACATGGTTTTCCTTAAAGTTTATGGGATAAATGGTATAGAAATGACATGTACATGGTTCCAAAATAATTATCAAATTCCTTAAATTTTATCGGATAAATGACATGTACATGGTTATCCTTCAAGTTTGCCTTGAGTTTATGGGAGAAACGACATATATGTACATGGTTTTAATTAAATTTTTCCTTAATGTTTATGGGAGAAATGACATAGAAATGACATGTACATGGTTCCCAAATAACTAGCAAATGCCTTAAAGTTTATCGAAGAAATTACATATACATGGTTATCCTTCAAATTTATGGGAGAAATGACTAGAAATGGCATGTATAGAAATGGATATTACAATGAAGAACTTACATTTAGATTTTTTCCGAAGATTGACTATAGGGGCATTTACTGAATATGTCATGTTTGATAAAGGATGAGATCCAAAGGCTACCTGGTCGTTTACAGACTCTACCTTTAGAACTTGCAGAACCTGGGAGAAATGACATGTATGTACATGGTTTTCCTTAAATCTTGCCTTAAATTTTATGGGAGAAATGAAATAGAAATGACATGTACATGGTTCCAAAAACACTAGAAAATTCCTTTAATTTTAAATTCTATGGGAGAAATGACATAGAAATGACATGTACATGGTTCCAAAAACACTAAAAAATTCCTTAAAGTTTATCGAAGAAATGACATGCACATGGTTATCCTTAAAGTTTGCGTTGCGTTTATGGGAGAAATGGGAGAAATGGGATGTATTTACATGGTTATCCTTAAATGTTTCATTAAATTTTATGGGAGAAATGACATAGTAATGAAATGTACATAGTATGCCTTAAAGTTTGCCTTAAATTTTGCAAAATTATTTTATGTACTTACTAAAACAACTAGTGGTAGTGGTTGATGAAATTATGTCAAACATCACACCTTGATGAGTTTGTCGGAGAAATGACATGTACATGGTTTGCAAAAATATTCTATGCACTTACTAAAACAACTAGTGGTAGTGGTTGATGAAGTTATGTAAAAATTCACACCTTGATGAGTTTGTGGGAGAAATGAATGTACATGGTTTGCCTTAAAGTTTATGGGAGAAATCACATCTAGAAACCTTTACTTTGACATCTATAAATAATATAAGAACATTAAAAAAATAATTTTCAACTTGCATTTGTTATGTCCTTAATAAGAATTATGATTTAGCACATAACAGATTGTCTAATAATATAATCTAATGTCAATTTTCACTTGTACTATCATTCATCCTTGATATGTACAAGAATTTTACAACTTGAACATAAACCAACACACTATCATCATATCACTGCACATAATCTAGATTAGTAATATCCATTACATCATAAAATACTCCACTTTTAACATTTTACAAGATTATAAAAGTAAATTTGCATAATCTAGATTAGTAATATCCGTTGCATCATAAAACACTGCACTTTTAACATTTTACAAGATTAGAAAAGTAAATTACAACACTAGGAGAGGAATCATCATGGAAGGTGTAAAATTTTATAATCATTTAAATTTTATAATTTAATGTCATTTTGTGCTTGTAATAGCACTCATCCTTAATATGTACAAGAATTTTACAACTTGAACATCAACCTACACACTATCATCATATCACTACATACATAATCTAGATTAGTAATATCCATTACATCATAAAAAACTCCACTCTTAACATTTTACAAGATTATAAAAGTAAATGTACATAATCTAGATTAGTAATATCCATTACATCAGAAAACACTCCACTTTTAACATTTTACAAGATTCAAAACGTAAATGACAACACTAGAAGAGGAAGCATCATGGAAGCTGTAAATTTAGGTACATTAATAAAAAACAGTTAGCATCGACATAAATATGAATACAGTGGAAAACCTATAGTAGAATTATGGTAAGAAGCCTAGGGTCTTCATTACTTGAATAAAACATTTCTATCAATCATTCCTATTAACATCATGCCTCCAAATGCATAAAATGATAGACTATAGTCAAAATTAATTTCACCTTTTTCATAGAATATCATTCAATTTCACTTCATATATATTTCTAGTATTCATTTTTCCAACCACTATCAAAGGTATCCAATGTAATTATATCAACTTATGATTAAGGAAAATTCATATCTAAGAAACAAACAAGCTCTTATGTACATATGAATCAGCCATATTTTTTCATTTCAATCCATTGCACACAATTTAAAAAGCAGTAAGTCTACGGGGCTGGATTCCCTAAACCTTGTTTGAACTGTAATTTGATGTAAAGTATGGATTCTAACAGGATGGTTATGGGTATTTATGTAATAAACTCTTTGTATGTCTGTCTAAACCTTTTCTGAACATGTTCTAAAAATAGTAATTGTTATAAATAATATCCCCATATAACTGATATAATGGTATCACATCTCTAAATATCTAAGTTGTGTAAAGGAGATATAACATATATAAATAAGAGCCCAAATGGTGGGTTCTAAATGCTAATAAAAAGGCAGTGAGGTTTCTCCATAAAAAAGAAAATATAACACATTGTTTTCAATTCTTTGACGAAAAGTGATATCTAAGAATAAAAAAAGCTCTTATGTATACATGAATCAACCATATTTAGCCATTTCAATCCATTGTACACAATTAAACACTCTGCTGAAAGACAAAGTTAATATAAAAAAGTTATGATGAAGAAACAGAACAAAAATACAACCTACAAGCCTAAGAAAGAACAGAGTTATGAGTTGGTGCTCATAAGAAGAACATAGAGATATTTCATCTGTAGAGTTTGAAGGAAGGAATGAAGATATTAGATTTACAGAGGTTGAATCAATCCATTGTACAAAATTAAAAAAAAAAAAGTTTACGAGTCTGGATTCCTTAAAATTTGTTTGAATTGTCATTTGATGTAAGGTATGGATTCTAACGGGATAGTTATGGGTGTTTCTCTACTAAACTCTCTGTATGTCTATCTAAAACTTTTCGGAACATGTTCTCCAAATAGTAATTGTTATAAATAATATCCCCATCTAACTTATATAAAGGTATAACTTCTCTAAATATCAAACTTGTATAAAGAAGATATAACATATATAAATAAGAGCCCACAAGTTGGGTTCTAAATACTAATAAAAAGGCAGTGAGGTTTCTCCATAAAAAAAAATGATAACACATTGTTTTCAATTCTTTGAGGAAAATTGATATCCAATAATCAAGCAAGTTCTTATTTATAACACGAATCAACCATATTTAGCCATTTAAATCCATTGTACATAATTAAACAACTTATAAAACATATTATTTTTAGGATTGGATGGCTTGTACACATATTATATGCCCATAGGCATTCAGAGAAACTGTATGTTTTATCCTTAGACAACGATGGAAGAAAAACATAGAGTTTGAAGGTATAAGGAAACCAACGCCACTATTTCCACTAGCCATAACAAGTTTTGTACACATAGTATATGCCCATAGGCATTCAGAGAAACTGTATGTCATCTCCTCAGACAGATATGGAAGAAAAACATAGAGTTTGTAGGTATAAGGAAACGAGCGCCACTATTTCTGCTAGCCATATCAAGTTTTTAAAGAGGATTCAAGTGTGTTTACCCCTGGGAATCCCATGAAGGGGAAAGACAAGCCTAAACAGGAGTCAAAACAGGCTTTTAGCTTATTTTTTCACAAAAAAACATTTGGAAAGTAAACATTATCTCAAATTTACAGAGCTTAAAAACTAAAAACAATCCCTTTTTATCACCCAGATCTCGTCTTAAATGAGGAAAAAGATACGAAACAGAGACAGAAAGATATATGCAGTACATGTGAAGTCTAAATTACAATAAAAATGTCTGAATTACAATAAAACTAAGAGTTTATTTAGCAGAACAATAACAAAAAACTGATGGACGTTATCCCTTCTTTTCATTTCATTTATTTTGTAGGTAAAATAGTAGTTGAACATACATTAAGTCAATTTTTTTTCATCTACCGGGAGATGACTAGATGACAGGAAACGATGAGGAAGGCTAGAACGATAGAAAACGGTAGCAAACAATGAGGCAGGATGCAATGCGGAAAGAGATCACCAAATATGCAGGTTATTTGTAACTTGTGAACAAAAAAATAGAAAAAACATTAAAACCAACAAAAAAACATATAAAAAAAAAGAAACATAGGTAGTATGTTCTCACCTTTGTGCCCTTGCAATAGCAAACACTAGTGCAACTACTAATAGCGAAAATCATACAACGCTAACAGCCAAATGGTGACAAGCCCAAAAACTATCGAGGTTTGCGGGCCGTATATTTATAAGAAAAATTTCAACCAAATTCTTTTCAAAATCTCGGCTGAACTAATAGTCCAGCCAAAAATCTTCCAGTTGCTATTTTTCCCACCTCCAGCCAAAAAATTGTTTACCCACTACCTTAATATGCCCTCAATGTCAACACTAGAATGATTTTGGCCAAACTAATTTACAAACTACAATCGAATTGTTGGAAAAATGATTTTTTCGCTTGCGTTTCTCACGAAAGTGTAACCCACCTTCGCAATTTTACCCATGGATTACCTACAAGTATTGATTGTGAAAATGATACCAGGTTTATGGGTCATTTCAAGAGAACTTTATGGAAAAATTTAGGAACCAATATTAGCTTTAGTTCAACATATCATCCCTAGACTGATGGTCAGACAGAGGTGGTAAATAGAAGCCTTGGAAATATCTTGAGGAGTTTGGTAAGTGAACATCCCAAACAATGGGATTAGGTTCTTGCTCAGACATAATTTTCATATAACAATACACCCAATAGAAGAGATTTATTGACTCTATTCCAAATGTTTTATTCAATGCATCCAAGAGGAATTTATGGGTTAAGGAACCATGGAAAACAATAATTCAGAAGTGTAGATGGTGAATATTTTACGACGAGTATGGAGGAAATAAATGAAAAATTCAAGCAACAGTTACAGGAAAGGAGAAACAAGTATGAACGAAGAGTAGATTCCAAGAGAAGAGAAGTAGAATTTAATGTTGGATAATTGGTTATGGCACATCTTCGGAAATAAACATTTTCTAAAGGGGAATATAATAATTTAAAATTGAAAAAGATTGGACCATGCAAAATTTTGAGGAAATTTTCCTCGAATGCTTATGAAATTGAACTACCCAAAGGCTTTGGAATTTCACCAATATTTAATGTTTCATATCCATACCCCTTTAAGGAACCAGTGAATGATCCTACAGATGCACCTATTAGAGAAAATGTTCAATGGATGAGACAACTACCTTCAGCACCTGCTAACCAGTTTGAATCAATCATCGATCAAAGAGTGGATAAAAGGACCAGGAATAAAGAATGTTTTTAATAGTTGGTTAAATGGAAGAATAAACGAGTCAAAGATGCTACTTAGATGAGAGAAACAAATATTTCAAAATATGGTACCAGTATTGAATAACTTCATACGAAAAACATATGAATGTATCTTTTTCTCCCTGGTAGTATGATGCAGGAGCATTTCATGTTTTAAATTTATGTATTTATCTAATAACAATGTTACCGATGAAATAGGTAACCGCAATGTTACCTACTTCTTTTTGGTAGCATAAAAAGCACCCGATTTTGAAAAGTGGTGATGCAGAATCACCATTTTTTTTTTGTGCACATTTTTGACACTCTAAAATTTTTATTTATGGAGTATGAATATTTTTTTTAAAATGTTAGTGATTTTCATGCTAATTTTGAAACGTATTGAAATGTATTGATGCAGCATCAACTTTTTTTTTTTAGAGCAGTGATTTTCATGTTAATTTTGAAACGTGTTGATGCTGTATCAACCTTTTTTTTTATAGCAGTGATTTTCATGCTAATTTTGAAACATATTGATGCTGCATCAACCTTTTTTTTTAGAGCAGTGATTTTCATGCTAATTTTGAAACGTATTGATGCTGCATCAACCTTTTTTTTTTTTGAGTGGTGATTTTCATGTTGGTAATAAAATACAAAACTTAGATAAAAAAAAATATATAAAAACAATAAAAAAACCAATAAAAATGTAAAAAAAACAAAAATAGCTCATAAAAATAAAAAATTTAAACAAAAATAAATAAAAAAAACAAAAATATTTGAAAATTATATCAAAGGAAATGACAAAATTTGAAGAAAAAAACACATAATTTAAAGAAAAAAAACAAAAATTGACCAAAAAATTAAAAAAAAAAAAAATCAAAAACATTTTTTTCTAACTTATTAAAAAAACAATATATTAAAATATATATATATATATATATATATTTAAAAAAAAATTAAAATAATTAAAATTACAAAATTAAAATTTAGAAAAAAAAATTAAATTTAAAAAATTAAATTAAAAAAAATAATAATAATAAGGAAAAAAATACAAATTTTAAAATTTACAAAAAAAAACAAATTAAAAAAAAAACAATTAAAATTGAAAAAGAAAAAGAAAAAAAAAAACAAAAAAAAAAAACCTATCATTAAAAAACAAAAAAAATGAAAAAAACCACGTGCAAATAATTAAAAAACAAATATACATAAATTTAGTGTTTTTTTTTTTTAGTGAAACCATTTATAGATTTTAAAAATGAAAAACTAAATAAACGAAAAAATTAAGAAAAACAATTAAATTAAATTAAAATTTAAAAATTTTAATAAATAAATTTTAAATTTTAAATTTAAAAAAAAAATTTATTCTATAATATTAAATAAAATTTTTTTTAAACAAATTGAATTTAAAATAAAAAAATTGAATTAAAAAAATAATTTTAAATTTTTTGAAATTCAAAATTTAAAAAAAAAAATCAAATTAAAATAAAAATATTAAAAATAAAAAAAAAATAAAAAAATAAAAATAAAATCAAATAAAAAATAGATGTACATATATATTAAAAATTAAAAAAAAAAACGAATTTTATTTTAAATAAAAATATTAAATTAAAAAAAAAAATTAATTTTTTGAAAAAAACAATTATATCTTGAAATTAAAAAAAGAAAAATTAAAAAGAAAAATTAAAGAAAATCAATTAAAAAAAGATCAATTAAAAAAAAAATTAAAAAAAATCAATTAAAAAAAAAAAATTTAAAAAAAAATTTACGATGGTGGTCGGGGCGCGGCCCGCCCGCTGGGCGGCGGTGGCCGGCCTGGCGGCGCCACGGGGCTGGCCCAGCGGGCCTCCCGGCCCCCAGCGGGCGGAGGGCCGATTCTCGGAATCGGCCCTCCGCCCGCCGGGGGCCGTGAGGCCGGCTGGGCCGCCCGGCCGGCCCCCGCAGCCCAGCGGGTGGGTTGTGCGCTCACAGCCCGGAAGTGGATTTCTCCAAGAGTGGGAAAGCTTCTTTTTTACACAGTCAAGTTGATATTTTGTTTATACAGTCAGAATGGCACAGTAGGCATAAGCCCAAACAATCCAAAATTACCATAGTTCAATGGTAAAAAATATGATTTTTGGGCCATTACAATGAGGACCCTCTTTGCCTCACAAGATATATGGGAGTTGGTGGAAAATTTCTTTCCAGAACTAGCAGATGTAGCAGCACTAACTACTTTGACAACAATAGAAGGAGACTTGCTCAATGACAATAGGAAGAAGGAATCCAAAGCCCTCTGTTGTATCTTTCAAGCAGTGCATGGGAGTATTTTCACAAGAGTTGCAGTACTAATGAAGTCCAAGGAGGCATGGGATATTCTCAAGGTAGCCTATCAAGGCACGAAGAAGGTGAAGACAGAAAAATTACAAATGTTGAGGACAGATTTTGAAACTCTCTGTAAGAAAGAGTCTGCGAGCATAGACTCATTATTCACACATGTGATTGGGGTGGTTACCTAGATAAGGTCTCATGGAGAGACACTTGAGGAAAGAATAATAGTGGAGGAAACCTTAAGAATTCTACCTTCAAGATTTGATGCCATAGTAGTGGCAATAGAAGATACAAAGGATCTCTCAAAATTTTCAGTGGATGAGCTTTGTGCATCCCTGATGTCTCATGAACATAGACTGAAAATAACAATGAAATCCTCATCAGAACATGCTTTCAAGACACAAATGTATTTTGGTCAGGGTAGAGGTCAAGGAATATCAAACTACCGAGGAAGAGGAAGAAGCCCACAAAGACGTGGAAGAAACAACCTTGCAAGCACAAGTGGAAGGGGCAACAACCAGAACTCAAGTGAAGGCTCAAGCCAAAATCGAGAACAAGGACAAATGTATCATAAGTCCCAAGTCCAATGGCATTATTGCAAAAATTATGGGAATTATACCAATGAATGTAGAAAGAAACAAAATAACATGAGTAATAGGCCAAATGTAAAGATTGCAAGAGAAAATCAAAACTAGAGTAATGTGCTTCTAGCTTGTAATGTAGCACAAGAAAAACAAGAAGATGTATGGTTCTTAGACTTAGGTTGTAGTAACCACATGACTGGAAACATAGCAATGTTTTCCAATCTAGATGAGAGTGTTAAATCTGAAGTTACAATGGGGACTGATAGTAAAGTCTCTTTCATGGGTAAAGGAGGAGTATCAATACTAACAAGGAAGGGAGAAAAGAAGTTTGTGCTAGATGTATATTATGTACCTAGCCTGAAATGTAACCTTCTAAGCATTCGACAGCTCGTGAACAAGGGCTACAATGTATTTTTTAAGAATGATGAGTGTACAATCATGGACATTCCTCCAAGTAAAATGGTTATTGCAAAAGTGCCAATGACAAGCAATAGTTTGTTTCCACTCAAGATCAGAACATACTTGAAGCAAGGAGGTTTGGTAGCAGCAGTCACACAAGAGGTATTTCAAGAAGAAGTGAAAGGAAAAACTTGGTTATGGCATTCGAGATTTGGACATCTCAATTTTTGAGGTTTGAACCTCTTGAATAGAAAAGGGATGGTAAAGGTATTACCACTCATAGAGAAACCAGACAGCCTATGTGAAGGCTACATCTTGGGAAAACAACACAGAGAATCCTTTCTAGCAAGAAAGAGCATAAGGGAAAAGGCACTGTTAGAGATTTTACACTCAGATTTGTGTGGACCAATGCAAATTCCATATTTAGCTGGCAGTCATTATGTCTTGACATTTATATATTATTATACAGGGAAGACATGGGTATAATTCCTAAAGCTGAAAAGGGAAGTGTTTGAACAGTTCTGTCACTTCAAATCTCTTATTGAGAAGGAAAGTGGACACTAGATAAAAGTGTTGAGAATTGATAGAGGAGGAGAGTATATCTCCAAAGACTTCCTACGTTTCTGCAGGGAGCATGGCATACACAAGAAATTTACCAGAAGGTACACACCACAGAAAAATGGTGTTGCAGAAAGAAAGAATAGGACCATCATGGACATGGTTAGAAGTATGTTGAACGAAAAGAACATCCCAAATGAGTATTGGGCAGAACCTGTAAATTATGTCACTTATATTTTAAATAGATGTCCAACCAAAGTTGTTATGAAAATAGTTCTGGAAGAAGCATGGAGTGGAACAAAGTATTTTTTCACTCACATTAGAGTATTTTTGTGGCATATGCATATGTCCCATATCAGCTAAGGAAGAAGTTGGAGAGCAAGGGGGAGAAGTGTATATTTGTTGGATACGGTGATGATTCCAAGCCCTACAAACTCCATAATCCATCAACCAAGAAATTTATAATCGACGGAGATGTGCACTCCATTGAAGAAGAAGTTTTGGATGGAAATTTAGAGAAGACTGTAAATGTGCAGACATGTATTTCACATTAAGATAGAGAGGAATTGATTGCATAAAATAATCCCTCAATGGTGGCTCCTCCTCCACCTACACAAGCTCAGCAGAGCACAACACAAGAAATCAATATAACAGCCTTGAGAAATCAAGGAATTTCTTCTCCATGCAAACCACAGGACTCTGAAACTCCCTCGAGTTACAGTGGAGCTCCAAGCACACCAAGAATACCAATATTGAGAAATTTGAGTGAAATTTATGAGCAAGATGAAGCTGATAATAATGTTGGTTTGAATTCTTTATTTTATTTTTTTATCATGTTGATGACCCAATCTATTTTGAAGATGCAGTAAAAGAAGAAAAATGGATTGAAGCAATGAATAAAGAGATTGGTGTGATAGAAAATAATTATACATGGGAGTTAGTGGACCTCCCACAAGGTAAAGAAGTCATTGGAGTGAAATGGGTCTATAAGACCAAAATAAATTCTAAAGGCAAGATAGAAAGACATAAAGAAATACTTTTTATAAAAGGCTACAAGGAGCAACAAGGAAGATATTATGAAGAAACATTTGTACCAGTTGCAACGATGGAGACAGTGCGGACATTTTTGTCCATTGCAGCAAAAAATAACTTGAAATTCTACCAAATGGATGTAAAATAAGCATTCTTGAATGGAGTGTTGAAAGAGGAGGTATATGCTGAACAACCTCCTGGCTATGGGATAGAAGGGCAAGAGCACAAAGTGTGCAAGTTGAAGAAAGCTCTTTATGGCCTGAAGCAAGCACCAAGAGCATGGTACGACATGATTGATGCTTACCTTATGGATAATGGGTTTGAAAAATGTGATGGTGAAACAACACTCTACATTAAAGAAAATGACGGTAAAATCCTTATTGTTGTTTTATATGTACATGATTTAATTTTCACAGGCAATGAAGTTTCTCTCATTGTTGATTTTAAAGCAGTCATGAAGAATGAATTTGAAATGAGTGATTTGGGTTTATTGAGATATTTTTGGGAATACAAGTAAAGAAAAATGAAAAGGTACTTTTTATTTCTCAAGAAAAATATGTTGAAGAAGTTTTAAAGAGATTTAACATGCAGAACAACAAAGTAGCTGTAACTCCAACTGTCATGGGGTTGAAATTAATAAATGAACATTGCAGTAATAATGTTGATCCGAAATTGTATAAAAGCATAGTTCGCAGTCTAATGTATTTGACTGTAAATAGGCCTAATATTGTGTATATTGTAAGTTTAATTTCCAGATTCATGGAGACACCAAAGGAGACACATTGGAAATGATGCAAGAGAATATCGAGGCATGTAAAATAAACAAAAGAGTATGGTGTTCTATACTCCTCAACTGATAATCTTAGATCAATTGGCTACACTAACAGTGATTGGACTAGATGTGTAGATGAAAAAAAGAGCACATATGCGTATGTGTCTCATTTTGGATGGGGAGCCTTTTCATGTGCTTCCAAGAAGCAACCAATAGTTGCATTATCAATAGCAGAAATTGAATATGTGGTAGCAACAATAGCATCATGCCAAGCAGTATGGATGAGAAGGATGCTGAGATATTTGTGTCATGAGCAAGACAAAGGAAACACAATTTATTGTGATAATAGCTCAGCAATTGAATTATAAAAGAATTATGTTTTCCACAAGAGAAAAAATCACATAGATGCCAAATATCATTTTATACTATAATTGGTTAGCAATGGTGATATTGTTTTGCATCATTGCAGGAAAAAGGAAAAATTTGCTAATATCCTCAAAAAGCCATTGTGATAGAGAATTTTTGTTTATATTAGATAGTGTCTAGGAATTACTAATCGCAATAGTTGTGATTAAGGGGGAGTGTTGGAATTATACTTCCAAACACCACCATAAATAAGCAATGGTAGCAGCCCACACTTCATCATTTTTGTTGTAGAAAAGGACAAGGACAGATCCATAGAGCTAGAGGAATTTTAATGAACCATAACAAATAGAGTACCTCAGCCATACCTCTGCATTCATGTCCATTTTACTTGTTGACTTAACTTTTTTCCCGCATCGCATTTCCCTTACCTTACCTCTTAACGCTTTCGCCACAATGTTAAATCCTCACCAATGCGATATCCGATAGGACCTATCGTACACCCCAACCGCATTACAAAATCTGTAGATCCTTCGTATTTCCGCAAAACCTTTGGTTTTTCACACTTACCACAACTTACCGTGTCATCGCCCGCACTTCTCAAATCTTAAGCCTAAAGCCTTAAATTCTCGCCGTATGTTATGTTTCCACTTGTATGATATCAACGGGACCCACCTTATCCTTACCGCATGAACCAAACCTTTGTTATTCCATTATTTCCTTTCTATTTTGTTTCACCGCACTTACCAACCTTTACCGCCCGCAATACCACAAATTGTAAGCTTTTTTGCTTTCCATTAAGCGCCTGCAAGTTATTCATTTTGTGATGTGATATTGCCGTCAGATATTGACATCCCACATCACTTCCACAAAGTTTTAAGTTTCTCGTATAACGCCCGCAATTATGTTATTTTGTATCCGATGTGATCGTAATTGCACATCGCAAGGTTTTCTATTTAATCCATTTCGTGCATATGTTAAATGCTAAGATCTCCGATCTAAGATCTGTTATAAAGTGTTGGATGCGATGTGGACTTAGAACCATGTTACATATTATTTGAGATCCACCCTTTCGTGTTTTGAATGTGTTTTTACGTGTTTTTGCGTATAAACTAAAATATGGTCTGTGTGCCATTTTAAAGAAAGAATTGGTATTTTGATAGCCCAAGGAATATTGGTTGTTGGGCGTCCATCGAATAATTGAATTGCATTGAATTTAATTAGGTTTTCAGGCTACGACCATTTTCATATAAGCTTATGTAATTTCATTATGTTCAGAGAGTAGAATGAATTGAAACTCATAAAAGAGCTGAATAAATTAAAAAATACTTATGCTT
Organism: Pinus albicaulis; assembly: GCA_034641835.2. Classification (NCBI taxonomy): domain Eukaryota; kingdom Viridiplantae; phylum Streptophyta; class Pinopsida; order Pinales; family Pinaceae; genus Pinus; species Pinus albicaulis. Next base: position 590,917,010 of record CM076571.1, read on the forward strand.
CTTTGTTACGCTCTCTGTCTATGTGTATGAATGTTAATTCCACAACAATTGTGAATTCTCTATGTTGTGGGGGAGCATCCCTCTGTGTTATTTTTTTTCTTCAATATTTTAAACATGTGCCACATACCTCCAATAATTTGCATTAGCAGAAGCAGATTATTAACCTGGAGGTTGAACTGATACAAAATTATGAAGGTCTAAGGGTGACCATAATTCCAGGAATTCTCAAAACATCCTACACTCCCTAATTGCAAAAGGTAGGCCTCGACTCCACCCTAGAAACTTTGAACTTTTCTAGACACCCTTTTCTTGCAATTTTTTTTATTTCATATATTCTGGTTTGGTGGATTACCTATAGTTACCAAAGATGGTAGTGGGACCTAACTTATTGATTGGGTGATTTAGTTTAATTGTGATATTTGATGTTAGTGAGACTTTGGTCTTGAATAATAGGATTGGATAGTAGTAGTGGTATTCTAGACATGGGTGTCTTCAAGATTTTCTTTTATGGGCTCTTGTTCCTCTTTTCATTTTAGGTAGACCAACTTTATTGAATTATGACTCGAATATTTGATACTCTAAATATTAATGAAAATGATTATGTATGAGTGAATTATGTACTTAATTTTATGTTTATGTGAAGTGATATAAATTAGCTTACACACACATATAATTTGATTATATAAATTAAAATTATCATAGATCCATCTTAACTCCAGATCTATTAAGCACCAAAAAGAAAGGTTTTCATTTCAAAAGATTTGACCCGTGTAGAAACTTGATAGATCCCCATATGTTATTGATGAACTGTGGTATTTACAGGGTATTGTAACAAATCCTATTTACAACTGAATAATATCCATGGCAAAGTGGTGGTGAATATCCATGGTTAAAAATATTGGTAGATTTAAGTCTTTATCTGGTTATTAATGAAATTTAATTATAATCACAAAATATTTATTTAAATTTATATGGTAAAATGAATCTTAGTATATAACTATAATTTATATCTTATATGGTACTTACATGGTATTGTAATATATCCTATTTACAAGCTAATAATATCCATGGTAAAGTGGTGGGGAGGATCCATGATTAAAAATCTTGTTATATTTAAGTCTTTATGTGGTTAATAATGAAATTTAATTATGATTACAAAATATATATTTAAATTTATATGGTAAAATGAGTCTTAATTTATAACTACTATTTATATCTTATATATTTTAATGTGTTTGAGGGTTTAGATATATCTCAAAATTAATTATAATATTTTATTTTATAATCTCATAGCTGGTTTAAAGAAAATGCACTTAAAAAAACTTGTTGTGCCTAATTATTACTACATATATAGATAAATCTCATAATTGGTTTAACTTATTGTGGCTAATAATTAAGACATATATAAATAGCTAAATAACGAGTAAATAGAACATAGATGCAATGACCAAATTCTAACTAGCAAAAAATAAATACAATTATTTTCAAAATAAATGTTAAAAATAACATAAAAACTTATAAAGCAAGGTATCAATAAAAAATAATAAAAAGAAAAAGAAAAAAAAAACATTAAAAATTAAAAATGAATAAACATAATTTTATAAATTTTATATAAATAAATAAAAATTAAAGATAAACCGAACAACATAAATATTTTTGAAAATTAAAAGCAATTCTCTAAAATAAAAAAATATTGGTAATAATGGAAACCAAATACAAGTAAAAGGATAATACAATGGAAAGCAACCATGTACAAAAAAAATACATAAATAAATAAATTTATTAAACGAATATATCCAAAATAGCTCAATGATAAAGGAAAATTAATAATATAAAACCAAAAGCTAGAAAAAAATATCTAACATTATCAAAATTAAAATGAAGGATATGGAAAACCAAACTAAATTTACCTAAAATATAAATTTTATTATGAGTATTAAAATAAACATATTTATTATTATTGTTATTAAAATAAAAATAATTATTGGAAATATTATTATTATTATCAATAATAAAGGAAAAGTCTTAAATAAGACTGATATAGACGGGAGGAAAAAAATATTCTCTTAACGAGAATTAATTAAAAAAATACAAAATAAAGCTACCAATCAAATATTTAAAAAAATAAAATAGGGTTAAGAAAGCCAGAAAAGGGAAATGGCTAACAATGAATAAAGGAGGGGGAATTAGGTAGAAACTTAGGAATAAAGGAAAGGGAAGGGATCTATCATTTCTATTTAGTATTTTAGTGTCTTAGAGATTTTTTCAATTCCAATGCATTACATAAAATTACAATGAAGGAAATAATCAATTTTGGAAATGAACTAGGAATTCTCTATATAAGTATGGTTCTTTCTGTTCTCATCAAGCTCATGAATCTCACAACCTGGCATTATGAAATATCTCATATTCTGAAATATTTTTGTTGTTACTTTTAATTGAAAATTATAAAAATAAAAATAAAAAAAAATATTTATAAAATATGTTGTGAAATGAGGGATGTTTTGTTAAGCATATAGTATTGATGAATAATGGTATTGGCCCATGATATTGTAATAAAATTTATTTATAATGATAATATCTATAGTAAAGTGGCAGTTAATATTCATGGTTAAAAATAATAAGTTTATTGTAAAAATTAAATTTTTATGTGCTTATTAATTAAATTTAGTTAGGCAATAATTATTTAATTTATAAGGAAAAAAATGATCTTGACTTATATATATATATATATATATATATATATATATATATATATATATATATATATATATATATATATATATATATATATATATATATATATTCGATTATATCAAATAACTATAATTACATGTATAGTGAGAAGTCACCAGCCATAAGCTTGTACCCCATATATCACAGAGGTTGCAGAAAGTACCCAAAATATCACACAGGTTACAAAAAAAAATTCCAGGGAAAATAGGTGACACGAAAATTGATATACGTGGACAGATGTTGTGGTCTTCTGCTGTTAAAAAATAAAATATAAAAGTGAACAGAGGCCATTCGAAGATGACCAAATATGTAGCGGACTGGTTGTTGTGAAGTACAAGAAACAAAACCATATAAGCTATAGTACGAAAAGCTTAGAGCCCAGTTGTTAGTCCTTCGACAAGTTGTCCTGAAGTGTGATTTGCTTTTATGGAGTGCTCCCAGTCGAGGCATCCTCGGTCACTTGTTGACTAGTGGAGGTGCTCGCCTGTTCTCCTTTGACACTGGGAGAAGCTCCCTCATTGATTTGCATGGAAGTAATGTGATGCTTTAACAGGGTGTAGTGTAGAGAGTCATGGGTGGTGAAGCATCAGTGGTGGATAAACTGAACATAGATGGTTCATTTACTGGTTAGTGTGTCTATTTTTTTCCTCCAAGGCTTCGGAATTCTATGTCCACTCTTGGAGAGGTGGGCCCAACATGGTTTTCATTTACTAGTACAACTCTATCATATGAATGTAAAAGTTTTGCCTCGCTCTGGTTAATCCATGGTATAGTATACATTCAAACTCAGTGTCTACATTTTTAGAGATAATTCTCATTCCGAGATTCCTTGCCTAAAGCTCAAGAGAATTAACATTAATTTGAGCATCCGGGGAAACTGAAACACTATAATTTAAGTCCTCTCTTCCGGTTGCAGCCACGGCCCTGGTGCAGGGTTGCATGCTAGGATTTTCCGAGCGCTCATTTTTATGACCCCTACCATGATCAAGAGTGGAGGTTGATTCAAGACATGAAGGCATCAAAATAAGGAGAGGTGGTCCAAGCGAAAGAGGCGGGGAAAATAAAATGAGAGGAGGGGCACAATTGAAATGAGAGACAGGAATTTGGGTAAGTGGAGACAGGTATTCATAGGGAGAGATGACGACCTATTGGGACTCGAGAGAGGCATCCATGAGTGTGCCATTGAATGCATCTTTGGTGAGATGCAATAATAGCGCGAGAGAGTAACGTAGGGTACCGGTCGAGGGATCCAGAAGGGTGGTTGATATTATGTATCACCTTTTTCCTTCATGTCTTAACTGGATGTGAAGGCTTGGGATTGCTTGGGCCTGGAGGACTTCATAATGGGGAGGTATTAGATTTGTACTAAAACTAACTGTACGTCGGACCTATGGTCTTCGTGCAGAGCTCACCCACATTTTTATGTCATTGCTATTTATGAGTGTGCAGTCCAGGCGGAGAGTACCTTCCCCGAGGTCCCCCATGCAAGGGAGAGGAGACGAGCACTACCACTTGTACCCTTATTTTCCAAATGGTCCATGAGGTTGTTGGATTTATGTCTTACATCTTGGAAGTGGAGTCCAGTTAGCACCGTGATGTGTTTCCAGACATGGTGCATGACTTTGTTGAGTTTCCAATTGTCCGTAACATTGTCAACCGTGGTGCCACCTTGTAGCTTGTGGTAGACTGTGGTGGCAAGGGTGGAGGTTCCCTCAATGATAATCGGTCAGAAACCTTAGATTTTGGCAATGACCAAGCCATGCTCAAGGGCCGATGGCTCTGTAGTGTTTTTGGTGTAATTTCCAATGTTTCCCACATAGTTCCATACTATTTCACCCTTCAAATTCCTAAAAACACCCCCAAATCCAGCTGTGCTTGGATTTCCTTTCGTCGTGCCATCATAGTTTACTTTTAGGATGCCTTTATCTAGAGGTATCCAATTATCAAGAGCCTCAGTGCAGGCCATGGAAAAGATCCTAGAACTTAGGGTGGAGGAATGTAGCACCACGAGTGGGATGATTATGAGGTCTGATGGATGAGGAAGACCATACAAATACGACAAATTAGCCACCGCAAGAGACTCCCTGGCCATTTGAATAATACAAGTAAGGATGCCTTTTGTCGGTCTCTTATTTTCTCTGAATAATATGGAATTTATTTCCTTCCAGAAAACCTAGCATATGATTCCTGGAATGATGTTCCAGGCTCTGTTGACTAGAGGGTGACTATATATTGATTTTCTCCAATTATCCAACATGTTGAGGATAGAGTCCTTGTTTTTGTACGAGGTTCTGAATACCATACGAACCCAACACCATAGATAATTTGGTAATTACAAATGTTTAGAAAATTATTAATGTTTTACCCTTCTTGTTTGGATAGAGGGCACCTAGAAGGGCCTACACAGACTCATTTGAGAATATTATCTCATGTTAGAATTTTTCCCTGCATTGTAAGCCATAGGAGAGTAGAGATTTTTGGCCAAAGTTAGATGTTCCATAAAATTTTCCACTTATGTTGCAGGTGGATTTGATCATGGTCTACCTTATACCTATAATCCTCCTTGAGATTGAAGTGTCCTGCTGAGTTCTTTCCCCACCTTAGCTATTATTTCCATTCATCAAATTGGATTTACAAATGTGTCCAAGACCACACAATCTCATAAAGGTTTCCATTCATTGACATCGAGTCATTCCCTCCATATACCATTATCGTTTCCAGGCTTCTAGTAATGAGACACTCTGTAATATCCTTTCCCTTTCATTGCAATGTGAAGTGGTGTAAATTGATCCCTAATTAGGTTAGGAATTTGTTTCCATGCATCCTCCCGTAAGAGAGTTTGTTTTCCATTTCCAATTTCCTTGAAGTAATGCTTTTGGATGATGTTTTTGTTATCCCAGGTTTGATTCCAGATTGCTGATAATTTCATGCTTCCAGTGAGTTTGATAAGGTATTTTGTGGATTGGTTGGGGGGATATTTGGCTTTCCACATGATTACCCAAGGTGTGCCCATTTTGTGAAGAAAATTCCACAAATTTTTTTCTCCTAGGGCCTTTCCCGCAATATCAGAATCCCTCAGACCAAGGCCTCCATTACATTTCGGCTTGCAGACAATGTCCCAAGCCACAAGAGAAAATTTATTTTTTGTTCCCAAGCCTTTCCAGAGAAATTTTCTTTGTGTGCCACAGATTTCATTAATGAAAAACATGGGGACTTCCAGCGATGGGAAAAGGTACATTGGTACGGTTTGCAACACCGATTTCACCAGGACCAAATGACCAACCAAATTTAGCGATATGGAGGTCCAGTTGGACAATATTTTGCGGAGTTTATTGAGTAGATCCTCTTGATTATACTTTTTGAAAGGCTTTTTTGTAAGAGGGACCCCTATATTTTTAGAAGGGAGGGAGAAAAGTTTAAAACCTAAGGTCTTGGTGTTATTTTGTTAGGTTTGTAGGGAAGTATTTAAGAAGAAACGTTTCACTTTTTCTTGGTTGATAGAGGTCCCTGAGGCATCATAAACACAGTTGAGGATGACCTTCAATTGATATGGTTCATTGATACTCGGTATACCCATGAGAAGCATGTCATCAAAAAATTGTTGGTGAGTAGAAGGGGTAAAGTTTTTATGGAGGTTCAGGCCTTTGAGGTTATTCTAAGTTTGCAGTAATTAGAGTTCTGCTAAGGCCTTCAACTATTATGACAAACAGAAAGTCAGACAAGGATTCTTCTTGTATTATGCCTAAGGACAGACATAAAGGCTTGGAAGGAGAGCCATGAATTAGAATGGAGAATAAGGCTCAAGAGACCAACGTTGTAATCCATTTTCTACTGTCTTCGTTGAAGCCAAAGGTTCTCAGGATTACCCTCATATAATCCCATCTCAGCTTGTCAAAGGCATTATCCATGTCAAGTTTCATTGTCACTCCTGACTTATTTATGGACTAAAGAGAGTGAATTCGTTCATGATATAGGATTATGTTTTCCATAATGTGGTGAACTTATAGATACCCTTACTAATTGGAGGAGATGAGGAGGGGCATAATTTCTTTGATTTTATTTTCCATCAATTTAGATATGATTTTGTATATAATATTGCAGAGGGAAATGGGTGTGAAGTGATACTGAGTTTCAACCTGTTATTCCTTGGAAACAAGAGTAGGGAAGGTAGCATTGAGAGCTTTCAAAACCGTCTTATTGCTTCTAGAATCTTCCACCATGGCATGTATTTCCTCCTTCGTGAAGGGCCACTTTGCTTTGTAAAAATCAATTGTAAAGCCGTCCAGGCATGGGGCCTTCCCATTGCGCATGGACATGACCGTGTCCTCAACCTCCTACATGGAAAATTTTCCTAGGAGCATCTTGTTATGATCCTAATGTCTTAATATTTCCACCCATTTTTTTTTAAGACTAGTTTCCTCCTATTTTTTTTTGTCCAAGATGCCATTAAGAATGATCTCTTACTTAAGGTCATCCACTTATTGCTCCAAATTAATTTTATATATGGAAATATTTCCGAAGACCTCTTTTGTCCAGTTCTTGATTTTGAGTTTGACACTCTTCATATTTTGTTTAAATTGAAACATCCATGTACATGTCTGTTCTGGTATCCCTTCCCACCAATATTTAAGGCATGTTGTGAAGTCAGGGTGCTCCAACGAGAAATTTTCAATTTGAAAAGGCTGATTTTTGGGGTCTATGGAGATTTGGAAATGCAGAGAAATGGACCAATTCTCAGAACCTATTTGAGATACGATTTTTTCATATGTCTCCCATGAGGTTAAAAAAATATTTTCCGAGATTAGGAAGTAATGTAATCTTGAAGCTATCTGCATGGATCCTCCTCTTCTCTTATTCCATGTAAATGTGCCATTCCGAGTTGGAATGTCTATTAGACCCAGCTTGTCTAGAGTTTCTTGAAATAGTTCTGAATCCCTGTCCAATTTGCGAAGTCCTCATTTATCTTCATTTAGGTTAATAATCATGTTGAAGTCCCCTGCAATAATTTTTAATTGCAAGGGGATGGCTTCTATGATAGTAGAAATACGCTTCAGCATTTTAATTCTTTCCACAACTCTTTGGGTGGTGTATATGTTTGTTACAAAGCTTATTTCATTCAAAAAAAATATTTTTAGGACCATAGTGATTGAGAATATTGTGGCGACTAAAGGGTTTGGTTCCAACAATGAGCTTTTCCACATAGTCAGTTTCCCTCCCGATGCACCAGAGGTCGAGCTGGCAATGTAGCTATAATTTTTGAAACAATATTTTTGTAGAGTGTCAAGTTTCTCCATATTGAGCTTCGCCTCTTGGATGAGAACTGTCTGGATTATTAATGTTGATTCTATGCCTCAATATTATTTTTTCCCATAGAACGTTTAAGAATCTTATATTCCAAGAGATGCAATTCATGGGAACTGATGGGGGGTTAGGGTTAGAGCTCTTACCTTTCCTTCATTAAGAAGTATTGCTCCTAATTCTTGGAGGAGATGACTCGTGGATTTTCTTCCCCTTTTCCTGCCTGGCCCTTTTGTGTTTTATTCATCCATTGGTCATGTTTTCCAGGATTTCCTTGCAAGTAATTTCATCTGGAAGTTTCATGGTCATTATTTTCTTAAGCTCCTCTTGTAGCATGTATGCCCCCTCTATTTTTTGAATGTGATCTTCTCGTATAGCTGCTAGACCACTCTTTTCCCATTCTTTGGCTATTGAATTCAAATCCACCCCCTCCAAGACTTCCTCTATTGTGTAGTCCTCTGGTGCAGTTTCTATTGCTCCTTGTTCCATATATTTGTCATTTAATTGTGTTCATATTCAACTTGTTGTTGATTGGGTTGTCCCATTTGGTCTTGAGTGTGAATATTTTGATTTTGAAATACTTCTAGATTTTTTTCCTCCCTTATACCCCCTTTTTTTGTTTCTTCTTGCTCTTCTTGTAATACTTCAAATATATTTTTGTTGGCTTATTGTTTATGCCTTGTTTTCTTTCTTTCTTCATATTATTAATGTTTGTTGGTCCCACCTTGGCGAAATATTGTTTGTATATTTTTTTTGAGCCAGGGGGGTTCTTTGTTGTGCTTTGTTCAGACGGAATTATCTAAATATGTTTCCATGTTCATGGAACTTTATACAATGAAACGTTGTCTTTGTAATATATACTCTATAGCTAAGTTTCATCTCTAAAGAGCAACATTATTGCTTCTGGTAAAGCCCTAGAGACATTCATGTGCACACATATTATGGCATAGGAGATATAATGTCGATTCCTGGTCCCTTCTAAAATTTGTATATATTCTCCTATCTCATATCCACTCCATTTAAGCACTAATGCCAGTGGGTAACAAGAAAAGTTTGACCAACACAATACTCTTGTATTTTTCTGCTGTGAAGTTCTCCTTCCACTAACACATGTATAGTCGTGCTGAGTCGAGGAACTATGGTCCTCCTTCAAATATTATAGCATTGTCTTCTAAAAGGTCAAATATTATTGTGAAGAACCTTTTCAATCCCATTTGTAGTCTCATTTCAGCCTCATTTTGCCATTTTTATTGGATCCATCCATTTATATATTTTTTTGCGGGCTAGATGCCCATGAACTCACATATTATTAAATGTTACTACATAAAATATTGATATGCTATCATATTCGAGTCCTGGATTTCCATAACAAATATCTTTGTCGCTTTGGGTTTTCAATTGTTATTGGCATTTGAAGGGGTGCTTTAGGTTTCTCCCGCTTGGGGGTGTTCACTCCTAAGTTCAAACCTTCCAGCTGCATTGAAGCTTATTTTGCAGCTGAACCCGAGGCCATCTTGTCATTTTCTTAGATTCATTTTGGAAGTTTGTCAGTTTCTCCAAACTTGCTTAGTCTAGATGAGTAAAAGCCACTATACGTGGTAATAATTTTGAAGGAGGAGGTATTTGGTTCCTTATTCTTTTCAATGATTAAGTTAGTATAGGAGGGGGCCATCTTGCCCCTCTAGCCGCTACCATGATCTGCATTGAGAGATAAAACTGTGGGCATCAATGACTCCGCTCAAACCATAGCAAAACTCTCTCGATTCAATAACTTCCATCAAACAACAACAATGTGTATTAATATGTTATATATTTTAATGTGATATGTATATTACGATTATTTTTATCAAAAAAATTATTCGTAATCTAGTTAATAAAAAAAAATTACAATATAATAAATTGGATTTTATCAATTTTATAACATCTCTTGAACACTGCAACATCTCCCTCACACTAGGTATATATATATATATTTTTTCTAAATAAGATTGATCTATTAACAAGGAAATATAATTACATTGTGACCGTGGTTGAGACAATTGCCCTGGAAGAAGGCAGAGTAAACATGATAAAACAGATAAAGAGATTGCCCATTAACTGGGAAACTAGTCTGAGGATCATTTTCAAAACCCACGCAGGGGAACAGGATGAGATATTTCTGCAGATGCATATTTTGCATGGCTCCAAAACAGTGAAAAAAACCAAAATTCCAAAAAACCAATTACACAGTGACAAGCCCCTTGCTATGGGCCGCAAGTAAAGGAAAAACATCAAAGATACCAGACTAACCATCTGTGGGTTCCTCAACAATCCGAAACCAACCTAAAGTGAGAAAATCCCTAGCTAGAGCGTCTTCAGAAACGGAGGGGCCAGTATCATCAGGAGCCATCACGACTTTAGGAGTGCTACGAGCCTGGTGATTTGAAGTCTGCAACCCCGAGACGCTAGCCTTCGATGGAATGTTCAAATTCTGGGCATAGTCCATCTCGAGATCTACAGAATGATCGCTAGCCTCCCCCCATTGGGTTTCCTCATAGAAGACCATAGAGAAAATGACATTGATTATTGGACGGAGCAAAGCGCTATTGAAAGTGAAGCTGGCCGAGGCAATGGTGGGAGGAAGCGAGGAAGATGGAGGGTGGCGAGCAGGGGATTCCGAACTAAGGCGAGAGTCAAGAGGCACCCTCTCCCACTGCGGGTACGAGGGTAATGACCGGCCATCAAACCACTAGATAGAGAGGGAGAGACAGAAGAGGGGCTAGACTGCGCACTCGGAGGCCGACCCCTGGTACCACCTCTGCGACTCCTCATTCTATGTTGCAGACGAGGCATAGGGGAGCCAAACTAGAACCAAACAGCAACAATGGCAGTGAAGAAGAAATTCAAGAGGAGGCCAGAGGCCCGAACAAGATGCCCAGGGTCTCGCGAAAGTAGCGACTCTATATGACCAGAGTGAAGCTACAGAGGACCCTCCCCTTCGAGATAGCAAAAGACCCCAAGCCTGTTAAAGCCAACACAGAATCGATTGAAGACAGAAATAAGACTATAGAACAGGTATAAGAAAGCTTGATGCAACTGAAGCAGCTTCACAAGAGGCACTACGCCTCCCTCCCCTTTATCCTTCCCTCTCCCGCCTCGAGAGATTCCCATCCGAGCAGATGCATTGACGAGGGCCGAAGGCTCTAGCATGCTGAAGCATGCGAAGGCAATTAACATCTCAGAGAGCATGAGGCAAAAACCAGAACTTGTTGTTCCAATGCTGAGGAGATCCGCAGAACGTAAATGCCAGAATCGGCCGAATGATACCCAAATAACCATCTTGTACTAGGGGGCAGGTGTCGATCCACCTCGCCAGACCCCTGTCCCATCGTTTTAATCCGTTGGCTGTACACCCGCATCCGGGAGAGTAGCATCCCTTTGGATGAGTGTTTTGCACTTCTGTTGTTGCTCATCGTTCTGGATTATGTCAAGAGCTCTGGAGAGGAGAGTGTGATCATTGTCCACCCCTACATTGGAAATTAGATCAGTGACCTAGTTGCCCTCCCATTTGACATGTTGGAAAATGATGGCTCGATTGGTATGGAGCCATTGTTCGAGTGCTTCCAATCTGGCCTCGAGTCTCCAACTGTGGGCAATTTTGTGCGCGTGAGTACCATTCAGCAGATGATTTGCCAGATTGATGAGGATGCGGGAATCACCTTCCACCTCCAGAGGTTGGAAGCCATGACATTGGGCTAGGAGTAGACCTTGCCAGAGGCCTTCCAATTCTGCCAAATTGTTAGTATCCCATCCAATGTTACCATATAAAAAAAGGAGAGGCACATCGTCATGATCTCTAAATATGCCTCCAAATCCTGCTTTTTCGGGATTACCCTTGGAGGCTCCATCAAAATTGAGTTTGAAAGAGAACTTTGGAGGGGGAGTCCAAGAGAGCTTTCCAATGTTATGGCCTTTCGAAGGTCTGTGATTGTGAGTACCCTGATGAAGTTGCATGTTCCAATTGTCCCAGATGGCTTTCTAGTTTGCAAGAGTTGGGAGATCTTCCGAATGCCAATTTTGGAGAGCCAGGGTCTCTTTGAGGTTAAGGCAGAGGTTGTCCCAAATGATGTCTAAAGGGGTGCTTTGATCTTTGAATATACGCTTGCTCCTTTCTTTCCAAATAGACCAGAGGAGAAGTCCGGGAATCAATCTCCATAATTGGTTGAGAAATTCTCTTATGTAGGGGTTCTGGTGCCAATGCCGAATGGAGTGTATTATATCATGAGACACTCTGCAATTATTTTGACAATGGAAGCTTTCCTTTTCCCACAGTTGGTTGGCAAGAGGGCAAGAGGTCAAGAGGTGTTGGAGAGTCTCCTCCTGAGCGTTACAATTGGGACATATAGAGGGCCCATGAAAGTTTCGTTTCCAAAGATTATCCCATGTAAGGATTTTTTGGTGCCCCATAAGCCAGAGGAAAAAAGAGACTTTGGTCCATGTGCCTGGTGCCCATATTCTCCTCCAAATAGGATCCTGGGGCGCTGGATCATTGCATATTATTCGGTAAGCCTCTTTGGTGGAGACAGATCCTTTAGGTGTGTATCCCCATCTTAGGATGTCCCTGCCTTCAGAAGATCTAATGCGCCTACTCTGTAGCTCATGCTCCAGGGCTTCCTTGGTCTGGTTGTTAGCATTAATAATCAATATGTCGATCGGCTTCCATTGTCTGTATCCCTGTACTTTCTCTAGATTCCTTTGTTGCTGAACTGATTCCCGCTGTTGCTCCTCCCTCCCCTGCCTATGAGGTTAATTAAAAATGCTATTGAGCTTAGGTAATTGATGCCAGGCGTCAGTCCAGAACCTCGTAGTGCCTCCGTTCCTTATTTCCCAGAAACTGCATTGCTGGATGAGCGAATAGTGTTGTCTGGCAGCGTTCCATATTAGTGATCCTTTTTCAGTGGGAGTGAATCTAATTAACTCTTCTGTCGGTCTATGATTGGTGTACTTGGTAGTCCAGAGGGCAGCCCATGGTTTTTTGGGAGAAGTGAGCCATTGCCACCAGATTTTTGCACCCATTATTTCATTGCTACGCTGAGGGTCTCTCAGACCTATGCCCCCTTTTTCCTTTGGCTGGCATGCCGTCGACCATTTTGCAAGAGCCCATTTGCGATTAGTTCCTGTTGCACCCCATAGGAAGTTGCGTTGAAGAGCTTTTATTTTTTTCAGGACCCATTTAGGCATTGCTAAGATAGAGAAAAGATAGAGAGGCATCGCCTGAAGCACAACTTTGATCAGCACCGATCTGATAGCTATATTCAGAGTTCGATGAGTCCAAAGGTTAAGACGTGATTCCAACTTTTCTAGGAGCATACACCAAGAGGCGTGCTTAATGGCGGAGTCTGTTAGAGGAGCTCTGAGGTAATTAGAGGGTAAGAAGGCTAAGTAGAAGCCCAGAAGGTGAGAAATGGCATGTTGAGTCATAGGGGGGGTGTGAAAAAAGAAGATCTGCGATTTGGCCGAGTTTACACTCATCCCAGAGGCATCGGAGAAATATTTCAGAATGGATTTGAATATGGAGGCTTCCTGAACAGAGGGGTACCCAAAAAACATGTTGTTATCGAAAAATTATTGATGCATAATGGCAGGAGAATTGTGAATAGATAGAACCTTGAGATGCTGGGAGAGGAGAGCATGCTTAATGTGGCGCCCCAGCCCTTTTGCCATTAGGACAAAAAGGAAAGGGGAGAGAGGATATCCTTGCCAGATACCTTTGGAGGGTTTGAAATGTCATGAGGGAACACCATTTAAGAGGATTGAGAAAAAAGTAGAGGAAATTAAGCTCAGAATCCATCGGACCCACATTGGGGAGAAACCAAAGGCAGTTAGAATTTTTTTAATATAGATCCAACTTAATTTATCAAAGGCTTTGGAGAGGTCAATCTTGGGAAGCATACCTGCCTGTTTGGAGTGCTTGAGAGAGTGTATTATTTCATGTGTGAGGATAATACCGTCCAAAATCTGTCATCCTTCTACGTATCCAGATTGTTCCGGTGATATGAGCAAGGGTAGCAACGGCTTCAACCTGTTAGCTATGACTTTGGAAATTACCTTACAAATAACATTGCAAAGAGTGATGGGACGAAATTTGTCCGGTGTTCTGGTGTTTTCTTCTTTATGGATTAGGGCGATGAAAGTGGCATTCAAAGATGGTAGGAGCCAATGAAGAGTGTGAGATTCCTCCACTACATGCCAGACCTCCTCTTTGATTAGATCCCAAAAAGAGTGGAAGAATGTAGTGGTGAAGCCATTTGGGCCTGGGGCCTTGCCCTCCTTGAGCTGGTGCATAGCCAGATCCACCTCTTGAAGAAAAACAGGCTGAAGAAGAAGTTGATTGTGTTCTTCTGTGATGAGCTTCGACACATTTTGAGTGATTTTTTCAATTGCAGGCCTTCTATCAATTTGGGGTTCTTGATGAACCTCTTTGAAATGATTGATAAACTCATGTTCGATCACATCATGGCTTTCCACATGTTCCCCTTCCGGCATTTGTATAAAGGAGATGGTGTTGTGCATTCTTCTCTGTATTGTGGTTCAGTGGAAGAATTTGGTATTCCTCTTGCCCTCTTTCAGCCATGTGATACGTGATTTTTGCTTCCACATAATTTCTTCCTGCTTTCTTCGCTCCTCCAATTGGTTGTGAATGTGCCTTTCCTTCTCCAAAGTCTCTTCCTTGTAGCCCTCTATGATTATCTGTTGTTGTAGTTCCCTCATCTCTTTGTTTTAATCTTGATGTGCTTGGAATATGTTTCCAAAAGGCTCTTGATTCCAACGTTTAATCTGGGATTTTAGGAATTTGAGTTTTTGTTGAAACTGAAACATTTTGGATCCTTCTGGCAAGGGGAAGGTAGTCCAGGTGGATCTGATGAGGTCATTGAAAGCGGCGTGGGAGATCCAAAAAGCTTTGAATTGGAAAGGGCGCCTAGTGGTGTTACCTGGCCTTTGCCATTGGAGAGAAATCGGCCAGTGGTCTGAGCCTGAGAAAGGAAGGATAGACGCTGAAATGTCACCTCCAAGATGTACTGCATTATCTGAGATGAGGAATCTGTCCAACTTGGAAGCGATATATTGTCGGCCTGCCCTGCGATTACTCCAATTATGCATTCCATTGCAGTATTGCAGGTCAATTAACAAATTGTTTTGGATAAAGTCTTTAAAGTGGGTATTCTCCTGATCCAATTTAGCTCGGCGTCCCTACTTCTCTTCCAGCTTGGTAATCATATTGAAGTCTCCTCCAATCATCCAGAGAGGATGAATTCTATTGAGGTTGAGCATTTCTATTGTGTCTAGAAGAGCAATTTTGTTCCCTGCTTCCTGAGGGAAGTAGACATTGGTGAGATCTCCATGAATGTTGGTGCCTATGATATGAAAGGTAGCTTGAATGATATGATGAGAGGCATGGAAATCTGAAAGCATGATGGCTTGCGTGTTCCAGGTTATTGCCAGTCCCCCAGAGGCACCGAAGGCATCTACAACGACTGAATGATAGCCAGGCCATGCTTTGGAGAGGATTGGACCAAGAGTATTGTTGGTGCATTTCGTTTCCTGCAGAAAGAATATTTGTGGCTGCTCTTCCTTTATCATGTTTTTTAACATTATAAGTTTTCCGGGGCTGTTTAGCCCTCTAACATTCCATGAAGTGAGCTTCATGATTTACTATTAGTGGTGGGCTTATACTATTTTTTCAACTTAGCATATCTGCCTGAGTCCACTAGGATTTTCCCTATTGTGATAGTTCTTTGAAGATCTATCTTCCTTCCCTATTTTTGGGAGTCCTTAGGGAAGAAACTGCCATCCCATTGACTTCCTGGTTGTATGCCCAATTGTTGTTGCTGATAAGCCCTGGAAATGATGACTTCTAGGGTGTTGAGTAGATGCTCTAGTATATTGTCGTATTCTTTCCTTCTGCAAGCTTGTTCTAGTTCCAAGATGTCAAGACCTCCCAAGTCAAATCTTTCCGGTTCTTCTTCCATATTCTGCGTCTGACTGATGCCTGCTGAAGTGAATGAGGGTTGCATTGGAAGACTGGGAATGCAATCAACATACATACCATTAGGCTTCCAATCCGTATCCTTCCGAGTCTCTTCAGGAATCCGAGTATTTTCATTCGGGGGAGAGGGCTTTGGTGGAGAGCTCGACCGAGGGGGGGGAGAGGTGGGTAGTGTCAATGGAGGGATGGGCACGGTGGTCAGAGGAGGGTCATCCGAGGTTTTTTCAACAATTTCAAAGTTGTTACTTGTGGAAGGGGTAGAGGAGACGTCCTGAGGGGTTTTTTTCCCAGCGAAAGGTTTTTTGTGTGCTCTTTTTCGATTGGCCACCTTGGTGAAGCCATCTTGGGTCGATTTATAAGAGGGTTCAGGGGTTTGGGGTTTGAAATTTATAGGGCAGTCCTGAAATAGATGACCAAGTGCATGGCACTTGCGAGAGTGAAAGGGGACATGTTCAAAATCCAAGGGTTGAATCCATTCATAATCATCATGGTAGAGACTTACCTAATCCGGAAGGGGCTTGTCTAGATGCATGAAGATGCAAATGTGTGCATAGGAGGTGTATCTGCGCCGCTTCATTTCTTCGGCTATTTTAATGAATTCAACCAATCCTTTGCAAAAGTCTCTCAGCGATTCTTCATCCCAGTATTCCAGTGGGAGCAAGTACATCCTGATCCAAATTGGAGCCCAACTGAAGTCCTCCTTTTCTTGGTTAAATCGCTCAACCCACTCCCTTTAGTACAGGCCGGCAGAATTGAAGAAATAAGGTCCTCCATCCATGACTCTATTCCGATATTCAAGGCTGATGAATATCACCGTGAAGAACCCGTTTGGACCTAGTTGCAGGGTTACATGCCCTTTAGGTTTCCATTTGGCTGAGATCCATCCTTGCAGATCTTTTTCAGTTGGCCAGTATCCAATAAATTTGCCAATGAGAGCATGATCCCCCATGTACTAGATTTGTCCATTGATTATGTCGCTAGGAAGTTTGATCTTGGGTCGTTCAGCTGCGATATGCTTGCATGTTGTTGATGTAACCTTGGGTGTCTCCGTTTCCCCAATCTCGCTATCTTGTCCTTCCCTGCGCTGGTCTGATTGGTCAAAGGGAGTCTTTGATGTGTCTTGCACAGGAGAGTCTTTTGGATCCGTGAATCCATGTTCAAGACCGGAAGGTTCTGTCAGAATATGCTCATGATGCGCCTTCTCGACAGAGGGGGAAGGCTTTGTGGCCCCCCCTGCGGGTCAGCCATTGTATGGCCTTCAGAACTAGCCATTTACTGTCGCAGGGTGAAAGATGAGATGGGCGTCGTGGTTGTAGGAAAGCAGACTGTGCCGTTACAGAAATCGCTCGAAAACCCTAGGTTGCAGAGCATTATTCCATGAACTATGTTTGATGAGTATCTTATGACATGTGTCACACTAGGTATATATCACTTTTATGATATTATTAGTATTTAATTGAGATGAATTGTCAATATTCACAATTATTTATATCTTATAAATTGAACATATTAATACAAATTTGTCTCTAGTAACAATAATGATTTATAATTCTAACCATTAGAACCTTATATTTGAATTTAGTCAATAAAAATATAAAAATCAATATTTACAAAAAAAAAAAGTTAAAGTTATATCTATATCTATGTGTGTGTGTATATATATATATATATATATATATTAAAAATTGTAAAAAATGTCTACGAGAAATGTTGCATATATACGTATTTATATGTATTATGAAGGTTTTAATAAAAAATAAGATAATAGCATTTTTATGTACATAAATGTGAAATTTATATAAATAATATTATTAAAAATCAATATATATTATCTTAATTTGGGAATTACCAAGAGAAATTTTTTTCTCAACTTTTTTTAGCTAAAAAGATGTTTGCAACTTGAAATATTTTATTCCTCTTTATACTTGGTAGGTCAAAACATAAAACAAATTTATGTTGATTATATTTAATTAAAAATATTATATATATATATCTGTGTGTGTGTGTTTGTGTGTGTCTGTGTGTGTGTGTGTTTTAAAATTCTAATAATGTTTTGTTCACTTATAGTTATAATTGAAAGAGAATTGAAAACAACTTTGTACTTAAAAAAAATGTTGTAGAGTAGAATATGTTTTGGTGTTAATAACTCTTAGAAATGTTGAAATTGTAAATTGAGGACAAAAGCATTTACAAAATTTAATAATGAACCCATCATATCTATAGTAAAGTAATATTTATTTATTTACTAAGTTTTTTATTTTTATTTTTTTTATTTTTTTATTTTGTTTCCTATAAGCTTGGGTGGGATAACATTATCAATTTTATGTCTCCCTTTTTACTGACATTTTTTGTGTGTGAAAATCTACAGAATATCATTTCATCCCCTATAATATGAAATTGGAATATATATATATATATATAGATATATAGATATATATATATATATATATTCTCCTACTTAGAATTCTTATCCATGAGTTCCACCAATTTCCTTTTTTCCATGGATTCAAATTCTCAGTCTATTTACATTCCTTAGCGTTAACAATTTGACCACTCAATATAGCTTTAGAAATGTTATTGAATCCATACTTACCCCTATATTCCTGTAATGTATATAACTTACTAGCATATCCCTTTGGTGACACTTTTACCCATGTAAAACATCCCTTTATATTAGATGTCATGATCTATCAAGGAGGTGTTGAAATTCCAAATGGAAAGCTCAGATACCATTTTGGAAAATCTGGTATGCTATGACGTATGTTGAGAACATACACCAAAAACAGAGAAGCAATATGTGGAAATAAAAATCACAAACACACAGACAAAGAAAAAAAACAGAGGAGAGGAATTATTTTTTGTTTATTTAACTCTTCTCTCTAAAACATATGGAATTACACACTCTTAATACAAAATTTTTGAAGCGTGGAGATTAAATGCATTTCAATGCTGGACGGGGTGGATAACCATAAAATCATCCTTCTGCAACGAAAGCCTGATTCTTTAGCTTCTACACAAGGCTGCATACAAAACATAAACTGCCTGACTTGAAATGTTATGGGTTTCAGCTTTGAAACCACATCACGTCCAGGCCCTCATTGAAAATCTCATTTCAGAAATTATAACATTTAACTCGTGCAATACGAGAAACCTTAAGTTCTTGTGATTGCGATGTGCGAAGGCACTCTTGCATCACAACATAAAAAATTTAAATTGTGGGTGTTATCCTTGAAACATTGCGATATGAAACTGTGATCACATTGCAACTTAAAAGATTTACTTTGCGTGCGCTACCCTCCTGAGCTTGCGGTATGCGATATGCGATTGCATCGCATCACAACTTAAATAAGTACAAAGTAATTGTGTGCTAAACTACTGAGCTTGCGATGTGTGATTTGCAGGCGCATCACATCGTAAATAAAATAACTTGTGGGGCACTAAAAAGGTAGGTTGTAATATATGTGAAGTATGAAGTGTGGGCGGAAGAGAAGGTAAAACAAAAAAAGTATGAAGTGCGGGCACACTAAAAGGTAAACAATGAATTTTACAAAATGTGATATTTATAATTTGCGATGTGCGATGACGATGTCACATAGAAACATCACAAGGTTTTGGTGCAGGGCTTAAGTGGTAAATGCTATAATGTGTGAAGTGCGGTATGCGGGTAGTTAAGTAGCGGGGAGTGAAAAAAGAAAAAATGTAAGAAATAAAGCGATAAAAAAGGTTTTTGCGCAGTTTGTAATGCGGTAAGGTATGAGGGTCCCACCAGATATCGCATCGGCAAAAACTTTGTTTTCGCTGAAGGCTTAAGAGGTAACACATAAAATTTGTGGGCTGCGAACTACGGGTAAGAGGTAATTCAATAGAGGGAAAGAGAATTAAACATAGAGTGCGGGCTCGGGTACTCTGTTCCTGATATTGCATGAAACCCCTTCACATTTGAAACCTAGGCTTCATCCTTCCCTGTACAAAAGTTCAATGTAAGTGTGGCTACTGCTAGTCTTTATCCATGGTTGTGGTTGGGATTATTTCCAACACTCCCCATTAATCGCAACTGCCTTGATCAACCATTCCCAAACATTTTCTGAGGTAAGAAAAAATTTTCTATCCCAATGGCTTTGTGAGGATATCTTCAAATAGTTCCTCTGGCCTACAATGTTGCAACACAATTTCACCATTGTTAACTAATTCTCTTATGAAATGGTATTTGGCATAATATGATTTTTTCTCTTGAGGAAAACATGATTATTTGACAATGCAATTACTTAGTTGTTATCACAGAAAATTGTTGTTCTTTTGTCTTGTTCATGAAATAAATCTCTCAGCATCCTTCTCATCCAAACTACTTGACATGCTAATGATGTTACGGCTACATATTTATCTTCTGCTATTGATAATGAAACTATTGGCTGCTTCTTGGAAGCCCATGAAATGGCTCCCGATCCCAAATGAAAAACAGACCCTGATGTGCTCTTTCTGTCATCAACACTTCCAACCCAATCACTATCAGTGTAACCAATCAACCTAAAATCATCATTTTTGGAGTATAGAAGACCATACTCCTTTGTTCCATTTTCATACCTTAAAATGCTCTTGGTTGTTTGCCAATGTGTCTCGTTGGGTGTCTCCATGAATCTAGATATCAAGCTTATTGTATACATTATATGAGGCCTAGTTGCAGTCAAATACATCAGACTTCCAACCATGCTTTTGTATAATGTCGGATTAACATTCTTGGTGCAATATTCCTTGCTCAACTTCAACCCCATGATAGTTGGAGTTGATGATGGCTAGGTATTTTTCATATTGAACCTCTTTACAACTTTTGCAACATACTTTTCTTGGGAGATAAAAATTCCTTTTCTGTTTGTTTTACTTCTATTCCCAAAAAATATCTTAACAAACCCAAGTCATTCATTTCAAAATCACTTTTCTTAACTTCCTTGAAATCATAATTGAGAGAAACATCATTGCCTAAAAAAATCAAATCATCTACATACAAAACAACAATAATAATTTTACTGTCATTTTCTTTGATGTAGAGTGTGGGTTCACAATCACACTTGTCAAAGCCACTGTCCATCAGGTAAGCATCAATCCTATTGTACCATTCTCGTGGTGCTTGCGTCAACGCATAGAGAGCTTTCCACAGCTTACACACTTTGTGTTCTTGGCCTTCTATTTCATAGCCAAGAGGTTGTTCAAGATACACCTCCTCTTTTAGCACTCCTTTCAAGAATTCTGAATTCACATCCATTTCATAAACTTTCCATTTTTGTTTTTCTACTATAGACAACACTGTCCGTACTCTCTCCATCCTTGAACTGGTGGAAAGGTTTCCTCATAGTATCTTCCTCGCTACTTCTTGTAGCCTTTGACAACTAGCCTTTATTTGTACCTTTCTATCTTGCCTTCAATGTTGCTCTTGGATGTATAGACCCATTTCACTCCAATAATTTATTTTCCTTGTGGGAGGTCCACTAGATCCCATGTGTCATTTATTTCTATTGCTCCTATTTCTTCATTCATTTCTAAAACCCATTTATCTTCGTTCACTACATCTTCAAATGGATTGGGTCATGAACGTGACAAAATAGTGCAAATAAAGAATTCAGACGAGCACTATTATCAACTTCTTCTTGCTCATAAATTTCACTTAAATTTCTGAATCTTAGTCTTCTTGTATTTGCTAAATATGTGCTTGGAGTTGCACTTGAAATCATGGGAGTTGATCCCTGTGGTGTTCTTGGACAAGCACTTCCTTGATTTCTCAATACTATTCTATTACTTTCTTGTGGTCTACTTTGTTGAGCTTGTGTAGGTGGAGGAGGAGCCACCATTGAGGAGTTTCTTGATGTAGTCCATTCCTCTTTCTCTTCATGAGACATATATGTCTTCACATTTACTGTCTACTCTAAACTTCCATCCCAAGCTTATCCTTCTATGAAGTGAAAATATCTCCTGATTATTACTTTCTTGGTAGATGGATTATAGACCTTTTAAGCCTAGGATTCATCACTTTATCTAAGAAATATATATTTCTCCCCCTTTTCTCTCCAACTTCTTCCTTAACTGATCTTTGACATGTGCATATGCCACACATCCAAACACTCTCATATGAGTGACAAACTGATTTGTTCCAGTCCATGCTTCTTCTGGAACTCTTTTCATAACGCTTTTGGTTGGACATATATTTATGATATATGGTGCACAAGGCATAGATTTTGCCTAATAGTCATTTGGAAAATTCTTTTCCTTCAACATATTTCTTGTCATTTCCATGCTGGTCCTATTCTTTCTTTCTGCTACACCATTTTGTTGAGGTGTATACCTTGTGGTAAATTTCTTGTGTATTCCATGCTCCTAGTAGAAACGTAGGAAGTCTTTGGAGATATGTTCTCCACCTCTATCAGTTCTGAACACTTTTATTAGTGTCAAATTTGCTTCTCAACAACAGCTTTGTAGCGGTAGAATTGTTCAAACAATTCACTTTTCTGTTTTATAAAATAGAACCATGTATTTCTTCTGTAATCATCTATAAATGTCAAAATATAGTGATTGCCACCTAATGATGGTGTTTGCATTGGTCCA
This sequence comes from Pinus albicaulis, assembly GCA_034641835.2. Lineage (NCBI taxonomy): Eukaryota > Viridiplantae > Streptophyta > Pinopsida > Pinales > Pinaceae > Pinus > Pinus albicaulis. The sequence goes on from CM076571.1 coordinate 590,939,661, forward strand.
CATAAATCTGAGTGGAAAAAATACAAATGTGCCTTTGCCCTTATAATCTTTCCTGTTGGAAATTATTCTCTGCGTTATTTTCCGAAAATGCAGCCTTCACATAAGCTGTCTAGTTTCTCTATGAGCGGTATTCCTTTTACCATGCATTTTCTATGCAACAAGTTTAAACCTCCTAAATTGAGATGTCCAAATTTCAAATGCCATAACCAGTTCTCATATTTCACTTCTTCTTGAAATATTTCTTGTGTGACAGCTACTACAACACCTCCTTCCTTCAAGTCTGATATGATGTTGAGAGCAAACATTATATTCCTTGTCATATGCACTTTTGTAATGAGTTGTCTACTTTGAGGTTTATCCATGATTGTGCACACATCATTCTTAAAAACCACATTGTAGCCCTTTTGCATGATCTATCCAATGCTTAGAAGGTTACATTTCAGGCCAGGGACATTATAGACATCTCGCATGAACTTATTCTCTCCCTTCTTTGTTAGTATGTTTACTCTCACTTCTACCATGAAAGAGACTTTTCTATCAGTCCCCAATGTTACTTCATATTTTACACTTTCATCTAGATTGGGAAACATTTCCATGTTTCAAGGCATGTGGTTACTACACCTTGAATCTAAAAGCCATATATATTCTTGTTTTTCTTGTGCTACATTACAAGCTAAAAGCACACTAACATGGTTCTTATTTTTTTTTGTGAAATTCACACTATGTTTACTACCCATGTCATTTTTCTTATTTCTACATTAATTTTCATAATGGACATACTTTTTGCAATAATGACATTGGACATGAGATTTATCATACCTCTGTCCTTGTGCTTGACTTTGTCTTGAGCCTTGGCTTGTATTCTGATTGCTGCCCCTTCCACTTGTGCTTACAGGGCTGCTTCTTCCACCTCTATGTGGGCTTCTTCCTCTTCCTCAGTAGTTTGACCTTCCTCGACCTCTACCTTCTTCTTTTTTCTCGTTTAGACTAATCCTAATTTTTTCCATTTTTTCTCCTCCCATGCCACCCACGGGTTTCGAACCGGTGACCTTATAGAACGGAGTGCCTTAACAGTGCACCCCATCACCGACTGTTCTACACCACGTGGGCTAAAAAGGTAGTGGGCTTGGCCCGGTTTAGACTAACTACTCGCACGACGAGCTACGGCCTTGCTCGGGATCGAACACAAGACCGGTTCGTCATTATGAGGCCGACTTTACCACTACGCCGCCTCCACGACCTTTAAAAGGTAGTGGGCTTGGCCCGGTTTAGACTAACTACTCGCACGACGAGCTACGGCCTTGCTCGGGATCGAACAGAAGACCGGTCCGTCATTACGAGGCCGACTTTACCACTACGCCGCCTCCACGACCTTTCCTCGACCTCTACCTTGACCAAAATACATTTGTGTATTAAATTCATGCTCCAATGAGGAGTTTGTTGCTCTATTCAGTCTGTTCTCATGAGACATCAGCGATGCATGAAGCTCATCCACTGAAAACTATGAGAGATCCTTTGTCTCTTCTATGGCCACTACTATGGCATCAAACCATGATGGTAGACTTCCTAAGACTTTCTCAACTATTCTCCTTTCTTCAAGTGTCTCACCATGAGACCTGATTTGGGTAACCAACCCAATCACATGTGTAAAGAATCAGTATATGCTATCAAACTATTTCATACAAAGAGTTTCAAAATCTCTTCTCAACATTTGATGTTTTGTTGTCTTCACCTTTTCCATGCCTTGATAGGTTGTCTAGAGGGTATCCCATGCCTCCTTGGACTTCGTTATTGCTGCAACCCTTGGGAAAATACTCTCATGTACTGCTTGGAAAATATAAAAGAGGGCTTTTGAGTCCTCCTTCTTATTTTCTCTCAACAAATCTCTTTCTACTTGTGTCAAAGCGTTATATGCTGTTGCATCTTTTGGTTCTTGGAAACCATTTTCCACCAGCTCTCGAATATCTTGTGACCAAAAAAGGGCCTTCATTTTAATGGCCCAATAATCCTAATTATTCCCGTTGAACTGTGGTAGTTAAGGATTATTCAGGCTTATGGATACTGCTTCCATATTGACTGTGTAAACAAAACCTTCTGACTGTTGGAGAATCTGCTTCTCATACAACCTTTCAGCTTCTTCAATAAAGAGCGAGCTCGTTCTTTTAGCGAGAGCATAGACCTGCTTTGATACCATGTTGGAATTGGAAATGGAAAGATCTGATACCTTGTTGGAAAATCTGGTATGCTCTAACCTATGTCGAGAACATGCAAAAAACTAGAGAAGAAATATGGGGAAATGAAAATCACACACACACAGAAAGAGCGAAAAACACAGGAGAGGAATTATTTTTTATTTATTCAACTCTTCTCTCTAAAAAATATGAAATTACATATTCTTAATACAAAATGGCCGAAGCCTGAATATTAAATGCATTTCACTGTTGGATGGGACGGATAACCACATAATCATCCTTCTGCAGCAAAAGCCCGATTCTTCAGTTTCTACATGAGACTGCATACAAATCACAAATTGAGGGACTTGAAATGTTATGGGTTTCGGCTTCAAAACCATATCACATCTAGGCCTTCATCGCAAATCACATTTAACATTTAACTAGAGCAATATAGGAAACCTTAAGTTCATGCTATTTTGATGTGCGATGGCACTATCACATCGCAACATAGAAACTTTAAATTGTTGGTGCTATCCTTTAAACTTTGTGATATGCGATCGCAGTCCCATCAGAACATAAAATATTTACTTTGTCAGCGCTACCCTCCTGAGCTTGCCGTATGCGATATGTGATTGCATCGCATAGCAACTTAAATAAGTTGCAAAGTACATGTGCACTAAAATATTTAGCTTGCAATGTGCGATTTGTGGGCGCTTCGCATTGCAAATAAAATAACTTGCGGGGCACTGAAAAGGTAAGTTGTAAGATATGAAAAGTGTGAATCGTGAGTGGAAGAGAAGATAAAACATAAAATGTACGAAGTGTGGGCGTGCTAAAAGGTAAAAGGTGAATTGTGCAAAATGCGATATTTATAATTTGTGATGTGCGATGAGGATGTTACATTGCAACATTGCAAGGTTTGGTGCAGGGCTTAAACGATAAATGCTATAATTTTCAAAGTGCGGTATGCGGGAGGTTAAGAAAAGGGGAGTGAAAAAAGTGAAAAGGGAAGAAATAAAGTGATAAAAAAGGCTTGTGCATGGTTTGTAATGCGGTAAGGTATGAGGGTCCCACCAGATATCGCATCGGCAGAAAATTTGTCTTTGTTGAAGGCTTAAGAGGTAACACTTAAAATTTGTGGGCTGTGAATTGCAGGATAAAGGTAAGTTAATGGCGGGAAAGAGAATTAATGCAAAGTGTGGGCTCAGGTACTCTATTTCTGATTTTGCATGAAACACATTTTGATTTGAAACATGAGCTTTTTCCTTCCCTGCAAAAAAAATCAATGTAAGTGTGGCTGCTGCTAGTATTTATTCATGGAAGTCATTGGGAGTATTTCAAACACTCCCCCTTAATCACAACTGCCACCATCAACCATTCCCAAACATTTTCTGAAGTAAAAAAAACTTTTATGTCCCAATGGCTTTGTGAGGATATATGCAATTTGTTCATCTTGCCTACAATGTTGAAACACAATTTCACCATTGTTAACTAATTCTGTTATGAAATGGTATTTGGCATCAATAATATTTTTTATCTCGTGGAAAAAAGAATTCTTTGAGAATGTAATTCCTGAGCTGTTATCATAGAAAATTGTGGTTAATTTGTCTTATCCATGACATAAATCTCTCAGAATCCTTCTCATCCAAACTACTTGACATTCTGCTATTGTTGCTGCTACATATTCAACTTATGCTTTTGATAATGAAACTATTGGCTGCTTCTTGCAAGCCCACGAAATGGTCCCAATCTCAAATGAAAAACATATCCTGATGTGCTCCTTTTTTCATCACCACTTTCATCCCAATCACTGTCAGTGTAACCAATCAGCTTAAAATCATCAGTTTTAGAGTATAGAACACCATACTCCTTTGTTCCATTTACATACCTTAAAATTATCTTGGTTGTTTTCTAATGTGTCTCCTTGGGTGTATCCATGAATTTGGATATCAAGCTTACTGCATACGTTATATCAGGCCTAGTTACAGTCAAATATATTCGACTTCCAACCATGCTTTTGTACAATGTAAAATTGACATTCTCGCGGAAATCTTCATTACTCAAATTCAACCCCATGATAGTTGGAGTTGATGATGGCTTGTTATTCTACATATTTAGCCTCTATAAAACTTTTGCAACATACTTTGCTTGGGAGATAAAAATTCCCTTTTCTGTTTGATATACTTATATTCCCAAAAAATATCTTAACAAACCCAAGTGAGTCATTTCATATTAAATTTTCATGATTTCTTTGAAATCAACAATGAGAGAAACATCATTCCTTGTAAAAATAAAATCATCTACATACAAAACAATAATAAGAATTTCACCATCATTTTCTTTGATGTAGAGTGTAGGTTCACCATCACACTAGTTGAACCCATTGACCATCAGGTAAGCATCAATCCTGATCTACCATGGTCGTGGTTCTTGCTTCAGCCCATAGAGAGCTTTTTGCAGCTTACACACTTTTTGTTCTTGGCCTTCTATTTCATAGCCAGGAGATTGTTCAACATACACCTCCTCCTTCAACACTCCATTCAAGAATGTTGACTTCACATACATTTGATAAACTTTCCATTTTTGTTGATTTGCTATAGACAACACTGTCTGTACTGTCTCCATCCTTGCAACTGGTGCAAAGGTTTCCTCATAGTCTCTTCCTTACTACTTCTTGTAGCCTTTTACAACTAGCCTTGCTTTGTGCCCTTCTATTTTGCCTTCAATGTTGATTTTGTTCTTATAAACCCATTTCACTCCAATAACTTATTTTCTTTGTGGGAGGTCCACTAGCTCGCATGTGTCATTTATTTCTATTGCTCTTATTTCTTCATTCATTGCTTCAACCCATTTCTCTTCTTTGAATTCATCTTCAAAATCGATTGGGTCATCAACATGAAAAAATAATGCAAATAAAGAATTCAAACCAACACTATTATAAAATTATTCTTGCTTATGAATTTCTCTTAAATTTATGAATCTTGGTCTTCTTGTATTTGCCCAAGATGTGCTTGGAGTTGCACATGAACTCTAGGGAGTTGCTGATCCCTGTGGTGTGCTTGGAGAAGCGCTTCCTTGATTTCTCAATGTTGTTCTATTGTTTTCTTGTGGTGTGCTTTGTTGAGATTGTGTAGGTGGAGGAGCAGCCACTGTTGAGGTGTTTCTTGATACAGTCCATTCCTCTCTCTTCATGAGACATACATGTATTAAAATTTACTGTCTTCTCTAAACGTCCATCCCAAGCTACTTCTTCTATGAACTGAACATCTCTGTTGATTATTACTTTCTTGATTGATGGATTATATAGCTTGTAAGCCTTGGATTCATCACTGTATCCAATAAATATACATTTCTCCCCCTTTGCTGTCCAACTTCTTCCTTAACTGATTCAGGACATGTGCATTGCCACACATCCAAACACTCTCATGTGAGTGACAAACTGCTTTGTTCCACTGCATGATTTTTTAGGAACTCTATTCATAACACTTTTCGTTGGACATCTATTTATGATATATGTTTCACAAGAGACATCTTCTCCCTAATACTCATTTATCAAATGCTTTTCCTTCCACATACTTCTTGTCATGTCAATGATGGTCCTATTCTAACTTTCTCCTACACCATTTTGCTAAGGTGTATACATTGTGGTAAATTTCTTGTGTATTCCCTACTCCTTGCAGAAACATATGAAGTCTTTGGAGATATATTCTCCACCTCTATTTGTTCTCAACACTTTTATTTAGCATCCAATTTGCTTCTTATCAAGAGCTTTGTAGTGGCAGAACTGTTCAAACACTTCAATTTTATGTTTTAGAAAATAGACCCATATCTTCCTTGTCTAATCATCTATAAATCTAAAAATATAGTGATTTCAACCTAATGATGGTGTTTCCATTGGTCCACATAATTCTTAGTGGACAATCTCCAAAGGTGCCTTTGCCCTTATACTCTTTCCTGCTAGAAATGATTCTCTATGTTTTTCCCGAAGATGTAGCCTTCACATAGGCTGTATGGTTTTTCTATGAATGCTAATCCCTTTACCGTGCCTTTTCTATGCAACAAGTTCAAACCTCCGAAATTGAGATGTCCAAATCTAAAATTCCATAACCAGTTCTCATCTTTCACTTCTTCTTGAAATATTTCTTGTGTGACAGCTGCTACGACACCTCCTTTCTTCAATTTTTATATGACCTTGAGTGGAAACATTCAATTGCCTTTCATATGGAATTTTGCAATGATTTTTCTACTTGGAGGTTTATGCATGATTGTGCAGACGTAATTCTGAAAAAACACATATATCCCTTTTTCACGAGTTGTCCAAGGCTTAGAAGGTTACATTTCAGGCCACAAACATAACAGACATTTGGCACGAATTTCTTCTCTCCCTTCTTTGTCAATATGTTTACTCTCCCTTTGCCCCTAGTAGAGACTTTGCTATCAGTCCCCAATGTCACTTCAGATTTACATTTTCATCTAGATTGGAAAACATTGCCATGTTTCTAGTCATGTGTTTACTACACTTTGAATCTAAGAACCATATATCTTCTTCTTTTTCTTGTGTTACATTAGAAGCTAAAAGCACACTACCATAGTTCTGATTTTCTTCTGTGAAATTGACACTAGATTTACTACCAATGTCATTTTTCTTCTTTCTACATTCATTTTCATAATGGCCATAATTTTTGCAATAATGACATTGGACAGGAGATATATCACACGTCTTTCCTTGTGCTCATTTCTAGATTGAGCCTTGGCTTGTATTCTGATTGTTTCCCCTTCCACTTGTTCTTGGATGCATACTTCTTCCACCTCTGTGTGACTTTTTCCTCAGAAGTTTGATATTCCTGAACCTCTAGCTTGAGAAAAAGACATTTGTGCCTTAAATTCATGATCCAATAAGGATTTTTTTTGTTTGTTCACTTTGTGCTCATGAGACATCAGTGATGCATGAAGCTCATCCACTGAAAACTGTAAGAGATCCTTTATCTCTTCTATGTCCACTACTATCGCATCAAAACTTGATGGTAGAGTTCTTAAGACTTTCTCAACTATTCTCCTTTCTTCAAGTGTCTCACCATGAGACCTTATTTGGGTAACCAACCCAATTACATATGTAAAGAATCAATATATGTTATCATACTCATTCAGACAAAAAGTTTGAAAATCTCTTCTCAACATTTGAAGTTTTGTTGTCTTCACCTTTGCCATGCCTTGATAGGCTATATGGTGGGTATCCCATGCCTCCTTGGACTTTGTTGCTAATACAACCCTTGGAAAACTACTCTCATGTACTCCTTGGAAAATATATAAGAGGGCTTTGGAGTCATTCTTATTATTGTCTCTCAAAAAATCCCTTTCTACTTGTTTCAAAGAATTATATGCTGCTACATCTACTGGTTCTTGGAAACCATTTTGCACTAGCTCCCAAATATCTTGTGAAGAAAACAGGGCCTTTATTATGATGGTCCAATAATCATAATTATTCCCATTGAAATATGGTATTTGAGGATTAGTCAGGCATGTGTCTGTTGTTGCCATATTGACTGCGTAAACAAAACCTTCTCACTGCTAGAGAATTCGTTTCTCAAACAACCTTTCATCTTCTACAGTAAAGAGCAAGATCGTTCTTTCACTGAGAGCCTAGACCTGCTCTGATACCATGTTGGAAAATCTTGTATGGTTTTATTTTTTTGGATAACATACTCAAAAAAAAAAGAATAAATATGCAGAAATAAAAATCACACACAGATAGACAGAGCAAAAAACACAGTAGAGGAATTAGTTTTTATTTATTCAATTCTTCTCTCTAAAAACTATGACATTACATACTCTTAATACAAAATGGCCAAAGCCTAAATATTAGATGCATTTCAATGCTAGAGGGTATAGATAACCATAGAATCATCCTTCTGCAGCGAAAGCCCGATTCTTAGTTTTACACGAGACTGTGTACAAAACACAAACTAAAGGACTTGAAATGTTATGGGTTTCGGCTTCACAACCACATCGCTTCTGGGCCTTCATTGCAAATCTCATTTCAGTGATTATAAAATTTAACTGGCGCAATATGGGAAACCTTAAGTTATTGCCATGGCGATGTGTGATGGCACTATCAAATCACAACATAAAAACTTTAACTTGTGGGTGCTATCCTTTAAACTTTGTGATATGCAATTGCGATCTCATCGTAACTTAAAATATTTACTTTGTGGGCGTTACCCTCCTGGCTTTGCGGTATGTGATATGCGATCGCATGGCATTGCAACTTAAATAAGTTGCAAATTACTTGTGCACTAAACTCCTGAGCTTGTGACATACGATTTGCGGGCACATCGCATCGCAAATAAAATAACTTGTGGCGCGCTAAAAAGGTAAGTTCTATGATATGCGAAGTGTGAAGTGCGGGCGACAGATAAGGTAAAACATAAAAAATACAAAGTGCGGGTGCGATAAAAGGTAAATAGTGAATTGTGTGAAATGCGATATTTATAATTTGCGATGTGAAATGACGATGTCGCATCACAACATCACAAGGTTGGAACCGGGATTAAATGGTAAATGCTATAATGTTTGAAGTGTGGTATGCAGGTGGTTAAGCAGCGGGGAGTACGAGAAGTGAAAAGATAAGAAATAAAGCAATAAAAAAGGTTTGTCCATGGCTTGTAATGTGGTAATGTATGAGGGTCCCACCAGATATCTCATCAGCAAAAACTTAGTTTTCAGCGAAGGATCAAGAGGTAACACTTAAAATTTGTGGGCTGCGAACTGCAGGAAAAAGGTATGTCAATGGTGGGAAGGATAATTAAACACAGAGTGTGGGCTCTGGTACTCTGTTTCTGATTTTGCGTGAAACACCTTCGAATTTGAATCCTACGCTTCATCCTTCCCTGCAAAAAAATTCAATGTAGGTATGGTTTATGCCAGTATTTATTTGTGAAAGTAGCTGGGATTATTTCCAACCAAAAATACCCCTTTTCCTAATTCCATCATGCCTATAATGAGGTGAAGTATTCTATCGGTGACCATGATACATATAAATTCTCTAACTCTTCTATCAATTATTGATTTCGTCTATAAGTGATTCGACTATTGTATAAGTAGTATAATTATCATTATACTTTACCCTTGATTAACTTAACATCATTGTTTATCAACCATATTTCCTTCACAAAGCTTAAAGTGCTGTCACTTTGTCAACAATATAAAAGAGGTATTTCCATAAATCCCACCTCCCAATATTTTTCTATACATGAACATAATGAGGGAATTACTCTTTCCATGATTCGGTCTCACAATTTCTCATATCACTGTATATTTATTAATAGATAATATACCCTATCTCTTAACACTTTACCCTAACTCTAAATCAACGTATTGAAATAAATCTGTGAATACCTACAGTAATGTAGCATTTTTTTTAATCAAAGTACTGATATAGTAGCTTCACTTTGAAATTTGGAGTTTTGTAGCATTTTTATAATGTAGCACTTTTTATTAATGTAAATATGTATATATGTCACTATAAATATTTTTAGGTGTGCTTTACCCATAGGCATACTATATGCCTTTTTGCATGCTATTTTATTGTTGTTTGTTACATATAACCTTTCGTTGTGGAAAGGTTCACTCTGCCATTGCCACGTTCGCCTCCTTCACATGTGACTCATTGGGAAGTATGCATCAGTTGAGATGATCACTAAGACGCTCAATGGTGGAGGTCAATTTACCCCAACCCTAATGTTCGTTCGTCATGGACAGTTGGGATTTATAACAAAATTGTTGTCATCATCCATGCCTGATGGCCTCACCGTGTTGTCTTAACTAGTTTCGATAGTGTTTGGGCTCCCTGTAGTCTACAAGAATTCATGGGGGTGATTCACCTTGGTGTTCCTCACATTCAGAATTACACCACACGTCCAGGTAACACGTCCTGGTTTGCTATAAATATATCATAAATTTTCCATGTTTTTATCATTTTCCTTGAAGGGTTTGTACAAGCTTGCTAACCCTTCATGTGTTATTTTTTTTTCCTATCCACAGGTGTAGTGTATAACATCTCCTCTAAAATTATTCTTGGTTGAGCTCGATTCATATTATTCACTCTCTAGGTAACTCGTTACATCTTTATTTTCTGATTTCGTCTAACTTAGATGGTCTCTTCTTACCTTATCCGACAAGAATACTAAACTTTAGGTAAAGGAATGAATTGAAATAAAGATTTTTCTTAGTTGTGTTGGAACAATGAAGGAGAAAAAGGGTTTATCTGCAAATCCTAATTGATACAAATATTACGATGCATGATATTTTTGCTTCTCCACATAAGTACAGTGATATTTTCCATGCCCTTATTACACCTATCTTTCGAGGTGGAAATGATTTTCCCCTACACTAGGGTATACTTTACCTATTATATTTTTTTTTCTTTTTATTTTATGATAAGAGTATGAGGGCATAGGCTCCTTGACTCTTTATACCTAAGCAAATAATGTTAGACTTCCTCCAAGGGTTAAAGTATTTCATATATATATATATATTAAACTTATTTGGATTGTTAACTTCGTCTAAATCATCCCATGTATCCGACAACTGCAGGTAAATAATACATTTTATTCATGCCTCTGGTTAGAAAATCCCTCTAGTCACCTCGGATACCCGTGCTCTCGATTTTCTCTTGTTTCAGGTTGGTCAACATGCTTTGATTAGCAAAGTTTGCCAAAACTATTTGTTAATGGAAAATTATTTATATCTGGCACATTATAGTTTTGTTATAGACTTGAATGTTTAACTGTCGAGGATGTTTTTGTTCGATGAATTATTTTTTATAATTCAGATGTTTTCAATTTGTAATCATCAACTCATGAGAGAACATACTGTTAAACACCATATTAAGACACACACATGGTGTATGAGAAGAATAACACACAATGAATGATAAGCGTTTAGTTCACTTATTTTCCATTATACAAAGATGTGCATTCATAGTACAATGGTGTGACTCTTGGTTTCACATTCCAAGGTCACTTGGACTCCATTGTGACTTTTCGCATTCCACACCTACCCATGTAGGATTAGGTGTTCCAACATCCCCCCTTAATCCAAAGGGGTATGTGTGAGTCCAAGAAGAGAGTTGTAATACAAATCTGCAAAGTATACATAGCAGCACTTGGGCTGAAACAACTCTCTCAAATGTTGGAAAAAAGAGGTGGTTTTAGGATGACCACAAAAACAGGAACGCAATACTTGTTGCAGTTCCCAGAACTCTTCCAAAACTGGCAAGAAGCTAAAAGCTTCAGCTAGAGGAATTGTCCCTCATAAAAAAGGGAGACCTTCGACCTAAAATAAGGGAGGTCTACTACCTTTGATGGTTTTAGGATTAACAAAAGCTCTAGAATGCTTTGAAGCATTTCCTGGAACTCAACCAAAGCTGGCAAGAAGCTGAAGGCTGCTAAGCTAAAGGCCTCTGCTAGAGGAAGTGTTCCTCATATATGAAAGGGAGACCTTCAACCTAAAAGAAGGGAGGTCTACTACCTGTGACGGTTTTAGGTTATCCACCAACCAAAGATGATGGTTTAAGGTTGTCCACCAACCGAAGGCATGCTCATGGGCATCCGTGTCTCTGTCTACATCTCTGAATCTGGAATGACGAATTGTGGCTCAGGCTCGCTTGAACTGCTGTGTCTCTGGCTACAACTATGAACATGAAATGAGAGATTATGGCTCAGGATCGCTTGATGTTACGTCGAAGCTTGTACATGACCACCATTTTCCCCCTTGTCAGGGACAAGGCAAGATGATGGCGAAAACTCAACTGCAAGTTTTCTCAATATTCATGAACATGTTCTAACATGCGACTTAAACATCTTCTTGGCTGTTGATGCCCATTGCCAAGAAGCGATCCATCCAAGATGAATCTTGGTTCTTGCAGGAGACTTATTTCTGAAGCATATGTCTGAAGAATGAGTGTGTCGACCACAGTGCTTGCATGGATGAAGATCAAAATAGTGATCTTTCATATGACCAACTCGATCACAGTGTTGGCATTTCTCAATTTGTTGTTGTTGTGGAACAAGATCTGGAATAGCTGCAGGTGAACTGTCATACATGAATCCAACACTCTGAAATATGATGGGCTTGGTGTAGTCTGGAATATGAAAGGACACATCCTTGTCATATCCAAGACCAGTTCTATGCTTGTTGTGGAAAAGCTCTTCCCAAGGTCTGATGATGTGCTTGAGAAGTGCAAGCTGAGCTGCTGCATCTGCATGTAAATCAACTCTTGTACAATGAACTGAATGGGAATCAACTGCATATTTATTAACTTTCTTCTGATGACAGTCCTTCACAATCTTCTAAACAGGTTCAAAATGGTGACTCTTTTTCTGAAGTTCGTCTTGTTGGAGCTGAGATTCCAACTACAAAAACTCAATATTTTCTTGTGCATCTTGCAAACAACTTTGAATATTACAAAGAGCATGCTTGCTCATTTTTATCATGTCATCAACATTGGAATGAATGAGGTTACTCAACAACTCTAATGCCTCATTGATTTTAGCCATTTTTCAACAAATTAGGCTCAACAAATGAAAAGGGTGTCGGCTTCAACCGAAAATGCACCCGTTTACAATGTGATGCAACAAGAAATACAAATGACTCAAAATAATTTCCAACTATGGAATTCTCAAAGCACAAAATCTACTCCTCGAATGATGGAGGAAAATCGACAATGACTTATATCAATAATTTCCAACAACTCAAATACTGATTGCAACTATGAAGAAACAATACAATGTCAACTCAATACAATATTTCTGCAAAATATGTGCAGCTGAAACACTAGTGCAAGAAGCCTTTAAGGCAGCTGAATTTTTTCTTCAAAGAGCTGTTTTCAATGATGGCAAACTTGTCTTCAAATGTCAATTCTTCAAAAAATCACCTTTATATTAATGCCACAAATCATATAATGTAATCTGCACTTTTGTCTATGTATTCAATCCATCTGCTCCTCATATGTCATTTCCTTCATTTCTGCTGTTCATATCTCTCTTTCCTCTCTCTCTGCTGTTTTTTTAAAAAATTTAATTAATTAAAAATTAATTAAAAATGGGAATTAGTTAAAAGGAGGGGGAAAGTAAACTAAAAGAAATTAATTAAAAAAGGGAAGGGAAGGAATTTTAATGAAATTAAAAGGTGAATTAATTATAAATGGAATTAATTTAGTGGGAGGGGAGGGAAATTTAATTTAAAAGGGAAGGGGGATTAATGGTGGGAGAGGAACTAAAAAGGAGAGGAAATGAATTAAAATGGAATGGGAGAGATTTAAGTTGTAATAAAATCTAAATTTAAAAAAATAGATGAAAAAGTGGTATTAAGAATAAAAGGGGGTGGTATTATATTAAATGGGAATGAAAATTTTATTTATTTTATTTATTTATTTATTTTTAATTAAAAATTAATTAATTGAAATGGGAGTGAATTAAAAAAAATTGGGGCAGACTGTTGTATGCCGTAGGGAGGGTGTTATAATGTGAGGAGGGCAGCATGCTTGTGAGAACGTATGAGGGATGGGAGGTAGAGAGCGGTGCCGAGAGGTCGAGTGTTGAAGCCGTAGGGTTGCGTAGGAATGAGGGTGGGTGAGAATTCCTTGAGTAGAGGCGTGGAGGTAGTCGAGATAAGGTGGGGAGTGTTCGATGAGTGAGGGGGTTTGCAAATATTGTGAGGGGGGGATTTGATACTAGGAGTGTTGAAAGCGTTGAGAATTCGATGCAGAGGGTGGCTACCGTGGGATGTAAGGAGCAGGAGTGATAAGGAGGAGCGGCTTATCGAATGGGAGAGGGCCGCATAGAGCTGTAAGGAGTTGGGTGTGGGGAATCACTGTGTAGTGAGCGTAGGGAAGAGAAGGGGGGTCGAAAGGCCTGGAATTGCAGAAGTTTTTTTATTTTTATTTTTATTTATTTATTTTTATTTTATTTTATTTTATTTTTAATTAGACCAAAGAAGAATAAGAGACTTTAAAACAGCAACAGAACTTTCAGTAATTGCAGAGAAAACTTAGAAATTTTCTAGTAGCCCAGCAGCAGAGAGTATTTTCATTGGAAAAACTCAGAAATTTTTCAGTGAAAACTCAGAAATATCTTCAAAAAAACTTCTTTAAACTATTTTCCAGCAGCTCAAAAATGCGGAATTTAATGGGCAGTAATTGCAGGAAGAAATCAACCTTCAGATGCGCAGTGCTGCCTTTCTTCAAAGCCAATGCCTGAATGCTGTCAATTTCTGAATGCTGGGATTTTGAATGCTGCTCCTCTTCAAAACACTTCTGATAGCGGCAAAATGTCTGCTACAGAAACACTGAGTGCTGCAAAAATTATCAAATTTTTTTGCAAATATGCACACAGCATAAACACAAATGGCTCACTCAATGTGGACCAGGGCTAGCAATCACTCCCTCTGATACCATGTTAAACACCATGTTAAGACACACACATGGTGTATGAGAAGAATAACACACACACACAAGAGACTCAACAGACAATGAATGATAAGCGTCCGTGTTTATTCTTCTCATACACCATGTGTGTGCTTTAACATGGTGTTTAACACATACTTAAATTATTGTATGCCAATAGAACACTGAATTTTATATAGTTGAAAAGGATCCTTTTGGGTCTTCAGATGCTGACGCAATCTACTCCGTCAGTGATTTTAATTGATTAATCCCTCGTGCGCAATCTATTTCCAAAACCTATATTTTGGGATTGTAATAAAATGTATTAATTCAAAGATTGCTTTATGTTCGTGCACATATATTCATTTAATTATTTTCCAGATGAAGCATGATGTTTGCATTTCTCTCCTCTCTCACATTTGTGTGTTCCAGTACCCGTTTTACAATGAATTTACTTATGGAAATGCTTCTTCCATATCAATGTGATTGTAATTTATTTTTTCTACTTTTCTATGATAAATATTCGATGGTGCCACTATCAATGTCGTGGGATATCCTTCTTGTTCTTGCTACCTTCTTTTTTAGCACAATTAATTCTAATTGGGATTTGTGGAAGGAGGATGAGTTCGCTATTCCTTCTTAATATTATTATATGTCATAAATTACCAAAACCTTTTCGAAATTTTACGTGCGCTTTTACCTTAGACATAATGTTTAAGCAAATAATTATAAAATTCAGACTAGAATTACTAATCTAGTTAAAGGTCCGCCCAATTTCCTGTAGACTTGTTTTTTGTTTTATTTTTTATATTACATATGATATTTTTTATATTACACATGATTATCCTTGAATTTTTTTTGTAAATTCTGCCTTTCTAATGCTAGTATTCCCAGTACGTTCATGGCATCGTTCTGGGATCGTAATCCCTCAATTCCACTACAATGATCAAATCCTTTGAATGTTTACAGTTATATTTCATTTCCTCTATGTTTCATTGTATGTAATTACCCTTTTAAGCATCCGAAAACCTTGTAGGCTTATCCACTACAATTCATAAGAATTTGATTGCCTTTAGGCCCACAACTACTCTCCTCACATTCATCTTCATTCCTAACAAAATATTTAAATTAAACTCCTCCCATCGCTTGAATTACTCGTACCAATTTAATTAAAAGTAAAATCTATCATTTTCTATAATAAATAGTTCATAGAGTCTAGGGAAAACTTTCATGCATCATCGCAAGATATTTCTTAGTTCATAAAACACATTTATATAAGTTTTTTTGTTTGTTAACAAATAAATAAGAATGTAAATGCATGTCTACATATTTGTAAAATTGAAACTCCAAAAATTATTACGATGTCGAATATAGAGCACATGCGTTTCTTTAGTAAATCAAGAGTTCAATCAATAAATATCCCACGTAATAAATTTTAAACATACTTTTAAAGGATATCATTTACTTATGATTATTCATAATAAGAATATAAGACAACGTGGAAATAAAATAAAATAACATAACAGAAAAAAGCCAACCAAGATCACCATTAGAAGTTCACTTGGGAATCTCACACGTTCGCCACCCAACCTTGAACTGTAATTCTCTAATTCACGTTGTGCTAGTATGTTTTTTCTAGGGCATCAACAACCTTTATTGATCCCTTCTATTGGTATTTTATACTTTTTTTTCATTATAAATCTTTCCTTTAGCGGTGTCTCGCTTTTGTGGTCCTTAATGTCCACTTTCCTAGGCTTTTTCCTGAAAAGCCCACCTTTATCTCGCATGGTGCTCTTATTCTTATCAAAACTTAGAATCTTTCCCCAGCTAAGAAATTTAATGGATTTTATGTCCTATCCATTAAAACTTATATAGAATCTTATCTATAAACTTATCACGAAAGAATTATCTCAATCTCATTTACCAGTGACATTTTTGTTTTTTCATTCTTTAGCAATAATATTACATTAAATTGTTTCATTACCAAGTAATTTTTATCACATATATTTATTTATTAATCAAATTATTTATTTACATAAACATATCAATGTTATTCATAGATTTTTCCACCATGCCGACAACATAACTCAGTCTGATCAAAGAAACCACATTACAACAACAGAGGGATATTACATTATGCCCCCTTTTAAGTCACATCGCACACGATGTTTATTCCCCTGTCACTACCCTCGTAATCAGTGTTGGATAAGCATTATGCATCTTACCTTCATGCTACCATGTATCCTTGTTATAATTAACATGTTTCCATTATAATTCAACTCAAATGATGGCTCGATTGGGGTGTCATACCTCTTTCCGATCTAGGATACCAAGAGGCTCTACCAAAATGTCTCATTCAAGTGCTACAGGATTAATTTCATCCATAATTTCAAACGACCCACAAAATCATGGGGCTAACTTCATACATGTTCCCATTTTAAAAGGAATTTTACTTCTTTTTTGTACTCAAATAACCATGCTCCCCAGTTTTACATGTTTCCATTTTAAAATTAATTTTACTTATTTTTTGTACTCAAATAACCATTCTCCCCCTTTTTGAATTTCCTTTCGTTCTTTTTTCTTTAATATTGTTAGCGTATGCATAGCTTTTCTGTCAGTTCTGTGCGATTTTAATATTCTTGCGGATTATCTGTATTATTAGAGAAATTTATTCTTTTCTAAGAAAACAAAATTTCTCGTGTTTAATTTTTTGTTTCCACTTATTTTTATTTTTTGTGATGAATAAACCCTGAAGCACACATTCTCTTGCATTTATTTCATGCTCCTTTTCTATCACATTTTTACACATGCTAACCACATATTTCTCCATTTCACCTGTGCTCAACAAACTATCCACATGCAAAAAAACAAGTTTAGTAACCCATTATATCATCACAACAATACAATATATCATTTTCTTACATTTTTTCATAGTTATACCGAGTGATGTGGCTATTAGTGAATGCAACATTGAAGATATGGAATTTCCATTTTTTTTTCCTTTCATATTGATTTTAAAGGGGAACTAAAAATTAATGGATTACTTGCATTATTTTATATTATGTTTTCAATATGATACTATTGTATAAAATATACATCTGTCATACATACTTATGTGCAAAAAAACATACTATCTTAGCTACTTCCATGGTTATATTTTTCTAGTATTGTTTTAAGGTGAACCTTGTCAAGTCCACTATTATGGTTCTTCCATTCATTTTCATATCTTTCCATAAATTGATAGAAGCGTGAGGACCTAAATAAAGGATTCAAAAAATCAACGTAGATAATTAATGAGCATTTTGAAACAGTTAAATTTCATGGTTAAAGCGAAAAGTGAAATTTACCAAATCTATAACACTCCTTTTTGTCTTTTAAATCACTCCCTTGAGGTATATCGTTTCGATTGCACCATTTATCCATTTCCATTTTAATGTCTACTGGTTTGTTTCAATAATTATTGTTAGAATTCCTAATTTACTTGGTGATGGCATTGCATTCCAATAGTTTGTAGTCATTTTTAGTTTAATTATACATTTGATTTCTGAAGTCTCTCAAGAACCCATAATACAAATAGTTAATCCCTCATAATTATTTATGTTTAAGTTTGATGCCCAATCAAGAACTTCTTCATCATGAACCCATAATACCAATCGCTAATCCCTCATAATTATTTATGTTTAAGGTTGATGCCCAATCAATAATTTCTTCATCATTTTCATGATATATTCAATTTCGCCTTACAAACATCTTGTTTTCAATCATGATTTTAACTTTGGTTTATTTTTATGTAAGGTTTATGATTGATTCATCATTTCAACACTCTCTTCTAGGGCCATCATTTTTTTCTAGTTTCTTGGACTCTTATAGTACCACATTTTCAAGTATTTTCAACTTGATAGTATGTAATTGGTTTATATATTTTAATTGGTTTATATATATTTTTGTTTTATTTTTATTTTTATGTTTTGTGATTACTTTATCCATTAACCACAATTTGTGGTTATATTCTATATTGTTTTGTATATATACCACTTATTTAGTAGATTTTTCACATATGTATTTTCCCACGCTGCATTTTTTGGCACTTATGTAGAGTGCATCCTTGGCACAATGCTTCTCCCTCTCTTAGGATCACTTAACACATGTACCCAAGGTCTCTTTGTGTCAATCAATTTTCTTGGTTATAAATTGTTTATATTATATTCCATGCTTACCTTTTGAAGAAAACTCACAATAATCATTTATTAGGAAGGTTTTCATTCCAACATTCTATTTAGGTTTCTTCATTATAACATCATGGACTTATTCCGTTAAGTAGCGCTTCCTTCTCTTATCATCCAAAATAAGATAACCAAGGTTTCTTGTTCAACTATTCAATGTTTTTTATTCTTTGTTTGTTACTGGTTGCATGGGCTTAAATATTGGCCAATAAATCTTCCAATATGTAGGTGCACTCCACTTGGAGGAAAATTCGTACCCATGTTGATTTTAATTATCTATTCTATTTTTTCACTCTTAGATTTATTTTGGATGCGCTCATCAATATATTTCTTACAAAATATCTCATCAATTGATAATAACAAATTTTCATCCTTCTCCTCATGGATTCTTCTTTGTAATGGCGTATTAGCCCATGAGACATTATTAAGTTTTTTTTTCTTCTCTCACACTCTTCTAAATTTTTCATATGAGATATCCTTCCCTTCTAGTCGCAGTCTTCAATAGAACAATCCTAGAGTATCGCAAATTAAGACTTTAATAAGGGATTTCAAAAGTAGGATTTTTTGGATGAGATTCTTAAATCTTCCTCGTTCAGAATGAAATGACTCTTTTATAGTTTTGTAGTAGTCTATAGAAAATCCATTACTGATTTGGAACTTCCAATGTTTATACTTCTATAATATTTTTCCAAATATTCTTCCTCATAAGCTGCTAAAATAGTTTGTCACATGATTCGTTCTTCTTTTTCTTTTGTCAAAATGCACTATAAGATTAATAGTCTTTTTGTCCTCCCAATAGGATTTTTTCTTCGAAGATGGTAGACATTAGTATTGGATACACTTCAAAATGAATTTATATACCTTGATTGTTTCTCATAGTGATGTGTTAAACTCCTTTACTAAAGGTTTCATTGTTGCATACATATTCCAATTATAACAATTAAATATTCCCCTAGCCTTAGTAATATGTTTTTTCTAAGACGCGTGCCTTTTTTTGTTCATAAAACCCACCAAAAATTGGAACTATTTAAAAAATTTACATCGTTGTCATGTACCATGGTTAAATGTACTTACTCATGGCACTAAATCCATATATAATATCCACCATTTAGTTGCTCGTGATGGGCATTGATATGCGATCTGAGTCATGAGAACGTGGAAATGTTTTCATTTAAGATCTAGGTTGATAATACACCTAGCTTGTCAGCTATTATCATGCCAAACATGACCATGTCAAATTCACACAGAGGTTTGTTTTCTTCTCTTTCGATGTTTTTTTAATTACATCTTGAAATCTGACAATGGAAAGAACTCAGCGTTATTCCATGACTACTATAATTTTAGAGCTGGAAAAATCGCTTTGGTTTTGTTCCCATGGGTAGCCAAAGAGCCACACTAGCTGCCCCTTACAATGCCATGAGTGTTCCACTCCATTACCGAGGGCATGTTAAAGTGTAGGAATTTCTTCTATAGCCAACATATTTTGGTTTCCCAACTGGAAATGTTATCCTTTCTTTTCAAATCATTATCTCAAAGATATTGAGGAAGATCAAATTACTTGAATACTTTGTGCACTTTCCCATGTGTGTGTGTCTGCAGTAATTTAGCAAAATTGGTTATTTTTTTTCTTTCATAAACCACAAATAAAAAAAATATGATGCAGCCTTTACTTAATCAATCAAGCTTCGTATTTTACCTCTTCCGAGTCGTAACATCCAACTTTGTTGTAAGAAAAGTTGTCATATAAGTAACCCAAGCCTTGACCTAATATCTTTAAACAAAAGAATAGTTTTATATATTACCAATCCATATCAAAGTATCCTTATAGGTCTATGTGTACCCGGTCTTGTTGTGTTTACTTTACCATTAAATTGGTTGTTGAGAACAAGAGGTTGATAAGATAGTTTCATATTCAGTTCCGGAACCAATATGAACATAGTAATTTAGGTTCATGGAATGTTTCCTCCTAGAAGAGTTCCCTAATCGAGATTGTGTAACAAGTTGTAGGAGTAAGCTATATTATAATAGGTGTACTAAATCAGTATTGGTGGCTTCATAATCAAACTGTTTAATTCATGTGTGAATAGGAGTTGGAAAATAACATTGGCGAACAGCAAAATTGCATACCATGGATGCTACTAAAATTTTAATCCTTTCTTTAGAGATAAAATACTCTAGTCTAAAAATACTTTCCTAGCTTTGGAAGAATAACATAATACATAACACGACTGAGAAACCCAATTCCCCACAAGTGATAATATTTCAAAGGCCAACAACTTTGGGCAACAACCATATCTCCCAGGTTACTATTGTAAATATACACATATCCAACAATTTATTCATCTTCTTATGCACTGATATATAATCAAACACAATTTTACAATAGACCCCATTAGATCCCACAGTTGAGCCTAAGGCTATCATACCACCTACCATGTCTCCCCTTTTAGCCACCTTTTTAATATCATCTCATCCCCTCTTATATATATATATATATATATATATATATATATATATATATATATATATATATATATATATATATATATATATATATATATAGAGAGAGAGAGAGATAGATAGATAGATAGATAGATATATTCCTACTTAGACTTTTTAACCACGAATTCCACCAATTTTCCACCAATTTCCCTTTTTCCATGGATTCAAATTCCTAATCTATTTATATTCCTTAGAATTAAGGATTTGCTCACTCAATATAACTTTCAAAATGTTATTGAAGCCATAATTAACTATATATTCTTATAATGTATATAACTCACCAGAATATCTTTTTTGTGACACTTTTACCCATTTAAAACCTCCCTTTGTATTATATGTCATGATCTATCAAGTTGGTACTCATTTTCCTAATTCCATGATACCTATAATGAGGTGAAGTATCGTATCGGTAACCATGATACATATACATACTCTTAATATTATATCGATTATGGATTTCGAATATAAGTGATTCAAATATTGTATAAGGAGTGTAATTATCGTCATACTTTCCCCTTTATTTATTTAAAACCATGGTTTAGCAACCATATTTCCCGCACGAGAATTAAAGTATTGTGACTTTGTCGGCCATATAGATGAGGTATATTCATAATAATCACCTCCCGGTTTTATTTTATAAATGGATATAATGAGGGCATTACTCGTTCCATGATTCGGTCTCATAATATCTCATATCCCACTAGGTTTATTAATAGATAATATACCCTATGCGTTAACACTTTACCCTAAATCTAAATCGATCTATGCAAATAAATATGGGAATATCTATATTAATGTAGCCTTGATTTTATCAAAATACTGAGATAATAGATTCAATTTAACATTTGTAGATTTGTTATTATAGTGTTGGTACTATCGTAATGTAAATATATATATACATCACTACCTTAATTTTCACATGGCCTTCATAAATATTTTTAGGTGGGCTTCAGCCATACAGGTGCACACTATACGACTCACTGCATGCCCTTTTAGTGTTGTCTGTTTCACATAACCTTGGGTTTTCGAAATGTTGAGTCAACTATTTCCATGTTTGCCTCCTTCACATAGGCCCATGTGGCTCATTGGGCAATGTGCAACGATTGAGATGATAGCTAAGACGCTCAACGGTGGAGGTCAATTTACACCAACACTAATCCTCTATTACCATGGAAAGTTGGGAATTATGCCACAATTGTTACCTCCCTCCATGACTGGTGGCCTCACCGTGTTGTTTCAACCGGTTTCGGTAGTTTTTGGCCTCCTTTGTAGTCTACAGAAATTCATGGTGGCAATTCATCTTGGTGCTCCTCACATTCAACATTACTTCATGCGTTGAGGTAACACCTCTTGGTTCGGTGCGACTATATCATAAATTTTCCATGAGTTTATCATTTTTCTTGAAGGGTTTATACAATCTTGCTAACCCTTCATGTGTGATTGTGTTTTCCTATCCACATGTGCAGTGTATAACATCTGTTGTTAATTTATTATGGGTTTAGCACAATTTTTATTATTCCCTCTCGAGGTAACTGGTTACATCCTTATTTTCTGATTTCATCTGATTTAATTAGTCTCTTATTACCTTATCACGAAAAAATACTGCGCTTCAGGTAAAGGAACAGATTGAAATAAAGATTGTCCCTCGTTTCGTAGGAACAATGAAGGAAAACAAGGTTTTAACTGCAAATATTGGTTGATACAGAGATTACGGCGCATGATCCTTCTGCTTCTCCACACAAGTACAATGATATTTTCCATGCCCTTATTACACACATATTTGAAGGTGAAAATTATTTTCCCTGCACTGAGGTTTACTTCACATATTATGTTTTTTTCTTTTTATTTTATGACATATTATGAGGGTGCGGGCTCCTTGATTCTTCATACCTTAGCAGGTAAGGTTGGATTTCCTCCGGGGGTTATTGGAATTTTTTTTCGCTAAACCAATTTGGATTGTTAACTTTGTCTAACTTACCCATCTTTCCTAAAATTTTCATGTAAATGCCACTTTTTCTAGTCATGCGTCTGGTCACCGAACCCATCTGGTCACCTGGGATATGCGTGGTCGCGATTTTCTCTTGTTTCACGTTGGTCAACTTGCTTTCATTAGCAGAGGTTGTTGGACCTATTTTTTAATGGCGAATTATTTATATCATGTTCGTTATAGTCCTGTTATGTATTTGAATGTTTTGCTATTGAGTAAGTTTTTGTTCCACGACATTTATTATTGTCAGACTTTTTAAATTCGTAACCCTCAACTGATGAGGGCACATAGTTAAATTATGGTATGTAAAGGAACGCAGAATTTTATATAGTGGAAAAGGATCCTTTTTGGTCTTCAGATGCTGGGGCAGTATACATTGTCAGGGACTATAATTGATTAATCTCTTGTACACAATCTATTTCAAATACCTGTATTTTGGGACTGTAATAAAATTAATTAACTCAAATATTGATTTATTTTTGTGCACATATATTCCTTTCAGTCTTTGCTAGATGAAGCGTGTTGTGGACATTTCTCTACTATCTCATATCTGTTTCTTCTATTACCTGGCTTATAATGAATTTAAGTGTGGAAATGCTTCTTCCACATCGGTGTTATTGTAATTTATGTTTGCTACTTTTTTATGGGCTAATTTACGATGGTTGTCTCAATATCAATGTCGTGGTATATCCTTCTTGTTCCTGTTTCCTTTTTTTATAGCACAAATTTGTTCTTAATTCTATTTGGGTTGTGTGGAAGTAGAGGAATTCACTATTCCTTCATAATATCCTTATATGTTGTAGATTTACAAAAACCTTATCGAAACTATACGTTCCCTTTTATCTCAGAAATTTAGTTCTAGAATTTCAAATAGAATTACTAATCTCATTAATGCTGTGCCCAGTTTCCTATAGACATGCTTTTTGTTTTTTTATTCATATTACACATGACTATCCATGCTAAAGGTTTTGGAAATTATTCCTGTACAATTTTAGTATTTCCAGTACATCCATGGCATTGTTCTGGGATCTTAATCCCTGAAACACGTTATAATGATCAAATCCTTTGAATGTTTACACTCGTATTTTGTTTCCTCTCTGTTCCATTGTATATAATTACCCTTGGAAGCATGCACGAGCCTTGTAGGCTTATACACTGAAATTCATAAGAATTAAATTCCCTCCAAGGCCACAACTACTCTCCTCATGTTCATCTTAAGTCCTACCAAACTATTTAAATTAGATTCCTCACATACCTAGAATTACTCGTGCAGAGTTAATTAAAAGTCAAATCTATCATTTTCAATAATTAACGGTTACTACCTCTAGGAAACCCTTGCATTCATCTTCACAAGATTTTTACTAGTTCATAAAACATATTTATATAAGTTTTTTTAATCTTAACAAAGAAATAATAATATACATGCATGTCATCAGAGTAGTAAAATTCAAACTCCAAAAAACATTACCATGCCGAACATAGAGTACATATGTTTAATTTAATTTAGTAAATTTTGAATTCAATAAATAAATATGCTAATTAATAATTCTTTAACATATTTTTCAAGATAGCATTTACTGATGATTACTCATATTAGTAAAATAAGGGAGCATGGAAATGAAATAAATCAACATAACAAAAACAATCCAACCAGATCACCGCTACATGTTCACTAGTGAATATCACACATTCACCACCTGACTTTGAATTATCCAACCAGATCACCGCTACATGTTCACTAGTGAATATCACACATTCACCACCCAACCTTCAACTATAATCCACTATAATCTTCTAGTTCACCCCATGTTGAAACGTTTTTTTCCAGAGCATCAAAAACCTCTATGGATCTCTTTCATCAATATTTTATACTTATATTTCATGATAAATCTTTAAATTTTTTAGCGGTGTCTCGCTTTTGTGGTATTTAATATCCACTTGCCTAGGATTTTTCTTTAAAATCTTGCTTTCCTCTCTCCCGTGATTTTTTTATGCTTATCAAAGCTTAGCATCTTTCTCTACATAAGAGATTTTATGAATTTTATCTCCTATTCATTAAAACTTATCTAGAATATTATCATGAAAGAATTATGCCAATCTAATTTACTGATGATATATATATATATATAAAAGAATCCCATACTCAAGTGTTTTAATCCCAAGTACTTCCAATCCCATTTATTTATTTATTAATAAAATTTTGTATTTACATAATCATATCAATTTTACTCATGATATTTTTTCCCCATGCCTTATAACATAACTTAGTTTGATCAAAGAAAACACATTACAACAACAGAGTGACATTATAATCATAAACTCTAATATAATACCATAATCACCTCTAATATAATACGATAATCAGGTGGGAATTGAACTAGTGAATTCACATGAAGGAGTGCCTTAACAGAGCACCAATTCACCTCCTATCTAAAACCCAACCATGAATATTGAATAAAAAATATTAATCTCTAATATAATACCAGAATCAGGTGGGAATTGAACTAGTGACTTCACATCAAGGAGTGCCTTAATAGAGCACCAATCACCTCTTATCTAAAACCCAAACATTAATATTAAATCAAAAATCTTAATGAATATATACTATTTATAATCAATTATAGTTAAATTTTAAAAAAAATAAAATCAATATAACTACATTATTAAAATTAATATATTATGAATATATTTTAATATATTCTAATTAATTCTTTTTATTATATTACGTTTTTATATGGAATATGAAGAAATCAGTTTTCCATAAATATCCCCTCACTCTTTAAATGCTAACATGCATTAAGATTATGCTAACATGTATTAAAACATATATTTAAGAGTTTTAAGAGATTTTTTCATAGCAAAGAAATCAACCTCTTCACCATAACCTGAATTGACTTATAAAAAAAAAAATCCCCTTTCAACCCTAAGGCAAGATTGAGGTTTATTATGCTAGGCCAACCCACAACAATATTCACTTATGGGCATTAGTACTAAACTAGTGCATATATATATATATATATATATATATATATATATATATATATATATATATATATATATATATTATTTTATTTTCTATAATGGAGCCATTATAACAATTTCCTTGAAGGCATTTAAACTCAACATCTAAATATTGCAGATTTGGGTTTGGGTTGGTAGAATAACAATCATTATTCTCAATTATGTGACTGATATATATATATATATATATATATATATATATATATATATATATATATATATATATATATATTTGTTAGTTTAACCCACACCGATTTGATCCTTGAATATCATTGTTTACATCATAACTTATATCATGGTGATTACTAATTGAGTTGCCTCCCATGAGCTAAATGATAATAACTATTTCATTTAACAACTTTAGATAATTCCAATTGACAAAAAAAAAAAATTCAAGAGCATAGTACAAAGTCATATATATATATATATATTCTAAATAAAAAAATGTAGGTTTTGTCTATAGATGCCAGAAATTCCCCCAAACGACAAATTTCTTGTTGGAATCCGTTAATGTTTTTTCAAAAAATCAGAATATTGGAGTGTTTGAATCATTGTTTTTATGGTTTACATCAATTAAACACCATAAAAAGCCCCTTGGGAACCCAAAATACTGAAGTATGATCTTTGTAAACTAGAATTTCAAAACAATCGGCCAGATTTTATCACCCAAAATTTGAAAAAAAATTGTTGAAATTTGTCATAATCTTGCTGAAATTTCCACTATTTTCTGAGATCTTTAGACTACGATAAAAATATCTATTTTTAATCATCAAAAAATATTATAATGCTTAAAAGTTTAAAAAATAAACAAATTACACTGTAAAATAAATTTCATTAGGGGATTTTTGAGGTGTAAAATGGGCATCCTAAGAAAAACGTAAAACAAAAATAAACTTTATAGGAACCTATAGGGTTCAAGATGATGATTGCAACGATGGGGGGTAATTCACCATTTTTAAAGTAAAATGGTAAAAATATTAAAAAAAATAGTAAAATAATAGTACTTTTTCAACTCGTATTTTCAACTTATCGTCTAAATTTTTTACTCAAATTTCGAGTGGGAGTACTTGTTGGACGCAAAATTTAATTCCTCATCCAAGGAGTACCCATGTTGCATACTTTCGATGGACTCTTCTATGCGAAAAATGAGAAATACATGAAACAATGTCATTGCAATCATGTTTCTCATGTATTTCTCATTTTTCATGTAGCATGGTCCATTGAAAATATGCAACATGGTTACTCCTTGGATAAGGAGTTAAATTTTGTATCCAGCAAGTACTCCCGCTGAAAATTTGAGTTAAAAATTTGGGAGATAAGTTGAAAATACGAGTTGAAAAAATAGTTTTTTTCTTTATTCCCTCTAAAATCTAATGATGTAATCAAATATTCTTTTATTGTTTCCACTATTATTTTATAATTTCCTTAGGAAGCCCATTTTAGACCTTAAAATTCCGCTAATGTGATATCCTTTGTAATTTAATGTATATTTAAATGTCATTCCCAAAGATAAGTATCTAGAAATCATAGCACGAAAGTTTTTACTACTATGAATCGACATCTATATTTCCACCCTAAGGCATTCCCTTTAAGAAATATTCCCCTAGGTACCACCTTGCAGAACTCTGCACCTTGATATTTCATGTTAGACTATTGAAAAATATTCAGTTGTCATATTAATATTTAGTTAATAGTTAACAATTGTTTCAAGTTAATAGTGAGTTAATAATAGTTAACAAAAAGGAATTAGAAGTTTAACTAGTGGGAAATTAATTTTAATTGTTTCCCTTTTGTTTCTTCATATAGAGAGAGGGGGATAGAAAAATTCCTACTCAGAAATTAGGACTGGAGGATTGTAGGCTTGGTTGCATGGGAGCGCTACCAAAATTATTTGAAAAAAAGCTTGTTTATTGAAATGCAATAATTTTTTTTAAGGGTGGAATAATTTTTAGCTCGATGGAAGCTAGTAAGAAATTTTTCTTATGGGTGGGAGGATTGAAATATATCCTTCAATATTTTAATATCTGAGATACATTTTTAGTTCTTGAGATAAAACATAGAATGTATAGAGTGACTGTATACATGAAAAAGAACAAAAATCTGTAGTCCTTGAGATAAAATATAGAATGTATAGAGTGAATGTATACATGGAAAAAAAAAATCTCTGTAGAGAGTTGGATAAAGTGTCAAATTTTTTTTATAAAGGTAGTTTTGTAAAATAAAAATTAAAAAATACAGATATTGGGAAATTTAGAATTATGTGTGTTATGTTTTTTGTTTTATGTGTAGGATTGCAAGGCAACGACCTGCAAAGTAACATGAAATGTATAGTCAAGTAAAAGGATATACCTCTAGATTAAAATAATTGTTAGGATGTAAAATACGAGTTATTATTTCAAATATTTAGAATGTGTGTGTTCTTTCTATTAAAAATACATCAGGGAAATTCCAAATAGAAGTAAGGAATACGAAATATATATTTATGTAAATTTTGTACGTGCTAGAGTAAATCTTGTATATCAGGATATAACCCTGTAGAGATTGTGTATTTATTATCCCTAGTAAGGAGATACAAGTGGAGGAAAGGAAATATTGAATTTTATAGGAGTACCAATTCTGCGTATCAAAAACAAAATGTAGAGAAAATTGGATTGGTAGAAAAATAGTAAATAAACATCCTCAGACACAAGAGTGTTCTTCATTCTACAAAAAATTGTAATTTGTTATCATTTCAATACAAACGGAAAAAATAAATATATCTATGAAGAAGAAAATCTCAATACATGAGGATGGAATGTTTATCTATAGGATGGAAAGAAAATTGTTTTTATAATATGAATGACTACTACATTGCAAGAAAAAGAAAGAAGAAAAAAAATAACATATAAGTACTCATGAACACAACTAATCTCGACTTGAGTTTGTACTAGTACCAATGAGAGAATAGTATATAATTTTTTTTATAAAAGTACAAAAATTACCAGATACATAAATGAACAAGAAAAATATTTTAAAAACTTAAAAGAGTCTGAAACACCACACAATATCCTGTGTCGAAACCTTAGTAAACTGGGAAAAAATAACCCTTGTCCTGTTGAAAAGAATTACATAACACCGACTAATTAATAGACACCATCTAACTCCCATTTGAGTTGTGATTAATGCAATTATTTTATCTCCACAAATTTTCTTTGAAGGATTTTTACAAATTTAATAACTGTAAGAATTAGATGTGAGGGTTTTCTTCGCTAACCCTTTGGTCCAATGCTTCCAATTAAGCTATTTACTATACAATTTTTTTGTAACAACCCTAGTGAGAAATCCATGTAATAAAGGTTAGTAAAGGAAAAATAATAACCGTAGTTGATGGGACACTTACTCAAAGCTGCATGTTTGGAAAAAAAAATTCTAGTGAGGGTGTTCATTAGTTTACTATGGCCAAGGAAATTGGCAAAGAAAATGGAAAACAGTTTGGAAAGGAAAAATGAAAATTTTCACACATTTATTTATGATAAATAAAAAAAATAGGAGAAAAGAAAGGTGAAGGGTCACATGTTGCATGTGAGCAGTAAAATGAAGGAAAATAATGGAAAATGAAGAAAATAAAAGCCTGATTGATAAAAAGAATACTAAGGATCAGTTGGTACCTTTTGTCAGTTCCATTTTGGAGCTCTCTCATTATTCTCTCTCTCTCTCACCCTTGGACACTTAGAGTTTTCTTGGAGCACTTTGGAATTGGATCAAGAAAGGCAAAGAAGAAAAGAGGAAGGAAGGAGCAGGAAAGGAAGAGCAATATCAAGAAACTACAACAGAATTCTTTGAAGGTATTGATTTGCATGTGTTATTTCCTTGATATATTTTTCATGCATGGTATTGGATGTCGTTCTTTAATGTCATGGCAGGAATTTTTCCAGGTGTGACAATGTTTTCTACCGAGCCTTTCCATTTCAAAATAGCCATGGTGTAATGGGGTTCTCATGTTTTCGTTGAGTTAGATTATCACATGGATTCAAAGTTTAGTGAAGTGGATCTTTGAAAGGAATAACACATGGCCTAGTGATACCTAAAGCAGACTGTGAATTGTTGTAAATCCCCTGGTCTAGTGACCCCTAAACTAGACTGTGGGTTTTGGAAAAGCAAGGTATTGTGTGCCTCAGTGGGTTTAGGAATCCTCAATCGGTTAATGGCAGGATATAAAGTAAAGCCTAGATGTGGTTACCTTTGATTAGGCCTAGGAACCCTTGTCGGTGAATGGTTCATATATGGTAAACCCTACAGGGGGGGTTTCGGTTTAGGGCCTAGTGATCTAGTGTGGATTGCAGTTAATCCTGGGAGACTAGGAGACAAGAAAATTCCTCACAATGTAGCTGGATAAATGTGGTGAAATTCATTATTTTTTATGGCCTAGTGATCTAGGATGGACTGCGCTAAAGCCTAGTTTCTATATATGAGGGTGAGGTGGCTTAGACTCAGGATTCCCTCGTTGGTTATTATCATTTGAGTCCCATATTCATGCCTGGGAAGTGGTACGAGGGTGATTGACTAAAAATATATTTATCTCTGCCAATCTATCATCGGGTGGAATGTGGTAGTCCCAACCCTAGTTGGATTTTTCATTCATTAATAAGAGGTTCTTCCCTTGACATCTTATATGTAAATGTACTGGTTTATATGTGGATTCTATGGCTGATCTACCTTTGATATTTCTTTTGTTATTATGATGGTTATAAGCATGTATTCTAACAATGATTATGTATGGCTCTGCTGATGTTTTGATTTGTAAATGAATGAAAAATGTATCTATAACTTGATAGATGATAACGAAGCTAATGAGATTAGGGAAAAAAATTTCGTAGTGATTCTCAGATAAGTATGAGACTCCTATGCTCATATATTTTTTTTAAACCCATAGATTACATATTTGTGACATGTTTGATGAAATTCCTGTCATGACTACTACTAGTATGGGTCTAGTCTTGACATTCTCAGTGTTTTTACAGACGTATCATTATTCTTCTATTATAATTTATTTGAAAACCTGTCATTCAGTTCTCGGTAATGATCCGGGATTTGGGCTTGAAAATTTTTCTCAAATCTTGGGGACGGTGGCAGAGTTCTATGAAAAAATGTCCCCACATGCTTGCATACCCATGTTTTTCACTACTTGGAAAGGACCCTCTACTAGGTGTTATTGAGGAACCCCTTATAAAAATAATCCAGACATCCATTTGTAGTGGAGGTTACTAGAGGAGGTTGGTGGGTGGAGGTTTTTGTGGATATTTTTCATCCGGTGCACTTATCATCCTAAGCTGCACCGATGTGTTCAACAAAAGAAAGCATTGGTGTATACAAAACATTGGCACACTAGACACCGTGCACTCCGTACACACTCGTACAGTGCGTCTTATTACTGTAGCGCATCGGTGCTTTACAAATCTTCTGCAACGGTGCATCATAAAACCCCACACCAAAATAGAAACCACCTGGTGTAGTCTTAATAAATCGCACCAGTGCACCTATAAAACCCATGCACCAGAAGAGGGTTAAATAAAAAAAACTTACGGTCAAAAAACCAAATTTTTCACTTTCCTCGGTGCTCTAGAGCTCTTAAGCAACAATGAAATTTATCCTTGTCTGAGGCACCCTGACATAAGTGCTCCAATCAAAACAATTGTATGCACTACTACTGTGCATTGCCCACCAATCTCCAACTTGAATTTTGCAAAACAGTGGACCAATTTTCTTTTGTAAATTTACAACCAATATGTTTCCTCGATGGCCAAATGTACAGGTATTTTTATTTTTTTTCCATAATTAAGCGTTTTAGTGGATTAGAATTTCAAATTACCTTAGAATCAACAATTTAAGAGAAAAATAAATAAATTTGTCGCGCGGTGCACTCGAGCCATTCGGATCGCATCGGTTAACGGTGCTTCTTGTAAATTTAAAGGATACACCACAACCGGTTATAATGGTATCTGCACTGGTTCTGGGGTGGTAACGAAAGTTTCACCATGATATTTTAAAATTTAAAAAAAAGTGCGGTGCGGTCGATTACCCAGCCGCATCGTTGACCATGTGGGATAGCGGCAATGCGGTGCGTTGATTTAAATATCTGCCCCAGGGTTGGTATTCTTGTCAGCGCACTTTATTCCGCATTTCGACAGGGTCAACAGTGTAGCCTGGTAAAAGACCGTACGTTGACTATGCAATGATGTCAGGAGTTCGGTGCGCTGACCGAACTATACGCCGCAGGGCGTAGAGTTTAGTCAGCGCACTGCACTCTGGACACCGTCCATAGTCAATAGTGTACTGAAAATTTTCAGGTGCACCATCGATGGTGCACAACAAAAAATGTGCACTGGTATTGGTGCATGCATGTTTTGTGTGGCGCACTGACTATTCTTTCTTTTCCCAAAAAAATTGTATATGTATATTCCTAAATACATGTATAATTTAATAAAAAAATTGTATTTAATATGTCAATAATTCAGAGATGTGAAAGGAAAGAAGAGGGGTAATAACAGCAATAACAGGCGGACCAGTATAACATGGTTTTCCCGTGGGAGGAATGAGAGAGGGAGATAGATGCATACCCTTACCCTATTAAAGAAGCTACCCAGGCGCTCCTAAGTCAGGTAGGCCTCCTCAAGTTCTATGAGGATACTACCTCCCTAAAGGGCCATGGTGAGATTCTGAGACATCTTCTGCGCAGGTGGAATGGCCACCGACTAGCTTTTTGAGTTGGTCCTAACCAGTGGTACGCACCCACTGAGGAGGGCATATATTTCATTACAAGGCTATCGAGGAGAGAGGTGGATTTTCCCTCATTCCCAGAGGTTCTAGTTGGCTATGCAGTAGGGAGTCAGTTGGTGTACTCCCAGAGATACATTAGCATAGATATATTCTCTCCTTTATATTTTCAAGTCTTTGGAGGTCAGTTAAGTATTGGTGCATTTGGTATTTAGGAGGTGAGGTGCCTCTCACTTCTGATTTCAACCATTTCACACAACACCAGTGATGAGCAATGCATTATTTTCTCGCTTCTATATTATGTTTATTCTTTAGTACAGGAGCCATGACTTATCAGGTGGTCTGCCATTTTTTTGTGGCAGTTCTGTATAGCCTTAGATAGATGTCATGCTCATGCACAAGGGAGGGTCATCTTCCTTTTTTCTTCAGATATTTTTTGTTTATTTTTTTAGAGGTTTCCAAAGATGAGGCCTACATTTGTTTGGTAGCCTCATAGGCCGATATTTGAGGCATGGATGCACTTGTGGGGACAGATGATTCCCAAAAGGGGCACGACTGTGTTTTCTATGAGGATATTGCATGATGCACTGGATTTCCTATCCAGTGTTGACGAGCATCCCTTCATTATGGTCCCCTGTCCTTATGCTGGTTTGGATTCGTGAGGGTGTGCCGACATCCTATTCATATATGATGAATTGTTGGATGATAGAGGTAATATTACTACTTTATTTAAATTTATTCTAACATGTTTTTGTACTTTTTTTTATTAAATTGTGTAATGAAAATATCTAATTATTATTATGTACTTGTATATATTTTGCTGGCATTTGATCTTTTGATGGTGAGGACATACTAGCACCACCACATGACCCAGGCTTAGATCTTGATGATGATCAGGATACGCCAAATGCCAAGGATCATTAGGAGGTTGGTGCAGAGAGACGTACTCCTATTTGTGTGTCGATACCGCCTTTTTCTAGGTGCGGTAGGCTTGATAGTAGATTCAGGATTGAGTTGGGCAACCAACTCACTACATTGATTATTGAGGTGGGAGTCAGACCCACTACTATGAGAGACATACATGCTGATGGTAGGTTCTTACATATGTGGAGAGGCATGTCGCGTGACATGTACACCCTGATGCGGCATGGCGTAGGAGCTATGACCTTAGCTATGCAGTTCATGAGTATCATTGCACGTTATAGGTGTGTTTGAGACAGAGCACGTGATCGAGATTCCACAAGCAGTGATGCATCATATGATGATATTTCACCTCGCACCATGCCATATGAGTAGCCTCGACTAGCATCGAGCAAAAATCATCATGGAGATCAGGTTGGACCATAAGCCACGTCCAGTTAGCAGCCTGTAGCATCCAACAATACTCATGATCATGAGCAGGCTGGACCATCGACCATGTCAAGCCATCACGATGAGTAGCTGACAGTTAATCTTGATTAGTATGAGACACCAGTACCAGATCAGCAGACACGTTATGATAACCATGTATCTGAGCTTGTTGAGGCTACACCATTGACCGAACAGGCCTCGACTAGTACTATTGTTGATGATGTAGCATTAGTTGATCCATGAAATTTATATTACAGTTGTGTATTTTTGACATTATTCAGTTATATGTGTGTGTGTGTGTGTGTGTGTGTGTGTGTGGTCCATGTATTTTATGTTCATGTTGTAGTTGTACTTAATTTACACGTTGGTGATCATCATGATGTGTATATTGTTAGGTCATGATAGATATGTTCATTTCATGTGCAACTTGCAGATAGATGGGTATGTGATAGGAGTTATTTGACATGAGATGTATACTTGACGTTTGTGTCGTGATTATGTTATACAATGCTAATTGTGTTTTGTTCTATGTTCATGAACACGATGACGTTAGTGAAATGATTGTAATTGTAATTGTACCTGAAATTGTAAAATTGTAATTGTAATTGTAATTGTATGTAAAATTCTAAAATTGTAATTGTAATTCTAATTTTAATTGTAATTGTAATTCTAATTTTAATTGTAATTGGACGTAAAATATTTGTAAAATTTTAATTGTATAAATGTGAAATGATTTTATTAAAATTTGTAAATTTGTAAATAATTGTAAAATAATAATTTAGAATAGTATGAATTTTTGTAACATAATAACGTTTAGAAAATAATGCAAATAAATTCATATACTTAAGAATTATCATTATTTTATGATGATCTTACATACAAAAAAATAACTTTATACAATACGCCATTTTTATTGAGATCAACATAATTGCATATTATCAAGTGAAATATTGATTTTAACATTAATTCAAAATACATATTATAATGTTTCGAAAAAAAGAGTCATATAGGGTATACGGTAATTAAGTCATATTCTTTATAAAAACCCATCTTAAAAAGTATAAATATTGATGAAATAACACATGTACCATTTCACATGTACTAATTCCATTGAAAATTTTTTATATGAATTATAGTATATTACCATTGCGTTGCCTCTTATGGATGCTAATTCCGTGAATAGATTTTAGAAGAATCTGAGTGTCAAGAATGTAATAGACAAAAAAAGAAAAAAAACATTTTTGGACTATTTTGCATTTTATTAAAAGGTTTTTCAGATTTTTTTGTGGGGTTTATGGGTTCATGGGATAGTAGGCAGTACCGACCGTGACATATTGGAATTTCGGTTGAATTTTTTTTAGCAGCGATATGACCGAATTTTGTAGCTATGCATTTAAAAAAGAACCCATATATTTTCATAATATGATTAAAGATTGTTGTCATATACTTGAGCACTATTCCATTTATTCACCATATTAGCACAAAATAGAAAGAATAATTTCTTTCACCGTAATAACACACAACTTTTAAAAAAGAAAACACTTGATTCTATGTTTCGAGGCATTTTAGGCAAATGATAGGTATTTCTATGGAGTTTTATAGATATTGTGAAATTTAATGAGGGCTGGAGAGAGCTTACAATCCTGTATCTGTTAGTAACTGCACCCTTCGGTAGAACCAAAGAAAATTCAGGTAGATTCCTCCGTGAAGTAGATTGGCCATAATCAATTCCTTCAAGTCCTCAATAGAAGAAATAGATATGCATGTGAGAGGCTCGTGTTGGCACCTTTTCTTGTTGCAGGTTTTGGAATGGTTTAATTTTCTTTTTCTGAAAGAATAAGAGGTGTAGTTTTGAAAAGAAATGGCCCAAAGATTTTCACAGCAAACTGTACATTTCCAACATGTCTAAAAACTAAAATATCTCCAACTTCAATAAACTGCTCATAAACAAAACTTTCCAACCATTTGTTAAAGCATAGCACAGGTTCACATGCCATAATTTCCCACTTGGGCCCTGTATTATTGCATCTTCACACGGACCACATTGTACTCTCTCCACATAATCAGTGGCGACCTCCTGCAATAAACAAAATGCATTGGAAGAATAGTTATTTTTGTCAAGAATTTATCCAATTCTAATTCTGAAGAATAAAGAAAATTCTAATTCTAGTTCAATATTTCCATCAAGGATAAAAAAAATTCTAATTCTCAATTTCTATCATTAGAGTTCACTAAATTTTGGTGTCCACACTTAAAATTAATTTCGGTGCGTTAACCACAAATTGGTGCTAATGTACATGTAACCACACCGATGCATCTTAGTTACTACGCACCGGTGACGAATAACCACAAATAAAAAAATCACAACTCTATTTTATTTAATTAAAAAAAGAGGTAAATTGAAAATTCGATGGAAAAATATTTTCGAAAATCTAATTTCATAAAACAATTATTTAAATACTAAACACTTTTCATTATTTCACTATTTTCTCAAAAAATTTCAGCCAGAGATTTGCATGAGACACACCTAGAGCAAGATATCATGAGACCATTATGGAGCAGCGAAATATGTTCGAACAAAAGTATTCAGACAATGGGAATTCAAAACCTCTAGTGATTCAAACCCTATAGCATAGAATTTCAAACGATCTCCTGATAAATTTGATTATTTTTTTACTTTTTCTGTAGTTCTTTTACGAAGTAACAAAAAATTTTCAATTTGTTTTCATTTTTGAAAACAAAAATAAAACCACTTTTACCCTAAACCCTTCATTCTTTTTATTTCTGCCCTTTCTTCTCCCTGTTTGTGTGATTTCAGAATTAGGGCTTTTCATTTTAGATTGACATCCAACCCATGAGACAACTTGCATAGTCGGATCCCAATCCATGTTGGCCCTTGCATGAATTTTTGAAAAAAATATTAATTTTTTTTTAATCGGTGTGCCCTTGTAATCTAGCGCACCGGTGCGCTGTATTATTCCAGCGCACCGCGAATGTGCTATTTCCCAAAAAATTGTTTTATTGTGTTAATCGATACACCATGTAACATATAACGCACCACACCAGGTCACCTAGTTGATAGAGAGCACCGTATGGTGGTCCCTTGTTTGTGTGGGGTGTTTATGCTACAAAAACTAACATTGGACGATTTTTATTATTTTCTCTGTGTTAATCGGTGCATTGGTCAAAATGTAATGCACCAGTGCTCCTTGTTGACATAGAGCATCGTACGGTCTATTATATTTTTTGTGCAGTGCATTTATAAGACCCCCATGCACCGACGTCAGTGTGTACACCATGAATGGTGCACCAGTTTCTTGTGAACTTTTTTACCTAAAAAGTTGAAAATTTATTTATAAATATATTAATGAATGATATGGCACATGTTTCATATTGATAAAGAAATGAGTGACAAGATATCATGTACCAAAAATATTGATAACACATCATGAAAAGAAAAAATAAAAGTTCTTTGTAAATTATTTACAAAAATTATTATTTTTGAACTATATGTAAGTTTAACTAATATGTATTTTTTACTGTGTATCATGCAGACCCACAAAATGAAAAAGCTCGATAAGATTTTTTCTGGTCTATGACCAAAAGAGTGTAAAATATTGATGGAAAAATTGCAAAATGATGAATCAGGTGAATGAAAAATACTATCGATCCAATATAAGTTTATTTTTTTAATTTTCATTAATAATATACTTAAAATT
The DNA here is from genome assembly GCA_034641835.2 of Pinus albicaulis. Lineage (NCBI taxonomy): Eukaryota > Viridiplantae > Streptophyta > Pinopsida > Pinales > Pinaceae > Pinus > Pinus albicaulis. The sequence goes on from CM076571.1 coordinate 590,977,832, forward strand.
ATTAGATAAAATTTGTCAAACAATGTATTAATTCACATCTTTTTAATGTTCTATGGGGACCAATAACTCATAAAAGGAATGTTGTTCTAAGAAAAGAAAAAAATAAAACATGCAAATGAATATGAATTTCTCCTTAACTCATCTAGAGTGGTACTGGAGGTTAACGAAAGGGGGAAATTTTTTTACAGAAGTTTGAGGGATCTAGTGGAACAAATTTATAGACATTCTTTCAGCTTAGAATAAAAAAAATCAATCCAATGATTCTAGCAACCAGATTTTATCTAAACTACAGGAAGAGTTTTGGGAGACTTGGTCAATGAGACATGTTAGACTTCTAATATTAAAAACTTACAACAACAAAAAATAAGGAATGAAAAAAGTAATATTTCTTTAAATGTTTGTCTAGAATTATTTCTAAATATCACTTTTGTTATATTTACTTTTCATATATCAATATAAAAATTAAATAGTTTATTTTCATGTTACATTTTCAGGAATATTATGAAAATCTCAGAAGATGAACGAGCTGATAGCAGAAATATGCCAGTAGGAATGTCCAAAAATGTGTACAAGGAGATGGTCAAAGAAATGGACAAAATTGCATGGTAGGAGGAGCCATATCAAAAACAATGTGATTCAAATATAATATGTAATCATCGAATTTTTCGATCATTAGGTAAAATAAATAAACAATTTAGCATTAAATATTATTTTTCAAGTATTTTCTTGCAGAAAATAAAAGAAAATGGAACCCATTCACATGACCTGTTCAGGAGTAATTACTCCCTTTTTTTTTTTTTTTAAATTACTGAAAGTCTTCGAACAGGTGCTAACATACAAAGAAGAACCATCATATGAATTGATTGAAATTAGGTTAAATATGGGTTGTGAGTATATGTTGGCATATCATAAATTAATTATGGAATTTGTAAGAAACTATCGATCTTGTTTTACTTAGCTCCATCTATAAATAATAAAACAAAAAATCGTTTTATATTAAATATATGATTTTTTATGAGGTATAAAACTTGCAGGAAACAAAGTATGGAACTATGCCAATAGATGAAATCTTAAAATATGGCATGGTACATGCTTTTGAAAGAATATGTATAGTTTATGAGTCAATTGTTGCTATGGTACGTTATTTCTTTTCGATTTAAATTTATGTATATTATTTTATATTACAATTTTGATTATTCTCACCAATGCATATACACTCATTACAATTCATTTTTATGTTTGTAGATGGAAGGTGAAGAACAAGAAAACAATCAACACCATGAACAAAACATTCATGAAAATAACCCAAGTCGTGGAAGTAGCTCTAGCAGTGACAACAGTTCAAGCGAAGAATGATGATCACTATGTTTGGATATCAAAGCAAGGCTGCATTGTATTTTTTGAAATATTTGTCTATGAAATCAAACATTTTGTTTAATGTAATGGACATAGCGTCTCAATTGAAAGACAAAGGGATACCAATAATTGTCCCATTTTGTATGACAAAGATACTCTGATTCATATATTTATATAATAAAATATGTTTTAATTTATTCTATTGTGTTCTCCATTGTCGCCATGAAATATGACACCACTGATTAAATTTATGGATGATTAAATATTATAATGAAGAGATGTGAACTTTGATGATATGATATAACAAATTAATCCAAACATCACATTCAAATGCACTAATAAAAATTTAATTCATCTGAATATTGTTATAAGATATATATGTGTCGACTTTTGATGAATAATGAATTCTAAAAAATCACAATAATTATGACATGATATAACAAATTAATCCAAAAATCACATTCAAATGCATCAATAAAAATTTAATTAATATGAATAATATTATAAGATGTGTCGACTTTTGATGAATAATGAATTTTTAAAAATCACAATAATTGCATTGTCACAAGTCGATGTTTCTAAAAAACACAAAATGAACACTGGTGCACGTCAGTTATTGTACACCGGTGCGTTTGTATGCTACAGTGCACCGATGTGTTTTTACGACCACAAATACCAAAACCAATTAAAAATCTCGGTGTGTTTGTGCTATACTATGCACTGGTGCATTTATGTGAGACTACGCACAAGTGAATTTGTACGACCTATGGACACTGCACAAATACCAATACCAATTATAAATCTCGGTGTCTTTGTCAGATATGGTGCATCAGTGCATTTCCATAAATCTATGTATCGGTGCATTGAGATGATCTATGGGCACCGCAGAAATCGCAAGACCAATTAGAATTGCCCTGTGTGTTGTATCACCAACACTCTGCCTGGTGCAGTTTTATACCTTGATGGCCCAGTGCACGCACCTTCGACTGCCTCGGGCCACCTTCTAGATGACATGCATCGGTGCATTGAAACCTTAGTAGCGCATTGATGAAAAAAACATCTATAATAACCTTCGGCCACCCATTTTTTTTAGTTGTGTTGAATTTTTGTTAAAAGCTCCACCAAAATCTCCATAACCATAAATAGATGTCGTAGAAAATGTTTTTTTCAAAATTTTGGCAAATTTTATAACACTAAAAACTTCCTTTATAACCTCCACTAGAGGATATTTTCCTTGTAGTGTTTGTAGTGTCTAGAGCCTCCTAGACACACCATTTCCCATATAAAGGGAGTGTCCTGATCCTCGTGGATATTGGTGGCCACCCGCCTATTCCACTTGGGGCCCCACCATTGTCTCTTCCAGGTTTTTTTTTCCACAACTTACTATTTATAGCATTTTTTTGGGTCCTAAACTTCCAGAGCTATTTTTAGGCCCCAAACGGAGATAGTATGCCAAAGTTACATCACTGGGAAGTTGAAACAACAATTTACCCAAACGAGCCCCATAGTTTTGGCACTTCATCTCCTAGGGTTAGGTTTTTGGACGTTTAGAGTTCTCCATTATTTCTCCATAATAAATAGGCCCTCGAGACTCATTGTAACAGTTCATAGGTCTGTAGTCACCACATCTCTTCTGAGAGATTCGCTACCAACACCCTAGCTATTTTATTTCCATCATGTTTGTAAGCATATTTCTGTGATTTGATATTAATGAAATGAAACCTTATTTCTGCTGTATTTCTATGTTTATGGTTATTTCTGTATTCTGTTGCGTTCCTGCATAAATCTGGATCAATGGTATCAGAGCGGTCTGCTTTTTCTTGATCCTTCTTTGCATGTCCCCCACGAGGTCGAGGTATAAGGAGTTAGGGCTCGATCTGGTGGAACCTTTGCAAGATCAGCCTCAAAAACCCTGATGGATGCCCATGGGGGATTAAAAGAAAGATTATGGACCAGAAGATCCTATCAAAATACCGCTCGAGGAGGCCCTCAAGAAAGAAAGGAGCGCGATGATGGATAACTTTTCCCAGATCCTTCAACGACTGCCCACTGGCGGTGCATCCGCATCCAACAGTCACTCTCGAGGTGCGACTCCATTTAAGGTACAAGTAAACTTTGACATTCCCATATTTGAGGGTCAATTAGATGTAGATGCCATAGATAGATGTTTGAATCTATTAGAAGGATGTTTCTTGGTTCATGACTTTTCCGACAAGGATAAGATTATTTTTGCACTCCTCAAAGCTATCCCCCATGTCAAGGACTATTGGGAAACCTACTGCGAGAAAAAGGACGAGAAAAAACCCTCTCTATTCTCAGTCGTGCTCACTTAGAATTATTTCTGAGTTGCCACCAAGGAACAATACTATCCTGTGGGGAGCTATGAGAACATCTACATACAATAGACCACGCTGCAGCAACAAAGGGATCAAGATGTGCATGAGCTAATGAATATGTTCCATACCCTACACAAAAATTTGGATATCAAAGATTTAGAGAAACATTTGGTGCCAAAGTATCGTGATTGTCTGCACAGATACATTCAAGAGGAAATGGATTTCCTCGACATCTCCTCGCTTGGTACGACATACCTGTATGCTACCAAGATTGAGCAAAAATTCAAACAGAAGAAGCGAGACTTTGGATATGTGAATCAAAAGAAAGGGAAAGGTTCCCCCAAATAGCAGAACAAAGGACAAAGCCAAGGCATGGCGGCCCAAGACAACCTGCCAAAGACACCAGAAAAGAACAACAACGTGAAGCCAAAGGACATGGGAAAGTGGTGTGAGTTCCATAAGAGCTCCACTCACAACACAAGTGAGTGTCGGGCTAAGAAGTCGCTGGTGGCCGAGATGAGGCCTTCTGAATTAGATGCATGCTCCGAATCTAAATCATAACCTGACAAGGGGAATGAAAAAGGGAAGCAGATTGTTGATGCAAAGCCCAACACCATTGTTGCCACTACGAAGATCCAGAAGGGGGAACCAGAAGATCCAGAGGAGGCAGAGCATCTCTTCCACTCCCAGATGTGGGTAACGGGTTCCCCACTATGGTTCATTGTTGACAATGGAATCCAAAAGAACCTCATTTTAGCAGATGTCGTGAAGCGGTTGGGCTTTCTGACCACAACGCACCCACAACCATACACCATCAGGTGGCTTCACCAAGGATGATCTTTGCGTCAGCCAGCAGTGCCGCCTTCCCTATAGCATAAAGCCCTTCATGGATGAGGTATTGTGTGACGTTGCTCCTATTGATGTTTCTGATGTATTATTGGGCCAAAAATACTTGTCGAAGTGACATGTTGAGTATGAGTCTCGGCCTCACACTGTTATTATTACTTTGGGAAATAAATTGTACAGAATACCAGAGGTATCACTGCCTCCCACTATCTCTTTGGTTACTGCAAAACAATGCAGTAAGTTCATTTCCCAAACCAGGAATTTTTTTTTCCTGATGATCCACCCCCAGGGCAAGAAGAAGACTGTGGCCACGACCTCCAGACATGGTCCCTCTGCACAACAAAAACAAATGGACAAGGTTGTGGAGGAGTATAGGGACATATTCAACTCTCCCATAGGGGTGCCTCTACACTGTCAGGTCAAGCACCCCATTGACCTGACCCAAGGTGCACTGCTAGCCAATAGACCGATCTATAGGTGCTCTGTTATGAATAATGATGAAATCAAGAGGCAGATTTAGGAGCTACAGCAGAAAGGTCACATCTGGCCAAGTTCATCACCCTGTGGGAGCCCGATCGTGTTGGTAAAGAAGAAGGATGGGACTTGGAGACTCTGTATTGACTATCGGGTGCTAAACAAGATCACTGTCCAGAATAGGTACCCGATCCCATGGATTGATGATATTCTCGACCAAATCAAAGGGGAAAAATATTTCAACAAGATCGACTTGAAGTCTAGGCATCACTAGGTACCAATTGAACCCTCTGATGTGTGGAAGACTACCTTCAAAGCCAAGGAAGGCCTTTTCAAATGGATCGTCATACCTTTCGGATTGACAAATGCTCCCGCAACCTACATGAGGTTGATGGATGACATTTTTCATGCATTAAGCAACTCATTTGTAGTGGTATACTTGTATGACATTCTGATCTTCAGCCAGACTTGGGAAGAGCACCTCCACCACATCTGAGAAGTCCTCCAAACACTTCGGCAACACAAGTTGTGTGCCAATTTGGTGAAGTGCACTTTTGGCATGACCGAGGTTCAATATCTAGGATAAATTATTGATGAAAGGGGGGTGCATGTGGATCCACCCAAGATCTAAGTCATTCGGGATTGCCCAGCCCAAACCACCCTAACAAAGCTTCGCAACTTTCTAGGTCTTGCTAATTTCTACTGCAGGTTCATGTTGGGATTCTCTCATATCACTTGTCCTTGAGTCAAGTCACCAAGGGAGGAGCGAAAGAAAAATTCTGTTGGTCAGAATCTCAATAGAAGGTGTTCATAGAATTGAAACATCACCTCTGTTCTGCCCCAGTGCTCACATTACCAAAATTTCAACAACCATTTGAGATCGAGATAGATGCCTCTGACTATGCTATTGGGGAATTTCTTACTTAATAGGGGCATCCAATGGCATATCATAGTGAGACATTGTCCGACATAGTTCGAAAGTATCTTACTTATGACAAAGAAATATATTCAATTGTGTAGGCTTGTCGACAATAGAAGCATTGCATTTTGGGGAAGGAGACGATAATTTACATAGACCATCGACCCCTGCAGCTCATACAGACACAAGGGATGTTTTAGAACGATGGCCATCGTAAGTGGTCCACATATCTCCAAAAATTTAATTTGAACATCAAGTACAAGAAAGGTAGAGCCAATAATGTTGCAGAATACCTCAGCCGACCACTGATCGTGGCCATAACCACCATTCTCAACTGTTTTGGGCATTGGACTTCTGATTGGCCGCTTCTCTACAAGAGCGATCTAGAATTCAGCTACACATAAAGGGCACTCTTGGGGGCTATGCAAGTTCATAATTTTCACCTCCAAGATGCACTACTATGTCACCTAGGACATCTTGTGTTTCTTCAAGACAACGTGCCAAGATGATATGGGAAGCGTGCTACAGTCGAGTTACTAGTCATTTTTGGGTCGCGAAAATAGTGGCACTACTGTAGAAGTATTTCTATTGGCCGAACCTTTGATAGGATGTTGGGAAGTACATCAGATCCTACACTGCTTATGCCATTTCCAAACTGACCATCAAGAATCAAGGGTTCTATACTCTTCTAGCTACCCCTAATCAACCTTGAGAATCCATATCCATGGATTACATGTTAGAAATTCCTTCTACTAAGCATGGAAACAACTGTGTTTTCATGGTTGTCAACAGATTCTCAAAGATGGCCATTATGGCGGCCTGCAGGAAGAATATCACACCAAAAGCCACTGCTAAACTCTTCTTTGAGTGAGTGTGGGTGCAGTTTGGGATCCCACAGTCTATCATATCAGATTGCGAAAATAGGTTCCTCAGCACATTTTGGTCCAGCCTCTAGTCAATTTTGGACACCAAGCTCACCAAGTCCACAGCTTTCCATCCCCAAATTGATGGCTAGACAGAGGTCGTCAACAGGATGATTTTACACATTCTGTGCATGCACAATTCAAAGCATCCACGCACATGGGATGAGAGCCTTCCCTATGTACAACACAGTTATAACCGGGCTCTCCATGGCTCAATTGGCCACAACCACTTTCAGGTGGCTTGGGATTCCAGCCACTATGTCCCATTGACGTAGCCATGCCATTTTCAGATACTCAGGCCGATTCCACTCATGTCCAGACTGAAGCTAACAAAGAAAACAACTTCATCGAGTGCATTCAACACATCTTCCAATGGGTTCATGAAATATTGGACAGATCCAATTCTAAGTACAAGCAACGACATGATCAACATCGGGTGCCACAAAACTTCCAGGTGGGTTAAAAAGTGTGGCTACATTTGCAGAAGGAGTGCCTCACTAGACCCCACCGCAAGATTCGCTCGCTCCGATATGGGCTGTACACCATCACCAAGGCTGTAGGGAACAATTCCTTCGATCTCAGTATTCCGCCATTCCTTGGTCTGCACCCAGTATTCAATGTAGACCACCTTCATCCCTACTTCCCACCTCTATTAGACACCTCTGAAATTGCAGAAGAAATCAAACCAAAAGAGTTAAACCCAGACTGCATGGAATAGGCCACCACAGACTGTATCATGGACATGAAAATCAAGAACACTCGCCGACAGAAGATGCAACTATACCCGATTGTAAAAGATGGCCAACTCCTGCACCAAGGCTAGTGGTTCACGAGGGACCAAGTTCAACAGAATTTTCCTCATCCCATGGAGGAACTCAACGCAATGGGGACCATTGCTTCCTAAGGGGGGAGGAATGATCCAGGTGTATATTGGTGGCCACCCGCCTATTCCACTTGAGGCCCCACCATTGTCTCTTTGATTTTTCTTTTCAAGAACATACTATTTCTAGCAGTTTTTTGGGTCCTGAACTTCTGAAGCCGTTTTGAGGATCCAAACAGAGATAATATGCCGAAGTTACGTCCCCAGGAATTTGAAACACAAATTTACCCAAATGGGGCCCATATTTTTGGCGCTTCATCTCCTAGGGTTAGGTTTTTGGATGTTTATAGTTTTTCATTCTTTATCCATCATAAATAGGCCCTCGAGCCTCATTGTAACACAATTTAGAGGTCTGTAGTCGCCACATATCTTCACAGATATTCACCAGCACGCTAGCTACTTTATTTCCACCATGTTTGTAAGCATATTTCTGTGATTTGATATTAATGAAAAGAAGCCTTATTTCCATTGTATTTATATTTTTATGGCTATTTCTATATTCTGTTGTGTTCCTACATAAATCTAGATCATGTCCAGAGGTTTAAAGGTCTAAAAACCTAGTGGGACCTATGGGTTGGCTACTTGAGTGGTTGATATGGTTCCTAGAAGTTTTTTTACTGATGTGGAAAGTCTGTGTGATTCTTTTCCATCAATTCCACTTCCTTAAGGTCACCAAGGAGGTTGCATCAGATCATAGTAGCCTCTAGTCACATGTTTACCCTGGTTGGCTAGTTACTTGGGTAGATGTGGGAGGAGGGTGTTACAGAGTGGTATTAGAGCCAAGTTTGCCTCTTAGACTGGATGGGAGATGTGTTCGTGATGCATTAATTTCGGTTTCACATGCATTAACCATCCTTTTGGTCTATATTCTTGTTGCATATGCATGGTGTCGGTCATGGTTCTAGTGATGTCACCATGTGAAAGAGGACGTTGTTGTTGTGAAGTGTGTCATCATAAGTGTATGATTGGTTATGCATTTTTATCTGTGTCAGTGCTTACAAGTTGTCAAATGTGCATTGGTATGAATTTTTTTGTCGTGTATGAGGTCATGGTATGTGTATTTGAGATGGGCATGCATTGATGATTGGAATTTAGCTAGAATGATGTTTATGTGTTGGTGAACTTATTTTTTATGTCTATATGTTGTTATGATTATGTTTGTACATTTATTATGTTGATTTGTATGATGTTGTAGATGATATATCCTCCCTGAATTATGCTAAGGTACATTGGCTTATTATGATTTGCTTTAGTTGACATAGTATGCCTTATAGGAAGGAGATCAAAACGAATAGCAAGATGGTAGATTACAAATATTCTCCCTATGAATCATATGACAAGCGCGGTGTTGGGCACTCTTCTGATTTAGCAGACACATTGAGAAACTTCAAGAAAGAAATAAGGAGTTGTATGGTGAACAATGACAAAAATCATGTGGGCACAAGAGAAACAAGCAGAGTTTAATACAATACTCCTTCAGAGTTTGTGAGAATTGTAGTAAAAATGGCTGCTTCGGATCACCCATGGGTAAGAGGAAAAAAATAATGGGGCATATGGTGGTAGGTATCCTAGTGGACACAAGTCATGTAGAGATGACACAGTGAGAGATCGAAGGTTTTTTGATACTCTGGAAAGGAGAGGTGATAGACACAAATACTAATATAGTTTTGGTTCCAATACGCATGATGACCATCTTTTTTGTCATCCTTACTGGAGGAGTGGTAGGGGATACTTTCTAGATCAATTTAAGAAATAAAAGAAACTTATTTTTTATGGAGACTTGAAGAAACCAGAAGATGTAGAGGCTTGGATACTTGGGATGAACAATTTTTTTGAGTTGCAAAAGTACACAAAAAACATGAAGGCCAAACTTGCTATCTTTAGCCTGAAAGGTAAAAAAGATATCTAGTGGGAAAATTTGAAGTAGTTTAGAGACATCAGGATGGAGGAATTGAGTTGGCATGCATTCAAGAGGATTTTCACAAATAATTACTTGTCAAAAAAGTACTACGAAGCTAATATGAAATAATTCTATGAGATAAAGATGGGATCGATGACAGAGAAGGAGTATATGATACATTTCCTAGAGCTATTGAAGTATGTACCATATCTAAAGGATAAGACGGCTAATGTTCAACTATTTGTCAGTGGTTTTCCATTAGAATTTAGAGTTTAGATTAAGTATGATGAGCCACGATCACTTGAGGAATTTATTGGGAAATTGAAGCATTGCTATCAAAAATCAAATCGTAAGAATGAATCTTAGAATGGATGGAAAGGGAAATATAAAGTTAAGTGTAAATGGAAGTCGAAACAAAAAATGTCTTGGAATGTAGAAGAGAAAGAGAATGTGGCACCACAAAAGAATTGCAATGCATCTAGACAGGGACATGGATCACAACAGCAACATAGACGTGATGGTAGTAGATAGTTGTAGTGTTGTAAATGTGGTAAGGATCACCTTAAAAGAGATTTTCCACAAAATCCGGGCAGTACGCATCAGATATATAGTGCACAGGAGGTGCAGACTATTAGGGATGTTGGTCAGAGTGTTCCTCATATCTATGTAGTATTGGATAGTAGGAAGGAAAACCATCAGGAATATATCATTGAGATGAACAATAAGTTTTGTGATCAAGTTGTTTCTATTTTGATTGATCCTAAATATAATTACAATTATGTTAGTCTTGAATTGGTGGATAAGTTAGGTTTGAATAAACAAGTGCATGAAAAATATCAATTAGTGTACTTGGCTACAGGTACAAAGAAAGAGTTCATCATTGGATCAGAGCTTCTGAATTTTAGTTTCATGGAATGTCAACAACAACAAACTTGAAAATATTCTCGTTGGGATCATATAGTATGTTAAAGTGTATGGATTGGATATACCTTCATAGGACCAAGGTGGATTGTTATGAAAAAACCATTGAGTGCTTCGATGAAAATGGGGAACCAAGAGTCTTATGGGGAAAGAAGAAAGCCAAATTAGTTAGGATGATGACAGTTATGTAGGCCAAGCATAATCATAGGAAAGGGTGTGTGTTCTTTATAGTAAATATCTCTACTGAAAAAGATGAGGAAGTTGAGGTTTCAACAGGTACCCAGTTCTACAATAGTTTGACGATGTATTTCCTACATATATTTCATAGTTTCATATTCTTAGGGAAGTAGAATATTTTATTGAGTTGGTAGTAAGGGTATATATAGCATCAAAATCACCTTAAAATATAAGAAGACATGAGGTGGCAGAGTTAAAGTTGCAGTTGAAACATATGCTTGAAAAATGATACATTAGGCCAAGCGTATCACCATGGGGTGCATGAGTATTATCTTTTAAGGAGAAGGATGGTACTTTTAGATTGTGCATTGACTATAGGAAGTTTAAAAAAGTGACCATCAAGAACATGTATCCATTTTCAAGGATTTATGGCTTGTTTGATCAGCTGACGGGAGAAACAATGTTCTCTACGATTGATCAGCGATCTGGATATCATCAGGTATGCATTAAGGAAGATGACATTTACAAGACAAATTTACAAATTAGGGATGGTAATTATGATTTTGTTATAGTTCTATTTTGTTTGACTAATGATGTAACCACCTTTAAGTGTTTGATTAATAGTGTGTTGTGTCATTATTTGGACAAGTTTGTTATAGTTTCATTGATGAAATATTGGTATATTATAAAAATGAGGAAGAGCATTTCAAGTGTTTGGAAACAATGTTGAGATTTTTGATAGAGAATTAGTTATATGCTAAGCTCGACAAGTGCAAATTATTTTAGACTGAGGTACATTACTGGGACATATTGTCTCCAAGGAAGGCATAGCCGTTGATCTAGAAAAGGTTAGAGCTATCATGGAGTGGGCAGCTCCTAAAAATGTAGATGAGGAGAGATCCTTCATGGGATTGGTATATTATTACAAGATTTTCATCTAGAACTTCTCACATATTAGATATCCAATTACACCACTGTAGAGGAAAGGTAAGAAGTTTGAATGGGCATATGAGTTTGAGGCCAATTTTGAGTAGCTGAAGAAGTTTTTGACACATTCTCTAGTGTTAAAGTTCATAGATTTGGACAAAGAGTTTTTAGTATGTACATATGGTTCTAGGAGAAGACTTGGTGGAGTCCTTATGTAGGAAGGATAGGCAGAGAATATTTTAAGGATTGAAAATTATCTTGAAGTTTAAAAACATCGATGAATATTAATAATCCCTAATATCCAAACTATAATATTTTTATCGTTGTATTTGTAAACTTATTCAAAATAATAATGATTTTATACGTACTCTCTATATAATTTTTTGACTCTTAAGGTAAAATATTTTAATATTGTAAAATTTCGACGAATCATTTTTATAGAAAATAGAAATTTGTGAATCCATTTTTTTAGAAAAGCAATGGAGAGTTAGCACACCTACGAATATTATCCCCCAAAATTTTCGACGAGGATAGGTTCTATGTTATGAATCCAAAAAACTGAATGAGTGCGAGCAGAACTATCAATGCATGATCGTGAGCTAGAGACAATCATACAAGCATTGAAGATGTCGAGGGACTCTCTTCTTGGTAGGAGGTTTGTATTGATGAGTGATCATACTGGATTGAGGTAAATATTTAACTAGTTGAATCTGAATGCCAAGAAATCTATACAGTTGGCCACTATAAATGAGTCTGACTTCGAGATCAGGTACAACAAAGGAAATGAGAATAGGGTTTCAGGTGCTCTTTGTAGGTGGATATAGGTAAATCACATAGCAGTTATGAGCTCCTATGGGATAGATTTACAGGATAGTATCATGTAGGAAATTCAGTAGGATGATAGGTATATGGAGGTTGTGAATAGGTTGCAGTGAAGTACAGGTATAGGTACAACTGGTGGTACAGGTAATAGTACAGGTAGTGGTACAGGTGCAGTTGTACAACATGTGGACTATCATCTCACGACATATGGATTTGTTAGGTTTAGAAATAAGATATACATGCCAGAAAACATTGAGCTCAAGAAGGTGATCTTGAGAGAGTTCATGCGAAACTATATTCAGTTCACCCAAGCTATCATAAGACATTGCCCGAAGTGAAGAAGATTTATTATTGCCTAAATCTGAGGAAGGATGCAACATAGTTTGTGGCTAGGTTTTTGGATTGTCAGCAAGTGAAGGTAGAGTGTAAGCATCGAGTTGGAATGCTACAGCCGATTTTGATTCTAGAATGGAAATGGGAGGTAATTTCCATGGACTTTATCACAGGTTTGTCGAGGACAGTGAGACAACACTATTCCATCATGGTTTTTGTGGACAAGTTGAAAAAGGTGGCGCACTTTATTCCAGTGAAGTCTACATTCCAAGCTAGCAATAGAGTGCAAGCTTTCATCATATATGTGGTCATATTGCATGGTTTTTCAAATTATATTATGTCAAAGAGGGATGAAAATTTCACTTCTAATTTTTTAAAGGGATTTTTTTTAGGTTTGAGTACGTAGTTGGCCTTTAGCACAACTTGTCATCCACAGATAGATGGAAAGAAAGACAGGGTCAACAACATATTGGAGTACATGTTGAGGATGTTTGTGATGCATTAGTAGAATATATGGGAGGAGTACCTTCTGTTGGTCAAGTTTTCTCACAACAATGGTTAGTAGGAATCTCTAAACATGAGTTAGTTTTTGGCATTGTATTAATGGAGTTGTAAGACTCCCATCAGTTAGAGTGATCTGGTGAACAAGGAATTTATTGGACCATACATGTTAGCAGAAATGGAATAGGAAATGCAAGTAATCAGGAAGAATCTAAAAGTAGCAAAGGATAGGTAGAAGAGCTATGAAAATCAGAACAACTTGTTTAAGTAGTTTCATGTTGGGGCACAAGAGTACTTATGCATCAAACCAAAGAAGATATCCTGGTGGATTGCATCATGTGCTAAGTTGGCACCATGGTTTTTTGGACCTTTCAATATTATTGAAATTGTAACGTCTCTTCTTTTCCACCCGAAATTTTTTTTTTTCTACTTTAGTTTTAATTTTGTGCTTCTATTGGTCACAACTATTCAGATCTACCTTCAAATTTCATCAATTATGAACTACTATTGAATAGGGTTTCCCTATTTCTCCTATTACCCTTGTATGTATAATTGGTTGTCTATCATAGTTTTATTTTTCTCTTCCCATAAATGTTCGTGGCTTACGTTATATATATATATATATATATATATATATATATATCTATATATATATATATATATATATATATATACTATTCACACATAATTTATATGTTTACATTTACCCATACACATTTCTATCTATGCATTAAACCTTTACGTACAACCCTTGTAGGGTTCACCATACCTACGCTTTGGATTTCGATAGCATACACTTATGGATTGTACGTTGGATATTTTATTCGTTGGGTTTATATCTTCGTATTCCTCCAAGAGTTATAACACTATGTTTTGATTTCGAGTTATCCAAAGTGCTGAACGATCTATTCCTATTTAAATCTTATGACGTTTATATGAAGTTATTATAGCTTTGCGGACACTGTTTCCAATGTGTAATGATCGTTCCCATAGCATCATTGATATCTCGCGTACATTTCACTTACGACAAATTTTTTGTGGAGATAGGCGACATTTAAAGTCAATATACTTGTTATGCTTCATTGGCAAGGTTGGCTTAATGTAGTTGACATTTGTAACCTAGTCCAAATATCCACGTCACTTTGTTTGACGACACTCTGTTGATTTTTAATTTTTTTTACCTCTCGTTATATTTACACGCAAGGTTTTATGTGTTTACATTTTTTTTATAGTATGCCACGCCTGTATGCTCATTTATTTATGTCGGCCATATGACACTATCTGGAGTACTGTGGGATCGATTTCATGGATCTACATTTATGTATGGGATGGAAATGTATTAAATGTCAATTTTTCCCAATCGATCCTTGTGTATACCATTGATCCGAGGACACATGGATGGTGGAGATGGTTCCAGTACATTAGGGTTTCGTTGGTTTCGATTTGGAACAATTCGTATTAATCTCTATGTTGGTAATGAAATGGTTCTTTCACACTTCACTCTTTCTGGTCATCTCCTGGTGTCGAGACTCTACTCATTGGGGAAACGAAGCGTCCGCTTCTAGTGTAACTATCTCTTCATCGTATTGTCATTCAGATATGAATTTTTTGATCATTTCCCTATTTTACATATGCGTCTTTACTCTCTGTGCACTATACCTTGATACCTTTTATTCCCCAGTGGTAATATGCTCAGCCTTAGGGTGTGAGAGCAATTGTTAAATAAACAAACTTTGTTCCCACATAGTTCTGTTTACTTTTGAGAACTCGTCTCATTAAATTACGGACCAATCTTTCATGGAAATCTCTCTACTCTATTGCGCTTGAATTTTATTCCAATATCACTTCTTGCATTTCATTTATCTTCCTGTTGATAAATTTAGGTATTAATATTCAATCACTTCTTGGTAGGAGTTTATTCCTCATGGTCTTCCGTGACCATCCTCATGTTATTTGAGTGGCGTTGTCTTGGCTCTAAACGTCTCCCCTCCGGCGAACAATCACTACCCTAGGCAAGTGATTGGTTTATTTGTAACATTTGACTTGGTGATTTTTTGTTCCAGGTGAATATCTTGGTCATCGAAATGTTAATATTATTCAGATATCCGTTTTGCAGGTCGTTTTGGAGTAAATGGTTCCGTATCTTCAAGGTATTCATTTGTCTTCATGCCCAGTACTAATATATATTAATTTCTGTGATATAATTCATAGCTACTAATTAACTCGTATTTCTTACCAGGCGCTTGTTTTGTTCAGGTAAATTCGAATCCCATGCAAATTTCCTTCTCGGTGATATAGTGAAATGGGTGGTTCACTCGGATTTAAGTTTGCTCCACCCTGCTCTTTCAGGTCGGTGTCGAAAACATATTGGTCGAAGTGAAGCCAGACTCTCACATTGTTATTATACATAATTTTGTTCAGACTCTTCGAGTCTTATTTTCATAAATTTTTTCTACTGTAATAATAACGATTTCCAGAGACTTGGATTGATTTAACGACATCCTGATAATATGGTTCGTGGGACGACATAGTTTCTATTAATTTGTTATGGGACACGATAGTCGTGTTTTATTATTTCTATTCAGGAATTAACATATAACACATATATATATATATATATATATATATATTCCATTCCTGGTCGAAAAGACAGATTTATGCTATACTGTGGTGATTTCCAGATTTCTATTTCCTATTTATGCTCATGATGGGGTTTTATTTCTACTGAATCTATCTGCTTCAATTTACTGGTTGGAATTGATACGTTAGCTAGTCTTATCTTGTATTTCTGCTTCCTCCACTTTTTAATAACATAATTATATATAAATATCTATACTACAAGAGTGTTCACATCTACAATAATTTAGTGATTCTTGAATGTGTAATACACATTTCCACTTGGTTTATGTGTTTATATGTGTTATACTACTCTAGAAGTATACCTCTCCATCTGCTCCTTGATTTAAAGTTTCCATGTATAATTTATTTGTGTCCACCATAATAACTTCTGGAAACTATATTTATTTATTTTTTTATATTATGTTCAGTATATCTAGTTTTCTAGCTAACACCTCTAACCAACACTTTATGTAGATATGGTATGTGAAATATTTGTTTTCCTTGCACAACTGACAAAGTTTGCATGCACTTCATATAAGTTTCGTTAGATTTATTTTCCAATAGTGTATCCAAGTTGGACAATTCACTAGTAAGGGATGTTAGACATGCACTAGTTATGTTTATTTTTCAGACCAGAATTATTTACAGGTTTGTTAAACCATATTTAGCTCTATTTATGTTTGAATATCTTTAACTCTAATAAAGGTACTCATCCATCTATTTTTTTCTTTTCTTTTTCATAGAGGGTAAATCTATAGATATGCATGCACTATTAATTCAACAATCTACAGATCTGCACTGCACATACTTAATCACTCCTTCACACATATTTTGTTTTTCTAGTGTTTGCTAATTTAATTCTATTTTTAATAGAAACAGATTAAAGTTACACCTTTATGAATGATGAGGATAACATAAATCTCCAGATTTAAACCAATCACTAGTTTAGAGCCTCTAGCTAATTTTCCCCATAATTCTTGTTCCTACAACTATGCAGAACTGAGAGGATTAAATTCTTCTAACCATTCTGTGAATGTATGGAACACAAGAAGAAAAAACATTAGAAGTAGTATGGAGCTGCAATCATTAACCCTAACACATAACAACAATTAAATTAAGTCACTCATAAACACTGTAACCATACCACTCAGCAATTGACCAATCCTCCCAACCTTAGAGTCCCTCTATCTCCAGAACTCACTCCCGAGCTGAGATCACCTCCATCACAGACCAACCTCTAATCTATTTAGGAGTAGCTTATTTAAGATTTTTCTCCCCAAAGCCTGTTTCTAATTCTGCGTCCAGAATTTCAGGATGATTTTCTTCCTGCTTGCCTAGGCTTCCCTTTTTTAGGGATTTTTAAAGCTGCTTTATGCTTTTCTCAAATTTTTACCTCTTCCCAACTAATCTCCACCTCATTGGGGAAAACCTAGATTTTTCCTCAAAAATCTAATTTGGAAATAAATTATTTCAAGGATTTTTGAAAGATTTTTGGGGAAGTATTTGCCTCTATCCATCCTCATGGATTTTGCAAGTGATCTCATGATTCTCATTTGGTCAATCTACACAAAATTATTTTATTTAATTCTCATAATTAAATACTTAATTACGTCCACAAATATTTATCCATTGGATTCCACTCCCCTTTGGATTAAATTTCAAATGTCTAGCTTGCAGGAAACATAAAACTAGGGGTGTTACATATTCCCCCTCTGAAAGAAAACACCATCCTCGGTGTTGATAACTAACTAATAGAGTTCATTTTTCAAACAAAAATGGATATTTTTCCATCATCTCAGCTTCTCTTTCCTAGGTATCTTCTTTAGCAGTAAAATGCTTCCAGTGCACCTTTACTGTTGCTATCGTTTGATTCCTCAATTCAATTTCTTCCAGCTCCAATATTTGAACCGGCTCTGGAAGGAACTGCCCTTCTGGTTCCACCTGTATCACATTCCAATCAACAATGTGAGAAGCATCATGTACATATATTTTTAATAATGAAACATGAAACACATCATGAACATTAACATGGAGCGTTAAGGCCAGCTTATAAGCCACTGGTCCCACCCATTCTAACACCTCAAAAGGCCCACAATATCTAGGAGCCAATTTTGCACAACTTCTAGCATAAAGTGTGCTATTTTTGGGTTTAATACGCAAATACACATGGTCCCCCACTTTGAATTCTCGATGTACCCTCTTCTTATTAGCATAGTTTTTTTGTCGATCTTGTGCTGTCTTGATGTTTCTTTGTATTTGTTTAACAATTTTTTCCATCTCTTGTAAAGCATCTGGTCCCAACATTAGCTTATCCTCAGCTTGGCTCCAGCTCAAACGAGTATGAAATTTCCTTCCATAGAGTGCTTCAAACAAACTCATTTTGATGGAGGATTGATAGTTGTTATTATAGGCAAATTCAGCTAAACGCAAGTAGTCTTCCCATTTTGATAGCCTATCCATCACATACATTCTCAACATATCCTCAAAAATATGATTTGCTCTCTCTATCTGACCATCAGTCTGAGGGTGATAGGCAGTACTAAAATTCAACTTAGCTCCCATGCCCCCAAATAGACCTTTCCAAAAGGCTGCTGTGAACTTAGCATCTCTATCCGAAACAATCATCTTTGGGACACCATGGAGCCTTACTACTTCCTTTAGGAACACATCCGCTAATTGGGCTATCCCAAAAGTGGATTTCATAGGTATGAAGTGTGCAAATTTTGTTAAAGTGTCTACTACCACCATCACTGAGTCATGTTGGTATTTGGTTTTGGGTAGCCCTGTTATGAAATCTATAGAAATGGTGTCCCATTTCCATTCTGCAATCGGTAAAGGATTTAGAATACTAGCAAGATGCTGATGCTCAACTTTAACTAGTTGACACTCCATGCACCTAGCTAAATATTCTGCTACATCTCCTTTCATTCCTAGCCAAAACAACTTCTTTTTAAAATCTGTTAGTAGTTTCTGATATCCAGGATTCCTTGATTACAGCTGTTTGTGATATTCACCTAGGATTTCTTTTTTTCAAAGTTTCCACATTAGGGATATACAATCTATTTTTGTAGCTGATCAGCCCTTTTTAGTTTTGAGTGTATTTAGCTATCTCCTTCTTTAGTATTTTCACCTGTAAATTATCATAATTTGGATTATGGTCTGCTACCTTTTTCACTAGATCTTATAAATCAAAATTAGCACTACTTCCAATGTTGTTTATGTTTTGGCAAGCATTTATGCTTAGGGCATCAAAAATTTTGTTTTCTTTCCCTCTGATATGTTTTATGTCCATATCAAATTCACTCAGAAAAGACAGCCATCTGGCTTGTTGAGCATTCAAATCAGTTTGGGAAAAGAAATATTTAAGACTAATATGATTAGTCATCAATGTAAATTTTTTCCCAAGAAGATAGTGTCGCCACATCTTCATGGCATGAATTACAGCAGCCAATTCCAAATCATATGCACTATAGCTCTGTTCATGTATCTTAAGTTTCCTAGACTCATATGCAATAATCGAATTTTCTTGCAATAAGACTCCTCCCAACCCCTCTCTACAGGCATCCGTACACACAACAAATTCTTTATCAGGATCTGCAATCTTCAGTATAGGGGCTGTAGTGAGTTTTAATTTTAATTGTTCAAAATTGTTTTGGCATTTTTCAGTCCACTCAAATTTGACACCCTTTCTTTGTAGTGAGGTTATGGGATATACTATGGCAGAAAATCTGTCCACAAATCTTCCATAATTGGCCGCAATCCCCATGAATGATCTCACTGCTGAAACATCAGTTGGCACCGGCCATTCTCTAATAGCTTTTATCTTTTCAGGGAAAACAAAGAACCCTTGTTCAGAAATAATATGACCCAAGTATTGGATCTTGTCCTTATAGAATTCAAATTTATTGAATTTGGCATATAACTAGTTTTCTTTCAAAGTTTGCAACACTATCCTTAAGTGTTGTCTGTGCTCCTCCTCACTTTTTGAATAACTGAAATATCTCCTATGAACACTAGTACAAATGTATCCTAGTACTTGTTTAAAACACTGTTGATTAAGCACATAAAGGTGGCAGGGGTATTTTTCAGACCAAAAGGTAGGACTACAAATTCATAGTGACCATACTTGGTTCGAAAAGTTGTTTTGCTAATGTCTTCCTCCTTAATTCTAAGCTGGTGATAACCAGTCCTTAGATCAATCTTAGAAAATACTGAAGCTCCTCTTACCTGATCAAAAAGATCATCAATTCCAGGCAAAGGGTATATGTTTTTAATTGTCAGCTTATTCAACTCACGACAATCTATGCACATTCTAAAGGTTCCATCCTTATTTTTCACAAACAACACCGATGCTCCCCAAGGAGACACACTCGGTCTGATATAACCCTTCTCTAGCAATTCTTGCAATTGCATTTTCAGCTCCATGAGTTCAGGGGTACTCATTCGATAAGAGGCTCAGGAAATAGGTGTTGCTCCCGGCACCAAATCGATTGAAAAGTCAATCTCTCTTTTGGGGGGAAGATGAGGAATCTCATTTGGAAAAACTTCGTTAAACTCTCTTACTATTGGCAGAGTATCCAGCAAGTGTTCTTCAGGTTGCTGTTCTAATTCTTCGACATGTACTGCATATACTTGATATCCTTTCCTAACTGTTCTTTTTAGTTGTAGTGCTGATATTTGTCTTACAAAGATGGGTTTTAGTTTTCCGTTGAGAATAAAAGGTTTCCCTTCTTCATCTATGCAATGCAGAGTTTTATCCCAACAATTCATCATAGCCTTTCTCTTTTCCAGCCAGTCCATTCCTATCAGCAAGTCATATGAGCCTAAGGGCAGAATATTTAAATTTACTTATGTCTGAAAATCATTTAATTTTATTGCTGTTTGAGGTAACTTATGAGTTACTTTCCTCTTGGTGCCAGTGGGTAACTGGACCAACCAATAATGCTAAAATTTTTCAGTTTTGAGATTGCGTTTTTCTACCACTTGTGGACTAATGTAACTCAAAGAAGCACCTGGATCAATTAAAACAGTAATATATTGGTCAGCAATCTTACCTTCCATTTCAACCATGGTAGCTTGGTGTTCTGCTCGTCGATTCTCCAAGGCTGCACTGATAGTGGGTATATTTCTTGTTATATCATTTACTGTGGTAGCTTCTCGATCCCTCATAATCATATGAAGATTTCGGTGGGGACAATCCCTCAAGAGATGAGGTTCCCCACATCCCCAGCATTTCAAAGGCTCCCTCATTTTTACTGTTCCTTCCTTCTTATTTTCTCCATATAGTTGTTTGGAACCAACTTGAGACTGAGCAGTTTGGCTTTATTTTGGTTTATTAAACTCTTTCCGCTGATGATCCCTACCAAAATTCTTTAAGTATGTTGGTTTCTATTTCTTTCCTTTGATTTCACCCTTGTTTATCCAACCTTTTCCATGCTCACCCTTTCCTTTAAATTGTTGGTAGCATAACCTAGCTTTCCTCACTGCTTCGTCCATAGTTTTTGGGTTATCAAACTCAATCTTCTCTTTGTACACAGTAGGCAAACAGTTCAAAAACATTTGCACCTTCGCCTTCTCTTCCCGAATGTAAGGGACATATCTCAACAGATTTGTAAACTTGATGAAAAACCCATCAATAGTGAGTTGTCCCAGTCTAAGTTCATGGAATTCCTTTGCTTTATCATCATAATAACATTCATTCAAATAGCAATTTTTAAACTTGGCTTGGAAATCTTCCCAAATCACAGTTTTTTCATCAATGGCATGGATCATTTTCGTCTCCTCCCACCGCAAGGTAGCCTTACCTTGTAGCTGGTAGAAAACTAATCTGGCCTTCAGATTGCTTTCATATTCGTAGACCTGGAAATATTTAATCATGTTCAACAACCAGGATTCAGCATCTTCCTCCTTATCCCCATCATAGGAGGGAGGTTTGATATTTCAAAATTCCCCCTGTAATTTCTTTTTCTGCTTATACTAATGCCTAGTAGCATCATCTTCCTCAGAATAATAAGAGAACTTTCCCTTCTTCCTCTTTCCGGAACCTTCACCTTCTTGGCTATTCTGCGAAGTAATTCTTTGATGAGCTTTTCCTACTCCTCATTGGCTAATGACAGTCTGTCATTCTGGCTTCTTAGCTCAGCCATCTCTTGTTGCAAACTGTGCAACATAGCCATCACCAGAGTGTTGGGATCTGGTGTATTATCTTCATCACGCAAATCAACATAAATTTCATCACTTCCAGCCATTTGACTCTTTTCAGCACCACTGTACACTAAACAACACATATCAGCAAATTTTTTTATTTTTTTTTCCAACAAAAAATATTTTATATAGTGAGCACAACAACAACAGCCTAGTTTTATGTAACATGAGCTCTAATACCATTTGTAACGTCTCTTCTTTTCTACCCCAAATTTTTTTTTTCTACATTAGTTTTGAATTTTGTGCTTCTATTGGTCACGACTATTCAGATCTACCTTCAAATTTCATCAATTATGAACTGCTATTGAATAGGGTTTTCCTATTTCTCCTATTACCCTTGTATGTATAATTGGTTGTCTATCATAGTTTTATTTTCCTCTTCCAATAAATGTTTGTGGCTTATGTTATATATATATATATATATATATATATATACATATATACTATTCACACATAATTTATATGTTTACATTTATCCATACACATTTCTATCTATGCATTGAACTTTTACGTACAACCCTTGTAGGGTTCACCATACCTACGCTTTGGATTTAATTAGCATACCCTTATGGAGTTTAGGTTGGATATGTTATTCGTTGGGTTTATATCTTCGTATTCCTCCAAGAGTTATAACACTATGTTTTTATTTTGAGTTATCCAAAGTGCTGAACGATCTATTCCTATTTAAATATTACGACGTTTATATGAAGTTATTATAGCTTTGCGGCCACTGTTTCCAATGTGTAATGATCGTTCCCATAGTATCATTGATATCTTGCATACAGTTCACTTACAACAATTTTTTGTGGAGATAGGTGACATTTAAAGTCAATATACTCATTATGCTTCGTTGGCAAGGTTGGCTTAATGTAGTTGGCATTTGTAACCTACTCCAAATCTCCACGTCACATTGTTTGATGGCGCTCTGTTGATTTTTAATTTTTGTTATCTCTCGTTATATTTACATGAAAGTTTTTATGTGTTTACGTTTTTTTTATATTATGCCACGCTTGTCTGCTCATTTATTTATGCTGGCCATATGACACTATCTGGAGTACTGTGGGATCGATTTTATGGATCTAAATTTATGTGTGGGATGGCAATGTATTAAATGTTGATTTTCCCCAATCGATCCTTGTGTATACCATTGATCCGAGGACACTTGGACGGTGGAGATGGTTCTGTTCCATTAGGGTTTTGTCGGTTTCGATTAGGAACAATTCGTATTAATCTCTGTGTTGGTAACAAAATGGTTCCTTCACCCTTCACTCTTTCTGGTTGTCTCCTGGTGTCGAGACTCTGCTCATTGGGGAAACGAAGCGTTAGCTTCTGGTGTAACTATCTCTTCATCTTATTGTCATTCAGGTATGAATTTTTTGAGCATTTCCCTATTTTACATATGCGGCTTTACATTCTGTGTACTATAGCTTGATACGTTTTCTTCCCCAGTGGTAATATGCACAGCCTTAGGGTGTGAGAGCAGGTTTTAAATAATAAAAAAATTGTTCCCACATAGTTCCATTTACTTTTGAGAACTCAGTCAATTACGGACCAAACTTTCATGGAAATCTCTCTACTCTATTGCGCTTGAATTTTATTCCAATATCACTTCTTGCATTTTGTTTATCTTCCTATTGATAAATTTTGGTACTAATATTCAATCACTGCTTGCTAGGAGTTTATTCCTCATGATCTTCTGTGACCATCCTCATGTTATTCGAGTGGCGTTGTCTTGGCTCTAAACGTCTCCCCTCCGGCGAGCAATCACTACGCTAGGCAAGTGATTGGTTTATTTGTAACATTTGACTCGGTGCTTTTTTGTTCCAGGTGAATATCCTGGTCTTCGAAATGTTAATATTATTTAGATATCCGTTTTGCAGGTCGTTTTGGAGTAAAGGGTTCCGTATCTTCAAGGTATTCATTTGTCTTCATGCCCAGTACTAATATATATTAATTTCTGTGATATAATTCATAGCTACTAATTAACTTGTATGTCTTACCGGGCGCTTGTTTTGTTCAGGTAAATTCGAATCCCATACGAATTTCCTTCTTGGTGATATAGTGAAATGGGTGTTTCACTAAGATTTGAGTTTGCTCCACCCTGCTATTTCAGGTCGGTATCGACAACATATTGGTCGAAGTGAAGCTAGACTATCACATTTTTATTATACATAATTTTTTTCAGACTCTTCGAGACTTATTTTCATAAATTTTTGCTACTGTAATAATAATGATTTCCAGAGACATGGATTGATTTAATGACATCCTAATAATATGGTTCCACGAACCACATATTTTGTATTAATTTGTTATGGGAAACGATAGTCGCGTTTTGTTATTTCTATTCAGGAATTAACATATAACTTATATATATATATATATATATATATATATATATATATATTCCATTCTTGGTCAAAAAGACAGGTTTATGGTATACTCTGGTGATTTATAGATTTCTATTTTATGTTTATGCTCATGGTAGGGTTTTATTTCTACTAAATCTATCTGCTTCAATTTACTGGATGGAATTGATATGTTATCTAGTCTTATCTTGTATTTCTGCTTCCTCCACTTTTTAATAACATAATTGTATATAAATATCTATACTACAAGAGTGTTCACATCTACAATAATTTAGTGATTCTTGAATGTGTAATCCCCATTTCCACCTGGTTTATGTGTTTATATGTGTTATACTACTCTAGCAGTATACCTCTCCATCTGCTCCTTGATTTAAAGTTTCCATGTATATTTTATTTGTGTCCTCCATAATAACTTCTGGAAACTATATTTATTTATTTTTTATATTATGTTCAGTATATCTATTTTTCTAGCTAACACCTCTAACCAGCACTTTATGTAGATCTGGTATGTGAAATATTTTTTTTCCTTGTACAACTGACAAAGTTTGCATGAACTTCATATAAGTTTCGTTAGATTTATTTTCCAATAGTGTATGCAGGTTGGACAATTCACCAGTAAGGGATGTTAGTCATGCACCAGTTATGTTTATTTTTCAGACTAGAATTATTTACAAGTTTATTAAACCATATTTAGCTCTATTTATGTCTGAATATCTTTAACTCTACTAAAGGTACTCATCCATTTTTTATTTTATTTTTCATAGAGGGTAAATCTATAGATATACATGCACTGTGAATTAAACAATATACAGATATGCATTGCACATACTTAATCACTCATTCAAACATGTTTTGTTTTTCTAGTGTTTGTTGATTTAATTCTATTTTTAACAGAAATAGATTAAAGTTACACCTTTATGAATTATGAGGATAACATAAATCTCCAGATTTAAACCAATCACTGGTTTAGAGCCTCTGGCTGATTTTCCCCATAATTCTTGTTCCTAAAACTATGAAGAACTGAGAGGATTAAATTATTCTAACCATTCTGTAAATGTATGGAACACAAGAAGAAAAAACATTAGAAGTAGTATGCAGCTGCAATCATTAACCCTAGCACGTAACAACAATTAAATTAAGTCATTCATAAACATTGTAACCATACCACTTCAGCAATTGACTAGTCCTCCCAACCTTAGAGTCCCTCTATCTCCAGAACTCACCGCCGAGCTGAGATCACCTCCATCACAGACCAACCTCTAATCTGTTTAGGAGTAGCTTATTTAAGCTTTTTCTCCCCAAAGCCTATTTCTAATTCTGCGTCTAGAATTTCAGGATGCTTTCCTTCCTGGTTGCCTAGGCTTCCCTTGTTTAGGGATTTTTAAATCAGCTTTATGCTTTTCTCAAATTTTTACCTCTTCCCAACTACTCTCCACCTCATTGGGGAAAAACTAGATTTTTCCTAAAAAATCTAATTTGGAAATAAATTCTTTCAAGGACTTTTGAAAGATTTTTGCGGAAGTATTTGCCTCTATCCATCCTCATGGATTTGGAAAGTGATCTCATGATTCTCATTTGGTCAATCTGCAAAAAATTATTTTATTTAATTCTCATAATTAAATACTTAATTACATCCACAAATATTTATCTATTGGGGTCCACTCCCCTTTGGATTAAAGTTCAAATGTCTAGCTTGCGGGAAACATAAAACTAGGGGTGTTACAGAAATGACTAGGCGAATAGCTTATCGACATGCACTACCTCCTACAATAAAATTCTGTGATGTTTTCCATGTGTCATTGCTTAAGAAGTATGTTAAATATGTCGATCATGTGATTGAATGGTTTGTATTGTAGGTGGATCCAGATAGATAATTCTCACTAGAACCTTAGTTTATATTGCATATAAAAGTACTCATGCTATAGAACTGAGAAATCGAGCAGGTTAAAGTGCAATGTGATAATTTTGGGCCCGATGAAGCTACATTAGAGATGGAGGATCAAATGCGGGCTATGTATCCTTCATTGTTTGTTGGTTAAGTCAAATAAATTTTGGTATGATGTTTCGTATATGTTTTGGGATATGTCTTGGTGTGATGTTTTGATACATGTACATATGTACCTCGATGTAAATTACACCATGATCTATGTCATAAATCTCCAATAAGTGGTACAGGAATCATGGCATTATATTTTTCATGTTGTTATGTTGTCATGTTTGTTTTCTTTTCAGTAGGGTATGTTATAAAGCTCCATGGGTAGTATGTTTTCTTATCAGTGGTTTTTCAGAGGTATAGGTGTTGTTGATTACTGAGGACAATGTTCGCCAAGGGGGAGGGTTCTGTAAAAAACATAGTGAAAAATCCATGTAATAAAGGTTAATAAAGAAAAACTAATAACCATAGTTGATGGGACACATATTACAAGATGAATTTTTGGGATAACATCCTAGCGAGGTTGTTCATTAGTTTATTATGGCCATGGAAATTGGCAAAGGAAACTAAAAAGGATTTGGAAATAAAAAATGGAATTTTTGGAACATTTATATATGAAAATAATGGAAAATAGGATAAAAGGAACGTGATAGGTCACAAGATGCACGTCAAGAAGAAAATGAAGGAAAATAATGGAAAATGAATAAAATAGAGGTCTAATTGATAAAAATATTTTTCAGAATCAGTTGGTATCTTTTGTCAGTTTAGTTTTGGAGCTCTCTCATTATTCTCTCTCTCTCTCTCACTCACACGGAAACTTAGAGTTTTCTTAGAGCACTTTGGAATTGGATCAAGAAAGGAAAAGAAGGAAAGAGGAAGGAAGGAGAAAGAAAGTAAGTGTAGTATGATGCAGGTAAAACATGATTCTTTGTAGGCATTGATTTGAAAGTGTGATTTACTTTCTAGATTTGGCATGCATGGTTTTGCATGTGGTTATTTTATATCATGGCATAGGTTTTTCTAGGTGTGCCAATTTTTCAACCTAACCTTTCCATTTTTGGATATCCATGGTGTGGTGGGGTTCTCATGCTTTTTTTGTCCTATATTTCTGGATGGATTTGAGGATGAGTGAGGTGGATTTCCAAAAGGACGAACACATGCCCTACTGATCCCTTAGCTAGACTGTGGATTTCGGTCAAT
The DNA here is from genome assembly GCA_034641835.2 of Pinus albicaulis. NCBI lineage: Eukaryota > Viridiplantae > Streptophyta > Pinopsida > Pinales > Pinaceae > Pinus > Pinus albicaulis. Next base: position 591,005,469 of record CM076571.1, read on the forward strand.
CCATTGACCTAGTGACCACTGAATCGTACCATGGATTGTCGTAAAGCCAGGTCTTGTTTGCTCCAGTGGCCCTTGGAATTATCGACCGGTTAATGGAGGTATATGCGAAAAATCCTAGAGATGGTTAACCTTGATTAGGCCTAGTAATATTTCTCGGTGAATTGCGCGATATACGGTAAAGCCTAGAGAGTGGAATCTCATTTTAGGGCCTAGTGATATGGTGTGGATTGCGGTAAAGCCTGAGAGACTAGGAGATAGGAAACTTCCTCACAATGTAGGTGGAGAAATTTGGTGGCAATCATGTTTTTTTATGGCCTATTGATCCATGATGGATTGTGGTAAATCCTAGTTTCTATTGATGAGGGTGAGGTGTTTTAGCCTCAGGATGACCTAGTTGGATCTTTTGGTTTGAGTTCCACATTCATGTTTTGAATACGACAGGAGGATAATTGGATAAAGAAATATTTAGCTCATCTAATCTATGGTCAGTTGGAACATGGTAGTCCCATCCTGGGTTGGATTTTGCTTTCCTTAATTAGAATTTCTTTCCTTCACATATTCTGTGTCAATTTATTGGTTTATATGTGGATTTGATGGATGATGGATGCTTGATATTTCTATTTTTATTATGTTGATCATAAGCATATATTCTGATAGTGATGATGCATGGATATCCTCATGTTTTGATTTGTAAATGAATGAAAAATGTATATATGACATAATAGATGATAATGAAACTAATGATATAAGAGAAAAATGCTTGTTAGAGTTTCTCAGCTAATTATGAGACTCCTATGCTCAAATATGTTGTTTAAACATGTAGATTTCATATTTGTGACATGATTGATGAAATTCCTGTGATGGCTAGTAGGGGTCGAGTCTAGACCTTGTCTATTTTTTTGCAAATGTATCATTTCTCCACTATTATAATTCATTTCTGATCTCGTCATTGAGTTCTGCGGAGTGACCTGAGCGATGGGCCTCACAAGTGGCTTAAATATTGGGGACACTGCCATAGGTCTAAGGAAAAAAGTCCCTAGATGCATGCATACCAATGTTATGGGAGCGTCTAAAGCCTCCTCGACGCACTCTTTCCCATATAAAGGGAGCATGCAGAGGTTTATTGGCATAAAAACTCAGTGGGATACAAGAGTTGGTTACTTGATTGGTTGGCATGGATGTTGGGACTTTTGTTGCGGATGTGGAAGGTTTGTGCGCGATTCCACTTAATTAAGGTCACCCAGGAGGTTGAATAATATCATAGTAGCCTCTTGTCACCTATTTACCCCGGTTGAATGGTTACTTGGGTAGATGTGGGAGGACGGTGTTATACTATTATTCACTTCTACATTCTTCCTACAAAGTGAACAAATTTATTATTGAATAAAAAACTTTTTAAACTCGTACATCTTAACCTGGAGAGGAAAATACATTTGTTCAAACTCATACATCTGTGAATGAAAAATCTATTATTTTAAAGGCATATATTATAATTTTTACATCAAGAAAATTGACATGTTTAACTCGCAGTCCCTCCTAACTCCCTAAGAGCATTGTCATTTGAAAAGTGTATGCCTCATAACGAAACTAGAAGATCTCAAACGAAGAGGGGATCATTGTGTCACCTGTTCTTAAACGTTCTAGACCAAATAGAATATGGAGTCTCATAGTCATGTATGTTTTCCTCCTTCGCAAAGTAAACGATAATTTATTATTTTCAATGATTTAAAGTATTAAAAGGTAGATTTTTCTTTATTTTATGTGGTAGATTTTAATTAAAAATATTTTAGTGAAAGAAATTATTTATATTATATGATGGATTTAAATTAAAATATTTAGTTTATATTTTTTTAAAAGGTCTTTGGAAATTTAATAATTTTTTTTCTTATGATGTAAATATAATTAACATATAACATTAAAAAAAAATTAAAATATAAATTACAAACAAAGTATTTAATGATTATCATGACTCGTGCAAATTTATATCAATATTAAGTAAAAAAAAGAGGTAATGAGTTTTCATTGAAATTTCTTGTTACTTTATAGTATGGAGAAGATTTTTTATTTTTCAATAGAATTTAATAAATAATTATGATAAAAATAAGATATTTTAATATTTTTAATATAAAAAATCTTTTTAATAACTCGGAGTTAGGCAGATAATGTGAGTTTAGTAACTTAAATGAGATTTAGGGAGTTAGTGTGAGTTTAGTAACTTAATAATTAAATAAGTTGGGTGAATTAATAATTAGGTATTGGTGGGTGAGAGACTATTGAAATAATAAACTAACAAAAGTGAATATATACATTTATAATTTTATCTCTAACTCACTAACACCTAATTGTTAATTCACTCACCTTATATAATTATTAAGTTATTAAAATTCACACTAACTCCCTAAATCATTAAAAGTGATTCAATAATCCATTAATGTCAATTCACTCTCATGACTTCCCCTAATTAACATTGATTCACTAAATCCAATCCACTACCGTAAACCGTCTGATTCATTCATCCTCTTTAATAATTAAGTTGTTAAAATTATAATACTTAATCCATTAACAACATAAATTTAAATTAAACAGGAACTAAAGTCAATCCACTATAGTGAACACTCTAATTCATAAATTATAAAGTCTAAGAAGGTGTACATAGTTTAATATGGTGTACATACTCTACCACCCTAACCTCTTATCTTACAAGAAATCATGTGACCTCTAACCATTAAGCTCAATCAACATGTACCAAATGGCTTATGAGACCCATTTGTTTATGGGGCAAGGGACCCATCTCGGTGCAGATATTTAACTACTAAAATCAATTCACTCCTATGAACCCCCTTATTCATTCCACGCTACCTAACCACTAAAAACATTAAAATCATAATCCCTGATCCACTAAACCTTTAGATCTAAATTAAGCATGAATCACTAACCCACTAAAGTTGATCCCCTGTCATGAATCCCATAACATCTAACCCATTGATATTTATGCATTTAGAGTGAGTTTAATAACTCTATTAATAATACAGGTGAATTAATAATCACGTATTAGTGGGTTAGAAACTATTGAAATAAGGAACTATAAGAACTAGATATAGACAATTATAAATCATAAAATTATAGATGTCTATATTCACTTTTTTTAGTTCATTATTAAAAATTATCTGTAACCCACTAACACCTAATTATTAATTCACTCATATTATTTAACGAATAAATTATTTAACTTACATTAGATCACTAAATCTCATTTAAAAGTCACTAACACCCTAAATCTCAATTATGTAATTAAACTTACACTAAATCACTAACTCTCAATTATTAATTTTGTTATGTTGTGAATGTTAATTTTTTTTACTATTATTAATATTTTTAAAATGATTTTGAAGAAATGACACATCTTCTTAATAGTATAAATAAAAATTATAACGAGAAATGTTTACTTGTAATTTTTTTTCATTTTTATTTAATATTAATATAATTTTATATCAGTCAAGATCCTCATTAACATATTTTATCTATAATTTATATTTTTATATCTTTTAAGTGTTATACGTTAAAAATTAGGAATTAATGAAATAGTAAAAACACCATTTGAGCACTATAAAATAAAATATTTTTGATTAAAAAAAATATTGTAATATAAATAGATGTATATGATTAAAATATTTTTAATTAAAATCAACCTCATAATATAAATAAATTAATACTTTAAATATTAAAAATAATCAATTATTCTTTACTTTGTAAAGGAGAAAAAGATACATGAATATGTGATTAACTTTTAATGACAGTTAGCACATTGATCCTCCCATCATTTGAGATCTTCTAGCTTGGTCATAAGGCATGCACTTTTCAAATAGCAACGATCTCGGAGTTGGGAGGTACTATGAACAAAAAATGTAAAATTTCCTTTCTAAACAGAAAGATGTAGATTTTTGAAAATATTAATTTTAAATATTAAATTTTTTTCATTCTCTAAGAATTTGAAAATATGTTTTTGAAAAAAATGCATTTTCCTACCAATAATAAAATGAAAGAGTTTCTTAAATAATAAATTGTTCATTGGAAGCTTTGAAGTAAAATGCCAATGAAGGGAACTCCTTTCACATCCAATTTATACACATCTAATAAAAACAACTTCTTTCATGCTTCATAATCTCAAAAAAAAAAAAAAACAAGATAAATTGAAGTGCTCATTTCTCTAAAAAAATTGTAAAAATAATTAAAACAAACATTGCATATAGATAATAATTGCACAAACCACAACAATGGAATATATATGTGTTGAATTATTAGTTAAGCTGAGAGGGGGGGGGGGGGGGGTGAATCATTTTAACACATACATGAGCTTTTTAAAATTTCAATCAACTCATTTATAGTTTACTTTTATGACCAACCTTGGTATATGAATATTCTTAATATGTTGCAGCAAGTATTAAATTAAAGTGACATCAACCTTATTATGAGAGCAGCAAACATTAAGCAGATTTGGTAAATCATCTCAGCACACAGGCAACACAGATAGAGACAACATATATAAGTGGAAACCCATAAAGGCAGAAAACGACATCTTATTATTGTTGTGATGCAAAGGCAAGCTCCTACTTCCTCTCACCACTGGTTTTCTGCAAGAACCAACCTACAGGGGGCTCCAACCTCAATTCTGCAAGCTACAACTTCCAAGGAAGCTCCAACTCTCGTCAATTTTTTGCAGGCACCAACCTACAGGAGGCTCCAACCTCAGTCAGCTACAACTGACATCTATCAGGCTACAACTTGATAGGGAAGTTCCAACTTCCTTACTCTTTTAAAAAAAAAATTGCTAATTTACCTCAGATAGTAGCTCTATTCTGTAGCATCTCTTTCTGATCCTCTCTTCCTTATCTTCTCTGCCTCAGTCTTCTGTATTCTGCATTCTCTATACTTACTCTCTCTAACTTTTGTATGCATATCTAGATGATATTATATATAGAGTTCATCACATGACTGTTTGTATGCCACAAGGAATTTGGAGTGAACAACCATGACTCTTTGGCTTTTGCCTTCTCATTCCTTTGTCCAACTCATTAAAAAAAATTATAACAATATGTACAAATTTCAATGTTACAGTGGGATTTGTCTTTTCCTTCAGATACTTGCCTTTGCATCACAAAAAATATAAAACAATTAAAACATTTCCATTTTCAGTTTCGAAATATAAACTTCACTCAGCCCTTGGCTTGATGGTTTTGTCGTTTCTGTAGCTGTATTGCAACTTTCCTGCATACCTCTATTTACTGCAACTCTGAGCACTTGTGCATGTACACCTATTCACTGCAATTTAAAATCCCTTAGCTGCATACCTCTTCAATTCTACAGTCTCTGTTTACCTCTGTACAAATTTTCCAAGATCATTGTAGTTGTGCATCTGTTGTATGTATATATATATATATATATATATATATATATATATATATATATATATATACCTATTTTCCGATACAGGATAAAACCCCTAGTCCCTGAATTTTTCTAATTCAATTCTAGGCTGTGTATAAATGCATTCAGAATCCCATTTTCCAAGCACCCTACAATCTCGGCAAACTCATGCCATTTCTGACTTTTGAGTGGGCAGATTTAAATAAAAAATCTGAATTATTTTAATATCTCAATTTGAAGAATTGAGATATAAATCCAACACTTCCTTAATGGTTATAAACCCCACTAACACACGCCATGCCTTTTAATTGAAGCGAAGGTTCAATCTTCGAATGCGAGACTCTTGTCAAAGATTAAGAAATCCCATGGGTATAACGCAACCTTCATTAAGATTAAACAAAAGTCAATTTCGATACGACTTTCTCCTTTGATTTACCAAAATGCAAATATATATATATATATAATGGACTTTGGGAAAAAACCCAATCTATATGCTTCTCGGCCCAGACATACTACAATTTTTTTTTTGTAACCATATTCAGTCCATCACGTGAGTGAATTATTTCCTTTTAACATACGGTTGTGCAACCATATGTGTATACATTGGACCGTACCTTAATATTCACACATCATACATTTACTAACGCATCAGCTTATATTACATAGGCTTTCACAACATTTAATGACCAAATATGCCAAAGAGGCGGCCAAGCGTTATAAAAATTAATGTAAGAGTCGATTCCATATAATCAATAGAATACCATATATCCAGGCCCATAGCTTGTTACCTGGTGTTAATGACCTCACTCATCCAATGACTGACAGGATGTTGCTTTGGCCTTGATAATCCGACGATCATTGAACAACCAAACTGCCCTCCTTTTAACCACTCAAATACGCGCGATGATGATCGGTCCCAGCATTAAATTACCCTACTCATCCAACGGTCGCTGTCTTATTGCGCTTCAACCCACCGATACTACGACAATCGCAGAAGTTAGATACACGGGCTTTAACTCTCGATGAGAGCGGGTTCTCCAAACCGCTTAAGGCCATGTTTCTGCCTATGGCATTGATCACGTTCAATTTGTAAATATCGCTTACCATACAAAAGCAGTGCGATATGAGACCAAACCCACTATCACTGTTCACTAGTCAGAGTTTCGTCTTCTGAGTTCCGCTTCTAATACTTCGCCCCTTTCGTTATATATAACTATTCCACTTCAAGGTTCTGGTCCTTTACATCCTCATTGCATTCATATTCTATTATGCTATAAATATTCACTGCATTCTGCTCCATAACACTTGCACAGGAGTATATTAGTGTCATTAGGACGCTGAGAAAGCCTCTCCATACAGGGGCTATCATTTTGGCACCCTATACAATAATTTTACTCAGAACTTAAATGATATCAAACCTATTTCAACGGTGAGTACATAGAAGTCATCTGGGAATATTTTAACTGTCGCATATTGTCGTACAACTAAAAAATTCTCTACACTTAGAGTTAAATCGAATGACACCGTATGCAATCAATTCATTTCAGAGCACATCAGATCTTGATACATATATAAGCACCGTAAAAAGTTTTATTTCATTGCTTCATTATTATGTTAGCATTTTTCTATTTGATAATGGCTCTGCAGCTGCCTCCACTGCTTAACCGTTTTATCTCTGCCTCTGTATTTGCTACCTCTGCCTCTACCTCTATTGCTCGATAATATTTACTACCTCTATATTCACTGCCTCTGCTGCCTCTACCTCTGCCTCCTTTGCCATCAATGAAAATATTTCCAACAGTCTCCCCCTTTGGCATTGATGGCAATACACTTCCTCTGCTTGCCTGTTAGGACCCTTCCTTCTATTTCTTGCTCTTACTCCCCTTTTGACATCAATGGAAAGGGGTTACTTAATTTTTCTAGTGTTCTTTGAACTCTCGCACATGTTGTACTGATCTTAAGGACCTATTTCATGCTTTCTTTCCTAGCTGATCTCCCCCCTGAAATGATATTTTCGTTTATGTTCTCCCCCTGAAACTGTGCTTTCTCTTCATATCAGAGAGTAGCATCTACAAATACTACCCCTAGTCTATCTCGTAAATATTCAAATGATTCTCTAGCAAGAGGTTTGGTAAATATATCGGTTGTCTATTCTTTTGTTGGTACATACTCCCGCTTTACTACCTTCTCAGTCACTTGTTCTCGGAGAAAATGATACTTGATTGGGATATGTTTAGTTTTTGAATGAAGCACGAGATTTTTTTGTATGCTTATAGCACTTGTATTATCACATTTTATTGAGATAGGTTCATCAATGCTTACCTTCATGTCTTGGAGGGTCTGCTTCATCGACATGAATTGTATACAACATACTGCTGCTGCTATGTATTCTGCTTCTGATGTAGATAGAGAAATAGATGTTTGTTTCTTGCTTAGCCTTGCCACCAGACTCTCTCCTACATAGAATGCACCTCGACTTGTGCTTTTCCTATCATCCACATATCTGGCCCAATCTGCATCTGCGTATGTTGTCAAAGTGAAGCTTTTGGCTTTTGGATACCAAAGTCCATATTATGTAGTTCATTGTAGATATATTAATATTGTTTTGACTGCTAGAAGGTGATTTTGTTTAGGTGCTGCTTGATATCTAGCCACAAGTCCTATTGCTAGCATGATGTCTGGTCTTGATGCTATCAGGTACAATAGACTTCCTATCATGGATCTGTAGAGTCTTTGATCTTGTTGTGTAACCAGCTCTAAAGAGAGAAGAAAAGAGATATTCACGCCTTAGAAATGAGCCACTTCGAGGGGGCAACCTCCAATACATTACATGAATGAACAATTCTTGAATGATACAATTTACAAAACCTCCTTTATATATATAGGAGTCCATGGGGCGATAATGTAATCCTAGCCGACCTAACAATAATAATTTAAGGGCACAATAATAACAAAATGGGGGTTACAAGGGTACAATAATAACAATAAGGGGGTTACACTAACAAAAATAAGAGACTATACTAGTAATATAGGGACATAACATGCCCCTCTCCTTCAAAAAAGTGTTGTCCTCAACGCTTGAGTAGCTCTGGGTGCTTCTGTATAAAATTCTCATCCTCCCATGTAGAATCTTCAGTGGGTAAGTTCTTCCACTTGATGAGATACTCTGAAATTGATCGATTCCGTAGCTGTCGAGTTCTTGTTTCCATGACCACTTCAGGTTCCAATATTATTTTTCCTTCCTCATCAAGTTCTGGCAATATTGTTTGAACCGGAAGATTTTCACCTATAACCTTCTTTAAGCATGAAACATGGAAAACTGGATGTACTCGCGAAGAAGTAGGAAGCTCCAATTTGTATGCCATAGTACCAATCTTTTGCAACACCTTATAAGGACCATAGTACTTTGGCGATAATTTATTATCCTTCTTAGCTTGCTTGAGGGACATTTGTTTATATGGTTGTAGCCGTAAAAATACCCAATCTCCTATACCAAAACTTCTCTCGCTGCGATGTTGATCTGCCTGTTGTTTCATTCGATTTTGTGCCAAATTCAGGTTATCCCTTAAGAGTTGGAGAACTTCTTGCTGATGCTCGACGTGATCTTCCACTGCTTGAACCTTCGAATTTTCCCTTAAAGATGATGTGATCGATGGTGGATGATATCCATAAAGTGCCATAAATGGGGTCATTTTTGCTGCAGTATGGAAGGAAGTGTTATACCACCATCCAGCAAGAGGTAACCACTTGACCCATTGTGTTTGTTTATCAGATACAAAACAACGAAGATATCCTTCCAAACATTTATTTACGATCTCAGTTTGACCATCAGATTGAGGATGATAAGAGGAGCTATGAGCTAATTGAGTACCCAAACAAGAAAATAACTCCGTCCAAAAATTTCCAGTAAAAATGGGATCTCTGTCGCTCACAATAACCCTTGGGCTTCCATGTAGTTTTTGAATTCTATCCATAAATGTAGTAGCAACTGTACTTGCTTTAAATGGATGTGATAATGCACAAAAGTGTGCATACTTGGTAAGTCTATCAACTACCACCATGATGACACTCTTTCCTTCGGACTTAGGTAAACCTGTGATAAAATCCATTGAAATCTCCTCCCAACGCCGACTTGGAATGGATAAAGGTTGTAGAAGTCCCGGGGTCTTAATTGTCTCCACTTTATTCTGCTGGCAAACCAAACATTCCGCCACAAACTTTTGAATATCAGATTTAAGGCCATCCCAAAAAAATTCTTTCTTCACCCTGTGGTAAGTTTTTAAAATCCTGAGTGTCCTCCTAAAGGAGAAGTGTGCAATTCCAGAAGAATCTTTTGTTTTAGTTGGGAATTCTTACAAAGATATAAGCGATCTTTGTACCATAAGGAATCATTTTTCCAACTAAATGTATCGGATGTACTAGGATCTTGCTGCAACTTTTGAATGAGTGTCCATACATCTTTTTCCTTCTTCCATTCATCTCTTGCTTCGGTTATCCAATCTGGTTGGATAATAGAAATGGCACAAAGCAATGCTTCCACCTCTTCATTCTTCTTGAGAGTGCATCTGCAACAACATTAAGCTTTCCTTTTTTGTAGATTATTTCAAAGTCATAACCCAACATCTTTGTGACCCATTTTTGTCGCTCTTCTGAAGATAGTCTTTGTTCCAAAAAGTGTTTAAGACTATCATGATCAGTTTTTACCTTGAAGTGTCTTCCCATTAGGTAAGTTCGCCATTTCTTTAGTGCATCATGTATTGCTAACATTTCCTTCTCATAAATAGGTTTCTGTAAATACTTTCCTTTGATTGGACGACTTTCAAAAGCAATGGGTCTTCCTTCCTGCATTAAAACTGCACCAATTCCATTTCCCGAGGCATCACATTCCATAATAAAGGTTTTTGTGAAGTCTGGTGTAGCTAAGACCGGTGCTAGGCACATTGCCTCTTTAAGACGTTCAAAGGCCTTAGTTGCTTCAGAGTCCATGAAAATGCATCTTTCTTCAATAATGTTGTTAGAGGTGCTACTATTCTCCCATAATTCTTGACAAACTTGCGATAGTACCCTGTTAACCCGAGAAATCCTCGCAACTGCTTTATGGTTGTGGGGACTTTCTATTCCTTAATGGCTTTAATTTTGTTAGGGTCTACTTTAACACCCTCGTGAGATACAATATGACCCAGATATTCCACCTCTTGTACTCCAAAGAAACATTTGAAATTAAAAGCTACCGTCCCCAAAGATTGTAACCATTGTACTCCTAGTACAACATCAGCACCTCCCATAGGAATGGAAAGCATTGGACTAGTCAATACATATTCCCCCATGGTTAGCTTGATGTTATTGCATTTTCCAGAGCAATTTATAGTTCCTCCATTTGCAACCATCACTTGACATTCTGGTGCTGGGTATAGGAAACAATTTAATTCCTTGGCTACCTTACAATGAACAAAATTATGGGTGCTACCTGAATCAATCAACACTATTACCTTTCTCTTCTTGATTTGTCCTTTTATCTTGAGAGTTTGAGGAGTGGTAATTCCTGCCAGTGCATTACACGATATGGTTGGATTCATTTCTTCCTCTTCTGGGGCTGGTTCCTGGTGTATATCCTCTTCTCGTTCATTTTCTTCTTCCTCTTCACAATCTATGTAAAATAATTTCTTCTCAGCACACTTATGACCTTTAGTGTATTTTCTATCACAACTGTAGCAAAGCCCTTTTGCTCTTTTTTCTTCCAATTGTTGTGGTGTCAATCTTGTAGGTTGTGGAAATCTAGATGTAGCCACACTTCCTTCTTTATAGAATTGAGTAGTAGACTTCCTTGTTGCCATAATTTTACATTCAACTTTTCTTGCCAACCTGAATGCCTTCTCTAATGAATCAGGTTCCAGAACACGAACTTCATGTTGAATGTTATCCTTTAAACTTCCTAAGAAGAGATCAATCCTGTGGTCCTCTGAAATATCAGTTACCCTTATACTCAATTTTTGGAAGTCCTCAATGTGCTGCCCCACTAAACCCTTTTGTTTGAGATTTATCAATTGGGTAAAGAAGGTGTTGCTCTTTGTATCCTCATAATGTGCTATCATTTCCTCCGTAAAAATTGACCAAGTGACAATTTTTGTACGGGAACAAAGCCATCGATACCATACAAATGTATTTTGTTCTAAATGTAAAGTTGCAATGCGTACCTTTTGTGTGTTTTGCACGTTATGGAGATCAAAATATTGCTCCATCTGTAGTATCCATGTTACAGGATCCTTTCCATCAAACTTCCTCATATCCATTTTTGGAATATGGTGGTTCTTCCCACCAACATTCGCGTTTATGAAATCATGATTAACATTTATTTTGTTCTCATCATGAGGTTCTTCTCCTATATTTCCGCCATTAGGAATCATTTCTGGTTTTAAGCTTGTCATCAAGCCTTCCATGCATGCTTTTAGATCATTCTTCATGTTTTCTATGTTGTCTTTCATGTCATCCATCTTAGCTTCCATGCCCACTTCCATGCCATCCATCTTATCTTCCACGCCTTTCTTCAAACCTTCCATCTTCACTTCCACGCCATCCATCTTAGCTTCCATGCCTTTCTTCAAACCATCCATCTTCACTTCCACACTTTTCTTCAAAACTTCCATTTCATTTTTTGCTGCTCTTTGCGAGAGTGAAATTTGTTGCACTTGTTCTTGTAATTTTGATAGATCATGTTGCAATTCTTCATCTTCATGAGTCATGGTAGAGCCTTCTGAAGGCTTGATGGGTGTTGAATTCCTTTTAGGGGCCATTTTAGAATCCAATATTGATATCTATTCTACAAGATGCCCTTGGAATCAATTCAACTTGATTCTTCAAACAAGACTTATGCAATTCGGAAAAAAATACACACCTTTTACTAGCTTTGAGGAGCTCGATATTGAAATTGTATTATCTCTGTTATTTCATATTTTCAATATCTGAAATTTAGCACTAAAGTAGCCCTCTGAATTATCTTTTGAATGCCACAGGTCTGACCTGATTTGGATTCTCCAAGACAAATTTGTGTCCAATCTCCCACAATGACCTAATTCTGGACTGGTTCAGTAGAGCGAACTTGTACGACTTGCCACGTGTCACTGTTTTTTCCTTTGTCTCTGAAATTGATAGCCCAGAAACTTCAATCTGTGTACTTGCGACCACTTTTTACGGCACTTCAATCTGAGGCCCAGAGAGAGAGTTATTGAAGTTTTCCCACGATCACCTCTTTGAGATGCAATTCAGAAGCCTGAAAAAGCACTACCTTCCACAGATCATATCTCCAAAAATATTGCGAACCAAGCTCTGAAAGTTTTTGACGAATTTCCTCAGGATTTCAGTCATACCATATGAATTCTACAGACTCTGACCTTCTGCACATAAAAACCTTATAGCGCAATTCCACGACATGACCTGTTTATGAGCCTCAAAAAATACCTAACTTCCACAGATGATATCTCCTCAAATATTGCGAACCAAGATCTGAAATTTTTAGACAACCTTCCTCAAGATTTCAGCTTCGCACCCTAAAAATTTCAGCTTCTGAAGCTTCGTAGAAAAAAATTTATAGCGAACATGCCACGATGACCTGTTTGGAGCAGCGAAACCCTAGAATCCCAAAGCTCTGATACCAAATGTTGTGTAACCAGCTCTAAAGAGAGAAGA